>OX638381.1:82506474-83955457 GCA_951813785.1 Criorhina ranunculi | reverse complement strand
GTAGGCGAGGAATTTCTCCCTACGGACAGTAGGTGAGCAGTATCCGGTGATACTGGGAGGGAGGGTGGGAATACTCCCTACGGACGGTAGGTGAGTTCAGTATCCGGATACTGATTAGCTTTGCGTTAGATATAGAGAATAGGTCTTAGGTTAAGTTTAGCCCGATACGTTAGGTAGGCTTTAGGTTTAGGTGCGTTCTATTTCGAAGATAGGTGTTAGGTTGAGTTCGAACTCAGTCGGTTTAGGCACTCCCTACGGACGGTAGGCGAGGAATTTCTCCCTACGGACAGTAGGTGAGCAGTATCCGGTGATACTGGGAGGGAGGGTGGGAATACTCCCTACGGACGGTAGGTGAGTTCAGTATCCGGATACTGATTAGCTTTGCGTTAGATATAGAGAATAGGTCTTAGGTCAAGTTTAGCCCGATACGTTAGGTAGGCTTTAGGTTTAGGTGCGTTCTATTAAGAAGATAGGTGTTAGGTTGAGTTCGAACTCAGTCGGTTTAGGCACTCCCTACGGACGGTAGGCGAGGAATTTCTCCCTACGGACAGTAGGTGAGCAGTATTCGGTGATACTGGGAGGGAGGGTGGGAATACTCCCTACGGACGGTAGGTGAGTTCAGTATCCGGATACTGATTAGCTTTGCGTTAGATATAGAGAATAGGTTAAGTTTAGCCCGATACGTTAGGTAGGCTTTAGGTTTAGGTGCGTTCTATTTCGAAGATAGGTGTTAGGTTGAGTTCGAACTCAGTCGGTTTAGGCACTCCCTACGGACGGTAGGCGAGGAATTTCTCCCTACGGACAGTAGGTGAGCAGTATCCGGTGATACTGGGAGGGAGGGTGGGAATACTCCCTACGGACGGTAGGTGAGTTCAGTATCCGGATACTGATTAGCTTTGCGTTAGATATAGAGAATAGGTCTTAGGTTAAGTTTAGCCCGATACGTTAGGTAGGCGATAGGTGTTAGGTTGAGTTCGAACCCAGTCGGTTTAGGCACTCCCTACGGACGGTAGGCGAGGAATTTCTCCCTACGGACAGTAGGTGAGCAGTATCCGGTGATACTGGGAGGGAGGGTGGGAATACTCCCTACGGACGGTAGGTGAGTTCAGTATCCGGATACTGATTAGCTTTGCGTTAGATATAGAGAATAGGTCTTAGGTTAAGTTTAGCCCTATACGTTAGGTAGGCTTTAGGTTTAGGTGCGTTCTATTAAGAAGATAGGTGTTAGGTTGAGTTCGAACCCAGTCGGTTTAGGCACTCCCTACGGACGGTAGGCGAGGAATTTCTCCCTACGGACGGTTGGTGAGCAGTATCCGGTGATACTGGGAGGGAGGGTGGGAATACTCCCTACGGACGGTAGGTGAGTTCAGTATCCGGATACTGATTAGCTTTGCGTTAGATATAGAGAATAGGTCTTAGGTTAAGTTTAGCCCGATACGTTAGGTAGGCTTTAGGTTTAGGTGCGTTCTATTAAGAAGATAGGTGTTAGGTTGAGTTCGAATCCAGTCGGTTTAGGCACTCCCTACGGACGGTAGGCGAGGAATTTCTCCCTACGGACGGTAGGTGAGCAGTATCCGGTGATACTGGGAGGGAGGGTGGTAATACTCCCTACGGACGGTAGGTGAGTTCAGTATCCGGATACTGATTAGCTTTGCGTTAGATATAGAGAATAGGTCTTAGGTTAAGTTTAGCCCGATACGTTAGGTAGGCTTTAGGTTTAGGTGCGTTCTATTTCGAAGATAGGTGTTAGGTTGAGTTCGAACTCAGTCGGTTTAGGCACTCCCTACGGACGGTAGGCGAGGAATTTCTCCCTACGGACAGTAGGTGAGCAGTATCCGGTGATACTGGGAGGGAGGGTGGGAATACTCCCTACGGACGGTAGGTGAGTTCAGTATCCGGATACTGATTAGCTTTGCGTTAGATATAGAGAATAGGTCTTAGGTTAAGTTTAGCCCTATACGTTAGGTAGGCTTTAGGTTTAGGTGCGTTCTATTAAGAAGATAGGTGTTAGGTTGAGTTCGAACCCAGTCGGTTTAGGCACTCCCTACGGACGGTAGGCGAGGAATTTCTCCCTACGGACGGTAGGTGAGCAGTATCCGGTGATACTGGGAGGGAGGGTGGGAATACTCCCTACGGACGGTAGGTGAGTTCAGTATCCGGATACTGATTAGCTTTGCGTTAGATATAGAGAATAGGTCTTAGGTTAAGTTTAGCCCGATACGTTAGGTAGGCTTTAGGTTTAGGTGCGTTCTATTAAGAAGATAGGTGTTAGGTTGCGTTCGAACTCAGTCGGTTTAGGCACTCCCTACGGACGGTAGGCGAGGAATTTCTCCCTACGGACAGTAGGTGAGCAGTATCCGGTGATACACTAATACTCCCTACGGACGGTAGGTGAGTTCAGTATCCGGATACTGATTAGCTTTGCGTTAGATATAGAGAATAGGTCTTAGGTTAAGTTTAGCCCGATACGTTAGGTAGGCTTTAGGTTTAGGTGCGTTCTATTTCGAAGATAGGTGTTAGGTTGAGTTCGAACTCAGTCGGTTTAGGCACTCCCTACGGACGGTAGGCGAGGAATTGCTCACAGTAGGTGAGCAGTATCCGGTGATACTGGGAGGGAGGGTGGGAATACTCCCTACGGACGGTAGGTGAGTTCAGTATCCGGATACTGATTAGCTTTGCGTTAGATATAGAGAATAGGTCTTAGGTCAAGTTTAGCCCGATACGTTAGGTAGGCTTTAGGTTTAGGTGCGTTCTATTAAGAAGATAGGTGTTAGGTTGAGTTCGAACTCAGTCGGTTTAGGCACTCCCTACGGACGGTAGGCGAGGAATTTCTCCCTACGGACAGTAGGTGAGCAGTATTCGGTGATACTGGGAGGGAGGGTGGGAATACTCCCTACGGACGGTAGGTGAGTTCAGTATCCGGATACTGATTAGCTTTGCGTTAGATATAGAGAATAGGTCTTAGGTTAAGTTTAGCCCGATACGTTAGGTAGGCTTTAGGTTTAGGTGCGTTCTATTTCGAAGATAGGTGTTAGGTTGAGTTCGAACTCAGTCGGTTTAGGCACTCCCTACGGACGGTAGGCGAGGAATTTCTCCCTACGGACAGTAGGTGAGCAGTATCCGGTGATACTGGGAGGGAGGGTGGGAATACTCCCTACGGACGGTAGGTGAGTTCAGTATCCGGATACTGATTAGCTTTGCGTTAGATATAGAGAATAGGTTAAGTTTAGCCCGATACGTTAGGTAGGCGATAGGTGTTAGGTTGAGTTCGAACTTAGTCGGTCTAGGCACTCCCTACGGACGGTAGGCGAGGAATTTCTCCCTACGGACAGTAGGTGAGCAGTATCCGGTGATACTGGGAGGGAGGGTGGGAATACTCCCTACGGACGGTAGGTGAGTTCAGTATCCGGATACTGATTAGCTTTGCGTTAGATATAGAGAATAGGTCTTAGGTTAAGTTTAGCCCGATACGTTAGGTAGGCGATAGGTGTTAGGTTGAGTTCGAACTCAGTCGGTTTAGGCACTCCCTACGGACGGTAGGCGAGGAATTTCTCCCTACGGACGGTAGGTGAGCAGTATCCGGTGATACTGGGAGGGAGGGTGGGAATACTCCCTACGGACAGTAGGTGAGCAGTATCCGGATACTGATTAGCTTTGCGTTAGATATAGAGAATAGGTCTTAGGTTAAGTTTAGCCCGATACGTTAGGTAGGCTTTAGGTTTAGGTGCGTTCTATTAAGAAGATAGGTGTTAGGTTGAGTTCGAACTCAGTCGGTTTAGGCACTCCCTACGGACGGTAGGCGAAAAAGTACTTATACTCGGATACTGTTTAGAGTATTGCTTCTTCATTATCTAGAAAGTCAGATAAATTATTGGAGGTCCATCAAATTCAGTGAAATAGTACATAGGAGGTGGTTTTAGTGAGTAAAAATCTCACATGCTGGTGAGCACGGGCCCTCAGTATCTATGAAGATTTCCACCTACCTCGACCGAAGAAAAAAAAAAAGTGATTGATTAAATTTAACTCTACCTAGCCTTTAAGTTTCTGTGTAACTTTAAATTATCAAAACTTCACACAGTGATAAGCTTGCAATTATATCGCAAGATGAAATTATAGATTTCTTCAATCAAAAGTTTATTCAACTCTTGTATAAATGTGACAATTTTCTTCTTTGATATCTGGGGAATGGAGGAACGTACGAGTGTCCGTCCTACCAAGCAAATTGTGGTGTAACTGTGATATAGTGCAATACGAGACGGGAAGTACAGTCGAGTGTCTTTTTTTCCTTCTACTTCTGTATTTTCCATCTTTTTGTGCCCAGTCACACTAATTACGCCCCCAACATCCAACCACAAAGTAATTCGAATCAGTTAATTGAAAAACTTTTATAATTCCAAAATAAAATAACTTTTTGTGGGCACCCTGTGGGTGGAGTACAAATAAAGTTTTCACACAATGATGTGACATTGAAGCGGCAAAAAAAGGACATAATCAAGTTTCATATTTCCCACTCAAAGGGTAAGTTTGTCAAAAATGCATTCGAGTCCTTTGTGTGACCGTTATTCGAGAGAATAACTCTGATATGATTGGTCGTATATAATCAATCCTTTGACAACAAGATTATACGCCGCAATTAAAATGATAATCAAACTTTACTAACAAATAACTTTCGTGTAGATACAAGGACATCGCTTACGCGTAGTTGGAGGGATTATTTCATTAAAGGATGCTGCAGGGTGGCTGGTGTCGTTGCCGTTAAATTGGAAAATGACGGTGAATTAAATTACAATTACGCATTCAATTAATTGTGTACTCGGTGAGGCACATATTTTGCGATTACCTTTGCTTCACGGAAGTTAGTTTCCCGATCTTAGTAGCGGTGGCACTAAGTTTGCTTGCCTTGTTTACGTAGGATAATTGGAAAATTATTTTACCAGAAGGAAAGGCAAGAAGATGAATGTGTGTGAAGGGAAAAAGCCCGGGAATTGTGCTGGGAAGCATTGAATAGAATCAATTGATGTTGTGCTGGAAGATTGATTAGAAGTTCTTGGTTAAGATGAGGATGAGATTAAGGGCTCACTTGATCCACTTGAAGTAAGGAAGAAAGTTTAAAAGAGAAGGACTCGCGCTGAGGCATAGAAGCAAAGGAAAGAGGGGAAAAAGACTCTAATAGAGGTTGGGACTGGAAATGGCACTCAATTCAAGTCGAAACTACGACGAGCCCATCAAGTTTATAACTATAGAATGCCTATGCGATCCAAAATGAAGCAACTCACTGTACTCAAGGTCGCTATAGTGGACGAAATGACCACCAGATGGGAGTCAAAGCTTGACTCGTCTGTCGAATATAGCGCCCATGTTGAGCTGAACATTGCAGAAGTTATAAAAGTCGACGGCCAGCTAAATTTGACATCGTGGACGATAAAAAGCGAGGTTGAGGTCAATTTTTTAGACTCAGCAATAAAGCCCCTTCCGAGTTTTGATGCAATAAAACTTTAATCCGTGAACACAACTAGATCTACTCACATGTAAATCCTCCACACCACCATTACGCCAATCCAACCAATCCACTAGAATAAGGTCACGGAAACCATCACTGGAGAAGGTCGTCCATCTGCTAGGCTAAAATTTTGAAGTCACCTTACCTCCCCAACACAAATCTCCGATTAAAAAGTACGTAGCTTCAACCCTCCAACCAAAGAAGTCAAGCAATCCGAAGAGAACTCTCCCACCACCAAGTCATCGCATCCACCTATAAAGGAAGGCGTCCGAAAAATTAAATTGGCCTCAATTCCTTCTGCCAATGCTTCAAAATTGATGTCAAGATAGAACCTAGCCAAAGTCGACATTTTAGATTAAAAAGCCAGGAAGCGTTCCAATAAGGCACCGTTTCGTTGCTGGCAAACGCAAGTCTTCTACGAAATCCTAAATATCGTAGCCAGCTATTACCACAAAGAGATTCTCGATGTGGTAATGGCCACAATGAAGTAGACTAAGAATCGGAATGAGCAGGGTTACATGAAGATGGTCGGTATGGTCCGAAAACCATCAACAGAAGCCTCAAGAAGAGCTGGTTGTTGCTATAAAAACAACCTGCATGCCTATCAAAAGAAGGTAATCTAGGGATACTGTCCATAAGTAGTTCTAGGGTTTCCCCTAATTCCACTGTTTAAGCCCTCGTGCACATTTAAAGTAACTAACTCCACTCCACCAACTGAAACCATATGACCATCCACAGCAACTTCAGTGCGCCCGTTGCTTCACACAAAATAAATAAAATAAAACCTTAGCCCTAATTGAAAGGTCGAACAGTCCTATTTTGATGGCTGAACAGCTAAACGAGCAACCATGTGAAAGTACATCACCATGAGGGCTGCCACTAAATTGTTTAATAGCGTCAGGCCCTATCCAACCAATACAGTGGCCAACTGCCAACGGTCACCATACCCCCAATCTGACTAATTTTAGTGGTTAACCTTCGAGGACGAGATACAGGCGCAGGTATAGTCCATGAATGCATTCCTCCGCCCCCAGTTACATGCGTGTATTTACATTTCCGAGGCACCAAATTGTTATTCATCCACAAATGCGTTACACGGATTGAAGTGCTCGCTGAAAGTTTTATGATAACCAAACCAAAAGGTCTGTCCGGAGGTTCTATACCCACACAAAGCTTATGAATGCCAAAAAAAAAAAAGGACGACAGAACAGCCGTTCCCAATGCAAAAAGTAATCAGCCCGAAGGATAATTAAATTTCATTGGGGATTTTCATTAGGCCGACAGGAATATCTCTCTCTTTACTCACATTTGTGGCGCTCGGCATCGAGTAACTAAAAGTTGGCCCATAGTCTCGGGTGGCCCCCAACCCCTAACCCACGCCCAACACTGTTTAATTATTCATGTGCGAAAGTTTTCTAGTTCGACAAGAAGTGGATATACGAAGTTTTACGCTTTAAGGAGCTCAAGTTTCATTCGAAGAGGCGGTGTAGGCGCTGCCGTCGTCTTCTACGAAAGACTTATGCCAGCTGCGACAGCTTGGCAAACACTTGGCATCACCGCAGACGGTACAGCTCTTATGCTCTGATTGATTATTACCCCAAGCGATGATTTCCTGTGCCAACAAATAATATCACCCCCTCCCTCCATCCACTGAGAGGGATATCGACAATGTGGACGGAGAAATTCCAAGACTGATTGATGCAAAGTGAATTCATTTAGTTTATAAACGGGGAGAGGGCCCCGTTTGGGGTTTGCTTTCTAGAAGTGGTTCTGTTTGATTAGGTGAAGCGGGATTAATTTCATATGAAACTTCTCACATGGGATGGGGTGGGGTGAAAGATTAAAGGGAAGCAATGGAGCAATGACTTTATATGGTTGATTGGCTGTTGGGAGTACTGCGGAATTATGGTTGAGGAAATGATGATGTTTAATGAGTGTGTGAACGTTGTCCCTAATTAGGATGTACGAGGGTTCAAGCAGTGACTGATGAATATTTCATTTCGAGAGGATAGTGGTTCCTATAATCAGCAGGGTACACCGACTTCCGTCGACAAGAAAGGTTCGGTATCAAATACGACTATGCAAACACTTCGAATAGGCCTAAGAAACGACTACATTGGATACATTTGCCAGTTCTTTTATTAAATTTAAACGAAAACCTTTCGAATGAATGCCTCTCGGGGTTGGTCTCCAATCCATTTACAGTTTGCTTGCATTAGTTGTAACGAAACTCCTTAATACAGCTACCGAGGAGTACACTCCCGGATAGTATGAGTCAGCACAGCCGGAACCCCACGATACGATTCCAACTTGTGTGCCATTCGCCATCAGTGGACCTCCCGAATCGCCTTGACAGGAATCAATACCATTAGCACCGGCACAGATCATTGTACTTCCAACGCTCGTTCCATAACCATACAGCGTCGACCTACAAACAGCTCGCGAGATCATGTTAACCGGAGCCCACTGCAACTTGCTGGGAATAGTGGTGGCACCCGAATACAAGGTTCCCCATCCAGAAATTTTAGCCACGGTATTGTTCGCCGGATCAGCAGCGGCTAGATAAACACTTTTAACATTCGTACTCCAGACGATAGGAGCGCTCGTCCTCAGAATAGCGATGTCATTCTGCATGGTACTCGAATCGTAACTGGGATGGACCAAGTAGTTGCTAACTCCAACCAAAGTACCACTCGATGCCCAGTATGAGGAACCATAACGAATTTTTATATTCGTCGGTGTTGCGATTGCTTTGACACAATGAGCAGCTGTGACAATAGTCCGAGAATTATAGATGGATCCACCGCAAAAGTGACTTCCACCAGTTTGTAGCGACACTTGGTAAGGGAATGCTGATATCTCTGTAGCTGTCCCACCGACAATTTTCGCCACTGACACAGGTGTGGCAGCAGTTGTGTAAGCCACAAGTCCAGAGATCAACAGGAACGTTAGATGAAACATTTTCGGTGACACTGTCGTGAATTTTGCCATTCGGCAGGAATTTATATGGTGAGATCTGTTTTGGAATGGCAAACAGTAGGCCTTTTTGGCAAATACACTCGAGTCTGTTTGTCACAGCTGTTTGGAATGTTTACCTTTCCAGCAAAACATTTTGGAAGCAAACTCAAAAAGGTGACACTGAGACGTCAATAGTTGCGAACTCTTTAGAGTATGGGTGGTGAACTATTTTTAAACTCAGAAAACGTGTGTTATTTTGTATCATGAGTAAACAGGATGGAAGGGGGGGTTTTTTGAAAGTTTATCTCAGAAGTCTGCAATCGGAGAATGGGTGGGTGAACATTGAAAACTTTGCAAGCGCATGGAGGAAGCGATCGTTTGGCTGTTTTACAACATCAGCACAAACGACCCACAAACGAGGGTGCAGAACTCTGTCAAGGAGGAATTCTATGACCTTTTGGATAAAGCCTAAGCAGCCTGTTCGGATTGGGATGATAAAATCGTTCTAAGGGTTTAAAACGCAAAAAATCGGAAAAGAAAACAAACTTCGTTGGATTAGTTGGAAACTATAGTCTTCAGAAAATGACAGCAAAGACCGACCTGTGGCTAATAGACCTAGGGTAGCACTAAGTTTCCACGATTGATGCATTGAAAATGGAAAACCCGCCTTATCGGCTACACGCTTCAAGAAGAGCTGCTAACGAGCTAGAAAAACAAATGCAACTTTGGAAGTCTTAAAACAACTGGAATAGCCAAAGCCTACACAGAGCAGCTGAGTAACTAACCTTCGGGTTGGAAACTCCACCATTTGAACGACCTAGAATTCCTTCCGCAAAGCACCGACTACACCCTTCAAGGACTCCTATTTGATAAAAACTTCGTTACCACTATCCTTTCCAGACTTGAATGGGAGGATGATTTTGAGCTAAAACGAAAGGGATCCATCTGTGTAGAAGCTCTAAAACAGAATCGAGAGTGGGCGGGGGTGTATTCTCAAAGGATGTGAACGTAAACATCTCTTTCGGTTTGCCTGACTATTGCAGTGTTTTCCAAGCCGAGATAATGGCAATCAAGGAAGCCCTATCGTGGATGAGCTATAATGTACTATCCTCTCGGGATATCACAACTTTAACTGACAGTCAAGCCGCGATAAAATCCCTGGAATCCGTCGCCTTCAACACAAAAACAGCCATAAATTGTCGCTTGTCTCTTAACGAGATGGCTAAGCAATTCAAAATTCACCTTATATGGGTGCCGGGGAACAGAGACATTCCAGGCAACTGCATGGTGGATGAACTCGCCAGAGAGGGCAAAACTCTGCCAATTCTTCCGGAAAGCGGAATTTACGTATGCCTCTCGCCACCTGCAAATTGCTACTTAATAGAAACGCGATCAATATCGCCAATCACAGATGGACAGTAGCTTGCACCTGCCTCATCACCGAGCAGATCTGGCCAAAGCTGGATCTCAAACGCTCTCAAACGCTCTCACTGTATCATCAGACGGAAAAGATTGCACCTTAGGAGGAGTCATAACCGGACTCCATCGGTTAGAATGCCCATAGGCTGGGCCTCCTTTATAACGACTTCTGCAGAAGCTGAATAGACGAGGAGGAGGAGAAGACAATTCTCCACCTTCTCTGTACATGTCCGGCCCTCTCAGCTCGAAGAAGAGCACACTTAGGAGCCAGCTAACAACCTAAGTGAACTGGCTGACATCAATAAAGGTAGCCTCCAGCGCTTCATAGCAAGCTCCGGCTGGTTCTGCGGGTTGTTATTTCTGATGAAGTACAGATCCTGGTGGTAACACAAAGGCCCTTATTTGGTCTAAGTGAGGTTGCACCTGCAGCCTGCCACTCCTACCTAACCTAACTGAGACTTCTCCCTGTGTATTCACCATCCACAAACATGGACAATCTGCGGAATCAGTATCGCAACATCATCAAATAGGTAGCCGTATTCATCTAGGATGCAAGAAGTGACCGAAAATACACAAACAGAAGATGCACAAGAGCAGCTGGAACAAGTGAGGAAAAGAAAATCTTGCGTAACAACATCCGACAGTTCCTTACAAAGGCCAAACCACTGGCAGCTGGCTTTAAGATCGCAACGGAGGCTGACTACCAGCATTCAGCATTTAATATTCTATCGCCAAAGTAGTTGGCAGGACTCTTTCCTTTCAATTGTTTACTTCCATTTGAAGTTGAAACTGCGCAACATCCTAAAGCAATCAAATCAAATCTACTATCTAACTCCAGCTTGTTGGGTTTTTATTACTTTTTTTTTTGTATTTCTGCGTGCAGGATATTTCACTTCCACTCGCCCAACCTTCAGTTTTTCAAATTTATTACCATTTTCAGTTGAATAACTCGAAAGTCATAACATAAAAGCTGTGTCAGGAAACGCAAACGAACTAACGCAACAATCCAACCAACCGACCCAACACCAAAAGCAAAACCCAGACTCTAATAAAAGTTCACTTCCCACACCCTCCAAACACACACACCTATAAAGACAAACGTTCAAAATGTTTGCTCCCACAGAAAGTTGCATCAAAACTATACACATCAACGGTTTCGAAAAGAAAAGAAAAAAATATAAACACAAAGCTAAACGGAAGGATATTCAAATATAAACTCAAAATGGCTGTTGAAATATAAAAATTTATATCCCTATGATTGGCATAGCGCTATTGAATACAATCGAACCGGAGGAAAAGAATGAAAGTCCTTAAAAAAAAGGAACTTTTCCGCCAGTGTTAAACTTGAGTACTAAAATTGTTTGTCAATGTGTGTAGTTTGACCGAAAGATATAACTTTTACGACCATCAGAGTTCCTGTTTGTGTGTGTGTATGTTTGGTTGACAAAGTTGTGTGTAATCTAATTGAATGGCGTCCAATACTCTCGCCCCAGACAGACGCGACACACTCGCGGAATTCGTTGCACAAATTCAATTCGAAGCTATTTCTGGCTGCCAATCCTGCGACCTATCATTCCGGTCTCAGGGTTTTGAAATGTAATTTTCAAAGTACGGTGTAAATTTGACGTAAACACGACATGTGATAAATGAGTTTTGTGCAAAAGCAGCATGGCTGTGGTGGTGCCGCCAGATACCCAGACACACACACACAGGAAGAGACACTGAAAGGATGTGTGCCATAACCGTGGGTGTCTCGAAAATCGAATTGCAGGATTCCTCTTTTTTTTGCAGTTAGTTCGCCGACAAATTCATGTATTGACAGTTCAAATCGATTGCAGATACAAATGCATTTTTATTGATTTATGAGGACGCAGCGCACAAGGATGCTAAATAAGTTTATTTTTATCCATTCCGATGAAAAGAAAACGAGACATTGAAAATAATAGCATCGAGGATATTTGTTTTAGTTGTATTCGTATCAGACAGGATATAGATGTCCGTGTTGGTTTATTAAAAATAAATATTTTGTTAAGAAACGCATGCCATCGCACTGTTGAGTGGGATTCATGAGTTTCACAGTCGACACGTGGAGGGTGTTTGCCTGAGACACTGGAGCCATCTCCCATCTTCCTCGATTCACGCCGCGACAGCTTGGTCCTTAAAACAGAGGCTCTGTCGTCTTCGTCGTCTCGAACCTACGGTCTGTAATTTGAAGATCCTCTTGGCTGAATCATTATCGTCCTTCCACTCGATGTAATAGAGTCAGTGTAGTCGACTTTTTGGTCTTTAACCAGTGGGCATTTTCCAACGAACTTTTGCTCCAAAACGACCGACTTGCTATGTTATGAACGTGCCCAAAGAGATATCGAAACATACTTCTATTGTTGGGTCTCTTTTCGTCACTAAAGTTGTTTTTGGGACTCAAACTTTAGCCCAACTAAACAGTGAGCCACGTCAAACATTGAGAGCTTCTTTCGGGGGAAATTCAAAAAAACTGTCTCAGCATTCTGTTGACAGCTCCTTGCGGGACAAATTGAAATCAAGTCGACCTCAAATGATTCAGGAAGATGTCTTTTCCCTACGACATAGATGGCTTCTTAGCTTTTTAGTCTCTATATCAATCTGAGCTCCCAATCCGTAAAGGATCTACGCTTGAGACACTGCAGCCTTCCATCCTCTTCGATCCCAGACACTCGGTTTCCAGTTCTTCAGACTAAACACTCTGGCATTCACGATAGCTTGGTACATAAAACAGAGCTTCTTTCGTCTTTGTTGTTTCGAACCTGGGGGCTGTAATTCGAAGATCCTCCTCATCTTCTTAAATCAACATCTTGATTCAGCTCGCGAGGGCTATTTATCATTTCGTCCTCAATTTTCAACCCATTTGTTTCACCAAACTGAAGAAGCAGTGGTTTCTTGGGGTTCGTCTTTGTCGAATCTCCAATAGGGTATGGTAAAATTGAAGGTGACAACAGTGCCAGGCGCTGGACCGATAGTGCTTTGTTTGTGCTTAGCACGTACTTCGTTTTGCCCTCGTTGACTTTAAAGCCTCTAAACCACAATGCTGGGAGCGAGTATCAATGTCGTCTAGTAACCACAGCAGCTGGACAGATTTGTTGCAGATAGTGCCTTCCACGTTCACATCTACCCCGCTCACTATCTGTTCTAGCTCGAGGTTGAAGAAATCACAGGACAGCGCATCTTCTTGCCGAAATCTGGTGCAGGTTTGGAAAAGCTCATTTCATCGCATGTTTTCCAGCATCACGCGGGATAGTTGAATCAGTTTTGTCGGGATCCCAAAAATTAGGCGCATCGCCCTGTAGAGCTCATGACGATGAATGTTATCATGCGGTTGTGTCTACGAGTCGATGTTTGTTGCTCTGAATGTGAACACCTGCTGGATTCAATTGGCGATTCGACCATCTGAAGGTAACTGATTTCTGAGTGGATTGGACATTTTGAGAACCTAGTGCTTTTTGTCACCACTTAACTGTTCGCCGCAAGGTCTTTTAGTCAGAAGCCATTATCCGGTTGTCATATCGTAAAGGCTGTGCTATCCAACGAATCCGCAGATTTTGGCATTGAGTTCCCTGAGTACGATTTTAGCATGCCAATCCGGGTTGGCTTCGTAGATCAATAGAATTCCTCCTTGATAGGGTCTTCAGTTTCATTTGTAGGCACGTTTGCACATATGAGACTGAAAATGCCAGGCGAACGCTTCTTGTCTTAAAGTCAATTAATCTACATCTTGGATTATTTCCCACGACACCTGGGGCAACTTTACCTGATCCTATGCATTGTATCTCCTAGATCGCGGAGATATCTGCCTTGTACCGCCTTAAGACAGCTTTAAGCTTCTGAATAGTGCCAGAGGTGTACAGTGTACGTACTTTACTCGTGAATACTGTCATTCATAGTCCGTGGACATTCCCTTCCAGGTCGTGATCGATAATAAGGGGATCCATTTGTAAGCAAGGCTAGTATCTCAACGGCACCTAGAAGACCAATATATTCTAAAATTAACCCTTAAATTCGCTTAATTCGGTGTCAGACACTTTGGGCTGTCGTTGGCCTAAGCTTTTACCATCTCTTCTACAAGACCCTGAATATGTCGAAGTAGCCCTGATAAGGTTCAATTTTCGTTTTGAAATTTTGATTCCATCTTGGGAGTTCATCCGTTGTCATGTCTATCACGCTGCTGTTCCTGTCTTTCGGCGAACACTTGCGCGTATAAGTACTTGTCTGGGTCGATAGCAACCAGTATCCGCTGGCTCCCACTGTAATCGCCAGGTTGACGCCAATTTGTGCCAACCATCATCATTAGACCCATTTCCCAAAATACACCAGCTCTGTTGAGCCTGCAGTCTTTTAACCTCAAAACTTAGCCTAATCCCTCACTGTAGACACTTTAAATTTAAATAATTGATTTAAAAAAAAAACAGCTTCTCCTAATTGATTCCCTAAAACTCCGTTTGTGGCATGAATCTATGTACCTACCTGCAAGGAGGTAAACTTTTTAAACTCTGAAATCATTAACTTGCAATTTTCAACAGGAGTCTCCCTATCTCACGAAGTCGCATATATTTCCGTGAAGCCCGCCCCTCAAAATTGCAACTTTTTTTATTTTTTTTTTTTCGTCCTAACACTCCTTTTCAACTGAAAAAAACAGGAAACACTGAGTAAAGCAGAAAAAAAAAATAAAAAAATTGATTAAAAAACTTTTCACATCAGATACGAGTGCAAGGACTAATTGCGAAAAAAAAAAAAACGGGAAAACACAAATTTTTTTTGTAAAAATGAACGAACTCCCAGATCCGTTTCCTTCGTCTTGTGATAAATTAGCTTTTAATTACTCCCAGTGTATAGATAAATCCTTGGCTAGCGACAAGAGATCCCCGAGCCACAAAGTACACAGAGAGAGTATGTATGTGAGAAAGTGAGAAAGACGATGAGGACGACATTCGACATTCTTAGGAGTTTTTTTTTTTTTGAATGTTTTCGTTGCCCAGTTTATTCGTTTCCTGAGGCGTTTTTTTTTTTCTTCCTTTCCGGTTCCTCCGTTTTTTTTTTTTTTCGTTTATTTCCTTCGTTTCCTCGTGTACTCACTCATTTCGAGGTCAATTCAATTGACTAATTTAATTGGAAATTGAAATGGAATTGCTTTTAATTTGTTGTCCTTCTGGATCTGTTCGTTATTTTGTCTTTGTCTTTGTCTTTGCCGTTGTCATCCTTGCTCCCGGATGGGGAATATACTAAAAGAAGGAAACGAAAACCTATTAATTGTGATTCGTTGTCGTAAAATTGAAATTGAAATGCCGCGGGGGCAAATGTACAAACAATCAATGTATTATTTCCAAGATGTTCATTTGTGCTACCTACAACGCGCTCACTAAGATCCTCGTTCAATTGTGTGTGATCCTTGTAAATTTTATTCAACTTTTACGAGTACAAAAGGATTTTTTGTTTTTTGTTATTTTGTTGGCAAAAACTAAACAGAATGGTAAAACGAGGCACAACAAGAACATGTAAAGGATAATAAAAATGTTGGGAGTGTGTATTTGAATTTAGTTGACAAACAGGAGACTATAAGGACTATAAGGACGATGACGACGAGACTATAAAGACGCTGACAGAACGATGAAAACATTTTTATTACCACCGTAGAGACGAAGATGAATGTCACTAGGAAAAATGAATTCCAATTCGAGCAAAATGGAAACATACACAAACACACAGAAAGCATATGTGTTGAAGGGTGGGTGGATAGATGGAGGAAGGGAGAATCCTTTTAACTGAAAGTGATGGGAGAAGATAAAATCAAATGCTCTGTTCGGCATCATCTGGAAGCGCATTTGTCAGTGTAAACAAATTCTAATTGCAAAGGATTTGTGCCGATTTTGAAATTGAGTCACAGTTAAGAGGCTTTTCGGTAGTGACAGAGGTTACTGAAAGCTGTTTCCTTCTTTAAGTGTTGGATAAGAGAACTTTACTTTGCTTTTCTTTGTAGAAAAGGACATTTAGAATAATGTGCGAGTGGGCATCTCAATCGAATGAAAAAGCTACGTATGAGTGCAATTGCTATGGTTGTACGGCAATCCGAAGGACTTTTTTTGGGCCCATTCGTAACTTGAGTCGAAACAGCTACCAAAGCAGTGAATAGGAAGTGAATCGTTAGAGAAGACGTAGATCGTTTTGGTCATGGCGACTAGTTTTTGGGATTTCCAAGGAACCATTCCAGTTGAGAACGTGGAGAAAAGGTCTACTACGCGACATATAGGGTCATTTGAAAGAAAGTCTGAAACAAAAGCGACTAAGATTGATGTCCTTCAAGCAAGTCATGGCTTCGAAGCTTGGATTCATGTGACTATTTCCAATTTCCGAAATTCTTGTCATATCAGGCTACTATCGCCACCTACTTAAGATACTTTTCAGACGAAGTTGAAAACTCGTTACAGCAAGTGTTTGGCCTTCAATGGTTTGGTCGCATTTAACCTGTTTTTGTTGTATTCGTCCTCTCCTGAAACAATCAATTACAAAAACTCCTGGTTAAGTGTCCATTTTTCTTGTAGAACTCGCTTTGGAATGCAATAACGTCTCTGCATTCCACGAATGTGTATGTTAAAAGGTTCCTTGCCCCTTCGAAGAGCATCCACCGCTTCCAACAATACATCAAATCACCTGTCTTTCAAACCTTTACTTCGAAGCGACTGTCATTTACAGAGCGAAATCATCCCAATACAAGATGAAATATCAATGCTGGTACTTTTAATACTTTATTCCTTAGGACTGGAATACCTTTTAGGTCTAGTAATCCCCCTACATAAACCAGGAAAGTCAGGTGACAAAATTGAAGTACTATCGGCCTTTTTTTTCTCCTTTTTCCGGTCGCCAAAGGCATTTTTTCTTCCAGCAAGCGCTGAACATCTTGACCCAGGACATCACCAACATAGCTTCCAGAAACTTCACAGCACTACTTCAAGCCCTAAACCTTGCTCTGGGTACCCCCAGGCCACCCGATAATTCTATAGGAATTCCTCAAAAGCCACAACCTGCAACTATTGGCTAAGAAGTCTACAGCTGTGTCAATAGGACATTGACCAACAGCGATACAATGAGGACACCAACCCATTCATCAGGCAACTGTGTCGTATGCGAACAGCAAACCGCTGTTCAAATATAGTAATGGGTGATATGGGTGGGTCCCGGAGCCAGGTAGGGTACAACCCTATTGATTCTCGCTACTTGCAGGCTTTTGTTTTTTTCTATCGGGGGTTGGAACGCCTCACTGGAGCACGCCGACACAAAAGCAGGTCCATTGTACTACCAGCAGGTACAACCCTTTACTGTGTTTTCTTCGTCTTTCTAAGAAAGTCGAGTTAGAGCTTCAGTGATAAGAAGCGTAGGTTACCAGCACTCATCACATCAGCACCAAATATCTGCCAGCTGATACGAGCAAAAGCAGGACAATCACATAGGAAGTGTTCCGTTAAAGATTTAAACCTAGCACGTTGAGATGTTTGGCAAAAGAGAAATGTCCCGTAATAACGCCAATAAGTTGTCTGCAGTCTTTTCTGCTGAAAGACAGCAAGAATGCCGCGGACGTCGGGAAGGATCCGTTAAGTTTGCCTCCATCCTGGAGAGTCATGCCACCCGTAGTTGTGTTTGCTAGAAACCCAACCATCGATAGAAGACCCAACCGAAGATACGGGCCTAACGTGGGCTTAGAGCAGGAAAAGTTCTCCTCAGAACCTTGCCTGGCAAGCTCATTGGAGAAGTCATTTTCACTTGCAGGCCATCAACCAAGGAGGATGGTTCCTCATCACCAAACAGATTAAGCATTCGCTGGATCGCAAACGCTGTCACTGCCTAATCAGACAGAAAAAGCTGCTTATTAGTACCATTGTAGGTGACGGGGCACTCGATAGGCTGGGCCTCCTCTCTAATGATTTATGAAGAATCTGTATGTATGAGGAGAAAGAAGAAATGATTTCACGTCCAGCCCTCTAAGCTCGAAGAAGAGCCTACATAGGAGCTAGCTTCATCCATAATCTTAATGAATTGGCTGACTCTACCATGAGTAGCCTCTGGTGCTTTATAGGAAACTGCAGCTGATTCTACAAATAGTTAACAGAGAAACATCCAGATCCATGTGGTAACACCACGGATTTGCTTTGGAGTTGGTCACTCCAACCTAACCTAACCTAAGTTAGCCCCCAGCAAGTTTTGGCCTGTAAAAATGATAATAAGAAATGACTTCTCCTAAGTTCGATAATTTCCTTTTCCTTAGTTCTGTCCAGAGCATCCCTGATCTCTCATTCGCATGTTTTTCGAGTTTCAAAGTGATACTAGGCTTTTGAAGTTCTAGTAGGGGGCGCAGGTTTGAGTTATCGGCCAAAGTCTGGCTCATTTCAGATCAATCTAGCAAGCTCAACCGTCTTTTCATTTTGTCCTGAGACCTTTAATTTCAAAAATGTCCTGAGACCTTAATAAGTGTGATGTTTTGGTTTGCACTAAGCGGCTTGAGCTCGTCATGGTAACATTTGAATAGGATGTCTTTGATGACATAGAAGTCGGTGTGCTCTCAACGTTCTCGAGAGGTCTCGGTATTTGCAACAACTTCCGCTTAAAACATGTATTTCAAAACATTAGAGAGGCAAAGATTTACCTAATCCTTTGCACCTGTACACCACTTAACGCCATTTAAACGACGCAAAATGAACCTCAAGACGAATTTTGAATTTTTCACTGAAAAAAATAAAAAAAAATCCAAAAAAGCATCCAAAAGAAATCGTATGCCATCTCTTTCTCAATCTGTCTGCAATGCACCCTTTGAACAATCTAAGACTTGTATCTTGCGTTGTGGCCCCAAATACCAGTCCTCGTTCCTCTCTCCGGAATCTTATGAATTATTCACAACTTGTTTACAACTTTTCTCAACAATTTAAATTCATTTACGAAAATGAAACGAAAAAAATATAAAGGAAAGCCAGCGAAACATGACGAGCTATAGGAAGGGTATAGGGGCCTGTAACGTAGTGCAATTTCATGTTTTTTTTTTTTTTCTTAATTCACCCCTTGGTGAAGGAAGGTCTATCGTCTATCATCTATCCGCTCTCTGCTTCTTGTTGTCATTTTTCTGTACTTTTTCGATGAAAATAAATGCAACGAACTACAAAACGACACGACGGCAATGGTGTTGGCGATGCGAAAAGGCGGGCTAACAACTTCAAGAAACGCTTGCTTTGTCAGGTTTCTGAATTTTTTATATCATCATCGTTCCTTCGCCTGCAACAGTTTCCTTAAAAACTCCTCAGTCCTTTTTCTATTTAGTTTCACTTGAAAATATAGAAATTGACATTTATCAGCGAAATGAGCGAAAGATGACATTTGTCACGATGGCAATTACATTTATATTCATGAGTCTATTGTTCGCTTGTGAAATTCACTTAAAAGCCGATAATAACGGAGGATACAGGATACGATATACACTCTATTATCTCATTATGTCTTCGGGTAGAGATTAAAAATGCGACGACAGCGTGTTTCAAAGTTAATGTCATTTAATTTTAAATTAACATCTGCAAATGGCCGCGACGTGCTTTGCATGTGCGCGTCAAATTAATAGGTATATCCTGATGGCTTTGGCCGACACCCCTAGTGAATTATTTAAGCGGTCGCAATGTGTTCTAATTAACCGATGAACGAGAATTAACTTTACCCGGGCGGGAATAATTAAATACGAGTGGCATAATTGGATAGCAACACACACACACACACAATTAAAAGTGATTTTTTTTTTTAAATTAAATCGAATGAGAGTCCTCAAGGACAAATACATGTAATGAGTCGAATTGGTGTTGATGGGTGAATTAAGTCATTTCATGTGATGGATAGATTAGTTGAGGATCTGCTGTGGAAATTTAAAGGACAATTATACATTTCTTTGCAATGGAGTATGCTGGCAACCTATTGGTCCTTCCTGACAATTAAAAATCTTTGCATTATTCCTAGCTGTCCTCGTCGATGAAAGGGAGGGAAGCGGGGTGCATAAGGCTCTTCCACTTACTTAACCCTGTTCATCTTCAGACAATCTGACCCTGGGACTTCTTTTTGTATCACTTCAGGGTCAGGTGCCTACCTTTCCTTAGCCCTTATGGATCTCCAATCTTTTATAGATTATGTCCAGTTCTCCATTTTTCATTTTAAGCACTTTTTTATGTAAGAGGGTTGTTGTCATTCTGGAGCGATTTCGCCTACCTCCGGCCTCTAAATCCTTCAATGCATTCAAACATCGTACGATACGTGTCGTCTTGAGTCGAATCGGCATACTGACATGCAGGGCTTCCTACTTTTCCCATTCTGTGCAGGTATTTGTCAAAACATCCATGTCTGGTAAGACAGTAAGATTCGCTCTGCCCATTTCGCTATTTCTCCGATCTGTCTTGCAGTCTATCTTCCCCTAGTTTCTCTGCTTTAGCGTTCCTGCCAACGACGTAGCGTGATCTTCTTGGTTTCTGTTGTTGCCCGTGCCTTTCCAAATTCTGCTTTTTTCTCGTTGTTTTCCGTTGCTAAGATGTCAATGGGTTCTGAGACTGTTCGATAGGAACTCGCAACCTGAAGAGATCCTCTTGATCCAGTTTGAGCAGAGAGGCATCAGCCCGGATCTCGCATCTATACAAAAGATTAGAGTTTGTGACTGTCATGAGTAGTGTGAGCAGTAGTTTGAGTCTGCTTGCAATTGCGGCTTCCCAAGTTTTGCCATTAGTCTGCCCAACTCTAAACTGATCTTTGCAGCCCTTTCGGGTGAGCTTTGTATCTAGGTTCACTTCCAAGGTTTTTACTACATCTTTGGTTGTCATTGTCTCTAGGCCTACTCGCTTCTCAAAGAAAGTAGGAATAAATCTCCTAGTCAACAAAACTATCCGTGTCTTCACTTTTGCTAATCTTAGTCCATGTACTTGCATCTAGAACTGGATGGGTCCTATGAATTGACTTAGTCGCTTTTGGGCATACTCAATGTCCCGCTTGGTAATCACTTCTGCAATCTCATCGACATAACCAACCAGGTACGTATGTTGGAGTATCTCTAGTCAAAGGATTCCACCATAGAAGATATTTCACAAGTCGGGTCCGTAGGATTGAGCCTTATGTGTCCCCAGTTTCAAAAACTAGTTCTCTATCTCTAAGGTTGCCCTTCACCATTCAAAGAAGATTACGCGTAAGGTGATTGCTATTGCTTTCAATAGATCTCTCCACCCGGCAGAGTTGAAAGCATTTCCCACGTCTTGGGTTACCGGCACGACGATCTTTCTTGAGATATCCTAGAACGTCCTAACTACTTCTTCTACTGAGCCTATTCTTGAGTGTCCTTTTCTAAATCAATATTGCTTAGGGAGTAAATCGCCTGCTCTTCAAACTGCTGATGGGATTTGTTGGTTTAGAATCTTATCTAGCATACATAGAGGCCTGTACGCCGAAGGAGTATAGGGTCCGGGATCCCCTTTACCTTAGATTAATTATCTTTGTGTACTTATTGAGTAGAAGCCGTGGGTTGGTTTTGGTGTTAGCTTTCAAAACGCCCATCTGGTGCAAGGACGTATGTCACCGTCGATGACATAGTTATTTTCGAACCGAATTATCTGAAAAAATTCAACGTGAGTTACACAAATCTCAGTCATTAAAGTACATCTGCTCACAGGAGTGTCCTTCAAATTGTAGACAGATCCCGTTTTAAGTGCTTTTCGTCACCATAAAACCCAAACGATTTCCTCTTCTTTTTTTTTTTTGATTCAATATTTACATTTGTGTATAAAGCACACACTACTTTACTCATCCTTTGCCGGAATAAATTGAAAATTTATTCAAATCTCGCATGTTGCCGAAAGGACATTAAAATGATTATTTCTTCGTGTGGTAAGTCTCGCGCTCGCACTTTGCTTTTCTTTTTTTTTTCTCTTAATACCCTTCGGAGAGGGATGTCTATAAAACATTCAACTGGAAAAAAAGAAGAAAAAAAACGAAGAAGAAATGGAAATCCTATGCAATTTGAAACGAAGGATAACCAACGACCATACTGCCATTGCTGCACATAAGGCGATGAATGAATTAGGATTGGCACTCCTTTGGGATGGGAGAAAGTCCACACTTTACGCTACCGCCTAACATTCAATATCCTTTATGGTCGTGCATTAAAATAAAGCATCAGCCAGGATCATGAGTGCGCATAAAAAATTTCAAATTTTTCTTCATTTTTATTTCCACAAATGATCCTTGGGGATTCGAAAAGCGAAACACAAGAGAAGACAGAATGTACGAGCAGATACAAAAGGAGCGGGGGGGGAAGAGGTTTGTCTCTTCCATGCCATTTGATAGGCTTTTGTAGAAGGACAGGCAGGCAGCAGCCAGCATTCGGTGTTGGGCTTAGAAGAGATGCTGTGAGGATTTCTCGTGTACTTATAATGGGAAACTCATTTGATATGGGATTTGCTATCTCTTTTTGTTTTATGAGAGGACTTGTCGAATTTAATAACACTAACGGTTTCGACATTTGAATAAGGATAAGATGTCAGTATTGAACGCACCTATAAAATACATCGGAATTGAATTGTTGAAGTCGAATTTCAATACCTTCTCGTCTAAGATCCTAGAGTAGACAGTGAGGAAGACTAAGAAAGTCTCCAAGAACTACAAGAACAGAGGAGTTTAAGGATAGTCACTTTGGTAGTCTACAACCGACAAGCTGTGCCCGTGAGTAGACTGAAAAAACGAAAAAAAAAACCTCCTAGTGCATGATGGTATCATATGGTGGTTGATTTTCTTCTTGATGGCTGTATTCCCTTGGCACCAGGAACATAGAGATACATGACGTCCACTATTAACTTCAAAAACTCTCTCTTCCTCCATCATCTGCCATCTTCATCTTCATACAAACGTCACTCTTTTGTTAATACGCGGAATTTTTTTTTTTCAAACGTTGACACTTAGATTCGCCTTGATTCGGAATGAACCTAGGGCTCAACCACCAAGACTCTGTCCAGACAGCGGATCTGTTTGAAAAGCCTTTCCACTTGTGCGTGCCACCTAAGGCAAAGTTTCTGTTGCATTGCCCCTTCTACAGATCGCACCCTGGAACTAGTTATTTTGTTCGTAAGGTTGCACTACAGTTCGGAGTTAAGCTAGGTCTCACCCACCAAGCTTGTCAAGTCAGCGGATCTTTACCAATATGTCTTCTCATCAATCGTACTACTCGCAGCTTGTCTGCTCAACAGGAGGCTTCTTGAGGGTTCTATAGTCAACTGACTCAGCTGTCTGATTCTTCGACTTTTAAGTAATTTTCATTTTTCAGAAGTTCGGTGTGCCTTGGTCGTTGGATTATTCAAGGAACGTGATAGATAGATTAGCATTAGCCCACAGAGTAATTAATTTAGAGACTGCAGCCTTAACGAGTAGCTTTGCACTGTTGAGGTATCAAGCAGAGTCCAAAAAAAAAAAGCTGTGGTGAGAATTCTATAAATTTCCCCACAAGTCTTTAATTTATCTTCGCTATGTTCCCAATCCAAATGATCATTCCATTTCTTATTCCAAGCCTTCTTTGATGGTTTTCAAAGGCTTTATTCTTAGGCCTCAGGCAGTTCGGAGTCGGCCATAATAACTATAAATCTCTTCCATTCCTGCAACATTGTTTGTCGATGGAGAGGCTTGTCTTTCCGACTAGGGTTGACTATTCCACTCAGTTAGTAAACTACTCACTAAGTAGACTGTGTCCCTATTCCTCCTATCGTGCAGCTCTTCTGGCTTTATCCATTACGTTCCGAAACGGTTTTTACTTGATTTATCGCATCTTGGTTGCCACATCTACATCTCTTCCTCCTATTTCTGTCATCAACTTTTGGACCACTCTTTCCTGGGATTTCTCTACCGGGATTACACTCAGATGTCCGCGTTACTAATTCGGAATTCGGAAGCTTCCAAGATTTGACTCTATAGCTTCTCATTCATCTGATGAAAGTTGCTAAAATTCCTTTCACCATCTTAGCTGACGGTGTCGTTTCCCATTGACGCCACAATTGGTGGCAGTGGATCGGACATACCTTTTTAAAAGGCCGTCTCTGCTTGCCAAACCATGCAATGGAATCTGCTAATGCAGGATGGAAGAAGAGCGGGTCAATCGAGAAATACAAGACGGAAATCAGTCGTAGATTAGTTACGGTAGCAAGGACGAAGTTGGTCAGAGCTTCGACAAATTTTCAGCCACCGAATGCGACACGTAGGCGTCATGTAGGCTCTAACACCCACAAGGGGAAGTAAGTAAGTAAGTATGTTAGCTGAGATCCTCATCATTTTCATATCCAGCACCTAAAGGCACTCTACTGCAGTAGTTATATAAAATCGGCGTTAGGGGGAGATAAAATCAGGACAACCACGCTGAATACAATACACTAACAGCTTTCTCCCGTCCATCATTCATTTTATCAATTAAAAAAAAAACAATTCCAACACAATTAACTTAATTGCAAATAATTTTTCCCAGAGTCCCCCTCCTCTACGCATAACTGCAATAGAATTACATTCACACCGCATTGCGTTAATAATAAAACTCTTCAGGATAATTGACAATTCCCAATACACTTACATACACACAGAGAGAGAGAAACAAAATCCGTTTGTTTAATTTATTTCCATTTGTTCGGGTTCCCAATTCGGTGGCATTTAGGGGTCAGCTTTATCTGTCACTCATTAAATTTCCGATTTAGAATCCTGCGGTTGCACTGTTAAGCGAATTAGTGTGCCAACACTGTGTGTATATGTGTAAAATTCCATACATAGTCTACCGGCCACATAGAAACAAACTCCAAATTAATGTTTATCGATTGTCGAGGAATTTAATTTGCAAATTCAGCAACAAAAAAATATGAAAAACACCACATAGTCGACCCATGGACTGATAGTTAATTGGAATCTACGGTGGCGTATACGTAACATTACGCAATTTTTCGGTCAATTGGTGTGTCTAGCTCCGGGAGTCATGATTTACACTCTCGTGCTATTAAATTTTAATTGGAATCTATTGAATTATCAAATGAAATTGGGGTTAGGGGCTTTGTATATAAAAACATTTTACACATTTTATTTCAACAGGACTCGACTTAGCTTGGGGATTTGATGTACATACATTTGTATTAAAGCGCGACATTGTATAACCACAGCTGGCTATATCAGAGACCTTGAAGTGTCAAACATGAACATTGTCAATCTAATCCGTGATCGTAACTCCTAGCAAGAGTATGGATAATACTTCAAACGAAGGAGAGTCCTTTACAAAGTTGTGCAAATGTGCTTTTGGTAAAATCCAACTGAACGTCAATTGTGAAACCGTCTATCTATCGCTGATGGCTTTCATATCCTGGAGTGAGTTCTCTGACGACGGATCTTTTCTGCCCAAATGAATGTGACCTTATGGTCTGTTGTGCCCTGTGCTGGTACCTTGGAGAGGTTCGTTCCCCTGTCAGAGATCCCCTTGAGTAAGTCATACAGAACAAAGCGCTGCGGACTCGCGGTTAATCCGCAGAAGACAGAGCTTGTCCTTTTCACCAACAAAAGGGCAATACCGGAATTCAGGAAGCCTTCTATTGCGGGTACTCTACTTAAAGTTTCAGACTGTGCCAGGTACTTAGGAGTTATACTTGACAGGAAACTTAACTGGAGTCTCAACATTAAAGAGAGAATGAAAAAAGCAACGATAGCTTTCTACGCCTGTAACAGGATATTCGGTAAAACCTGGGGTCCTAGCCCTAAAATCATCATGTGGCTCTACACGGCAGTAGTAAGACCAATACTGATCTATGGTAGCCTGGTGTGGTGGCAGGCAGTGTGCAAAACCACTAACCTTAACTTAATAACAAAGATTCAAAGGATAGCCTGCATCAGCACCACTGGCGCATTGAGAACCACCCCCACAGCGGGACTCGAGACAGCACTCAATCTACTCCCGCTTGATCTACTTGTGCAAGAATCAGTTGCAAAAAGCGCCCTTCGCATAAGCCAAACGGACAACTGGAAACCCAGTCTGACAGGGCATGCACTGATCTTACGCAATTTTGTGGGCAATACTGTATGCACAGACTACATGACGCCTTACTTAGAATTTGATAGACCATTCTCAACCTGTTTTTCCAGCAGAGAAGAATGGCAAGACAACCAGATAATGGCACAACCACTTTCGTTTACACGGATGGATCCAAAATGAACACTGGAGTGGGCGCTGGGTTCTTCTCCGAGACTCTTGGATTGTCTGGATCGATCAGACTCCCAGACTACAGTAGCGTCTTCCAAGCGGAGGTCTTGGCAGTGACAACAGCTGCCCAACAGGTTGCAATGAAGGCACTACCACGGGATGATATTACCTTTTTCATCGACAGCCAGGCGGCAATAAGAGCGATTTCTGCCATTGAAGTAAAATCGAAGCTTGTTAGTCGCTGTCGCGAAGAGCTACGGGTTCTTGGCAGGCAGCACAATGTAAGACTCTGCTGGGTCCCTGGCCACAAAGGGGTGCCTGGTAACGAGACAGCTGATGAGCTGGCAAGGGAAGGATCTTCTTTAGACCCCAACCAAGCTGATTTCACCGCTAAAATTCCACCCTGTAATCTCAAACAGGTGATTGGGAGCAAAACTCAAAAGATAGCTAATGATAGATGGAATGCGCTTAGTTCCTGTGTCATAACTAGGAAACTATGGCCATTCTACAATAAACAAAGAACTGATAGAATTCTGCAAATGGATAAAAAATCCCTATCTTCCCTAATAGGTATCATCACCGGCCATAATATGCTTAACTACCATGCAAGAAGACTGGGATTAAACACGGATGACCTTTGCAGAGGCTGTGGCGACGAAGAAGTAGATGAGGACACCCCACACTTTCTTTGCCACTGTCCAGCGCTCTGCCATAAAAGATTCAAAACCCTAGGAAGACATTTCTTTCAGGATCTGGAAGAACTGTCCGACAAGTCTGTGGTCGACATACACAGATTTTTCCGCGCCTCTAAATGGCTCGACAGAACATAGGCTAATGGTTCCTAGTAAGGGGGCTGAGACCCCCAGGGTATCACAATGGGTCTACATTGACCTAAGTGTGACGGAGAAGGGACCTCCTTTCCCGTCAACCCTTTTACCTAACCTAACCTAACCTAAGTCATACAGAATATTCCTGTTGTAGAGCACCTTCTCAAGGCCAGTTTCCCTATGGAATCTGAGGACAAGATGTGGCCCTATTGTTGGCATTTACGTATATCCTCATCTGACATTGCAACTCGCCCCAAATATTTCATTTTTTTGTGGTTCAATGCTCTACAGGCCTCCATAATGTGTTCTAGAGTCTTACTGGTCTCATCGCGAAATCTGCAGAGGTATTCGTCTACTATCCCCAGTTTTCTTATGTGTCCTTTTAGTCTACAGTGCCCCGGTAGGAATCCAATCAGGATGCGTCGGTTGGTCGTGTTTAGGTTGATGCATGCTTCCAATCTTTTCCAATTGTAGTTCCCTAAGAGTTTCTCCGCTTCTCTTAGACTTTGGAGGTTATTCCAGGCTCTGGTCCTGTTTTCTTTCTCCAGTTTCTCCAATTTCCCACGGCAAGTTAGTCGAGACTCCTTCTTTCTCTTCCTCTGAGGTGATTTCAAATGTAAGAACTGGCCAGTCGACAGTTTTGAAGTTTTAGTTTTGTGAGCAACTCGTTAGAACGTAGCGTGAAGCCAGTAGCATGTTCGTAAGTATTGAGATAAAAGCGATGAAGATAAGTTTAAGGATCAACAAGGAACATTCTGTCAAGACAGAAAAGGGCACAACACCAGTGTCTAACGCACGCAAGTTGAAGGGGACTTTAACCAACTAAGCGTGCGAAACTGGAGGCAGGTAAAGATCGAGCTGGCTGGAGACGCTTGTTGGTTGAGGCCCAGGTCCACCCCGGACTGTAGCGCCACCTAAAGCAACACAAGGGTCTCGGACATAACGTCACCATAGACAGATATAACTGTGAGGTAGTTAGGGACTTTCTCTGTCGCTATGAACTTAGACGCCGACATCAGCGGTAAGATCTTGCCAATAAAAAGGGAATTGAGAAGCAAAGCCCTCTTTCGAAGACCTAGAGTGACTCTAGGATCATTATAGTGTTGTTCTAGAGCACAGAGGTATGGATTTTTTCAAGAACAGATGAAGATTTAAGCATAAACTCCTCAAATGACACCCTAGTGGGAATAAGACAGTGACTAACCCTAGAAAACCGCTGCTAACTCGACTTGGCGAGACAAATGAGTTCAAAACTTCGAAAGACTAGATGCGTGCTCTAGAAAACAGTGATCTTGCCATGTCTCTTGCTTGCTGAACGATAAGCAAGACTTAAGCACTTTCGGGAGACAAATTCTTCGTCTAATTTTTGGTTCCCTATGGGAGGAGAGGATACAACCGCGAACTTGAGCTAAATCAAGATGTGGTTGCAGTCCAAAAAGCCTAAGTACGTCGGCTTAACATCGAGCAACAATGCTCCTGACAAAAGGATATTCGAATTACAGTGCCACGTTCGAGACGGTGAGGACCAAGCTATCGTTGATGTATGACATCTTGGTTTGGAGAACTAGAACCAGCGTGCCTGGGAAGGAATGGAAGGCTGCAGTGTCTCATGCAGAGACCCGGTATGTATCAATGACCATTTAGAAAAACTATACTTTAATTGAGACAAGATCACGAAACACTTCTTCTCTTGTGATAACCATCCTCTTCCTGTTCTCATATAACAACTCAAAAATAATCTAATCTCCATTAGGCAAAGTAAACAAAAGGATCTGCCATCTCTATTGCTGGCCGCACACAAGAACAAACATTTCATCACCATATCGCAGCAACATTTTCTAATTACGTTGCCACATCCACTTGCCGTTGGCACACTGCAAATGAGTTCAAAGAATTCCTGTTTCCTCTTAGTTTTGTAACCTCCAAACTGCACTATGCACTTTGCAACTCCGCTCTGTTCACAGCACAAGCAAAACGAACTCATTTACGTTTCACAGAAGCATTAACACGAACATATCTCCACCATTAATTTCATTATGTTAATTATGATCCTTTTGTCTGTCATTGCGTCCCGCTTTCGTATAGTTTCCTCCAAAAACACTGAACTGGCCATGCTGACATCCTTTTGCCTAGGCATCAGCATCACAGTACAATTCTAAAATTAAATCCATTCGTTGTACTCTCTCGGTATATGTCGGTGAAATAGACGAATGGTGTGCAGATAAAGCGCACACGAGCGCAAGGCTTCTCTCCTAGCCTCTCATGGTATATCCTGCACCGGTTTCAGCTTTGCAATAATGAATTTATGATACCGAAATATCACTTCTTCCAGTCTAGTTGGCATTTTAATTTAAGTTTCGTTTGCATTCGCACTTTGGAGTAAAAAAAGAAAAACAGCAACAGGAACAGCACTAACGCCTTCTTAGCCTGCTGCTACATCCTTTTCATCATCATTGTCGTGGTGGTTGTGTGTGTGTGTATATGTGTTTCGTCTTTTACTCGTCTTTTGCAAGTTTGATGGCAAGTTCTTGCTGCAACAAATGGAGAAATAAAATTTGTTTGCATCTGTGTCTTGGAAAAGGATGTGTGTAGTGTATGTGTGTCCAGTGAGCAGCGGGAAATAAATTTTCTAGAAAAATTTCACCGAAAGGAATTTTTTTAATAGAAACGAATATTGCGTATGAAATATCCTTCCATTGTACGGGATGGTGGTGTTGAATAATTGTCTACCAAAATGTTGTATCCTTTGGACATGAACTAAACAAATGGCGGAGGGGCAGTGAGCATGAGTCGACTGACTACAAACTTTTGAAATGCCTTTGAAATATCAAGCGCAATAATTTTACTTTTACCAAAGCTCGAGGATGCGTTCCACTTTTTGGTGGTAAATGCCATCAAGTCACCAGTGGACCTGTTCCCACGGAAACCGTACCGCCAGTCATTAAGGAGTTTTCGTAGATCAAGATCTAACGTTTTATCAGCGTTTCTACGACTTTGGAAGGGAAGGACATAATTGAAATGATTCGGTGATGGGAAGGAGAAGAAGATTCGTCTTTTTTTAAGGACGGACTGGGCAACTGCAGTCTTCCATCAATTTGGAAAAAGTCTAAAGGAGTAGGATTGATGGAAAAGTTTGCGCAATGGTTTTGCTAGCGTGAAAGAATACCTTTTCGGAACTTATTCGAGGAATACCATCTGGATCAATGGATTTGTGAATGTTTAGACCCCTAAGTACACCTGTAACTACACGAGTGCGAAAATGTACAAGAGGGAGAAACAGAGGACAATCTGGAAGCGTTGAGCTGGCTAGAAAGTGCTCAGCAGCAGTTTGGAAGTCTCTAAGAAGCTGGCAGTTGGAACGTCATTTCGGCGGAATTCTCTATATTTTTGACAAATGACCAAAAAAGTTTATCGTCCTTGAGACAGTTAGGTTGGGTTAGGTAGGAAAGTTGACGGGAAGGAAATCCTTTCCCCGACACACTTAGGTCAATGTAGACCCATTGTGATGCCCCAGAGGTTGCAGCCTCCTTACTTGGAAGCATAAGCCCAAGCTCTATCAAGCCAGCCCGCAACACTGATGAATCTGTGTATGTCAAGCATCGACTTCCAGGACAGTTATTCTAGATCCTTGAGAATGTGCCTTCCTAGGATCTTAAATCTTCTATGGCAGAGTGCCAGACAGTGGCAGAGAAAGTGAGGAGAGTCCTCATCTACTTCCTCGTCGCCGCATCCCCTGCAAAGGTCATCCGTGTTCAATGATGATACCTATTAGGGAAGATAGGGATTTTTTTATTAATTTGCAGGATTCTTTCGGTTCTCTGTTTATTGCAGAATGGCCATAGTTTCCTGGTTATGACACAGGAGCTGAGCGCATTCCATCTATCGTTGGCAGTTCTTTTGATTTTGCTCCCAATTTCGTGTTTTAGGTTATAGAGTTGGATTTTGGCGGTGGTATCTGCTTGATCGGGGTCGAAAGAAGATCCTTTCCTTACCAGGTCATCAGCTGTCTCGTTCCCAGGCACCCCTTTGTGGCCGGGAACCCAGCAGAGTCTTACTTTGTGCTTTGGTGCTAACCTAACCTAACCTAGACCGCAGAACCAGCTATGAAGCTCTGAAGGCTGCCTATGACGATGTCAGTTCATTAGGGTTGTGAAAGAAGCTGGCTCCTAAGTATGCTTTTATCGAGCTGAGAGGGTCGGACCTGTACAAAGAAGTTGGAGAATTGTCTCCTCCTCCTGATAGCTTCTTTGCAGCTCAAGCCAAATCACGCTTTTTTCTTCGGTTTGATACTCTTTATTTGTTTAGAAAGAAAGGAGCTCATACCAAGTAAAATGTTGTCAACCTTCAAGAGAAAGTTTTAAGTTTGATAGCCCCATAGCAAGTAACCTTTGTCTTATGTTGGAACTATCTCTATATGGACACAAAGTAGCTTATTCCCTTTTGAGTTATTGTGGAACAAACATATGTTTTCTAACCGTTGACTTACTTTTCACGGGAACTTTGTATGGAAAGGCTCATACTCCGCTACAACTACCGAGTGTTCGGATTAGTGTCGAATCCTTTTGATTAATTCAATACACACTTCCATTTCTACAGTTAATTTGACGAACGTGTCAAACCCTATTGACATCGTATTTCATCGAATTTTAATCAACTCGTTTCGAATCTCTGTCAAGTTTTTCAGTGTAACTCACGGCACTCTAAAGAACTCTGCTAATTCATGATGGAATCCTAGAATATATTTGAATCCTTTTTTTTCCACCCCCAACTCATATATCACTTCACAGTCAATTAATTTCCTATCTGTTGATTGCATTTCGATATTGTTTGAACAAAATTGTCATCAAATTGAGAATAGCAACAGAAAAAATAAGAATAAAACTAAATTCGTTTTTTTAAATAAATAAATCCTCGTCAACAACGAACGTGTATCAAAGGACATTTTTACCTTTGAAATGCATGCACACATGCCTAGTGCAGGTGGCTATTTGTTTTATATCTTTTTGTGGAACCAAAAGCTATTTGTGATGCAAAATTAACAGGAAATAGAAAATGACATTTTTTTTTTATGGTTAAACTAGAAGTCCTGACACAGACACATACCCGCTTTTTGAAATTTTTTTTTTTTTGTTGGCAAACGTTTTCAAATCGAATGTAGCCAAGGATATGGGAAATTTTATTTCAAACATTTTATTTGCCTTCTACATTTCAATTAGCCGCCATCATATTGAATTCAAATATTTAAAGGAAATAAGGATAAAAAAAAAAGTTACTAAAGGCTCCAATCCTAGGTATTGTTGTTTGATTTATCGATTCAGGACTAGTGAGACTGTGAACGGGACGAGCAAACAAAAAAAACCTATTTAGGTTAAACAAACTCAACATGAACATTTTCGACTTTTATTTGCTGAACAATTTGAGCAATGTACGTAGGTACCAATGGGGCTGACGAGAGTGAATTTGATTTAAGGATTTGGAACCGCTGATGGGTGCAGAAATGAACTCACCGACTTAAATGGACAAAAAGTGTGTCAACAGTGATTTGGAAAATTTCGAACTTGGAACTTTCTTACGCGATTAAGTATAAGCAACGGATTAGCTGCTTTTGAAAAATTTCGTCAACCAAGCTTCCTCAAGTGTTTCTTGTCACAAGGCTGATGACTCCAAATTGTATGCCCAAGCTAATTTCGTCTCCGGATCGTGTCTTTTAAAGTAACATTGACATCCACGTAAGCCTTAGGCCCCTTGTTCTTCAGCATGAATTAGAGATCCTCAACAATGCTCGATCTAAGAAGTGAGCCATGACCAACAAGTGTGAGTCATTGAATGCTTGTTGCTGTTCACCCGAAATCGACTTCCTGGCCTTATAAGCGCTAGTTTTGACGAAGAGACAAAAATTGAAGCAGAGACAACAGACGAACTCCCTAAATGGAATCAACAGTGGCATCAGTTACCTGACGGAGACTACAAAAGTAATTTAGTGTAAGGCGCTAGTCTTTTGTTGAACCCCAACCAACCTTGGACCCAGACTGCAACATCATCATCGAGGAACTGAATGCACCTTAAGATACCAGCATCCAACGACAAGATGCCCGTAGTATGATATTTGCAAATTAAAGATGGGGCAACGCAAAACAAGAGCAGCGAGGGTAGAGAAACGAGATATAGGAAGATAGGCGAAGGAAATCCTGCGTAGGAAGAAGAGGGCATACGCAGTCTTCCAGTCAAAGGAAATCGAAAAGCATTCGACAGCTCCATGAGAAGACTAGGCAGCTGGTAACTGGCTTCAAGACAGGAACACATGCTCTTCAAAATACTAAAGGCAACTTATAGTCACCGAGTTGCAACAGTTCAGAGACTGATAGGGTAAGAAGAGCGCCTACTTTCAATCAACGAAAAAGCAATTCCCACTCCCATTGCTTAAGAGGGTCCATGTGCTTCATATACAAGAAAAGCGATCCTATTATCGACGTATGTCACTGCTAACGTCTGAAGCCCTTCTACAGCAAAGTATTCGGCACGTATCAGCGTAGCTTCTAGTCTAGCAGATGGACCAAACCTTCAAACTCAATGAAATCCTGGACAAGACCAAAGAATTTCAAGTTGAAACACATCTTTTCATCGGCCTTAAAGCCACATATGATAGCATTAATCGCTTGGAGCTCTAGCCTACGGCCCTATTTCAAACATGCACTAGAGGCTAGATAGATAAGACAAAATAAAGGCCCATTGTGGTACCACTAAGAGGCTAATTGCAATCACTAAACTCTCCAATATCTAAGGCTGAGCTTTGAAGAGAAGAAGGGCATTCTTACCGGGCACTTTACCATTCTCACGGAAGCTGTAGGGACTAAAAGGACGTTTAATCAATTCTTCTTTTCATCGATGAAGATTTCTCTCTAGCTAACAACTACTTAAGGAGTCTTGGTAGTCTTGGGTTGTTCTGAAAAACCTGCTGAGGGTAGTTCTCTTTCTTGTTTTACAGTTGTTCCTGGATTCAATAAAAGTCACTTCCAATTATTTTTAGGTCACACTGTCAGATTTGGACTGATCAAATTCACTAATGGATTTGTAGTCCAAGCCGATTCCTTTCGCTGAGCTGACTTGTGTGTCAAACGCAGTTTAGAGCAAAAATAAAGCAAGATCCTTTGTAACCAGGTGTTCCATGATGATTTTCAAAGCATCCCCTTTCCTAGGGGTGGCAGCAATTTACTCAATGTCACCAGAAACGGAAGTCAAGGGAAAGATTTGATTAGAAAATGTTTTCCTCATTTTTGATGGTTACAGGAACTCCCTATCTCTGTTCCAAGACCTCATCCCGTTTGGAAGGGTCATGCATTTTTTTTTTTTTTTTTGGCCACGAGTTTAATGAGAAATTTCCTTAACGTTTGCGATGAAATTCCGCGGCTTGCTTTTATTTTCTTTTTTTTTTTTGATCCTTTTCGGAAACATATTTGAAGGGGTGGCGTTGGGTGACATTCTGGAAGCAGGTAGAACCCACCAGTTTCCTTCTCGTTCTCTTCTCTTTTTTTTTTTTTTGTTTTGTTCACAACTTGTTCACTGATTCTTCTGCACCAATTTTCGAGGTGGAACAGTGAAACATACAAAAATGCACCCAAGGAATTGTTAGGAGTGAAAAGATATCCTGAAAACGTCTTGGGTAATTTCAGGTCAGTGGTTTCGATTAGGGTTATTCGATGAGAAGACAATGATGACAATGATACTGGTTGCAGGTCCTGGAAAAGTTTTACTGTAGGTAGCAACAAAAAAAAAGAAAATGTTTCAATTTTGGTGAAGGAGATTTTATTTTATTCCGTTACTCTTTGTCGGAATGTGTTCGAAGCGGAAAAGGAAAAGGAACAGGACGATGGTTGGTGCTTTTTTTGCCTTTTGGTGTGTCCTCGTTGGACATTGTTTTGTGTAATTGAATTTTGAAAAAATGGCATCTTATGGAATCCATTGTTAGGGAATTTCATTTTGAGATTATTAACTGTCTAGAGAATGGTTATAGGACGACTTTGGTTCTTTAGAGGCTTTGAACAAGAAAATAGAGGTATTGGTGGATGTCGAAATTTTTCGAAAAGGTCCTGGAGGTGAAAGTCATGGAATTTCTTAGGTTCGCGTTGATGATAAGAAAGAAGTCTTGTATTGTGATGGTGACTAGAGTCCTTAGATGGCAGGACTCCTATAGAAAATGATTGTGGTTACATTTTGCTTTGCCTTGACAACAAGTTGGCATCGTTTGTTAGTTAAAATATTTTACAATCGATTCAAGCAAGGATATGATGGCAAGTAAGTGCATTGGAGAAGAAAGAGTATCGGTAATAGGTTCATAAGAAGACTACTGAAGCCCTATCGTATACCTCGTAGTCCTCTAAGTAATTAGAGTCCAGATCCAAAGAAGCGTGCCTTAGAAACACTCCTCCACCTTGTCTCTTTAGGTGCCACCAACAGTTTTCCAAAGGGGTTGAGCCTCAACTTCATGTTGACGTTCTAGGCACTTATCGTTCACCGCGTGGAAGTGAGAGCAGGAGTTGGTGGGCAGAGGTTGATTTGGAAAAACCTAAGGTCTGTGGACGTTTGTGTCCTCTCGGATAGACATGTCTACCCTCTTGAACTTCAAAGCTACAAGCTTGAACAATTTGGTCTACATATCAATAGACTCTCAACCAGGTCAAGGCAGTCTTCTCTTGATTAGATGGCAGAGCTCAATATAGACATATCAGCGAACTGTAACGCTTATGAACTTTCCAAGCACGGTACTTCAGTGCCAATCTAAAGAAAAATGGCGCATGCTACAAATTATGCCGAAAGCAATCAGCAGGACGAATCTTAGATGATCCAATGGTGCCACTATCAAGCAGATTTATCCCAAACAAGAGCTTGAACACTTTTAAATCCGGACACTACCTCATAGGCAGTGACTAGGCCTCTTCTCAAATGATTTCATCAAGAGTTGTAGAGACGTGAGGGATTGGAGTATCCTCCATCTTCTTTGCATGCATTGTGGTCTCACTCTTAATTTAGGAGCATTCGCCTTCAAAGCCCTTTACGATTTGGCACATATTAACGTCAACTGTTTCCTATACTTCATTCGAAGCTCCTGGAGGTTCGACGAGAAGGTTCCCACTGAGATCATGGTACCACAATGGACCTCCCTTGCTATTAGTGTGCTGCTTGATACCTGCTGGCTGCCACTTAAACCCAACCTAATCCTAGGCTCTCCTTCAGTATTTTTATCATCCAAAGGTTCCGAGAGGATTCAAGGTGTGAAACGCTTCAACCGCAAATAAGTTCAACGTCGGACGCCTGCACTCGGAAGAGGTAGTCCAAGCCTTTGTCTACAGTAGCAGCGATGCCAGTATCTAAGAGAGCCCAAGGCTTCAATACCAGGCATGATACAGGAAAAGGAATTGAGGAACATGAGTTGACTAATGAAATGATGTGTCTTCCCATCCACATGCAAATGGAGAGTGCGTATTGCCTTCAACGGAGTTAGTATCCTTCTTCTTCTACTCAAAGACGCCTATAGTATCTCTCATTACGTACATGGTTCGGACGAGTGATTCAAATGAATAGAGCTACCCGGTCTCATCACAAAAGACGCTCACTTCGGTTAAATATTCACTCCACTCCCTTCATTCCTTCTTCAGAAGGTAAATCTACAAACCCATCAGCATGTCAAGATACGTTTTCAGTTCCTTTAGAGCTTACATCCACATGACTTCTTTGTGACTATTGTGACTTCAGTCTCAACACCATCGAAGCTTTAAATTAGATCCTTTCTATAAAATTTACTCACTTACATCCAATACCCATTATCTTGGATCCTAGTAATATCCGAAAATAAAAATCCCAGCTCTCACACAATCCCTTCATTGAATGCATGCAAAGTGAGTATCTAACACACAGGTCCTTCGCCATCTCTATCCATCTATCTATTCAACTCTGTATTCCAAAGAAATCACTTTTCTTATATGCATATCGCTTCGTTCGTTTAGCATAACAAAGTCCATATCCTTGCAGCTGCAAATTTCACTATGCACATCCTTTACATGAGCTCCTTCCTACTTCTCCTACCGTATCCTGTCCACCCATCGATCAACAACAATAAATAGTACAAGAAAATTTCCACTGTATTTAACAATCTCTAGTCGAAGGACAATTTTTTTTTCTCGTCTTTTCGCCGTCCTTCGTCTATCTTTCATCCGGTGTGTGGGTGGGTGTGTATGTGAATTCAATAATCTGTCCATTAAAGGATCGATACAATGTAGACAATTTTTTTGTTGTTGTTGAGTCCTTTAACTGGGCTAGTAGGAGCACTAGTAGAAGGATGCTGCTATTTTTGCAAAAGTATAATGCCAGCCAGTAGCAACATCACAAAACATTCACAAACCCATCGTCCTTAGCCAGTAATAGTGTGGAAGTGCTGTTAGCAGAAATTCTTGAAGGAAACCCGGGACGAAAGTATCGTTTCCGTCCATTGCATACACATTTAAATGGGTTCTGTCGTTAATAGTTTGCTCGCACAGGACGTCACAGCTATATGTATGTGTGTACACCCCACTTAAATGTGAACGGCGTATTAAGGACTCTCTAGATGTGATGCCAATGGAGAAAGAAAAAAAAAACGTGTATAAAGTGCGAATTGCTAAGGCATTAGCATCGTTTTCGCTGTCGACACACAGCACACATTGTAGGGATCCGTATTGCCCCTAACCCCACCTCAGTTCTAATGGCGAAAATATTATTTCTAGTCACGTTCCCGCTATAATCGGAAAATTTTTCAATTTCAATTTTTCGTCCTTTCAGTTGATGATGGGCGCTCGGCTAGAGTGCGGGATAAACTTTACCACCATGTGTGTGTGTGTGAAGGGGTCATCAAGCACTCACTTCGCTTGTGGTTATCCTTTTTTTTATTTTTCCCCACTTCCCTACACAACCCCCCAGGTCGAGGTGCTGAAAGAAAAGTGTAAATCCTTTTTTTTCCCCTCTGTTGCCTCATTTTAACGTTGCACGCCCCCTTTACTTTGAATTATGATGGCATATTATTATTTTTTATTGGCAATTCATTCGGGCCACTTTTTTTTTCAGTCCCGTTTTCACCCCGCCACCCCTAGCGTACGGCTTTGAAGGACGAAGATAGACCGCTTTTTAGAGACGTTTGAATGCCTTCACCTTTTATTGGTGATTTCATGGATAATTGAGTCCTTTATGGCAGGTGTTGTAGAGTGTGAGTGTTCAACTGGAGGGGGGGCGGTGTAACCAAATAAGCCCCAAGTTGTGCGACGGGTTGGAAAATGTCAGCCATCACTTTAAATTTATTTAACAAATGAAAGTGTATTCGAGGACACGGTAGCGGGTGCACAGAAGCTACTTAGGGTCGTAATGACTTCATTTGTTGGGTTAAATTGAATGAAAAATATTTACCCACTGCCATACAGAGAGAGAGAGAGAAAGAGAGAGAAATGGACCAAGAGAGACAGGGAGAAGGAGAGACACTTCTGGGTACTCAGTGGATTAAATGGACCGATGCCAATTATTCCTTGTTTAACGGGGAAACATATATGTACGTACGAGTTCAAGGATTAATGAGGGTTAAGCTATTCCATCTGGGGTGGATATGGGGTGCTTGTTTCATATTCCTATGGTGCTGCGTTCCAAAATGTTTGACAATTTGCGGCTTCCTAAAGAGAAAAGAGCAAAGAGACTTTTGAAAAGACTCATGGGAGGACGTTTAAGGCTTCAACCAGTATTCAACCAGTCTCCTGAGATTGTTACGGATAGACCTGACGACATGCAGAGAGCCCCAGGGCAGGAACTCTCATCGTCATCTCCGCAGAAAGCGATGAATTGCAAAAGAGCACAACTGAGATCAATTTTGGGACTTCTTGCAGAGCACATAAGTTTCAATAGGAAAGCACATAGAATTAGATTAGCTGAAGTAACCTGGAACACTTCCTCTGTCACTGTTCAGCCACTGCAGGACTACGCTTATGAGTACTGAAATCCATGTGGAAACCAGATTGAACGCAACTAGACAGCAAAGTGATCGGTAACATCCTGGGGTTTCCCGAAAGGACAGGAAGATTTCTCCGACTTCGAACAGTAGCAATCATTTTCCCATCACCAAACCAGGTTCAGACACCCCCCCCCCCTTTACCCATACAAAACTTTTCCAACAGTCATCTGGGGGGCCTGCCAATCGGACCAACCATAGCCAAAGTCAGGAGCTATCTCAGCCTCCACAGCCTTCCAACCAAGAGTGTGGTGGGAACTGATAGCTTGCTAGAGCCACTAAATAGGATTGGACTGTTTAGGATTGGTCTGACTGTGAAATCATTCCACAGAACGGTTCGGATCCTACGTAAGCCTACAAGAAACCCATTTTGGCTAGTTGATCACCAAATTTCGTTACTTTAGGCCCAATTCACACACAACTGGCGTATGGTAGGTACTAGTGTGGTGTGTACATGTGCCACTTTCATATTATTTTTTGGGAGCACGCACACCGAAATGGCGTCACCATGCCTGCGCCATAAGAGACAATGCAAGTGGCAAATGTCTATACTACGCCTGCACCATACTAGCTTCAATCGCCACTTGTATGTGAATTGGGCCTTAAACGCCTTTATGGCCTAGTGGTCGGTCACCAAAGGAAGACCTTTTTGTAGCGGGCTAAGTCCTGAAGAGCATTGAAATAGCACTCTACAGATTTTGAATTCATCGAGTTGGAAGTTGGTCCTTAATGAGCCCCTTGACAATCCGTGAGACTATGGATGGACATACCTTTAATGCCTGATTACAAAAAATTGTCTCGGGCGCTTTCAGAGTCACACTCATCTACTTCTCGGGCAACGGACATCACTGCCATGCAGCACAAGCTTGTGGACATAATGTGCAGCAGGGACCAACCAGAAATCTGGAATGAGTTGTTCGGGGTAACAAGGCCTAGTAGATGGCGACCCAAGGGATAGTGAGTACGAGGCTTATAACCAGCATATCGACAATGCACAGACATATCTGCGATGTGAAAGAGTCCCTTTAGTGGACAATACGTCAAAAAGTAGGCTAAAGGGTAAACTGATGTACAATCAAAGCATGACGCGTATTACTGGTGAAATGTTGAAGGAGCGGCATGCAACTGTTTCTAAAAGAACCGATCAAACAGGGAGAGACAAGTATTCAAGAGATTCAACAGGGAATACCATCAATAAGTCGTAACTCACGTTTTGATAGCTTCTTTGCAGCTCAAGTCAAACCATGCTTCTTCCTTCAGTTTAGTTTGAAACAAGGCTCAAAGTTAGTTATAACACTAGTGATGACATTCATGTTGCAATCGATAAAGCATAGCCATCAGTTAAAACTCCCAAAGAAGCTGTTCAGCCCGTTCAAATTGGACAAACTTCTAATTGAAAATCTAAGAAAGTATCTCCCCGTGGTTTTATTTAAAACTTTACCTTACAACTTTTCCCCAAACGTACTCTTTCCTCAATTTTAAGTAACCAACTAACCTTTCTCTGAACACCTATCTCATCCGACTTTTGAAAAACTCATCCCACATTCCTAAAATAAATTAAATTTTCATTGAAACTTTTATCAAAACGAATGAAATGTCTTAATTCCAACCATCTTCCTCTTCAAAAACTTTCCTCTTAAGGCGACACCACCTTACCAAACTATTTCTTTATCAATTTCACACGAGACACCATCCCTGTAACTTTCACCCATCATTTAGCATAATCCTGACCAAAAATCTTTTGAATTCCAAATCAATATGCGTGTGGCCAGGCCAATACATAGTTTAAAAAAAAAAACCATTCCCATGTAAATCCTTTCAAATCCTTGTCATGCATACATATGTAGGCTTTCAGTTCCCACCGCATGCCTTTAAGGAGGCAAAACTTTTAACACACACAAATCCCTTGGATACATCTTTCATTCGATCCTAGTTCTGTTCGACATTGTTTTGGAAGGACACAATATTCTAAAAAAAAAAAAAATTTCAAATCGAACGGATTTATCTCATTTTGAGTGCTTAATTCATGCCAACTTCTTAGTATTCCAAGCATACACGTTGAGAACTACATTGCCAGTCACCATCACCATCGCGAAGCTATCATTTGAATTCACATCCTCCCTCCCGAAACCCCACCCATATGCATGAGATGGATCCTCTATTAGGCAAAAACGGATGCCAAAATCACCACTGCCGGCTGTCGCTCGTCACCAAAGCACCACCGCACCTCCACACCACCTAACTCTCAGCCTTCAACGTATCCTGCTCCCGGACTCATTTGCATGAAATCTGTTATTTCAGGAATATTTATTCCTTCCGATTGATTAGTATTCATGACGTTTTCATGAATATTCGGCAGTACCGTCGTCGATAGGAAGTGCGGCCCGGTCTGGAACGGGACAAACTAATCGTTGATTTTGATGTCGATACAATGAGCTCGAGTTGTTTTTGCTTTTTTACGACGAGTATGTCTGTTTTTTTCGAGACGGTTTTTTTCAAAATCACAAGGGATATAGAGGCTAATTGGATATTTTATGCAGTTTAAGGGACTTTTTTTTGTTGTTGTCGTTGCTGTCACTGTGCGCCGTTGAAGTTTAATTAAATTGAGCTTTTCGAAACGAGGATGCAGAGGGTTTTAAAAGGTCCTTGAAAACAATTTAATTATAAAGTATCACAACAGAAGGATTAAACTTTATAAATAGGAAGCTTTTGTCTTAAGAGTGGGAGGCATGGTTGGAGTTTATTGTAAGAAGCTTGTTTTGTAAATGATACTATTGATCCAAATGGATATTAGGTGGAATGTGACACTGTCAGGGATACGAAAACGACAAACTCCACTTCGAACGGTTAAGATTTGATGAAATACAAAAGTTGTCGAAAGGGCAGTCTTAGGAGGACATGTCATAAGAATTCAAGGAGGTTATCTTTCATGAAGCTAAACAATAGACTTCAAACCGAATACACTTTCTGAATAGATTCCACAACCAAACTTTGCTTCGGACGGCTGACTTTAAATGTCTGAACTTATGTCCCCGGCTAACCTTTATCTAGTTTGCATCTGAGCTCTTCGTGTACACAAAATGAGCCTTGTGTAAGCCACGAAAGATTGCCTGATGAATTACGGAACTATTTTCGAAACAGTCCTACAGAACCTCTCATCACCACGATTGATGTCGAAAACCCAGTACAGACATTGGTCAGTGCTCCCATCTGCTCTTTAGAGGAACTTTTCATCTACAGAATTTACAGAATGGAGGCACATCGTGCAGAAGGCTAAATGCTGCCCAAGGATGTAACGCTATAAGAAGAAGTAGAAGAAGATTGATCTACATTAACCATCTATCATAACATGAATACCTCTATGTAGACTACCGTCCACAGTCTAGAGGTCGCTGAACCGACTTTTGTTGATATTGAGAGGCTCCTAACAACGTAAGTTTTGAAGCTGTCATTAGCAGTTCGCGCAGTGCCCAACTCGATTGAACTTCTGCTTAGCTGGCGCCCTAGTAAATGTGAACAGCAGAAGAAGGATTAGCAAAGAAACACCTCAAGAAGACTCCAATCATTTACAAAGAAAATGTAGCTTCTTATGGTTTACGAAGTTCAAAACTTATATGCAGGAGACAACTTTTAATTGAAGGCCTTTGCTGATGGTGATGATGAAATATTGGTTCCCTAATTCATGTCCCTGCCTTTTGGACATATCAGAGGAACAGCAACGTATGCTTAATTAAATTCATACCTCCACAGCGTTATCACATGGGATTCTACAGACAGGATGGGATTTAATGCTTCAAAAACCAACTGCTGACTTCTATCACTTATGCGAAACCCAAACCTCGAATCGAAATGGTACACGCGCATGCCGAAGCCGAAAAACGAAGTTGTCAAATGCCAAGGTTTCTTTAAACTATCCAATAGTCTTCAATCTATAAGGCATTCATTCACCTAAAGCTCGAGTAAAACGTCCACATCAGGTCTGGTGCACCAATAACTGAGCACACAGCTCTTCTTTTCCGCAACCAGTGTTATCTCCTTTGTCTCTGCTCTAATTTCCCCAATCCACATGGCTTTTGATACAATGTCTCCTCAATGTTGTGGCGTTCTGTCCTTCCTAATTTGGCCTAAGCCAAGAAGTTTTCCAAATCAATTATTGGAAACACAGAATGTTCAGACACTCAAGAGACGTGCCTGTCATCGATCGAAACATCATCAAGTTTATTTACTTGTTGGAGTGCCGGAGATAGCTAAGTCCTTCCACTAATATTGAAATGATTACGACCACATTCCGATCAGCCGCAAAAGTCATTTACACTGAGTCTTGAGTTTGTAGTTTCCGACTGTGCCCCAAACAATCGATTCTTTCCTGCTTTATCGTCAAATAGGACTTTAACGCCATTCCTAGGGTAATGCTTATAGCTCATACCCATGCCGAGAAACTCGTTCACCTCTGCGGAAGCATGGGCCTACAAGTCTAAAGTTTGCGAATTGGTTTTTTTTTTTTAAGTTCAAGACTTGGATTGACTGCAAGTCCTCAAAGAATTACATAAGTGGTATTGAATCTTTCCAGCTGATCTTCTGATTTTTGAATTACGAGCTCTCTTGGCTCATCAAACTGCAAATATTGGATGCCAACGATGAAGTCGAGGGCTTCAGACAGATCATGTCTGTCTGCGTCATATCAAGGAAGATATGGCCGACCTACGATGAGATTAGAACAAAAGATTTCCCAAACAGAACCCGACCAGATATCGTCAGAATAAGGGCCATAATCACGGGGCATTGGCCAATTTGAGACCATGCGGCCAAACTTGGTATTCCATACAGCCCCACCGCCGGAGCTGGGGAAACGAAAATGAGAAGGAACTCTCTCCCATTTCCTCAGCAAATGCCCGGTACTAGCAAAAGCCAGACTGCGTGTGCACTAAACCAACAATTCTTCGACGACGACAACTACCTTTCTGGGGAAAGGGATACAAGATCAAATCCGTTGTCTAAGCTTCACAGGCTGGATCCAGGCACTCCCGATCCCGACTGTCTCACCCATCTTCAACAACACACATCATCAACCAGGTCACACGAGTTTGGGTTCTGTTGAACCGCCACCTCTACCTACCTACCTACGTGATCTATTTAAAGTCCGAATATTCCACAGTCCATTCAAAGATCCTAGAGTTGATGCCCTTGTTTCGTATTCGCGGGAATGCTTCTTTTCAATAAAAAAAACTTCGAACTTCATGGAGCGCATTGGTTACTCTTTGTCTCGACATCACATCGGTAATCGTTCTTCTGATATACCTATTCCCCTACCATTTTTATCGTAAGATTCTAAACACTCACTAAACTTGTGTTTCAAATAGCAATTTTCATTGGTCCTTAAATCATCCACCTACGTGTTAAAAGGTCACATTCATGGATCTCTACGGCTACAATTCCCAGTCAAGCCTGACTACGATGTTGTCAAACAGCTCTTTACCTCTCGTATATTTTCATTACACTTCCACTTCTCCCAAAAGTAAATCAAAAAACATCAAAAGGACTTAATTTTCCACCTAATGATCCTTCATTAATGATAAACGCAACTCCTCTTCAAGTTACTTAGTAAGTTAACAAATGATAAAAAATTGAAACCCATTTACTGTGCACTTCAAGCTAAAGCATCCCAAACAGTAGTGTAAGTAGTCCCAACGTCCAATAACGTCCTTTTTTCTTCTTTTTTTTTGCCAGAATTATCCACATAAAAACAAACTTGATGGAGCAAGCAGGCTAACAGCAGCGCAACTTTTTATAATATTTTTGTCCTTTAAGTATCTTCAAACAGAGTAAACTGTCATAACCAGTGGTGCCATAGCCATTGCGCCATCCAGCCAAAACGACAAATACATCATCGTTGTTTGTTCTGTATGTGTGTGTATATGAATCTGTGTTCATCCAGAAAGACGCATGAAAGACACCAAAAGATGCACACACACAAGATTATAAAGCAGGATGAGAAGGGCTACAAAAAAGAAAAACATGTAATAAAGATAAATGCCATAAAGCTTATCTTGCTCTCTTTCTACAGAAACGTAATTGCTACCTTATACAGTTAGGTTTTTACAGGCATCCTCTATCAACTGACTGCTCTTTTCTATGTCCTTACGTCAGGATACGACAACCCATAAACCGAAGAGAAAGAGTGATCCTCACACGCTAAAGAAAAGTTAGAGTTAATAAAAAAAAAAAAAAACGAAGAAAGCTAACACAAATAACGGGTATAATCTTTGGGTGACACACACATCATATCGATAGGGATGACAAGGACTCGTTCCACATTCAATCTGAAGCAAGATACTTATACAATTTATCAAGGACATCAGTTTATGTTATGCTATGCCCTACACAAACACATAGACACACTCGACCTGCTGTATCACCTTCACCTGTCATTGTCCTGTACGGTGTCATGTTTGGGCTATAAACCAACCACCTATGACACTACGGTTAAGGGGCAATTTTAATTGAAAGCCTTTTGCCCTCCCCCCCCCCGAAGGGATCTGGTAGCATGGATGAAGTACTCTCTGATAATTAGTTAAATTACTGCTATCACACTGCACGTGACGTGACACTTTATCAAAAATATATGTACAAACACACACATAACCACTTACACAGGATGATATCACCATCCATTCGCCATTATATCCTTTCGACTATAAAACAATTAACTTTATCTCTCAGTGCACATTAATAACAAATTTCATTTCTACACCCTATGTGTGTGTGTATTCGATCCTTGTGTATGATATTAAACCGGTTATATCGTAGGCAAAAGGACATTTGACCAGAAACTTGTAATTTTCATAAATAAAATGGAGAAATCGAAGGGTTTGAGCTTGGTTCCGGAGAGATGTCCTTTTTTTTTTTTGATTTTTTTGAATGTCCATCTTGATGAATCTAGGATACGAGAGGATACGCAATTAGGTTATTTAAATGGTAATCTTATTGGTAATAAAGAAGAAAGGGACGAAAACGAGAAGACCCTGTGGTGGTGTGGTCTATGAGGATTGTTTAAGGGAAAATTAAATTAAGTGGCTCCCTCTGTTGAGTGTGTGTGTGTGTCAGCCTGTATATTTGAATCATACAATAAATTGCGGAGGAGTTCCTTGCGAAAAGGACATGCGTTTTATATTCAAGTCGATTTGGGAGACCATCTTTGTGGGCACGGGAAGTATGTCTTTCAATTGTAAAGGACATTTAGACATTCATTTGTTCTGACTCATTACTTTATTGCGGGACGGGGGGTTGGTTTGTGGTTGAGTTATAGATCCATAGATAAGTCTATTTTTAAATAATGCATGTTATGGGATTCATGAGGGGAGAGAGATTTTGAAAAGGACGACAGGGGAGGGATGTAATGAACTTAAAGAGGGTTTTCCATTTGTATGCCGATTTTTCATCACAAAAAGCAGTGGTTGAGCGTAGGTTTACAGGTTGTGAACGAACATTGGACCGCTTAATACGGTTCGAGGGTGGTGGTTTCATTACATTCGCTTTAATCTAGACACGTTAGAAAACTTATGTCAGTCCATACCCAGGATTGAGCAATTTTAGTCCGTCAAACGTCTTAATGGACTCCTTGCCATTCTCGAAGTTAAATCTATTGAATGACGATGAAGAACACGACGGGATACGCCAGCCAAAACGAATGGGCAAATACAAAGGCATTGCTACCAGGAATCCGAATTATCAGTAAGCGATTAGGGATCCAAATTTAGAAAAAAAACAGTCGTAACAGATGGGCATATAAGCCCGCTACAGTTCGTCGATTATCCACAGATATGCCTCGAATCGATCTTGACAAGCTCTCAAGTAAACAATCTACGTTGGCCTGCCTTCATAAGTTGCAAGGAGCCTGGAGAATCTTTTCTTTCCTTTTCTACTCCCAAATTTGGTAGGAAACCCGCCGTAAACGTTGGCGTAAGACTGTGCCAACTTTGTCAAGTATTCAAATGCGGTACCTAAATGAGAAAGACTACTCTGACGAGTTGAAGTATATGAAAGGAATCTAGAGTGATATGAGTGACTACCACAGATTCTAGAATTTTATAACCTAACACACCTTTCACAAGGAAGCTGGAGCCATACATCAACAACGGAAGTGAAAACCAGTTTTTTTCTTATTCAGATCCCCACAAGCCACGACAGCATGTCTTGTCTTCAATTGATGCGCCATACTTAGCTCTACTAACTTACTTACTTTGGTGGCGGAACAGTTCGAGATAAACTTCCGCCTTAACCAATATGCCTGTCCAGTCAGCCCGATCTTCAACAAACTGCCTTTAATTTTGCACCTATCACTGGTCAACCACTCAGTACTGGTTCCCCCTAGCTCTCGTCAAATCCAGCATTGCACTCGACTTCCAAAGACAAGCAGACGAGGAGAGATGGAGCGCACTCTCATCATGCCGCATCTCCAGGAAACTCTGGACAAATATCAACAAGATAAAACCGAAGCACATTCTTGCGCTAAACAGATCAAACTAAGCACTCTTCAAAGGGATCATCACAGGCCACAGCCTACTGGAGGCCCACCTTAGAAGAATCCGTTTAAATAAAGACGAGTTATGCAGAGGCTGTAGAAATACAGGCGTAGAAGAGAACACAACTCACTTTCTATACGAATGCCCCAGCCTACACAGAACAAGAAAGACGGCCCTGGGTAATGGTTTTTCAATGACCTCGGTGACCTGTCTAAAAAGCCACCAAAGAGAGGCCGATCAATCGTAATTGCACTCACCCAGAGCTTTCCCTTCTTTTTGTCTTTTCAGACTGGACAATCCAAGTCAGAGGAACACATTGGATCCGTAGAGATTCGATCTCTTCAATCTACCTTCCTTGATTTCTGATGCCAGGAATGATAGCGAAGCTAAGGTAGCCAAGGTCCCTTACTATCTCGAAACTGTCCACGGTGACGTGCTGTCTGATAAGTCAGCGTTGTGTATCCTTTCTTGTTGACAGAAAATACTTAATTTTGTCCTCGTTCATCGCTAAACACATTCTAGTCACGTCAGCCTCAAGCCTCTGTGACCGTTCACAGAGTTAGCCATTGGTGTCAATATCGCCGGCATACCAAGTAGTTGGAGAGACTTTTCTACGATTGTGCCTCTAGCGTCGCATCACAGCGCGTCAATCCTATTTTCATATCGAGACGATGAAGTAGCGAGCATTCTCTATCGTCATCCTGCACAGGGATACCAAAACTAGACACGACCTCGTCCCTATAAATGCGTTTAATTTTGTTAAAAAAAAGGTGTGTCTCTATTGGGACTTCTTAGGACTTCTCTGGAACCTGTTCATGACAATAAGTTAGAGAAGAGCTGAGTTGAACTCACGCTCTCTGTCACCAAATCTGATCAAATTGCTGTTGCCATGCTCGTTTAGAGATCTCTGAATAGCTTCACGTGCACATATTATTAAGAGATCTGATAAAATTAACCACCTCAGAAATAGCTGCACCCCTTAATCTACCCTCGAGATAAGCATGCTGAAATTCGAAAAGTGACAATTCTTTTACAACACTTCTGACGAAAGTATCAAAGATGCGTTCGAATTTCACCTCGAATCCTTTTTACTCGAAAGTGCATCTTCATGTACCTTACCTGCTTCAATGACACACACACTCATGTCCAATTTGTTCACCCCCTCCCCCTCCAATTGTAATCATCCAAAGGTGTTCCAGATCGAAACGAAGATAAAAGTTGAAGTGAAAACTTACATCCTGATAGCTAACTAATTTCCCACTCATATCCTGTTCATGTTCAGGTATCTCTCACCACTCTCCACCAACAAGCCATAGAAACATTTCCTCCAATTCAGGTTAAAACTTATGTTTCTTCTTTAGAAAATCTCAAAGTACAGAGTGAAGAGAGACAGAGAGAGAGGAGAGTATCCTTCCTGTTCTGAGATGATGTGGCTCTCCTTGAAACTATACCATCATTCGAGTGAAATAAACTCGTATAAAAAGATCGACAGCATCGAAGGGGAATCTAAAGTTTTCGAACATCTCCACATCATCAGCCCAACGGAGTGGGATAAAGTTTTTTTTTTGTTTCCTCCATCTGACATCTTGTTGATGAATCATGGCATATGCCAAGAAAAACACCGAAGCGTATAAGAGCGATGTAGTAGTACACACATACCGTAGTGATGTGGAGAATCTCTTATCTTAAAGACTCTTCACTTTGGGGAAACTTTTCCCAACATTCCATCGACTCACTTGAGATGGAAAAACGCACCAAGGAAAGAAAGAATAAGTTTCCAGAAGAATGTGAAATGTGAGAAGAGCCGGGGCATCCCGTGGGGAGCAGGAGGATAAAGTTTAAAGTGTAAACGATGTCAAAAAAAAAAACGTGACGAGTGTCTAGGACTACTTTTATAATGGAACGTCAGTTCTAGAATATTTCTGGTGTCAGTTGCATCATAAAAAGTTTCCCCTCTCATTCTGGACGAGAGAATGTATAGATGTGTGTCCGGTTTTGATTAACAGAAGTGTTGCAACTGTAAAAGTATGAAATTCCTTGAATAGCTGACAATATTAGTAAAGTTTTGACAGTTTAATAGAACTAAGTGACTGTCAGGACTCTTCAAACGCACAAGCTCATACCAATCTCAATTGTGGCATTGAAATACTTTTGTAGATAAGGAAAATGCGCCGCTCTAGGGTACATTATAGGTCCTACACCACTCTGACTGTAATTATCAATTAGTAGCGTTTTTTTTTTTTTTAGGTTGATTTACTCACCCAATTCAGCGGTTGCGCCACGATATAATCTCCCATAAGAGCTCCACTTTTAATGTTCTACCTTTTAGTACGGAGACAACAAATTACCAGCATTACTGGGGTTTTTTTTATGCCGCCCATCATTTTCAATAACCACCCACCAAAATGGAGAAAATTCCTTCTTGCCCCGAACAATGGATAGCCGAGGTACCTTCCGCCGAAAGGACCTTCACATAAATATCATTTTATATCACATAAACGAGCATATAAAATATCGAATACCGTCATCTAAATGAGTCCCTTAGTCCTTGGGGCCGCTTACTTTCTCCTGTTTTCCCTTTCTCTCTTTCGCTTTATCTCAGACTTGGTTTATTGATTAAAATGAATGAAAACGGTGAAAGAAATGTTCGAAGGAATGGGATCCTTTTTAGGTGGTTCAGTCCATTAACTCAAATCAATGCTTCCGGATCTTCGATCAACGATTATGTTGATGATAATGACAATGATGGTGGTGGTTCTGTTGGACGACGACAACAACGAACAACGACAACAGCAGTCGTTAGATATTATGTCCAATTGAAAATGTAAGCACAAAACGACAGCTCGTTAGAAGCTGAAAAGCACGATAAATGGCGGTAAGGCAGGTTGGCAATGATGAATAAGGAAACAACAACAAAAAAAAAAACGTCAATGGGAGTCTTCCTAGGCCAATGGAAAAGTGATTTTTATCCCATGTGTCTTTTATGGACACAAAGGATTCACCGACAACGTACATACATATAAGGGGGTGGTGGCAGAAGGCGATTAAGACGCACTTTTGTTGTGTGTATACTTTCACTGTAGTCCTGTTTGTCCATTTTTTTTTTTGTTTCCAGCCTTTGTGTCATAGATTGCAATTTAATGGACATATGAAGGGGCTGAATGGATGAAACTAGTAAAAAGGACGATATGTCTGTTACATACTACTTTGTAAATCGATAGTTTTTTTTTAGAAGGATGAAGGACAAGAGTGTTCCTTATTGTTTAAAGGAGCCTTAAGAATAAGCAAATCCAACGACTGGAAGTCAAATACAGTGGGTCACACCACGATCCTCCAGAAATATCTAGGTTATGCGCCTACCAATGACTACGCAACACCATACCTAGGCTTTGAAATACCATTTTTAAGCGCCTTTTCAAGCAGGGACGAATGGAAAAGCGGTCCAGCACCCAATACGCAATCAGTAGACGTCTATACCGACGGATTTAAATTAGACATTGGCGTTGGTGCAGGAATCTTCTTCGAACCCGCCTTCTGCGGGGAGGTCCTAGCAGTGACAACAGCTCCCCGTGAGACTGCGATGAAGGCAATACCGCGCAATGAAATTATCTTTTTCATTGACAGCCAGGCAACACTGAAAACCATTTCTACTATGAGAAGAGCTCGGGGTTTTTAGAACACAGCACAAGGTTACACTCTGCTGGGTCCCTAGGCATGAGGACATACCAGGGAATGAGAATGCAGACAAATTGGTAAGAGAGGACTCAGCATTAAGTCTAGAACAAGCCGAACTCGCGGTGAATATCCCGCCTGGCAAAGCTCAAAAAGAGGCAAATAACGGATGGACCTCATTAGACACTTGTGCTATCACAGGAAAGTTATGGCCTGTATTTGATAAGGCTAGGACCGCCAGACTTATACAAAAGAATAGAAAATCCCTCTCCACCCTTATAGATGTGATTACGGATCATAACACTCTGCGGTACCATATGAAGACACTCCATGTAACGGAAGAAAATCTATGTAGAGGCTACGGAGACGAGGAAGTCCATGAGGATACAACCCACATCCTCTGCCACTGCCCCGGCCTGTGCCATCTAAGACACAAATTTCTCGGGCGACATTTCTTTCGCTACGATCTGAACGATCTGAAAAGACAATCTTGCGGAGAAAAAAGAGGATCTACACGGTCTTCCAGTTTAAAGATGTCGAAGACTAAAGCGGTTGCTACTAGATCCTCTTGATTTTACAAGAAATCTAGGCAGGTAGCTTCAAGCCTGTGAGGCAGATTCTCTGAAAGTTTAAGTTACCGACTTTTAGGGACTCGAAATGTTTTAAGCAGCACTTTCAATAGTTTTCTGCATTGAAGCATGGAATCTATCGAAGCCAAAAATCGGGCGTAAAACATTCGGTCCCGTTTGCTTATACGATCTTTGAAGGAAGAGATTCAATGACGAACTATTAGAAGTTGTTAACCAAATGGACACCAATAGTTCCAGAGTCTTCGAATCTTACCCGCAAACATAACGCAATGGAAGAAGAACTCGCCTAAGGTGGAACACACAAATATAAGTTGGACCTCAACCAACTTGTAGAGTGCAACTGACGGCAGTAAGCTCAGGACATGTGTAACTTTTTGGATCATACTCGATCAAGCCATTGGAACAAGGTCTGTACAGGTTCTGATGTTGCTTGCTATGTCCTTCACAGACAGAGTTCAGCTCCACACAACTCACTCGCGGTAAGGGTCCATTTCTCGCTAGGAGCAGTTAAAAGACAAATCCACTCACAGGAGGCCATCGAGACCAAGAGGCCAAATTAGGTACCCCATACAACCCCACTGCCACAATTGCGTGAACGAAAATGAGAAGGAAACTCTCCCTCAATTTCCTCTGCGTGCACAAAACCGACCAAACTTCGACGACCTTAATGACATCTCGGGCAAAGAGATAAGAGATTTTTCTTAACTCACCCTCAACAACACACATCCTCAACCAAGTCACACGAGTCGTGGTAGCAAAAAGGTACATTCTAGTGCTACTTGGGTTCATGTTAAACCGTCATATCTACCTACCTAGTACCTACCTTTGTTGACAGCTCCCAGTGGAATATACACGCTGTTCACAAAAGAACCTACAAGAACCGATTCTTGCTTAGCTAAGCCGCCGGCTTCTTCATTTTCATTCATGTCCCTATGACCTGCGAACAAGACTTCCTAGAACTGCGGGTTCATCCCGACACTGTTCCACTAGTTTGGAGAAAGTGTTTGTCGGCCCGAAGGGCTTTATTAGCTGCTTGACTGTCATTGTATAAGGAAATATTGTGTTTGGATGTTGGGTCGTGCACGGCAAGCCTCGCGGAAGACTACCGAAGCTCGAAAACCTTTAGGACCTTGATATCTTCAAAGCTGCCGAAATGATAAGCGAACCTAACCTAAGTCGTAATTTTTCTTCACCTCTTCGTTTTTTTCACTCTGAAGGTGAGGTAGATTGTAGGACTGACACGTAGCTGTACCCGTATGTCTTAAGAGTCTAGCTCCCTAATTCTTTTAGTTCAACTGCAGTGGACTCCATAGGATCATTTACAGCTAGAATCCCCCTCTCCTTGGCTAAAAATCTGTTGCCGGCATTGGAGACTATGTCTTGTATAAACGTTGTTCTAAGTTGGTCTAGCAGTAAAGTTTGTATAGAGGATAATGCCATACTGGTCGAAAGTGAGACTGAGCCCTGACCTCTCAATCTTTCGAGCTCTGTCCCGCAAGTTAGCATTGTTTTCCGAAAGCATGTCATGAAATTCATCAGTAGAATTCACTCAGCCAGTTTCGCAGTAGTATGAGCGGTGCCAAGCAATTTCAAAATCAAACACTGTATCCAGTGAATCCATGTTTACCTGCTTTTTACGATAGGTGGCGCTGTTACCAATTTTTAGTTTGAGCGCTAGAAGATCGTACAGATGGCGTTAGTGAAAAATATTGCACCAGATACCAATAAGCTTGACATGTTTAGGATTGTTCTTTTTACTGAGAAAATCAAATTCACCCGCCTTAGAGCCTTAACATTGGATTGGACCTTTTATTAGCCACATTCATGTTTAAAAGTTATTGATCCTAATAAGTACAAGACCACTCATGGATAGAATATATCCATTTTCGTAATCATTCGTCTGTATAACAACTCTGATACATAATCCCTCACATCGTTCCAGAAACTGACTTGTTTTGTGTGGCCTTACAGGCCCCTTACATCGAACAGATTTACCACAAACAAGCTTACGAAACCAATTCAATTTCATTTTCGTACACCACCTACTCCTAGATATCGATTCCTCATCTCAATTCCCACTCTCTACTGCAACCACATCATTCCCAATGAAAAAGTCAAATGCCAAATCGGACTTGAATTTCTGTCGATAGGACCGAGAATCGAACTACCCCTTCAGCATACTATCAATGGACATCATTTCAAGTTTAACTGGGTTTCGAGGATCTCCCCAGTGTGAGCAATTTTCTAACAACACCCACCAGCACTGAGGAGCTGAAAATCCCTAAAATTCCAATGCTGCACCTGAAATCACCAATCAGAGGGTTTAATGTTTCTCCTTCGTCCTCTACTTCCAAGTTCCGGTGCAAGGATCTCTGTCGGAGCAACATTGAATCTCCTTTAATGGATTATCATGATCCAATGGCATTGCCACTGACACCGTCAAAATACCACCGGAGTTGGCTCACTTAAGGGTTGGTTAAGGTTCAGTTATTTCCCATGAATTCAATTAGAGATAAAGAAAGTTAATGGCTGCCGCCCGGAGGTGGACGAATTTTGCTGAAAATATGAACAAATGTGCGTGTATGCGCAGGGTGGTAAGAGAAGGAGCGTGTGGGTTAACTGAATTCAAAGAATCGATTTCATTTGCGTTGTCCTCGGTCCTCGGTTTCTAACGGTCGGTGAAGTTTGGTTAGTTTGTTGGTTGTCGCCCACTTTGTCAGTGGCATTGTTTGCAGTCCATTTAACGGTAATAACCACTGTGAGATAAGGATATTTTTGACTTTTTCCCCCCTCCCCCAACACTTTACTTTTCTATGCCTTTTTTCTCTCTCTTTCTCTCTCCGTCTCTCTGTCGAATGGTTTGACTTTCTGTTTGTCCTTTTTGCTTTGTGACGGTTTCTGTCGTAATTTGTTTCCTCCTTTAGCGCTTTCAGTGTAACGACATTTAGATATCTTGACCATGGAACAAGCCATGGAATGGTGGTGCGATGAAATGGAATGGTTTCCGTTTCATTTCTAATTTTGTGTGTTCTCTGCTTTGTCCATAATTTTTCGGCTGTCATGTAGGTTAAGTGACAATTTGACTGGTGATGGCTGGAGAAAAAGGAAATGTCGAGGCGATAGTATTAATTTGTCTGTGGGCATTGGTTGTCACATTGATTTTGCTTTGACAGTCAAAATCGAAGGATGTTCAAATTTTTAACAAATGTCATGCCAATCTTGTCATTGTGACAAGCTGCGAGTATAAATGGGTCGACCGACCGGAGTGCCTGTTTGTCTGTCTAGAAGAATTCAATTGAAAAGTGTTTTAGTGTCATTTTTCCACCACAGTCAGGACGAAAATAAATGATCTTGATACTCTCGTTTTCAAGGATATTTACCTTATGAAAAGGCTAGCAAGGTATTCTTTAGAGCACTGAAAGCTGTTGAACTTGTGAGCGGCAGATTTCACTAGACCAGAGAAGGTCCTTTATGAAAACCACAAAGTTTTTGATTTTCTTCCAGAAACTACTCGCAGAATCAGACTATGAAGCGCTGGGTCCTGCCTATTGTCTGTGCCTGTGCCTATGCTGATGTGAGCCATTTCGATAAGACTGTTGGAAGAAGTTGGCACCTAAATAGACCCTTCTTCGAACTGAGATTGCCGGACACTTGCAGGGAAAGTGGAGAATCGTTTATTTTTTCTCCTCGTCCATACAGCTTCTTCAAGAATTATTAGGGAGGACGTCCAGTCTTTTGGTGTGCCTGCTAATGGTGCAGTATCCCGTGATAACACTCACTATGGTGCTTATAAGTAGCCTTTAGAGCGGTTTTTGAATTGAAAGTGACAGATTCCAGGGATTTGATCGGGGCTTGACGATATCCCGAGTAGATATCACATTGTACCTCAACCATGACATTGCCTCTTTCATTGCCATTCTCTCAGCCTGAAAGAAGCTGCATTGGTTTGGCGAACGGAACGAGATGCTTCGGCTTAAATCCTCCACCCACTCCCGATTCTCCTAAAGCTCTCTGTGTAGAAGCATATGGTCTCCTATCATTGTAGCTCTAGAATATCCTTAGAGAGGACATCTCTATCCACTCCCGATTCTATCCTAGAGGTCTCTGTATAGAAGCATACGGTCCCATTTAGTTGTAGCTCTAGATGATCCTTCCAGTCAAGTGCAGTAAAGATTCGTTTTAGGGTATAGTTGGTGTCTTGCTGTGGCAATTCAAAGTCGTATTGTATCGCAGAATGTGTTTGTCAGTACGGTTGTAGAAAGCCTCGTGCACAACATCCCTTATATCGACGTCTTCTACATCTTGTTGCCCCAAACAGACTCGGTCCTGAAATCTGGTTGTTCCCTGCTATACAAACGTCCATAAGCTTGTGCTGTACAGCGATGCCGGGTACCTGGCTCCGAGGACGTTTCACTAAATTTAGCAACATACCTTGGCATCTTCTTCCGAATTGTCTGCTCACTCCACCAGTGCCCTGGCAGGCCTTTTTGATTTCCCACAAGCCTTCGCTTTCTCCCTCAGTTCAGCTTGTCTGTCTTTGTAGAATGTTGCGTTAAGGATCTTCAACTTCCTAGATCCCTGCTTTGTTAATAGATACCACCTCGATGCTGTAAGCAGAAGAGGTTGCTCCGAAGGATCGACTGCGACTTACGCCGCACCTGATAGTTTTGCACTTTTTAAGGAATTCCTGGTGAAATTCTTTGGATTATATGTTCTGGAAGTGGATGATGCAATTGGTATCTACACTGAAAGTGCACTACATAAAGGATTATGTGTCATAAAATGCACATGCACTTTGAACAAACAGGATTAAATATTAGCAATAGGTAAACAAAAAGTCCACTCATCTGCTCATGTGTATCCTGTTCAATAGCTTGGAAATTATCCATAAAATCCTTAAAGCATGGTTAACTTATCCAACACAGGATGTTAACAAAAACTCCATCGAAATTGGACAATTTAATTACGATCTCACCCATCGATACCTGCTGTAAGCGCGCTGACCCATCGCCCAACCAGGATACAGAGAGAAACCAAAAAGGAAAAGCTAATATAATAGAAAATCCACGATTTACTTCGTATCCTTGTGACCACGAAATGACCGAACAAAAATCCCAACGCACACGTAGGAAAACAAAACCAAAACCCGTATGTGCTTCTGTATCCTTACAAACAATCGCTGAGTTATTTGCATTCACTTGGGCCAGAACACACACACACACACACATATACAAGTGTGCCATAGCAGCCATCACTGTTTTTTGTGGACCGTAATCATTGCCATCGGCTGCTGGCTTGATCTATCGAACCGGAACTTAATGGGAGAATGAACTTTTCGTGGAAAAAAATTTAAGCCGCGAACTTGAATGAAGTAAAATCGGGAGTTGAAAGGGTTTCATGTGCTCTTGCTCTGACCACGTGTACGTAAAACTGTAGGCTATAAGTTGCTTACTTATACCTTTGGTATCCTTTGTATTGTGTGGTTCCTGTTTACCCGTTGTTTCTCCGTGATTCTGTCGATGTTTGCTTTTCCGTTTTTCAGCATTTTTTCTCCGTACATCGACCTGAGGTGGTATTTTTTTGGGCCAAAGTTTGGGGATCTACTTGGGCTAGGACTTGGGAGTATGGTAATTCAGTTGTTGGTCAAGACATAACATCGAAGCGAGGATAAATTATACCTGCAGGTGTAGTTTCAACCGCAATGATCTGGGGCCAGGACCAAGGACCACTTCTTCATTGGCTACACATACAAACGAGTGACCGACCACTTTGAAGTTGAGTCACATTTTAGTCCTTTCACTCCTTGTGTGGTGAGACTAGACTTTGGACACTTATAATTGTGTTTAACATTGTTTGAGGATGGATTTAGATCAGAATCGATTGGGGTTTTAACGGCGGCGGCACAGTAGGTTCAACTTATTTCGGTTAAAGTCGTATTGGACAACTGTGCCTTCCGTAAATTTTCAAAGTGTATTCCTAGATTTGAATTGTGATATTCTTCCTTCCTGGCATCTGAACATTGGTGTTAGAAGAAAGATTCCCTATTCTCTTCCTTGGTGGTGCTTCTGCTTGATAGACCCTTTCATGGCTTTTAGAACTATTTCACGTTAAGCTTGATAAACTATAGCGTCACACCACGCAACGTGTCCCGCACGTATTAAAGAGAGAAGTTCCGGAACTATATTGCTAGAGGCAATGATGGTTTGTGGGTTGATGAAGGCACAGAATTGTATTAAATGAATGGGAGTTCAGGTCAAGGAATGTCACACCTTCATTTACTATGCTAAACCGTGCTGTGAGTATGAGTAAATGTGGCCATCCTGTTAGGAGTATCGAGACGCTGGATTGTCCAATTTTGGTGAAACAGCAAGAATCGATTAGTATTGTGGATCTCCCTTGGGCGCATATGTAGGTACTCGTAAGTGACCGTCTTCGGTAAGGATAGTGAGAGAAGGCTGCTCTGGCTTCCTCTTTAGATTCTTCAAGAACTCCAGATGAAAAATGTCTTCCTAATGTTGGGACGTGCTCGATGGGAAGCCAGATTCATCCAACTCGAGCTAAGTGAAATAAGATGGCGGATCGCTGGAGAGTACCACCTACAGAACCTGGGCCTTATCCAACGAGCCTCTCCAATTAGCTCCGTCCTTAGCTAACCGCCTCCAATGACGCACTCCAAGTTGGCTGCAATCCCTTTCTACTTGTGCTCGCCACCTAAAGCGAGATCTTTCTCTACTGAGTTGGATTCGAACACTCTTCGGGCCGGAGCGTTGAAGTCCATTCGCTTTACATGTCCTAGCCATCTTAAACGAACAATGTGTAGTTTTTCGACTAGTTCGACGGATAATTCGTCGTTGAATCCTCTCCTCCAAAGCCCGTCAACGAAAACGGGACCAAACACTGGCTACCACAGGCCAACTAACAACATTGTCGTGCTTAACTCTGAAAAACCAGCCGGAAGCATTCGTTATTCCGGAGTTGGACTTAGGCTAACTGCAACAGAACGCTGTAGCCTCATATTTTGGAAAATTCACAGGGTCACCATCCACTGAAGCTACGACGTGGGAGGAACAGAACATCGTAGAAGTCCCACATAATACAAACGAAAGGCGATGGACCTCGTGGACTTCTCAAGTGCAGACGGCCTGGTATCTAGAATCATTAGAGGCACACTGTTTGAGCATATGGTCGAACATCCAACTAGATCGAGCACATCGGTATCAATTGCTTTGAGGTCCGTAACAAGGATGCAGCCAACTTTGGAATGGACCGCCCTATGGGAACTTAAGCCCGTCTTTGAACAACACCGGTTCGAATCAATGATTTTGCTATAGGACTCATAAACTCTGAAGTTATAGGAGTGCCTCACTGAGAACCCTCTTGCACAGGAAGCAGAGACAACAGCAGCGTTATGTCATCGAATATAGAATAAAACTCCTCCATCCTGAGGAAGAAAGTAAGGCGCCAGAACTCAGAAGTTTCTTCGGTAGACCTTGGGCAACTACTTACAGAAATGACTTAAGAAACTGATAAATCCAAAGCATTGCAACACTGCCAGGCACCTACATATGTAAATATGACACGAGCTAGGAGTGAAACGATTTGTTGAACCGTATATATCACTTTAAACAGCTTTGTAGGACATTTCCCACAGTAGCTGAATAGACAAGGATAAAACCGAAGCTACAGGCCATTTTCTCTACCTTAAATGCATCTCAGCAACACCCTCAGGACTAATTTCTAAAGCTTCATAACGTAGAGTTAATGACTGTAGAAGTAGACTGATCAGCCATATCATCATTCAGGTGCCAAGTCCTAAGTTGACTCATTCAAATCAATCCTTAAATTCCTGTGTAATTAGAAGCACATTTCTCCTTAGTCCTGCACATGCACGTACACATGTTTATTTATGCTCGTACGTGTCATTATTTAAGTAGTTTTCTGTAATTTCCGGAATATATCTCCGAAGATTTTGGATGACATTTTGCCTCTGTGTTGTCATTTCCAGCACATGGAATCCAAATGAGTGAAAGGATGTTTGCCTATCATGATGCAAATTATTTTCAGACAAACGTGTACACCTACCCTTCCCGCGCCCAACAGACTCACACATTCTTCACAATATTTATGTGCATATGCTAATTCTGACATAAATTCCAATTTATTTTCCTTTGTGTCCTGTGGAAACTTGGTTTTGTACTTGTAGCTTCTGATTGCAATGATGTGCTATATGTGTGTATATGTGCACAACCCAGCCTCTATCAACTGTCATCTCAGTCATATTGTCTTCGAATGGATCCAATTAAAGAAAAGTCACATGGACTTAGGGATGAAACATCCCAAGACTTGGGATTATATGGTTCATGTGGGATAAGGATCAAAGACTGGATGTGTGTTGACATGAATCTAGTGGAGCGAATTCCAAGGAAAAGTTAAGGAAACATAAATACCATGTGTACGTCAATATTTGCTAATGATAGTCTTGTGCGTAATTCTGTCTTGGAAATATTTTTTGTTAAAGTTTGTCACTACATGCGATAGAAATGTTTCATTTTTAATGCTTCATGTTTCATGTTTCATTTTTCTTGTTCATTTTTCATGTTTTCATTTGTGATAGGTGACAGACCAACTGATACAATGACCAGCTCAAACCGTTTATTGTATGAACTTGATTTTTGAATCGTAAGTTGTCCAGGATTACCCGAAACTTCCTCCGATAGATGGAGAGACGGCTGCACGTCGAATTCTCCAGAGCAGAGTTCCACTTGCGCACTCGTACAGTTTGTAGGAGTACTTAGAGGTCTCAGCATTCGCAAATAGTTCTGAAAAGGTGCTCTTCCTCGCTATCAGAACTTGTCCATCTGTCTCACTCCCTTTGTCTCTTTTTGAGTAGATCCATCCGTCCAGCTTGTCCCTAAAAATACGAAATCTTCTCTCTCTACCTACAGACTCATTGCCCTTATGTCTCTTCCTTCCGAAGTCGTAGAAATGCTGATAAGTCGTCAGCATAAGAAATATTTTGATCTACGAAAACTCCTTAATGACCGACACGGTACGGTGTTCATGGGAACAGGTCCTCTGGTGATTTGATGACATATGACCACCAAGAAGTGGAACGCATCTCTCAATTCGCTTTGGTGAAAGGAAGATTGTTGCGCTTGATTTTTGAAAGGCATTTTACAGAGTTTGGCACCAAGCTTTTGTGTTCAAAATTGATGCCACCCTTCAAGCCTTCAATTCACCATCTAAATGCTGGTGTTTCCCAAAGCTTGTCTTAAAATTATAATCCAATACATTCCTTCGCTGATGACAGTACTTGTACACTCAGCTTCTTATATCCTGTTTCCTGTCTCCTGTTGTTTTATCCATTTTTCCACAAAACAGTGCTCTAGCGGAATGGCCAGTTGCATTGCGCCTATTCAACATGCGTCATGCTTCGAATGCTCATCAATTCTCCTCTAAGCCTACTTTCAGGCGTACAGCGTAATGTCAAATACAGAGATGTTTGGAACGACCTAGAAAGCTTTATGTTTCCCCATCACTTTAACCCGCAAGCATTTTAAACCAACATACATCGGTACCTCCTTCGTCTCTCCTCTAATTTCCCTAATGGCAGTCGTAAACGCTTTAGGGTAGGTTCATTAAGAGCAAAATCTGAAGAACGCTGGCAAAGTTACAATAACAGGTAGACTTCTGCCTATTCCCACCCGCCTTAAAGTCGAAGCTAACGCCAACAACATCGTCTTTTCTCATACGTTCCACAAATTATTGTCTATTGCTTAGCTCTTAGCAAACCAGGTACAATGGTGCACGGCTTATAGCAGCTACTACTCACCACATTCAAAGCAGAAAAGGATCCGACTAAAATCAGTTAAGCCCATCCCAAGCTATAAGGGTACAAACAAACAAAAGAATTTCAAGCACTTTCTAACCACTCTCAAGCACCTTAAGACAAATTAATTGATTCAATTTCTATCAAAGAAACTCTACACCAGTTTTAACACCCACTGAGTGGCAAGAATTCTCTCCGCAAATGGTCCTTGTAACGAGGAGAGTATCGATCACTCATCTCTATCGGTGTGGCACACTTATTCAATTCAAATGTGTAACGAGAGGATACTCGTTAACAACTCAAATGCATTTACACACAATCCACTGATTAAATTAAATTACTACGAAATTAAATTTAACAATAAAGCCAACAGACACTATACGTTAGGACACTGAGGAGTCCTTTCCCCATTGGCTTCCGTTGGTGCATCACAAACTTATCCGCCCATAATCTATCGATCAGCAATCCGTTGATGATGATTCTACCACTGTTGGAGTATAAGTACTATACCTACCGATGTGCTGTTGTGCAGATACTTTAGGTTGATTGTGTAACCAGTGAATTGATGAGTATACAGATACTTTATTTGTCAATGTACTCCAAGTCCCTTTGGTTCCTGGAGATGGGAACAGAACACCCTGCCTTGGCGAAGGACTACTGGCTGCCTGCCTGCCCTGCTAAGTTGGATGTTAAATTAACCAAAATGAATTGCTTGTTCAGTTAGATAAATCTACGTGCATTAATTGTGTGATGGAACGAACGGAACGGATGGAAATCCCCTTTGTCTTGGATTTTGCGGTGATGCTTCCGAGTGGATTAAAATTGTGTTGTAATTGGTTGCTAAAGAGGAGAATTACCTGCGCAATGTTCCCTGCTGTTGCTGATGGTACTGCTGGTTGGCGCTTGTAGTATGTCCTTGTGCCTTGTCAGTTGGAATTGGTAGTAAGTTTTGTGTCCCTTTCGAGAGGAATACGAATGGAGAACGGTGTGATTTTGTAGCGTGTAATTAAGTTTGTAAGATAGTTTTGCATTTAATTGTTAATCACTTTGGTTTAAATTATTTATATTTAGATACTTTTCATTTGTGTTAGATACTTTGTTTTGGCTACGAAATTGAAGAGAAATGGATTTTCTGGTGAAGAGAAATGGAATTGAAGACGTTGTTGTGGCATGGATGATGCAAACTTTGAAGTTTTTCTTGGAATTTTACGGAATTACCTTGGATGGCTAAGTCATGATTTCAAACTAACCCTGGAGATGTGTTCTTGGAAACTGAAGAGACAAAGACTTACACGAATCATTTGAAGGATACTCAGTTACTTTCGTGGATCCTAGGTCGTCATACAGTTACTGGCTCCATCCAAGTCCTTCACAGTTGCCTTGACTCCTCATCAACTGTTCTACGCCATTTACTTTTCAGTTGGCCAGGGTCTTCCACGTTTCTGGGTAAATGGATTCCATTGCATCCATTGCGAACCTTGCGATGAAAATGTGAACTTTCGGAAATATACGACCAGGCACTGACACTAGCGCTCCTGGTCCAGTCTTTGGTAAAGGTGTTCATTCGAGATATGTTTTGGCCAGAAATATTACGCACTCTTTTGCAACTTCTTCGTGATAGTAGCGGTCACTTTCTAAGCTGCATCTGTTTATAGATGGACACTAACGTTCCGACCCGAAGAATCTTCGAATTAAACCCGGAGGGACAACACAGTAGCGAATGCCCTTGCCAAAGGTGGCGCGTACAAGAAGAAGGGGAACTCAGTCAACTTGGAGTGCGCCACTTGTGGTGGTTAGCTAAGGACCGGACTAACCGGAGGAGCTTGTTGGTTGAGGCTCAAGTTCACCGCGAACTGTAGCGCCACTTAAGTAAGTAAGGATCCGTATTATAGCACGAACTCTTGAACTAATGACATTGGTTCGTGATATCATGGACAATATCCTGAAAGCCGATTTGGTTTCAGATTTCAATTTTCGAAAACTTGGTGAACCCGAGTCACAACCAACAAGCCTCTCAAGCCCGGTTCTTTGCTTACTTCCTCCAGTTGCGCATTCCAAGTTGGTTGAGGTCCCCTTCTTCTTGTGTGTGCCACGGACTCCAAGTTGATTGACTTCACATTCTACTTGTGCAACCTGAAGCGAGATCTTCCTCTACCACTTTGTTATTTCGGGTTAGAGTCGAAGATTCTGTGAGCCGGAGCAATTGTGTCCATTGTCGAGGCACATCTGATCTAACTTATATCTGAAGACATCAGTAGGACCCGTCATGGAACATTGTTTAACAAGTAGGCATGCCACTAGAAGGGGAAGACGAAGAAGGGGAGGAAACTGTCACCTACCTTCTGTCCACATGTCTCATACTAACCCTGTCAAGTCTGAGAAGGAAAACCCTCGAGGAGTACTTCTATGAAGATCTCAGTGACCTAGCTTAGCTCGATATTTACAAAATAAAAACTTTGTCTGTGGGCCTAAATGGTTGGAGTAGAAAGGAGTCTACAAGGAAACAACCACACAGTTCTTTTCTTTCAAAAGGTAGGAGGCCCATCATGCAAGGTTCTTCGTGCTGGAAGTCCGGTACTTTACGTGGTATCACAAGGGACCTACTTTCAGTGTTCCTGTCCAAGCGGGGATACCTTACCCATACCAGTTTCAAACTTATTCTTCTATTTTTGGGTTCATGTCACTTGTGGATTCCTGTGGATGATTCAAACACGCCTGTACTCGGTTTAAGTCGGTACTAGTCGGATTTGGCTCATCTTGTCCAATCCAAAGGGTTATTTCCCGCTTTTCTCACCCTCCCTCGGCCTCTAAGGATCACCTCTACATAGTATCTCTATAGGACTCGTACCACATTATGGAAATAACGCATATCTTCTTTAGAATTGCAAATTTCATTGAAGATTCGTTCTCATTTTCCCCTTTTTCTGAATCTAACCCACATTGCGTTTCTCTGCCGAAGAGCAAACTCTAATTAACGCTTCCAACGCACAAAATCCGCGTTTAAGATAGTCCATCTGACCCACTTAACCAGTCATTCATGCGACTAAACAAGGGTAAAATATGATTCCCGAGGTGTACTCCTAATTGCAATTTTGCAAGCCTCCCATTCCTCATACAGCCCCAGCCATTATTATTGACCATTGATGGAACTTTCTTGTCAAAGGTAAAATGCGTAAAAACCCAGCAAGACCCCCAACCAAGCGAAAAACCATTAAGAACGATCTATATATGCAAACCTAGCATCACAGGATGTTAAGCAAGTGCATAATGGTTTCCTTGCAGCAGAGCATCCTGGTGACACAAAAAGTGAGAATTCATGTCTCGCTGTGTACACTCATAACCTTAAGCTCTAACAAACCGTAATTATCCGTTCACAAGTATGTGTGTGCTTTGCTTTTCAGTTGAAATGCAGGATCCTGCTTGTGTATACGATGTCACATTGAGAAACTAGAAGAAAATTAAAATGAATCGTTTATCCTGTGGTTTTATGAACGATAATGATGGAATTTTGTGTTCACCCTGTGATTGATATTTATGGACGGTAAATGAGCATGCAAATTTCTGGTTTGTATTCCTTTAGATCCGAAGATAGTGACGTGACAAGAATAGGTGTACCTATTAGAAAGGACAGTAAATTAATTATTTCAAAGGATTACAAATGATTGAGAGGAATAGTGGAAGTCCTTGTGTACCTACATTTTCTAAGAATTTTTGGTCACAAATTTCAATTTGTTTCAGGGAAGACTCACCGAAAGCTTTAATCAAAACAAATTCCCTGTCGAATGGAGCAAGACTTGTACATCTCAAAGCAGTGTTCACTCGGTGTCCACTCTTACAAATCCCTACCCCAGGACTCGATAGTATATAATCCCGGCAGGAGTGCAACAAGGTTGTGATGTACTAAGCCAAGCTCTTGTGCATATTTTGTCAACTGTTTCCGGTACCAAGGTAGATCCGGTTGCCTCGTTGAAGATGTCACGATACTGAGTCCAATGTGTGTTGGGGTCAGTGGAAAACGAGTGCACAGCGGAGAGCCTCCCACTCAGTTGCTTTTTGTAGTCTGTGACAACTGCAGGTCTGTTAAGGTGTCCAATGTCAAGTGTCTTTTTCTAGACCATTCGTTGCTTTTTCTCGTTGGACAGTCGAGCTCTGAGTTCAATTGCGACGAGATAATGATCAGAGTCGACGTTTGCTGCTCTGAATGTGTGCGACTTTTTGTGGCAACAATATCTGATCCTAGTAGGTGTCATAACGGGACACTGCACCATCGGCAAGCATGCCTATAGGCTGCGCCTCCTTTACAACGATTTTTGCAGAAGCTACATGGACAAGGAGAAGGAGGAGGAGACAATTTTCCACCTTCTTCCACATGTCCGGCCCTCTCAGCTCGAAGAAGAGCATACTTAGAAGTCACCTTCTTCCACGACCTTAGTGAACTGGCTGACATTAGCATAGGTAGCCTCCAGTGGTTCATAGCAAGCTCCGGCTGCTTCTACGGACAGTATTTTTGGTGAAATACTGATCCATGTACAGGACCTTACCTGTTCTAAGTGAGGTTCCAACCTGCAGCCTGCCGCTCCTACCTAACCTAACCTATGCCCTGATCTAGCAAAACGTGCAAGACGACACGAGGAGGAAGACGAAATAACCACGCATCTCCTTTGTACATACTTGCCACGCCACCATTTGTCTGTGGTTCAACATTCAATCACCTTGACTATCTGTCCCAATTGTCACTGTGACATAATTTTGGGACAAAAAAAAAAACATCAATGAAACGTCATGTCAAGTTTACCCTAGTGCGACAAAAAAAAAACCGACAAACTGACCAAAACCATCTCCGTCTTCCTTAAAAATCCGTTTAATTGTGATGTTAAGCGAGTTATCTAACCTCAATTCCAGTCGCAATGGTTGATCCATAAAACAACGGCATTCTAAACACAGCCAAGGGAAACATCAACACAGTACAACCGGAGCCTTAGTTTCCTCATCGCAAACGATGAAACTCTGAAAAACGAATCAACTTGCATTCAACTCTGGATGAAACAATTATGCCGATTGTCCAGACGCTGTCCTTGTTTTAGGTTGTGTTGTTGTCCGGTTTGATGGACGATAGATGGTTGAAACATGGGACTCCCTCACTCTCTCTTCCTCTGGCAGGATGCCTTAGGGTACCAGTTTTATTTTTGATGTCGTTTGTCGATTTCTACGAATGGAACGATGCAAAAAGGAAATGAAAGGATGTTCTGGGTTGGGGACCAACGTTGTTGATGACAAATTTTCAATTTCCTTCTAAAGCATTTCCACGTAACCAACGCAGGGACTGGGATATCTAACTCGGAACTTGAAGTTCTTGAGGTCGAATAGGTTTGGGTTGGGCAGTTTTGTTTCTGTTGGATCACTTTGTGTGACCATTTGGGGAGGGCACATCGACCGTTTGTGGCATTTTAACAAATGATTGGCTTTAATGCGGCTGAAATTGTCGTAAAGCTGGTACGGTTGTGATCTCAAGCTGAAGGCCATTTGGTTGCTTTATTACAATTAGCTTTGGCGATAAAGGGAATGAGCGAGAGAAGTTGAACATTTCACTCATGTAATTATGAATGAAAGTAGCAAACGCTAGAGCAGCTCAGAGAAACACGGCACAGAGGAAAACATTGCGTTAGGTGGAGTGCACAAGAAGAACAGACCACAACCAACTTAAAGAGAAACGGAGGTTCCTCTCTGTATTGATAAAGTTAGGAGAAGAAGATTCAACGATGAGCCCTTCAGACTGGCTTCAGATGGTTAGGACATGTAGAGCGGATGGACAGATGTGACCATTTGAATCCAATCCAGAGGTACAACGCGGTAAAGGGAGGCCTAAAACCCTGACAAACACGAAAGAAAAATAACCTCAACCAAGTCAATGTGCCTTAGTGGGTAAGGATAGTGCTAGGTGGAGATACTTCTTGGTTGACTGAGTTTCAAGCAGAAGAAATCAGTCGAGGATTGCATTTCCTTTCAATACTTGTGCTAAAGGTAGCTACCACGCTTCAGCTGTTTGACTTAGGTTCACAATGAGCTGTAGATATTTGGCTCTAACTTGATCTGACTTATCAATAACTTCAGCACCTTTCGCCTGAGGCGATAACTTGTGTTTCTAAAATGCCTTGACAGACAGGCAGGGAAGCTGCAAGTTATCATTCATTAGGAAATTGCAGACTAAGAGGACTATTTTGCTCGGTTTTTGTTGATTACATTCGCCAACAATGCTTGAAAGTCGTTGTTAACAAGAAAAATGCAAATATTTTGCACGCCAGATAGTAAATTGCTAATACATAGCTTCTCGCAACCATTCATCGTGTGCACAAATGAAATGGGTTGGAAGTTGTTGTTATTGCCGTCTACGAAAGGCGGATTGAAAAGCTTTTCATGAGAAAGAATTAGATCTTCGAACTTGTATCACTCCGCTCATCAGTCTCAAACGCTACCCAGTGAATCACAGCAGTCGTTGCAAGTTCAACAGAAAATAATCAAAACCAATTTTTCTTGGCTTTAATCCAAGTATTTCTGTGAAATATGACGCAACAATTTAAATCAATTTCCAAATTCTCTTTCAAAACACCCTGTAGCACTACCAACCAGCGCCACCCAACGTCAACTAGCACCGAAAAGACAGAGAATACCCATCATTTACCTCGCATCCAAATACCATGAGTGAAGAGTATAACCGCATAACAGCTGACAACTGTTGACAAAATGAAAAAAAAATGTATATCCTTCTGTCAAACTTCCAACCAAAACAGTTCAATTTGTTTCACAATTTCTGTTCGTTTCCATTTCCATTCGCAGACTAAAACTTGAATAGTTTTCACAATTATTTATAACTTTATCCGTGCATAAGTGTAAATATAAACAAAGCATGTATAGACACTGAAAATACACCCTAAAACAGTGAATTTTGTGCATTTTCCTGTGAAAGCTACGACTTCCTTTTCAATCGAAAATTGTGAATAAACACGCAAATCAACACTTGAAAATAGTTAATTCTAATCATTTTGTGTGATTATTTGAAAGATATATCAACTATCTTGTATTTAATCGATTAGGTAAGTTCAAGTTCCACTTTGGCATATCAACTCGAGAGGAGTATTACGAAAGCACTCTATGGATCAATGAAACTCTGGGAGGAACCAGCTTGTTGATTGCATTCTTCTGTAGAGATGACATTTTTTATTATCTTTCATTGTTGCGTTGCTTAACCCATTGTTGGTTCATTGTTAATTTTATTATCTCATCTATGTTTCCCGCGTGTACCACGTCACTTCAATCTGTGTCCGGCCTATTGCGTAGAGATAAGAAAAATCATTTCAGGTCAAGTCGAACGTTTAAGTGGTTTCAGTTTCAGTTCATAAAACTAACATTGTAGACAGCACTTTAAATGGAACATTGTTGGCAAGAATAATAGAAAAATCAGGTTACCTTTGATTCCATTGCACTTAGTCTTACGTTTTTATTTAGCCAATTAAACGCTTGTTTGCCTTTCTGGCGCAAGTATCAAACTTCATAGTCATACCGGTTTTATTAACAAGGGATTAAAGAAGTATACAAGATTTGTGGACTCTGGATTTTACTGAGTCTGTTTTATTAGAAAAAACTGGATTTAGATAAGGTTAGACAATGATTTATCACATCTTGTCTGGGGTGACAAGGTTAATGCACATGAGTTTCAGTCGTTCTGCAATGATTGCCTTCAACTTAACGATTGAAATACACGTGACTCTGTGACTAGCGTATTTGTGTTTGTTTTGCTGTTTATTGCCTGTAATTATCGGCCCAAGTAGCGCCTATTCTTCAGTATCCATCGCCTTCTATTATCTCTAAACGAAGACACGTTGTAAACTTTTGCATGGAACATGGGCTATCGTTGTTCATTAGCATGATGTACATACGGCAAATAGTTCTCCATTCGTAGGTGCACACCAGAGACGAAGGACGTTTGGTCTGGAATAAACCAAATATTTGCCTAACAGCATCCTGCAGCATTTTGGAGAAGTAGAACAATTTTACTCCTAGAAGCCTTACATTCAGTTGTTTTGCATGCTTTCGGTATTTTAAAGCCAACCCCTCTGAGGATAACCGAATAAAGTTTAAGCAAGCCAGACATGACTGCAATGTACACATTCGACGTGTCAAATTCCTTTATGATCAAAAATTGAGGCAAAAATACTACAATGCCTTAAGGGTAGTAAAAAATTTTCGGTCATTCGTGAAAAACATCAAGAATTCCGCCTCGTCGTCAATTCCAATGCTCATTTACAATGACATTCCAGCTGTCAGCCCCTCAGACAAGGCCAATCTATAGGTTCAAGGAAAACACTTTAAAAGGTTTCTATTCGAATTCTCACATCAAGTCCAGCTTTGACCATTTATTTTGCAGAACTTGGGATCTCAGCCTCATCTCGGTTCAGGAGAAAATTGAAAAAAATCAATAGATGACGATTGCCTTCGTGGGTCTCTTCGTACAGCGACTTTTAGCATTCAAAAGCTTAAGCTACCAAATAAATACTTCTTTGTGAACCTGTAACCTACATGTACCTTTCCTCACTTCGTTCGTAATGAATGTTGGCAAGTATCTGATTACTGGGGTAATTAAGGTTTATATTCGTGACTTTACACACCACCACCCGCTTTATTAACTCCACTCATTACCCATTAAGTGAACAAGGAGTTATTTAGCGTGTAATTTATCGGTCATTGACAACATTAACAGCCTTGACGGTTTGCTGTAAATGTTAACTTGGTTTTGATTTAACGTCTCTCGTATCATGTGGAAAGTATGGCTCTAAATGTCAGTCAAATGCAGCATAACATCGACCAGAAGGGTTGATCAATTCAACAAAATACCCAAACCATTGACACAAGTCAGATACAAAAGCTATTTAAGCTTCAAAAACCACTCGAGTGTTGATTTACTCGCTCACCATATGGCATCGAGGGTTAATTACCGCGTTAATATATTTAATCCATAAAATTCCTATGTTTGCTTGATAAGTGTTATCGTAGCAGAACGTGTGCCTGGACGTAAGCTACGATAATCACGTTTTGACCCCGTTACGGGGGTATTTTTTAGAAAAATTCAAAATTTCTGTTTTTATTCAGAATAACCTTCGTTCGGTTCAAGTCCAAACGAGAAGTAGAAACGCAAAATACCATGGATTAGGGACACCTTATCTTATCCGCAAAGCGATCGATTTGGATAATCAAACATACCCACACGGGGAGAACGGGTTCAGGTACGAGTATACGGCTGCTCTGAGGTTTTTAAAGTTCAGTAGCTTATGACTTGCTTGTTTTCATTTTTTTTTTTTGTTGGAAAAAGCAATTAGATTCGCATGTGGTCAAGTACACTTGTACGTTAACCTTGTCGGGTAATCGTAGTGATATTTTAAAATGAATTGTAACATTTATTGTACGTGAAACAGTGCAGTGTTTGTTGTAAAGTGTTTATTAGCTTGTCTACAAGTGGCTTGGGTAAGTCGAACATTTAGTGGGGAAATTTGTTAATTGATCGGTTGTTGTGACGAAATTAAAGTTAAGATACATGATAAGCGAATGTTTTGGTTGTAGTTTGTTCTCGTTAAATTATCAGGGTCACAGGGAGTGTTTATTATAAAATGGAAGGTCTGTGTCTGCCTTTGTCTGTGCAAAACATGAAATTTACTCGCTGCCTTTTATCTAGCGATGCCTTCGCAGTTGCATTGCATAATTAACCAATCGATTGCCACTTTGATTGACAATTGGATCACAATGGATCACAGTGCTGCCAGCAGTGATAGATACTTCTGTACTTGTTTTCGTCCAACTCTTACCTCAAGCCTGTGAAACCTTCTCCTGACAAAGCAACTGGACAGATTTTCTCTGTGAACAGCTGGCCTGGGCATTCGTCTTTTACAGCACACTTGGATCTTTAAATCCAGTTTAGGAATTTTCTATACAAGAGTCTGGACAATGAACGTTGTCTATAAGGCAGAATCGTGTGATGTCATCTTATGTTGTTCTGATATGCAATCTGCGACGTTAAGACTTGGGACTTTTTTTTTCTTTTACTGCTGAGTTGGATGCGCCTTGACAGTGCCTTCACGGGACCTTATCCATTGCGATTCCCTTAAAAATTGTGGTACCATTTCTTACACTCTTCCTAGTCAGTTCGAACCAACCTGCGCTCTACATACTCGTTAATCGTATCAATTTCATCGGTGGAATTTGCCCAAATTCTTCCAGTTCTCCAAACGAATTTGGAGGTTTGAGGCAGTTACTTCGAAATTGTTTGATCGTAAAGTCTGATGAGTTCACACCAAGTTTTGTAGTCACTACATCTATGAAGATGCGTATTTCCCTTTTTCCCATTGCCAATAGGCTTCTGGACTAGTAAGATTGAGTAAACTTTGCAGGCTTTCCAAATGGAACCTTATTTGGGTTCCGTATCTCAGAGGAATTGTAAGCAACGATGTTTATGATGCATAAGCAAAGGAGGATTCGGAGTTATTCCAGAATTAACATCACAGTTGCCTCTTGTTGCATTCACTAAATATGTACCACCCAACTATATTCTCAAAACGGATGCCACCTTTAACACCTCTTTTTCTTTCCAGAAACAATAGCTCACTATGACGAACGTACAAAGTAAATTTTCACCCATCTTCTGTACCTGCAAGGAGTTTCTCCATCCATGGACAGATAGCTGCACAATATCCACAGCTGACATTCTGTTAAACACCGTCCCACAAAGCATGCGAATCTATACAGTTGTCTATGCGGTAAGTTTTGCACCAGTACCTATACCCACAATCCACAACTAACTTGCTCCCTTACAGTTGTCCCTTGTTATGCGTCATCGAATCCCTACATTGCTCGACCTAAAACGCACACTTCTTGGTATCTTACAATCGACTGCATTTCTCTCCACTAACAGCTTTACATTTGTTCTCTACGTTTGCCTGTTGCGCAATATCTCGGGCAGATTTTACCTTTGGTCTAACACCTTCCTGCCGGCATTTTTTGCCAGTCTAACAGCTATTTACCTAGAACGACCAGTTCGACGACCCTTACTCGCTCTCTATGTGGCTAATGTGGCAACAGAAACCCTCTGGCGCATGGCTGAATCCCGTGGCTTTGTGCGATCCATACCCAATGGTCAAGCATTAATTTTTGGAGTGAGTGTATCGATTTTGTTGTATCTCTATCGATTGGGACTTCATAAGACTGACGCGTGCAAAGACTCGATTTTTGACATTTTGCGGATATTTGTAGGAAAGAACGAAGAGTGTATGAAAGTAATTCAACGTCCAGAGGCGCCTGAAGTCGCCCCGCAACCGGAGAGTATCGATTATATGGGTATTTCTGGATTGGTGCAAGCCTATTCAAGATGTATTAGACGGCTGAAAGGAAAACACGAATGCTGTCCGCATAAAGAGGGGTGTATTCATTACGCTGTGATGGGAGGATTGAAACCATTTGTTGGTGGGGTTGGATTGCAAGTGGTTTTGAAACTTGTGCTGAATATCAGAAGAGTCCTCACGGGTCGAATGAACTGGCGGAAGACTGTTTTCGATCGAAAAACACTGGGACTCGGTGTGTTCTTGGGAAGCTTCTCCTTTTTATACAAGGTAAGGGATGGTAAGGAGCGGGAAAAGAATCTTAATCCGTATCTGATGCGTCATATGATGATTTTTATTTAGGCTGTTTCGTGTGCCCTCCGAAATACTGTGGGGAAAGATGATCCACGATTTGCTATTCCAGCCGGTTTAATTGGCAGTTTTGCCTTCACACAGTATCCTGACATAACTGTTGCCCTCTATGTGATGTGGAAGACCCTACAAATCGCATACAACCTCGGTGAGAATAAGAAACTGCTGCCGAAAGTCCGTGGATTCTTGATTTTCCTCTACTGCTTCTGTACGGCAACTCTCTTCCATGCGGCTATTGTTGAACCGCTCAATCTACGTCCAAGCTATTATAAATTCCTGCATTCACTCTCTGGAGCACGGTAAGGATTCTTATTTTTTTGTAAAATAGATCCTTTCTTAAATTTTTGTTGTTCCTTTGCAGTGTTGGCATGTTTAATCGAAACTTACTTGACGTTTGGGGCTTGAAATCCAGTGAAGCCATTCAAGAGGTAATGAAACGTACTGGAACTGGAAATTTACCAAAACGGTTGTTGGGCTCTTAAAATGTTGGTTTATTTTTGTTTTTTTTTTGTGGTGTTTTTAACTGTGTACATATAGCCTTCGGAGGTGTGTCCAATTGTTAGTGAATGTGGGAACAAAAGAAAAGAATTTATGAAGTTATCGGTTTTGTTAAATAGACAAATTTAGAAAACAAACACACATACATGCATAAAGATATATATTTATAAAAAATAGTTAATGTAACGTAATAATATTTTTTTATACTTCAAAAACAATAAAGGAATCTATGTATTTGTTTTTAATGTTAAAATTGAACAATGTTTCGCTTGGTTAAGACAGGGGCTGAAAAGGAGGAGGAAGTCTTGCCCGGACATATACTTGGAATGTGAAGACGCTTCTCGAATCGGGAAACGAAGGACAAGATCACATTTCTCCAACTCGAGTAGGAGTTCATGCGAAATAAGACGATTAGAGAGGGATGAGTACCAGTCCCCAATACTACACTGCTTTATTCTGGTACTCCTGGAGGGACTCCTGTTAACACCAACAGCACACAGGGGTCTAACCTTTTGCCAGCCGTATATAGAATGTTGACGATCAGATTTCGAACTAGACTACGATATGTCACCATTATACAGTGCTGCTCCCCAATGCAAGGATCGACCTTCTACAACCAATTAGTCGCCTTTTTTAACACAAATGCCGAATGGCGACAAGAATGCCAAAGAAAGCAACGACAACGAAGAGTTTAGGCATTCATGTTATCGGGAAGCACGGACTAGGCAAACGCAATGTCAACGGCGTAAAGATGATTGATTTATGAACCGCCAATCGCCTTGTGGTAGGTGGCACCATGTTTGGACACAATACCTGGGTGTCCATTGTCCATTGCAGTTTGAAGATCCCACTACAACACAAGAAATCCAGATTCCAACCGACAACTGAACCATTTACAGAATCACCAAAAAGTTGAAAGGTCGTCATAGCTTTAGCCAACATCCAGTGCAAGGTTTAGACGAGTTTTTGCTTATTTCGCATGAAGAAGAAACATTTTGCTACGGCTTTGAACAGTGCATCCACCAGCGATATGCTTAAGAGGTTTCAGGGGTAACAAATGCTCAAAAATGCACCACGACGCCCAGTAAGGTAGGTATCCCTACTGCAGTCAAAGCACTACAAAACTTCAAGGCGGTAGGACTTTATGATATATCCGTGCAGCTCTTAAGAGCAGCATCAACATCCTACAGATCAACGTTTAGTAATTTTGAAAAGACTTGGCGTCTACTGCTCGACGCCAGTAGAAAAAATAGAGAGTTTCCAGTATTTTGGGAGCACTAACTCGAACGATGGTAGAACCAAACCGGATATACCCGGCCAAATCGGCAAAGCAAAGCCTACATGCAGAATTTTGTACAAAATATGGCAAAGTAATGCAATTAGGTGGAAAACCAAGCTACGACTGTTCCACTCTAACGTTGAATCTGTGCTCATATATAAGTCTCCAGTACTTAGAGAGTGACCACCACTACTATCACAAAAAAGCTGCCTTTACAACATCCTAAGAATCTTTACCGAACGTCTTTACAAGAGAACATATTCACAGACGGAAGTGGCAGTAGATTGTCGGAAACCATACATGGCGGCGCGTAATAGAGGCCCTAGGACACACAAGGGAAAGCAAGTAAAGTAAATAAGTTTGCTTATAGCATGTGGTAACAGTTTTCAAAGTAAATGTTTGTACGAGCATAAACGGAGGGAAATTTGAAATGAATACGAAGGTACAACTTCAACACTTCTCGTAAATACCATGACTTCAACACCCAGTGAGGTGATTCCTTTTGTAAACTTTTCCAGAAAAGTTTTAAGCAAAACTTCAAGTTAACTTCTACAAAACTCATTTTGCTGTTTGAAAAATTATGGGTTCTCTCAATCAACCAACCCTATTCCACTGGAAGGACATTTCCACTTGTGACACCATTAAATGAGATTTCTTAACACAAGAACTCAGAAAGAGATGAGATATTTCTAACCTTAGTGTAACTTGAAATCGACTTTATGTCCTCATCCCATGTTGCACTGTTCAAGGTCAGCATTAAACCGAGCTGCAGTGTTGAGGGAGGTATTTCGAAACACACCAACTTTTGGCAACAATTCCTCTGCTAATCAGTGTGCCACAGTATACTATGTGAAGCTGTTTCCACGTCCTCTTTTAGAATACCCAGATTCTTGAGATGGTTCTGTGGACAAAGCTACTGCCTGCTTGAGAGTTTCTTGGGGCATGCTTAGAACTTCCATCTTGGAGCACTCCTTCGTCAATATTCATTCGTGGTCTACTTATCGATCTTGCCCTTCAAAATTCCTCTTTTTAAAGCAGCAAATGTTTCTTACTTATTTACTTATCAGGCCAGCGACCCTTGGAGGGTCTGAGCCTGAACTAATGCCGCTTTCCATAGTTTACGGTCCCGGGAACGCTGCTTCCAATTTACTAGACCAAGGCTTCTGACGTCCGTGATTGCCTGATCTTTAAGCCGGAGGTTCGGTATTCCTTTTCTTCGTGAACCAGGTGGCTGGGATTCGAAGATCCTCTTAGCTGGAGCATTCTCGTCCATTCGCTCGAGGTGGACGAGCCATTGTAGTCGACGGATTTTTGCCTTGCGGACTACATCCACATCTTTGTACAGCTCGTAGAGTTCGCGATTATATCTTCTCCTCCATTCGCCCTCCTCGCAGACTGGACCAAAAATTCGACGCAGGATTTTTCTTTCGAAGGATCCCAAGATCTGATTCAGCAAATGTTTCAGGAGCCAGAAACCGAATCAGCGACTCCAAATATAAATATTAAAGTCTGTTCTTATCGAGGGTCTTTGGGTTCTTGCTGGGATCTATTTCTATCGCGGTATACCACCAAACGTGGAAGATAGTGTTGGGGCCGCTTCGCGCTTAGATACACACCAAGTCCAACTATTATACGTAGCTGACAGTTGCTTTGGAAATGCTTAGACAAACTTAATAGTCCAGGAGAAGTCAATTATGTCACACTTCATCGGGTTTTAGTCCACCTGAGAGTGAAGGACAAGAAAGAGGTCAACAAACTGGCTAAAGAAGGTATCTTAAAGCGGGAAAATTCCAAAGATATTACTCTTCTTCGGGGTCCTGTAGTTGTTCATCAATATGGTCAGGCATACCTAAGACTATTTAGCCTGAATCATTTTCATTCAGAGATCCCTATTGAAGTACCATTCTTCCATTATTCGTTACCAATTCATCTTTCATCTTTGAATGGCATACCTGAACATCTTTTGAAACCGTTTAAACTCCTTAAAGACCGTAACAACACTTCTTCGCTAAACCTGTCCTTCTACATTCATCCAAATACTCGTGCCTGTTTTAAAATGCAACCTCAAATGTCAAGACATCCAACTAATCTTTTCATCACATCCTTTAAAAGGGAATTCAATTTTTAATCAAAAGCTATTCGGTTAATCCCTCCGATGATAACAGAATCTGGACACAACACCCAACATCCTAAATGTATGGAGAATCTGTTAATCCCAATGAAATTGGGTCAACAAAACCAACATGAACTTCAACTTTAAACTTTCCTCTGTTGCAGCAAATCCTGTTCTCTATCTCTTTGCAAATTGTATCGTCGTGTGCATAAGCTCCAACAAACAGGAAGAATGAAGTGCAGAAGCTTCCCCCTTATCCTTGTATAATGAGTTACCAGTTTATTTCTAAACCAATTTGAGTCAATATTTTATTATATCATAGCTTGGGTGAAAATAAATGCACAAAGGAGCTCACAGGACTGCCGAGATAGAGAGAGAGAGAGCGAGGGGGATTGAAAAATCTACAACATGCACCCTGCAGAAAAGATGAAAACACAGGTGAGAGAGTCAATGGCATTGCCACTGACATGAATAAGATAATCGAACCAAACACACACTTACTCACGTACCAAGTCCCAAACAAGGATAAAAGTGCACAACCTGACCCAATAGTGAACCAGCAAAGCCTGCCAGGACGCGCAGCAATAGCAGCACATGCCAACATATTATGGTGTCGTGAATTGTATGTACGTATACATAGTTCAATTATTGCCAGTCAATTAGTGTCATCTGGTGTCGACGTTGTTATCCTTTGCGTTGGCTCTGCACACGAAATGTCAGTACGAGCATGGAGAACGACAGCAACGACGCCAACACAGGCTCCTACTGATGATTATGATGACGATGGTATATGGCATTGTATATGGTCGGCACATTCCAAGGATGTGTTTGTATAAAATATGTTCGCCACCTAATAAATGCGTGTCCTGTTTGTATGTTCTTTTGAATCTGGATTGGGGGCGGAGGGGGGGCCATACTGGGCACCTTCTTAATGCAATTCTCTCGTATGTTTTTCGTATGCGAACTGAATTATCGTGGTTTTCCTTTTTCAGGATATGTTTCTGGACAAGGCATTTATGTTTGGTGAATAACGTAGACGGACGTGTATTCGAGAAATACTAATCGGACTTTGGCAGTTGACATTTACCGAGTGGGAAAGAAGGCGCCAGCTCCTTGGGGTTGTTTAATTTAATCGACTGTGTGGTCAGCAGAGAGCTGACAACGGAATGTGGAATTGATGTTCTCGGAATCGGGACGTTCTACTGCCCAAGATGAACGTTGTGAGGCAGTTGTTGTAATCGTGTTGACGCCTATATCACGTCTCGACTGTTTTTGTCTTTTATCACTTGACGAAGTGGCTAACGTATCGAGAGGTCTAACCATCCCAAGCAGGTCTTTGAGATGATCAAAGGCAATCTTCGGCGCGGGATAGTGAACGATTTCCAAGAGAAAGAGCGGATTTCTTGCAAAAATTTAAGACTCATCGATGGCAAACCCATGATCAGCTGGGAAAGGATGGATGAACCCGCTTAATAGGGTCTATTTCAAACACTGAAACCAGAAGGCATTTACTCCTTAAGTGAGGCTCGTCATCTTCAATGTTAAGATATCAACGACATGGCACTCGCTGAAATCCGCTGCTTCGACATCAAAGAGACGCCCAAGGGAGAACTACTAGTATTTTCTGATGGTGTCTACCTAAGGCACAACTTCACTCCGTACAGTACGTATCTGGGTATCACCTTTGATAGAACTCTCACGTATAAGCTACATCTACTCAAAGCCTCACAAAAAAGTAAAGTGTTGACGTGATTCTACAAATGGGCTACGCATTAGCTGTCCTCTCACTGACGTAGCTAAACATTGTTCACACCAACAAAGTCGACCACCAAATGAACACTACCATGAGGTTAATATAGGGTGCTCTTAAACCAACAACTTCTCAACAGTTCAATGGTTTCCAATACTCCGCCAGAACTGAGAAAAAAACAGGCCCTTCTCAGAGGATTCCACAAAAATTCGAAATCCAACATTCTTTGTATATTCAAAATACTCTTCCCGGAGATTGTGGTCAAGACATTCTCCAATAAAACTTGCCAACAAGTCCTGGTCTTCGTCATGATCTAATTCCGATGGACGAGGAAAACAGACAACCTGAATGTGAATAACTGACGAAATGCACATGCGGTTCTCTTGTTCAACTCATCGAATACATCCTGCTTCTCTGTCCACACTCTTGTATTATAGGGAAAACTTGGACTGATGGTTCCAACAGTCCATTATTTCCATCACCGTGGAGACCTTGAAGCTACCTCATATGAGTGTCTACTAGGAACCAGCTTCAGCACGTAGCAGTATTCTTAAGAAGCAATAATCTGCCTTATAGTAGTAGAACAACAACTTTGTCTTGATGCTTCTTATGGTGAACTTCGTGATTAAAGAGAAAAATGTTGTCACAAAAAAGGTTTTGTTAGGTTACCGATGAAGTTCACAGTCAAGTGTGCGTTCATCGATGCTTACCCCTTTGTCATGTGGTTCTCGTTAAAACCTTTTCAAAATGAAGCCATGTTTATCAATGATACCTTCGCGTGATCTTCTAGTACTCTTAACAGTTTATTGTCCTTATAACGAACTAGACGGTCCTGACGACTTGGACATTCGCGTTCTTTTAGACAAGAAATGACACCCAACTCTGACAAAACGGACAAAATGGTACAGTAGACCGCTTTAACTTTGAGGTAGTGTCTACTTTGGCTCCGCTCCCAGTTTTGAAAGCGACATCTCATCAGGAGAATAACTTCTCCCAATTGCTGTTTCTTTAAACGAAGTTGTAAGGTCCTATCCCGATCCTCTATGGAGCATCTATACGACCCTAATCATCCGAATACTACTTTGTGGGAGTAGGACACTGAAGCATGGACTCTATTGAAAATGGATGAAGATATCTTTGGTGTTCGGAACTTTAGAGAAGGAGATTAAACAATGAACTACAGGAGTTGTACAGGGAAATCGACCTTCGAGATGACTAAGACATAAAGAGCAAATGCACACCAGCTCTTCGGCCTGTATAGTCTTCGAATTTAACCCGAAAGAACAACGCAGTAGAGGAAGACTTTGCCTTAGATAGTGCGCACTAGTTAAAAGGAACCTCAACCAACAAGAAGGATACAACTGTAGGCAGCTAATTGAAGATGTTTGTTGGGGTTGACATGGAAGCCACCTAAGTTCGCTAGTAAGCAATATATATCATGATAAGCCCAGACCGGCATGACTGCGGTTAAATAAAACAACTTACTTATTTATTTATCGGGCTAGCGACCCTTGGAGGGTCTGAGCCTAAACTAATGCCGCTTTCCATCCTTTATGGTCTCGAGCATGCTGCTTCCTTGATCTTTAAATCAGAGGTTCGGTCTTCCTTTTCTTCGTGAACCAGGTGCTCTAGGCTGAAGTTTTCTCGTCCATTCGCTCGATGTGGCCGAGCCAGTGCAGTCAATGGATTTTTACCTACCGGACTACATCCACATCTTTGTACAGCTCATAGGGTTCGCGGTTGTATCTTCTCCTCCATTCGCCCTCCTCGCAGATTGGACCAAATATTCGACGTAGAATTTTTCTTTCGAAGGATCCCAAGATCTGATTCGCTGTCTTACTTATCATCCAGCATTCAGCTCCATAAAGCAGGACTAGCAAGATCAGGGTTTTGTAAAGCACGATTTTGGACCTTTGAGTTAGGAGTTTGGACTCTAGTTGTTTGGACAAACCGAAGTAGCAGCGGTTGTCTAAGGTTTTCCTTCGTCGAATCCCCACTAGGATGTCATTTGTGGAGTTTATGTTTGCCCCGAGGTAGATAAACTCCTTCACTACCTCAAAATTATAGCTGTCAATTGTTAGGTTTTGACCTAGACGGATCGGTTTTTAAGGGACAGCATGCACTTTGTTTTATCCTCGTTAATCGTGAGACCAACTCGTCGGACTTGTTCTTTTATTGCCGTAAAAGCCTCAATAATGGCACGCTGGGACCGGGCGATGATGTCGATATCGTCTGCGTATCCCAGCAGCTGGATGGATTTGTTGAATATAGTGCAGCGTGTCTCCTTGCCGAAATCTCGGGATCCCGAATTCGGCCATCGCATTATATAGTTCGGTGCGATGAATGCTGTCGTATGCGTCTTTGAAGTCGATGAAATGATGGTGAGTATCGACTTGGAACTCGTTGGTCTATTCCAATATTTGCCGCAGTGTGAAGATTTTATCTATTGTCGATTTGCCGGGCCGGAAGCCACACTGATAGGCGCCGATGAGTGTGGTGCAACACCGCTTTAGTCGTTCACATAGTACACTGGACAGGATCTTGTAGGCTACATTAAGCAGGGATATGCCTCGGTAGTTGAAGATAAATAAAACAGCAAGCAACAATAAAACGACAACTGCGAATTACTTGTCATATAAAAGGACACTTTGCGGTTCCTATAACGAAATTTGTATCGAAAAAAAAATTCTCAAAAAGCTATTAACAAACCCAACCCTAATCTACCATCTTTCCAGATGCCTGCCCCAAGCATAGCAATTTGTTGGACTTGGCCATTTGTTTTTGTTCTCGCAAAAGCCGCGCATAATTCAAAGCATTACTTCTGCTGTCACAACTTTGTACAATAGAAAATCGCAACAAACATGGAAACCTATTTAACCCGGTTAATTTCCCGGAAATGAGAATATCTCCAAGCGCGGTTATTACAACTCGAAGCCAATGGCATTATGCTTGCCCTTAAGCCCTCCCCACTCCAACAAAATGCACAACACAGAGCCAGCAACGTCTCATGAATCTCATTTTTATGCAGTAAACCTCAGCTGCTGTTCAGGATCCTGCATTCTCACTCTCACTCTCTCTCTCTCTCTCCATCCAATAACGAGTACACCAACCACCACCACCACCATTCGGTTAAAACGTTTTACAGAAAATTATGTTTTGTGCGTTTTCTCCTGCCACGGTTCCAGTTCTAGTACTTAATCCACCAGAACCAGGATAACAGAGCAGAAAACACTGTAACCGCACACAAATAGTCCTACACAACTGCTGGCGGTGCGCTGCCTTGAGAAATGAAAAATTGCATGCAATAAATTCTCGTGACATAAACAAAATAAATAATTGAGTTCGAAGGAGCACAGCGCAACGAAGTGAAGCGGCAATACCGCAGGACGAACGAATAACGGATAACAGAGTTATGCATTTAATATGCACAGCAGCCAAAGTCATTAATCACCGCGAATAGGATAAGCAATGACGTCTTCTTCATCATCGTCTTAGGAGTGTATATATCCTGGAAGTGGAAGTGTTCCTTGCTGTCGCTAATGGCAGGAAGTATCAGAGTCGCGTATCATCCCAAAAATGTGATATCATGCCCAACTACCACGTGACGATACTAAGTATCATCGTGCCGAGGAGGCAGGACATTTTGCGTGAGCAGGAAGTTACTTAATTCATTGAGCGGTTTAATGAGAACAAGGATGTGGGGGTAGAAACTAAACGTGAACCAACAAATGTATGTTCCATCCTGTGGATGATGTGGCACTGCTGTCGCAGCATGCATGTGGCATGTCGGTGAATTGAAATGTTTTTTTCTGTTTATGGTTGGCTTGTGATGACGTCAGCACAACCACTCAATCAAAAGTATTTAAGGATTCAGTTGACAGGTATACGTTGTTCTACAACGACTGTATGACTCCCGTCGCGTTCTTGGAAGTTTCAGAGTTACCTGCTGATGTAAGCACAGCGGGTGATATTATGTGATTCTCGTGACGTTCCTTGGAAAGCCCCAGTGTTTGATGGGGGGCTTTCAACGTGAAATTGGTTGCTTCTATGAAAGGTTGGAGTAGTGCTCCAACCTAGTGACTAGGGAGAGTGACAGAGTGATGACTGTCAGAGTCAGAGAACTAACATCCAGATGATCAGCTCATCTTAGGAACAAGCTCTGTCCTCATTCGATTCTTCTCTGCTAGGAATCCTTATAGAGAATCTCCAATTGGATTCTGAGAGTGTGACGATGTGATCCTTTGCCTTCTCGAGTTTTAGGTTAGAGTTGAGGCATTCCAGTGGTGTCTTGTTGAGAGACCGGCTTTCTAAAGTCTTAATGGAGTGTTAGCTGTCAAGTTTTCACAAAATATGTTTGACAGAGGAAGATTCAGGGAAGAGAAGATTGTTAGCCCGTAGAGGACCAAGATCTAGCTTCTAAGAGAATTGGCCTACAGTTTATTATTGTCGACTTCGAACGACGGTTTGAAATGCTTTTTCATGACAAACTATAGGTTCTCTCGGTGGTAAGGTTGGTTGAAGGTATGACTGCATCTCACATGATGTAGCCTTCACTCAACTGGCCAGGCAGGGTTCGGCTCTATGCGGCTCACTCGCGGCAAGAGTTCACATCCCGCTAGGATTGGTTAAACCAACCATTCCTCATCGACCTTAACGATACCTCGGGCAAAGGGATACAAGTTCTAATCCGCTTTCTAAACTCCACAGGTTGGATCTAAGCACAGACCATCTCACATTTTCAACCATGCACCAGTCGTGGAAGCAAAAAGACACATCCCGGTGCTATTTGGGTCCTGTTGAACCGCCACCTTTACCAACCTACCTTCACTTAGATCTCCAAGGATCCACTGAGTTCCCATAGCGTGGAATGTGCAGTCTGAAAGAGAAGACAAGGAAGAAGGGTCTATATTTGTTTGGTGGTCCTTCGGCCTTCGTGAAACATCCTGAATACGATTTTTGGTGGCTTTTTAGACAGGTCCCTCAGGTTGTATGTGTGGTTCTGCATGGACGAGGGCATTTGCATAGAAAGTGAGCTATGCTCTCTTCTAAGTCTATGCAACAGCAACTTCCGCATAAATAGTCTCTACATTCTTCTAAGGTGGACCGCCAGTAGGTTGTGGCCTGTTATTCTTGGAGGTTTGTGTCTTTGCTAAGAGGTGGTGCATTGGGAAAACTATTTGTTGCTGAGAATAAGCCACAGCCACCATTTCGTGACTTAGAATGCGTCGCAACCTATCAGGCACAGTGGGAAGGTTCCCATTTCTTTCTAACGAACAAGACTTTTCCTATAACCTGACTTCCTCAACGGATTCAAGCAGTGTACACAAAAAATTAAAAAATCTCATCATGTTCCACGTATTTCATTGTTAAACAATAAACACTAACGTAAAGGATAATCCATTTCTCATATCGTAAATGCGTTTACGCACCCCTGCTCCACCGGAGGATTACAACAACTTATTTTGAAATTATCCCCCAGATTTAATGTTTCTCAGTCACGGCATACGGCATGTGGCATGTGGCACATAGACACAGACAGTCGTAATCGTCATCGTCATCATCAAAGGACCTACTACAGCATCTCACGTGTACAACACATCAACGCTACTTACAGATGTTCTCTTTTATATTCGCGACCATGTCCTGGTTCCTCATGTTTTTTTTTTTTTGTTAGAATTCATCCTTCGGATGGAGGGATTTTTTTTATCCTCGTATGAGTGGTAATCTGTTGAGATATTGTTTGAATAGGCACTGGTAAGCAGTCTGTTTTTGTTGTTGTTATTATAGAGTCCTTGTTGTTTTCGTACCTTTTCTCTGCTTAACTCGTTTCAACTTGTTTTTGGTTTATTTTCTGTTTATAATTGGATAGGATTAATTAAATGTGTTTGGATGGATTTTTTTTTTTTATCAACAACAGGATGCATGTGGCTGTGCTCGTCTAGGCACCTACCTACAAAAGTGAATGTAATTAAAAATCCTTAAGGGAAAACAGGAATTTTCTTTTGTTCTTTCCATGTGTTTGCAAATTTATATTTAATTAAAAGAAGCAAAAATATTATCGAATTAAATTTTATGAGTTGTTTTTTTGAATTTACTTGTCATTATTGCGCTGGAAACAGGAAGACATCTGCTGCTCTGTTGCTTTAGCTGTGTGTGTGTGATGTGGTCTTGGTGGGATGAATGAATGGATTAAATTTGAATTTCAAATGCAATGCGATTAAAAGTGTATAAACATGGTAATGAGATGGTTTTTAATAAAAAAAAAAACGAAAAGAAAAGTGTAAAGTCTTTGTTAAGACTCCTGTTTTCGAGTGAAGTGAACAGGATTATGCGAGCATAAAGCGATTTTAATGTGAAGCATTAAAATGATGGTAATACCATGGATTTTGTTAGAGTTGTGAGTGTTGAAGACTCGTTTTTTTTTTTTTTTTTTTTAAGGGTGTTGACATGACAAACTTGAGAATTCTTAATCTTTATTTGAATTTATTGAGGCATGTGCCTCAGTTTAACAAGGAAAGGGGTAAGTTAAGGGATTTCTTATACGAAGTGGGAACGTGCCGGATGTATGATTTAATCACCCGGAGGATCAACACAGTAACCTGGCTTCCTTCAAATGGTCGAACCGACAATCAAATCGACCCAGCAACTATCCAACATTCTGAATGTGCACGCATTTATCAACGTACTAGAGAGTAGAGGAGCCTGCAAGATACTTAACCTCAGCCCTACTATCTCAAACAGCATGTAGGAGTCTTTATTAACAGCCAGGCTGCCATCAAAGCGCTCCACTCACTCACCTCGTCCTCTAAACTACTTGAACAGTGTAAGGAAACTATAACCAAGACAAACGCTCGGTTTAACATCACTCTCCTCTAGGTTCCCGGCCATAGTAACATAGAGGGGAACGAGAGAGCCGACGCGTTTGCCAAATGTGTTTCTACCCCGGATGCCTCCCTTGTGGAGTCAGTCTGCTCTCCGATGGAACTCATTGACGGCTACATTTTCCAAAACTTTCTCTCTATTGCCAACTCTAGGTGGAAAAGTCTAGCAACCTGTGCCCGATATTCAGACAGATATGGCAGAGCGAATGACCTAATCAATAGAAACCGCATTGAGACAGCAAGAATCACAGCAATTAGCACGGACCACTGACCAATTGGTCAACACGCTGCCAAGTTAGACATCCCGTTCAACCCTCACTGTCGTAGTTGCGACAATTCACACGAAAAGGTAACGTTATTCCACTTTCTCTGAGACTGCCGGGCACTTGCCAGAGCCAGACAGTGCACTCTCGGAAAATCCTTTTTCAAGGAACTTTCTGAGACTTCTAACATAAAATTCAGCAAAATTATCCGATTTTCTCAACCCCACAGGATGGATATGAAAACTACACTCTAAGCTACGCCCATCAACATCCAGGTCACGTGAGTTGTTGCGCTACTTGTATCTCTGGCAGGCTCACCAGTTTCAACCACTTCTACCTATCTACCTATCAATGTTGTCTCTTGACTCTGACCCCTTTCCTGTTGCAATTATGTTCAGATGTTAAGTATCCAACGCGAATCGGTCATAAACGTTGAAAGCCTTAGCATGCCTGGAGTAGTCAGAGTCTAAAGAAAGCACGTGAGTAAGAAATGACCAACGCCAACAATCAGTTGATCCAGTATCGGGACATCATTAAAGGGGTGGCTGAAAGCACTTTGGAGCTACCAACCCCCACCGAAAAAGAGCTCGTGGTACGTGATGAGTGATTTCAGTGAAAGAAGGTGATATAAATAAGAGCTGCAGCCCAAAATAAGGCCAGCAAGGGAAGTAAAGTGAGTCATGCGTAGAAAGATGATGGCCAACGCGGTCTCCCATCTCAAGGAAATTGATGAGTCTCGCGAGCGTAACAACAATCGACGTTTTTTTCAAGAAAGTCAGAGTGCATGCTTTTCGACACAACTAATCTAAGGAAAGGCAGCGTATAACAGTATCAATAGAGACGAACTATATCCATGCCAAACTCGTCCCGTCTACCATGGATTATGTGTGGCTGTGCTCCATCAAAGTCAGTAAAAATCTCACCGAAGCCGCCGACGTCAAAAAATGATTGAGACATGACGACGCACTGTCATGTGAACACCAAGAACAGAGGCACAATCTTTCAAAAATCCGTTCAATTACCCGCATTCGGGAGGACGCGGCGTGATGTCAGTAGCGCGCTCGTGAATATTGAGACATAGGAGACGAAGATGGGTTTAACGATCAACGAGGGGACAAAACGAAGTCCTACATGCTGTCAACAAAAAACTCTTCGCTTTTAACTCAGACAGAGATACCAGGAGGTCCAGGTCCACCCCGGAATGTAGCGCAACCTTAAAAGACACCAGCGCTGAGATCAAACGCAGAATATATATTGCCAATCGCTGTTTGTTTGGGCTACGAAGGCAATTGAGTTGCAAAGCCTTCTCTCGAACAACAAAAGTGAGTTGATCATCCCAGTCCTGCTCTACGGTTCGGAGGTATGAAAATGAGGTTGCCCTCGGTTGTTTTTGAATGAAAATCCTTTGAGTGATCTACGGTCCTGTCTGCATAGAGAGTGGAGGAGGAGATACAGCGACGTCTATCTAATCAAAAGAGTTCAGATAAAATAACTACGATAGCTGGGACATGTAGAGCCGATGCACAACAGCCCTCTGGTCCACAAAGTCTTCGAGTTCACCATCGAGAGACAGCGCAGTAGAGGAAAACCTCGACTCACGCGATGCGCGTCAGTGAAAAGGGATCTCAACCAACTTCGCATGCGAAACTGGAGGCAGTTAGAGATGCCTGGGTCTGTCCCGTCCTCCAGCACCATCATAAGTAGGTTAGGTTAGGTTGAGTGGCTGTTCCTACTTAGCAGGGACACACTTAGGCCAGAACAAGGCCCGTTGTAATACCACGTATAAAAACCGGGTGATCAGCATCAGAGACCGGTGAATTTCCTTAGGGAGGAAGGTAAAAGTTGAAGTTGGATTTCTGGGTAACCGTAATGGTGTGAACTCTACCCATCATAAGTAATTCAGCCAGTTCTTCTGTTTACCAACAGATGGCAGAATTGTTTTACTATTTTCCCACCGGACACTTAAAGAGTTAGTGATTATTTTGAAACGAGTATGGCTCCATCCTGGTGGCAGGATAAAGGACTACGGGAGAATGTAAAGTTCAGATTAGTACCAAACACAGAAAATGTCGCATTGCAGTCAAGAAACAACACTCAAAAGGCATAAGATCCTGTGCATCTGTGTTGTACACTTTCAGGTGAAGTAATCTCAATAAACTTGCCCCGTATTACATGTCATAAACATTTTATGCCACCTCCAACACAGTGTTTAAGTTTTATTCAAAATCCTTCCCATCAAAAGCCACACATACACATTAAATTTCACTGACTAAAATGAGTCCTAAAAAACATCAATGTATTCGTTACCATCAAAATATACCAAAGGTTGACGTTTCAATTTGATGACATTAACCACAGAAAAAATAAACCACACATATGTACATTCCCTAACTCATTTGCATTATTTAATTAAATATCAAAGGATATCATACCGTTAAATCACTATTTGCATTTAGATAAAGCATCGCACCGCACCGTCGAAAATTAAAATCTAAAATAACTCCATTTGGAATTCATGGCAATACTTTTAATTTTCACAAAAACAGAAGAAAAAAATTGAAATCATAATATTTGCTAAAATTCCACATCCTTTGCATACTAAATTCGTTTAGAGCCGTGTCCCTATTCCCATCAAAAAATACATTAGACCAACATTAGTTCGATGATGGAGAATATGTTTGAAATGTAAAATGGCGAACTGAGTTTTTTTTTTTCTCTGACTTCCTGATGACGAATCATAAAACACAATCGTGCATTGAAATTCGTTACGATTTGCAACGGGCGGAATGAGTAATGGAATGTGGATGCGAAAAAAAAAAATACTGAAATTCCACAACAAATAGATTGTAACTCAAGAATTTTATCTACTAGCTACAAACATACATACATCTACCAAAAAAAATTCGATGAACATTCTCATTACATCGTTTGAAATTGAAATTCAATATCCAAAATGAAACAACTTTTTTTGAGCGAGATGTAATGGTTTTTTTTGTGGACATCCTTTTCGGGGCCAGCAGCATCCTGATATTCATTTTAATTCTTTTTTTTTTATAATTCATCAGCGCTAAAGGGGTTCTGAATACCCTTATGATGCTATTCACACAACGCTTGTGTTGGTGTAGTAATTTTGAAACTCAGGTAGTATTAGGTTTCAATCTTTTTGCTTCGAGGGTGGTGTCCAGAATGACTGGGGAGAATTATTGGTACTGTTTGCCATTGCTTATAATTCACAGTATTCCTTTCGAACATCCCGATGTTATAAGTACGATCAACACTTTCAAGCCATATGACCACCCTACTGCCAGTGTTATGCCAATGCAGAAGGGTTGACTTCAGCTCTTTTTTTTTCTTGACATCGGGATTCGAAGCTGGAACCATCAGCGTGACAAGCGATGATGCAATCACTACACCATGACCACCGTGATGTTTATCTGAAAGAGTGGAAGCTGGTTGGTATACATTTCACTACTTCGGTTCATTAATGCACAAAGAGGGTCTATGAAGTGTATTTGGTACCGAGCTTCAAAGTGATATCACGCTCTTAAATGAGAGAATTTCGTAATTCAAGTCGAGATGAAACTGACTTTGACAAAAGTCTTCATGCAGTGCAACTTGATGGAGGACAACATTTATTTGTTACAGACATCATGGAACAACTAGGTAAATTGGACACAGGAGAACTTATCACAGCTCTTGCAATGCCATTTCTTTCATTGTTCCGTGATGACTCAAGAGCAGTTTCCTTACTCCAAAGGCTGTCACTAGCAGACTACTCTGGCCACTGGTAGATCAAAAGCGATAAAAAAAATTTATTGAAGATTTTTTAGAATCACTTTAGGTGTCACTGCCTTATAGACAGACATGCCACTCGACTGGGCCTTCCCACAAATGAATCCTGCAGAAACTATCTCCTTTGTACCTCTGTTCAGCGCTCTCTCTTAAAAGACAAAACCAACTCCTTCTCTTTGACAATCTAGTTCAATGCCAAAAGCCTAGTTCGCTTTATCAGTAGCTCCACTTGTACAACGAATAGGCAGAGGAGTTCCTTCTCAATCCCGAGGTATGGCAATGGACATACTACTGGTCTCATACATCGACGGTATATCCTAACTACCTTCCGAACCTAAAGCTGTCAAGAAGTCAATTATCTTTTCTACGTGGATGGAGGAGAAGATGTAACCGCGAACTCTACGAGCTGTTCAAAGATGTGGATGTAGTCCGGAAGGCAAAAATTCGTCGACTGCATTGGCTCGGCCGCATCGAGCGAATGGACGAGAATGCTCCAGCTCAGAAGATCTTTGAATCCCAGCCACCTGGTTCACGACGAAAAGGAAGATCGAACTTTCGGTTCAAAAATCAGGCAATCGCGGACGCGGAGGCTTAAGGGTTAACTGATGTACATTCGAAGCATGATGTGTATTGCGGCTGAAATGTTGAAGGGCTGGGATGCAACTAGCTATGTCACTAGAGAACTGGTTTTTGGAAGAGTCGACAAAACAGTGAGAGACAGGAATGATATCTTCGGTGTTCAAGTCAATCAATGGATGGGTCTATGATCCCTTCTACCTTAATACGCGTTTCTTAATTCAATTTAAAATGTACAGAACAGTTTTTGGTGCACCAGACCAGATGTGAGCGTCATTTGCAAGCTTAAAACGAAAGAATAACAAAAAAAAAAGCCACGATAGCACGGAGCAGAATATTTCGGAAAAACTAAGGAACTAATTCCAAAATCATTCTGTGGATGTACACGCCTATAATGAGACATAAACTGACTTACTGTAGCCTCTTTTGGTGGGAAGCCGTCAGTAAAACTACCAAATTTGTGGCCATTACGAGAGTACAAAGACTGGCTTGCATTGACATTTTCAGTGGAATAAGGACCTATAGCAAGACTTGAGGCTTTCCTCAACCTGATTGAACTAGACACCTTTGTACAAGTTTAAGCGGCTGTAAGTGCCTTAAGAATAAGCCAATCTGATAGCTAAAGGCTAAGTTCAAGGGGTTACACTATGATCCTTTAGAAATATCTAGGTAATGCGTCAATCACTGGTTACATAACACCTTGATTTGATAAAGCCATTTTTAAGTTCCTTCCCTAACAAGGAAGAATGGAAGAGCAGTCAGAAGCCTAACACGCAAGTCAATGCTGTCAACGTCGATGGATCCTAAAGGACATTGTGCAAAAGTCTCTCCGATCTACTTTCAGTCCTTCTCCCAAATTACAGTAGTATCCAGACGATATCCGCCCTTATCATCTTTTTCATTCAAAGCTAAGCAACAATTCAAGCAATTTTCGTTCCAAAAATAAAATTGAAACCTCTGAAGTGCTGCCAAGAAGAGCACAAGAAGAGCTTTGTTACGGCCCTGAATAAGAAGTCTGCCGAATCGGCAAGCAGAGGTCCGGCACAAAGTCCAGAGCAAGCTAATTCCTCGGTGAATATCTTACTTGAACTCGAAGCAGGGAATAAAGCTCCAACAGAGACAAACAATAGATGGAACTCTTTAGACCTCTTCCCTAAGACTTCTCGATGAGATATACCATCAAATTACCAGTGAAGATGTTGCTCCTGTCAGTCGTGAATCGAGATATTTCATAAGCTGACGATTCATTAGCGTTTCCGTCATCTGGGTGCAATGGATGGGTAGTTGGAAGGTCAGAACAAATGGAATTTTTTATCTACTCGGAAAGAGACCAGAGGACTAGAATAGATGGAAGGGTTAACGCAGTGATTTTGTCAACGTGGAAGGACAGAAGATGGAACACCATCTGGATCAACAAATTTTAAGAGCTCTCAGTGCTTTTACAACAGCGTGAGTGCAAAAGTGAAGAATTCAAAGTCGAAGACAGATCATAAACTGGTTGCAAAATTCGCAGGAAGCAGATTGACACTGTCTAGGGTGATGAACTGACTGGAAACCACGAATTGACTGACGTCTGTCAAGGAATGACATCAAGCTCTTTGTAAACTTAATCGATGGGAAAATCTGCATACATTAGGTCTGATGAGGCTGATGCTACAGATGGACTTCCTTTTCGTCATAAATATACAAATCGTTCCACATATTCCCACCTCCATATCCTTTTGCTTTTCTTATTCCAATTGCCACCAATCAAAGCTTCAAATTGTACGTGTTTCTAAAAATATCTTTACACCCTAAATCCTTAGTCTGGTAAACTTCAATTGAATGTGTCCTCCAGCAATTTCCATTTAAAGAAATTCTATGGCATCTTCCCGTTTAACCCATAATCATCATTTATTTTCATCTATAGACGTGTGTCCTTCTGTTGTTATCCAACAAACTAAACATATATCCCACTCATCCTTTGCACACACCTGCCACCAAATACACAATAATTAGTCATGTGATACAAACAAACATCCACCCCATACTTAACAGGATATTCCACATATGTATACGTATGTTTATATATATGTACACCGCTCCTTAGAGAAAGGAAAAAGAAAAAACATACATTTGCGTTTGACACATGCACAGACAGTGTGTGCATTTGAAAGGCGAGCTGTATTACTTACAAACACTCATGTGCTCATTATGATTGAGAGGACACCAAGCAGAGGATGTCACGACAAACAAACAACAACAAAAAACAACAACAAAAGAAAAAATAGGATGATAAAAAGCAAAGTGCCTCTTGTCGTCGAATTAGTGTGTTAGTTCGCGTATTTAAGGATAATGCTCGAGTGTGTTAATTTCTAAATGGAAATCCTTGTCTTTCCTGTTTTTTTTTTTCTTGCTTTTGCCACTCGCAGGATGCTTTGTTGTTTTGTTAGTCCAACGCCCTGAGAGTCGAGAGTGTTAAAGATGGTAAATGCGTGAAATGGAATAGGACAAGACGTGTACGTACTAAAGTCATTGTGTTAATTGACATAAGGAGACATAAAGGACAGGTTTTCCTTTTTGTATTGTGCACACAGCATGGGAAGGTGGATGTATGTACAAGGATATGTTTCGCTAAAGTGCGAGACAAAAACAAGCTGACAGCACTTATTGTCATGAATTGAGTTAAAGAATAAGGGAAAATTGAAAATATGTAATTAAATTGAGTGTTCCATGCCATTGTACTGGAGATTGTCGTCGTATTGAAGGAAATGTTACGTATACGCAGTGGTGGACTGTTATTCATGTTAAATTACATTTATAGCAACGTCAGGGCAATGCGTTTTGGGGAAGGTTGTGTAGTTTACTTTTGATTTGAAGACCAAAGTCGAAGTTAAAACCTTGGGATGCTTCTAATCCTAAAGTACGTTCCGGTTTACAGGCTTTAAACTCAGTTGCTTAGTCTTTGTTTGCGGATTTTTGTTAGTCCCAATGGGAATAGTTATAGCTACGAGATATAGTTTCTTTCTTCATTTTACACATCACTGATGCTGGAGCATACAAATTACGTCTGAGCTCATACTATTTCGACTCAAAGCATGCCTGGAGCTGCCTTAACACCTTCAAGCAACTAACTGTTCATAACTAAAGGTATAAAGTATTGAATTCGCTAGACAAGAGGCTTAATTACGATTTATAAGGCCACTTTCGTTGGGAGCTCAACTCATGTGAATACCAAGTGAGTTATTAAAATGGAACTCAACTACACAAATTCTCGCACTAAGCATTCGTGAGGCTAAGGTTCAAAAAGACTTCCTCACTGCACACTCCTCACTCAACCACCATATCAACAAGCTGGCTCTTAATCTGCTTGATAGATCAGGAAACTGTGAAGCAAGTCTTAGGCGAATATCCCGCCATAGCTCATGGGAAAAAAGCTTGATCTCCCTAGCCATACATACGACCACACTTTACAATTTCAATGAGCCACTTATCCTTCAAAGAATGATCAGATGAACTCAACAATCCTTCTCGATGTTCCATCACTGACTGCATTTCCTGCGAGATAGGCGCTCACCTGATGCCATGGCATTCCTGGCACATTTTGCAAGCCAGTTTGGGGGCATGCGCACTTTGTAACTAAACCACTGATGAAAAGATAGTTCCCTTCGGCATTTTTCACTTGATCCCTACGTGTTATTAAGCTTGACTGCGCGATCCTATTCTTTCAGTCACTATCCAGATTTCATGACTATAGGTGAGAGTTGGCTGAACTTTGACACTAAGCCCGATCTTTCTTATAACAGATCGACCAAGACCTCTCAAAATGTATCCAGCTTTTGACCACTTCTACACGAAAACTCTCTGTTGCTCCTTCCATCACTCGCGAAAAAGCTCACGAAATATTTGAACTTCTCGGTCTGTTTCAATGGGATTTCACTGATCTGCCTTCTGGAAACGACCATCACTTGCAATTTGTTTACGTTTACCGTCATTTCAGTGTAATCGCAAGCGGCTACTAACCTTTTGAAAGCGAGCTGGAGTTCGGTCTGGGAGGAACCGAGACTGACCAAATTATCACAAAAAAAGTAGATTCCCAGTCGTAGTCAACCATTCATCCGCAGCACGATCCTGATCTTCAAGAGTATTGCTATAACCAAACGGTTTCATGTGCTCTTCATATGCTCTTGATCAGGATCGTACCGTTCTCCAGTTGTAAGAAAACTTTGCTTGGTTCAAATGATCGTCAAGGGTAGGTTAGAGGTCACTTAGAGCCTTAATCTGGTTTTTCGTTAGACAGTGCCTTCCAAACTCTGAGCCGGCATAGGTACTGAAGTGTTTTTGAAAAGTGTCAACAATAGACTGCACTTTCCCCTAGATATATCCGTCCGTCTTTCAAATGGCGATTCATGCAATACTTATGGCTGCGAACTGCATTGGGAAAAACAGGTTGAGAGGACGTAGTGAAACCTGGGCTTCGCTTAAAGCCTTGTTCAATCTTCCTACTAGATCCAAATAGTTCGACAGACTAGTTTAAATTCGGTTACAATACTGAAAATCCCAAATCTTTATTTAGGTCTTAAGCCTCAGCAGGGTTATGGGAAATGAAATCTCGGAAAAGCTTGCTAGGCAAAGTTCAATGGAGAACTTCTTGGAACCTGAACCTACATTTAATTTGTCTTCATCTTCCATTTGGGGCTTCTATTCACTGTTGACTTCCAGCAAATACAATCGTAAGCGGCATAACTCTCTAGGATACTTCCCAATATATGTAAGAAGTCTGTGCGTTTTTGGTGCCTCTCAGTAGAAACGATTTGCCGCCAACTTATAGGCGCCAAGACGGACCTTTACGTTTTTTGTAAGTTTTCAGTGACACCACTATCGGCGACGCCTGTGGAAAGAGCTTAAATTCTATTGTACGCTTCCTTTGTGATTATCCTGCCTTTGCTCGTATCAGGTGGCAAATTTTCGGAGCTGATGTGAAGCCCTTTTCCGAAAAAAATCACAGTTAAAGGTTTGAGTTCCAACACCCTACCAAAAAAAAAATACATACGTACAGCCCTCTCTTCCTTGATTACGATAAAATTAGACCTGGTTTCTCTAATTTGCTCATCTTCCCTTACTTCCTGTTTGCTTTACCTTCTACATTCACCTCCGTAGAGCCCCAGGCTTAATTTGTTCATTTTCTGCAACTGATTTGTTACTTTCTTATCAAAATAAAACCTCATTAACACGTACATACAATCAAACTCAATTAAATTCAAAACTTCAAACAGCATCAATTCAAATAAAACGTTTCATTGCTTCGTTCCTCCCTTACACCCAAAAAAAAAGGAAACAAAATGCACACCCTTACGACTGGAACTGTATCAATGTTCAACCGCGTGTTCTTTGCCATCAAACACACTCCAAGCCGCCGAGTCGGGCATGAATATCAACTCCCTAATCTGATTCTGCCAAAAAGGACCCTTATCAATCCACGACAAGGACGAAAACGACGACGACAACGAAAAGCTCGCGTTTACGTTGTCGTTTTTGGCATACTTCGTATGTATATAGCTTTACGTGATAAAAATACAAAAAAAAAAAAAACTAAGGAACACTCAAAACAGTCGGAGTTCCAACAGAACAAAATCACATACTCCTGCATGGTGAACACTGGCTGGATGTACAAGAAGGAAGTGAATTTCTCTGTGAAAACCCGAACTGGATTATTCGGGATTTGAATGTGTCGAACAATGGGTCACCGATATGGAAATTAATGGCAGTTGGGACCGATTTGTTTTGGGGCCGGGGAGGTGGGGCTAATTGTTGAATTGACAAGCCTGCCATGGTTGTTGTTTGTGAATGGCTTCATTATGTAAATACACGTTGTTTGCCAAAGATTCCGGGGAAGAGAATATAGATCCTCAATCTCATATGAATGTTCAATTTAGATGCGGATTTTGTTTACGTTGATTTTGTCAAAGATACACGAGTATCAATGAACATATCTCATGTCAACAAGGCGAATTCTATTGGTACCTTGGGAGAATTTCCAATAAGGCATGTCATAACGGAAAGAGATTGTCAAAAAGTCGATTGGTTTTGTTATCCTGTTTACAAGGAGGAAAATTTACAAAAAATGTGAGTTAATTATATTTGACATTGGAATGACAGCTGGTTGTGTTTACTTACGACTTTTGAGGAAGACTGGAACGAAGGTTAGAAGTTCAGTTCGTCAAACTTAACAAACTACTACCAGTAGTCCTCAGTCTTGTAGGGAAGTCGCAGAGCAGGTGTCTTATGGACTTTGTCTCCTCTTCGTAACTTTAGCTTCCACAATAGTCGCCGAAGAGAACTTCAACTTGTTCTGTGTGAGCTACGATTGCACAGTTCCCTTTGCGGAGACCTGATTCAGCCTTATTTTTTATCAAGCGGAGTTTGAAGACATTGAAATCAATCAAGTCGCACATATGAACGACGGGTTAATTTCAGTATCAAGGCTGTTCTCCTTTAGTGATTGGTGGAATCACAGGAAGAGCTTTGACTTAGCACAAATTGTCAACTTTTTACCCACCAAGTACGAAATACCAACTTTCAAGCTTCCACTTCTTAACAACCAAACACTTCCTCTATTCTCCAGTCTAAGGTACTTTGAGATCATCCTTGATCCCAAGCTCAACTGCAAATTAGAACACAAGCTGCAGCAAAACTTTTGGTAAAAGCATGGGACTCCAATCTAAGTTGGGTTCCTGGATGTGCATTGCCGAAGTTCTGCCCATTTTTACCTACTTACCGCTCGTTTGGTGGCCCAAAACTTAAGCTGCTTTCAGTTTCCTAGACCAAGGTTTCCAGCGCCCGCGAATGTTTTTTCTTTGCGAACCAGGTGGCTGGGATTCAAAGACCCTCTTAACTGGAGTAAACATCATGTTCATTGTGACAAGATTTCCAAGAACATAGCAACGCCCAGCAACTACTTGCAAAGCCTCCTGTCACTGGGTTAAGCCAACTTATAGGTACTTCTACGGAATAGCTTTTGTGTCAACTGCTTGTTGATCTTTGATTTGCTATTGGGGGATTACCCTTCACAGCATGTAATGTGCTGGCATTCAAAAGTGTTACAAAAGGATCAAGGCTTCAAAACCCAAACCGAAGCCTGTAAAGACGAGCAAGCGAACATAGGTAGGTAGGTAGAAGTAGGTGAAACTGGTGAGCCTGCCAGAGACACAAGTAGCGCTGATGCGCCGTTTTGGTACCACAACTTACGTCTTTCTGGATGTTGATGGGCGTAGCTTAGGGAAAAAGTGTTGGAAAATGTTGCCCTTGATGAGTCCCATCGGAGAGCAGACTGACTCCGCAAGGGAAGCATCCAAAGTAGAACCACATCTGGCTTACGCGTCGGCTCTCTCGTGAACATAGAGATGGATTATAACTTCAAAACTACACCCAAAACGACGTTTCAGCTAGAACGTCACTCAAGTTAGATATAACTTTGAAGTAGTTAAAGACTTTGCCTATCTAGACTTCGCCATCAAAGCAAGGAACAATAGCAGCGCTGAGATCAAAGACAGGATTACTATTGTCAATCGCTGTTTCTTTGGGCTAAGAAGGCAATTAAGTAGCAAAGAACATCCCAGTCCTTCTTAATAGCACGGAAGCATGGATTTTGCCAAGAACTGATGAGGTTACCCTCGAATCCTTCGAATGATCTACAGCCCCTGTCTACGTAAATTGAAAGTGGGGAAAGATATCAAAACGCCGAACTGTATGGGTCATGCAGTGACATCAATTTAGTCAGAAGAGTCTAAGATCTCTGAGACATAAAGTCCCTAAGAGTCTTGGAATCCACCTTGAAGGGACGATGTAGTCAGAACTGCAAATCAGGTAGGTGTAACCACCGGACACTGCTTTTTAAGTAAGTTCACAACCAGGCTAGGCTTTCACAAAACCAAGCGAAGTTGTTTGACAATCAAGTCTCTGGACAAGCTTCTAAGACAGCAAGCATAATTGACCTTATCCGTGGACTCTTATTCTCCCTCATTGTAGCAGCTTCCTATACACACAACACAATCATCAATATCAATGTCCGAGGACTTCCGAGAATACCGACCTCGTAATCTACATGTATCCTACCCCCAATCTCCCAAAAAAAACTTGCAACATTTCAATATCGTATCCACTCAAACTTCCACTCATATGCCAACCGTTGGTGAAATGTCCTTTCTCTTCCTTTCACCATTTAATTTCTCCTGAGAGTACATGCGCACCTTCACCACCTGTGTATCCTTGTTTCGCAATAACAATCTCAACAACACACACACACAAACACGCATTGTTCTGCTCAACCCACAATGGTTGGTGTTCGCTCCCTTGTTTCTACTACCACTGTTGGTTGGTGTGTGTGTTTCTAAAATGCATTTTGGCAATATTGTGCGCTCCGAAGGACAAAATGTAGGTTAGTGGTACAAGTTCAGTTCAGTACGAAACAGAGCAGGATGTGCGATAATGAAGGATGTTCGACTTCCGCCCGTTGCGCTCTGGGTGTATCGACATCGTTTCATTTCGCTTCGCCTCGACTACTGTGTGTGCGACGCGCTCAAAGAGGACACAATATGAATTGTGTTGTGTGTTACGTTGTATTTTATTCTGTCCTGCATACACTTTGGCGCATGATGTGTCGAATAAATTGTTCATGTACATGTAGTACCGTTGGGTTGTATCAATTAAATGGAATAACACGCGAGAAGTAAGATCATTTAAAGTAAGTTATTGATTTATTCATACACCGTGAGTGCTCAATCTGTCAATTGAAAGGGAAACAACCTGTAGAGAGGGTTCGTTATCATTTATTAAAGGATTAAGGAGTTTTTTTTTTTTTTGACACGATTTCAGTTTGAGGAACTAGAGTGTGGTTGAGAGGGAAATTAAGGACTTTTTTTGGAGATGTAGTGCGCTTCTTATGGAAATTAAAAGGATATTCCTTTGTCCTGTCATTTTAGCGATATGTGGAGAGCAGGAACGCGATGGACAATAGAGCTTCTACCAATTTGTTGTTCAAATCACAGCCTCACATCGGATTTGGGACGATGGTCCGACAACAACTTGACAGTGGCGGTGATGCTTTCACTTCAAGAAGATCTTGGCTGGGAAGCCACTCATTCACCTGCTGAGACCTCGATGGAACATTTTTCAAATTGTCTTACTATGGTTGTAAAACCCTCCTAAGCAAGGCTGACACACAATCTTTAAGTGTTGTCTGAACCAAGTCTGAAGAGATACCTACCTTCTGGCACTTCAATTACCTTCAGACGGATCAGAGTACTTTTAAAGCGGTTTTACAGTTTCTTTTACAAATACCCATGCGGAAGATAGAATCGAGCTTAAGTCTCATCACAGGATGGATCATAAGACGCGACGAGAGAACTTAATTAAAGGGTTCAAGTGGGTGTCAGGGCAGAAACGTGGTCAGCGTCATCAAAGAGTTGATAAGAGGTCACAGTCTATGTCAACTTCCGGTTAACAGTTTAAATAGTTCTTTGCTGTTCTCTAATGGGGATCCGTTCAAAGGATGAGTGGATGGAGGTAAGCCACAAAGTAAGGACGAACAATCTGATACCCAATTTGTACAGTAGCTGCCAGTAAAGATTGTCGCGATCGAAATTCGCGAAGCTATCAAAATGGCGATGTACAAGGGGCGATCTACAAGATGGTAGAAGCAGCATTCTAGCAGCTTGTGAATGGGAATAATGTTGAGAGAGTGATAGGTCAAATTGAGTGTCCAAATCCAGTGAACCAGGAAGTAATTCCCCTTCCTCGTATAGAAAAGATAAGCGCAGCTATCAAAAAGCTGAAGAATAACAAGGAAGCAGGCCCTGATGGCTTAGCAGCAGCGCTTTTTGTGATGTTTCGGTAGAGTGCATGCATAGGTGGACGAAAGTATGCCCAATGACGGAAATATCAGCTTCAAATGCCCTATCGACAAGAAGGGCGATGTCTTGCTATGTCTTGCACCAACTATAGAGGCTAAATGTCAATCTAAGGTTAGGTTAGGTAGGAGTGGTAAGCCACAGGTTGCAACCTCACTTAGACCAGTTAAGGTCCTTTGTGTTACCACATGGATCTGTACTTCACCAGAAAGACTACCCGCAGTACCAGCCGGAGCTTGCCATGAAACGCTGGAGGCTACTTATGCTGATGTCAGCCAGTTCGCTTTAGGTTGTGAAGAAGCTGGCTCTTGAGTATGCTCTTCTTCAAGCTGATGTTGACCCTATTCAACGCAACAAATCAATCGGTACCGTGTCAGTGAGGCTTCCGACCCGTCAGATAGACCGAAAACTAAAGCGAATTCCAGAAAAGACCAAGGAATCTCGAATTCAAAGCCGCAAATGGCTTAACTAATGACGCGCTACGTGACGCTGGAAAACACTGTGGAACTTCTTCAAACATGCAGGAGATTAAGGGTAAGAAAGGGGCTATCATGTGATTTATTTAACCACGTTCTGGAGCACACAGTGCACAGGGCAGGTGACAGCATGGAAGGCACTATCTCTAACAAGTTAATCCAGCTACTGAGATAGACAGACGACATCGACAATATTGTTCGCATCGAAGAACAGACGAAATTAAGGCAAAACCTAGCACAATTATCAACAAACAGCAGCATCTGTCCACCGTCTAGGACTTCAATTTTGACAACATTAACGTCGAAGTTGTAAACTCCACAAGTGGCACCCTAGTAGATTTAACGAAGACTTACCCAGAGGAACCACTGCTTCTTCGGTTTGGCGAAACCATTGGCTTCAAAACTTCAGAAGACTAAACACTGATCCTGCCAGTTCTGCTATATGATCCCGAATGCTGGACGGTAAGCTGGAAAGCGGACCAAATATTAAGCACTTTTGGGGGAAAAATTCTTCGTTGAATATTTGGTCCAATGTGCGAGGAGAGCGAACCCTTCCAGCTGGATCAAGATGTAGAAATAGTCCAAAACCCCAAAACACTGGCTCGGCAACATCGAGCGAATGAACAATTATACTTCAAGCCAAGAGCCTCCACATTCGAGATAAAAAGGAAGAAAGAGCCTTAGAATGACTTCGTAGACTTCGCGCATGCCAAAAAGCTTGATCTGAAGAACTCAAAACAGCGTGCTTGGGATCGAGGGCCATGGAATACTTCGTGTCTCGACTACACCTTCGAATTGATGCCAATGGCACGACTGGTCTGTAGACAAACTCGAAATTCAAGTCTCACAAACAAGCCCTCTATTGATGGACAACGGATGGAAGCAAGTTGATGTTTCTCCAGAAAAGCCTTGGCTGCACAGTACCATCTACATCTACACCTTCCCGAAGAAACAGTTATTTTTGGGTTGAAAGTCTGTGTTCATTTTCCTTCGTTCAACATTCCTACTTGCTAGACCAAAACGATGTAAGTAAAATACTCCATTTCTACAGGATAAAATCCTCTCCCACATATACGCCTTACTCCTACATTGTGGAACAGAATCTACTTCTAAAGAAAGTAACGTCGCAGTAAATCATTTTCTCTAACTGCCTCCACAATTTGGCTCCATTCTCTATTCATTTCATGCCGCAGACAAAATAAAACAAAACCCAAATGAGTTCCAACACACAAAAGATTAAGAATGAATGGGCAAAGGCAACGAAAAAAAAAACAAAAAAAAAAAAAAGGATAAAACAACTTCCCCCGAATAAATTCTCTGCTCCAGTAAATTACTTCCTCCTCCAGAGTCCCGACCATTGCTCTCCTCCATCTCGAGACCATTATAATCCAACTACAAGCAGAGCTGGGTTTTCCATTATCAAAATTCGATGAACACAATTCACTTAGACCATACGAGGCTGGCATCACCGCCATTCCAGTTTCCTGCAAAATTATCCTGATTATCCTCAAGACTCAAGACTGCTACCTCCATACTAAAGGTATACAATGTAGTAACTGTATGATGATGTGGTTCTGTAGACCGATTCAATGGATCTGCAAACGTACAAGTATATGTTTTCAGTTTCAAAAATAAAAAATAAAAGGATCCCTGTTCTCCCTTTTTTTGATTTTTTTTTTTCATTCGTGCTCCTGCTAATTCAATTCCATATTCCTGTGTTGCAAATCCTACAAAATGCGCTCAAGATTAAAGCATTCACACACACACATACACACGGCATAGATACTGCATCCAGGCTTATGGTTAGTTTGGCGATGGGCCAGCATTTTGAAAAAGGGAATCACTAAACCGATGGACAGCAGGGAGACGAAAGTAGATAAACGGGAAACAGTCAGACAAGGTAGGACGAAAAAAAAGGATCCACCTTTTGAAATGAAAGAGAGATAAATGAAATATTTAAGGACATTGCGAGGATGTTGTGCATTATGACGTAACTGGAGAGAGTAAAGCCCACATGGGATTTTTTTTTTTTTTGTGTTCACTTGATATCCTTGTTGTTCCACATGAATGAGGCACTGCATCCTAAAGCCATCAAACTTCACTCAGTCTCACAAAACTTCCCCCCCCCCTTTCCATACCTCAGATAGACATAAACGCCTCCAATTAAGCCGGTTTCCAATTGCCTCTTGTTTGCTATTAACAAAAGCAAAATTTCCCATCAAACCTTAACCACACTTAACGCATCACAACCCTCTTAATGCATCACACTTCGTCCATTAATTTCCCGTTTCGACCCGTTCAGACTTCAGGCCAAAGTCATAACCATGTCTAACCAGTGCCGCCACCAATTATAAGTACCCTCCATTAGGAGAAGCCAACCGCATATATGGATAGTCCTACACGATGAATGTCTTTGTGCAGTCACCTTTAACCCCACTTAGGAAATAATTGTTTGAGCCAACGTCACTGTGGAACAGCCACGACAACGAACATCCACGACAACGATGAATGTACAAAGATTTACTACCATCATAAATCGTCGAGTCGAAGACTACCATGAGAACGCCCTTTAAAAAAAGACTTATTCTTACCCCATTTGGCAGGCAATTCACAAGGCCACCTCTCATCGTATAATATGCACGCGCTAGACTTGAGTCGTTAGCCAACGACCATCATTAGCCGAGCCATAGCTTCCAATATCTACTGCTACTCAACGCGAAATGACTCGAAAGCACAGAGACACACTGCCATTGCTTCTGTTTTGTTGCCACACCACCTTATTGGAGCAATAAACCGCAACAGTAAATTAACCCAGTTCGTTGTGTGGGCCATAAGACCAGGAGTGCCATGAAGCATTCACTGTGTATACCACCTATACGCGTGTCATTATATAAGGATGCCTACGGACAGTGATGACGATGAAGACGTCTAGAATGGGGGCAGTCATAGAAGTTATTGCAAAAGGAAGGGGGTTTTGCTTAGTGGAGGTAGCTCGAGAGTTGATATTTAATTAGCAATTGATGAGGGATAGTCTGATTGGATATAGTGCAACCTGACTCAGGACTATTAAGGGAGTTGCCAGCGCCAGTCTTAATGATCGAAAAAGCCATTCTATTTGCCTCTTTGAGTGCTCGAATCCAGGTTTTTATTAGTAAAAACCAAGAACACTATGCTTGCGTCAAGGAAGAGTTTCGATTTAACCTTAGCTGAGCGTCGAGCGCTTAAATCCTTTCACACGGCATAGAACGTCAACAACAAACTCCATGCTGTGATGGGAATATTAAACTCATAGAAGCTCATTCCCACTGACCTCCCGTTAATTGTTATGCGACACATTTGTTTAGGGTAATCCTTTCTTAAGTCCGACAGAGTGTGTGGATTCCATTGGCACGTCGTCTTCACGCTGTAAGATTCCCGATGCCCGCTTCACTGTCACTTCCTTCACCGATTTATGATGATTATGGGGCCTGACCATCAGTTTTCATGTGCAGCTGTTCGTTTGAGGAGCGGTTCAGCCAGGACAAGTAGGGACCTATTTAAGGAAGGCTTGCAGCTAACGATTGAGAGCAGTGGTCCTTTTGCAAGCACCACATCCGTAAAGAAGTACTGACCAAACAGTCTCAACTTGATTTGATTGCTGAAAACATAACCTCTACAGAGTTTGGTTTATGTTGCCTACAACCAGCCCCGTACCACTATCAGCAAAGACCGTACTTTCTAGAAAAGACAGAAGTGGACTTTCTTGACCCCCTGTCCAACGATGTTTAATTGAACGTTCGAGCGTCTGAAACATTTGAGAGCCAAGATTTCTGCATGGAATATGGACAAGTCGTCGTCTAGGCTTGCACTTGTCCTAGATCCACTGTCCTACTTGGAACTGTCAGTATTTCAAACAAGCTTATGGTTCAATGGGAGGGATTAGTGGAACTTGCGAGTTTTTCCAGCCGTTGCTTGAAAGATGTCATTCACAGGCATGCCAAATTCGCTCTCTTCCAACATGGAATTAAGAAAGTGGAACAAGCCCAAACTAGGAGTGGTGACATAGGTAGACTAAGTAGGGTTTCCGTTTCTATGTGGATTTGTTTGATAATGAGGATCGCAGGCATGTTTTGGCCAGACGATGATGCGCCTGCTCGAGCTTTCCACCAGATTACCACAGGACAAGCCAAGGTGTACTGTCAGAATAGCATTCTCGGTCTTAGTTCTCAATCCTTTCGTCAAATATGGAAGCAGATCCATTCAAATCTAGGCGTCCCATTTAGGGAGCGCTCTAGTTAACAATTTCAAGATAATTTACTGTAGCACTGTAATGGGTTCCAATTTCTTAAAGAGTCTTTGCCAGAGATACCGCAGCTGGCCAGCATCACGCTTTGCCTATGTGCATCCGTGCAAGGTTAACCGGATCGGGGTACCTTTTCCTTGTAAATTAGCATCGACAGGGGGTATTTCGAGCGACATACAGCTGGTCAAGTGGCACAAAACTGACATTCTCCAAGAAGCCCAGGAGTACGGACGGATTTTTCTTTTTTTGTTCAGCTATCGGGGATCCCAGTTCGAAAATTTCGCACCGGGCAGCAAGCTACAGCTCTTCATCCTTTTCCCTCCTCGTCTTGTTGCTTTCAGTCTATCAAGTCAAACATGCTTGGTTCTTTCAACGAAAGTTTGGCATTCGATGTCATACAGCACTCGATTTCGCTGGACAGCTCTAACAGTTCGTCGTCTAATCTCCTCCTCCAAAGCCAGTCAATGCAAATGGAATCGAATATCCTACAAAGAATTTTTCGCTCGACATGACCAAAAGCATCTTCATCTGTCTCCGGTAGAGTCCAGGCTTCAGCGCCTATAAAGTTGAACTGAGATAATTAGAGTCTTTTTTAGAATTTCCTAAGTTAGGTTAGGTTAGGTCGGAGTGGCGGGCCGCAGAGTGCAACCTCCCTTAGACCAGATAAGGTCCTTTGTGTTACCACATGGATCTATATTTCACCGGAAATGCTACCCGCAGAACCAGCCGGAGCTTGTAAAGAAGCTCTGAAGGCTACCAACGCTTATGTCAGTTTCCTAAGTTGTACGAGATAAAGGGCCTTACTACTCAATTGCCTTCTCGACCCAAAGAAACAGCGATCGGGAAGAGTTATTCTTCCTTTCATTTCTGATGATACGTCGCGTCGTTAACAGAAGTGATAGCAGTGCCAAGGAAGACGAAGTCTCTTAAAACCTCGAAGTTCAATTCAAGTCCATGACCTCGAAGTTATAGCTGTTCACTGTGACATTCTGAACTTGGTTTTACCCTCAAATCCATTTTGGCCACTTCTGCCTCAATACGCAAGCTGTTCCACAGACTTCTGAAACATTATATCCCTGATGTTGCTAGTGAGTTTGGCACAGTCCTTTAAAGTATAAAATTTGGAGATTCACTTGACAGCGCGTCACATTGTCTTAATCATTTTTTGACATCAATGGTCTCGGTGTGATCGTATTCGACCTTGATAGAGCAGCGAGCATTCTTTATCGTCATCCTGTACTGACAGTTGAGTCTGGCAGGGACATTTAAAGGAGACATGGCTCTATAAAGCTTTTCTTTATAAATACTGTCATACGCGGCCTTAAAATCGATAAAAAGGTGGAGGCTATTGTTTTGAACTTCAGGAGATTTCGCCAGGATTTACCGAAGTGTGAATTTGGTCGACTGTGGACTTTCCTGGTCTAAAACCACATTGATAGGGGCCAATCAGCTTGATGACGTAAAGTTTTGGACGTTCACACAATATTGAAGATGAGATCTTGTACATGATGCTGACGAAACTGATGCCTCTGCAACTGTAGTTGGTCTCCTTTATTGTCGATCGGGTAAACGATGCTAGGAATCCATTTATCAGACATACACCCGTCTGACCAAATCTTAGAGCTGATTTGGTGTACTCTTAAGCTATCTACCAAGTGATCTCATGCTGCTTTGACGCCGGTAAGTCGTCAGATCGTACTGATAAGTCTACTTTCCTTTCTTGTTTACAGTCTTCTAGGACAAAAACGACTTAAACAAGAAGCTCACGCCAACGCTTAAAATGATGCTTCAATACGGGGGTTGGGCCTTGGCTTACGTTAATCTATCAGATAAATAGAACCAATTTTGAGTTACCCACTTCCGAAGCCGTCCAAAAAACAACACACGTTTCCTTAGGAATCCCCTTAACTCCTACGTGTCAAGGACACACGTAGTTATCCTGATTATATTACACGAAGCTGTTAACCGATTAAGGACAATTAGTTATTGTTCTTTGTTCGCAATTTATTACATCCTTTGGCTTTCCAATTTATTTGCCAATTTTTAATTACAACACTTAACTGTTAAACACGAAAATATGTAACGATCTTCCACCGTTCGGTGACAGTAACCTTGTGACATTTGTTCACCGATAAGACGCTTCAAAGTACAATATCCTTTCTTGTTAACACTTCCGATAGGGCAAAGCACGCATAGGCGTTCTTTTTTTTTAAACCTATCTTATCAGTGAAGCCATTAAAAAACGAAAACCTCATAAGGACAACCGTATCCTTTGCTTGGTTGTTTTGTTTATAATTAATTATTTACGTAAGGACTTACAGGATAGTTCTCTATCGTGTGCGTGACATGAATATACTTACGCGAGTTACAAAGTGTGGGAGTTTTGGTTTCCCGCTCCCTGAAGACGTGTAGCTCTTCGTTTTTGAATCGAGACCGCACTGGAAAAGAAGTAGTTCATATGGAAATCCCATGAAGGATGATTTATATTTTTACATTTGCGATGTGCGTGTGTGAACAAACACATATAGAGCATAGAAATGGTTTTCCTGTCTGCTTCCTGTTAAGATTCGCCTTGTTTGACGTTTGTTTTTTTGGTTTCCATTTCTATTTTTGTTTGGGTAGTTTTTTTTTTTCTTACTCCCAGCAGTCCCAACTGTATGTGTGTGTGTTTGTGTGTAGGAGGATTAATGGCGCGCATTAATTTGCTGACAATTCGCTACTGCTTTTGGCTGGCTGATTCCAAATAGAGTTTAACGGTTTTCCTGTCAGATTGAGGCAAAAAGGTCCACTTTATGGCAAACAGGAGGGTTCCTTTTATAGTTGGTTTTATAGTTTAATTAAACGCTTGAGTTTTTATTATCCTTTTACACTAAGGCAGCAAATAGTGGAGTGTAGAGTTGTAAGACTATCAAATCCATTCCGTTCATGAATCACAATCAGGAAGTTAGGCGACAGTTCTAATTCAAGTATTTAGATCAAACAAATATTTTATGGCGCTTAAATATACAATAGAAGGCGACTGGATATCGGGGATCTAAACTAAGGTTGGTTGCTTCGCTATGAGCAACAACTTTGTGGTCTACTTTTCAGCCAGTGCTGTTGAATTCATTAAGATTATCCTCTAAAGCGGCCAGTTTCCGCCATAGAATGTTCTAGGACACTCTGAAGTCTTTTTTCACAAGATTCTTAAAAGCACTCTTCTACTCTACAGGAACGAAGTTAGATAAGGTAAGGAGGGTTGTTGGACAATTTTGGCCCAGAGGATGCTATGTTTACCAAGTGTGTCGTCCTCTGACCGACATTCGGCACTTCCTCGATGTAGGATCATATTCGGTTCAGGCTTTTCTCGCTCGTGCACATTACCGTAACGACATTGTCTGATATGATTCAGCCTTCCTTCGTTTCTCTGCATTCAAAGAACATGTGTTTGGCATTGCCTTGAGTCGAGTCGTCATTCTGGTTTCTAGGCTCTGCAGGTAGTTGTTTCCGGCAAAGAATTAAGTGAGTCCTCCCAGTCCACATTCCCCTAGTTTCTCTACTCTTCTTGGCAGCATTACATGATGATCTCATTGGCTTCCGATTTTGCTACTTCCTTCCCAACTTCTACCGTTCTCTCTTGAAGGATTACTCTCGCGATTGCAAGAACGGTAGAAACTCTCTACCTAAAGAGCTCTTCTTCGCTGTACCGCATCAGGCTTAATGTGACGGCTGCACAAAAGGGTACAATTCGTGACTGTCGTAGGTGCTTTTTGCCTACTTATCTGCTCAACGCTGTAATGATCTTTGCAGTCTTTTGTGAGGTCTGTGTCCAGTCTCACTCCCAAGTACTTAACTGAATCTTTAGTAGTTATGGTCTCCAGGCCTAACTCTCCCTCAAAGATAGTGAGGATCTACCTCCTTGTCCCTAGCCCGATCCTTGCCTTCTCTGTTGCTAAGTTAAGTCCATGATTTCTCATCCAGGATAGGACACGTTTCATGATTTGATTAAGCTGTCTTTGAGTATCTAGTGCAGCTATAACTGCCTTGATATCATCTGAGTACCGAACCAGATACGTACTATCGTAGGAAATATTCCACAAAGCAGATTCTGTGTTGCCTCTGTTCCTCTGCCAGTTTCACTGTAAAACTAGGAAACACTTAGATTTGTTGAAGGCAATAAGCACCTCTCTGTCAGCCAATTCCAACCTTTCCTGGTCAGTTCCCTTGAACTCCAACCTGTCCAGGTTTAGATTGCTCTCAATCCACCCTTCAGAATCGACAATAAAACTGTAGATCCCTTCCATTCGTGATGCCTCTTGTCTAGCTATGGATTCTTAATTGCCTTCAATGCCATCAATGCTGATCCTCTTTAACCACACTATTGTCCCAAAAGTGATGATAGGGCTCAAAGTTGCAATAAATATACAAACATCCATCTTATGATGCTAGGCTTCTAAATATCATGAGAGCACAGGTTACTTTCCTAGATACCACGTCTAGGAGGTTTTTTCAGATGACTTTGCTGCAAGTTATGTGAAAGATGTTTGACTTCTTTGACTGGAATCGAGAGTCTTATCGGCTTCAGTCGTTCAAGTTTCCTTTTCCTTGCTTCATAGCAACATTCTTAAGTTGATGCCAAGGTTGGTTCACTAACAAATAAGTTCGTCTACAATCGGGCTCCACATTAACGGAAATAATGCCCCTCCCTGTGGATATTCCCTCGTTGTTCTCAGCAACGTTTAAGTATCCGTTAATCTTATGCGCAGCAGCTCGTACATCTACTTAAAACATTCTTCGTCGTTTTGAAAATAATTGGCGTTAGGTCTTTACAAGTGCCGTCCTGTAGCCTTAGCAGGTTCCACTGCACTTAACTACACTGAAAAACTTTTGTGCTTTGTTTCTCAGTGTTGACAAGATTTGACTGCACCATGGTAAATCTTGTCTACCCCTGCTGCTGCCTTCGGAACATTTTCCCCTATACAGTGGTAATGGCCCCTATAGTGTCCATTACTTCATTTTCTTACCCTAGAACGAAAGCTGGATAGAAATTCACTCCTTTTATTGACGACTTTGCGGCCTTTGAACAAAGTGAAGCCCTACCTACCACCACATATTGCATATGTCTACCTTTGAATCAGGGTTCTACCCGCAAACTTCTTCTCTCATAAAAAGGATTGAAGAAGTCCATAAAGCCAACTTTAAAACTTTACTTTCACCAGCTCCTCTCTCACCTCCTCCCCTTCCGAGGCTTTTCAGTGCTGCGAGCCTTGTGCGTATCCTTGCATGTATCCTCATGCACAAATCCTTTTTCAAAATAGTTTCTTAAAATGATAACCAAACTGCTGGTGCAATACTGCAAGTCCATTATCTTCCACAACGGTAATAACCGACTTTCAAATATGCACGTTGAACATGTACACATACGCAACCCTATCACACCCGCATCCTTAAATCGTCTTCGAAGCTGAATGCCATGCGGTTTTTGTTTCCAAAATTCGAAATCCAACCGCATACATTCCATTTGCAAAATGGAAAGTCATAGAAAGAGAACTAATCTTCGGCTAGTCCTTCCAGTTGGTCCTGGTCCAATTGACTGTCATTTTAGCTTCCGTCCATGTGTGTGGTGTGGTATCCAATGTAGCACCTGTTTTCCAGGCTTCAGACTTTTTTATGAGATACGAAATGTATTCTCTTTGCAATAGGATCGCAGGACTCGTCTCGTACTGGAGGACACTCATATACACAATGGTTACCACAAAACACATAGCGGCCTAGGTTGTCTCCCTTTTCGTTGTCCTCTTGATGATTTCCATATATATTTTCTGTTGTGTGTAGCAGCCCGGTTAGAAGAGTTGGCTTGTCCTGGAGGAAGCTCTGGGATTTGTTATTTTATTTCGACAGAAACCACAGGAATCCCAGGTTGCCTTCAGTTTACCAGTTGACATCATTGTCTGAGTTGATGTTCAGAATGATGATGGACCATAATGAAGCGGAGGAATTGTTATTTCAACTGTCAGACAGGGTTGGTTGGTTAGAATGGGCCTTTTTGTCTTTCTGTGAGGATGTGAGGAGGTTAAAGGTGATACGAGACTCTTTTATGTGTCAGCGGTGAGTTGATATGAGAACAAGTGCACAATTGAAGTTGGTTAAATGCTTGTAGAATGGTGTGAGAGCGGAGAGATGACAGTGGAGACAATCAGGGGCTTTAATTTGTACTTAGGGTTTTGAAAGTAACAAGAAGGCTACTTTGAGCCCTTGGTTGATGGATTAGTTCATTTTGCAGTGTTGTCCATTGACAAATGTTACAAAGAAGTTTTCTAACAGAGGGAGGACGTTTTGTTGGCGGATTCATCCTACCTATCACTCTACTGCAGGCTCCTGCTACCTGTCAGTCATTCTCTAAGTTTATTTCGTCCACTTTTCGCCTAAGTCATCTGAGTACATGTATCTAGGTCTTGGTATTTGGTGGCCACTTAAGTGACTGATGTCTGCCAGAACAGAAACCATGTGTAGAAATGCGTGCCCTGTTGCTGGCATGACCACCTTTGAAGACTCTTGTTAGTGTGCCTAAGAGCAGTAATGCTTAAAGAATTAGGAGGATGCGTCTGAATCTGACCCCGACCACAACTTTTTCAATCTGATTTCCTACTGGGGAGAAGTGGAAGATGGGACTCACCAGTGAGCTCGATAAAATCATGACAACCTATGCACACTGACGGGTCTAACGTGGTCTATAGGTCAGCCCTGTCGGGTGATAAACGGTTTTTGGACCCATCAACACTGTGATATGGGGATCCAGGTCATTAAAACATTAAAGGCAATGAAAGACCTGACGAACTTGTGCAGAAAGGTTCCATCTTTTTAAAGTCCCGTTTAGAATCTGGACCAACCATAGGTGGAGCAGGTTAATCACGTTTGTCATATGACGAACATAGCAAGACTTCCAGCGATCAGTATGGATCATTGGACTATTTGAAAACAAAATCAACACCCACTGCTGTCAGAACATAAACAAGAAAGAAACTCTCACACACTTCATCTATAGCTGCTCAGCTCTGGCTAGAACCAGACTACACAGGATAGCTAAACCATTCCTCAACAACTTGCATAGAAGAAGTTAATTCTTCTTCTACTGTTCTCATGTTCTCCTAGTGAAGCAAATGGCCTCCACGATCCCTCCAAACCTGACTGTATTTAGAGCTTCCGTGCTTCCAGCGGACAGCCGAAGCATGTATCCATCCCATTTTCACTCTTTAACATAGTAGAACTGGCCACCATCAAACTCAGACTTTGTCTGGAGGCCTAGCTTTCAGCTTTCACTGACGTACTGTGTCAAGTTACAAATTCAAATGACACACCATCTATTGGCTAAATTGTCACAGGATACTCGTCTGAAACAATCGAAACGAACTTTTGAATGTCCTTTGTACAAATAATTCATTGGACTGTATCTCACTTGGCAGGTCCTTACAATTAATCCCTTTCGTCCATCCTAAGTGATTGGTTTACCGATGGGAAAACTTAAAAGACTCACACAGCCTTCATTTGTGGTTTAATAGGTAACGGGTACCTCTTGTTGGCCATCATGGACTAAATACAATACACAGCAGTCCCAGTCCAGTTAGTATGTGAACAAAGTGAATTTACCCATTTTACAGGACAATGACAAATGTCCTTTAAATTGTACACTCGTACTTCCAACTTGTCTTCTCCCCACCCAAACCCTTTCTCACACTTCCTGTCGCATCGCCAAATGGATAGGCCAAACCCGCCCCCAAAAAACCCAACGACCAGCCTCAGTTGGACACATTACAGAGCTGAAGTTTGTCACAATGACATACGGTTCGTGTTGGAAATGTGTCGTCTCATTATGTGACAGCCGACAGACGACAACGATGTACACAGCGATTAGAGTGTTTTGTCTACGACCTACCTATCTCGAGGGTCAGTTCAGTAGTCTACTGCTCACCCCCATGCTGTAAATGTATGTGTGTATGTATAAAATATTCGAATCGGATGGCTGCTATTTAATTACGTCCGAATGGAACGTATTAGTAGATAGAGGACATACTGCTGAATGAAAAAATTCCAATTTTCGAGTTCGTCGAGTGTCTCGACCATTTGCCAGGATAAACACTTTCTAACAAATCGATTTTACATTCGCATGTGTATTATAAGTTACAGTTAACTTCACAATGTACGGGTGCATTTATTCAACGAAGCCAAAGTAGGAATAGAAACCCCCGGGGCACATGGGGTCATTGTGGTCGTTTTGTCAAATCAGCTGAAATTGATGGTAACCAGGGAAAGGACCAGATCTCTGTGTAAAAAAAAAAAATGGACTACAGAGAATTGATTTTGCAAACTGTGGCACAAATCAGTTCTCTGCGGATGTGGTTGTGGTGTAATTATTTTAGAATGGATCACCACCACTTTTTCGAGTATGTGGCCCAAATAGAAGCCAAACTCGTCAACGGAGAACTTTTCCTAAAATGACACACAAATTTTTTGACCAAAAAAACGAAAATCGATTGAATGATGCATTAATTTGGAAACTGAATGGATTCCACTCACATCCACACAAACACACACGCAGTATTTCAATCGAATTTAGTGCAATTAAGCAAACTCTGGAAAAGTTTATTCAAAACTTATGAAGTTTCTAAATTCAATTATTCTCAATTGAATGGTTTAAGCAAACCGGAAACGATATAATTTGCAAAATCTTTGCATTTCCTCAAAACTGATCAGTCAAAATTATGTTAGCGACATCTATTGTCGAAGGACAATATTCCGTGGTTTGTGAACACGCTAATTTGTCATCTTACGTCAATTAATGAAGTTTATGTATTTTTTTCTGCTCTCGCTGTAACTGTTTTGCTCACAATGATCGATAGGATGCCTAATATTCTGAGCAGGATACACTGACTTTAGAAGCAAACTACTCTGTGTATCTACTTCATGCAGCAGAGACTTCAACCACAAGATATGAGGCACAAATAGGAAGACTATATGGCTATGGGAAGACTTCTACATCCGTATTAAAAGTGAAAGAGCCTAGGTTATGTCAGTTAGATGGGTGCCTTGCGACGCTAGTCTCTGTTCATTTAGACCAGCAATTTGGTCCATTGTGCCTATTTTTGGAGCCTGTAAAGAAAAATAAAACCCTGATTTGGAAGCCATAGAGGTCAGTATTAAATAAGTCTTTTAGCTTCTTGAAGAAGTTACTAGCAAGAGTTTTCATTCTTCTATCGGTAAGGGCAGTACATTCGCATAGCAGGTGATGAATAGATCCAATTTGTTGATCATCGCTACCCCCTCTGCAATGACCACTGTAATGTACACCGAGACTTATAGTAAGGAGTCCATTAATGATGTCGTCTGCGACCCGTACTTCATGGCGACTTAGCTTTACCACAGAAAGAGGTCACTTCTTGTTATAAGGCTGTGCATACACTGTTGATGGTTACGCATGTGTCTAGCTGAACCCAACGTTGCTAGACTTAAAGATTCATTTTCAATGTGCTTTTTTAACTATCTTATTAAATGGGAGGGCCTGTGAAGTACGCAGCGCCGACACCTTTCTTGGAAGTTCATTATCTACATAGGGTCACCGCGTTGACTCGGTATTGTATTCAAATGTCTTTTGCAGGCCCTGAACTTGCCAGTCCTGCTTAATGGAGCTGAATGCTGGACGATAAGTTAGACAGAGGAGCAGATCTCAGAATCCTTCGAAAAAAAAAATTCGACATCGAATATTTGTTCCTATCTGCGAGGAGGGCGAATGGAGGGGAAGATTTAATTGCGAACTCTACGAGCTGTACAAAGATGTGGATGTAGTCCGGAAGGCAAAAATCCGTTGACTGCACTGGCTCGGCCACATTGAGCGAATGGACGAGAATGCTCTAGCTAAGAGGATCTTTGAATCCCCAGCCACCTGGTTCACGAAGAAAAGGAAGACCGAACCTACGGTTTTAAGATCAGGCAATCGGGGACGCCAGAAACTTTGGTCTAGTAAACTGGAAGAAGCGTGCCCAAGACCGTGAAGTATGCAAAGTGGCATTAATTCAGGCTCAGACCCTTCAAGAGTCGCTGGCCTGATAAGTCAGTAAGTAAGTCTTTTGCAGATTCTTCAAAGCCTCTATCTAATTATTGAAGGTGCCTGGAAAAGTTGTTGTGGCGGCAGTACCTATGTATGTAAGCCCAGCTCAAACAATGTGCCCAAACATCAACCATAGACCACCCTCAACTAGGAAGAACTCACCGTTCCAGGGAGTGCTGTCGTAGTATAAATGACCGCCAGCATGGAAGTTAAGCTCTGCTTTGTAACAGTCTATATAAGGTCGGGTCTGCTCCTGATAAACTGTGCAAATTTATGAACAGCAAGGAGGACTTTGAACATGGAATTGATTAGAATTGATGCCATTGCATGTCGGTGAAGTGATGTCTTGAAAACAGATGTTTTCCAAGTAGCGCCGACTAGGACCTGATTTACATTCAGAACCTCAAATACTTGGGTTTGCGCCCTTAATACTCGCGAACGTTCCGATGAGAGCTCACTGAGTTTTGCCAATGATGTCAGTATCATCGGCGTTTGTAAGTAGAGGCATAGGCTTTTGGAAGACTGTGATTCAGGGTAGCCTGTGAGTGTAGCACAATGCTCTTAAGAATTATGTTAAAAAAGTGACAGCTCGACACAAAATATATTCCGCGTGGCAGCCTATAGAAGTCCAAGGCCTACCTTCTCCCAACCATTTCTTCGACTGAGTATCTCGAAAACTTTCGTCACCTACTGAGAGGTGGTTCCAATAAAATTGTTTCTCTGTTTTGTTAGCTTTCGAATCTGGTAGAACAGAGTCTATTCTTAAACTACGGCGGCCTCTGAGAAGGGTGGTGAGCTTAAATATATCACCAGGTCCTGACGCGACTTGTGCACCGAGATGGTATAATGATCCAAGTCTCTATACATGATACCCTATCTATTTAAGTGTACTAGTACATCTTAAGCTTAGAGAATGAAGGCTTTCTAGGGTATCAATGGATTTGTCTGGTTATGAAGCATTGGCTATATGAAACTTTTCGAGCACTTTTCCTAGTCTGTGGGATCTGTTGTTGTTTTCACTGAGTCTTAAAGCCTTCTTTACCAACTTATAGTACCTTGGTTTGTCCGGGAATCTTTTTTTAAATCCCTTCAAAGGCTTTGCGATCAAACTTAAGTTAGGTAAATACGGCAAGCTGGACAAACCAAGCTTCTCAACAAGCATAAAGGTCAGCGATTATTTTCGGTTAATTTTCCTTAATCTTGAAGCTTTTAGATCTTCAAAAGCTGTAGACCTTCAAAAAAGCAAGTAACTGACACGTAATGGACCTTCTGATGGATTCAATTTGAACGTCCATAGCCCCTTCTTAGTCGATTAATGTTGCTTGATAACTCCATCCTCTAGTTTATAACCACAGCCTGTTAATTGTTGACAGTCAGTCTTTATGTCCACTTTATGTCACTTGACATCGACCTATGACAAGCACGATGTAAAATACAACTCATTTAACCCTGGCTTCCCCTAAGAGGGAGTGTAAATTCTGATACCGAAAACTTTTAAATTCAATCTAATTCAATACCTTTCACTTCCTTTAAAGAAACCTTCACTTTTTCTTCATCCTTCTCTGCACGCTTCCTCAATAAAAACCTCTTTGCAATGACACACATGCTATTCCCCGTCTTTTATTCACCATTCATCATAAAAACGAAATTCAAATCAAATTAAATTCACAAATAGCGTCGAGAAAGGCGACCAAAACACGGAAGCAATAACCTTTCCATTCAGAGTGTGCCACCATGTTGGAAAGCAGTCATCACCAGCCATGACAGGAAACACCGACATAATCGAAAGAAACCGTCTCTCCGGTTTAAATGGTTTTCAATTACCCATAAAATATCTAAACGGAAGTATACCACAGCAACCAAGGCTGCGTTCCCATCATAAATATACCGTAAGAACCTATAAATACCGCTGTAGACGGTGCTAAATCAATTTATCACAGTTGGGTATAAATTTGTTCTCCACTTTGCTATCGATACCTCGAGAACCCGGCCTTTGATGGCAATACAATCAGCCTTTGCCGCGCCACCGCCGCTGCCGCCTTCGACAGCAGGAAGCCAAAGGAATCGGATGAAAAATCGGTTCACTCTCGCACGTTATTCCTTCTTATTTATTCATCTCGATTGAGCGTGGAGGCGGCGATAAAGGATTTGATTTAGAGGGGCTTGAAAAGATGAAGTCATCTCTGGGTCGACATGGTACTTTGTTGTGACTAGGAGTGGTGGTGGGTAGTCGAAAGGTATAAACATGACACGGGAACGGTTTGTATATTGAGAGAACATTCAATTTGTAATCGGGAACATGCTCTCTAAATGGGAACCCTTGGCCTGGCTTTGAATCGATTTACATTCGATGATTTGGGGATAAGTTGGTTTAGTGGATTATTCAAGCCACATAACGCCTCACACTCTGTGATGAGATGATAGGCAGTGTCGTTGATTTGGTCGAAAGAGGAGATGTTTTCAGGTAAAATTCTGCGACATGACTTTTCGATAAAAACAAAGTCCTTTCGAAGGATAAACTTATGGGATTGGATTTTCTTTGAACGATAAATTCCACAGACAGCCACAAACAATTTGATAAATGGATTGTCGCGACTGTGAAGTTAAGAGTTCAGTGTTCGGTTGCGGCAGGAGAAGTACAAGGAATCGTATGGGTAAAGGTGGGCAGTTATCCTTTAAAATATGACTTAGGTGATCGTAGTACTTGGCGCCAATCTGGCTAGAGATAAAAATGTTTCAATTGTGTTTCCATAAAGCATTCATCCATTGTTTGGTGTCTGCTGAGAGCTTTTATGACTTCGAGTCAAGCAAAATATCTTAATGACTTCATTCTTTTGACCAAAGACTGGAAGGTCTAGCATTTTGGAAGTTTGCAACAGGGCTTGACTTTGTTTAACGCCATTATTGCGTTTGACGTCCGTTGGTTTCTATGCACTTCTCCATAATGCTGTTCCAGTTTCCAGGGCTCATCTGTAGTTGCTGATTCATTCTCGGTTATCACAGCGTGCCTTGTGTTGTATTTCTATCGAACCAGGCCGCTCCTTCATTCAACGCTGCATCATTTCACCATTGTCCCATCATCTCTGGGACAACGACTCCTACCCATTTATCTTTAGCAACAACTCTTTACAGAAAATGCTTCTACGATCCACTTTTCAGATGGAAGGTGCTTGGGTTTCATCATGTCTAATAGCTTTCCCTGTTCGAAGTCCTCCAATACCTTCGATTCAAACCACATCTCTTGATCAATGACGACTCTCCTGGAAAATAGAAAATAGTTGTCTACGTCGAGCATAAGATTGAGAATTGGCTCACTAGCTCATACTGGCTCATACAGAATGATGCACTTGCTGAAGTCGTCCCCTAAGGCAAGGGCCTTCTTTTCTCTCTTTAGTGATCCAAAATGATCCAAGATTATGGCGTTGAATGGAAGTGGAACATATCAATGTTTACGGATGGCAACTGGAATCAGTAACAACTACATCCAAAGCCATGCTGGGTAACAGAAGTAACAGTAATAAGATCTACTAAAGATGGAGTCTTCCCGAGAAGTCTGGACCTAACTTAGCCTTGAACGAACTAAAAGTCTGATTTTGCTCAGAAGGTGGGTCATCAGCAGCGTAATCGGTATTCTTACTAGCCACTGTCTCCTTAGTCAACATGGGTGTTCTCTCAAGTGATTTCGGCAGAAGATCCATCACAAGTATACTTGTCTCAAAAAAAAAAAAAAAAACGGATGCAACGAAAACATGAAACACTTTGAATGGTTGCATTTCCCAAACTAATGATCGTAGAATAGAAAGCAATACATCATTAGAAAGCTGATAAAGTCTAGTTTATAAAAAAATTAGGTTCGCTGAGAACAGATGGAGATTGAATAGCAAAAAGACTATGTTACCAACAAGACATATCGTCAAATGTGTAATAAGACAACTTTGATCTTCTCTGTAGCTTGGCGCACGGTTGCTACTGAATTTTTCTCATCTGACGACAGTTTTCGACTACGAAGCCCTTACTTACTTACTTAAGGTACTGCTTCAGTCCAGAGTGGACCTGGGCCTCAACCAACAAGCGTCTCCAGCAAGTTCGATCTTTAGCTAGCTGCCTCCAGTTTCGTACTCTAAGTTGGTAGAGGTCCGCTTCAACTTGGGTGCGCCACCTGAGTCGCGGTCTTCTTTTACTGCGCTGGCTCTCGGAGGTGGAATTGAAGATATTTCGGATCGGAGCATTAGTGTCCATCTGATCTACATGACCCAGCCACCTCAAAGTCGTTGGACCTTCACTCTTCGTCGTTGTATCTCCTCCGAAAATTACCCGAAGAATTTTCCTCTCAAAGCAGCCAAGAGCACCCTCATCCATTTTTGCTAAAGTTCATGCCTCTGCGCTGTAGAGCAGGACTACGAAGCCCTACAGACCGCTAAAAATTAATGATTCTTGCTTAAATTTCAGTCATAGCCAACAGGCGATGCACAGTTGATCAAACAACGTCAGCCTGTAGAACTTCGTAAACATTTTGTTACACTTATTCTTGTTGTCCAGTCCACTCATCACAGACTCATCTACTGGACTTCTAGATATAATGCGAACACAATTGTCAAGAAGTGAATGCGCTTCTAAATGATGTACCCATTAAGACGCATTAACTCCTTTATGCAGCCCTGCTCTCTTCATAAATTTGCCATTCCGCTTAATACCACCAACCAATAAACTTCCTTCATCAACACCGCGTAACTACTGCAATTTACGTTCCAAATGAACTCTTATGCTCCCTTCCAGATGTCATTAACCCGTCGTGGAACACATTCTGCCCAACCATTAGCCGCATTATGGCGTGGAAAACCCAAATAAAATTCATTTGAAACGAACTTCAAACTCTCACCCATCATCGCCTGTTCCTTGTGCTAATTTCCACATAATTTCCTTTTGAGCAATTAACCACATAATACTAAATTATTCTACTGCCGGACGGACCCACCTTCTCCTCATCCCCATCCTCGTCCTCTAGCCCAATTACACATTCATTGCAGAAAAGTTTTTGCAACGCCTGGTTTTGTTTTCCTTTTTTTTTTCTCTTGTGAACTGCAAGCCAAAGGATCAAAACAAAAACCAAGAAGTCCCGTCTGTTGAAGCGAATTTAAAAGACCCAACAACCATACCGACATTTTGCGGCGAAAACAAAAATAAAATATTTATCATTTGAAGGCAAATAGCCCTTAGTTATGAGATGGAATGGTTAAGAATAACAAGGAATCCTATAGAGAAAAACATTAAAAAAAGGACACGACTATTCTGCCCCCTAGAAAGCAAAAGAATTGGGAATACTAAACATGGTCATTATCCCGCGGCTATTCAAAAATTTCCTCCAAAGTTCTACAAAAGCGAAGGATGTTCCTTTTCTCTGTGTGGTTTAGATTAGACAGGCTTGTGGTTCAAACAAATACACAATCGAGTGTCAAGGAGTGGTCATCCTTTTAAAATAGCATCGGCACTTTCAACTCGTATGATGGACTTACTTTTTGATCCTTAAAAACTCGAGACAGACTGGGTAACATCCCTCAACAGACAATGAGAGAGTTAAGCGAGATAAGGAGCCCTATGTCTGGATGAACACATGATTTCCATTTTTGAATAAACCGCAAAAAGTTTTAAGTACCCCCTTGGATTGAGTTTGGTTGCGAAATAGCCTTTTGATGTAAATTTTTTCTATGTGGGTGGAAACTGGCCAAGGCAATGTTACACCGGACAAGTCTGGACTCTATAAATTATCTCAAATGTTTTGAGGAATGTACAAGTACATCCTTTCGTAATTGTCTGAAGAGTAGAATCGTTTTCGTAAAAGTTTTTTCAACTTGAGATTCAACTGAATTTACCTTAAGCTCCAGCTTTTGGTTGTTCCACTCCCTATTCACATGCCAACGTTTGAAAAGTTCTCCATAATTTCCAAGAGAAAAAAGGGTTAATCAGGACTTTTTTTGTTTCGAAAGTAGAGATCAGACAAAAGTCTGCTTTTCCACTCTTGAGAGAAGAGAGATTCTATAGAATCCCCTTCTGTGTCAAGAAAGGTTCATAGTCTGGGCATATCAAAGCGGTACTTCAACTTACATATGTATATCGACGAATAAAGGGGCTATAAAGGCTATGAGGCTGCTAGCTTTCCATCGAAAATTTTTCTATGACCAACCTACCAGAAATGAAAAAAAAACTGAAGGTTAAGACTCGAAAATTCCAAAACAGCTGAGAAGACTGAGACTCAATACAAGTCTAGAAAAGGGAATTCAAATGTTCTTGCCTTAAGCCCTAGTTGGGCTTGTGGCAAGTCGTTTGGAAACCATATGTCGGTATCTATAGATGTCGAATCAAAGATCTTACACAAGATAAATTTTGTTGGAACCTAAGGTCTACGATACTCTTCATTGGCTGGTGCCTTGCTTAAGTTAAGGATGGACATCTATTAAGGACGCGGGTATTATTATTATTATTGGTAAGGCTCTGCGACCTGAAAAATCTATTGTGCCTGGGGCCTCAGTTAGACAAGGAGGTCCTCTATCTTCCTTATGAAGTTGAGGATATCTCCAGTCGAGGCATTACGAATGTCCTCCGGTGAGGAAGCCGACAAGTCTTCTGATATCGTCCCTTTTATAATTGAGAAATTTTTTTGTGGTTTTGTTCAGGGGTCGGATGACCCTTTTAGCCTGTTCTAGTAGGATGAGAAGTTTCGTTCTTCCCAGCTGTCCAGACTCCTTCTGAACGCGGAAGTAGGGAAGTACCTTTCTAAAGAGCCTTTCCTGGCAAGTTGGTCTGCAATTTCATTGCCTTCAATTCCTCTGTGTCCTGGTACCCACCAGAGCTTGACTTTATTTCTCTTTGAGAGGTCCTGGAGAGTCTTGAAGTCTAGAACGACCTTTGAGTTACAGTAATGGAAACTCAGTGAATATTGATGGCCATCCCCTTTATGCCGGAATCGAGAATGATAGTGGCGTAGGTATCGATGACATGTAGTTCTGCCTGAAAGACGCTAGGACACATTCCAAGTGCCTTTGAGACTTTATGAAGGACGTGGGTAAGAAGATACCAAGCTTATTTGAGTGCTTCTTGACGTGCCAGTGGTAAGCCTAGTAAACTCTACAATTTGGATAAAATCTGTGCTGTGGAACTTTGTTTGTTCCGACCTATGGGCGCTATGCAGTTTCAAAGTCAAAAATGTGCGGTACCAGATGGCATTTTTAGCTCGGGACACCCTGTTTCATGTTCTATCCTTTGACAAGCAGATGATAGCTTGTATAGGTGTAACACTGAAAGCCTTGATAAATTAGTTTGGTTCCAGAGCACAAAGACACCAACAAACACCACAAAGGGGATCGAGGCGTTGAATCCGAAACATGTTTAAAGCTCGCTTTCACTTAAAAAATGGCATATTGCTACAACAGTAGATGTCATCATGGGACACTACGTTTAAGGAAAGCAAATAGAACTTACTCCGAGATAAGGCGCAACATGTCTCGACCTTTCCTGTAAAAGAAAACTTTATCCAAGTAGTTTCTGTGCCATCCATGGTTCGTTTCGACCTCCAAACCGATTCCCATCTCTCACCGCTGGAAGAAACTAAGGCTTCTAACTAAGCAATGGGAATTTGTCTTATTGAAGTTGTGGCTTTGTTTTAAAGAAGACGTCTGAACAGATGAAGAAGATTCGAAGTTGACTCTAGGTAAGCAGGTAAGTAGAGGTGTTGGTTCAAGGCTACCCGGCTAGGAGCCCGATTACAACACCGGCCATGTATGCCGCATAGATCCATACTACATGAGTCCTCTTTGAAGTTCTGCTATTTTGGGCTGGATTTAGGAGAGCCATTTCTTCAACCCAGCATTGGCCTTTGATAGAAGTTGTGGAATGCGAACTTCTTCCACTGTGGATCTATGAAGAGTTGGCCCTTGCCTTTATAGCCCAAAAGGCTGGTTCATTTTCCTCTATACTACTGTTTTCGACAGCTTTGAAAGCCCAACCGGCCTAGCTCGTTACCAAATCTATGGTATTGATGACGTCTTGACTCTCAATGAATATAATTGCATTCAGTTGTATCTACGCCTCCCTGATAGCCAGCAACTCCGCCTAAAAGATGCTAGATGAATCCGAAAGTCGATAGCTTTTCTTTGAACAGTCAGTGAACTTGGCACTAACCTCAAAAATGTCAAAATTTAAAGCAAACCCTGTGAAACAAATTAGTTGTGCAAACAAGTTCAGATTGGAAAAGTCGATAAAGCACAATTACCTATCATTGATCCATATCTGCTTTCATACGGTTAACTCTCCACATTTCCACCCATCCATTTCAATAGTCCTTCCGTTTTGTAAAGGATTGTTCCTTGTTTCACTTTTAGTACGTCTGCATTCAATGCACCGGACAATAACACAACCATTCACTTGCTAACACTGTTTCAATTGTCAACAAGAACAACAAAAACAACGACCAAAAAACCCCTAGCATCTATGTTGACAGTCCTTAAAATGCCTCTCTCTGCCTCTAACCATCGGCAGTACAGAACGTGGTTTAATTCTACCAAAGGACAATCGCCTACGTATATCCGCTTGGACAAGTGTGTGTGTGTTTATGCCATGTGCTTTGTGTCATTTACAGTGTTTGTCGATTTATGTAATGTTTCACAAGTTCCACCGGGACACACAAAATTCTGAAAATTTCTACTGAAAATTTTGGAAAATTTTCAACCGAATCCCACCCACATCCAGCCAGTTCCCGCAATCACCCCCTAAATGGCAATTGAACGACTGCGACTGGAGTGTGTGCATACACACACGTCGGACAATGTGTGTTCTGCATGTTTTGAAGCGAGTGAAGAGAGCTTTTAGAATGTATCTATGAGATTTTGATTCTGAGTATCAAGCGAGAGGCGAGGGGGACTCTGTTCTCCTTTTTCTACGCCTCCTTCCGGCCGAAAACCGATTTTTTTTTTTGTTGAGTTTCTGTCTCCTCTGTTGCAGTTGTTAATGTTTTTCACTTTGCCAGTCTTTTTTTTTTTCGTATCCTTAACGTGCTCCATTAGGAACGTTTTGCATATTTTTATTTTTTTTTGTTCGGAGCAAAGTCGAAAGGATATGCTCGTGTGGTATGACTAGAGGCTTTGACAGCAGTGTTGGGTGTATGCAACATGCGGAACAGACATCGCGAATGCATACAATGCACAGGGTGGATACGTACGTTTTATCTGTATGCTGTGTCCTGGTTTCAATGTAACGAACGCTTTCATAACGGATATTGTTGTTTTTGGTTGCGGCGTGCCATTGAAATTTTCAAAAGAGGTAACGAATTTTCTGATATTTGTGGGGATGCACTGCGATATGGAGTATGGATTTTGATTGTGTAACATGTCCTTTAGGTTTTGTTTTAATGGACAAATATTTTATCAAGGACTCGTGACTAGATGCATGAAATTGGGGAATTGTCAATATAAGAAGGTTGGGTAAGGTTTGGATAAGTAGAAATATACGTCCATTGCAGTAGGAACCTTAAATGTTGAATTCCCTCTGTTTCTCAAGGAAGATACTGATGTAGGATCCACTTTAGAAGCAGAACCACAGCTAAGTAACTATCGAGCTTGACTAAGTCGCTGAGATCCTCATAAAAGTACTACCCCGAGGGTTTTCCTCCTCAGCCTTGATAGCGTAGGTGCAGGGCACATGCGTAGAAGGTGGGTGACTGTTTCTTCCTCCTCCTCTCAACAGCTTCTACATAAATCGTTGGAGGGGACACCCATTCTAGTGACGTGATTTCCTATTACTACGCACCAGAATCCTTTAATGATGAATTCCCTCTGTTCCCTAAGGAAGATACTGAAATAGGATCCCTCCTGCTTCAGTTTAGGTGCATGGTGTATGGTTAAGATCCATACACAAGTAACTATTGAGCTTGACTAAGTCGCTGAGATCTTCTCAGCCTTGATAGCTTAGTTGCAGGGCACGTTCATAGAAGGTTCGTGACTGTTTCTTCTTCCTCCTCTCAACAGCTTCTGCAGAAATCGTTGGAGGGGACACTCATTCTAGTGACGTGCCTACCCATTACTACGTGCTCCTACTACAGTTCTTATACATTTCCTCTTCAATTCCAAGTTTGGCCAGATGAAGTCACGATGAACGATTTATTTCACGTGGTAATTGGTATTCTTCTGGCTTTAGTCTCAAGTCGAAGGTTTAAAGTTTCTAGAGAAGTTGGTAGTTCTCCTCTATTTTCGGAAAAGTCTCTGACCTGCTCCTTCCTTTACTCTGTTGTCTCGTGTCTAGAAACCCAGCATAGGGAAACACAGCAACTGTCAGCTATCTCATTTAGAGACGTGTGACATTGCTTTACCAACTTGGATCATAGTGTCGAGGTTTCCAAGGCTTCTATCGCTGCCTGACTATATATGTATAGTACAACAGGGCTATCCGTTACATGAAAGCCAAGCAGAAGCCATCTGTGCATAGCTCTTTCGCAGATTCATTCAAGAACTCTACCAGATTCCCAAACACTTCAGGTCTTCTATTTGACATTAAAGTCGATATGAGGGACGGTGTAGTCTCTTTTGATAGGGATAGTAGTATTGCGGTGCAGGATGCTGAAATGGCCCGTAAAAGCGATACCCAACTGTAAGGATTCCCTAAGAATCGCAGTGATTTGAATGGATGGGAGCTATGCACTAGCAAAATCTTTAGGCACGGATAGTTCGACTCTTATTTGACCTTCTACAGAGCATCCTGTCTCCAATGTCCCCTTTGTGAACGTGGTCAAGTTTCTGTCCGGTTTTTTGATAGTTTCAGAAGAGTATGGGTGAAGATTTGGAGTCGCTATAGTTTTGAAGAGAGTCAGATAGAAACACCGCTCTTGAATCTAGTTCAGAACTTGTCCTTGCGACATGGTCTTCCAATAGTTTTCGTTAATTTGCACCCGCTTGGTGGGCACAGAAGGAACCTGCCTGATACAGCAGTTTGTGTCAGTTTTTGATTCAATAAGTTGGTTCCAATGTGGGTATGTCACCAACAGATTTGAGATTGGTCTCTCCGCTTACAAAAATATCACATCGTGCTTCTAGAGACAAGTGAGACTACATTCCACTTCCGAGAGCAATTTAGAAGCAAAAGCTTTCACCACGCCAGAATTGATTGCTTTTCCATCCCATTTTTCGACCATTGTATGCCTTCAAGCAACGAGAATCAGTTATCACTCCAGCGTTTTGTCACATTAGACAACATTCCCCATCCTGGTTAAGGATGCCCTTCACAATATCCACTCGCACGAACACATATCACCATTCTATTGTCATCTGCAATCAAAAAAATCCAATCATTCACATCCTCCCAACGTTCACATTGAAATTCGGTAAAATCAAAACTGACACATCCTTAATCCTCTTCATAATCGATTGCATTCACTTTTTGATAGCCTCCACCAGATGTCACTGTCAATTATCGACTTAATCCATCTCCTCCTGCTCCACGCAAAAAAAAAACCAACGAAACGCAACACTCAACAATAAGTCCTAAACTGTTGGCAGAAACAAAAGGGAAAACAGAAAAAAGGACACAAAATAAAAACAAAACTGAAAATCAGGACGAAGGAATCAAAAAAGGAAGAGTAATTCCGCGTAATAGCTGCACAAGGAGGCTGGGATTGGTGGAACTTAATCAACGCTCCCATTCGCCTTGGACTAGTTTTTTTTTTTTTACGCGGAGCGGGCATTCAAATCCTTGCTGCACACTGACTTTCTCCCTAAGAGTGTCAGGGTATGTGTGTGTTTGTGTTTTTGTGGCCCCAACTAGACTAATGAGTCGGCAGTTTGCCAGGATGAAAGCAGAAAAAAAAAGGATACAACCCCCAACTGACTGGCTTTCCGACTCTCCGTGACGGATCTATGATCGTGTGTGAGAATTATTTTATGCACATCTCTTTGTAGTGTTAGTTTTATATTCCAGTCCCTGTTTCCTTTTTGTCCTACACAATGGAGGCATGTGTTCTCAATTTACAGGACTACAGTGGCAAAACAAATTGTGTCACCATTCACAATTTACCAGCGACATTTCATGTGACTACTCTCTGTATGTGTGTGTGTGTGTGTGTAGGATGATCAGGACGAAACTAAAGAATGATATCGATACCTTTAACTGGGGCCTTTAGGTGGGCAATATGTGAAAACGTCAAGTTATAAGAACGCTAAATGGCGAGGACATGAACAACGAAGGGATGTGTCCTTAATACCATTGAGACTGAAGGACTGAAATTGTCATGTGGGAATTTCTGTTTCTTGTCCTACATTTCCTTGTTTTTACTTTTGTCCTCCTGTGTGGGTGAATGATGGGGGAAATGTCTTATTTCGAAATGACAGATAGATAACAGAATTGGGTCCTGCCTATGGTTGTTTTTTTTGTCTTTTTTTTTCGCTTTAAAAATAGGAGACAGGATCCATTACGAGGTGATTAGACAAAATAAAAGCAAACAATCTTGGGAGTAGAAAACGAGAAACGGTTCTAGACTAGGTGATATTGCTTTTTTGGGATTGTACCAGGAAATTTTCGGTTGACACGTGTTGGACTAGGAGTAGTTGTGATGTGGGTTGATGACTCTTAATTTAGAAGCAAAAAATATGAAATATGATGCCAATGGTCACCTGGTTGTTGGTTGAAGTCCAAGTCCATCTCAGACTGTAGTGTCATCTGATTGAGTAAATAACGCCACACGAACTTTGGAACTTTCATGGGCGGTTGATGAAGAAGTAGTGGGGTTTCAACTGAAAATTGAAAGGTGGACAGATAGGGTGGATAATCGTCCTTAAAAAGCCAGAGAACACTCTGGTATCTTGCGATTGATACAACACCAAACGGATAAGGGCAACCAATGAACGTGTCCCACGTTCCGGCCTTAAAAACAGTTACCGATCGCTTGGTTTCTTAATGAAACTTCGGTATGTTACGTCACAAAAGATAACTTAGGTCTCCTCCTTTCGCCTTTTTGATGACCATGAGGAATGGTTGTAACATTTAAGCTAGTTTTCCGACCAAAGCTGGCTACCATTTCTAAAGAGAAGCGCTCAAAAAAGCCCAACGAGCAACATGCCTTGACATTACGGCTGAGCTGAGAACTTCTCCAAAAGCTGCGCCTGAAAAATTTCCACAATTGCTACCAATTAGCATTTATGACATGCAAAAAGCCCTGAAGCTGAGGCTGAGAGACACTCATCAATCGAGTGAACAAAATGTGGGGCATACCAGAATTCCACTGCTTTACCTTTCAAAGTCAACCCACTGAAATGGAATTCAACACAACCTACAAGACTCAATACTGAATGAAAACCCTTGATGTCAACTCCACGTTCTTTACAATGAGTCTATTCCAATCATTAGTCACGGCGCTAAAGGAGCCCCCTTACCTTACCTACGGTCCTGGGTGGACCTGGTCCTCAACCAACAAGCATCTCTTGTCAGCTCAATCTTAAGCTTTCTGTCGCCAGTTTCACACGCTAAATTAGTTGCGTGCGCCACCTGAGTCTTCTACTGCGCTGTCCCTCGGGGGTGGATTCGAAGTTTTTTCGGACCGGAGCATTGGTGCCCATCTGATCTACATGACCCAGCCACCTCAGAGTCGTTGGACCTTCACTCTTCGTCGTTGTATTTCCTCCTCCACTCACCGTCTATGCACCCAAACCAGCCAAGAGCACCCTCACCCATTTTTGATAGAGTCCATGCCTCTGCGCCATCGAGTAGGACTGGGATTATAAAGGTCTTATATAGGGTCACATTCGTAGTTCGACAGAGGGCCTTGCTAGTCAATTGCCTTCTTAGCCCAAAGAAGCAGTGATTGGGAAGAGTTATTCTTCGTTTGATCTTAGCCCTGGTGTCGTTGTCTGAATTGATAGCGGAGCCTAGGAAGACAAAGTCCTTAACTACCTTAAAGTTATATCTGTCGAGGGTGACGTTCTGTCCGACCTGACTGCAATCAGGAAGGACCGCCACAAGTCTCTAACCGAGATCACTAAACAGAACAACAGAACCATTACGATATTTCAGGGAGCTGTGCGGCTGGTAATCTAGGCAGAAAGGCTCTTTAGTTACGGAAAGAAGGCACTTTGTAGCATTTCCAAACGTCTATCTTTAACAATGACCCACATCTGGGGTCTGTCGACAGCTAATCATAGTTGACAAGAGCTTGACTGCAGCACCAATGCCCAGGTATGCAAGAAGACCGGATTAAAAGTGACCACCTCTCCAAACTAACTCACATCAGAACAGAGGACAGCGTAGGAGTTGTGCTCAGTGATTGGACACAGCAGGACCTGCAGAGATGAGAATGAAGTGGAAGGATGTCCCGCCCTTGTCTACATATGTTCTATTGGTTTGTGTCTTAACTAATATTGGTACAGCGATAGAAGATGCCCCATAATTCGATAAATCAACTGCTCAAGTTCAGATCTGTTTCAATGTTGATGTACTTTAAAGATCTTAAAAGGATCTACTAATTTATTCTTCATTCCCAGAAGGATATTCTGCAAAAGCAATGAACTAAAGATTTCCCAACTTCCAGCTCCTTCTGTACATCACTCCATCACACCATACATACGTGTGAATTATTTGATACTCTTTACATAACCCACCCTAAAAACTTTGCTAAAGGATCCCTCACTTCCTTTAAATATATACACTTGTGTTGTTAAACTTAAGAACTCTCCTTTCTATCTACTGAAGTTCCACTAAAGTGAGCAAAAAAAAAATGTTAACTTACAACTTGCTCAACAGTAACATACTTAGATACTAGAACCATATCAATGTTGCATAACATCACAACTCCCTTCTTAGGATATGAAGGATACGACCTTAGGGATAACGGAACAATGCACTGCACACATGCTCCAAAAAAAAACCGAATTTTCTCCTGAAAAACTCCATGAACCTTTAAAGTTTCCCATCTAAAGTCATTCTTTTGAAGTTGTTTGCTTCAAAAAAAAAAAAAAAAAAACACCCGTGTGTGTACAGTTATCTCTGGGGAAACAAAAACGGATGTTTATCGGAAGAGAAACAGCAAAAAAAAAGAAGATGCACATAGATGAAAAGGATAATGTATCAAATGGGTAGCACGCAAAGCAAAAGGACCTATGCCACGACGAACTTTTGATAGATAATATCTAAGCCTTGTTTGTTTGCCAACTCAAATATCCTTCTAGTTCAATGACTTTTCACTGCCTACCTTGTGCGTCAATCCTCGAGGATTGTTGTGTGTCAAACCATAAAGGCTGTGTGCTCTATTAAAGCATCACCTGCAGCAATAGAAAGGACACGAAAGAATGAAAACGAAAGGAAACCCTCTCTGCGCTGCATTTTTTTTTTGTATTTTTTCTGCATCAGAACTCCAACAGTATCCTTATTCTCTGTCATTCTGTATTCCTTCACTTCCCGCATCGTGTTCACTGGGACGACTTTTTTGCAAAAGTAAGACCGAGAGAATTTTCATCTCGTTTATCCCTGAATCTTTTGCTTTTTGTTGTCTTCTTCATCGTTGGAGTGTCCTTATTTTATCCCGAAACCAAAAAAAAGAAACCATTCATCCTTTTTGTTTCACATCTGCATGCACTGCGACTGCATATGGATGAGTTTGGGAATGTAATTTAGAAAAGAGCGGCTTGGTGTGGTGGGACTTCTTCTTTTTTCAAGGCAAACCACCCGTAGGCACATTAGTGATTTGTTTCTAGAAATCAAATCCACCATAGCGGGTTATCCTTGATGACAAAAGGACTCATGGATAAATTGAAACAGGAAAAGATGTAAGAATTGGAATGGTTGAGGAATTAAAAATTCTAAGGACCTTCAACACTCACATATGACATCGAAATGGCGAGGGAAAATGACGATTTTATTGTTTTCCCAAGGACTGCTCCTGAAACTAGCAGTAATTACTGGCATTCATCTTTAATCAGAGATTTTTTCGAAAGAAAAATTTGTGTTCGTAGTGTACAAGCTTGTAAAGGATGGCTTTAGGCATCGTTGACGATGACTCCTTTTCATAAATTGAAAGGGAAAGGAATGGTTGCTACATTTTTTTTTTGTTCCATTTTGCCCATTACTTTACCGTTAAACTGAACCTTGAATCGACAAACATGGCGTCAAAACTGAGAACAAGGGCAGCCAGTGCCACTTTGAATTGATGGAAGGTAACGTGTGTATGCTTATCGAAGCCTTTTTGCTTTGTGTTACCCGGACCGCCTACGCTATGGGGACCATCTTCGTATCTCACACAGTCGACTCCTCAGACTATAATACATACATTTAAGAGATAGCTCTTTGGAATATCATTGGTTAAGTTAGGTTAGATTGTCTGTCTATAGAATTAAACCAGAAGGGGTCTTTTGTGATACCACTGGATCTACTGCTGTTCTACCTACTTGCGGGCTAATTGAACCAGTTGGAGCTTCTGACAAAGCCAAAGATGGTATTGAAAGGAGCTTGCAGATGAATCAGTCTTCTTTCGAACAGGGAGGGGCAAGTACAAAGAATATGGATGATTGATCCTTTCTTCTACTTCAGAAATGGAGATGTTTACACGAGAGCCCGCGGTCAACTTCCCCCGAGGAGTACTGTTTTATAGCAACATGACAACACGAGCGTCCAAATGGCCCTAAAGTTTAAATTGTATTCGTTACAGCTTTATACAAATAGCACCTCGTGTGGCAGCAACTAAGTTTCCACTAAAACGCGCGGCCAAATGGAAGCTCGTGCGACACTGGCCTTAGAATTCATTTGCAGACCTCGACTTTCCTAAATTGTAGAGCGATCTGCCAATCTCTGATGAGACACTTAGTTTTCATAGTCAGATGTGGTCCTGATATCAACCACCGCACCAGGTTGGTGCCAAGTTTCAGTTTCATATTCCTGCATCCCTCCACCATGAGGCTTTCATTCAAATCGCTGCAGTTGAAAACTAGGATTTGATTGAAGATCTTGCAGGCAGTAGAGGGAGTTACTAGCTTTTTTCTTCTATGTTTCTGCGGCTGACTATGGTCTTTCATAGCCTGGATGTGAGAATGGTCTCCAATCCCGCTGTTGAAGTGGTACTCGCGTCAGTCTTCAAGTTCACAATTTATCAGAACTTGAGCTGAACTGAGAGATAGCTCCGCAGGCAGTCAAGGATTAAGTTATGAATTTCTCCAAGCCCGCTACAATTTTTTGTTAGACATGCAAAGTCTTATTGCGATGTAAGTCCTGATAAACCACTTTAAACTCAAGAACCCTCCCCTAGACCGTCGGGCCATTCGTTAGCCTATGCCTCACATCTGCCTTTAGTTTGAATCGTCATGGTATCACCGACTTTTTTAGCCAAGTTTCACACCACCAAAGACACTTGTTACGAATAGATGGCGCTGAAATATCACATCAACTTACAAAGTCATACGCCACAGTCCTTTTTGGAAGTCATAACATGAAGCACCAAACTTAAAACGCTTAACAACAATCACATCCTGCGATGTTTTCAAATTTCTCCTCCATACAGCCTCAGGTACACCTTATTACGGATTTATAATTGCCTCCACGGAAACTTTATCGTTCATCGCCATCTTTGGCAATTGACTCTTCCGCTCACGCATATGTGTCGGCTGGTGTCTTACATTTTGTTTCCCGATGTCGATTGACTTTGCCACGCCACCGTTGTGCACAAAAGAGAACAACCAAAGAATTGAATCCTTTGAGAGTCTACGTTCATGAATCCTCTCTTGGGGGGGTATGTTCCACAATTTGTTGCCTTGTTGAATTATTGCAGCAATTTAATTCCACATTAATACTGTTAAAATTATTACTGTTGCTGCTGCTGTTGATGATGTTTCCCGCATAGACACACGAGTATGTGTCCTTCACACACACACATACAAACACACGTGCTGTTAAGATAAAAGTTTATGATTCTTTTTTATTGTGTGCATTCAACGGTTGTGTTCGTCAGATTGTGACTTCCGTCTGATTCTGACTTTAGAACCGATAATTAAGGTTGCTTCATACTTTTTTCTCTCTTCTTTTAGTGGGCGTGGCACTCGAGCATTATATTGAGTGTGTTGTGAAAGTTGTAGCAAAGGAGGGGGTTGCTGCTTATTTTTTAAGGATGCTCTTAATTTCCTACCAGAGATTGGATTAAAGTCATGAAAATAAGTGCTTCTGCCATTGCTGATGATGGTTTAAGTTTTCAAACAGGAAGAGCTTATGTTTTTTTACGGCCAATAAGTTGAGATAACTACTCGGGAAATTGTTGTGCCTGTTGCGATAATAATCGCAAACGATAGTGAGACGAGAGTTGTAATAAAACTTGTTTTGCAACTAAAGCTGGTAATAGTGAGAAGAGTTGGACGGAGAAGTGCAACGAAGAACTATAACTCGAAGTTGGTTATGGATGGAAAAACAAAACGGTTTATCCATTTTGATTTAATTGCAAATTTCCATTTAGGACAGGAAAGATGTGCAAATCTACAATAGTTGTGGTAGAAGTGTAAAAGAATAATTGGAACAACTTTCTCCTCTTCAGGAGGATAGCTTTAGGTTCTTTTGTCTATAACTGGACCGATGTCCACATAGGATTTATTTGAACAGCTTAGGTTATAGTATGTCTGTCAATGATATAATAAAACGATTGTCTCATTCCAGAGATACCTTGGTAAAATAGAATGTTCCCACTTCAGGTGGAATTTAAGAGCGGAGCCAAGCTGACCCAAACTGCGTTGTGAAAACATCTTAAGGAGTGTCAGTTCAATAAATGTCGTGGCACCTTAGAAGTTCTTCCATCAAATTAAATCTGTCAAGAGACACAGTGTGCCGACTCTGTTTAGTAGAAGCAAGGTGGAATGTCTTTTGGGCTGAATAGCAGCAGTAGTTGTTTCAGGACATTCTCACAGACAATGAGCGGGATCAAAGTTAAACACTGGATCACACCTGAGCCAGTACGTTAGTTAATGCGCTTTTTAACTTATTTCTCTTCGACTAGCTTTTTTTTTTTTATAATTCACTAGCGCTTAAGGGGTTATGAATACCTTTATGATGCTATTCACACAAAACAACACACCGCTTGTATTGGTGTAGTCTTTTCGCTCCGAGGGTGGTGTCCAGAATGACTGGGGACTGCGCCATATATGCCTTACAACAGCCCAATCTTCTGCAGCTTAGCATATTTTTAACACGTTGTATTGTCATATCTGTAGGTTCCCGACTCGAAAAAGTTCGTTCGAGATTCGAAAATTATGTTTAGACACCTACAAACTAAAGACAATAGCTTAGCTTGCATGTGACGTTGGTAGCAACCTCGCAAGTGTTAGGTAGGGTAGATAGGAAGAAGTGGTTGAAGCTGATGAATCTATCAGAGACACAAGTTCCGCGATACAACACCTCACGTAACCAAGTGTTGCAAGTGTTACTCTCTTACAGAAGTACCAACTTGACACACATTTGTTTTCATTTGTTTTCGACTACTGCCCACATCATGTTCAGTGCCAATGTCAACTAAGACAACACCTGGACTTTGACGTTGTCGACCTGCTTACCAACAATCCTTAGGTTAGGTTGAAGTGGCTGCCAGCTATTACCAACACACTTAGACCAGTGATAAGTCCATTGTGATACCACATGGATCTGAAGAGATCTCTATACCTACTCGTTAAACCAATTGGAACTTTTTATGAAGCCAAGGAGGTTTCTGATACTTCAAATCGCCTGAGTCGTTAAAGTAGAATTCCCCTAAATGGATTCTTCTTCTACGGGAGAGAGCTGTACAGTTACAAAGAAGGTGGGGAAAAGTTTCCTTCTCCTCTTCGTCCATACAGCTCCTACAGAAATCGTTTGAATGGACGCCAAGCCTTGTTGCATGCTTGTCTATTAAACAGTGTCTCGTGATAACACCTATTATGGAACTCATATGCGATCTGTTGAGAGAGATTAAATTCTTAAAGCGTTCCAGATCCAGCCGTGGCCAAATCCGCTTCGTCGCTAGACAGGTTATACCATTTGTCCACCTAGAATTTGTTTTCTCGATAGCATCCAGCTTGAGCTTAAGTTTACATGAAGCGGTCGGTATACCTAGGGTGTCTCTTTCTGTGAGCATGGGTACGTTTGTTCCACATCTGGCGAGTTCATCAGCCTTGCAATTCCGTGGAATATCTCTATGCCCCAGCACCCAACAAAGGCGAATATTGAACTGCTCCGCCATCTCTATAAGAGATGATCGACAATCTAGAGCTACTAACGAATTTGAAGAGACTGATTCCAGGGACCTGATCGCTGCTTGACTGTCTGAAAAGATAAGTAAATCTGTGGAAGTAATCACGTTTTTCTTCAGCCAAGATAAGACTTCTTTGATTGCCAGTATATCCGCCTGGAACACGCTATAATGATTTGGAAGACGGAAAGAGCGGCTTAAGTTAAGCCTATGGGAGAAAACACCACCATCCACACCCTCATTGGTTTAAGATCCGTCGGTGTAAAAGTGGATCGAATTGTCCTGAAGAAATGTCTCATCCTCTCAGAGGATGGAGGGAATGGTAGCAAGGAAGTTTTTATTCCAACAATCCTTAGTCAATCACGGCTTCCAGACTGTAGACCATTTAGCGACGATGCTATTTGAAAGGAGCAGAACACCATCAGCTTGGTCTAGATCTTTGAGATGAGATGTCAAAGTTGCACGGAGTACACTATTTTTACCAAGAAATATGTGCAGTGGTGACAACATGCAACCTTGTGGTACTTTACTTTGGAGGTGTTGTAAGACGTCAAACTTATTGCAGTCGTAAGTTGCTTCAATGGTAGGTAGGAGTGGCAGACTTCACTTAGAATAGATAAGGTTGCTTTTATGCCAGCTATGGGCTCAAGACACACTGTAGGTACATTCTTGATTCAGGATGTCGAAAGCCTTGTCAAAATCGATCGAGAGTAGATAAAGTTAAAACTTGTACCTAACCCATTAATCTGTGAGTATCCGCATTCTGCTTAAGTGGTTGATGCAGGATGATCCTGAACGGGAATCAGCCTGTTCGACATCAACAGTCAGCACTTCGTTTCGCGACCATATAGCTGCTGTCTATAGAAGTGATTGTTGGTCGAGGCACAGGTTCATCCTGAACTGTAGCGCCCCTAAACAAGAAGAACTCATGTTTGACATCGAAAGAACGGCTCCACGCTTATTTCAAATATTTTGTAAAACTTCGGCAGATCGACAAAAGATCGATATAGTGATCGTCTCTGGCCATCGATTGAAATCCTTCTTATCCTCAGGTAAGTCTTTGAGTCAGGCGTAGATTATTCTCAAAAGAATTTCATTTTGGCCTCCAAAGTCATGTTTTAGAAGGAAAGAAGGGGTTATGTTCCAGCGGGATGTTGTCATTGCCCGCCTTGGCATTACTCTGCTGTGAAATTTGGTCATCGATATCTAATCACTGAATGGCTTCGTCGTTCGTCCTTTTCTGATCGCATTCTTTCCAAAGAATTTCCCAGGTGGCACTAGGAGGAAGTGGTGGTAGGACTAGGTTACAGAGCCACATGATATTCTTTGGCTTAAGTGTCTCTTTTTTGTTCTTTTTTTAACAACGAACATCTAGTTCACGAAGACCCCTGGCAGTAGGTAATATTCTCAAGAAAATCTCGTCAAGACCATGAGCAACATTGCGTATTTTAAACACTTTTCTGTTAAGGTCATTTCTGATTTTCCCCTCGAAGAGTGTGAGTCCAATTATCCTCTTCGTGCTTCGATTTTATGAAAATTGTTTAAACAATTCAAATTCCGAAACGAGCTTGTTTTACAAAAAAGTTTTTTCCTCCCCCATACCACTACTCTAAACATGTATCACACAATATATCCACTCAACTACATATCCTAAACCAATATACACTACATTATTTATATTTCCACGTTTCGTTACCCTCCATTAAGGACGAAAGGCAACAGAAAACAGAAAAAAAGAAAAGTAAAACGCGGATATGAAAATAATAACAGTATTAACGCACAATTGAGTTTTGCAGTGATTTTTTAACGAGAAAAATATCCTCGAAAAAAAAGGATACACACTGACACAACCCCATCACGACAGAACAGGAACCCAAAACGCACACTGGATCCGCTTGAATTCGAATTCATGCTCCGTTGGGTACTTTTAATGATAGGTAAACGCGTTGCGACAGTGTTGTCATTCCCGAGGGATTCAGTTCATTTTTAAGGATTTATTTGTATCCAATTGGTTTGTCCTGTTTCGAAATTTGTATCTCCAGTTTGTCCTGTGACAATGCATCCTTTTGTATTCAATTTCAAGTCCATAAGTCAACTAACAATGAAACAAAATCGAAAGCTTAAATTCTAAGAACTCCTGGCAACACTGTGATGACGTTAAACCACCCGACACAAGAGAGATGTTGAACAAAATTTTCCCAATGAATTCCCCGCTGAATGAATAATTTTCCCTTTCGTTAGCCAGAATGACAAGCCAATTTTCCGTGAAAATTTTCTCCTCAATAAAATTTGTTGCAAAGGCTCCTTTGTACCAGTTCGCGTGCTCAGGAGAGTGAGGCTTCATTGGGATAAAATTTGGAGCATGATGGGCTGGTCTGGTCACCTTGTTGATAAAATTTAAAACAACATCGTGGTTACACGGTGAAGAGGAGTCCAATTTCGATGCCGGATGGCTGATTGTGTCCTGAGAACGGAGCCAAGTGATTTTTGCGAGGAGTTATCAAGCGAAAAGGGGGCAGAACAGCACCACCAGTGGTGCAGAGAAATTAATGTCAAAATGATTCAGAAGCGTTGTGGAGTTATTCCCTGTTAAGTATGATATGGTTTTGGCGGGAGGAAGGAAGTAAATCAACGAGTTTTATGGGATACCGTATTAAAGTTGTGGTGGTATGTTTGGGGGTAGTTTGTGAAGCTAAGCTGCGTCTGGCTTGTTTGAGTTTTGTTGAACCCACTGATGAGGGAATGCTGCAATTAAGATTGGAAAGCTATTTGCACCATAGAGATGGTAATTAACAGAAGTAAGTGAGTTTAACTTTGACCAGAGAGGGATATTTAATTTGGCTTCACAATCCTGAGAGAATGGGTTCTTTAAAGTGTCAGCGTGCGACAGTTCACTTCTGAATATCAATTTGGAAGAAGAGGCTCTGCGCAGTCACTCAGCTTAAGGAATTTGAAGAGGCAATCAAGTGGCACCAACCCTATCCGCCACATATATCTCTCAGTCTACGCAAAACTTTCTCCAACAGTCGTTTGAGGGGAATTGCAATGGGTCAAAGCTATCTCACCCTCCACAACCAATCAACCAACTGACAGATCGCTTCTAAAAAGTAGGACTTCAGCCACGAATCATGACCGGAAGGCCTTCCCTCTCGAAGCTCTAAACACCACTCCAACTATGACTCCAGACATACTGTTCCATTTGCTATTCCAGGATATCCATAGAGCATCAAACCATTATGTCAGTAGTTCAATCTACGTACTGGACACTTCACTCCATTCACAACGATCTAGAATTCCTCCCGCAAGACACCGACTATATCCTACAACGACTTCTGTTTGATAAAAACTTCGAAACCTCCATCCCCTTCGGACTTGACTGGGAAGGTGATCTCGAGCTACAACAGGTGCCCAAACATGGGAGAACTCTTCCGAGCTTGGCATGCCCCTCCTCTCTATATGTAGGTTTCTACTCAAAACAAATACGATCAGCATAGACGGATGGAACCTTTCGCTTCATTTCATAAGATATTTGACCTAAGCTGGATCACAAACGCTGATAAGGTGCCATGTATGAGAAGAGCGAATGGAGGAGAAAATTCAACCTCCAACTCTATGAGCTATATAAAGATGAGGTTGTAGTCCAAAGAAACCAAGACACGTCAACATCGATCAAATAAATCACAATGCCTAGGTCAAGAGCGTCTTTGAGTCCCAGCCCCTAGGTTGCAGACTATAAGAAAGACAGAATCTCGGTTCCAAGGATCATGGATGGTTTCGTGAACTACCAGCACCACGCCCGACATCGAAGAGCATGAAAGGCTGTAATATCTCAGACAGAGATTCCTCACGGGTCAGTAGAGTGATAAGTAAGTCAGAAATAATATCGGGATTCCTAGGTCCATGGCGGCAACTTCGTTTTAATTGAAGACGATGACAGCCGAACCTCAAAGTCATGCCAGGAACCCTATCCTTCTATACCTACCTCGACCGATTCCATCTTCTAGGGAAATACCTGCTAACTGGCTTTACTACGTACTCCACCTCAAGTCTCTTACAATGAGCTTCCAAGTCGATTGCTTCAACCTTTGGTTTTAAAATCTCCTTCTTTCACGTGCAAACTAACACTGAAGCCGGCTTCCAATTGGTACAAGAGTCGTCTTAACATCTGCTTCTCTCTAGGCTGAAATCGCAGATATCCGCTAGAAGCTGTTGTACCAAGACAACCTCAGTCAATGATCAAGTTTAGTAAAAACACGAATGTAGCTCCTCCAAGCCAACCATCCAACCAAGTATCTATGAATGTTTGGTTAAGCTGAACATTTTGAAGGGCGTCGCCGAAACCGATGATGGTTTTCTGTACAAATATGGCATCTACGAGCTCTGACTTCAAAGCTCTTTACGAAGATTTGTTCAATTCATCCCCTTTGATTCAGATTCCACTTTAAAAAATAGAATACTTCACGTAACTTCTCCAAGTCATAACGTCTGTGAAGGTCTTTCAAACCAAACCGTCCATCGATCTCAAATGAGAAATAAATAAACAAATTCAATGAAAGGACTTCCAGAACAAACTTATAAATTCAAATACCAACCTAAACCAGACCAGACTTTATCACCCTATTCACTGTCTCGACCATCTTGAGTGGAATTAAAAAAAAAAAAAAAACGTGGACTTCTAATTAATTCAATACTCGACCATATATTCTTGGAAACAAAGTATCCACCTGCAATGGACAGAAACTAATTACAGGACCTCCTTCGTTGTTTATTCATTGAATTGCTGCCATTCAATGCACTATGTGTTGGTTCTGCTAACGATAGGAGCTTACCCAGTGGCGTGCATAAATTTGATAACCACTGGACAGAGGCTTCTGGGAAATCAAAAAGGCTAGACAAGACACTGGCGGAACGAAAACCAGGAGATATCGCCGTGCAGCGCGAACTCATGGATATACAGGATGGATGTACAGGAGGGACTGACCGAATGTTGAATGATTCGGTGCAATATAGCAGCTATCCCTCAACTTTCGGTCCGAAGTTCTTGTAAATTTTAAGTTCGTATATGATGACGTGCAGATCTAACAAATCTCTTCTAACTTGGTCGAGCTTAATGTTACTCGAAAAGTTATGTGTCTCACGTAATGTTCAAGTCGAAATGGTATCACTTGGGGCAGAGACGTGCCGAAAACACGACAAAAGCCCTGTCACCCAACGTGGTCTTAAAAAATTCTTCTCGCTCAAGTCGAACAAATTACTAAAACCTTAAGCTTCAACGTCGATGCCACCTAAAATGTAGGCGGCGAGTTATGTTTCTTTAGACAAGCTGACATTTACAACCAAAAAGATTCCAGACAACAGCGGTTCACTGAAGACTTCACGACTTCTGCAAGTACCTACCTTAAGTGTTCGAAGAAGTTTTTGAGAGTACGTCTTGTCTCAAAACTTGATTTACTAGCGGAGACCTCCTCAGAGAAATGCGATCTTTTAAGCACGCTTTCGGCTATGGATTCTTATAAGATCGAAATCGATAACAGCGCTTAAGTCTCATGATTTTAGATCTCTCTTGACAGCTCAGAGAGAGCTGAGCAATATAGTCATTACCGCAGTATGAATAACCATCACAAGTGGCTAGAAGCATGCCATTTTACATCGATGGTTTCAAGAGATTGGCATAGGAGTAGAAGACGCTTCTTAAAAGGCTGTAAGAGGGGCTTCTGCGGAGCCTTCTTCTTTAAGCCAAGTTCACATCCTTTCTCTAGGCTATCGAACTGGTTCAAGAAACCAGCAAAGCCGTCAGGGTCATTATAGGAGTAGGAAACGCACCTTAAGAGGCTATTTGAGAGGCTTCTTCGGAGCCTTCTTCTTTAAGCCAAATTCACATCCTTTCTTTAGGCTGTCGGACTGATTAAAGAAACCAGCAACGCCGTCAGGGTCATTGACAGCCATACAACCCTTGGGGTTCTAGAGAATACGAGGAGACCGTGGTCATAAAAGACGTCTTTCTCACCATCATTTCGACCGAGTAGTGGGCTGTCTATGTTCACGAAGATCCCTGCAATAGCTGTGGGAACGAACATGTGTAGCTTTAGCCCATTTAGACTGTTGGTTGTCCCTTCTCTGTAACATTGAACTAAAACGTCTACAAAGTGGTTCCATTTTAATGGTCTCTTTCGTGTCTTGTCAGAGATCCACATATTTACAAGAAACTGAGTGAATAAGTACCATTTATGCGCCACCACTGGAACCCTAATCAATAGCTAGTAACTACTTCACCTACCGGTTCATCAATCCATCGTCCAACCCGCCCCCGGTAATACGCTGCTTTACGTTTGCAACATCATTTCAAAATTGATTGACCTCCCACGGGTGCACAGCGGTGGTACTTCAAGAAGACGATTCTTCAAGGATACCCTCTCCTGATACTTATCATTTAGTAATTCTACTACATCTGCAAGGGACAGCCACTTAAATGAGTGCACTCGTGTCCTTTTTTCTTTTTCTAAAGCGCAAAACTAAAAAATCAAAGGATACACCGTAGAATATAAAGCAATATGCGCGACTCCCAAGAGAAGTTTATTGAATGCCTACATACACACAACCATACGAAGGAGCGGACCACATCTTCAACAGATGGCTTCCAATAAATTTAATCATTTACCAATTAAGAAGGACTCTATCTTTTGCTCTATGCTGTCCCTTATGACCAAGAGTGTCCTTAAAGCACAAGTCCACCATATGTTGGCGACATGAAATTTAAGAACTTTTCTCTCGTAGTGAACACAACGGAAAATGCACTCAAATGCCGTGTAAGAATATGCAAATGAAATTGCTAACAAGGACGTTTTGTCGTGCAAAATGAACACATACACAAACAAAAACACATCCTTAGTTCGTACTTCCTCGACTTTGGTTGTGCATTTCTGAGTAATCCTTTTGTAAAACTTGTGCGATAACATGAAAAGGATTTTTGTCACTTGAAGGAGTTGAACAAAAACAAAATTTTGCCACAATCGTCAACAGTCGAAGGATACACAAGAAAAGGACTTTGACTTGTGTGTGTGTTGTTGGATTGAAATAGAAAGATTATATCTGCGGTTATAGTTCTTTTTTTTATCTTTTCCATCGAATGTATACTCTAGATACATGTACATATGTAGTTTTGTAAGGATAACCAAGTGCATTGATGTGGTGTTTGAGATAAGAACGCTTCCATGAGCATAAAGCGGATTAAATGGCATTCGTCTGGAAGTAGTATCACGAGGTACATATCATGTGTATTATTCCAAACGAATGGAGCCAATCGATGCGGATGCGGATTGGATAGGAAAACGGAGTCAATTTGAAAATTTAAGTAAATTGTTTGCAGTAAATATGTACTAGGTCCTGAAGGAATTAAGAGAAGAGTCCTGAAAAAAAAAGCTTGGGAACCGTCTGCCTGGAACCAACCTTAGGGTGTGGATTAATTGGAATCCGTATGTGTGTAAGGTTTCAAAACTTTACGTTGTAAGAAATTTAATGCAAAGATGCAAGACTTCTCTGAAAGCCTCCTCAAGGAAGCACCTTATATCCTTACAAGCAGCAGGTTTAATGCAATTTAACTTTCTATCAATAGCCATCGAGACAAGTTGGAGACTGTCAAAGGCAGCATCTGGTTGGAATCGACATATCTACGTAGTCGACGACCATGTCAGAGATGGCTTACATTCTGGACAATTCTGAGGGACTAAGGGTGGAGTTATATGACTGGTGTTCTTTTGGTGCAAGAGCTTCTAGGCAAACGTTTCAACGTCAAAATTGGAAAGGAGGACATCTTTGGCAGGGAATTTGGTAAGTATAGCCTTTACTCAATGCCAATTGACATTGTTGAGATGCTAAACATTACTAGGTACAGCAAGCATACACTTTTCCTGATCATTATGACATTGCAAACGAAGCAAAGCAAGGCTTCCAAGCTTCTAACATCGACTCGGATCATTACCTTTATGCAATCAAATCACGAAATGCAACGCTGACAAGTTCTAATTGCACGACACAACCAAAACGCTTATCAAACGCCCAAATCTCCTAAAAACTCTTCTGCTGTCAAGTCAAATTCCATAGACCAATGCCAACGCTGCCATCAGAAACGTCATAACTTATGTGTTAAGTTTTGCCTGACGTAACTTAGGAGGCTGTCGTACCAGGCTCACTTGACAAATCTGCCTTATCGTTTGTAACAGCAAACATTGAAGACTTAAGACAGGATAAACTCAATAAAGGACACTTAACTGGTGGTTGGAAAGGCTAGAGGTTAGAATCTTAAAGCTTTCTAGCTGATCCTTGAAAGAGGGAAGTGACTTTGTTTTATCTGGAGAACATTTAGTCGAAGTAGAATCTACCTCCAGCCTATGAGATAGAGTGAGAGTTGTCTTAAGACTTTTGTTAGAAGAACGGATCCATTCCTTTTTCGGATTCCGAATGCGTTTTGGCTATAGGTCTGGCATGATGCCCATGCATTTTGCATTTTATTGTTCGCCTTGAGCTGAAGTTGACCCACTAGATGTGATGAAAGTGTTGGTCTCCTCGTAGAATGAAGTAATGTAAGTTTCAAGGTAAGTGGACTTCAACCCCAACTTCCATGGTGGAGAATGCCCTTAGAGTAGCATCAATCTCTTGAATGATTCTATCTGAGTCGAATATTGTTCGCAAGAGTAGATAAGGAGGGTGTTGGAACACTCAACGTGGTGTTCTAACATCCGGACAGCAAACGAGAAATTGATCGGAAGATGAAAGATGGAAGAACCTCACATTGTCACCAGAAGAGACTTGAGTAGAAGCTGGAGGTGTCCAGGTATCCGGCGCTCGCAACAAACGACTGTATTCAGTTACGTACATCCCCAGAGAAATATCGAAACAAATCACAAGTATCCATACTAACCAAAACTAACTACTGAGTCACCCTTAGGCCACGCAGCATCCGGCGTCAATTTTTCAGTCTCGGCTTAGGACGGCAACACTTCAATTTCATATCCTGATCCACCTTAAGAAGGTCGCTTATCGATTATAGAAAGGACACTGTAGCTAAAGGTGAGGTAACCTTTGGTAGAGAGTATGAATGCTACAAGTATTCAAGAGCTTGCTTTCATCTCTCAAATGCCGATTACACCAGTAAACCCACCAGCCCTACCAAGGCTTCTTCTCTTTCCACATGAAATGATTTGTTTTCCTTTACAGTTGAAAGGACATTTCCAAGTTGATTTTAACAATTTCTTTGCCATGATACACTCTCCAAGAAATGAAAAAGAATTTCCTTTCGCGTCAAAATTCCATTTCCTTTCTCTACCTCCGTTTTCCCTTGTGAAAAACTGCAAAAAAAAAAGAAAAATTTTAAATTAACTTCTATGGTTTTGTCAAGTTTCACTCTAAGAAAACTTTTTCATCGGTTTGTTTGCAACCATCAATTGTTCTCCTTCTCCATGAATGCAATTTGTAATTTGTCTTTTCTTTGTTCGAATGTTTTCATGACAAAAGATGTGTAAGTTTACGGTGAAAGAAAGAAAGAAAACGAAAAAGGAAAAAACACAAAAAACATTACTTGACAGTCAAGTGGTTTTAATGACAGATCCAAAACAATGGCCGAATGACAACGAAACAAAAACTATGTCAATAATAGAACTTTTGTCCTTTGACTTGACACACACTTTTGTTGTAAATAGTTGATGTGATACAATTTGTGATTACGCTTTGATGCGTTTTCATTGTTATTTGTTTCTTTATGTGGCGTGTTAACTCGTTTCTGCTTTAGCTAGTCTGGAAGTATAAGGGAGAATGATTGAAAGGAATAACTTTGGTGTTAAAGAACTGCTAATCAGTGATGGATCTTGTGAAAACAACACACACTGGTAGACAGTAGAAGGGAATAAAACTTTGATTCCAACACTTTCGGTAGGTAAGGTTGAGAAGGCAGCTTACTATTGAAAGCAAGCTTTACTGTGGCTGGAGTTTTAATGAAAAATGGTGCGATTTGCGGAAGATACTAAATATTACCAACCTGGCAACGCTCTTATTATCTCAAACATCGAGTCTCGAGTCTCGATATAAACGGAAAAGAAAACAGCTGTCAAATGAGAAGGAAGTAGTTATTTCGAAGAGTTCTTCCAGGAGTTAGAACATTGGAGCGGAGCAAGAAGGCGAGGTGGTGATCGGTATTCTTCCATTTATCACAAAAGTTCGCCAAACGGGAGCAGTCGCTCAGCCGATCCTTTTGGCACTGCTTGTGAGCTCTACTCCCTTTTTGTTTACGCGAAAGTGCCTATCACGGTTCGTAACCATAGCAAAACGCTCCTTTCATCTATTGAGCTGGTCCTCATCTGAAATCAACAAAACAACCATTCAAACCTTTCACTGTATGCTGGCTGAAGCAACGGCCACCTGTCAGTTTTTTGATCGAGATCCAGACAAGCCATATGACACCCAGAAACCAACCAGCTTACCGAGATCAAGTAGAAGGAAGACAACGAGATTTTGTGTGCTGAGCAGGTGGTACAAGGTGGGGTTGACAAGAACTACCCCCCGTCCGACGAACTAAGCCGAGCAACGACAAGCGTGCCGACGTCTTCCTCACCTGTATCTAAGTTGCCTCCATTCCGTGGCTCTACCTTGGCTCACAACAATGACAAATGCTCACAAAAGATTCAGAGGGCAATTTGCATCGGGGCAACATAAGAGCTTTACGTCTATTGAAGGTTCTCTGAGTCCAAGATGAAGGGCCGTCTTAATCGGTCTTTAATCTTTAAACTTCCACCTTAAAGTGTTTTCCTGTGTATAATATGAAACAAGCTTTCTAAACAGTAACGCCATTTACTCACGCCACACACCATCCCGTGTGAGTTGTCGTCAGAATCCTTGTTCAATAGGCTGCTCTTAATTTTCCCTGCTTATGTGAACTGTTTTCGCACTCGCACTCGCACCCCCCTCTCATTAAAGTGCAACGCAGCTCAGCAATGGTTTCCAGTTTTTTTTTTAAGAATATTTCGCATGAAAATTAAATTTTCATTTCACAGTAGGCTCAGTGCAAAATCGTTTTAAAGGATTTCCTTCGAGGGATGACGGTAGGAATGTGTGTTCTCTACACCGCACGCCTGCAGGACGTGTTTGTAGGAAAGTTTTTCATTATTTATAGATTTCCCAGCGCCCAGGCATCCCCAAATGTGTGAATGTATGTGAGTGTTTGCCTTATCTCACACAACGCGCCTACTAAGTGCAATTTGAAAATGCTTTTAGCACTGCTTTCCACTAACGGAATGTACTGTAGTTGTGGATGTACACACGAAGAAATATAACGAAGTGAAATGAGAAGTGATGCACTTTTCGTGCGGGAATGAGTACACACGCACGTGCATAGACGACCTCAATCCCATTTTTCCATTCGCACATGTGTGTGCAAATCATTAATTTCCATTTCGGATATTTGCATGCGAAGAAACTAAGTGAATGTGTGAGTGTAAGTCGACCTGGAAGACCGAAAAACTACCGAAAAATTTGAAAGCATACACGATCTAGGAATGTGTCCTTATTGTCACTTGAAACAGGTGCTAATCGATTTTCTTATGTGCAGTTTCAAGATGAAGTCGAAGGTCTGGAAGAAGATATGGTTTTGGAAGAACAAGTAGGCAATGGACGAATGTGAACACAGTCGAAGGTGGCATCAGTCTTTAGAATGCATGAGGGCATCCGTAAGAAATCTGAGACATTCTTGCTGTCACTCAGTAGATAGGACTGCAAAGGGGGATTTTACTGGTCGTGCGGTATGAATGTACGTATCGTTTCAAGGGCTGCTGTCGAGGTCATTTCTATGGCACTCCATTTTTTCATTCTACGGCTGACCACCAAAACAGGCCACCAAATGCTAGAACAAGACCAAATCATAGCCGTGCACATCCTGAAGATAGCAGCAATTCTCTTGCATATATAGGTAGAATGCGATGGTTGCCTTCTTTGTTCTTTCTAAAGTGCTTTCCCTCAAGCTCGTCGACTGCAATGGCTCGGCCACATTGAACAAATGGACTAGAATGCTCCAGCTAAGAGGATCTTTGAATTTCAGTCACCTGGTTCACGAAGAAAAGGAAAACCTTACTTCCGGTTTAAAGATCAGGCAATCGCGGACGCAAGAAACTTTGGTCTGATAAACTGGAGGCAGTGTGCCCGGGACCGTGAAGGATGGAAAGCGGCATTAGTTCCGGCTCAAACCCTCCAAGGGTCATTGGTCTGATAAGTAAGTAAGTTAGATTCTCACCAACTCAGTTGGCGGGGTGGTATGCAGTCAAGGTATTTGGCTTTTCCAAGATTTGAAACTGAGATCCTTAAAAGAATGTTCTACACTTTTTCCGTTTGTCTACCCCATTCCCTCGTGATGACCGGTTACACTCCTACTCCTGCCCCACAATTCCTTGGAACTCAATCCAAAGTTGTCTCTACGTAAAACCAGAATCTTAATGTTCCATCACTTTCTGGAATAAGCTTCCTTTAGCTGTTCTTTAAGTTAACAAAAGCACCAAGAGTGATCCTTCCTTCTGCTTTTCGTTTCCACTTTCCTTAAGTCAAAGTAAATTCATTTTTCCTTGTACCATTCAGCTCCCGTCTCAGATTCTCATCACTAAAAACCCATCACAAGTGATCCGAACTTGACACTTAGGTCTTTGATCCCAAACAAAACACTGTAAAATATTCCACAAATCATAAAAGTCACAAATGTTGCGTATACGCCACAGTCATCCACAACCAGCAGACAGATAAAAACCTCAGACATCGTTTTATTCTCCCCAGACGAAGCAATATACCAAGTTCAGGGTCAAATCATTATAACAGTCTTACGCTGCAGCTTTTATCGCCTTCAGGTTGTTAGCTACGTTATATGTCATGTATCGTGACCATCTTATCCCTCATAAAACTCTCAAAACGAGACAAATTCCTACAAATCCTTGAAATGGCTTCCCTCTGTGTCAAACTTTTTTTGACAGAGAACCTCATCTAATCCCATACCCAAACCATATTTCATAGAGAGAGAGGGAGAAAGTCTCACCCCCTCCCCCTCTATCTTCTTCTTTTGACGTGTCTTTCCGGTGCGCTCATTTTAAATTGTCAGCAGGAAGTAAATTTAAATATCACTTCACCACACATATCCTTTTTCTAATTTCAACTTTTCCATGTGACTCCTTTCGAAAATACATACGAAATATAAAATTTCATTTCCCTTCGGGGAAATCGAGAGAGAGAGAGAGAGAAAGAGACAAATTTTTCGCGTATATGATATTCATACACCATCTGAGAAAATTATATCTGATTAAATCACGTGCAGAATTCTCTGCGGGTTGACAGTCTTGACATTCCCGACACGAAAGGTGTAAGTGAGTTTCGTTAGATGTTATGTGTGTGGGTTTGGGATAGCTAAAAAGGAGACACGTCACTTTAGGATGTTGTTAACCCTTTTTTTTCTCAAATATTCCTTTTCTGGTTGAGGAATGAAGATAGATAAACACTTGTGAGTGAAGGGTTGCGTCTTTCATATTCTTTGTCGGGATTTTATGGTTAAATTGCTTTTCATATGGCATTGCGGGTAGAAATAGTACGTCAAAACAAGTGTGCCTTTGACATTTGCGAAGAATTTGCTGTAACCAGAGTTAGAGAGTGATGATATTTAAATCTGACAGTTTTGTCATATTTCATTTGACAGTTGTTAAGCAGCCAAACACTTTCTTTTGTATTCTGTCAAATAAGCTGCAACTGAATTCGTTCATTAGATTTACACTGAACTCTTCCATTGACTTATGTTGTTGATGAGAACGTAAGAACATGAGACTGATGATAGAATTGATTCGAAACCAACAACCGGTGCCAAACTTGAACAGTAAACTCCGTGAGTGAGTGAGGACAATGTTCAGTATTTGAAGAGACTAAGGTTAGGGTAGGTAAGGGTAGATAGAAGACCAACGGCAGGTTTATTGTGATTCCACATGGATGTTGAATAGACTCTCCATGTCTTCTACAATAAGCCAATTAGAGCTTAGGTTAGGTTGCAGGGGTGGCTGCATTTATGTACAGCCTCAGTCGGATTTCAATAGATCCATTGTGTTCCCTGATGTGGTGTGGGAAACTTAAAATAAATGGAATAGATTACAATTTTTGTCAGTTGGCCTCCCTAAACCAACCTGAAGGGTCCGAAGGGACTGTAGAATGGTTCTCGGTAGCTTGCTTGACAGTTCACCCAGATCATTGAAGAAATGTTCTCCGAAAGTTGTCCTTCTGTTAGAAAGAGCTTACGTTGAAGTGAACAAAGTTTCTGACATCTGTGTTTATCAGATCGCCAAGGTCGTTATAGTAGAAGGGTCATAAACGAAGTTTTCTTTTACGGGAGCGAGCCGGGCAGCTACAAAGAAGGTGAAGAATAGTTTCCTTCTCCTCTTCGTCGATGCAGCTTTTACCTTTACAAAAATCATTTCAATGTATACCAAGCCTTGTTGTGTGCTTGCCTGTAAGACAATGTCCCGTGAAGAGACTTAGTGTCGCGAATTTTTAAGAAAAGCTCTTCACCTCTGATATGGACCAATCAGGTTGTTAGCAAAAGGCTTTAGGAGCTCAACTGACACAGCAGATACGATTTTGAAACGCATATATAGCTGGCACAACTTAGAGGGTCTCCTTTCTTGCTGATCTGGCAAATAATGATGGGATTTCATATTTTGCGGATGAGTTGGTGCAAGCTTCTTACAAGGTTCACTTCTACTGCTTCTTCGTTCCCCTTCTAAGAAGACAGTGCTTGTTCCTTTTCTTCTTCTCGTAGAGTTCCTGAGTGGCTCTGATCCTTGTATACTCCTCCGCCCCTATCTCGCTGCGTACACTTGCCGGCATTCTTTGCCAAACCAAGGGTTTCGCGGTAGTGACTGTGACTTTTTGATAGTGTTACCACTGGTCTTCCGTATTCGATGCTGGCGGCATAGAGCCTCTTGAGAGATTATAGGACACAAGATCAGAAGACAAGAAGGCTGTGTCAATTTCTTGTGATTGTAGCCGTCCATCTTCGAACTTCCTCACAGACTTCATGCCATCAAAGTCCACCACCGACGAAATATTCATATTGCAGCAGATCTTGGAGAAAACTCAAGAATGTTGAACCTGTTCGTACATCTTTTCTCGATATTAGGGCCGCGTATGACAGCAGTTATAGAGACAAGCTGGCTGTGACCTGCAGAGCGGATGAACACCAACACTCTCACTGTTTTCAAATCCACCCCTGAAGGAAGGCGCAGTAGAGAAAGACCGCGACTATGGTGACCTAAAACAACTCAAGCATGCGAACCTAGAGGCTGAACTGCGAGCTGAATTGAGACACATTTAGTTGACCTCGGACTGTAGCGCTATCATTAGTAAATGAACACACTCTCATGTTCCGTGAACAAATCCAATTATCCATGCCACTACCACCTGTTCAATCAAATAAATCCCACCACCAATCATCGCAGTAATCACATTATCTTTCACCTTCTGTACACCAATCAATTGGATAGATATCTTTGTCCGTCTCTTACATCATAAATTATTCATTCACAAGGCAATCGAGTGATCCTTGAACTGTGATGATCCTTCTCCGCCATCCATTATCATCGTTGTCAGCCACAAGTAACACACATAAAATTGTGTCATGTGGCAAACTTAACTTTATGTCACTACAAGTATATTCCACGGAAACACAAGAGTTCGTCCTGTTTCAGGATAATCAATATTACATCGCTGAATAGAGACAAAAATAATTAATTTCTTTCGCAGATAACTTGCCATAACGCGGTGTCTCAAACCATTGACAGGCACACACAACAATTTCTATTGAAATCCCAAGTGTCGTCCTGATTCCGCAGAAGGACACACAACTAACTTTGACAAAAATAAACTTCACTTCGTGCTGATTTATTGGTTTCCTTTGTCCGATTTGTTGCTCGATTTTAGTAGCTCTACACCAATATCATAAATCTTAACGACACTGATTACGAAGTCCTCGTTCTCATCGATGTAGATGAATCCTTTTCGTTTTTTTTTTTTCTGTTCTCTTTCACTTGCTTATTCTCTTGTTCTAGAACGTGGCAGCGAAAAACTTCCGCCCGCAAATTCGTTTTGATCCTTCTTCCGGTTCCGTCGCGTTTTACACACACAACCAGCGAAGCATCCTTTTGTATACTAAAGCAAAACTATGCCACGACGATAAACGAATTGAAAGGATATTACGTCGTCCGATTATCGCATCGGATCGGGGAATCATTAATCATTTTGGTATTTGTATGTGTATAAATGCGGCTGTGCGGCTACTGGATACGGGCTTCTGTATCAGCGGGGGTGGCGTCATGCATATGTATTTATGTCGGCGTAATTGATATGCCATAATTTAATGTTCACAGGAGCAGGAGCACAGGACTACGAACCGTATTCCAGTGATTTTATCAATTTTCGAAATATGGAAATTATAATTGAATTATATTCGGACGCATACAGATACAGTAAACTCCAGTAATGCCACCCCGATAAGCGTTCACAAAAAAAAAACAGAAAAAAGGACTAAAGTGGGGAGGAGTGGGTGTAGCTGGGAAATGCTACTTCAATGAAATATTTATGACCGAGGATTTGTTTGTACAATTTTTTTCTTTTTTGCTCGTCCTGTCTGATTCATGTGGTCGTGATAAATTGACAAATGATGGTAAATGATTATGTCCTGGATGTGTGTTATGCTTTTGGGCGGGAGTGCGTATAGCATATGTGAGTGTGTACACACCGACTTGGTTTGTTTGTGGCAAGTTAAACAGAGTGACAACAAAGTTTTTTTTTTTTTTTGTCTGATGAACGATGTCCTGCGCGAATTGTTTTTTTTTTTTATCAAATTAACAGAGATTAACAGTGTAGAAGTGATGTGTCAAAGAGTATGCGGGTGATATTTGACTTTTGGACTTTTTGAATGTTGTATTTGAAGGGTTGGTATCTGATGGGTGATTATGGGGATTATTAAAGTTCACAAGGATTCCAAGGAAGCTGCGGGAATAATTGTTGTTTTTTTTTCTTGAGTTGAACTGTCACCAACTTGTTGTTATTTTTTGAGATATGGAAGCCTTGAGTTGTGATAACAGATGAGTCCTTAAGTTTTCAAATCAATGAAGTGTGAAAAAGGACATCAATTCGTTTTGTTATAATCCCTGTCAATCGCTTTTTACCAAATTGAACTTCTGTCAGTTCAGTAACCGTGGACAGCTCTGTGAATGGAATGTGGACTTATCGTCTTGTTACTCTGATGGCCTTCTGAAGTGGCACCACAAAGATTTCTTGATCGCGATTTGAAAAGTTCTCGGTTGCTAATGCTGACCAACTACTTTTGACTCACTAAACTAAGCATTCACTTGCTGAGCCTTAAAGAATTCCAAAGTAGAAGTGACGCGAGTGGCATTAGAACCTCAATACCAATCATAAAATCATCAATTCGGTCGAGCCCATGCTTGAAGAAAGACACATCAGCGCAGAACTAGGAGGAAGCCAATTAAAGGTTAACATCACTGCTATAGGTCCTGGAATTGAACGAATAACTTCAATCAACCAAACTTGACGGAGCGTTCTTAAATACATTCAGGTCGGTTGACCTTCCTAGATTTTATAAGACCTTATTCCAACTCATACCCATGAAGAGAGAAATGGAAGGATGAGGCTATGCCAGGTAAAGACACTCATGGCAAGTTGGACCTTTCCAAATCAGTTATAGACTTCCAGACCACAGAAGAGTTTTTCAAGCATAGGTCTTGGCAGGGACAGTAGCAGCCCGCTAAATTGGAATGAAGATCGAGATGTGACTTTTTTTTTACCACCAGTCACTTCGGTAGCCAAGAAGGACTTAAGAGTTCCTTGATATAACGACACGGCTGACGAACCTGAGAGGAAGCGTTTATCACTGCTCAGCATGACTTAGGAATCAGGGCGCTCATCAAAGCATTGTTGTCACTGTACCATCTCCAAGTCGTAGGCTAAGTCGGAGTCCAAGTCGAAGTCTAAGTCAGAGATCTGCTTAGTTAACACAATTATCAAACCCATATACGAATATATTGGGCCTTCAACCCCAAGGTTAGGTTAGGTAGGAGTGGCAGGCTGCAGGTGCAACCTTACTTAGACCAAATAAGATCCGTTGTGTTACCAACAAGATCTGTACTTCACCAGAAATTCTACCCGCAATACCATTGCTATGAAGCGCCGGAAGCTACCTATGTTGATGTCAGCCAGTTCACTAATGTTGTTAAAGAAGCTAGCTCCCAAGTATGCTCTTCTTCGAGCTGAGAGGGCCGGACATGTATAGAGAAGGTGGAGAATCCTTCTTCTCCTCGTCCTGCAATTTGCAGGTGGCGAGAGGCATTCTTAAATTCCCCTTTTCCAGAAGAATTGGCAGAGTTGTGCCCTCTCTGGCGAGTTCATCCGCGATCCAGTTGCCTGGAATGTCTCTGAATCCCGGCACCCATATAAGGTGAATTTTGAAACCCCAAAAAAGCTGTCAGATTGATTGTTTCGCCTAGCATGCATAAGCATCTTCGGTACAATGCAAATGAGCCCTACAGCTAGACCTTACTACACCTTACGCCACTGAATCTTGCAGTGCAAACAAAAAGCCATTCTGGGGGCTCTTAGGCTGCTTCAGATTCTTTGTTCCTAGGGTAAATGGATAATGAAAGTCTGGTTGCATCACTCAACTCTCAAATTTGATGCACAGACAGCTCCGAATTGGATAGGTGCTTGGGTTTATGGACCTATATTCCAACAAGCAACAGCGCTTAGTAAGTTGGGTATCAGCAGTTTTCCAAGCTCAGGTCTACGCAATTGTCTGCGGAGAAGAGTAAGAGGAACCCGCGTTTATACCTTTTCAGACAGCCAAGCGGCTCTGTGAAGCCTCAAAGCTTACACGATAAAGTCGAAGCTTGTCTGAGACTACCTGAAGTTCGCAAAGACCCTGCTTCGACAAATATATTTACGGTTGCTGCTCTCGAGGCTTTGAGAGAAATGAACGGGGGGACGTCGATCAACAAGTCGCTCATTGGTCCTTAACCCTAGCTTAAGATAATAGGAAACCAGTACTCTCGTGGAAAAGTCCGCACACATCTCTATGCGTCCCAGTTTATCCTCATTTTAAAGACTCCATTACAAGTCCAAGTCAGAAGATGTTGATTCGATTTTACCTCACCAAGATTGATGGGGGATTTGTAGAATGTGCACTGTTCCACCAAGGACTGTAAAGATATCATTCCTCGATGTGAAAAATGGATTCTTTGCACTAAGGAATGAATTAAGTGCTTCGATCCGAAGAGTCTTCGGATCCAAGCCGGAGGAACAACACAGTAGAGGAAGACATCAACTGAGGGTTGTGCTCAAAAGTGGAAAGGAACTTCAGTTAAAATACGGCATGAGTCTGAGGGCAGCTGACTAGCAATCTTACTGGCTCAAGTGACTTATAGCAAAGCAAAGAGGGTTCTAGAGAGAACTTCTCGGACTGATCGACTAGCAATCTTACTGGCTCAAGTGATTTTTAGCAAAGCATAGAGAGTTCTAGAGAGAACTTCTTGGACTGATCACCGAAGAAGTGTTCCATCGGAGTCTGCTGGAACCTAGGCAGTGACTAAAGAACTTGCATTCGGGGCTTAAAGGTCTCTTCCCCGGTCCTTCATCTTCTGATATCATTTCACTCAGAAATTTCCATAATCTCCGAATACAACCTTCTAGCATGTGTTTCCCTGCAAATTCTAAATCCCATCATCCTTCGCTCTAACCCCACACATACTCGTAAGCGTATACTGTTCAACAAATCAACATATCATCCAAAAGGTATTAATTTAAATTTATTACCCACAAAACGCACCCCTATTCGCATCTGATTCCAACCGAATTCCTATTCCTCCTTGAAGCTGGAAAATTTCACAGTTTCACCATTTCAACATTCGCGCCAGTCAGTGGCACTGCCACAATAATAAGGCGACGACAAATTTATTGGCCATCAAGTAATATTTCCTCGAGCGAAATAAATCTGTCGAATGTGGAATAACACCACGGATAGCGAGGTGCCTCTCTACATTCAGCATTCAGCAAGGAAATTTATGACAGTCTCACACGCACGCATAAGGGATCCTTTTCCGACACCTACTACTGTATGTATGTTTGCACCCAAAGACGAGAGAAATGGGAAATTAATGATGACGGCTAGAGATGTGAATGTGATGGGACACGGCAAAGGAACCAAAGGGGACGCTGCGCTGTTTCGATTTATGAATAAACTTGTATGTGTTAGGTTTGTCGGTTATGTCCTTTGGACGTGAATATACCATCGGGCAGAACCGAACAGTTAATGAAATGAATTCTCTAATGCTAGCTAATAAATTATGACACACACACACAGATACATATGTACAACACCTCGACGAGCCATTGCAGTTGATTATCCTTGCAAGATGGATGGCATCATACGATTAACATTGTTCGAGAGGATAATTGTCATCAATGCCAAAATGAATTGAGTGGAATGCACATACTGCCCTGGATGGCTGATGGGATTGACTTCTCTGTACAAAACTGGAAATTGAATTAATTATGCTTTAGCACCTGGAAGCTTAAGGCGGTCCACTTAAGCCCATTAATTATGATTTGGGGGGTTTCTGGTAGAACATTTTGATTAGAATGACGTCTGCAGATGGATTAGAGATTGTCTTGTGCATATGATCCATCTTCCAATAATAATCGATGAAGAGGAAGGAACCTACAATGGGTCTTCTCGGTGGTCATTCACTTTTAAGCTATTGGTGTCACAGGAGTAGGTCTGAAGTTGCAGCCAGAACCAGTCAGCCTTTGTAAAAATATGTTTCTAGTGCGAAGCTTGAGTGATGCAGTCTTTAAGAATGTGCTCTGTATGTCAGTGGGACACCTAGATATTTTGGGTTAAAAATGTGCATGACGGTTGCTCCATCAAAGTCATTTATGTTCTCGCATGTCGGTTGTCTATGGGTCAGTTTAAGATGGGTCCGACTTCAATCTCCACGTTTTGATGTTTATGTCAGTTGTTCCAAGTCTTCGGTGAGTTCGCTCTAACAACCTGTGACACAATGTCGTCTGGGTATTGGAACATTTTGATGCTCCTCGAGAAAAAGTCAGCAACTCTGTGACAGGCCATCTTTAAGCGATCTTCAGCAGCTTCTTTTGGGACTTTGAATCTGCAGTTAGCTAGCATCTCGTTCATTTATGCGAGGATTTTCTTATCTTGGGCAGCTTGGGCAGAAATCGTTACAGACGGTGCCCAATCGCTGAGCATATCTGGCCCTTTTAGAGCTTTAATCAGTTACGAGAGATGGTCTCTTTTTACTCGAATTAACTGTTTCTATCTTTGAGGATCAAGGATAGACCAAAGAGCCCGGCGTTGTTTCAATACTTACTTATCAAGCCATCGACCCTGAGAGGGTCTGAGCCTGAACTAATGTCGTCTTCCATCCTTCACGGTCCCAGGCACGCTGCTTCCAGTTTACCAGACCAAGGTTCCTGGCGTCCGCGATTGCCTGATCTTTAAACCGGAAGTTCAATCCTCTTTTTCTTTGCGAACCAGGTGCTCTTAGGTGGAGCATTCGCGTCCATTTGCTCGATGTGGCCGAGTCAGTGCAGTTAACGGATTTTTGCCTTCCGGACTACATCCAAATCTTTGTGCAGCTCGTAGGGCTCGTGGTCATATCTTCTCCTCCATTCGCCCTCCTCGCAGACAGGACCAAATATCTGACGTAGAATTTTTCTTTCGACGGATCCCAAGATCTGCTCCGCTGTCTTACCTATCGTCCAGCATTAAACTCCATAAAGCAAGACTGGTAAGATCAGGGTTTTGTAGAGCATGGTTTTCGTCCTTTGAATTAGGAGTTTTGACCCTAGTTGTTTGGCGTTGTTTCAATAGTCTAACAATAATCGTATGCAGAATGCTGAACCTTCATCTGAACCTCTTGGTTAACTCATCAACTGAAAAGAGGAATGAGCCAACTTACTTATTTATCAGGCTTGGAGGGTCGAAGCCTAAACTAATACTGCTTTCCATACATTTCGGCCCCGGGCACGTTGTTTCCAGTTTACTAGATCAAGGTTAAGACTAGCTTCCGCGACTGCTTGATCTTTAAAACGGAGGCTCGGTTAAACTAAGACTTGATTCGAAAGATCAAGCTGATTCGTCCTGCAAGAGGAACTATAAGAGACTAGGAAGATTGTTTCGAGGTCTCTCCAAGTCGCAACCAATTTGTGTTGTGGGCCCTTAAGTTGGTAGAAGTGGTTGCCTGGTAAGGTCCTACCAGAAACAAGTTGCGGACCCTTAGACTGTTATATCTTCCTGTATTGCTTAGCAGGACCTCAACGATATCCTTCATTTCTCTTCATCAAAGTAATTCCACTGGCCACCTACAGAATCAGTGAACAAAGCTTCAATTAACCAAACTCATTTCTGTCCTTAAGCATTCAATTGGCCTTTACACATCCCTTTAGCAATTGACTCTCTGAGTCTCTTGTTAAAATTCCCAAATAACCTCAAGCATATAGCCCCTGACAAACCAATAATTTCATTGTCGCGTTGCAAAGCTCAATTAATCGTCACAATTATAGCCAAACAAAGACCCTCCGGCCAAACAAAACTGACAAAAGTGTCAAATTGTATAAATTTCAATTTCAATTGAAAAAACTGATCTCTTTGGCGGTGGTGGTGGCGTTGGCGGCTTGTTCCGTTCCATTTGTGCCCGTGTACCCCGGAGCACTGACACCATTACGCTTTGTTCTGTAAAATGCAACGCAAAATTGAAAATCAGGAGCAGGAAATCGCGCCTCCGCACTCAATATAATGGAGAACTATTCAATGCACTACAGAATTCCACTTGTTAGTGTGAGTTGTCTAGCAGCGAACTTTCTAACCAAACGCGCTATCCTCCACCACGTCCTTGTTTTTTTTTTTTGTTTTTTTTTTGTCAGCTGATTGCTGCGCTTCTGTTGTTTGGTGATTGTGAAGGATTCAGAGTTTACAGAAACGAAGGATTTCACCCGAAGCACACACAGGCAGTCAGAGAGACAGCAGACCCCCGGAATAGGAACCAAATAGAGACAAAACAAAAGGGATCGCTTCGCAATGTGAAACAATGAATACTGATGATGGTTGGGACTTTGCTATGAATAATTATTATCCTTGTTCACATAGTTGTCACAATGTCTCAAGAGGATGTTCCATCTTCGTTGGTGTATCTTGTGTGTTTGGGGGGATGTGCATGTGTGGAGCACAAAAAAATACGGATGAAGACGCGCAATTCTACATGAGTGAGAATCACAAACACACACACACACACAGAGGGAGAGAGAGAAGAAGAACAAGGAGTCACTCCTTGATGGATGTATTCATTGTCTGTTAGTTGCACTTTTAGATGGTTTTGTTCTCTTTTCTCATTTGGAAGGGAAACATCTGCGCTTACATGTCCTGGATTATAGGGATTGTGCAAATGGGAAGCAATTGCTCTTATGGTGGGTTGAAGGTAAATGGACTGCATGTTAGGAGCACTTAAAGTGGCTTAAAGTGGAAGTGGTTGCATTCGAAGAAGCTTCGAGATGTTCAAGTGGGCATTTTAGGGTGGATTCAGTTTGAATCCATTTCTCGTTGATTAGAAACAGTTTTCTCAGACTTTTTAGATCCGAAGACCTTCTGAGTTTAGAAATATCTAGTTTATAACCATGCGTTGCAGAATGCGGATTAATAAGGCGAAGAGGCTATAACTCAAACTTAACAGAGATGCAAGTGGGCCTTGTGGGGCCACCTTTGACACAAGAAATGAAGAGGAATGTTGTCTCTGGTAACATCTTGCACTTGGGCAAGTCTTTCTGGCAACTCGTCGCTGGTCTTGGGCCACCCTTCGGTGGGTTGGTGGATTCAACTCCTCCAATGGCACGGAAATGCACATACAGGGTAAAGTTTCTGAACGCGCTCAACTAGATGAGATGCTAGGTACGATCCCTGTCACTGCGCAGCTCAAGTTGGCATACAGCCTCCACGTGGCGCCCCTAGATAGCTATCCCAGCATCCGCTGAATAGTGAACTTATGTGTGCAGCCGTGTTCTAGGCAAGAAGATACGTTCTTTTCTTCCCCAGCCAGTTTTGGCGGTTGTGCGTAGGGTTAACGGCCCAACCGCGTAAAAAACGGATTGCTACGAGAGAACTTACTGCTAACTGAACTAAAGGACCCGATCACGAAGAAGACGAAGACCGAACCTCCGGTTTAAAGATCAGGCAATCGCGGACGCAAATTTTTAGTCTAGCAAAATGGAAGTAGCGCGCCCGGGACCGTAAAGGATGGAAAGCGGCATTAGTTCAGGCTCAGACCCTCCAAGGGTCGCTGGCCTGATAAGTAAGTAAGTCAGTCGCTGGTTGCAAAGTAGATTCACTTATGAGGAAGCCAAGGCCAAAGGCATATCTCTACCATACTTGGATGTTCAGGAGGATCACTTTCAGACAAAAAGTGCCCGGTTAGCAGCATGACAGCTCATAGAGACCCAGGACCTACATAGCTTCTCGCAACCATTCATGCTGCGCGTGTTATAGTTTTCGCACCTACGGAAGGAGCCTGCCATCTCCGAACGACGGATTGAGAAGCTTTTTCATGACAAATTACACACTCGGAGGATTCTCATTGCTGCCAAGAAAAAAATTAGAACCTATATCCACAGTCCAACGCACTAACCACTAAGGCACGACGACCTTCACGATGGGTGGAGTTTTTCACGTTTGGTCTCGAGGTTTCCAGATACCTCAACGTCGCTCCATCTAACGATCGATACCACAGGGAAATATGCTTTATCCTTTGGTAAGACAATAGACCTATAGGTATCTGTTCTCTAATCTCTTTTGTTCCCTCGCAATAGAAAACAATATGTCCTGCGAAATTAAAAATTATGATCGACAGTTCAGAGAGTGTCGAGTGTAATAAGACGCAAAATACACTTCCAGCTTGTTTGCAACTTCCAACTAAACCATTGCCCAAGTAGGTAATTCAATACACTTATCCGCCTACTCGAGGGTATATTCAACTTTTTTTTTTGTTTGGTTCACCCCCACCCTTCAGGCAATTTCCATTCAAAATTGATAACTCAACCAAAGTCCATGCAACAATTCACACAAAATAAACTCCTAGCGAAAAGTTGAAAAGTTTTCCTTCCCCACAAAATAAAATGCAAAACTTTCACCGAAAATTTAATTCCAAACAAACAAATTCCCTCCCTCCTCCCTTCCCCTCTCTTGAAATGAGAGACACAAAAAAAAATTGAAAAACTCTACAAAACACAAAATAACAAATTTTTTAATATGACAAAGCGCCCACGGAAAGCACTGCCCGCGCAAAATCCTTCGTCCTTCTTTCAAAAAAAAAAATAAAAACTAGTTTACGCGATAAAAGTGACCTTTTTTCCGCTGCGCGCAATATCTTTGCCGGCGGCGATATATCCCAGGAACAAGAGATACTCTCCGCAAATTCTCCAAATAACCACATTAGCATAACATAAAACTTTATCCTTTGTCTATCTGCGGGGCGATAAGGCGCACCCGTGCTACGGTATCCCACCCTGAAAGTGGAAACTTGTCCGTCCATCCATAGGTGATTCGTGAAGGGAAAAACCAGCTCAGAAGCGCGCCGTTGTAAAATAAAATTTTAATTATACATTCGGAGCGACAAACGGAGGAAACCGCACGATAAACGTTGTTCGGCTCGTCCCTCATCGAAGGACGAGAACACCTGCCGAGGACGAAGTAAACGGGAAACGATATGCAACCGACACTCAAAGTGAGAATTTCCACACACACAAACACACCAAACCATGGACGAAAAAAAGGACGACGAGAGTATAAAACAGGAAAACTTCTAAGCCAGAGAGACACCGAAAGGTGACAGATTGCTCTTCTGGAATTAGCCTGGCATGGCGGGCAAACAGGTGACATGCCAAGTCTGGATGGGTGCCGCAGTAACTTTAACCGGAAACTTTTCCACTATGAAACGAAATGGATTTTCCGACAGTCGAGGCCCGTTCGTAACTTAAACAACGCAACGTAATTAGTTCATTGGATTAGCATAAAATACGGGCTTCAGCAGATGAAGCCAGAGCTGGAGGAGCGTAACGAAACTTGTTCCTTCTGACTGTGTTTGCCAGCGATTGTATTGTGTCGTTTGTGATGTGCACTTTCTCTGTCTCTATACCATCCACAGCTGCTTGCTTATTGTTTGCGAGAGGTGAATGCTCAAGGATACATTGATTAATAAGGAGATTCATTCCACATAGACACAGATGAGTGTTCTTTGCCACTTCAGACTGGAGGGAAACTTTTTTTTTTTTTTTTGAAAGCCTCCACACAGCGTCACACCGCCATCATTTGGATTCAACGTCGCGGTTCGCTAAGTGTTTTCTTGGAGAAGAAGTTTTTGTCCAGAGCTCTAAGGAAGTTCCCAAACTCTGACTGACGTGCGTACTTTATCTCTTTGATAGACATGCCGGTGGAGGGCTCGTAGATGAATGATTTAGGGTGGAATATTGATTACGCCTGGGGTGTCTGGAGCGTTTGAATAGATTCCCACTTAACGGTGATATTGAATCCTTGAATTAAGGGAATTATTTAACGGTTAAGGAGGTTGAAGTGGAATGTCCTTTCGAAATTAGGCAAAAAAAAAGCACGTACAGTCTGGAGTTTGGCTATGTGTACCTTGGCACAGATGGTATGTCCTAGTTAATTGGGTTTTTTTTTTATTTCTTTGATGCCCCGACAGAGGTGTGGTAGATGACTTAAATTCAGCTGATGCAGACTTTCTTTTGTCATCGATACAATACGAACGTAGTTAGTTTGAAGAGATCCTCTGAGAAGAAGTACACTTGGACCAAAAGTAGATTCATTGTGCCTAAGGAAGTGCACAATAGATTCTTCCTCTACCTAGTTTCTGCAGATTCTACAGAAATCGTTGCAATAAATTCCCAAATGCTGCTGAGCATGCCTAGGATGCCGTGTTCTTCTAGGACGTTAGTTTATTTCGAGATTTGGTCTCTTTTTAGTTGATTTGACGCTTTCGATCTGTTAGCATCGAGAACAGGCCAGATTACCCTAGAACTGTTACAATAGTCAAGATGTTTGCCATCTTTGATGTGCTTTCGATGGAGGATAGGTGTGAATTAGGCTTTGACATGGCCGAGGGGCCTACTGTATGTACCTTGAGAGTCTTGTCTGTCTTATTCGGACCCAATAGAGTATGACATCATGCTGACACGTGACAGTCCTTCGCTACCTTAGACTTTGTTGTGTATGATACAAGAGATCTGATCTCAGCTTGGCTGTCGATATAAATCCCAATATCTGGGCTTGATCCTGAGTTAGTCTTTAGCCAAGCGACGGCCTGACTGATAGCCGTGACTTCAACTGGGAAGAAGACACTACAGTGATTGAAAAGATTGATGGAGGTATTTCGAAAAGACACCTGCACCACCCGTAAAGATAGAGATAGACTTATTTCAGAGGATTTTGCGCCGACTTAAGACGCTTCTGTCCGATATTGTGTGCTTTCAATTGATTTAGGAAAACTGGAGTGAATCAGTAAACTGTTGGCATGTCCCACGTTTTTCTTGCACCATTGGTATGTTCCTCTCAGCTTAAGGACAGCGTTAGTGTCTGAGAAGTTCTCAACGCACCTTTAGTGCTGAGGCAAGCCACACGTTCGACTTTCTCGAAAACTTTTACCCCGGTTCTAGAATTCATTAAAGAGCAGATGGTACACCTCTTTGTGGTGTAGGTAGGTAGGTAGAGGAGGCGATTCAGCATGAACTTTAAGTAGCGCTAGATGTGCCTTTTTGTTACCACGACTCGTGTGACCTGGTTGGTGATGTATGTTGTTGAAGATGTGGGACAGTCGGTGCCTAGATCCGGCCTGTGGAGTTAAGATCTCTTATCCCTTTACCCAAAATGTCATTAAGAAGAAGAATGGTTGGTTTAGTGCACGCAGTCTGGCTCTTGCTAGTGCCGGACATTTGCAGATGAAATGGGAGAGAGTTTTCGTTCCCGCAACTACGGTAGTGGGGGTTGTACGGAATACCTAGTTTGGCCGCATGGTCTCCAATTGACCAATGTCCCGTCATTGTCGCCGTGATTCTGGCGATATTTGGGCGGGTTCTGTTTATTAGGTCTTTTGTTCAATTCTTATCGTAGGTAGGCCATATCTTCCTTGATATGGTTCTGCTGGTTAACCCTTTCCATTGGAGGTTTGCCTTCTGCAGGAAGTGTAAATAAATTTGTCCTTAACCACTCCTAGCGAGATATGGAGCTGAGCCCTGGCTGGCCAGTTCATCTGCACGCTCGTTTCCTTCTATGTCACTGTGCCCAGAGCCCAGAGCAGTGTGACCCTGAAGCATTCACCCAAGCGAGCAAGTTCGTTCCGGCACTCCTGTACCAGTTTGGAGGATATGATAGCCGAGTCAATAGCTTTGATAGCGGCTTGGCTATCTATGAGGTCAGCAATGTTTTGTTTGTGCATTGTGTCACGCCCGAGTTGCGTGCAAGTTTCACGGATTGCCAGTAGTTCCACCTGAAAAACGATGGCAAGATCCGGAAGACGGTATGATAATGATATTCTTCCTTGTGGTGTACCCCAGTATGACTTCTCCCTAGCTGAACTGCGTTGCTTCTCGAATAAGACTTTGGATCCATGCAAAGGTGCTGCCTGGACAAGATCAAGTACTATAAAATAGTCAAGCTACTGCCTTTTCATTCTCACGGAAATCACTGTCAATCGGTTTGATGTGATGACGTCGTAAATTTTTGACATTTATTCTCACAACTTGTTAGCAAAGTTTCTTTATGTTCTAGCACAGAAGAACGTTAAAAGTTGTGTTAACTGTGGGCAGCATTCAGTTCATAAATGAACGATCGTGTCTGCAAGAGAAGAGTGTTCGGTATCCAATCTCAGCGTTTAGTCTAGTATTCTCTTGTTAGACAAATTTCATTGTGACACACCTGTGAAGCAATACCTTCATTCTCAATCCCAGAACTGAATCCAAAAAAAAATTTTTTTTGAGTTCGAAACAGAAATAGGCAATAATCAACCAAATCATTCCGAAATGTTTGTCATAACCCCTTTGATTAGTTAAACCTCACTTTCCGACAGCATTGACCATTGTGAAAACACACAAGTTAATCCTTGAAAAATCCTTCAGACGTTTCCCCTGAATCAACACGTCAAATTCTTTGACATTCCTGACTGTAAATTGAAATCCGAACACAAGAAAGAAGTTGAAAATAAAAAATGGCACGTATAAGCTCCTCAAAGGAAGCAATGCAATAACTTGAACCCATTTCAATGGAGATTAACGCTTTAATGTTTGGGAAATTGAAATTTTTTCTCATTGAACCCTTTTCATGAAATGTAACGTGTATAGCTGACCCATGCAAGGAATGGATCTTTTTTTTTCCCCCTTGACTGTGAAGAAGGACCATCACTGGAATAAGGTAAAAATGAAAACTTTACGGATAAATCAAAGGAAAAGCTTGTCATGAATGGTTCAGTTTTTGATTGTCATCGTTTTATTCTTCAAAGAAACTGAATGTAGTTTCAATTTTGGAATAAATTGGATCAAGTTTTCTTTGGCAACAGAGCTTTCTTTTCAGGCTTTCGAATTCAAGGCGACAAATAAACCCAAACTTCGGTTTAAGAAGCCCAGTACCTGCGAGTTCAGAAATGGATGGATGTTCTGAGTGTGAGCAATACGAAGAATTTAGGGCTCTTAGCTACCAAGAGCTGATGGACAATAGGAGAAGGGTTCACTGGCAAAAATGCTATGGGAGGTTTCCCCGAAATCCGAATACCATGTTGATAGTTTGCAAGTATCCGATGTTCTGAGAAAAATTTAAGGAGATTGAATGATCTTGTAGCAAGAGTATTTGACTTAAAGCTTTAAAGCCACTTCTGACGCTTGCCAAAAGCATGTCTAAATTAAACGTGTGTTCACATGGCTGATACCGGCCTAAAACACACACAAAACCTTCTAGATAGGATGTTGGACCTTTTAAGATGCAGCATGTCTTGTTACAGTTGACGCACAAGGAAGATTCCAAATTCAAAAGGCTGAAACAGAGGGTATTCATGATGGAACTAATAGAATCAAGGGGTTTTGTCAGACAATACTTTAACGAGGAGGTTCCAGAGTTGTATATCTTCAGAGAGAAACTGTCATCGGGCAGATGCACCCTGCAAATGTTTTCCAATTCCAATAGTCTCAGCACAATAAACGGCGAAACACTTAAAACTTTCACGGAGAATGCTAAGCAGTTGGATCTTCTGGAAGCTATAATGTATAGAGTCTCCAAAGAGCTGTCAGCTTAATTTTTGTGTTGTGGGGGTCTTTTTGACCTTTAAGTACAGAGAAGTACCTAGGAAGACTTCTGGGTTGACTTCCTATAACACTATTAAGTGTCCGTTTTTTTAAAATGTTCCAATCTCCACAGAATATAAATGATGGACATACGAATAGAGTCCAGAATTTGATACAGTGATGGACGATATCAGCAAATCTTCTGTTTCCTAAACGAAGGTCCTGAGCTGAGACTACACCACTCACCATTCAAACTATGGATGCGGACCTCACTGCCTCACTGGCTTTCTAGTTGATGCTGGCGAAGAGGAAACTCAAACGGCAATGGTCTTCTTGATCAATGTTGGTTGCTATAGACGGAGAACTGGCTTCATTGACGATTTGCTGATTCAAAGAGTGCCAATGCCAAGTTGCCTTTAAACTTTACTGTAAAAAATGATGGTGCTATCTATGGAGACATCTCTCTCCACCATGAAGGCGGTTAGTCTAGGCCTCCTTTTTCCGAATGGTATGTCGTGTAGACTCTACTCTTTGATGTTGCTACTAAAATTGTCTTCTTTCCGCATTTACATACATTGAAGTTGCTAAGGACAATCTTAGCGTCAAGGAACTCATAGAAACAATCATGAGTCTTTATAAAACGACACAGTCCGTAACTTTACTGACTCGGAAAGCTGTTAGCCCTTCTGTTGGCCTTTTAAATGTCTCGTCCACTACTATCTCTGTTCTTAAATTCCGATGAAGTCTTGAAAAGTCCCCACCCATCTCGAAGTTGGTCCCCCTAATGGGAATTTATGCCGAATCTAGGCCCAAGGTCTTACAACTCACAGTTGTTCTCAGGTCTCAACAAACAAGTGACCATTTGAAAACCAACATTTTCCCCTCTCACCCCTCGATAGAGTGTTGATAGTAGCCTGCATAAAGAACCATAACCTGTAACCTAACCCCACAACTTGAGGACCTGAGCGGTGATGCCATCTGTCTACTCTTGCACCAGTTAAATGGACCTACAAACGAAAATAGAACACCTCATTAAACAACCCCTCAATGTTGGATTTCAGTGAAGTAAAAGATGCTGTCAAAAGCAAGCTGTTGAAGTCGGTCTTAAAAACTACACGTCTTTAGTCTTTCCAATGAATTCCAATGCAGAAATAACCCGTATTGCACATCCTGTGCAGCAGAATCCAAAAGAAAAGGACCCTCATCCATTCGATACACCATATTTGCCTTTAATTTCCATTTTAGAAGCGATTTGCAACTGGGGGGCGTTAAAAAAGAAACCCCTACCTCCCCATTAATGCATACAATACAACCTTAACGAAGAACAGTGGAAAACTAGAGAGGATCCCTCGGCGCACATCTCTGTATTAGTTTCAAAAAAAAAAAACACAAAAAGTCCTGCGAAAGAATGTAAAGCCATAGCCATGTGTATGGACAAAGTTTGAAGTTGGAATTACCTCCCTTGTTTCCTATACCCTAATTCATCTTGTTCTTTTTCCTTTCCGCCCATTATTTCTCTCTCTCCTTGTCAATCTATATTTCGTTTTTCCATTATCCTTCGTAAATTGTGAGTGTATGTTTCCATTTGGTCTCCCATATGTTCTCGTGTCAACTGTTTATTTAAGTTTTCAGGATTTTTTTTTTCCAATCTTTCCCGAAGGAGAAATGATTTTGAAAACATACTTATTCCTACATACTAAGGCAATTCTGTGGGAGGGTGATAGAAAGAAACCAGGACTCCAATGGGAACACAATTCTTTTCAACGAAACATTTGACCATCAATCTCAAATAGCAAATCTTGGAACTTTCTTTGGACGTTTGGGATTTTGTTTTTTTTTTATTTTCACAGTCTTTGAGCATTTGGATGGGAACGACAGATTCATTTTGCAAAAGCATTTGTCGCAGTCCACAGAATGTCCAATATGTAGCTTGGACATTTATCCTTTTCGAACTTTAACTTCCATCACGATTTAAATTGTGACTTAAAGGGGCGATGAAAGTGTGGGAAGGAAGTAAGTGGACATGTGATTTCTAAGACTTTTTTTGTAGCCTTGTAAGTATGTTCCACTACCACGTAGTTCTTTCAGGATACAATGGAGAACTGTTTGAGCTACGTGTCCAATCTAAACCATCGTCGACGTCAGAGTAGACCCGTAAACTCGCAGAAGTTTTCTACTTCCAAGTGCAGTTTTCTCCGTCTTTTCCGGAGCGTACAACACTTACCTACTAACTTACCAGACCAGGGACCCTTGGAGGATCGTACAGCAAAATTGGTATAATGAGGATCTTGTATAAAGTGTCCTTGGTTATTCTCGAAAACGCCTTAAGAACCAACCTATTCAAGGGAAACAGATTTTTCGTTGATAAATGCCTAACCAACAGAAGGGTTCCTTTGATTGATGTGACTACAACGGCTTTATCTCTGCAAGCTTCTGTTCGGACTCTGTAACTCTGGCATGCCTCTTGTTGTCTTGTACAATGCTTGAACGTAACCTCTGTTCACAGACTTTTCCCTCGTCCTTTCTATTTGGTGGACAGGCAGAATCTTATCCTTACTTCCATGCGAAGTCTGAACGTATGCTGAGTCGGACTGACCACTTAGACCTGCGTAACGATGTCTAAGAAAACTGCAGCCAGCTTGTACTAAACCCGTCAAGGCATATCTTATTGACCTGGAGGGGAGAGATGCGTCTGAAAAGTCTAGCAAGAGTCAATCTAGAAAGAGAACGTACGCAGGATGAGTTCCCTTGAGGAAACGGTCGTGTCAACAATCAGAATAGAGGATGAGCTACTTGGACACATTCGGATTAGGACTTTCAACATTGAGCCCAGCACTCTGACTCACAAGTGATGGCGAATGAACGCTTAATGGATTTCTGATGGTGGAAATCTCAATACCTCGTCCTAGGAGCTAAGCAAGGTCTAGCTCTTTAGCTTGAAGGTTGTGCTGTCTGAGTAACTACTTGGCCAAGTAAAAACAGCTAGCATTGAAGCAATAACAAATCTCGGACTCCTGCGGAAGAAAGGACAGCAGAATCCATAAGCACTGGTCCTAGATTGCTGCAGATTAACAAATCATTGGACGTATGCTTGGGCAAGAAGTTTTGAGTTTCAGATATGTGAAGGAGCGCCTTGGGACATTCCCCAACATCAAGCTGAAAAGAGTAGAACAACGACACTAAAAACAGATTCTACGAGCTCTTGGACAAAACTTATAAGCAACGCCCCAGCTAAACTCTGAGGCTGACCATGGCTTCGCCTGACTCAAATCTCTGACCCACGCCAAGATCTTACATAAACTGTCCTGAGTTGTTCTGCATAGGCCCTCACTACTCACGTGGCTTTTCTGTCCAAAGAAACAGCGATAAGATGTAAGTTATGTAGACAAAGTTCCAAACAACTTCGAGGTTATAGTTGCCCACCGTGACATTCAATGCGATTCTTTGAAGTTGGATGCCCCATCTTGTTGACAGAAATCACCTAGTTTTGCCAATTTTGGCCACTTCTGTTTCAGAACTCTCGAACACCCATCGACTTACGCAAAGAGTTTCACAGACCTTTGGAGGATTATGTCAAGATTTATGTTGAAAAAAGTCACATGACACTAAATCCTTTTTTTGAGTGGTAACCAGAGTGGTACAGACGAACAGGACTTTCTTTCTGAAACTGCTGGAGTGCTAAAAGCTGGTCGACTGTGGACTTTTCTGGTCTACAATCCCACTGATAAGCTTTAAGCTCCTAAGTAAGTTTGAATAGAGAAACTGTCCCTTAACAGAACGACATTTTTTCAACACACTGTTACTAAACTCACAATTGTATTTCAGTCGACAACTACTATAACCGTTTTCAAGAATATCCATCAGAAGAACACAAAAAAAACTTCAATCGAAATTCCAAGAGTTGTTTGCGTTCAATTCAAGTAGCTGAAGCAAACTGCTATAGATGGTCGTCTATCCACTCCTGCTCCCGAACCATATTCGGTGGCACACAGGAGAGACGTTTTCGATTCGAAACATGAGAAGTTTGGAAGAAAAAAGAAAACAAAAATCATATTTCCCGTCACGTTTCAGCCATAATCGACAAAAATTTTTCAATTTTTTAACTTTTAGTGCGAAGTGACGACAACAACTGTGCGGCGCTTGATGCCGGGTGAAACTTTAACTTACTCACGTCTGAGTTCAGAGGAGAAAAAACGCTCGATAGTCTCTATTGGAAGCTATTCCCAGTGTTAACCGTAGGGAATATGTTTTTTGTCCTCCCTGATGGTAGAGTCCTTTAAAATTACGCACAGAATGGCATTTCAATGGATGATTCCATTGAGTTTCGAAGCTCGCAATGGAGGTGTTTTGCAATTCTCGTTGTTTTTAGTGCGCCTTAATAGTTTCTCTATAGCAATGGTGTCTGTTATAGGAGTTCAGATGGAGGAAATTGCTTCTTTTTTTTTCAAGTGAAACATTTTGTCTTATTGCAGCGACAAAGGTGGATCGGTATTGCATACTAAGTGTGTAGTTTGAGGAATCAAAGAAGACCGACTGAAGGGGAGTTCTTAAAATTTTATGAAAGGAATTGGATTGTGACAATATTTAGAGTTTGGTTCTATGTACACAACTAGGTAGACAACTACCTACGATCTTAGCAGCCAAGCGTCTAGGGAAACAGAGTGTCACGTTAAAATCTTTCCTTGGCCACGGAAGATGAATCAAAGAGCAAACCTTAGCATCCTAAAGTTCGAATTTCAGCAGTAAGAGCAGTGAACTTGAGTCCTAATACCAACTGAAGGGAAAAGAAGCATTCTAAATGAATCCTCACTTAGTTGCTTCACAATTTGAAGAGCTACGGATTAAAAAGCCATAAGATCAGCGTAAAGGTATCATTGTACCGCAATGTCGAGTCTTTTTTCCCTATCTGTACTACCACGGTCACTCGTAAGCTGCAGTCAGTCTTTCGTAAGCCGATACCTTCTTCTCATCTTAAAAAGTTTCTGTTCGTATCACACCGTGAATGGAATGGATGATTGGAAGTGGTGCTAGTCTGAAACTACACTAGCAGGAACCCATTTCACACCGTTTTGCAACCCATAAAACCCTCGGTATGTGGGCCGGCGAAAAGGAGTTCCTCAGCGCCATACTCAGGTCTCTAAGACCCATTGTGCTACCCATAGGGGGGAAATCTTACCCTTAAACGTTACCCGCATAAAAAGTGTATTAGTAACTACTTACTGCGTTAGTGGTACAAACCATCCTGCGGATTTGATAAAGCTGTTCAGATCGGTCACCGGCTTACCAGATAGTTCCTCGAGATCCCGGAAGAAATGTCTCGCCCGAGGAATTTGTGTCTTAGGTGGTACAAGCCGGGCCAGTAGCAGAGGAAGTGGGTTGTGTCCCTATGGACTTCCTCGTCTCCGCAGCCTCTACATAGGTCTTCTACCGTAACACGGAGTTCTTTCATGTGGTACCGCAGAGTGTTATGACCCGTAATCACACCTACAAGGGTGGAGAGGGATATTCTATCCTTTTGTAAAAGTCTGGCGGTCCTAGCCTTATCAAATACAGGCCATAACTTCCTTGTGATGGCACAAGTATCTATAGAGGGCCATCTGTTATATGCCTCTCTTTCAGTTTTGTTCCCTGCTTCGAGCTTCAACGAGCAAGGCAGGATATTCACCGCGAGGTCGACTTGTTCTAGACTTAGTGCCGAGCCCGCTCTAGCCAATTCGTCAGCATTCTCATTCCCTGGTATTATAGAAGATGGTACAGTGGAAAAGCTTGACCAATGTGCGAAGTTCGGCGCTCGCTCATGCCGGACATCCGCACATTATTTCCTGCTCATTTCCATCATTACAACTTTAGCCGTGGGCTTCACCACTGGTAACGAGATCTACTCTTTTTGCGTGGTTTGTACGAGGGCCCCACATCTTTCTGGACAGGCACAGTTATGTAAGCCTTTGTTAGAGAATTTGAGAAAATCGAACTAACCCTCGACAGCAACAAGGGCGCTCCTAAACCCCTACGTAGGAAATCCAAGATGTTGCTATAGCCTTAGGACTTAGCAGGACTAGTCGATGCACCAAGACGATGGTTCACATTCTTCACTGACTCATTGTGCCAAACTACAGTGCAGTTCGAAACAAAGTCCAACAACGATGCAAATGGTCACCTTTTCTTTTTTGTTTGATGGAGTCTATGACTTACCCTTAAACTGCTCTATTAACCACGCAAAGAACAGATAACAACCCTGGTGGACTCAAAAAAAAAAGTAATTTCTTTCAAACCGCGCAACTAGAGTCCATTTCAAATCATTTGTCACTTGCTCACTGGCGCTTGAAACAAACTCTACCAATCCTGCTCATGTAATCTCCTCCAACCACCCAAATCACAACGTAGCACTTACTCCAGTCGACCATCAAAACTTCCCTACAAAATTGCTTCCAACTATCAACTACAATTTAAAAAGGACCTTTCCCCAGAAGCACACGCACACAGACACACACTAGGCAAAGGGCGATTTGTAATTTCATCTCCTATACATCAAAACAAAAGTTCACCAAATACCGGTTAAAACGCGGTCAATCAACGATGGCCTGCAAATCTGGGTCACTATCCTTTTAATCGTTCAATTTCCTCCTTTTTTTTCTTCATAACCAAAAGTTCGATGATTGCCACCGGCGCACAGTTGACCACTGTTTGCCAGAGATAACTCGTTGGCCAGAGCCTAAAAAGGATATTTTAATACTCAACTAACGACCAACACAACAGGAAATAGATTGACAAAATGTACATCGGTGGGTAGTGTTTGGAAATATCCTGATTGGTTTAACGAATCGTTACAGGGTGGACACAATTATACAAATTTGTAGTGAATAAAAGAAAAAAAAAAGAAAAACCTCACAAACAACCCTGGAGCAGTCAACAAGGAAAGGTTTTCACTGTTAAAATCTCTGTCAAACTAAAAAGAATCAAAAATGTGACACCCTGTAACCCAGTTGATATTTTGTAGGCAAATTGGAAATACTCGTCCAATGAAATAAATAAGTTTTAACCTAAAAAAAAAATTCAAGGAAAGTTAAGGTTTTCAATTCCGATAGCAGCGGGATAACAGAACCCCCCGTACATGGATGTCGGAACCTTTGCAAAGTTTAAAAAGGGAAATTGCGTTTGGCATAGTTGTTTGGGGGGAGAAGCCTTTGTAGTTTGATGGTTGTTTATTGGTGGTATCTTGGTTATGGAATAATTCGTTATAGATGGCTAATAGAGGATGCACATGATGGGTAGCTAAACTGACGGTTGAAAAATCGGAAAACAAATTGTTAAATAAGAGCGATGGACTTAGAAAGGTTGTAGAGAGTTTCCTCAATAGTTTCCGTGGGAATTTTGTAGGAGAACTTTGGTAAAAGATTGTATCCTTTGAATTTCCTTCCTTTGAAACACACTTAACGTTTTTTTATGTCCTAGTACCATTCGTGGGGCATAAGGCGAGCGCACAATTGTGTTCTGCTACGCGTTTCAGCTCCCTTCAACTCATCCACATTAACCTCGATTTATCCTTAATTTTTCTGCGCCGGGTTGACTTGAACGAGACGCTCGTCTGCATGACTGGGTGAGTGGATTCCATTGCACGGCATATGTATGCAAGTATGTCTTTACGTCGTGAGATGTGACCGATTCACTGACACTTCTTTCAGAGTATGGTGGTTCATTTTGGATCCTGCTCCATTGCCGCATGGAGTTCTTTGTTCGAGATTCGATTTGAATGACAGTGAAGGTCACTTTCCAAGTGTTTCATCCATAGAGAAGAACTGACTCAACGTTGTAGCGGAAGAGTTGCAACTCGGTTTGGTGCTGTAAACATAACTTTTCCAGACTTTCCAGCATTCCGAAGACAGCTTTTGGTTTGCCCATCCGAGGCCAATTCGGTGCTATCATGGGCCGAGACTAGATTCTCAAATGAATTAAGTTGACGACTTTCTCAACCTCGTGTCGAGTTCGAAAGGCTCAGAGCTATGATTTTGGTTGCATTTGTCTTCAGTCCTACTTGTACAAAAGGAAACATCAATACCATCAATGCTTACCGCTTTACTCCTTTTGAATTCTCTGAATGCAATTGCAATCTTTGTACTGCTGGGAGGTTAGGTGTGTATTTTAGAATTTTTTGCTTTTGTCATCTAAATGGTTTAGGATCAAAGTGATATGCTGGTCTCATCTCCTGAGTCCTTTCTTTGGGCGTGCAACTTTTAAAACGTCGGATAATGTGAAGAGAAGCACACATTGTGCTCCAACAACGTGCCTCCAATAAGTAGGCCGTTGGTAGTGCAGAAGTCCACAAACTGTTTACCAGTGTCATTCCGGTCTCCAAGGCCATGAACTCCTATCACGTGTTTGATGACTCAATGCAGCCTTTAAGATTCTAGGTCCAGCGGCAATCAGAGCTCGGAAACTGAAATTTTGCCAATGATATCTAATTGAAACCTTTTGCTAGATACGAAGGCATATGGACATTACAGGACAACAAAAGAATGGATGCTCGTGCAGGGAATAGTCGAAATTGCATCTTTTCCTTCGAATTTGCACCAAAAAATGTCGACGATGAGGTTAGAAATACAGGATCCAGCTGAACAAACTCGAAACTTCGGGAACGTTGCCTTCAGGCCTCGGTTAGAAAAGGTCCCTGACTCTATTTAAACCAAGTCCAGAGCATCTCAAAGTTGTCCACAACGTTTTTTTTTTTTATAATTAGCACGCGCTGAAGGGATTATGACTACCCTTAAACTAGAGCACGGAAATTAGAAGGAAGAAAGACGAAGGATGCACGTTGGGTTTAAATGCCTGTGGGTTGTAGTGATGGGGGAATACAGGACATAAGCTACAGGGGCGATATTGACACCTTTTTTGAGAATTTCCTATCCAACATAGGATCGGGCAGTTACTTCTTTAACGATTTACATGACTTGCGTATTATCTATTTAAAGATCCTCCTGAGCTAACCAAGCGGTTTGGCACCCCACTTCCTTTTCTAAACTTAAGTCAGGAAAAGCAATCCGATAGTTTTCAAGGCTAGAGACCTGTTCTAAGAATGCATTGTTTGACAAGTTGGGGTTGAAGCCATATGTTGGCTTAATCCAATTCCTTAATCTTTCCCTATCCACTGCGTCTTTGAAGACAACTGGCTTCCTAACTTCCATAAACTTCCCCAAACTGTCAATCTAAAGAAATGTAAGTGAAATGTGTATCATATCTTTCAGTTGGTAGTAGCAGGGTGACTTGTGTCGGGGCAAGATGGGCTTGTCAAATTTTGTAAAGTGTACATCTCTGATCAATGCTTCATTTCGTTATTCATCTCAAAAAAGAAAATTAAACAAATATCCTTCACAAATTACATGACAACTTTTGACAAAAGAAAAAAAACCCCATTCTCTGTACAAATGTACACTTCAAAGCAACGTACATCTCTGGAAGTCATCTCAATACATTATCTCACATCCCATCGGCCTTAATCACCATCACTAGTGACATCACCATCATCATCATCATCATCATCATCATTTCAGATACACATCCCTTATAATTAAATCCACATTTCAATTTATTTCTGATTGATTTCATCCAATCTGAGAACAGCTGCCGCATTTCGCATTATATCCTCTCGTTCTTCGTCCTGCATTCGATCAGCCTACGCGATAAATTAAACTCAATGAACAAAGACAATCCTTATTTCTTTATCCACCCACGCCTCTCTAAGATATCCCTTAGAAAATTACTTAGGCACACTTCAGTTCGTCTGCTTAAGTCGTTTTGGTGATTTTAAGGATTTTCCATCATCGATAAAAGAAATTCAATGGTAAAAAGGACGACAACGACAACGACAGCGACGAATATTGAATTTGAAAATTTATCACCATAGAACAGAACCGAGAACCGAGAGTGTCAGTCAGCAGCAGTGTTGGCGAAAGGAAGGATGAGGCTTACTTCTTTTTTTTTTTTTCTTTTACCATTCCCTACTGCAGTCAACTTAAGGATAATGTCATTATCATCATCATTATTATCGATGAGATTATGGATACCATCCAGGAAGGAGCAAAAAAAAAATTCAAATACGAGGATCATAAATTAGGTCGTACCTACCTGACAGATACCGAGTATTATGTATGAGAAGCTGCCTCCATAGTTGCGATCTCTGATATCCAATGAAAGATGTTTATATTTTCATTTTTATCGTAAAAGGACCGACCGGAAATGTGCAAATAACGTGTCTCTGATGGATTAATGACATCGCAAGGATATGCAGGGTGAGTAAAGTGGAAACGATGAGGATGTCAAAGCTCATTTTGGGGCACGAAAATATGAGAAAAAATCAATCTTTTCGTGATTAATTTTGTTTTCGAGGATATATGATGGCTCTAATGACCTCCATTCAAGGTGACAAAAGGAAGAGAACACCGATAAGGATACAAATATTTTTGTGGATATTGCTGTAGAGATTAAAGAGGTTTTGTCCTGTTTGATTGCAGTTTGAAGGAATTCCAATTAAGAATTGTGGCAATGGCATGCATTCACTCTTAGTTGAACCGGAACCAACAACAAGAGATGTGAATTTATCTGGATTTCTTTTAACAACTAGATGGCGTACCGAACTTTCGTTAAAATGTGAACAATTGTTTGTTGTGATCTCACTCTGTTTGTCCTGTTCTGTCAAATCAAATGACTTGTCATTTAATTCACCAGAAACTTAAGGTGGCACTACAGTCCGGGTTGGAGCTGGGCCTCAACAAGCGTCTCCAAGCGTGTTCGTTTGGATTGCCTTTAACAACTAGATGGCGTGCCGAACTTTTGTTTAAATGTGAAAAATTGTTGGTTGTAGTCTCGTCCTGTTTGTCCTGTTCTGTCAAATCAAATGACTTGTCATTTAATTCACCAGAAACTTAAGGTAGCACTACAGGTCCAACCCGGGACCTGGGCCTCAACAAACGTCTCCAAGCGTGTTCGTCTGGATTTCCTTTAACAACTAGATGGCGTGCCAAACTTTGGTTAAAATGTGAACAATTGTTGGTTCTGGTTCTCCTGTCAAATTAGATGGCTTCTCATATGCTTTTCGTCCAATTCACCGAAAACTCAACTTAAGGTGGCGCTATAGTCCGGGTTGTACCTGAGCCTCAACAAGCGTCTCCAAGCGTGTTCGTCTGGATTTCCTTTAACAACTAGATGGCGTGCCGAACTTTTGTTTTGTTTTGTTCTGGTCTTGTCCTGTCAAATCAAATGGCTTGTCATATACCTGTCGTTAAATTCACCAGAAACTCAAAGTGACTATGCAACGGAAACTATGCAACGAAATTTACAGATTTGATCAACAAATGTGGCCCAAAGCGCGTCACGTGTGGGACTCCAGACAATATTGCTGGTTCTTTGCTTTAGGTCGCTTATAGTTAAGGTCGACGTTCACTAGTCTAGATGGACAGAACCTTCTTTAAATATTCCAAAACAAACAATGGCACTTCAAAATTGATGGAAAATGTCAGTTTTCTCCACACCATCACTCAATACATCATGGTTTGGCCATCACAATCGAAGATTTCACATCTCCACTAGAGCAATGTTTATCCTTTTTGCATTCCTAAATTCCCGAATTGAAGGGAAGGCAAAAAAAAAATAAGCATCCAATCTGTCATGTTGTTTGTAGACATCGACAGGATATACGCTTATTTCGTTGCTATCAACTCTCAATCACTTCAAGGATTCTCCCTTCACATGGAACTGCTGATATGGCTAAAACACGAAGAGCATTTCAAACAGTACCAATGCTCAGGTAAGCTATTTGGTCATCATGGTCGTCGTCGTCGTCGACAGAGAGTACCATCACTCCACCAACTGGATAAATTACACGATATGCATATATTGTTCGAGGACAGACCATCGATAACATCACCCGAAGCAAGTAGAATTCAGGACTTAAAATCAAATTTACTTTCTCCCAGTTCTTCCTTCCTGCAGTGGCATCCTGTGAGTAACAAGTGGATAACTTGGATTTCGAACAAACAAACTGTAAAAGGAATGAAATTTCAGCAATTTCATCAGAGAAAAACACACAGAGACCCAGAGAGAGAGAGAGTGAGAAAGTTAGTGATGGCGATGGTAGATTCCTTTTTGATAAGGACACTCACTGGGGACATTGAGAAAATTCAATTCGTGTTCATCCGCTGGCACTTTTCTAGTGTACTAGTGCATAATTTCTCGATCCAAGCTAAATGACTATGGTTATCTAGTGGCGTGGATACCGAACCGAATAACAGCAACAGACAAAGGATGTAAAAATAAAAAAACAAGCGGTCCTTAATCAGATTGTTGGAGGTGGCGTAATCAACCTTGGTATTGTTTTTTTTTTTTCCTGTTGAGAGGATTTCAATCGAATCACAGGATATGTGAGGAAAATAAAACTACAGAGAGTGCGTTGCGTTTTATTGTCGATTTTGGAAGATAGTAGCGCTGAAAATAAATAGCTGACGCAGGACTTTGTTAATCATGAACACGCCTTTGTGTTACAATAAAATGGGTAATTATACTCGTACTCGGATAAGTGCTCGTTTGAAACTTTTAACTTGGGGTGAACCAACAAACTTCGTCCATAGCTGAATGCCTCCAGTTGCGGACGTTCTGTTGCTTGAGGTCCCATTCTACTTGTGCAGGCCACCAAAGGCAAGGGTCTTCGTCAACTATGTTGTTATTCTGGATAAGATTCAACGACCGTTGCATTGGTGTCCATAGGTGGCGCCACAGTTCGCGTCAAACCAACAAGCCTCGTCCTTAGCTGAATGCCTCCAGTTGCGGACGTTCTGTTGCTTGAGGTCCCATTCTACTTGTGCAGGCCACCAAAGGCAAGGGTCTTCGTCAACTATGTTGTTATTCTGGATAAGATTCAACGACCGTTGCATTGGTGTCCATAGGTGGCGCCACAGTTCGCGTCGAACCAACAAGCCTCGTCCTTAGCTGAATGCCTCCAGTTGCGGACGTTCTGTTGCTTGAGGTCCCATTCTACTTGCAAACGCCACCTAAGGCAAGGTCTTCCTCTATTGCGTTGTCATTCCGGATTAGATTCAACGACCTATGCATTGGTGTCCATAGGTGGCGCCACAGTTCGGGCAGAACCAATAAGCCTCGTCCTTAGCTGAATGTCTTCAGTTGCGCACTCCCTTTTGGTTGAGGTCCCATTCTACCTGTTCATGCCACCTAAGGCAAGGTCTTCCTCTACTACACTGTCATTCCGGATTAGGTTCAACGACCTATACATTGGTACCCATTCGTCCTTCGGGTAGGACCCATCTCAAACGTCCAATGTACAGTTTTTGATTAAGTTGATGTGTCTATATATCTCGTATAGCTCGTCGTTGAACCTTCTCCTTCAAAGCCTCCTCAAATCACTAAGGATATCTACATCCGTCTTCAATAGAGTCCATGATTCAGCGCTATAAACGAGGACTAGGACAATTAGGGACCTATATAGAGTTTCCTAAGTTGCTCGGGATAGAGCCTTCCGACTAAATTGCCTTCTCAGCCCAAAGAAACAGCGATTGGCGAAAGCTATTCTTCATTTGATTACTAAAGAGACTGAAGAGATATCGTTGTAAGAAGTGAGAGCCTAGCCTGGGTAGACTACCTCGAAGTTGTAACTGCCCATCATAATATTCTGTCCGATTCGTCAATGTTTAAGGTCCCTTCTTGTCGATAGCATGAACTTGGTTTTACCCTCGTTCACCACTTAACTCACTTTGGCCACTTCTGCCTCAATACTCACAAAAAGCTCTCCAAGGTTCATCGGCGTAATTGCACAGACTTTTCAAAGACTGTGCCTCTTAGGTGTTGGTTTGAGAGTTTCGCACAATTCGTTCAAGAATGATGTTAAGGAAATCACATGACAGCGCCTCAACTTGTCTTAATCCTTTTTTGACATCAAATGTCTCGGTGAGCAAGCATTCTCCATCGTCTTCCTACACAGAAGGACGAGTTCAGCAGGGATGGCAAAACAAGACATGGCTCTACAAAATTTGCCATAGTCGGTCTCAAAATATCGATGAACAGATGGTGGGTATCCATTTAGACTATCCCAAGTCCAAAAAAGGACCCCAAACGACCTGAACTCAATAGAAACGAAATAACTAAGTCTCCAGTCACGTACCAATCCTAGATAACTACAAAAGCCAAACAGAAATCCTTAAAAGTCCATGCCAAGTTAAGCAACCACTAAGCACCTTTAATTAAAACTTTCGACAGGACCCAATCATTAATCATTCCACTGATTCCATTCGATTTGCACAAAACACCAAAATTCACGTACAAATAAACAATCAATTACGCTCGATACCTTTAGTCAGTCCTCCTCCTCCTTTGCTTCAGTTGAGAACAATGTAAAACACGAAACCTGGCTAAACACAGAAACAAATGATATCCTTAGCTGCTGTGCACAGTATTGGTTGAGACCAACTCCTGAACAATGACACTACGATATGTCTTGTACCACATCCTTATTTCATTGGGAAAAATCCTACTCTTACCTAACACGATTCACCTTTACCTTTCCGCTGACAAGGACGTTCCGCCCGCCTCATCGAAGGAGTGTTACACAAAGGAAACGATAATTAATGACTTTTTTCGTCATCGCATTTCAATATCTTCGAAGAAAGCGAAACAGGAACGGAAAGGAATTTCAATTAAATCAATCCCATCGCCTGTCTGAGAGAACTTTCCCTTCTAACCTGACTCACTGCCTGCCATTCTCTGTCGATTCTTTTTTCAGTCAAATCCTTGAAAGAGCCGCCTTGCCATTGCCACACAAACGAGAACGCAAGAAAAACAATTTTCCTGTGGTTTTTCATTTTAATTGCTTCGGCTCTGCGGCACTGATTGTGGTGTACGCTGGGGTAGTGTTGGTCAGTGTTTTCAGCTTTCTTTCCGTTTTGCAATTACTTTGATTAATCGCGGTTTTGGATGGTGGCCACTCGACTGCTCCTTCTCCATTCAATTAGGTGTGAGTAAGTTCGCCGTTCAATTTTTGGGGGCGGAAACCACGGATTGAAGGATGATAGGCCCGGTTGGGTTAATTTAATTAAATTAGACGAAGGATAACGCAACAAAAAGAAAAACGTGAAGGATATTATTCGCGCAAGGAAACGAGGTCATTTTATTGTAGTCCAGTTGAATGCATTCGAAAGCGTCGTTCGTCTTTTATTAAATTTTTTTTTTTTTTTGAGTGGAAGATACCAAAATCGAGAGGATTCAAGGGATCTGAAGGATTTTTATTTTTTTTATTTTTGTGAATGGAATTCTATTATTTGAGTGCTTCAAAACTGAATTTAGTGGTTAGGTTATGTCCGACGGGATGCGGAAAAGGAATTTAATGGAAATGCGTTTTCCTAAAAGAGTGATCTGAAGGAAAGTGTGTCACTTATATTGCATTTTGCGGTTACGATGTGGTATCCTTTAATAGAATTCTAGGACATAAATGAATAGAAGTGACTATTGTTGAAGAGAAGAAAGCATGTTGGCTTTTCGTATCTTTGGAAGCTTCAAACAGACATGAATCAAAAAATAAAATGAATGCAATTCAGCAGAACTCTGATTGTCTTTCAGAAAGGATTAAGGGATTTTCTCGTCTTGATTTCATATAACTTAGGCAGTGTGGCATCTCGAAGATTGGGATTTTCTCTGAACGCATTCATTAATTCAATGACATTTGCTTTTCAATGGAGATGTCAATCGTAAGTGTCAAATGGAAAGCAAATAACAGTCACGTCATTTAAGAGTTACATAGTTCGAGAATTACATTTTTCCAAGACACAAACCTTTGCAAATGAATTATGCAAGTTGATGCAGAAATGTCTCTCCCGACAGACGTTGGACCTTTTCGTTGGGTACGAGCATAGTGATGCGATGCGAGAAGCTTAAGAATACATGCGAACAAGTTTTTACGCAAGCAAATGCTTCTCTCCTAAGTATCCTAAGACCTTTATGTGGAACTATTTGACGATTTCTACAAACTCCAGGCGAAGAACACCCTTTGGTGTTCGGATACTGAAGAATGGATTTCGAAGCAAATTAAGAGTAGAAGGTATCTACTGCCCGAACTTCAAGCTCGAAGTTCCACTTGAGTACCGCACTTCTGTTTTCAGGCAGAGGTATATGCAATCGAGCTATGCAACAAAAAATTAATCCGACGTAACCTCGGTACAAAAGTGATTTTTCTCTTTTCCGACAAAGATTCGACAACAAATTTGTCATCTAATGGGTTCCCGGACAGATGGCATAAAGCTAGACTTTACTTTTGTAGCTTATCCACCCCCGACATTAAGTTATAGCTCAACTCATGACACATGAAAGCACTAAAAGAAGCTCACAAAGTGGAATTCAGCTACTGGACTTCGTCAATCCAAAAGAGAGTTCAAGAAACTCTCAAACTAACCAAATGTGATGCTAATCTCATAATCTCATCAACAAACTTGACATAGGTTCCATGGACCAACTCTGTTAAGAAGATCAAGAAAGAGGGAGGCACATCTTGTGTGAATGACGCGCTAAAACTCGAAGCAGGCTAAAATACTTCGCTGGGGTATTCATCTTCCTATTAGCTTGATCAAAAGGTTCCTCTATGACCTTGATCTGGCTTAGGAATCCAATTGCAGAAAAACCTTGCTCTGGGAAAAAGATCTTTTAGCTCGAAGTGCTTTTCTGGACTCTGCCATGTAGGTAAGGGACCAAGTTAAGTCCAAGAAGATAGTAACTTTATAATTTGTCTCAAAGCAGTGAGCTTACAATCTAACACAATCTGACAGAAACCGTGTGTAAATGAGCAGCAAATAAGCAGCTATCAAGTCCTCGTCATCCAAATTGTTACCACAGTGAAGGAACTCACGCGGGTGGAGTATCGGCTCAAGATCAACCTCCTCTTAGTTGAATGTATCATTAAGGGAAATGAAAAAGCTGATTTTGTAGCCAGATTAGGGTCACCCCTGCGCAATACTCATTCGTCCCACATTTTCTGACAAAAGCCAATGCTTGGTGGAACATCTTACACAACTGTGGCACATCTAGAAAGATGCAGCCCTCCTTCAACGAAACCAAAGCAGTAGAACTCTAAAACAGGACCAATGCAAATATCACCAGGGCTATGAGGATCTGCGCAGACCACTGACCAGCTACCAAGCTTTGTATATCCTTCAATTCACATTGCCGAAGTTGTGATAATGGGCACGAGAAACACACTACATTATACAAACTTCAACAATCGATTTACGACGGGGTTCACAAGCGGCTAGTTGGGCTGCTGGCAGGTACCCTCAATCAAAGTCTCTACCTATCTGCCTAGAACACCCCCACCGTTTAAATTCAAAGACAACTCATTTTTCTCTCAGAAGTAAGTTTAATTTTGAGGGAATTTTGACAGGATGTGCACTTTGGCGTGTCCCGAGTTCTCCACGTCCACGTCCCACTTATAGTCCTGCTGCAGCTCGATGTGATCTATTTTTTGACATACATCGTTCGCAGTAAAGCAAAGAACTTGTACGATAGTTGTCCAATCTGAAATAAACAGACAAATTTACAAGATCCTCTGAGTTCCTTTAATTTATACTCAAGCCCTACACTTACTTCTGTAAAAGTTCGCATTGAAATGGGTAAAAATACCGTTGCCTTTAAACGAGCTGGCTTCTGTGCTCTCTTCATCATGATAATCAGACTTTTCTTATACGAATTACTAGCACTTTTATACCAAATTTGGTTATACAAAGCCGAACCGATGCCCTCACTCTGTAAACAAAAAAAGGCTTAAGACAGAACCTGTCTATAGGGAATACTCACCGATGTAGCGATCTTCTGACCGTAGTAACAAATCAAATAAACCTGAGCCAAGGACGATGTCAGAAACAGCATAAATTTGAACAAATCTTCATCTGTGACTCCGGTAGTCATTTGGAATCCCACAAAGCAAATAATAAAAGACGAAGCTGCAAAGTTAAACAGCAGAGGGACACCAAAAGCCGAGTTTATTTGGTCGGATAGTTTCAAAATTTGTTGGTGATACAGTACCATTCCATTGAGAAACTGTATGTCACCCTGTTCACCTCTTGGAGTAAATTCCTCAATTTGACACTTAATATAGTCATAATGCATGCAAACTTGTGTCACAACAGCACAGAGTAGCAAATCCGATGAGATAATCCCTGCTGCTGATGTGTAGCCTGCTATAATCTGGGAGAAGTTTAGAATATAGTACCACACACTGTTACGCCAATCCCATGGCAGATACACATTGTAAGGCAAATACTGTTCAATCTCCATTCCTAAGGATCTATAGATCGTGTATTGCAAGATGGGAAAGAGATTAAAAGTCCATATAAGCACCATGTACAAGGATGCAAACAGGACCATTACTATCGTCAAATGACGTAGATGAGATCTTAATTTATATTCGCCCTGCTTCTCCGGTGTCGCCGGATAGATGTCCCTCAATTTATTGATCACATCCGTAAGGACATTCTTTTTATACCAAACCGAGATCATTTTACAATCCGCTACTGTGACAAAACCAATATACGATGCAGTTACAGTGGCCTCGACAAAATTTGTCCCCGTTGAGAATGCCATGTAGACAAAGACAAATTCACCGAAAAGATGAGAATTCAAGTTGATTATCGAGAGATAAAACACTAGAATGTGAATTAAGGAGCTTCCATGAGTCGTATGGTCTTTCCGATCCTCATAGGGACAAATGCCAACAGTTGTGTAAAAAAAGTTGGCAATTTTAACGAATTTCTCAAATGCTGCCGGCATTTTATTTCAAAAGTTGTTTACTAGTCGAAAGGATTTCACTGACTAACTCGATAGTTGGAGGAATTCGTCCATCTAAACTAGGTGTTTTGAAATATTCATGGTGGAGGAGGTCTTGACCTATTGTGTTTGTTATGAGAGGCAGGCACTTGATTATAGTTTATATGTAACATGCCTAGTCATGTGTATATAATTAACAAATTAAATTAAGAACTATTTAGGGCGGTTTAATGCGACGTAAGGGTAACTATTATTCACCCACAGACTGAGTTATTGATTTTTCTGATTATAGGGGAACGACCGATGCTGGAAAAGGTGGAATAGAAGGTTCACCGGACCAGTTAAAATTTCATTGCAACGAAAAATGTCCAAAGAACGCAAGAATGCAACATATGCTGTTGGTTTCTGTGAATTTCAGTGCTTTTTCCACACAGGGAGACCCAAAAGTGATTCGTATTCGTTTCAACATTTTATAAACAATGCCTCGTGGGACGAATTCAACAAATGGATACCTCTGACAGTTCCAAACTACAAACGTCTAATCGATGACATTTTTGTCATTCTTTGACATTTTAAGAGAGGCAGCAACCATTTTTACAAGGAGTTTGTAAGGATCTGAGCATCTAATACACAAATTCCTCTGGCGACATTTCTTCCGGGATCTCGAGGAACTATCTGGTAAACCGGTGAACGATCTGAACAGCTTTATCAAATCCACAGGATGATTTCTGTACCACTGACGCAGTAAGTAGTTACTTGTACACTTTTTATGCGGGTAGTGTTTAAGGGTAAGAATTCCCTCTATGGGTAGCACAATGGGTCTTAGAGACCTGGGTGTGGCGCTGAGGAACTCCTCTAACCTAACCTTGTAAGGATTAGCACTTTTGAATCTGTAGATGAACTGCTCAAGCCCCTAGACATAACCCTCGTTCGAAAATGCCCCTGCACCTGCCTTAAGCTTACTTGGCAAACTTGACAACTGAACAGTTCGGGGTGAATCAAAGCCTCAACCAACCAACAAAATCTTTAGCCAGCAACTTCAAGTTGGATCCGCCAAGTTGGTTGAGGTTACCCTTCGTTTGCATGCGCCATCTGAGATGAAGTGTTCCTCTCGGAACAGGTCGGCTAGAGCATTGATGTTCATCCACTCCACATGTCCAAGTTGTACAGGGAGTTTTTTGACCAAGAAGGACGTTAAATCGCACAACTAAGGGCCATTAGGACAAGAAAGTCTTAAAAGCCTAGCCATTGGCGAACGCAGAGATCCTAGTTGGTCTCTTGAACTATCAAGTCAGTTTGCTAAATTTCCTAATCAAACTTCAAATCTCCAACACCTGAAAATGTTTTCTGAATACTTAAGCCATCCTGGACATGATTATCCAACATAAATCCACTTCGTTACGACTTCCATTTTGTCTGGATCAAATTTATGAACTCTCATCACGTGTTCATAATGAGACTCCTTAAAATAATTCACATGACTTCCTGAACTAGGTGTCTAGGTATTTATCGCATAAAAGATGCACTCATCCTCACAATCTAAGGAAAAAAAAAAGTAAAACTTCTCACTACTTTCAGCTCTTTACCGCTTATATTCATTTCAAGTCCTTTTATGGCATTTTCCAAAGCAATAATCCTAATGAAGCCTTTTTTTCATCCAATTTCTCATCCTTGCCAGATACAAAAGCGGAACCCAGATAGAAAAACTCTCTTCAATTCACAGCACATATCCATGAAATCCTCAATTTTGTGTGCTTACTTCAACATATATTCCTGCTGCACACAATTTACACCATCATCCTGGCGAAGGATAAAATAAGGAACAAGGAAACGGGCCAACTTGAATGCACTGTGTTATCAAATTCCCATACAGACAGAACGAGGAGGGCACACAGTGCAACTGAAATAAAGAAAAAAAAAACAGGTGAGTGCACAAGAACACGAAACAGGAATTGTGTCCTGTTTCCTGTGTGTTGCCGCTTTTACGAAAACTAATGCATGATGTCACGTATTTAGCATTATTTTCGGGATACGTGCCACGTATCCTGGTCACCCCACCTGCAGGCGACAATAATGAAGAAAATTATGTGTAACGTCGTCGTCGTGCTCATGGCGGGTGTATGGTGCAGGTCGGTGTTTGGAATTTTCTCGCACACTTCCTGAAAGCAAGTAATGTCTGCTCCTTTTTTTTTTACTCGCAACTCGCTTTCGTCCTTGCACATTAAATCGTTTTGTTGGAATTGCCCTCCTCTCGAACTAAAACTATTTACGTGCAAGTAACATAAACGCACGTTATTTCTGCAAATGGGTTTCCCAGTGTCCTCTGTCACTTTTAAGGACGTAGTAGTAGGAGAAGGAGAAGGAACCCAATCGGCGCCCCATGACATGGACTTGCTATAATTATTTATTTGCCATAACTAGCGACCGTCATTGATTTTTATCGGGAGTTTATGGCTGAAAGAGTCCTTTTTTTGTGTGTGTGTGTGCGTTTCAGACATAACCCGGCGGGTGGTAATGATATTAGGTAAAATGGACTCCAAAAGTGTGCACAAGTGCTGCACATAAAATCGAAAAAGTCATTCGATTGTCATGTGTTTTCAGTGAGGTGCAACGCAGAGGATAAATACACACATACACACACGACATGCACAGGGTGCAATGTCAATAAAGTGTGAAACTTGATCGTCGCTTTTTAGGTGTTTGCTGAAAATTGGGTGTTCACTAGCCGATTTTACATCGTGAGAAGTGTCGTGGAGTAATATTGTGTGATTCTTTCAGGGTTCTACAGTCTCTCCACAAATTAAAGGTCAAGGCACCAGAGCAGGTGTCACCCAACGATACAGAGATTGGTTCTGCCTCAAGACGGCTCATCGAAAGCAAGAATAATAAACCTTGGGGTATATTCCACTGAGAGAGAGAGCCTTTAATTCAATACAAACACTGCGTACATATTTTACTTAAAAGGCTACAGACCCCTGAAGGGTCTCTGCCTGAGACACTGCAGCCTTCCATCTACTTCGACCCCAGGCACTCTGTTTCTAGTTCTCCAGACCAACTTGGTCCTTAAAACGAGAATATTCGGTCTTCTTCGTCATCTCGAAACTGAGGGCTGTGATTCGAAGCTTCTCTTGCCTGGAACATTATTGTCGAGCCAGCAGAAGAGACGTTTTGGACTACATCATCGTCCTCCTCGCATGCGGGACCAAATATTCGACATTCTCTTGAAGATGCTTAATATCTGCTCTGCCTTCCGACTTATTGTCCAGCACTCGGCAGATTATATGTAACAGAACTCTGTAGACTGTAGGGCATGGATTTCATTTCCTGGGATAGGAGCGATTTCCTGGGGTAGGTCTTCGTCGAATCTCCACTAGAGTGTCATTCACGGAGTTGATATTTACTCCGAGGTAGGTAAATTCCTTAATTACTTCGAAGTTACTATTGGCAATAGTGAAGTTTTGTCGAGGCTTCCTGTGCCTGCTTTAGTCTTCATTTACTTCAAGATCAATTCGTTTCGCCTGTTCTTCGATTGCCGTAAAAGCTTCTATGACGGCATGCTATAAGCGAACGTTTGCCATCTGCGTATCCCAGCAGCTGGCCAAATTAGTTGAAGTGCCTTGTGTTCATATTACACATTGCAACTACAGCAGAAGGTGTTGTCAGGCTGGCTGCGCTTGGCTGCGTGATGTCCTATTGGCCAGTGGCCTGTACTAATGGCTACGATTTTTACAATATCTAGTGTTGATCTGCTTAAGAGTTCTTTTGTCGCTTGGCTTCTCGATAAAGATACCAGTGTTGTTAATGGATGCTGGATTATTCAAGGGGCGGCAGGCTTCGCTCTACTTGGAAGGCACTGGATGAGTTTGTTGCCCGGAAGGAATTCAAAGTTCATTTTCGAGCCGCTCGTGTAGATAAGTGCACAGAAATCCTTGATCACTTCCTCGTTTTTCCAAGCTGCCGTGTCATAGAGAGCCAGGGCCAGGGATTCCCGCAACCTCGAATAGAAGGGACCTAAAGTTTTATTTTTCATGACAAATTATTCTCTCGGAGGTTTTTCATTGCCTGCCAAGAGGTGATGCCGCGAAAAACGTTCAAACCTGTGTCTTCTCGCTTGGCATGTCCAACGCAAGAACCACTAGGCTCTAGTTGGTAGTCTTACTGAAAAGCACTTTCTAAAGTTTATCTTGAAAATTAGAAAGTCAATCGAGGACGTAACCAACTCATTTCGTATCATTTCAAGGACCACATGGCTTTGCGATCCAGCATCTGGATTCCTTGAGCCGGACTGCACTGCATTGTACCACTTCTTTGATATGTAGGTCAGGTGGTAATAGATGTAGGATCACAGTAAACATTCCTATTGGACAGAATCTCAGCGTATCTGTTATGGCTATGCTTGGCGTTCTTCAGACTTTCTTACTTAGGGCGGTGAAAATTGGATGCGCAAGAAACGGCTGTGTACATCCAGAAGGTAATTTTTGGCTTAAGTCCCCATTTTTTAAAGAAAGTCTTTCTGCAGGCGTAGAAGACTGTGCTTGCCTTCTTGATCCGCTGTTCAATGTTTATTTTCTAGCTAAGTTTTGGGTCAAGAACCGTGACTAAGCAAAGGAAGATAATGAGAGTGCCTAACCATCACAATGGACCTATCACTGGTATAAATGTGCTGGCATTCAACTGGCAGCCACTTCAACCTAGCCTAACCATTGAGTTTGGGGGAAGGGAAATCTTGTACTTTGGTATATGTGGTAAAGAGCATCATTCTAGATTTACCCCGAGGCCACAGCTAATGGTCCATGAGTTTACCATATTCAGAGCTCTCTCCATGACGTTGTTTATCCCCGAGTATGACTCTATTTTAGGTTAGATTAGGCCAAGCAGGGGCCCACTTAGGCCAGAACAAAGGCCCATTGTGATACCGCGTGTAGAAAGTCGGAAACCAGCCTCATAGACCTCACATGTGTAATTTCCTGTAAAAGAAGAAGAAGTATAAGTTTTTGGTAATCGTATCGATGTAAACCCTATACTGTGCCACACTAAGTGCAGAACTAATTAGACCGGCATATAAAAATCTTGATTTTTAAGATGTCGAGCCTGGCTAGGTCATTGAGATCATTCTCCTAGTGTTTTTCGCCTCACCCTTGATAGAGCAGGGCATGTACAGAGAAGGTGCGTAGTCGTTTCTTCTTCCTGCACGTCTCTGCAGCTTCTGCAGAAGTCGTTAGAAGGTACGCTCATTCTAATTGCATGCCTGCCAATTAAATAATGTCCCGTAAGGGTTCCTACTATAGTTCTTATAAGTTTCCTATTCACGGACAACAGTCTTCCTATTTTCCTCAGATCCAGGTTAAGCCAAAGCTGTTTCGACCTACTATTAGCTATTCTTCTAGCTTCGCCATCAAGATGAGATTTTATCGATTCTAGAGAGGCAAGCGGTTCCCTTCTATCTTCAGAGAGGATCCGACCCGCGCCTCCCTTAATTAGTTCGACCGCTCTGCAGTTGCCCGGTACGTCCCTCAGCACAGGGAGACGTCCCATCTATCTGCGATCACATTCAGAAACATGACTGATCTCACCTCACATCTTAAATGACAGTTGCTGCAAGCTCTGTTCGTTTGTTAAATCAACAAAGTTCATTCGTCTCGTATAGTTCAAACAAAATATACCATGTCCTTTAGTATTTCCCTTTTTTTTTTTTTGTCAAAACTACACCAAATAGTCAAACAGACAATTTCGAGTTAAAGAACTGCAAATAAACTGCACGATGTACACTGGTAAAAGAATTTATATCATGGGTGCATATAGGAATGCACACACACACATTCATATATGTGTGGCTGCGAAAGTACTAAAAATCCATTTCGTTTCAAGTCGGTCGTCTTTTTCTCGTCCTTTTCAATATAAAAATGAAGAAAAAAAAATCAGGAAAAATCCAGTGAACAATGCAATGAACATAAATGACTCCTTTTATCGGTTTATCCCGCTGGCATTATAGGTTCTCACATTTATATGTGGTACTAAATTGCAATAGGGGCATTTCCGGTATGAAGGTAAAGACCGAATAAAAACCATAAAAGACAAAAACAGCAAACAGAGGATATCAAATTAAATTCAAATTAGACATTGGTCTGATAGTTTGTAAACTTAAAAGGAGGAACTCACAAAGGACACACTTTAAAATATTATTGAACAGAACTTTCTATTCCAACTATCAGTTAGTTGTTTTGCCAAAATTAATTACAAATCGTAACCAAATTCATTTGACATATTATTACCCATCTCTTTTGACTTTATGTCGCCGCCGGAACGGACCCCGAACTTAATAATTAGAAATACGGAATGCGGAATACTCAATGGCAGTTTCTGAAAATTTAATTTTGAATTCGTAAAAGGGGAATGAAACTTTGCATGCCGTGAAACACTAATCCTGTCTGAAATTTATTATGTAATTAAGATTCAATATTCTAGAGCTATTCATGCGTTCAGTATGCTGATGGTTGTATGGGGTACTAAATAGAAATTATTCAGGAGCCTTTCGAAAACTGTGTTCGAAATTGTTTTCGCCATACCTTCGGGTGGCGAGTAATGTGAATGGAATTAATTATAATTTTGCAATTGTATCTGGAAAATGGTAAACTTTGTGTATCGTCTATTGAGCGCAAAGGATATTTTGTATGTTTGAGCGGTGAGCGTGGAGCACGTTTCAATATTTTAATGAATATTCGAGATAGTAGACGAAATTAAATGAGGGAGGTAGACCTTTGTATACTTAGTTCGCTGAATAGAAGTGTACAAAAATGTACACTGAGCCTGAACTAATGCCGCTTTCCATCCTTCAAGGTCCCGGGCACGCTGCCCGAGATTTCTGGCGTCCGCGATTGCCTGATCTTTAAACCGGAGGTTCAGTCTTCCTTTTCTTCGTGAACCAGGTGGCTGGGATTCAAAGATCCTTTTAGCTGGAGTATTCTCGTCCATTCGCTCGATGTGGCTAAGCTAGTGCAGTCAACGGATTTTTGCCTTCCGGACTACATCCACATCATTGTACAGCTCGTAGGATTCGCGGTTATATCTTCTCCTCCATTCGCCCTCCTGGCAGACAGAACCAAATATTCGAGGTAGAATTTTTCTTTCGAAGGATCCCAAGATCTGCTCCGCTGTCTTATTTATCGTCCAGCATTCAACTCCACAAAGCAAGACTGGCAAGATTTGGACAAGCCGAAGTAGCAGCTCTTGCCTAAGGTTATCCTTCTTCGAATCTCCACTAGGGTGTCATTTGTGGAGCTTATATTTGCCCCGAGGTAGATAAACTCCTTCACTACCTCAAAATTATAGCTGTCAATTGTTAGGTTTTGACTTAGACGGTGTTCGATGGATCGGTTTTTGGTCTACAACACGTACTTTGTTTTATCCTTGTTAATCGTGAGACCAACTCGTTTGGCTTGTTCTTCTTTTGCCGTTAAACCCTCAATAATGGCACCCATTTTCTTTAGTATTAATGTCCTGTGGACAACGCTACTACCTATTTGAGAGTTCCTCGCGATATGCTCAGAACTTCCCTCTTAATGTACCCGACAGACATTAGCTTCTTTGCATTTTTCCATACTTTCTCACCTTTTTAGACGTTCATTCGAAACTCTCTTATTGATAATTTCCTTCTACTTCAAGTAGCAAATGATTCAGGACCTGACCCCTATTTCGCGAGATTGCCTGCCTTTTCATTTCCTTCGATACCTACGTCTAGGTGTCATCTAACCGAAGCCAGTGTCAAGTGATTTTAAATTGCATGGACCGAAATGGCAGGCTAGATGTGTATCATTGGAGATTATATGTACCTGCTCCTGGTAGATCCAGTTCTAAATATGGTTAAGTCTCTTAACCTCTTTTTTAGAAGCGTTCCATACCCGACAAAATGCTGTGGTAGCTATCTTTTGCTTACTCTGGCTCTTTCTCAACCGCCCTTACCGTCTCGGCGACTCGGAAGCCGCGTAATTATTATTGATTCGGGTATTAGAGAGCCTCACATCGAAAGTCATCTTGACGCGGGATAATTCTGGCATAAGTGGCTTGCTAAAGGACCAGAAACTCCCCGGAGGTTTATCTTTGCTTACCAAGAGGTGATGCCGCAAAGAAACATTTTATTTGAGATTAGAATCTGAGTCTGCTTACTCAGCGGTGTAAAATACTAAGGACCAGGATATAGCTATCAAGGAGAGGGTACCGGTCAGGGATTTTCGATATTTACCAACAGGCAATCATCATAGATAGTTGGAGTCTCGTTCCCCGCTGATATATATAAAAAAATGTTTCAAATATCGAGGGCTGTATGGGCTTATCATTCACAGGAGCCAACAGCTTCTTACAAGAGAGTCTGAGTTGTCACAAATTGAACGTTCATCAAGTAATGCCTGTTTCACAATGCGAGCGTGAAAGCGAGACGAGAGCGGGGCGAGAAGCGCTGTCATCTCGTTCTCGCTATAAAATCGTCTATCAATTCAAAATGAACGCGACGCGTCGGGGCGAGATTTTTGACAGCTAGTTTTTATTGTGTGTAAAATCAAAAATAAAAAGGACGATAAGGTGCAAAATTCAAAATCTCTTAAAAAATTAAAAGAAACAATTTAAAAAAAACATTACTGTTAACAGTTGCGGGTGTTTTAGCATACAAAAAATGCAAAACAAAAAAAAAACATTTAAATTACCAAGCGCTCTCTTTCAAAACTCACAAAGTAATAAATGTCATAACCCAAGTATCTACTCGACTAAAGCTGCACATTCTACGCCCACAGAAAAACACTTTAGATTAGATCTCGTTTTCACTGAACCACATTGAGGTGATTTGATTAATTTTCAATTTTTTAGGAGCACTGTGGATCAGATATCACTCATGGAAATAAAATATACTTAAGTCCCTACATCGTTCATTTCCACAATCACCAAGATTGCAATTATTTTATTCAAATCTTTTACTTTTTATCGAAACTTCCGCCTCCAATTGGAATGGCTATTGCCCACCATCTTTCAACTCTCCACTTTGCCCATCTAACCGCATGCCAAACTCTCCACGAATCAGGTGTCATTTGGCATTTGGAAAACTTTTCATATGTTGTTTCGCAGTCGGTGGGATAGCACAGACAAAAAAAAAGTAAACAAATCGCAGTGCACTTCCAGAAAGTTGAAAATTTTCTTCAAAAATCATAATCATCCGCATCGCGAAAACGAAAAAACTAGGATGAAAAGATGTCGCATAACTTTTGCTTGGAAGAAATCTCTTTTTTAGAGAAAACATGCCGAGCATGTAGTCGATACGATCCAAATGATTCCATGACATTTCACCCGATTTTCAATGGTGGCAATACAGGGGAACCCAGTGCCGAGGTGGCTGGTGTGTTTGAGGAATTTCTCCTTTGGAATTTAGAGGTAACCAATAAAATTGGAAAAAAAAATTCATATAAAATATCATAATGTGTTATGAAATTTGTTAACAGATCAAGTTAAATGATGGCTTACCACAACAAATGTGCAATGAATGCACAGAAAGGTTTGGCCAAGTGAAACTTTTTCGGGAAGAAGTTCTTGACACCCAACGACTATTGTCTTCGTATCTAAAAGGTGATACAAATGACCCTGAAAATGGCCGTGCAACAATAACAATAGAGACACTACCAATGTCGGATGGTGGCGATCGTGTGGGATACATTTCACCAAGCAAACTAATTGAATATGTTGGTTCCGATGATAATGATGATGAGGAGAATACCACACAAACGAAAAGCTTACAGGAAATTGATTATTTTGAAGAAAACGAAAGTGATTACCTTTTCAATCATCCAAATCAAATAGAATCAAATGATTTGTTGGATTTTAAGGCTGATAACCCGGAACCCATTGAGTTTAATACGAATTGCAATAAGAATTTCGAAGAAAATTCTGTCGATAAGGAGATCAAGGTTGAAGAACCAGAATCCGATGGTGGTAATACGAAATGTGATATATGCTTGAAGAATTTCCGTTCCAATCATCATTTGGTGCGGCATAAACGGATGTTTCACATTCGTACGGATTTAACTTGTCCGATTTGTGGCAGCAAGTTTGAGAAAATCACACGAAGAAGCTTTGATTACCATTTGAGATCTCATCATGCTAAGAAATATAAGTGCGCGTATTGTGAGAAGGGCTTTCAGCAGAAGATTCATATGATTAATCACGAGAGGACACATACTAAGGAGAAACCTTTTGCTTGCAATGCATGTGGAAAAAGTAAGTATTAGACACGTTTTAAGGTGTGGTTTTCCACTTGGAAAATATGAATTGCCTGGGTTTCGATTTCCATTCCTTTTTTCCAAGTTTGAAAGTAGATTTCGATTGGTAAGGAGACGTCGCATGACAGGAAAATTGCTAAAATTGTCAAATGAGACTGTTGAGCACAGACAAAATGAGTGGTGAACAGAGAGAACTGGCTCAGATGATGCAACACGCACAACATGAATGGTTGCGAAAAGCTGGGCGCAAGCTCTCCATGAACTGTCGCCCCAAATGTACCTATTTGTTTGTTTCTTTGATGGTGCATCCATACATTTTTCATATAATGTGAGTTCCTACCACGAGCTGACATTCTAACCTCAAAACTTAATCGACAGGCGAGATTAACAACGTTTCAAACGTAGACAAATTGGACTGACGACGACATACTAAGATGGCACTGTCTTGCATTTGCTTTACACATCCAAAATCCAATCCACTACAGACTTGGGTAGACCATTGGCCTCATTCAAGAAGTGTCTTCAGTCAGCTGGATCGTTAGCTAACTGCTTGCAGTTTCTCACGACATGGGGTTAAAATAGACATGTCTTGTCTCTTGTCGCTCCAGCTCATTCACAAAGACAATGCTTCATCAACTATTTTGCGCAACGCTTACCTAGAGCGACCCCTTACCTCTATCCGATTGAATGAATAGATATCAAATCATACTGATCACGATATCGTGATACGTACAAGTTCCTGGTTCAGTCTCGATAACAGTGATAACTACCTTCCAACATGCAGAAGAAAAAAACTTTAAGCCCAACTTTCTTTGCTCCACTCATGAGAGCTTTTGCAATGGAGCTCGTCTGCCTTATTCGGACTCAAGAACCATTTTTGAGCTCCGAACTTGCTTACTCAGCTATTGTCTTAACAAAACTTTGCAACGGAATGTGATGTAACTCAAACCTTACCGATTTGTATACAAGACTCCATTTTCATATACATATACACGTTTCCATTATCACTTCCTCTTTTTACAGCGTTCCGTCAAAAGAGTAGCCTCCAAGAGCATTTGATGACACACAAGGACTCTCATCCGTTTAAATGTGAAATTTGCGGAAAAGGTTAGTAGCTCCATCCATCTTTTGCACCCACACACTGTATCTGTGTCTAAACTCTTTTTAGCTTTTACACATCGCTCGGGTATGCGTTTACATATACGCCTCCATACGGGTGTCAAACAATTCCAATGTGAAATTTGTGGTGACAGTTTTAATCAAAAGGCCCATTTAGATCTCCACCTAATGAACCATACCGGCGAGAAGCCCTTCCAGTGTGAATTCTGCACAAATTCTTATCGACAGGCCTACCAATTGGGAAACCATATGCACTCGGTACATTTCGACAATTCAGGCAACATTCGTAACGGTGAATACCAATGTTCGCATTGTGATCGAGAATTCACCAATGTAATGGATCTCATCAAACACACGAAATCCCATGACAATGGCGAACGTAAGTTCCTTTGCCCACAATGCGGTGCGGGTTTTAAGCGTAAAACTCATTTGAATCTCCACATGGATGCGGTACACTTAAAGAAAAAACCATACAACTGCATCTATTGCAACAAAACTTTTGCACAGATGTCCAATTTAAATGAACATTTGAAGATTCATAAAGGTATGTATGAGATTATCAAATAAGTTTCCTTCACTGTTGAGCATTTTTGTTTTTTAGGTTCCAAGCAACACAAATGCAGTTTCTGTGATCAATCGTTCACCCTACGAAAGACTTTACTAATGCACGAAGCAATTCATACGGGTGAGAAACGTTTCAAGTGCAACTTCTGTGATGAATCGTTTGTGTATCGCCAGACACTAGGAGGTGAGTTCACTCTGCAAATCGACTCATGCGTATTAGATCACATGAACTTTCCTTTCAGCTCACATAATGAACCATTTCCGTGATGAGAACGAAGAGGAGTACAAAATAAATGAGGAAATCCTTGGGGACGAAGATTTCCTCAGGTACGATGAAGACTTGGATCTCAAAGATGAGTTTGAGCTCGATACATACAAACTATTAATGGATGAGGATTGAATTTAACTTTGTTTTTACTTGTAATGTAGTTTATTTATGAATTTATAACTAAACAATAAAACATTGGTGTGTAGTGCCCCAAAATGCATTTGCTTAAACCTTAATTGTCGACTCTAGGAAGTATTTGTTGAATTTTTTCCAGCCGTAACGTTTCTTTGGATCTTTTTTACTCCAAGCTGGTGTGAGGTTTGACATGAGACCGGCCTTCTGTGCCATTGTCACAAGTATACCCATTCTTTTCTGTTGACGACGGCATAGACCAGTGATTCGACGTGGAAGCATACATCCATCGGAACGAACATACTGGCTGAGAATAAGAACATCGGTGTGCTTGACATTTAATCCCAAAGTGCATTCTGGACAGAATTTTGGTTGGCATGCGACGTTAAGCATTTTCTCAGATCGTGGGGAGGTTACATGAACGCCTTCCAGAACGAGGACATCTTTCTCTTGCTTTACTTGAACTAGTTGGAGGACAAAGTTGGGTTAGATATGGAACGGTGATGTTAATTCATGACTTACTTTCTTTAAGAAGCAGTGATGATGTGGTGGAGATGTTCCTGGGTTGAAGGTGAGTGTTTGCAATTAAATTGCGAGTCGCACGAAAGAGGGAAAACATTTTATTTATTGAAAATTCGGAAATTTACTTCATCGGCTGTAAAATTATTATGACATATGACAGCGGACGGGCTGAAAGCGAAAGTCTCCAAACAGTTGGAGATTTGCGTTTGTAAGCATTGCCAGATGAACAATTTGAAATGATTAAGATTGTTTTTCCATTGGGAAAGCAGGAACTGAGACAAACTACAAAGCATGAGGCACAGAGAATCAGATTAAAAATACTGAAAAGCAATGTAATCCATCAACTTTCTAAAAGATTGCACATGCGAAGGCTTCCAACAAGCGTCACTTGCCTTCGTTTTGAAATATATTCATGGTTCCTGGCAATACTCCCACATGTCATTTTCAGTGAAATCTCCACCAAAACCCCACGTGTGTGTTTACATTTCCAAATTGCTCCCGCGATATTTCTCCGGAGGACATATTTCAGGAAATTCTGAATTAAGTTCAAAGTAATGTTATATCGTGCTAACCTCTTCTCTCTGTTCAAGGCAGGTGAATTCACTTTAAACGAGACCCATTCCGCATCTAAGATTGCCTAACTTAATCGCCGTCCTTTTTTGCAGACCGCTTAACACGATACAGAAGTAGTTTTGCAGCAGCAATGTCCGAAGCAATTGATGCCCATAATCAGCGTAAAGAGGAGAATAAACAAAAAGTTAGCCATAAGTCGCGTTTGAAAAAACGACAATGGGTCGAAAGCAAGCTAAGCGAAGAAGAAGTCGCCGAGAAGCGTGCTAACTTCGATCCAGCTGACCGAGTTAAGAGGAAGAAGAGTGCTATTCTCATGGGATACTCTGGAGCTGATTACTATGGCATGCAACGTAACCCAGGGATGCGTACAATCGAGGAAGATCTCTTTGAAGCAATGTTAAAGCAGAAGTGGATCAATGAAGAGGGCTTCAATCAGGCACAGAATGCACAGTTTCAACGTGCGGCTAGAACGGATAAGGGAGTGTCGGCAGCAAGGCAAATATGTTCCGTGAAATTACGTGAGTATTTTAGTAATTGGCGTTAGTCTTCTGAATTCATGGAAGAGCTTTGCAGCTGAGGATATCGATGTAAGTGCCCTGAATGCAGATCTTCCAGAGGTTATTCGGGTTTTTGCGGTAAAACGTGTCACAAAGGGATTCAATGCGAAGGACAAATGCAATGCCAGAACTTATACATACACTTTACCCTCGATAGCATTTGAAGATCATTCCAAGGAACTAAATATGGAAACTTATCGCATACCCAAGGATGTATTGGAGAATGTAAACTCAATTCTAAAGCTCTATGAGGGCACAAAGAACTATCACAACTTCACGAGCAAAAAGTAAGCTTACCAGGAACTCACAAAAGCTATTTATATATATACCAAACTCTCCATTCTTTGTAGAAATTTCCTGGATCCCTCGGCGAAACGCTTTATAATGTCATTTACATGCGGTGAACCGTTCATTAGTCCACAGGGCATTGAATTTCTCACCCTCAAGGTGAAGGGGCAGAGTTTTATGCTTCATCAAATCAGAAAAATGGTCGGCGCCGTTATTGCCGTGGTCAGGGGTAACACAACGGAATCGACAATCACTCGAGCGTTTACAGAGGAAGGTTTGGATTTACCAATGGCACCGGGTTTGGGCCTTGTACTGGATCAAGTGCACTATGATCGTTACAACGATCGGTATGGTGAGGATGGAATCCATCAGCCACTCACTTGGGAAGAATTGGAACCAGAAATCGAGAAATTCGTTGAAAAATACATCTATTCCAACATCTACGAGACGGAGCATAAGGACAAGTCAATGCTGGAGTGGTTGGACACTCTCGCACGACATTCGTATGATGTGAGGGACAATAAAGATGAGTGCACCCAAACAGAGGTAGTAAACAGCGAGCAGATAACTCAATAAAACTCGAACTAGCAGAATTCATGTCAAACTTTTATTTTTCCATACAAAAGGAGGTTAGAAATGCATTTCAGGGCTTAGTGTCTGCCCTTCTTCTTCTTGTTGTGGCCGCCTTTGCGGTGCTGCTGGCGTGGGCCAGGTGTTACCTCCTGAAACACAGGAGTAACTGGGGAGTTCTTGCTAAGGTTCTGGACCTTCGACATGTCACTGAAAGGAGAAAGGAGAGCGGAATCAAAGAACCGCGTCGGCGTGCATGTTGTATAACTTACTATTGATCGGCAGCTCCAGTTGACATTCCCTGTGATCCCTTGATGATATCCTTTGCTCTGCGGTCCCTCTTCTTGCGGAAACCAGTTCGCTCGTACTTGGGCAGCCATCTCTCTGGATCTGGTGGCACTTCGGCGTTGTAACTCTTCGGCAACTTGCCCTTCCTCTTGCGGTTGGTTTTCTTCTTCTTTTGCACATCTCCAGGGGTACTTGGTGATTGGTCTATCTTAGCGTTGGCAGACTTCTTGGCTGCCTTGGTGCTCATGACCCAGTTAGCTGCCTCAAGGGCGTCGATCTCGGATGTTGTGGTCAATGTCTCAAGGGCTGGCAGTTTCTTGCTGACTTCGAGTGCCTTCTTCGGGTTGATCTGAGCATAAGCGATTACCAATTGGGCCAGAACCTTCATGTCGTGAGGTTTCAACTTAAGCAACTCCTCAAGGGAACTTGCAGCGGTGTCAGTAGCACCACCTCGGAGATGGAATTCGGCGGCTTGGCGCCACATATCTGACAAATCGGCGCTGCTGACCTGTAGATAAGAATGTTAAGGGGAATGTGGGAGAGAAACTTGTGCTGAACTTACATTGTTCTTCTTGTACCAGTCGACAGCGGATTTGAGTAAAGCCGAAGCAGCTTGCTTGTTGTCGGTACCCAAGTAGAGGGTGACCAAGGCCGACACAACACCCGGTTTGTACTTGGACTCCCCAAGTGAAAGAAGTACCTCAATGGCTTCTTTACGATTGCCCTGGAAGTATGTAAATGTATCGATGGCTCGGAGTAGGCAATTGTAAGACTTACCTGCAGCAACAGCAGTTGGATAACTGCAAATCTGCTAGCAAAGGAGTTCTCCTCACTGGCAGCCGCGTACTTGTTCAACACCTCGACTGCTTCCTTGTATTTCTTGTCCTTAGCCAGTTGGCTGCACTTGATCAACACCGCTTCAAACTCGGCATCCGGATAAATTTGCGTCAACTTGCTGCACAATGGCTGACAGTCATTGGCGTTGGTGAACAGTGCCAAAAGGCAGTTATTCAAAGCAATCGCCTTCTTCTGACGTGAAGTCAACTTATGCTCGCAAGCATCCGCCATAGCCGAGCGAATCTTCTTCTTCGAATCAAATACGTTCTGATCCTTGTTAATAACAACTGAGTTATTACTTGCCACAGCGACCAAAGCTGGATCCTTCGGCTTATTCTTCAAGCAGTCAGCGTATAATACGCCTGCTTCCTTCGTCTTGCCTTGCATTTGCATGCAGAACGATATCTGAACTCTAAAATTGAACACTAAGCACCACAACACCATAATAAATCGTATCTTCTTACCGAATGACATCGATCTCTTCACGAATTTCCTCCTCAGATGCCCCATCTTCTTCCAGAGTTTCACGACAAAGTTTCTCAGCAGTCCTAAGTTTTTTCTCTGCTTCGACATACTTGCCGCGGTTGGCCAAGGCACATGCTCCATTGAAACACATCTCATAGGTTTCCTCTGGGAGGTTGGGTAACTCCCTTGTCTTTAAAGTCAAAATTTTGTTCCTCTGATTGCCTTCTTTCTGCTTAACAAGTTACATACCTCATCCAAAGCCAAATTGGCAGCAACAGCGCTCAAATTAGTCCTCCTCTCGTCCTCATAATCATCAGTAGTGTTCTTGATGATTTCCTTATAGGATTCATAGCATTCCTCGAATCTTTCCAATCTATACAATACCTGGGTACGTAACTCCCTTAGATTTGGTGGCAATGGAATGATATCACTTCCATCGATGGTTTTTAAAGCCTTCTCAGGCTGATTCAAACGATACTCACAATAAGCCCGCTCGAATATTAAAGTGTTCAACTTGTTCTTTTCGATGAATTTATATGCTTCTTCGATTTTGGACACTTGAATGAAGCAAATAACTTTGCAATGCAATGCAGTTTGATCATCGGGAGTGACTCCAAGAACTAAAAAGGGGGGATATATAAAAAAAATCACATTCCGATTGGCCAAGTAAACTCACTTCGATTAACGGCCTTTATAGCCTTTTCAAACTCTCCATTTTGACCAAATTTATGAACATCAGCGTATGCCGTCTTGATAATGGCTTCTTTTGGATTTCCAGTGTCTTTCGACATGTTTTTAACAAGTTTTTCTTAAATTTTCTTTGATAAAAAAAAATTTCACAGCATGCCACAAGTCAAGAAAATCAACTGTCAAATGACAACTCATCGGAAAAGTTCTGATGGGTTTATACAGCGAATAAAGGTGGAGTCGCAAGATGAATGGAAGGTAAAAAATGTTTTTTTTTTTAATTCTTTAATAATTTTTCGTTGTTTAACAGACGTTGATTTGTTTTCATTTCTCTTCCAAGTGCTGCCCCGTATTGCATATTACGACCAAATCCCACTAGTTCACTGAACCAAACATCTAGATCTTTAGGGAAAAAGCTCGAAGAATCTTTTAGTGAAATCATTGATGCCAACTTGCTTGTGATTCACAAGAACAACAACTGCTGTTTCTCAGTCATTTATGTTTATTTTGTGGAACGTAAACCTTCAAAGTTACAGCTAGGGGTGGACAGCTACTTTTTTGTATTTCGCTTCTTTTTCTTCAACTTCTTTCACCTTCTCTTCAACTGTCATAGGAGCCTTTGGAAAACGATAGACCCTATTATCGAGCGATTTATATGCACAGTCTGTTCTATTACTTTGCTACCAGAAAGGGAAAAGGGGATAATTTATAGCGAAAAGACGGTGGCATTGCTCACGCGCAGAATATTCCAACTTGAAACTTAGCAACTATTTATTCATTTTATTATTGTTATATCTATTCAGTGCAATTGCTATAACGCTTATGACTACACCTTATCTCCTACCAAATACAAACAAAAAATGTACCTCTGGCAATACCATACTGTTACGAAAACCCCAAACTGTCATTTTACAACCAACAAATGTCAACCACCATTAAAACGTCAGTTTTTTGTTTCATTTCCATGCAAATGACCAAAACGCATCTGAAAATATCGTAATTTACATTCGATTCTGCAGTGCACCAGCATCAGCATTATGCTAAAAAAAGAAAATATTGCATCCTTCCTGCTATTGTTTACAATTCTTCCGGGTAAGACTACTGTGTTAATTGGTAAAAATCATTGATCTAACATCCGCCCACTTTTCTCTTTCTCCTCAAAAAAAAAAAAAAAACCTATTGGACGACCCCCAACTTATCCATATGAAATTTCTTTCGCCACAATAATCCACGAAAAAATTGCAAAACATCTCCAGTGAAAGCTTATAAAGTTGATATCAAATTTACGGGATCATCAATATCCGGATCCTACGTGAATTTCACAGCAACCCTTTACGACGATGACAAAGTTGCACGAAATGGATACTACGCATACAGCTGGAATGATAACGCAAATCCACAGCATACAGCGGTGAGTAAGCCTATATTATTTGTTATTAAAAATTCAAAATATATACATATGTATGTATAAAAGAAAGCAACAACCAACAACAAAACAAAAACATCACCGCAATATTCTTTTGTCGTGTGTTGTGATGCAAAAAAATCTTTTCGTAATCGCGATCGAAAAATTATTCATATCATACACAGCTCCACTTGTAGGAAAGTGCAAAAGAGTCGCGTTTTTTTTTGCGATGCAAAAAATGCATAAATTATGAACAATTGCTGAATTATCAGAACTGTAAAGCGAGGGTGACACGATTTTAAAAAAGTAGGCTCATTCGAAAAGTATTTACATACTAAAAACGTGATCGAATGCATTTCAATAGGTTTTTTTTTTTTTTTTTTTTGATGAAGTCGATTACTCAAATTTGTGTAGAAATAAGCCAATGAATGGACATTGATTGTGTCCAAGGGATGAATTGAAGTTAACCTTCTATTTGTGGCTATTGCTATTGAAACAACAATGAAGCCACTTATCGCTCATTGACTCGCATCCAGAAATGGACAGTTGTGTTCTATTTTTGCAAGTAACGTCGTTATCCATTGAATACACACTTCGTTGAGTAAACTCTTTTATTTTGTCGCAAATTGTTTTCATATTATGAAAAGTAATGTAAACATTTTTTTGCGTATTTTACCGTCTGTTGGAAGACTTTGGTGTCAATCTTGTTTAAATTTATATAAACAGCTTGTTATCTAGAATAGATAATAATAATTTTAAATGTCCTCGACTCTTGCTTTGTTTATCTATTATAAGCTACGCAGCGGTTTCTAAATGAAGATTTTTGAAGAACTCTCCAGGGGGGTTACTTTAGAATGCGAATGCTATGTTAAGTAAATAAGTTTGTAAACAACTCTAAAACAATTTCCACTTCACAGATTTATCTTGTTTGCATAATTTGCGGCAAAACGCTGCACTTTTTCATAAGGAAAATGCAATTGTAATCAATAAGTTGCAACTTATGATGACCTTATCGTAGAAATATGTTTTTTCATTCTTATGTTTTACATTTTGTAGTAAGCACATTAGTATATATGAACGTTTCAGACTTATTTAGCACTGTAGAGTGCAGATAACTGAAACATAATCTTCTCTGTGGTCTTTCCTTGATAGCCCCAAGTGGAATGTGGATTTTTTTCACTAAAGAGTTGCGAATTCTTTATCGTGGTCTGGGTAGTTTGCCATCCTTCTCTTCCTTGATTATAGAAGTTGAGAGTAGATAAGCGAGCGAAAAAAGACGGAAAAAGAACAACTGTAAGCTGTTCATGGCACGTGGCTATAACTAGGTAATGAATGCTGATTTCTCTTCTGAGATGCTCCATATAAGAGTTCGGGCCACACATAACACTTTATCAGCCGTATCTTCAGCAGTAGCTGGAGGTCGCTGTCGCATAGTATTTTCTTCATGCAGAAAACTGTTTGAGCAGGTGTAGCCATCATCTATTTGAATCAATCGGTATCAAGGATCACCCGAAGATCACCCAGAACTGGGGTGATCAGGGTGTTGTATAATTTCTTCTGCTGTTTTAAACAGCTCGATAGTTAGGCCTTGGATAAAATTGTTGGCTTCCATTTAATAGTTCATTCTGGCTGACAGTGAAATTTGGATCGTTATCGTTGTTATACAGTGATGTAGGCGGTACGAGAACTGTTGAGATATAAAGGGATACTCGATCGGAAATGTCTTTGACGATCTCTTGTTACCGTCCGACTTCAAGTCTTCGTACGTTCGGCATATGCCCAACCGAGTCCGAGTCCATGTTCAATGGAGATTTGCTTTACGTCGATCGTATTGTGATCAATTTATTTTATGGTTGGTTGATCAATATCAAGAAGACAATGACAATGTTCTGCCGCACCGCATATTGATTAGCCTTAATCCGTTGTCGGAGATGATGTCTAACTTTGCGTTAAATTCTCCAAACACAATTTGAATGTTATAACTAGGACACTGCTCGTATGTTTGAAGCTGGCTTTTGTATCGTCATCGATTTCCATGAGGCTTGATTCCATCTAGGGTTTCCAGGAGATCGGTGTTCTTTGAGGTGAGAGTATGAGTTGATAGACAGAGAAAACCTTTAGACGCTTGTGCCCTCTTGAATGCATTTGTCTAACCCTACGAACAAGCGAGCGCACATCTTTTCTTATTTGTAGACCTCGGCCCAACTCTATTCCGTCAACAATGGAAAAGCTATATTCGGCATACTTCTTAAAGCACAAAAGTAAGTCGAGGCTATTTCGATGCTAAATGCATTCAGTGCTGTTATCTGTGTACCATTTGCTTTGAATATTTGTTCAAAGCTAATTCACCGCTTCTGACGCAGTACTACATTTTTTTTTCGCTTAATCAGTGGTTTCGTTGCTTTACCTATCCCGATAGAAATAAAAAGATTTACTCCCACGCCTTACCAGTGAAAATATTCCCGGAAATACTTATGAAAATGTTGCAAAAATATTTTCATTAGATTAAGCTCTACTATTATCATTTTCCATGATCTGTTTTCAAAAACTATACCACTAACGGTTCATAGGAGCATCTGGTATTGTCTATTACTTATGCAAACATTTGTTTATTAGTAACGCAAATTTGTTGCGAACGATCAGCTTAATATATTCAAACTGAAGCCAACGCCTGTGGCACGTGAGTATACCAATAGATGTTAATTATTTTGTTGACTTATGTCATTTGTTTGTTTTTCAATCTTTTTGTTATCATCTTGGAATGCAAATTCTTTTCTTCATTGCCTTTTACTTTTTTGGAAGTGAACTGGATTGCACCTTAAAGAGCTGTGTTAAGAGTTCAAGAAACTGTCTTTTATAAAATCGATTCAATTTGGTAACATCCAATCAATGTGGTTTCCAGAAAGCATACATTATCACTGCATACATTTGTTGCGAGCAAGACTACCTTGCTGTCTTCAATCTTAACTTGTCTAGATACCCTTAGATAATTGTATTCTCACACATTTCCAGTTCTCGGCCATGACGTTTCCTTCCCGGACGTGGCTCACAATTTTGCCTTGACAGGTTCAAATCCATCAGTCTTTATGCACAATCTGCATAAGCTATGTTCGGGTAAGTGGCGTTAAATCGATGCCTCTCACTGGACTTCCCCAAGGGTGCGTTTTGTCACCTCTTCAGTCCATTTATATGGACAGTGCAGCCGTGGTGGAGAATGTCTCGAACCGGGAAACTCAAGGATCAGTCATTTCATTTTCGTAGATGTTTTTATCATTTAGACCGAACTCTAGCACGCACTCGAATGGTTTGTAGTCGTCTGTGATGAAGCTGAAATGAAGATAAACGTAATAAAATCGGAAGTGGTGATTGTTTCCAGAAGACTTCTTCAGTGCACTTTGCATGTCAGTGGAGTCCCACTGAAATAGGTAGAGAAATCCAAGTATCTCGGGGTTTTATTCACGAGTGATGGAAGAAGCAGTGCAGAGTTATTTTGTAGGATTAAGAGAGCTCTTTCGACCTATTATGAGGAAGGTCGAGTTCAGTGTCAAAGCTGACTCGGTCTTTAACTTGGTATTTCTCCCAACACTCAACATGACTGTGGATACAAGCTGTCGAAATTCCTTTGGGGTTTTGCTGGAATAACTCGCAGAGATTGAGTGAGTAACATCATAATACGCAAGAAACAAGAAACTCAATGCTGAGCTACTTCTCCAAACGAAACGATCTGTACTCCGATGGTTATGTTATGGACAATTCTTTTAAACCGGCTTCCAAAACCCGTCTCCTGATAAAATGGAGATTCCACTGAGCATTCTACCCTCGCGACCCTCATGAAAAATATCCTTAGAGAAGCTCTCAGTATAGATCTCAGGACAGAAATCAAGTCAAGTGGTCAATTTTTCAAGTAGAAAGCAGTCCATTTGCCCGATGTGTCTCAGCCAATGTAGACGGCGTGATACAACTTCTCGCACACATGATCAACTATTCAACGAAATATGAATAAAGTAAGATAGTTTTTCTCTTTCGCAGGAATTCAAAACAGAACTACCTTATAGCAATTGGTCAATTGAATATCCCAAAGGGAGGTACCACTATGGTCGCTACGAAGTAAACCTTAAGGTAAGCAAAAATTCCCTTTTCTGGTTCAACATTGCCAGAAAAACGGTACGGTTTGATGTAACTGAACTATTGAATGGGAATATGTCGTTCACACAAAATGGCACTGTCAGAGCGGAGGAATATGTTTCTGTTAAGGATCCAGTCAATCATACAATTATACTCAATGAAGCCGATTTGGATTTCCTCGAAAGGAATGCAACTTATATTCAAACATTTTGGTTCCAAAATTGTACATACATTGGAGTAACCGATGGGTATACGTATATAAATCGATATCATCAAGAAGATATGACATTTGACATTGAGGCGTTGGTCGTTGCGTCGTTTGAAAAATTGCCAGTTCCGACACCAAGTACTACCACCACTACCACTACAACAACTACTACTACGACTACAACCACAACTACGACTACAACAACTACAACCACACCGAAACCAACAACTACGAGTACTACCCCAACAACGACAACAAGTACTGTGGCTCCAAATAGTACGGACACAACTACCCAACAACCAAGAGTAAGGAGAGATGCCGCTGCATTGGTGTCAAATTTCAATAACCTTACAGCATCGGCAAATGCAGAACTTCTAGGAATTGATTTGCCATCATCGAAAGAACAGCATTCACCCGCTGAAGAATCGTCATCATCGACTGTTACTCCACTGGAAGAGAATTTGCCTTATGTGTGCTTCAATAAGACTATGGTTGCGGCTGATCCAAAGAAAACCTATGGATACTTCAATAGGAGGGTCATATCCCTACGTAAGTTGATTTTGACAGTATTCAAAGATAAGATGTAAGAATTATATTTTCAGTACCTGTTGGTGAATTCTCGTCGAGTGGGAAGAACTGGTTACAGCATGGTGATGTATTGAATTTGGATCTAACTTGTAAGGGATCACCTCCACTGCAGTATTGCTATAATGTTTATGATGGTATGGTGATGGTTTAAAGCTATGGATTGAGTGTGTCTTAAAGTTAATGTTTCATTGCAGCTCCCTATAATGTTACTGGAAATGAGACCTGCTACGCTTGGATTCCGATGAGCAGTTGCTCTTTCAAGTTACGACGATGGTTCGCCGATAGCAAGACAATTGTGTTTTTCATTAAGAATCCAATTGCCACTTCTATCAATCAGGTCACCATTAATTTTTATGAAGGTAAGTAGAGAAACTAACATACCCAAGGATTTCTATCTCCTTGGTCCAAGCCGGAAGGCATTTATTCTTGCTCTGGCGTTGCTGGCTGAGACCAGAAAATCACTGCCAAGCAAAGTTCCCCTTCAACTGGAGAGTGTTGAGATCGCGAGCAATGTCGAGGTCATGGCTGAGCATCAGGATCGTGTTTGCAGATGAATGGTTGACTATTCTTGGTGAGATGCTGAAGTTTTTTTTGTTTGCTTCGAGCTATGATGGGCCATTTGTAGAAAATATACTCAGCAGTCTCTTGATCTCTCAAACAAAGTCAGCCCATGTCCGTAACCTGTGTCATATCCAGACAGATATGGCCCACCTATAATAAAAGCAGAACGAATGACCTTATAAATAGAAACCGCATCGAGACTGCAAGAATCACAGCAATTAGCACGGGCCACTGGCCAATTGGTCCACACGCTGCCAAGTTAGGCATCCCGTTAAACCCCCACTGGCGTAGTTGCGGCAATTCACACGAAATGGAAACCATATTTCACTTCCTCCGTGACTACCCAGCACAAGCCAGAGCTAGGCAGCGCACACTCGGAAAACCCTTTTTCAAGGAACCATCTGAGATTTCTAACATCAAATTCTGCACATAAGTAAAATGAGTCTAAAAATGCTGATTGGGGTACCTGTTTGGCGACCTCATCGGGAATTTCGTTGCCTTCAATAGAGTTATGTCCAGAAACAGCTATAACCAGCAAGCTGTTGGAGGGTGTTAAGGCAGTATTGGGCAACCCACCATTACCCATTATGAACCATTAACTCAGCCTGGAATACATTGCATTTATCCGGCAGAGTAGACTCCAAATCCCCGTTTCGTGTATACTTTTGGAACCATCCTTACATATTGCCGTTTCATTTTGCTGAACACCTTGGACTGACAATTTACTTTTTTTTTTCAATTTCAGCCAAAAAGCAGTCACAACTCTCGGTTATTGTGGTGCCTGTATCGTTCAGCTTGATTGCAGTCATTTTAATCGTGTTTGGCGTTGCCTACTACATTCAGAGTAGAAATCGGTGAGTTCATTCTGTTTTTCTTCTCATACCTAGTTCATTTGAAATGAATTTCCCAAAACTAGCTTCAACGTCGAAGTAGCTGACTTCAATTTTGGTGAAACTCAATCCGTCGACATGGAGTACAAGACATTCCAACAGCGTCTCATGGAAAGCATTCGCGATGTAATCCCACAGCGGAGACGCAGCGACAGCAGTGAGTTTCTTCCCGATTCCAGTCCAACGGGAAGCGAAGGAGGCAGTCCGCTGCGATACAATACAATGACATAAGTGAACAAGTTTATTATTTTTTAATTAGTGTTTATATATATATACATTTAGGATAACCACATCCCCCTCCATATTCATGAATGTTTATTGAATTTAGAAAAAGGAATAGTCTTGAGAAAAACCTTATTTATTATTTGTTCAGTATTTGATGCTTTACTTTTGTTTTTTTTGTTTTTTTTTTTAATTCAAAATGTCCAAGAACACAAAAGTTGTTTTTGGTCAAACCAAAAAAAAAAGAAGAAAAGTTTATTTATATAATCCCCAACAAAGAAAAACTTAAATTTATTCCAAAGACTGTGTTTGTTGTTCAAGAAAAAAAAGAGAGAAAAATGCTTTTGTTGTAGTTTAGGCAGTAAACTTTAGATACATGCAATAGAATGCTAATGAAAAGTTAAATGCAAAAAATAGTTAAAACGTCCTTCGGCTTGATTTCCTTTTTCTTTTCTTTTATTTAAAAAAAAAAGAACTTTTCCATCCATACGCGCACTCATTTACACCACGTAACCAGATTGTTCCTCAAACAAGTGATGAACTGTCGAGATCCATATTTTCTTCATAAAGAGCGATACAGAGTTTTCTGTTTCCTCGTGTCTCTCGTTGGCATAATCTCATCTGTTTTATTTTAAACCTAAAATTTTCAATCAAAAAAAATGAATCTTTGTGTACGAGTAATACTTTATCGAACAAAGAGGATAGTCGCTTGTGATAAAAACAAAAAATAAATAAAAATATATGTGAGAAAAGAAATTTAAATAAAAAATAAAAATTATTATTCGAGAAAGTAAAAGAAAAAGTCACTAACTATATAACTATAATTAACCTTTCTGATAATTATTTTACACATTCTTATTGTATTATTTAAAATGGAAAGAAAACAAATATATTTTTTATGTTCTTAGGTTTAGATTTAACATAAACAAACAAGAATACACACACACACTAAACTTGATTTATTGAAAGAGCATTGTATGCATAAATACATATATAGATATATATTTAATGATGATGGAATGTGAGAAAAATAAATTACGAGTACTATTCATAATTATGTACATAGAAACCAAAAAATTAATAAAAACAATAAAATATTACCGAAGTTGTATGGGTTTTGCTTTGATCCAGAGCTTGGCAGAGGTTTCGAAATTCAATTTAAAATAATAAATAGAACGCCACTTAACCTAAAGCCTACCTAACGTATGTGGCGCAACTTAACCTAAGACCTATTGTCTATATTTAACGAAATACGGATACTGAACTCACCTACCGTCCGTAGGGAGTATGGATTTTGCTTTGATCCAGAGCTTGGGAGAGGTTTCGAAATTCATATTCAAATATTTGGTGCGACATCTCGTCATAAGCAGTGATCATGTGAGGACTTAGCTTCTCGTAACCATAAATGTTGTGCGTGTTATCATTGACGTGGCGGATTGACAAGCTTTTTTATGGCAAAGCCTGCCGAGAGATGTGATGCTACGTTTGGTTGTTTTGCTGAGACTTGAATCTGTCCGCTCGCTTAGCAGTCCAACGCACTAACCACTAAACCACGGCGACCACTTTGACAGAGTTAAGGATTGTATATAAGTAGAAATGGGAGAACATTTGTTTGTAGGAAAGTCAAAGCAAGATGCCAGTCGTGAAAAAAAGGGATATATCTGTGGCCACAAGGAAAAACAGCATAAGTCACACACAACACAAGCCGATTTATGTTGTTTTTCCTTGTGACCACAGATATTGAAGTCACATTCCTTGTGAGTGGGTGTAGTAGAGCGATACGTTACGTACGTCATACACACAAAACTTGTTTTTGAAAAAAAAAAAAAAAACATGTGAGGGGCCCTGGGAAAATAAGACGAAGTGGATGATGAATTGCAATTAATTTCGAAACAAGAGAAATGTAGTGGATTAGAAAAGGGGTTAACAAGGTTTTTATCTGTCTTGTTTGCATTTGCCTTGGAAGGTTGACGATGGAGAATATGTGCTGCTCCATCAAGTTCGGTTAAGACCTTAAGGAGACCTTCGATGTCAAAAAAGTATTTAGACAAACCGACGCGTTGTCATGAGATTACTTCTTGAAAGAATTGTGCAGAATTAACGCGCCAACTACTGCTTTCTAGACCCTTCAAGGGTTTTCCAGGCGAACAATCACAGCAATCTGACCGGGCCACTGGCCAATTGGTGCCAGTTAGGCATTTCGTTCAACCTCCACAGCTGTAGTTGCAACAATTCATACGAAAAAGAAATCCTATTCCACTTTCTCTGTGCCAGGCATTACACACTTGGCAAACCCATTTTTAAAGGAATTATCAGAGATTTCTGACACAAAATTCTGCAACTTTCTGAACTCCAAAGGATTGATTTGGAAACTACGCTCTTAGCTACACCCATCAACATCCAGGTCACATGAGCTGTGGTATCAAAATGACGCACCCGCGCTCCTTGTGTTTATGGTAGGACCTTACCAGACAGCCACTTCTACCTACCTACCTACACACCAACACTAGAGGCACAATCTTTCAAAAGTCCATGCAATTACTCGCATATGCTGAAGATATTGATATAATTGGGAGAACGCATCATGATGTCAGTAGCACGTTCGTCAGTCTTGAGACGTAAGCGGCGAAGATGGATCTAACAGTCAATGAGGGCAAAACCCCAGTGTCTCCGACAACCACGGTTTTATTCGCTCTTTGCAAGTCACGTCACACTTTATACAAAAATAAGGTTTCAGAAGGCTTTGATGTCTAATGTGGAAAAGCGATTTGTCCAGGTTAAAATCTAAGCTGCACCTGGATGTAATCATTAGTTAAACTCGCATCGGCTTTAGAATTTTCTAGCCAAATCGTATCTCAAGCGAGCTGAGAACACAACTTATGATGAAACGTATGTTCTGTTGTACAATACTCGTATGACATGCAATAGATTTCACTCACCTTATCTAGACGCAAAGTGAGTTTTGCTAAACAAACTTGGCATTGGACAGTCGAAGATGAAACTGGAGATTAGTTAGTAATAGCGCTGTATTCTGACCACTGTAACAACGAACATGAAGACAAATAAAATAAAATGATCCCCAAACCATCGAACTGGCTAATGAGGTTTCTAGGTACCAGTCCACCTTGTGTACAACAAACATCGTGTGTATTTTTTTTTACAGAATTTATTTATTAATTTCACTTTAAGAATTCTCACAATTAATACTTAATCTTTGGTTAGTTTAATAGAATTTAACCTCAATATGTCTCGTTGTTAGTTGTTATTGAAAAAAACATAAGAGAAAACAGAACAAACAAAAAAACAATATGCATATACAGTACATACCTATACACATATTTATATCACTTATTCCAGTAGATATCTATAGATCTAGATCTAGAAATTAATTAAATGCTTCCTGAGCTAGGTTCATTAAGTTAAAGTCTCTCTGTAGGATTGTGTTTCTGAGTGTCGACTACGAACCAAATTAATTTGCCACCAGATAGTTAACTTCTTGTTCAACTTAGCTTAAAATGAAAACTAAAACTGCATCACTTGTCGTCAATTGTTCGTGTTTGTCGGTGAGGAAGGGGATTCGCTTTGTTGCTCTTAACTTTGTTTCCATTTCTTCCGCTTCAGCAGGTTAAAGTTGCCATAGGTCGTGTGATTATCGGTCAGGAATGGAATGTAGAACGCTCGGAATAGTTTGTGGGATTTTTCTTGTATCAAAAACGGAAGACTTTTTAGTACTGTCCACTCTCGTAATCTTGCGGCATAGTTTGGCTCCAGTTCGGTGTATTTGCCTTCGTCGAGATCGATTAAGAAGTGGCATTTCTGGTAATCAAAGTACATGTGTTCGTTTTCCTGATTCATATCGTTGAAGTACGGGTGTGCTATGGAGGTGGCATCCTCGCCACCCTCGTAGTATGCAGGTAGTATTCCTTTGAATTCAGATTGGAGGAATCGAATGCGGAAGTTCGTTGCGGGGAGGAAAAAGCTTCCAGGAAAACGATACCAATCTTTACCCACACAAACGTTATAGATCCGATCGGCATTGTAGTCAGGAGCTGTTTTAACTTGATTCAACTCCATTAGAAGATCCATCGGAGCGTGGTAGTTGCGATAGAGTGAGAACACCCTGGACATTCCAAGGAGAGTACTGACCAGCATGAAGAGCACGGGAATGAACATCGTATGATCAAGGTAGTGTGCACCGGCTGCGAGTTTTGTGAAAAGCGTTTTGAGACGGAAAAATATTCGTTGGAGCACGTCGACTGTTATGGCACCGCAGAGACTGATCATTGGGTAGATGGGGAACAGAAAGCGCTCCTCTTTATGTGGCTGTAGGAAGAATACCACAAGCCACAGAAATAAAGGAGCCAGACTGAGATAATGAGGGAGGTGCAAGGTGCTCTTGGATTTAGCTGGCACGAAGAAATAATCAATGAGAAGCATCACGGGTGTAATCAAAGCTGCAATCTGAAGAAGAATTTTATAAATCACGATATTATCTGCATGAAACCTGAGAGGACTTACCCAAACAACATTAAAGTTAAGAAATCCATTGATCAGGTAGTAACTAAACGGCTCAGTTCCGTAAAGGTTGGGACCATGGCTGGTGAACACATTGTACATCACAATATTTAGCGGAGCAAAGATGACTCTTCCAAAGTAGCTTGAATCAATCACTATCATCGGAATACCTATAGTAGCTGCAGAGATCAATGCCCACATGAGGAATGATTTATACATTCGTTGCCTCACGAGCATATCGAAGGCAATTGGAGCTCCAATCAGCACTGCAAACGGCCAGCCCAACAAGGTGGATATGGCTGTCAAGAAGACTGCTAAATTATAGCTCTGTTGCCACCAAGCTGCCAACGCTGCACAACCAAAGTACATGGAAAACGAACTAGGAAGCAGTGCCGTACTAGATACAAACATTCCCACGCTAAACAACTGAAAAATTAGCCACAATCTGCCAATATGAATGCCAAACTCTCGACAAATAGCTCTAAAACATTAAAAGATTGTTACTAAACCAAATTTTATACACCATTTCCAACTTACTTGTACATATATCGCTCCATGACAGCACAACCAAAACCCAAGATACAACGAATCATATAGAAAATCAACACAGGCGATGGTTGAAACAGTTTTTGGTAAATCCATCCGGGCACACCCTGCACTAAAAGATATGTATACGAACGGAGTGCAAATTGTGGGCTATACTCCCAGGTTTGCAGTCCATGACCATTGATGATGTAGTGAAGTGGTTCCCAATAATTAAATGTTTCATCACAATCCGAGATGTAGGACCAAATCGCACTGCACAGCCGAGCACTAACGAATGTTTTGAATGCGGTGTCAACACCGGGGACGATTGTGTTTGCTTTTGTGGACGATACTGGTGCCTGACTGTAGATAAAGAATGTGTTTTGATACCGTGACGGAAGCCATGTGATTCAGAAGAGAATTCTTGCAAATCCATCAGTGATACTTACGATTTATCTTTGTTTTTCGATTCCTTTGGTTCTTTGACGATTTTTCGTAAGGCCTTCTTGGAAAAGGACGTATGATTATCGGATTTATTTACATTATATCGGTGCCTTGCGGCCGGCGGCGCCATTATTGATATTTTGATGTTGAAAAAATCCACGAACCGTGGGATGTGACAGGTGCACTACTTGACAGCATTTAATTGGGTTGGTTTGTGCATGGAGTGTTCGCAATAGGGTGTATGAAAACAAATTGTTGATGTAAGAGTACGCGTATTGATACTTCGTCATCAAGTGGGACCACAGAAATAATTTATTTAGACCTAATTTCATGCTACCATTCTTCTTCTACGTACGATATTTTGCGAACAAATGGAAGGAACCTACAGATTTTATTTGCTGAAACTAAACGGTAGTAGATTGAAATGATCGGATTTGTCATTTCTCGCCAAAAGATGGTCGTGTAATTTTTGGTGAGGTTCACTTCTAAGCCGACCAGCGGATTAACAATTTGTGCCACGAGCAACACTTGATGAGGTGAATAAGCACAATACCGACTTGTATATTTAGAAAAAATTGTTTTCAATAACTACTGTGTTACCACCCTAAAAGTCTCCAATATAAATTGAACCCTACACAGCTGTTTTTGGCATTAAATGTCAAACGCCATCAGGCGGTAGCGCGGAGCAACAAGCAACATTTAAAAAACCCGAATTAAGAAAAAAAAAAACTGTTCCGTCAGAGAAAGCAGTATTTTTTCGTAAAAAAAAAATATTTATTTACGAATTTAAGTTAAGAATTCACTAGATTAGTCTAGAATAACATGTCTAAAGAAGAAAAAGACAAACCTCAAGTGGATAAAGAGCTCGATCTCTCGAATGCCGGTCGTGGCGTATGGCTAGTCAAAGTGCCCAAGTATATTGCCACCAAATGGGAAAAGGCCCCCTCCAACATGGACGTAGGCAAACTACGAATCAGCAAAACTCCCGGACAGAAAGCACAAGTCTCCTTGTCTCTTACACAAGCTGTTGTAAATCTTGATCCCGAAGAGAAAATTCCAACCGAACACATACTTGATGTGTCTGTTGTCACAAAACAAACTCTTGGTGTTTTCTCCCATGCTGTGCCAAAGGAATCATCAAAAGATGACGTTGTACCCGAAGTTGAAAAACTCTACATGGAGGGTAGGATCGTGCAAAAGCTTGAGTGTCGTCCCATCGCCGATACTTGTTACATGAAACTAAAGCTGGATTCAATTCGAAAGGCATCAGTGCCACAAAGACGAGTGCAAGCGATTGATAAAATTGTTCAGAACTTTAAACCAGTTAAGGACCATAAACACAATGTAAGTTCAAGTTTCTTTCATCTATCATATGGTCTATTGAAAAAACTTTCTTTTTCAGATTGAATACAGAGAACGAAAGAAAGCCGAGGGCAAAAAAGCTCGTGACGATAAAAACGCTGTCTTGGACATGTTATTCAATGCATTTGAGAAACATCAGTACTATAATATCAAGGATCTGGTAAAGATAACCAAACAACCAATTGGTTATCTTAAGGAGATCCTTAAAGAAGTCTGTGATTATAATATGAAGAACCCACACAAGAATATGTGGGAACTTAAGAAGGAATATCGTCATTATAAGACTGAAGAGGAGAAGAAAGATGAAAAGTCGCCGTCAGATAGTGATACGGACTAGCCATAGATTATGTGTTGTGATTGTCGTATCTATAGGTTTCTTGTAAATATAGGAAATGTAGATTATATTCGATGGAGAGCTTGAATAATTAAAAGTTTTGTGAAATAAATTAGCATTGACCTAGATTGTAGCTCGTCAACATTTTATGTGCCACGTCTTTAACATTTTGTGTACTTAGTTTTGTTCCTCTATTCAAGGTTGCAGTTGAATTAGCCACAGTTCCTACGCTTGTGCAGTAAAATTTGGATACTTCAATTCATGATGAGAATGTTAAGACACGAAGAATGCTCTAAATGCATGGATCTGAAGCCAAGAAGGGAAAATGACTGGCAAAATAGGGGTTGACAATAAAATTGTTATCTCCTCGGACTAAGCCAAAAGACACCTACTCTGGAGTACTAGAATTGGGTAATTGGGGGACCCCTACCTATCCTGATGGAAATCAGAAGAGCAATACAAGTTCAAAGACCTTTCATGCTGAGAAAAGTTCTCAGAATCTTACTTGTGAATGGTTGACAATGGCTATAGAAAAAAAAACCCTGCTGACGTGGTTTGGTCTGTAACCATAGGTTAGAAAGCTGGAGTCGTTGAGGTCGTTTAGCTGTTTGTCGACTATGAACCACACATAAGGAGAGCGAACTTCCCGCGGTGGACAGACCTTACTGGCTTTGATAGATACAGATGACTGTCCTAGCTTGCAGAAATGTTGCTGGTCATAGAGCGCAACGAATGCATCTGATGGTTGGCTGATCAATTCTTTTAGTGATGGAGGCTCTTTCGATGAAGGAACAAGACGTGAAAGCTTCGAGCGATATTCAGAAATGAGCACAGAAATAATTACTCGATATTATTGATGAGGTGAACTTGATGTAATACTGAATTTTTTTGTAGAAGGACTCGAATCGTCGAGGTGCTTCTAAAGCATCGCCTTCTTTTTTGAACAGCTCCACTGGTAAACCATCGTATTCGTTGAGCTTCTTGATAGGTGTGCCTTTCTTAAGATTGGATTTCTTATAGAATCCTTGCGAATTTTCGATATGTAAAAGTGACTGCGTGAATCCATATTTTTTCCCCTGGAAATTGAAAGACTGATCACGTAAGACTACAGAGCAAGACTTTACATAGTCTTCTTATAAATTGTTCATTTATTTTATGAAATAGGAAAAGAAAGTACAAAATTTGTTTCGGAAGCTTTACATGGAATGTCCTTAGATTCTAAACACGACAATGAAGTTCGAAAATAATAAATTAAACATAACAAAACGGGTCACGCAACTAAACATAATAACGTGAAACACTTTTTACAAAAATGAGATCCTACGACGCTAAGGGGGGAGGGAGTATTTTACATCCTTGACTGCTTTAAACTACAGATAAACCATGTAAACTTAAAAGTACACCGTTAGATTATTCTCTGACGAGCCCATATCTTCAGTTGCTGATAGTAAATTCGACTTATGGGGCTCCCACGCTGTCTTTTTGTTTGAATTTTCTGGATTTTCTATAGTCTCGTGGATTGCGATCGAGTGTCGCTCCATTTCGCCATCGTAGAGTTGACCGTTTGCGGACGCCCGAGATACAATACCTAGAAATGGAACAGAAACAATTTACAGGAAAGTTATGGATTTTCAATTCAGAAATCTAACTTCTCACTGTTGCCGCGTAATTATCACGTTCACGTTGTCGTTCTCGTTCACGTTCTCGTTGTGCTTCACGTTCTAGACTGGCTGCTAATATTGTTGAAGCTCCAGCGCTGAGACTGCTTCCCGATCCACCATGACCATTGGTGATGGGATTTGTAAGTGTAACATTGCCTCCTGCTGTAGTTTTGACTCTGGGAAGACCATTGTGTGGAGGAAGTTTGGGACGAGTCACAAGGTTGGCTGACGACACGGCACTGTGGCCTTGACTGTGAACTCTGTTCCGCGCTTTAGAGGATTTGGTCTTCGTTTTCGATCGAATGATGTAGCAGGAGAGGACGAAGATTATTATGACAAAGATTCCTACAAGTATGCCAAACATTCCGAGAATACTTGAGGCCCAAGATGTCTGGGCCATTGCTACACCCTTCATTGTTACTGTGATGGGGACTGATGTACTACGGGGAGGGACACCGGAATCTGTGGCAATGGCGACTATGTGGATTGTCGATTCATTAACTGGCGTTTCGGGGCGAATGTATAGGTTCCCGGATGAATCGATTTCGAAGAGACCAGCATGTTGACCGCGTAGTGATAACTCAATCTTATCGTTGCGGTCCCCGTCGGCGGCTTCGATCTTTCCAATCATAACACCATCAAAGCTCTCTGCGCGTGATCGTAGGCTCTGCTGGAAATGAAAACAAAAGATGATTACGGTGTTTTAATATGGAAAACCTTTAACTTACACTCTTTGGAACTACGAACTCGTAGTGTGTCTCTCGGAATCTTGGCTCCCAGTCATTCACATCGATCACTTCCAGATTGACCTCTGCTGTTGCATTTGTTATGCCATCTGTTGCCAAGACAATAAACTCATGTCGGGTGAATTGCTCATAATCCAAGGGTTTTTGTAGAATGACTTCACCCAGTGATCCCACGTTAAAGTACTGCGATTGCACTGGATCCGGAATATAGTACTTCAAGTGCTTACCAGGCTTATTCGTTGGAAGAGCCAATATACGATTACCAACAAGAATATCCTCCCGAACCCTCATTGCGAATCTCTTTTGAACAAATGCCAAAATTGTCATATCGCTGTGAGTTCCCGGACGGGACAGCGTAACTGTTGTCAAAGCATACCGATCGGGGTTGTCGATTTGAGTTGCCTTCACAACCAACGTAGCTCCATTCACCAAATCCGAATAGCCAATCGGAGCTAAGAGAGTAATCGCACCGGTGTTGGGGTGAATCCGGAAGTACTTCGTATCCTGCGACTGTACAATGGAATACTGAATCGGCGCACAGATGCCTTCATCCTGGTCGATGGCCTTGATCGCCTCAGGACGGATTTTGATCTCCCCCGGTCGTCCATCTGTCGGAAGTTCACCCTTGTAAGACTCTCGAAGGAACTTGGGATTTTGATCATCAGCATCTGTGATCACAACTCTCAGCATGGTGTCTGTGAATTTTGCTGGAGTTCCCTGATCCTGAGCTCTCAGTTTAATCGTAAAGTTGTGCATGACCTCATAGTCTAAGGCTTTCTTCAGCACCAGGGTACCTTCAAGAGGATTCAGGAATTGAACATACTCGGAGAATGGTCCCGGTAGCACTTGATACTCAACCGTTGAGAACGGTCCCTGTTGGTCATTGTCCGTCGCACGAGCACCTTGTAGAATCCGAGTTCCAGGCACAGTAACCTCGGACAGTGTCAATGTGTAGGGAGTGCCAATCCATTGTGGTGCGTTGTCATTGACATCAATCACCCGAACATTCACTGGGATGACGAAACTCTGTAAAAGGAGAGAAAGAAAAAAACTCCACATGAGTATTAGAACATTCCAAGGGAGATTGCATGCTAATTGAGGGTCATAAAGTAAGGTGGACACAACGGAGTCAATGCCCTTTTATTTGTTGCGCCTCTTTGAACTTCTTACACTCATAAAATGCATCAACCCTTTTTTTTTCTAAGAAAAGAGTAAGAGGGTGCTTTGAGTCGGGGGTGCTGCAAATATTGGTCAACTCTGGTGCAAAGTTGCAAATTTCCTTCTTTTTAGGGTTGTAAAGTGCTTGGAAAGGGGTTGATGGGTTCAATTAAGTGGGCTACTAGAGGAGTTCTGCGGATGTAACGTATGATGGGGTTAATGGAACCATTTGTTGATGCATTTTATGAAATTGCTTCCAGAAATGAAGCGGATTTTTATGATGAATTGCTTTAATTTCCTTGGACGCAGGTTGGATGTTGGTTAATGACCTCATAAAATGCAATGATGTGGGTTTTCAACTTACCGGATCCGTTGAATGCCTTCGCACACAAATAACATTCACATATATCGATGATGGACCTTTAACTCCTTCCTTGTCCAGTTCAATGGCTAACACAATGTTCTTTGTTCCTGGCACTATCGCCACCGGTGCATCACGTTCTCTTAAAGATAAATTTATATCACCCAAATCCTCGTCAGGATTTCCATTGATACGTAGTTTTCCAATTACCGAACCAACTTCGAGATCTTCGCTTGCAAGAAAACTCTCCGCTGATCCACCACCTTCGAGATAACATCTTGAATCCAGTATCACGCTTTCCACAGCTATAACAAGAGAGGGAGAGAATAAAAAGGGAAATAAACCATAAATAGAGGATCTAACGTTAATGAGGCAAAATTTATTTTCAAACGTTTTAACTAATTAGCCAAGAGCATGTTAGAAATAATTCTTCAATCTCATACTTAATCGACATCACACATCTCTCCCGCATTTACACATAACCTGAGAACCAATGCAGCATGGTCAGTAAACTCATTTGGCCACGCTCTAGTAAGCCTTCCGATTTCCATTGTGAGTAAAACACCAATGGAAGTGGAAATATTCGCTTTTTTTTCGGAGGTTTGGAATTTTGAATGAGATACCATCATGCAAACGAGTTACAATTCATTAGATGAAGATAGTTAACAATGATTTAGTCGATGATGGGAAATCTTCTAGGATGAGAAGGAAACATAAAGCTAGAGCTATGCAATCAGTTGCTATCGAAATGTTACACTAATCCTATTTTCAAAACAGGTGTCCCGAGGTGAATGCACTCGATGTACTGAACGAACAGAGCTTGATTCAGTGACATGAAAGGAACCGACTAGGAAACTTTAAACCCAAATGCATAATTTTCTTGGTCAAAGAAGTTTTTTAACAGAGCGAAGCCTAGTGGAGCCTGGTCTGTGGACCAAGACTCACTGAGATTCTGGAGCTAGAAACCAGACCAAGTCTACACAAAGCCTTTTATTTGAACTTCATTGCTCCCTACATCGTTGTGGAGAAAGACAAGTTAAGTATGTCTTTAGAAGACTTGTTTCCTAAATATATTTAGCTTTAGGCGGAATCCAAACTTTCGGAGCACGACACTATCAGAAATCACTACACAAACACTAGCGCTGTGTTAATAGCATCATAAGGGTATTCATAACCCCTTTAGCACTAGTGAATTATAAAAAATAAAAAATAAAAACATTGACGATTCCGAAACGAATGCCGGAATATTCTATGAGACAATCGAGGTAAGCTTTAGCAAGAAATCTTCCACATTACAGGTAGACATCTTGCTCATCACCCTTTCCTACATCTCTTGTAAGACAATCGTCGTAATCTATTAGGTTCTCGGATACAAGGGCATTGAGGGCAACGGAATTGTTCGACATTTTTTATAAATATCCTTATGATGCTATTCCCACAGCGCTAGTGTTGGTGTAGTGATTTTTGAAACTCAGGTGGTCTTTTGCTCCGAGGGTGGTATCCAGAATGACTGGGGAGAATTATTAAGTATAGTTGCCATTGCTTATAATTCACAGTATTTCTTTCGAACATCCTGATGTCTGTATCAGTACTAAGTACGATCAACATTTTCAAGCCATATGAGATATGACCATACGACATTGGATGTAAATTATCATTTCCCTTGTGTGGCTAAACCAACAGCCCAACTCTTGGGAGTACTAAAAGAAGCTCTCCTGAAACTTAACAACAGGATTTCGACAAGTTAAAAAGTTGATCAATCCCTCAAACACTAAGCAAGCCTGCTAAGCTTCTTACGGGTTTCCTTACTAGTGTCCAGTACTCAAGTTACTCAAGTAGCATCTCAACAAGCTGGACATACATAAGTCCGTAGAATATGTGTCGACTTTGTATGAAGACCAAGAGACTGCTCCCACAAAGTCTCAAAGGCACTCGGAATGTGTCCTAGCGTCTTTCAGGCGGAATTACATGCCATCGATACCTACGCCACTATTGCTCTCGACTCCGGCATATAGGGGGTAGCCATCAATATATTCACCGATAGTCAAGCAGCGCTCAAAGCACTGGGTTCCCATTACTGTAACTCAAAGGCCGTTTTAGGTTGCTTCAATACTCTCCAGGACCTCTCAAAGTAGAATAAAGTCACGCTCTGATGGGTACCAGGGCACAGAGGCATTGAAGGCAATGAAATTGCAAATCAACTTGCCAGGATAGGCTCTTCAGAAAGGTACCCTTTTACGGCATCCCTACTTCCGCGTTCAGAATGAGTCAGGACAGCTGGGAAAAACAAAACCTCTTATCCTTCTGGAACAACACTCAGGGACAAATCCACAAAAAAAACATTCTCGATCATAAAAGGGAAGATATCAGAAGGCTTGCCGGCTTCCTCACCGGTCAGTGCAGCCTCAGATATCACTTGCATAAGCTAAATATAGTTCAGGAATCTGAATGCAGACTCTGCTTAGAGGAAAACGAATTAGGAAAACTATGTGAGTGCGTGGCTGTCTGCTGAGTCAGGAAACGCTTTCACCACAAAGAATTCCTAACACCGGAGGACATTCGTAATGCCTCCGAGGACCTGCTTGTTTAACTGGCTCCAGGCGCAATACATCTTTTAGGTCGCAGTGCCATATGCATCTGTCGCAGAGCCTAACTAATAATAATAAAAAAATAAAGAGACTGCTCCGCATATTTTGTGTGAATGTACCACCAAAACTCGACGCAGACAAATACACTTCAGCGTAGGGTGTTAATTTCCCCAGCTATAGTCAACCGTTTATAGAGCATGTTCTTCCATGACCTCGATCTTGCTCAGGACCACAACATTATCCAATTGTAGAAAAACTTTGATTGACATAAGATATCTTTCAGATCGCAGGTCTTTCTGCATTCCAAACGAAGGCTCTGAACTTCTACTAAACAGCAGTCACTGCCAAAAAAAGGATACCGAAACGGAAACTTCAGCAATGACGTACAAGAATAAGTCATCACATGGTACACATAGGGTTCCAAAACGTAATCAGGTATCAAGACGGTGGTGTACGGAGATTCTACAAACATCACATAGTATTTTTTCTAAGCAAAAGTATAGTCGGTCTGCCACCAATGTATTAAGCTCTTATGGAATCAGGTCCAAGCTAGTAGATGATTGCCTAAAGAACAAAACAACAAAGTTACCCTCTACTCGATGTCAGGTCATGTAAAAGTAGAGGCAAACGAGGTGAGGAAAGGGTCATAGACCCCATTCATTGGACCGGAACTATTCTAGGAGCTGGGTGTTCCTATAGAATTCGAGATGAACTACGAAAAGAGATTGGTTATAGGAAGACCTCCATGCCTTAAGCAGGCAGAATAACTTCACGGAAATTATAACCAAAAGACGTGAAAGGCCTGATAAGGTAGTTGAAGACTCAGAGAACATATCAGGAAACTGGGAGTTAAAGTAGTGACGCCAAGGCAACCCCATTGCACCGGGATACCCACATAACACCCACTCGCAAAATCTCAAAACGCGCGCACTGTCCTGCGATTACCGCTCCGCTTTTCTGCTCTATTCCTTGCTTGGCGAAAGCGATGAAAGGCCATAACTTGGAATATAACAAAAACCTGTTGCTCCTAACCGATTTTGGACATAAAAGGACTAGAGTAGCGAATTGGAGCGGCAGCGGAGGGAAACGGTGCAATACAGATTCCAAATATGGGGATCTATTTGGGAATTTTGGTTTCATGGATTTTAGTTTTGGGGCTAAGGTACCCAACCCCATTACACGTAATTCAATTGGAGAAGATTCTATAGTTCGAGAATCACTTTGACTATCAAGAGATCGAGGAAGCAAAATAATTCTCTAAGGGTCACAACACAATGCATCCACACCATTGTACATAACTCATCTTGTGAATTTTGACGTTTAGCAATTTTCTTCACAAAAAGTATGCGAATGACACTACTACTTCTCAATCTGTCAACTCACATACTGACACCAAATTTTGACACAAAAACTCGAAATATTACTCAACATTTACCTACATCGCTTTTATCCTCAACCTCTTTCTTTTTAAATTTTCAAATTACCGTGCCTTATGAAATATCTATAAAGAAAGGAAATATAAACCGTAAAACATATAATTTTTTACGGAATCGTTGGGTAAGCACTAAAGACTATAAACCATCAACGTGCATTGTTCCAGATCACTCATTTGTGACATAACTGCATTAGCCGCATAAGACGACAACAATTTACATATACTAAGTCATTTCGGTTGTCTTTTGAGGTTTTAAGAAACCATCAATACTCGTATCCATAGTGCATCGGACAAAAGAACGATAAAATCAAAAATCATTGTTCTGTGTCGTCACAGGGAAAGGAGGATAATTACAACGATATTCACTGCTATGTGACAGTTTGCCCTGTGTGTGTGGCTGTCTTTCTAACGTGCACCCTTCAATTACCGTCAGATATGTCGAAATTTCCACATCATTTGTGTAGGGGGAAGACGAAGCTACGATGCGTCACTCGAGCGCATCAGAACTTGTTAGCCATGGCGCAATGTAAACGTTATGGAGACTTGTTGAATGTCTAACAGAGTTTAAGCTAGAGGTGATATATCGTTTGCATCTACACTCTTAAGGGCAATAAAGTTCACCAGAGTGTCCATAAATTTTGAGATTTTACACAGACCTATCTGGTTTGATACCCCTGGCCTAAGGGATCAGTTAGCACCTCAAGGGAATCAGCGAACTGTAGAGTCGGAATGAAAGCAAAAATTAAACCAAACATGTAGTTTCACTTTCTTGCTTTTGATAATATTTGCGCTTGGGTTTCTTTCTTGCGTTTTGTTATTCTTGGGCGTTAATGAGGTTCAACAATTCCGAAGACGAAGAAAGTGACGGTATTTATTTTATTTTTTGTGGTTTCTGCCCGGTCTGCTGGTGTTTTAGGTGCAAAGCAGTGTGCTTACTGTCACTGCATTGCTGACAGGATTTACGGATGAAGGAACTCAAGGCATGGGGAGTTTGGTTTCAATCAAGTAAAAGGAAAACATTAATGAAGTGCGTTTTTTTTTCTGTCCGTTTCGTTTTCATATGTAATGCCTTTGTTGCGAAGTGAATACTGTTGCATAACAGCTAATCCATTTTTGTTCGTTTTTTTCTAAAACACGCGGATTGCATAAAGAAGAACAATTAACTTGTATCTATGACGAACGAGTTTGACAGAGTTACCAAAACTAAACATTGCTCTGTATAGCTCGTCTCTTTAAATGCTGTCATATGCGCCCTTAAAATCGTTGCAAAGGTTGTGGGAATCGATCCGAACCAAGATCTGTCGTAGTGACGTCGGTGGTCGGTGGTGGACTTTGCCGGCCTAAGGCCAGGCCGTACTGATATGAAACAATTGAGTTGCAGATAAAAGGCTTAAGGCGCTTATGTAATCCAGTAGCTTGTTAACAATGTTGAGGAGACTTTTTTGGCATAACTAGTACTATCTTAACCTCATTCTGAAATAAAAACTACTTCGGGTTGTCTTTACAGCAACTTCATCTTTATAAGTTGGTCTTTGGGTCCATGATGCAGTCAAACAAACCAACATTCGTTCTGTCACTTCCAAATAGCTACCTAGCAGAATCCCTGATACTGGGACTTGGAAGCCATTGGTACAACACAACTATTGCATTTACAATCTCATCAACACCTTTCTTACTTACTTAAGGTGGCGCTGAAGTCCTGGGCTTCAACTAACAAGCGTCTTCAGCCAGCTCGGTCTTAAGCTAGGACGCTAAGTTAGTTGAGGTCCCTTTCCACTTGCGTGTGCCACTTGAGTCGCGGTCTTTATCTACTGTGCTGTCTCTCGGGGGTGGATTCGTAGATTTTTCAAACCGAAGCATTGGTGTCCATTCGCTCAACATGACCCAGCCACCCCAGTAGTTGGATCTTCACTCTTCTGGATAAGTCGACGTCCCTATAGAGCCCTTACAATTTGTCGTTGTATATCCTCCTTTACAAACTTGACCGAAAATCGTCCGAAGAATGCAGCCAAGAGCAACCACATCCACGTATAAAAATGAAGTCTGAGCCTTAGTTATGAATAGTAATGGCGAATGTTAGGAAGTTTGGTCTATTGAGCTCTGTGCAATGCCTCGATACCTCTACATACAAGAAAACCGCAGCGAAAAGTGCTCTTAGAGTCAGCCAGTCAAAACAATGAACACTGAATCCACATGGACATGCCCAGATACTAAGCAACAAGCAGGGTTTTCCAGGTGAATCTCTCTCCGTTTGACTGACCACTGTAGTGTCTTCTTCCAAGCCAAGATAATGGCAATTAAGGCAGCCCTATTGGGGCTAAGGTATAATGTACTATTTACACTGGATATCACAATTTTTACTGACAGTCAAACCGCGATAAAATCCTTGGAATCTGTCGCCTTTAACTCAAAAACAGCCCTAAATTGCCGCTTGTCTCTTATATGGGCGCCTTGATATAGGGACATTCCAGGCAACTGCATGGCTGATGAACTCGCCAGAGCGAGCCCAACTCCACCAATTCTTCCGGAAAATGGGAATTTAAGCATGCTTCCCGCCACCTGCAAACTGCTACTTAAATGGAACGCGATAGACATAGCTAGCCACAGATGGACAGAAGGTGAGTTACCTCCTGCCTAATCACTAAGCAGATTTGGCCAAAACTGAATTTCAAACGCTCTCACTATCTCATCAGATAGAAAAAATTGCTCATAAGCACTTTAATAGGCAAGCACTGCACAATCGGCAAGCACGCTAACAGTCTGGGCCTCCTCTTCAATAAGGAGACAATTCTCCATCTTCTTTGTATATGTCCGGCCCTCTCAGCTCGAACAAGAGTACACTTAGGAGCCAGCTTCTTTCATAACTTAGGCAACCTAGCTGATATCAGCATAGGCAGCCTCCAGCGCTTTATAGCAAGCAACCTAAGGTAGAGAAGCATACCATGGGTATCACAATGGGTCTACATAGACTTACGTAAGTGTGAAGATAGCCTAACCTAACCTGGTCTATCTACTTGAAAGGCGGCAATGACTCTTTACAAATCAGGGAGATATGTCCAACGGTAACCAGCTGTAACTATATTGCAACTGAGAAACCATTTAGCCGGAGCCATACCACAATTCCAGTTCCAGTAATTTCCTGAACTCATTATGTCCAAATTGAGAGCATTCGGTCACATTTTACATGACATTGACTTTAATTAACTGCAAGCGCAAGGCAATTGTGTAATCATTTTGCAAAAGACCATTTCAAACGTTGGTCAAGCGCAACTTTATATCATTGCTTCAACTTAAACCATAACTTTGGCAACAACAAAAAAAAATTGCAAACAATTCAAACATCAATTAACCGTCATTCGTCATCATTTACCTCGCAAAAGAGTCTAATTTCACGCACAATAAGAACGCTGCTTCATCATTGACAAAGTTCCAAAAATACAAGTTCATCTTTCACAAGACGAAAGTTTAGAGTCTTCTAGGCCATCATATGAAATTTTTTATTGTTTAAACAATTTTTCCACAAAAGTAAGCGCTTGGCATGCGACCATCACTCAATTGCTCAATTATCATAAGTACTCATAAGAGAAACGGTTAATTCTTAAGTCACCTTGTATTAAATTTGAACTTTTGGACACAACCACAGTCAATGGTCGTCGTTTGTTGGCGGGGGATTACCCGAAGGTTAAGGTCAAATGAGTTGACAAGACACATTTCAATTTGACAGTTCAACACTTTTCTTTCTTTCTTTCGTTCTTTTCACGACAAGACAACACAAATTTATGTGGGAAATTAATGTCTTGTTAGCTGTAAGCCGGCTAATGGATGTCACTTTAAACTGAAGCCATCTTAACTGGCTTTCATTGTTTGGAGAGTGGCGACAATTCACACAATTAAAATGGAGGAGTGTCAAAGATTTAAAGAGTGTTGGTGTTGAGTTGTCAATAAAGATCGAGAGGAAGTTATAGTGTGTTGTGTGTTCGAAGAAATGATTTGAATCATGTTGTTGTGGGTTCTTTGCTCTAGAACTGGATTCCTATAATTGACGCAAGCACCTTTGATGCTAATTAAATGTTTTATTAGGTTTAGATGATGATGATGTCAGCACAATGGATCGTTAATGGGGGCCGCCTTTCAATTGAAGTCCACTGTCAATTGATGGTGGTTTATGATTAGTCAGCACGACATACATTGTCAGATGTGTTAGCCTTCTTTTTTTGTTTTGCATAAATTAGGTTGAATGTTGAACTGGGTAAAGCAAGATATCAGAGATTGGTAAGCGGTCGAGCAGATCTAATTTTTTGATTCCTTTGTGCGGCCTGGATTGATGTTTCTTGCTAAGATTATGAACTTTTTGTCAAGAAACCTTTAGCTGCTCGAGGAATTGGAAGAAATTCTCAGAACTCACGACGGCATACTTAGGGCACCTATTCTGTACTGCGATTCTAAAGTTTTCGGATCGTTCGAACGTGGAACGTATGGCTTATTTAAAACACAATTCATAAAATCCATACAAAATTTCAGCTTTCGAACGATCCGAACTTTAGAATCGCAATACAGTGTAGGGGCTCAGGAACTTAAGCAGCAGTAATCGGGACATTTGGTCCAAGAATGGGAGTTTCATCAATGTCTACTGAGGCGCTGTTGCAATATTGCAAACCATTTTGCAACGCTTTTAGTGAAACTTCGACCGAGCCTAACCTAACCTCCGGTGGCTTCAGTACTACTTCCCACAGAGGTGATAACGGAAGCTTTAAGAAGGAAGATTCCAGGCATTCAGTGAGTATATGTGTATAGGCTTGAAGTTAGTGGTGATGGTGACGACTACGAAGCTTGTTGATCGACATAAGCTATGTAGTTGTGGTGCGACATTGGAAATGCTAGTAACTGGAATTGGTAACTTTTTGACAAAGGGGCGACTAAGAAGCTGGTTGATTGAGTCAAGCTATGAAACTGGGGTACAATATTCGATTTCCAACTTTGCAAAGCTAAAAGACAAAGCCGACACCCATGATAGACTGCACACTTACTTAATTACCTAGGTGGCGCTACAGTTCGGGGTAAACCTGGGCCTCAACCAATAAGCTTCTCCAATTAGCCCGGTCCTTAGCTAACCGCTTCCAGTTACGCACTCCAAATTGGTTGAGGTCCCCTTCTACTTGTGCGTGCCAACTTAGGAGAGATCTTCCTATACTGCGTTGTCCCTCTTGGCTTGATTGTCAGCCGGAGTGTTAGTGTCCATTCGCTCTACATGTCCTAGCCAACTTAAACGATCATCGACCAGATCGATGTCGCTGTACAGCTCGTATATTTCGTTGTTGAACTTTCTCTTCCAGAGCGCGTCAACGCACATGGGCTGCATAAGACAAAGCAATTATAGTCTGTCAAAAGCACGGGCTATGAGTTTTGGAAGAAACGCCAGATCAATGGGGAAAACTGAACGATGAACACAATTAACGTCGTGAGTTCAACTTGCCAGCGAGGATATGAAAGTGACAATCTGGTAGAGGAAGCGTCTACTGCCAGCCAGAAAGGGACACAAATTGATCAAGTTATTTATGTATGTTCGTGCAAGACGAGGGCAAGTCATAGACTGTTGCTGGAGTTTATAGGCACCATGTGGAAGTCTATGGAATGGAATGGCAATGAGACGCCCTTTTCAATGATTCGATGTGAAATAGTATATGCGGCCAACACAATATACAAGACCGTGGACCTCCAGTTGATTGAGATTATACCTGTAGCCGAGAAGATGACCGAACCTCCGCCGGTCTAAAGATTAGTCAATCGCAGATGGCACTAGACTAAGGGGTAAGTTAATCACTCTTCGCAAGACACGCAAAGGACCTTTGCATGCAAGAATCTAGAGAAGTCTGGCTCAACGAACCAGGCAAGTATGTTCAAAACTGCTATTCCCTGTACCATCACAAAGAAAATCAAATTTCATTGCGAACCTCGATAGGAGCAACTTTAGAGCACTAATTGGATTCCTCAGCGGACACTGCCGTCTAAACCAACACCTACATCGCCTTGTAACAGATTCAAGCTGTAGACTCTGCCTTGAGATTGAAGAGACCTCTCTACACATCTTAACGGAATGCCCAGCTCTCTTCCAACTTAGAAAAAGAACGGCAACGAAGTCATCCCTACGGAACAAATCGCTGCCATCCACCCAGAGAAGTTCCTTAACTTCCTGATATCCTCTGGGGTTAAACAATTCATCTGAGAACACTAGGGAAGGCACAACAGGATGCGCTAGAAACCGCAGTGCCAACGGCTGTGTACAACCCTTTCGATACCGTCATAATAATAAGGGGTCTAGTAAAGTGGAAAGAGGGTGCACCGTACTGTGATGGATTGAAAGCGGCATAAGTTCAAGCTCAGATCCTCCAAAGGCCGCTGTACATCCAGCAGAAGCAAAACACACTGATGGACGCTGCTGTGAACTATCAGAAGAAGGCTTTTCCCAAGAGCATTTAAAAAGAGAATATTCGGTCTTTCAAGACTGCTGACAGAGTAGTCACCTATTGCGAGACTGCAGGCAGTGAGCTATACATCGAGGTACATAGTTGGATATGTTCTTTGTGAAAGGTTCACTCTCACTTTGGACAGTAGTGCAATTTCAAGTTTTACTGCAATTGTAACCAGAGTAAGTGGTTTCCTTGCCAAGATATCTTCGAAATGTCCCCTAGTCTATGTTATTCCTTTCATCATCCCTTTCAACACACAAACACTCACAAAAAAAAAAACGAACTTCTCATCAAAGATCGTAACAAAACTTACCATCAATTTGTAATAAGAAGCAAATCCCCACTGCAAGAGTAATCCACTTTTGTGAAACGATCCACATTTTTCGGTCAAAGATACAGCAACAGAATTTTCACAAACATATCCAAGCACATTTTATTGACCACAGTAGCGATTCAGGACATACACAGATACACACACAGTCACACTTAACTGCTCCCTCTATTCCAAATTTATAGCAATTCCTTTAGTTTTAAAAAATTTCGACAAGTATTTGTACCCTATATCCTGGCATCCAGAGCCGGACTAGTTAACACTCTAACACCACCGCAAACCGGAAGTTATATTTCAGCTTGTATCCCGTCGCAAACCGAATTAAATTCCTTCGCACATAATGCCAAAACATTTTGTTTTAAATTATTTGTAACATTAGTTGGGTAAACTGTAAACTGTTTTAGAAAAACGTCCCGTATTCGTATTTGCTATTGTCAAAGATAGGAAGATAGACTACTCAATTACACAACAATCACAACCAGGAAGCCATCCGTTGTTTATGATTTAAGTTCTATACAAGGTACGAGTACTTTTTTTTTTTGTTTTTTTTTTTGCAATTGTAATTGTTGATGTGTGTATTCGTGTGGCAATAATCAGCATATATCTTAGTTAACACAGAAATTCATGCATGTGGAACACACCCATCAAACTCTGGAGAGGTTAGGTGTCCCCCTTCCCAAAATCACAAGTCAAATCACAGCGACAAATCTCTGGCAATCATAAAACTTTCTTTTTTCCGTGACACTTTTCGTCGAGATTTGTACCCATGTAGGGGTAATTTCTGCAAAAACCACCCTCAAATGAGAATTTGAAAAAACTTGACCGGAACTATGAACTACCACTCCATAGTCGCCGTCATCGCCATCGTAATTGTTGTTGGGTGTAATGAAGAAGTCATTCACCCGTGATTAGATGTTTCTATTGCTCCCCTTTCCACTGGAATTAAGGCCGCGCCACAACCCCTATTCAAATTTTATTACCACCAAACGGACACAAAATGCACTTTCTCTGTGTGTTGTTGCACGCAATGCACACTTATTTCTGGGCCGGAACACTTTTCCTATACAACGAGGGTGATGAATGTGGTCAAACAGAGTGGAAGACTGAGTTTGTGGCGTTTGACCAACCGGAACCGATTTATTTCGGGATTTCACTTCTGATTATATGAACCGCGCAACAGAGAGACTGATATTCTTTGAAGCTTCTCCACCAGCTGCTGAATGTTAACTAAATTGGAGTACCAACTATACGAGCCGAAGAGCCTGATGGTTGTCTGGCTAGTGTGCTGCTTCTTTCCACATCACTCATCAAGCGTTGCGAAGAAGACGACTTTCCACCAACAACAGCAACGTTTTGTTGTGGTGTACGAGTACGAGTACGAGTACATTGGGATTGAATTGTTGTTGTTGTTGTTACAAATGTTGGGATCGAAGTGAGTGAGAAATTGTGTGGAGAAGTGAGTACGGATTCGGGAATATGTTGGGAATACGAGAGCAAAATTAGAGGAGAGGTTGTTCTAATATATTCATGGCAAGTGGACCTTGTAAAATCGTAAATAGGTTCCCGAGTTTTTGCCCCGTTGATGCCAGGCAGGCGCTATAAGCGTTTGGTCGTTCTTGTCATTTCCAACCTGAGACTTGAACGCCCTCTTGGCTGGAGCATTATTGTCCATTCGCTCGATGTGATTTATGGACTTCATCCACATCTTGGTGCAGCTTGTAGTTCGGTTAAATCTTCTCTTTCCAGCAGAATCAGGGTCCAGGGGAGGTAGAGCATACATTTTGGCGAGTTAAGAGTTTCGACCCCTTTTGCTTCGCCAAACCAAGGTAGCAACGGATGAGTCTTTGTCTAAACTCCATTAAAGTGTGATTCGTGGAGTAAATGTTGACTCCGAGATAGATGAACTCCCTAACTACTTCGAAGTTGTTGCTATCAAAAGTGAGATTTTGGGCCTAGTCGGTAGATCGATGGTACTTTGTTTTGCCCCCGTTTACTTCAAGATAATTTGACGTGAAAGCCTTAGCCTTAGAGGCCTTAATTGCGCGCTGAAAGTGATTTATGGCGCCTGTACCCTACAAATATCGAATGACACCTAACAACTATTAGGTTAGGTTGTTGCACTTTTTTCTCGGATAACAATTGTCCCGAGGATCTAACCCGTTCAGCGCAACTGTAGCCCGTTGGGTGCTGCCTGCACCGGCCACTCAGCTGGGGTGGGTTCACAGTGTTGCACTACTTAGCGCTAGTAAAGGGTTGCTCGGTTTTTCATGTCCGTCGCTTCGCCGACCGTCCGTTTTCTTTTGCGGCCTCAGGGATATTTTTTTGTTTAAGGGACCTTCCGTCTCTTCGCAGACTGTCTGTCTGCTATTCTGGTTCGGGTGTTTCTTTTTTTTTCCGAGACCGTCCGTCTCTTCTCTCTTTGCGACCTGCTAATGGTTGTTCCCTCAAGATGCCAGATGCCAGAGGAGTGGGCCGATGGCTGATGGACCCTCCACTCTCATGGATTTTTCGATGAACAACAGAGTCACGGGGGCGTTAAGGGAAGAGCAGGGGTATCCTTTGTTGTGGTAAAATTTATCGCAACAAGGTTATAGCGGCAGCCAGCATGCATCACCATATTTAGACCAAAATAGCTCCATTGTGATACCAAGATCTCGGAGGAATGCCCAACTTACTCGTTGAATCACTTGGAGCTTCGCTTGAAACGTAAAAGTCAACTGACATTTATATGGAGTCAGATGACGAAGAGTGTTGAGCTCCTGTATATGAGGTTGAGAATGTTCTCCTTTGCCTATTCATCTCTACAGGTCCTACGGAAATAGTTTGAAAAGAGGCCTAGCCTTGTTGCGTGCTTGGCTTAAAGACATTGTCTAGTGATGACACTTGTTATTGTTCAGTCCACAAAGGACTATTCAACTCTTAACGCGTTTCAAATCCAGCTTGTGACAAATCTGCTTCGTAGTCTGGTACACTTAAACTGTAAACTAAACTAAAATGGCCGCCAATTGAAGTTGTAAATCTTCGTTTAGCTCACCCTGCATAACAAACAGGATGGCTTGGATTAATTTAGACTTCAAAAAAGTTTTAGGAATATGTTTCCAGCTAAGGGGCGCATTTTTATGGCCTGTTCTATGGCTCTCAAAAGAATTTGAGACTTAAAGTGGTGCTCGACAAGGTTGTAAACTGTAACCTCTGCTTTGTCAGTGAAAAGGTTAGGTCAGGTAGGAGTAGCAGGCTGCAATTGCAACCTCACTTAGACCAGAGAGGTCCATTGTGTTACGACCAGGATCTGTATTCCACCAGACGTCGTGAGAGTCTAAGTGGTTAATGAATTCCTCCCCACAAAGTTGAAATGTGCTCTCGTCAACCTCCTTTCTCCGGCTTAACGATATTTCCTAAAATTAATTTCTTAAAACTCAAACTTAAGTCGATTTCATACGAACTACTGACGAAAACACAAACAAAACATAAAAAATGAAATGTTTCGCTCCGTTGCCATCATTGACCTGGTCTATGGCTCTCTCTTTCTCTTTCTGGAGACGAATAGTTTTTTGTTGTTGTGAAACTTACCCCTTGCACGAGTCCGGGAGAGAATTCACCTGTTTCTTGTTTATGTTCATGGATAAGCTTTGTTTCTATCCTAGCAACCGGAATACCGCCAAACAAGAGTTGGAAAAAGGGGTTTCTTTTTGGAAACAGGAGTATGAAGGGAACATGGTCAGCGCACGAGTGCGCGCAATGACACTTGATGCCGAGGCAGCGAAGCGTTTAATTTGACACTTGATCCTGTTGCATGGTAAGCGGATATAAAATTTTAATGCCTTAGTTGCGATTAATTGGTTGAAAGTTCCCCTCATAATGATTGGGATTAACTGATGTGAGTCAAAGCTGTAGGGGGAAGAAAAGAGCCATTGACCAGTGGTTGAAGTTTTATGGAAGTAATTTGAATTTTCTTTACGATTCAACGGTTTGTCCTGAGAGGGAACAGGTGTGTCTAATCTTCATGGATTCATTGAGATCTCTGTTGTAAAATGGAAAAGAAAGACTGGCGAAGAAAACAGGGGTTAGGCAGATTGTTGGTAAGGGACTTGAACATTGGCGGATGTAGTTTTCCGTGTCATCTTTTACAATTTCGTTGTCTATTGTATCCAGGTGCATGTTTTTAGGTGGAGCGTCAGTATGCCTGTTCAAATGACTAGTAGAAGCTGTGCTGAGTTAAGTTTGCGAATTGCAAGGAAACCAATGTTTAGGAGGACTCTCCCATCCTATTCCTGTCATCGATATCACCTTCAGTTCAAAAAATCGCTCTACATTGCCGCCTATCTCTTAAAGAGATGGTTGAACAATTCAAAAATTCATTTTGTTTGGGTGCCTGGCCGGTGAACTTGGCATGCCACAACCCTCAGTTCCACCGAAAAAGAGGAATCTCTTGGTATTCCTCTAGCTATATAAAGGTTGCTTATCGAAACAAATGCGATCAGTATCACTAACTGCAGATGGACAGATGAAACCACCACCACACCACAAAAGGTGTCATCACTGAACACTTCACCATTGACAGGCACGCCAGTAGGCTAGGCCTTCTCTCAGATGATTTGATTCAGCAGAAGCTGAATGAACGACGAGGGGGAAGAAATGATTCTCCACGTTTTCTGTACGTGATCAGTCCTCTTCGCTCGACAAAGAGTTTTGAGCCAGTTTTTATGACGGTCTTGGTAAAACAGCTAACATAAGTATAAATGCCCTCAAGGGCTTCGTAGGAAGGTAGAATACCCCGATCCACGTACCATATAAGACCTACATTGGTCTCACTGTGCAAGCTTAGCAAGGGGTCAGTTTGTTCCAGGATAAGTTCTTGCCAATTCGTCAGAATTCTCATTCCATTGTGTGCCCTCGTGTCCAGAGACTTACCTTATGCTTTGTTCCAAGAACCTTGAGTTCTTTTCGACAGCAATTCACAAATGGAACGACAGTTGATAAGCTCACACTTCCGTCGGGTGCATACACGTCGGTGTAGATATATCCGTTTCCGGTTTATCTCAGAAACACAATTTATTTAGGACACAATCCGTGTGATTTCATTCCGTCATGGTTCACACATGAACTACAAGAATAGTTTGGATTTGAACCAAGTGGAAAATCATTTAAAATGGAAGTGAAATTGAAACGGATGTGACTATTGCACTTCCTTTCTTGAAGTGGAATGAGAAAAGAAAGTTTGTTTTGCAAAAATAAAAAAAAATCGTTACTAATCAGCTGTATGGCTAGAATATATACTTTTTTACTTAGGTGGCGCTACAGTTCACTACAACTTTCTCCAGTTGCGTACGTGGAGGTTGTTGAGTTCATTGTTCTCTTTTGCGTATAGTCAGTCAGGGATGGAGTTGAAAGAAGCCTATCATATGGCTCTGATGCTGGCATTTGATTGGAGACTCGATATCAGAATTCTTGATAGAAATGACAGGAGGGACCAAAAAGGAGTTAAATGGACACAGTTTCCATTTTTGACACAAATCAAGCAACATTTTCGTTCGGTTATGACACTAGCTTAAAGTGACTTAAGTCTATTATGGTTGGGCCTTTAGGTAGGAATAAACAGTTATTTTATTTAGAAAAAACCACGATTGCAGTGTTCTTCAAGCTGAAATCATGGCCATTAGCCAGGCTGTAGACATTGTTTTGTAGAAACGATATCGACGAAAGGACAAGGCTTGTAAGAATCAATGTGGTGACTCTATGCTCGGTTCCAGGGCATATGAATATCGCAGGTGACGAGAGAACTGATGAACTTGAAAGTCGATGTGTCGTTGTTTATTTCACAGGCCCTCGTTAAACAAAACTAGACAAATGCGTAAAGGCTTTGAATTCATCACTATGAGCCAAATCAGTCAATTCCACGCCATTCACAGGAATTGGGAATCTCTCAGTCCACATTGTGGTGAATATTGTATAAAGACCTTGGCTTACACCCTTACAAGATCAAATTAACTCAAGAACTGCAGCCTCTTGATCATTTGAAGCGCCGACACTTCTCCGATTGGGCTCGGCAAACATTTAAAATTTCACTGAAAAATCATCTTCAGCGATGAGTCATTTTTGGTTCAGTGGCCAAATGCGTTATTGGACAGCAACAAACCCACATGTGCTTCAAGAGACTCCATTGTATCCACAGAAAGTGACCGTGTGGTGTGAATTTCATGCCGGACCGTATTTTTTCGTCGATGAAAATGATCGCCATGTTACAGTCAATGGAGTTCGCTATCGTTCCATGTTGGAAGACTATTTTTGGCCAGAAATGGATGGATTTGACATCAGTGATATGTGGTTCCAACAAGATGGTGCCACGTTCCACACAGCCTGGTCAAACAATTGATCTATTGAAGGGGAAGTTCAGTAATCGTGCAAACTCGAGAAATGGTCTGGTCGAATGGCCACCTCGTTCATGTGATTTAACGCCGTTGGATTTCTTTTTTATTGGGTTACGTTAAGTCTTTGGTTTATGCCAACAAGCAAACAACGTTAAAGGAGCTCTGGAATAATATCGAACGCGAAATCGCCAACGTTCCGGCCGATATGTGTGGGAGAATGGTGAACAAATTTACTCAAGGAATCGATCGTTGCAAACATGCTTCCGTTTACCAAAACTAAAAAGTCATTAAAAATCGATGAAAATACTAAAAAAAAAACGTTATTTATTCGCAAACTTTCTCCCTGTCTTCAGAAACAACACACACAACTTCAAAAAAAAAACAACATAATTCCAAATTGAAAGATGAAAACAAAAAGAAAAAAAAAAGTCGCCCTTTACTATATATTCTCCTCAAAAAGCAATTATACTTGTGACCGTTCCTAACCAAATATTTCAATTTGTTTAGTGCAAACATTTGACACAATTATACACAAAGTCGACACACAACTGATTAGAAAAACGCCTCGAAAACGTTGATAAAAAGCTGCAACACTATGTAATTGTTTTTGAACGATGACCAGCGAGAAAGACACAGCCACAACCGTCTTTGGTTTTTTTCCACTCGACCTTGTTTGAGGATTTAGTGAAAATTTTTAATTGTTTCCAATGTCCATCGGGTTTAAGTTACACATACACACACACTCTGGTCACGCATTGAAATGGAAAATATTATTTGCATTGGACTGTGTAATAGAAGGCGGCGCGTGAGGTTGACATGGACGTCTACTGGAGGAAACTATACCCTTATCTCAGTTGTTTTTTTGGAATTGTAAACAAATATTTGCACATAAGATCGACTTAATGGCTTTTTAATATTTTAATTTTGAAAGGTTGTTTTGTTTTTAGCAGACAAAATAATTTCTCCCACAGAGAACGTGCATTGATATCAATATGATACGCATCTGCAGCAGCTGGAAGGACCTAAGCCATAAAGTGCTTTCTTTGTTGACGTCAGCATTGCTCCCGCACGAGATTGAAGAAACCACAGAACAGCGCATCTCTGAAAATGATCAGAGGAAGCCTTTCTGAATTCCACAATGCATCGTGTGTTTTGCAACGTGGCAAAGCTGGAACATTTTTCTCGAAACTCTTTATAGAGCTTCTGTGCTGACACCAGCACTTGTACACTATCTGCTCTAGCTAGAGATTCCAGAATTCGCAACATAATGCCAAAATGTGGTGTTTTCCAGCGTTTCGCAACTAACTTACTTATCAGGCCAGCGACCCTTGGAGGATCTAAGCCTGAACTAATGTCGCATTATATCTTTCACAGTCCCGGGCACGTTGCTTCCTACTTCTAGCATCCGTGATTGCGTGATCTTTAAACCGGAGTTTCGGTCTTCCTTTTCTTCGTGAACCAGGTGGCTGGGATTCAAAGATCCTCTTATCTGGTGCATTCTCGTCCATTTGCCCGATGTGGCCGAGCCAGTGCAGTCAACGGATTTTTGCCTTTCGGACTACATCCACATCTTTGTACAGCTCGTAGAGTTCACGGTTATATCTTCTCTTCCATTCGCCCTCCTCGCAGACAGGACCAAATATTCGACGTAGAATTTTTCTTTCGATGGATCCCAAGATCTGCTCCGGTGTCTTACTTATCGACCAGCATTTAGCTGACTGACTAGCAAGATCAGGGTTTTGTAGAACATGATTTTGGACTTCCGAATTAGGTGTTTGGACCCTAGTTGTTTGGACAAACCGAAGTAGCAGCGGTTGTCTTAGGTAGTCCTTCGTCGAATCTCCACTAGGGTGGCGTTTGTGGAAAATATATTGCACAAATTGGACTTAGACTTAGCTTGATCCCTAGCATCAGTACGGTTTTAGGCTGGGAAATCCACAATAGACCAAGATCCTGAAGAGAAGTCAAGAATTCTTAATCAAAAGCCACCATCTCTGTGCCAATTTTAAGAGCGTCTTTGATAGCCTTTACAGAGACGAGCTATACAGTGACACGTTTAGTTTTGGCATCGCTGCCAAACCCCTCCGTCCGTACAAAATGACGATAGAGAATACAGGCTGCTCCATCAACGTTAGTAACGACTTTGCCTAGACCCTTGATGTCAAAAAAGGATTTAGACAATATGACGCGCTGCTATGTGATTTCTTTAACATCATGCTTGAACGAGTTGTGCGAAACTCATAAGCCAATCGATGATATTGACATTATTGGTAGAACTCAAGGAGTTTTTTGCGAGTATTAAAACCGAAGCGGCTGTAAACAAGTTCAAGGCATTTCCAACATTTCCTTAAGTATAGTCAAAGCCTCACATCATAGGAGGTGCGGTTTGGTCTTCCTTATAAGAGTTCAACGCATATGCACGTTTCAGAGGAGCCTTTTCTGGCTGGTTGGTCAGCAATTGCTTTACGTTTAACAGCTCTGTGTCCTGGTACCTACCAGAGTTTCACTTCATTTCGCTTGGAGAGCATTGAAGTCGGGATTAATCGGTGCCACTATTGAGATTGATGTCGGTACAGGTTTCTATGCAATACAATTTGGCCTAGGACACGATAGCGGTTTGGTCCAAAAATACCAGAGCCAATCTTTGAAACATCAACCCAACTAATCCCTTGTTATTCAGCCAGGGATCACCAGTTTCCCAGGCTGAGCGATTCAGGATCTCGACTTGAAATCTGAGATCTGACACCGTGCTGATCATTTTTAGCTCAGGAAAGTCCAAAATAGTCGCCAGTATGATCTGCTTGGCAGATTTTCTATCGAGCCTTGGAGTTTTACCATACTTTAAGTTTGGCTGTTTGAAATGGCCAGGACACGTAAAGCAAATGAATACCAATGGTCCACAGAATCTATGAATCTAACCCAGAGGGACAACGCAGAAGAGAAAGATGCAACCTAAGAAGGCACTCACAAGTGGAAATGAACCTTAACTAGCTTGGAGTAAGAGTGCACAATTGGAAGCAACTAGCCACCAAAGGTATGATCATCTGTCGCAGTCCCGTCATGCGCATTTGAAGAATTATTGAGGCGCCATACACATCTCGGCTATATCCCGCTAGGAAAAGACTTTCTGCAGAAGGCAAACCTCCAATGATGGGGGTTAACCAACTGTGTCATAGGTATCAAGGAAAATATGGCCGACCTACGATGAGATTAAAAAAAATATCTTCCAAACAGAACCCGCGCAGATGTCGCTAGAATAATGGCGATAACCACGGAGCATTGGCCAATTAGAGATGATGCAGCCAAACTAGGTATTCCATACAACTTCCATTGCCGCCGCTGCGGACTCGAAAGTGAGAAGTAAACTCCCCCCATTTCCCCTGCAAATGTCCAATACTAGCCAGACTGCGTGCATTAAACGAACCATTCTTCGACGACCTCAACGAGATCTCGGGTGAAGGGATAAAGGATCTTATCCGTTTTGTAAACTTCACAGTTAACTCATCTTCAACAACACACTTCATCAACCAGGTCGTGCTAATTTGGGTTCTGTTGAATCTGCCACTTTTACCTACCTACCCATCTCAGGGGGGTGAGCTCTAACACTCAGCAGTTGTGGAACCTTTTCTCGAAGTTTTAGTAGCTCTGGTCCAGGAATCCCTTTCGCAATCCCCTTTTTGATACAAAAAAAATACATGACTGGCCACGTAACCATTGACCAAAACGATCAGCAGCAGATCAGCACGATCTGTCAGCACGATCTGTCAAACAGTAAGTTTTTGAAAGCACTCAAGTGTGTTTTCGAAAATCTATCGAATTTTTTCATTTGAAAGGAAGAATTGAGCAACTTTTGATTCGCCCAATTGCTGAGGGGAACTCTCTTTTAAAGGACATCTCATATGCACAACAATCTTATATCCTCGACAGTTCCATTGTTAAAAACCTTTTCAACAACTGAATCCAACGTAACAATGTAAAAATACTTTGAAATGAAAATGTGTCCTCTCACAAAGAAAAGTAACAACTTTTATCCTTCGTCTTCTTCTCCTTTTTTTCTTTTTTGGGGTGCAGAAAAACTTACTTTCCCCATTAGATCCGGAACATCAGATACAAACAAACAAAACGACAAAAAAGAAAAAAGAAATCTCTATCCTTACTCACGTTATTACCCATTTCAATTCCAACACACAAAAATCGTATTCCATTTTCTTGTCCTTCTTTTGTTGTTATCCCCCCCACCACCATCTTTCGTCTCACGCCGTTAACAATAAAATTTACGAATTCCTGTGTCATCCGAAAAAAAAAAATGTATTTCCACCCCCAAAACAAGGACGAAAAAGCACCTCCTAGCACTAAAGAACCAAAGAACCCATCATGAAAATATACCACTCATCCTCCAGAAAGGAGGAGAAAAAAAAACACAAATTTTAGACCAAAAAAATAAAAGGAAGCTCAGCAGGCATCGCAGGACCAACATAAAAACCTACGACCCATCATTATGATAATACACGTACATATAAACCGTACGCACATTCGCCCCCAAACAAACGACGCACTTTGCAATAGCTCGTGATTCAACCCCAGCCTATGGCTGTCACCGACCGACCGCCACCACTGCTCGCACTCCTCCGCGACGAATAATGGAAACGAATAATAAAATAACGTTTCGGCAAGGGTATATTTTTTTGTAGCCTCCGATTCGTTTTATCCCCCACAAAGGATCCCCGACAGTTTCATTTTCGTTTTCCTTTTTGTTGGAGGTTACCGCACACACCTAATGGTTTTTTGTTTTGGTTTCGTGTCCTTTTTATTCAAAGACAACACGGTGTTTGTATGTGGTGCGTTGTCTTTGGGCGGTTGGAATGGCGGCGAAATCTTCCATTTTGATTCCCTAGTGCCCAGTGGTGTATCCTGTGTGTGCTTTTCTCTTCAAAAAATTGCTTTTTTTTTACCCTCGATCGTAACCAAATACCCAACACCATCAGCAGTATACTCACTCCTGGAGTACATATCCTTCGCCGAACGATGGAAATAATTCTGATTCCGATTTAGATTCAAGCTCTCTGTGTGTGTGTGATGAAAAATAAAAAAAAAATAAAACGCTCAGCTCGGCACGAATCTAGGCAACGCATTTGGAATTGGAATCCACCCCCTGCGGCAAGGGTGGTTGGATTTTTTGTGCGATTCAGCCATATTTTTATTTTTCCTTATACACGTCTTTCGTGGCGTGTAAAAGGGAAGGAGATGCTTTTTATGAAATAAGGGATATATTCCATTCACCCCAGCAGTACTGTTCGCATTAATATAAACACTGAGCAGGGGGGAGGGGGTTTTGGGTTGAGAAAGAAACCTGCTTCTACACTTGTACGGGCCGAGAAGTGTATAAGTAAATACATATGTATGAATTCCAAGGCCATAAAAACTGAATCTTTCCTTGCAATGGAAGTGGGAGTGAAACTGGGTGTGGGAGTGATTGTGGTGGAGGATTCCATAGCAAATACAGGAAATTTCAAGATGACAGCGGTAGAAGGTGGAGGAGGTTCGAGCGCAATAAGACGACAACAACGACAACGTTGAGGACTATGTTTTCTTTAATGTCGTGGAGGGATTCTTGTTTTTTTTTTTTTTGTCTATGCTTCGTTTGATTCTCTCGGAGATTCTTCCTTTTGCAGGGAAAAAGGACACTTGGCATTTTGTATGGTTTTCATTTTTTTTTTATTGCGATGTTTTTCTTTCCGCGGGATATGATTGTAATGGTGGAGACATTTATTTATTATTGGATACACTTTTGTTTTGTTTTTGCCTTCCTTGGCAAAGGGAGGGGTGAATGACTGACCGATGAGTGTACTAAAATTATGGAGGCTTTCTTACAATGGTTGTGTATTTAATGAAAATGCCCTTATTTCCATTTTTCTTAATCCATGAGAAGGTTTCTCTTGGAGAAGCCTGTGGAGGATAAGTTTTGATGTTGAGATTCTTAAATATTGCGATCTGAAAAATCTATTGTATCATAGGATACTTATTCGCCCTCTTCTTCTTCTTCGTTCTATTTTTAGTTGGCTTTCCTTGTACGATATCGACAGGGTGGTCCGGGTGATTATATTTCTCTATCGCATGTCCTTCCCTATGGTATTGCTTCAGGTTTTTTGTAATACGGTGATCAGTAGCACAAGACTCCCTCATAAAAGAATCGACACAGCAACCTGGCTAACTCCGGACGGTGGAACTGTCAACCAAATTGACCACGTGCTGATTGACACAAGGCACTCGTCAAACATTCTAAATGTGAAAAGGGGCAAACGTCGACTCTGACCATTATTTAGTTGCAGCCCGATTCAGAGCTCGACTATTCAATGAAGGAAAGCTGCGCCAAACAACAAAAAAGAGGTATAACATTGGATCCCTGAGCACACCGGAGATAGTCAGAGACTACAGAGTGCAACTTAATGAAAGACTCTGCAATATACTATTACGCCTACCACAAACGACAACAACATGTGGTTAGAATGCTGCACTACTATTGTGGCAGCAACCGAAACAACTCTAGGCTACCAACCACCGTGGCATGATGAAAAGTGCATGCAGAAGAAGAAGGCAACAGATGAAGCATATAAAAAGACGTCGCAAAGAACAACCCGGGCAACGTGGGACGAGTACAGAGCCAAAAGAAGGGAGAAGAAAAAGATACTGCGAAAAAAGGAACGAGCCTTCGCAGTCTCCCAGCTCAAGGATATCGAAGAAGGCAGGAGGAATAACAAAATGCGAAGCTTTTACCAAAAAGCTAAAAGCCTGGCTGCTGGCTATAGACCAGGAACTCAGCTCTATCTGCCCCATCTTTACGAAAGGCAATCCTATGTCTTGTAAGAACTACTGAGGCCTACAAGATCCTGTCTAGTGCGAACGACTTAAGCCGTTTTGCACCACACTCATCGGCACCTATCAGTGTGGCTTCCGGCCCAGCAAATCGACGATAGACCAAATCTTTCCACTGCGGCAAATCCTGGAAAAGACCAACGAGTTCCAAGTCGATACTCACCATCTTTTCATCAACTTCAAAGCCGCATACGACAGCATTCATCGCACTGAACTATATAAAGCGGTGGCTGAATTCGGGATCCCGGGAAAACTGATCCGGTTGTGTCGCGTCACGCTGCACCGGATTTCGGCAAGGAGACGCAACGTCATGGGATTTATGCTGGGGCAGATAGTGCGAAAGGCCGGCCTAAACACAGAAGGCACCATATTTAGCAAATGCATCCAGCTGCTGGGATACGCAGACGATATCGACATCATCGCCCGTTCCCAGCGTGCCATTATTGAGGCTTTTACGGTAATAGAAGAACAAGCCAAACGAGTTTGTCTCACGATGAACGAGGATAAAACAAAGTACATGCGACGTCTAGGACAAACCTTTACAATCGACAGTTATAATTTTGAGGTAGTGAAGGAGTTTATCTACCTCGGGGCAAACTCCACAAATGACGACAAAGGATAACCTTCGGCAACCGCTGCTACTTCGGTTTGTCCAAACAACTAGGGTCCAAACTCCTAACTCATATGTCAAAAATCATGCTCTACAAAACCCTGATCTTGCCAGTCGTGCTTTATGGAGCTAAATGCTGAATGATAAGTAAGACAGCGGAGCAGGTCTTAGGATCCTTCGAAAGAAAAATTCTACGTCGAATATTTGGTCCTGCGAGGATGGCAAATGGAGGAGAGGATATAACCTCGAACTCTACGAGCTGTATTAAGATGTGGATGTAGTGCGGAAGCAAAAATCCGTCGACTGCATTGGCTCGTCCACATCGAACGAATGGACGAGAATGCTCCAGCTAAGAGAATCTTTGAATCCCAGCCACCTGGCTCACGAAGAAAAGAAAGACCGCAATCGCGAATGTTAAAAACAGGAAGCAACGTACCCGGGACCGTGAAGGATAAAAAGCGGCATTAGTTACAATGGTTGTGTATTTAATGAAAATGCCCTTATTTCCATTTTTCTTAATCCATGAGAAGGTTTCTCTTGGAGAAGCCTGTGGAGGATAAGTTTTGATGTTGAGATTCTTAAATATTGCGATCTGAAAAATCTATTGTATCATAGGATACTTATTCGCCCTCTTCTTCTTCTTCGTTCTATTTTTAGTTGGCTTTCCTTGTACGATATCGACAGGGTGGTCCGGGTGATTATATTTCTCTATCGCATGTCCTTCCCTATGGTATTGCTTCAGGTTTTTTGTAATACGGTGATCAGTAGCACAAGACTCCCTCATAAAAGAATCGACACAGCAACCTGGCTAACTCCGGACGGTGGAACTGTCAACCAAATTGACCACGTGCTGATTGACACAAGGCACTCGTCAAACATTCTAAATGTGAAAAGGGGCAAACGTCGACTCTGACCATTATTTAGTTGCAGCCCGATTCAGAGCTCGACTATTCAATGAAGGAAAGCTGCGCCAAACAACAAAAAAGAGGTATAACATTGGATCCCTGAGCACACCGGAGATAGTCAGAGACTACAGAGTGCAACTTAATGAAAGACTCTGCAATATACTATTACGCCTACCACAAACGACAACAACATGTGGTTAGAATGCTGCACTACTATTGTGGCAGCAACCGAAACAACTCTAGGCTACCAACCACCGTGGCATGATGAAAAGTGCATGCAGAAGAAGAAGGCAACAGATGAAGCATATAAAAAGACGTCGCAAAGAACAACCCGGGCAACGTGGGACGAGTACAGAGCCAAAAGAAGGGAGAAGAAAAAGATACTGCGAAAAAAGGAACGAGCCTTCGCAGTCTCCCAGCTCAAGGATATCGAAGAAGGCAGGAGGAATAACAAAATGCGAAGCTTTTACCAAAAAGCTAAAAGCCTGGCTGCTGGCTATAGACCAGGAACTCAGCTCTATCTGCCCCATCTTTACGAAAGGCAATCCTATGTCTTGTAAGAACTACTGAGGCCTACAAGATCCTGTCTAGTGCGAACGACTTAAGCCGTTTTGCACCACACTCATCGGCACCTATCAGTGTGGCTTCCGGCCCAGCAAATCGACGATAGACCAAATCTTTCCACTGCGGCAAATCCTGGAAAAGACCAACGAGTTCCAAGTCGATACTCACCATCTTTTCATCAACTTCAAAGCCGCATACGACAGCATTCATCGCACTGAACTATATAAAGCGGTGGCTGAATTCGGGATCCCGGGAAAACTGATCCGGTTGTGTCGCGTCACGCTGCACCGGATTTCGGCAAGGAGACGCAACGTCATGGGATTTATGCTGGGGCAGATAGTGCGAAAGGCCGGCCTAAACACAGAAGGCACCATATTTAGCAAATGCATCCAGCTGCTGGGATACGCAGACGATATCGACATCATCGCCCGTTCCCAGCGTGCCATTATTGAGGCTTTTACGGTAATAGAAGAACAAGCCAAACGAGTTTGTCTCACGATGAACGAGGATAAAACAAAGTACATGCGACGTCTAGGACAAACCTTTACAATCGACAGTTATAATTTTGAGGTAGTGAAGGAGTTTATCTACCTCGGGGCAAACTCCACAAATGACGACAAAGGATAACCTTCGGCAACCGCTGCTACTTCGGTTTGTCCAAACAACTAGGGTCCAAACTCCTAACTCATATGTCAAAAATCATGCTCTACAAAACCCTGATCTTGCCAGTCGTGCTTTATGGAGCTAAATGCTGAATGATAAGTAAGACAGCGGAGCAGGTCTTAGGATCCTTCGAAAGAAAAATTCTACGTCGAATATTTGGTCCTGCGAGGATGGCAAATGGAGGAGAGGATATAACCTCGAACTCTACGAGCTGTATTAAGATGTGGATGTAGTGCGGAAGCAAAAATCCGTCGACTGCATTGGCTCGTCCACATCGAACGAATGGACGAGAATGCTCCAGCTAAGAGAATCTTTGAATCCCAGCCACCTGGCTCACGAAGAAAAGAAAGACCGCAATCGCGAATGTTAAAAACAGGAAGCAACGTACCCGGGACCGTGAAGGATAAAAAGCGGCATTAGTTCAGGCTCAGACCCTCCAAGGGTCGTAAGTCCAATACGTAGTGTAGCGCCATTTAAAAAGAGTGAGAGACCTCAAAACAGTGTAGGTATCCATGTTTTTCACAGTTCAGAGTCTCAAAACCATTTCGTTGCTAAAAATCCCCGCAAGGCTTTTATGTCGACCCTTCTATGTAATAAATTCCAATTTTGTGACGTGAAATTTCATTACCAATCAAAATTGCGCATAAAGGAGATTTTTTCCATTTGATTGCCCTAAGACCGGGTTCCCAAAAATTAAACATGAAAGCCGCTTACTTGCAGCAGCTATACGAGTAAAACCAAAATTGGATCAACCAATTGCGCGCCAAATCTATTCACCCAACCACCGCCAGCTTGACCTTTCTCGCCTAAACATTCCACCCCTCATCATTAATTGTCCGGCTTAAAACTGTAACTGAAAAATCCAGAAAAAAGGATATTTTATTGCGAAATGAAAAAATTTCATCCGAATCAACATAATAAAAGGGACCCTGTCCACCGAGGCCACTCTCTGCATGTAATACTATGTAATCCTGCTTATGGTCTACGAATATTCACCATAACCCGATATAAAATCAGGGGTCACCTAGAAGCCTCTTGGAACAGATGCGGGTCAAATGAAAATTTCTTTTTTTTTTTTCATTCCAAATTCCGTATCTCAACAATGAATCCTAGAACAATGAAACGGCGCTCTATTTACTTCACACATCCTCGTTGTATAGGTGCCAATAAATACAATTCACAGGACAATGTTGAGTTTAAAAATTTCGTCCTTTCCCTGTGTCTTTGAAAAAAAAAGCCACAATATGCGGAACAGAGATGTTTTAATGTTCAAAAATCCAAGGCGAGGGTCAATTTAGTGACCATTGCCTGTCAACCAGGGTCAGAGGGGGTACAACAATCAAAATGTGTAATGTGAGGGGTCGCGCATAAGGAATTTTCGAAGATGCAAAAAGGTCACGCACACAAAACAATCGAAAGGAGATCCTTTTCCAGTGTGTGTTGGGGTGAAAATTTCAGCAACAAAATTTTCATCAATTTTTCACTGAACTGGACATTGGACAATTGAAAAGAAACAATATCCTGATTGTGTGTGATCCTGGCGGCGGCGGTGGGTTCGTTAATTTATTGCTATTTTTCATTGCAAAAAAAAAGGATGCGAACGAGGGAATGACTTTAGGAACGTTACGCCATTAAATTTCAAAACTAGACTAGAGGTGGAGGAAGTATTTTTATAGATTTACTTCGTCCTGATTGTTATAGTTTTTGACCCCATGTCAGGATATTGATGATTTCGCGACCATTTATTCGACCTTTTTTCCGTTCTAATTTATTACAGTTTCTCGGATACAATGATACGTTTGCTTAAGGATAACGAAATTTAAATTTTTCACACCATTTTTGGTTTCAAATGTGCGTGTGTCCTTGTGTTTTGGGAAAATCCCGCCAAAAGGATTCGATTTTTCCGTTACGAAAACATTTTGTGTTGTAATACTAAACTAAGGAAAAATATATTCGATATCCTTCTGTCTAGACTTTATTGCTGAAGGAAAAGGATTAACGAAAGGATATTCAGTTTTTTTTTTTCGTTTTTCGTTTGCGAAAGGACATTGGGTTTCCAGACATTCAAATGACCATTCGGACAATTGAGAGACTGAAGATTTAATTTGCTGGTAAGTGTGTGGTCATCAATATAGAGAGCTTCGAGGTTAGGTTATAGTGAGACCCAGTTTCCATCATCTCGGGGGGAATTCCCTAACCTACTCATCGAACCACTTGGAGTATTGAATGAAGTGTAGTGTGCCAGATCGCAGAAGGTGTTGAAGATGAATGCTTCCAAATGGGACCTTCCTTTTGAGGGAGAGGGCAGAACACATCCGTAGAAGCTAGAAGATGGAAGATACATTACTTCTCATCTTCGTTTCTACAGCTTTTACAGAAATTCTTCGAGAAGAGACCTATCCTTGCTGCATTCTTGTCTTAATAACAGTTTCCAGTGATGACACTTGTATTGTTGTGCTGATGTGCAGCCTGTTAAGAAAGATCAAGTTCTAAGAACGTTTCAGATCCAGCTTTGGTCAAATCGGCTTGGTAGTCTTGCATGTGATACCACTGATCCGCCTAAGATTTATCGTGAAACAGCTACAGCTACCAAAAACGAAAATAGCAACCAAATCTAAGATTCTTGAACCATAAAGACTGCAATGGACCGGATTCGAGTCTGAATGCTCATCAAAGGTTTGCTCCGCCACATCTTCAAGAGATGAACGAAAATCTAAAGCTTATTTTGAAGCTAACGAGACTAACTTTAGGTAGTCTAGGGCTATTAGGCTTATCCTTAGTGGATACTGCAAATCTATTTAGCCAGGACAAGGCTTGCTGCAGTGGTTAAGAAGGCAGAAAGTGAGGTTTACATTCGGGAAAAAAAAACCCCTGGGAGCCATCCACATAGAAGGATAGGCTGTGGTTATGCGATCTATTATGGATGGTAAGGTCCAAGTTTTGGTCGAAGTTAATTTACTTTATAGAGACGGGGTTCCTGAAACCAACTACATTTTGGAATGAAGCTACTAAGCATAAAGAAGTATTTCCCTAAAAGTCACCCTCGTTGTACAGGCACCCATGAACTCTTTTCCTGATGATCGAGTCTGTGCTTTGTACTTGTGGACTTATTCTTTGATAGGTGTCTAGCTATAATGAAAGTCGCACGTTATCTGCTAAGTCTTCGATGTAAAGTTCCACTTTTTTATAATTGTGATGCCTAATAGTAAATGGAAGCTACTTGTTGTATTTAATAGCACTATCCGCTACGTCTATATAGTTTCAGTGGATATGAGCACGTCGCACATCGTCGCAAAAAACCTCTTGGATATGTCTTTTCACGACTTTGTCAAGATTCGTACCACTGATTCTTCTTTTCAGCATAATCAAAGAAAGGCACCCTACGTATCTCTAGAATAAAATCCAGTTTCCAACGTCCAACAGATCTGCCTGCTTAATTCTCCCGCGTTTCTCTTGTTTAACATCTGAGGGACAATTTTTCATTGCTGCCATCCGCCTGTGGAACTCACTTCCATGTAATCTAAGAGAGCTGAACTATGTACGTCGATTTAGAAGCCAATTAAGACTTTTTCTGAGAAATCAGAGCAACTAGCTTCTTTTTTTTTCCAGTCGAGGCATAACGAAGGTCCTCCGGTGTTAGGAATTCTTTGCGGAGACGGCGCTTCCTGACTCTGCAGACAGCCACGCACTCACTTAGTACGTGCTCTGCTGATTCGTCTTCCTCTAAACAGAGTCTGCATTCAGATTCCTGAACTATATTTAGTTTATGTAAGTGATATCTGAGGCTACAGTGACCGTTGAGGAAGCTGGCAAGTCTTCTGATATCGTCCCTTTTGTGATAGAGAATATTATTAGTGATTTTGTTCGGGGGTCGGGTGGCTATTTTAGCCTGTCTAAGTCCCTTAATGTTGTTCCAATAGGATAGGAGGTTCCGTTTTTCCCAGTTGTCCAGGCTCATTCTGAACGCGGAAGTAGGGATGCCGAAGAAGGGTTCGACACCTATATACCTTTCTGAAGAGCCTTTCCTGGCAATTTCATTGCCTTCCCCTGTGTCCTGGTACCCACCAAAGTTTGACTTTATTCTGCTTTGAAGCAGCTTAAAACGGCCTTTGAGTTACAGTAATGGGAACCCAGTGCTTTGAGCGCTGCTTGACTGTCAGTGAATATATTGATGGTTGCTCCCTTGATGCCGGAATCGAGAATGATGTTGGCGCAGGTATCAATAGCATATAATTCAGCCTGAAAGACACTAGGACACATTCCAAGCGCCTTTGAGATTTTGTGGTCAGGGCCATGGACACCAGAGTCCATCTTTGAACCATCAGTATACTACACTAGTCCTTTTATGTTCAGCAACGAATCTCCGGTATCCCAGGAACTACGGTTCGGAATCTCAATATCGAACTTCCTGCCAAAACAGAGTAATTTGAGCATAAAGTCAGATACCGTGCTGATCATTTCCAGCTCGGAAAAGTCAGAGAGGATAGCCATGTGACCGATTGGTTTGCTTGGCTGGATTCCTGTTGAGCGTTGGAGGCTGACTGCACTGCGTATTGCCACTTTTTTGACAAAGATGTGCAATGGAGTAAGTTCAACAAGTGCCTCTAGGGCTGCCGTGGGGCAGGTTTGTATAGCCTCGGTGATGCCGAGACACTTTGTATTTCCTTATCATCTACATATGATCCGTCCGCATTTTTTATAATATCTATGCAGTTTTACTCCTCGTCCCTTAGGTCTCCTTGCGGCTTGTTCAAAGATTTTTTTTTATTTTTTTATTTTATTGTCTAGCACGGACCCTTTAAATACATAGGTCTCCCTACACATTCGATTTCCTCTTAAACTCCTAAAATATTTAAAACAATGAAAAAAAAAAGAAAAATTGAATTAAACCCTTTCACTCTCAACCCATATTTCCCTAGACCTTATTTCGTCTAAAAAAATCATATTTTTCCAAAGATCCTTATAAATATCAATACAGTTCAAGGTAATGTCCTAAAAACTCCTTAAGAGTAAAAAGAAACAAGTTTCCTGCACCATAAAAACTCCGCGATAAGATTTAACCCTTTCGAAAGGGTTAAACTAACTAATGATCGTCCTTTTTTTCCTTTACAACAAAGCAATCACGTATTTTATTAGCTTAATCCTTTTTTTTTTAGTTTGCCGCTAAAATTTGAATATTTATGTTTCAAAACGAAAGGGTTACAGTAACCATAAAAAAATGTGGACTATTGTTTATCTCTGATAGAAAAAAAAGGACACAAAACATGGTTTCAAGGAAGTCTGTACGTGAAACAAGGTGAAAAACACTTCATAGTTATCTCTACCATTAAATAACAAATAATCCTGTGTAAATAAATCCTAAGTATTCCAGCTCTTCCCATCATAAAAAGGACCCGAACAGAATAGGAACAAAAAAAAAACAGAAAAAGGAAAAACTAAGAAAAACTGTTTCCTTATTCTCAGGTTGAAACGATCATTTTTATGATGGAAACCATAAAAAAAAGGACAACACATTGAAATGAAGAAAAACATACGAGTAACTGACCTCAATAAGGACATAGGACATACCATACACGATAGTACCGGTCATCTGAAGGACTCAATCTATAGTTGAAGAATTTTAATCCTTCCTTGCTTGGAAAAACAAAAATGCGTTTTATTACATTCGGAGACTTCATAAAGGATCAAGAAAAAGGTTCGACTTGCTTCTTCTTCTTTTTTTTTTTTTTTTTTAATATTTGCCAATTGTTAATCCTTAGTGATTTGAACATAGTATTGGGTAGCCAATACTACCCTTGTTACCTGTTGTGATGCAAAGGATCGATGTCTTTCTAATAAACGGCTTAACGAAGTCATAATTCTTGATTTGAATATATGGATGCGAGATGTAATTAACCTTGAACGGCGCAGTTAAACTGAACAAATAATCGAAACTAGAGCAGTTTTTCTTCCTTTTTTTGTTGATCCTTTTTCGAATGACCTTGAGGATAAGTTCGGTCACGAAGAGTTTAGAATTTAAAATGGAAACAATAGAGAATGTAAAAAGTCTGTCCTTGGATATTCTAAAACGCGGTAAGTGAAACTGAATGCGTTCAGTTAAAAAATATCCAGATGGACTGGAAGGTTTAAGACTGCCTTAAGCCATTTTCACCGAAGTAGTTGTTTATAAGATGTGTTTAGTTGCTTGACTCGAAGGCTACACACTGTCTTAGGGCTGCGGAATCGGCGAAGATTAAGGTGAAGCTTTAGAGTTTCTAAACACTGTCTTAGGTTAGGTGGCTGTCCCCACTTAGACAGAAACACACTCAGACCAGAATGGAGATTCATTGGGATACCACGTACAGTATCGGATTACCAGCGTTAATAACTTGGCATTATGCATTTCCTTTCTTTCTCATGCTGTGGGCAGACCCCTTCCTGTTCCGCACTATGTGCAGAAGTATTTAGCCCCACAGATAAAGCTTTCATTTTGTAAATATTGAGCTTGACTAGGTGGCTGAGGCCTCCATAGAAGTTCTTCCCCAGAGTTTATCTTGTCTGTTACTGTTTTTACATCTTCCTCATCTCTACAATTTCTGCAGAAATCGTTATAGTGAACACCCATTCTTGTTGCCTGCCTACCTATCAAACAAGGTAACAGAGGGCTCCTACTGTAGTTCTCATTTTGTCAAGCTGGGCCGACTAAAGTCATGTATTGATTGTACTCCACTTACTATTTGGGACTCTTCTAGCTTCAGTATTAAGGAGGAGCAGGCAGTTCGCCACTATTTTTAGCGATATTCTGACCTGCACCTACTCCTTCCTTTGCCAGTACGTCTGCTCTGTAGCTGCACGGAACGTCCTTATGTCCACTTGTGCCCTCATGTTCTGTAAGGAAACTTCGCATCTGTCAGCGACTTCAGTTGGAGACCTGTGGCTTAGCTTAAACTAATTAGATTGTATTGTTCAGTGAATCCAAGGCTGTTGTAAAGTACAATAGCGTTTCCTTCTACCGTGTTAATCGAAAGCCATGCCGCAGCCTTTCGCACTGCCACATGTGATCCTGCAGTCGTCTGGGGATTTTTACATCAGTTGCAATAGAGAAGACTGATTCGAAGGATTTGTCTGTCAAAACAACCGAGGGGGCAATCTCATTCATTCTTGATAAGGTTCTTGCCTCCGCGGCATAAAGTAGGACTAAGATGCTCAGAGTCTTGAATAAAGTCACTTTGGTTCTTCGAGAAAGGCTTGTACTACTCAATTGTCTTCTTAGTCCAAAGAAACAACAATTGGTGGGAGTTATGTGACATTTGACTCAGCGCTCGTGTCGCTGTTAATAGCGAAGCTTAGGAAAATAAGGTCCCTAACTATCTCAATCTTTGGTCTAAGAGGCACAAGTCCATCTCAAGAATAACGAACGAAACATAATATAAGACCCGTGGATAAAAGTCGTGGACATTGGCAAAAGGCGATGAAGACTTGCTTCGATATTTCGAGAGAGGCTATCTACTTCTTGTTTGTTTGTTTGAGAGTGAAGGAGAGCCCTTATGGTTTATACATGGACCTGGTCAACAAAATATGACTGCAATGTCAATTGCATTGACACTAGTGCCTACGTCGGAAGATTCTTAGATTCCATTTCAGAGGCACAACACAGTAAAGGAAGACCATGCCTGAGGTTCAAAAAGTTCAAAATTAACGCACATTGTTACCCTTTCCGTTCTCTCTATCAAAGCACAGAATCTCGCTGTGTTGGATCCCGAAGAATCAATGGCAATGAAAAGACATATGAACTGGCAAGGATATGGTCAAAACTGAACCAAGGAATGGTCGATCACTCAATTCTAACCCTATACACGGTTAGACTTCTGGAAACTTGCACATAAGAGATGAAGCAAACTCCCATTATGACGCATATCAAGGAAAATTAAAAGATTTGCATCCTTAAAGGCCACAACCTACTGGCAGTCCATCTTAAGAGAATGGCGATCAAGTACAACCGACCTCTGCAGCGGAACTGTGGTGACATAGGTGCAGAAGAGGATAAGATGCACTTCCTCTGCCTAAACTTCAGCAGAACCAGGAAATTGTCAACCATGCCACCAAAGGACATTCTAAGATTCATATCGGATGAGAGGTTGACTTAAGAAGATGAGCAAACAATAACCACCTAAACTATGATCCCTCCTTAACCAAATCTAATCAAGCTATCCGTTCAAATTTGGTTCCAAAATCAAGATCGAAATCTAATGAAAACATCCTTACCCCACCTTTTTCTGTTACCAAGCCACACACACATCATTTTCTATCTAATTATCCATCATAGGTTATAGTTCAAAATCATATCAGCTCACCTATATCCATTGGGTGGAAAATCATCTTAAGGATAAGAAAAAAAAAAAATGTATGGCAAGGACTCATTGTACCACCTTTTGACCGCAAACATTGAATACGGGTGAATGAATTTGCATATGGTGTCTTGGAATACACAAAGACATCACGATCATTGTTTGACATGAGGGCATCCTTAAGTAGCCAGCAATTGAACTCTGAGTCCTTAATATGTTTGTAAAGGAGATCCTTTTTGGTTGGATGAATTTAATGCATTGAGGTAACATCTTTCTTTCGTTTTGAAGGTCCTTGTACCCTCCATATAAGTGTGGCATACGATCAAATTTGAATATTCATTTCGAAGAGGAGAGAGGGACAAATTGTGTGTTCGATACCCGCTGGAGCACGCTGATTTTGGAATGAATTGGTGTAAAGTAACTTACTTTACTTGACAATTCGAATCTTGCTTGATCCTTAGCCAGCTGCCTCCAGTTTTGAAACACCAGGTTAGTTGAGGTCGCTGTTCAACTGTGTACGTCATCGGTGTCGAGGCATTCCTCTACCTTGTGGTTCCTCCCGGGTAGGTTCGACGATTCTGCGGGCCAGAGCGCTGATGTTCATCCCGTCTAAGGAGGTAGGTAACAGTGGTTGAAACTGGTAAGGTCCTATCAGAAACACAAGTAGCGCGGATGTGCCATTTTGGTGCCACAACTCACGTGACTTGGAGGTTGATGGGTGCAGTTTTCAAATCCATCTTATGGAGTTCAGAAAGTTACAGAATCATAATTCCTTAAAAAGGGTTTGCCAAGTGTGTGATGCCTGGTCTGGCAAGTGCCGGGCAGCCCCAGAGGCCAGAAATGCCTAACATGACAGCGTGTGGGCAAATGGGCCAATGTCTCGTTCTAACTGCCATGATTTTTGCTGTTTCGATGTGGGTCCTGTTGATTAAGGCATTCGTCCTGTTTGTAGTTGGTTTCTAGACTGCTCCACCAAGAGTTGGTAATAGAGAGAAAGTGTTTGAGAATTCTACCATTTATGAGTTCCATCAGGGAGCAGACTGATTCCGCAAGAGAGGCCTCAAAGATTGGATCACATCGGCTTTCTCATTCCCCTTTATGTTACTGTGCCGGGAACCCGGAGAAGAGTGTTATTAAGCAGAGCGCTTGCCTGCGCTGTTCTACTAATTTAGAGGACGAAGTAGATAAGTGGAGCACTTTAATGGCAGCCTGGCTGTCAGTAAAAATTTCTATGTAATTTGTGGTAGCTTCAGCCCTAAAGCTGAGTATCTTGCAGGCCTTTCTAATCGCTTGTACCTCCGCCTGGAAAACATTCGAAGAGTCTGGAAGGCGGTACGATTTGGATACGTTCAGGTCCGCTGAAAAGACACCTGCTCTACCGCCACACTCCATCTTGAAGCCGTCAGTGAAGATCTATACTTAGTATTTCGATAGGGGTAGCTTATTGTTCCCTTCCGACGTTTCCGGAAAGTGAAGTTGACTATTGTTGTCGTATAGTCAGCAGGTCAAGAGCCTTACTGTGGCCATAGGGTTTGAGGGACAAAAACCCAGATTCTCTGAGTCTGATAGCATTACACGAAACAGTGTATTTGATGTGCAAGTCGAGAGGCAGGATACGGAAGAACACGTAAAGAGCTTCTGACGGGCTCGATCGAATCGCTCCTGTGGTCCCAATACCAGCTGTTCATTGGACTCTTCTAAGTTTTGCGATGTTGTAAGCTTTGCTTAAGGCGGGCTACCACACAAACGAACTGTATTGGTCGATGTTGCTGTACATTCCATAAAGTTCCTTGGTGTAGCTTCTCCTCCACTCACCGTCTTTGCAGACGAGACTATAGATCCCCCGAAGGGATTTTCTCTTGAAAACAACTGGGGGCGACTTCACCTATTCCAGACAAAGTACATCCCTCATGACATGATAGCTCGTCGCCTTGTCTAAATCCCTTTCCATCTGTTCTACATGTCCCAGATGAGAGTAAGAACATTTGGGAAATTTTGACTCTTCTGACTTGGTCCGATGCCCAGAAAGTTCGTCGTGGTATCTTTTTGTCTTTGCAGACGAGACTATAGATCCCCCCAAGGGATTTTCTCTCGAAACAACTGGGGGCGACCTCACCCATTCCAGACAAAGTCCATACCTAAGCGCTGTCTAGGCTGACGTTCTGTTCGAGAGGTCGATGTTGGATGTCCATTCTTGTTGACGACATATACTTTGTTTTGCTTTCATTGACCGTAAAACCCATTTTCGTCGCTTCCGTGTCAACACTCATGAACGTGCTACTGACATCACCAGCATATGCGGGTAATAGCACGAACTTTTGAAAGAAGCATGACAGTTCGTTACGTTGTCTAAGTCCATTATTGACATCGAAGTTCTCGGTGAAGGTCTCCATTACCGACCTTAATGGAGCAGCACCTATTCTTCATCGTATTCCTGCAAAGATGGACAAGTTGGGCAGGGATGCCAAAACTTGAGATTGCTCTGTATAGCTCGTCTCTATAAATGCTGACATACACGGCCTTAAACTTGATAAGGAGGTGGTGTGTATCGATTTGAACTATTCGGTGGGTGGTGGCCTTTCCCGACCTAAAGCCTTTGTCCTTTCTAGGGAATCATGCAAACAACGATAATGACGAGATGGTTTTAGGTCTAGCGAAGGACCTCTGTAGGTTTATTAAGGCTTTAAAGTGGTTCGAGACCCTAAGGACAAGTTCTTCCCCAATGGGTTTCACAATGTGGCGTTGCATGACATGATAGATCGTCGCCTTGCCAAAATCCTTTTTTGCCATCAAACTCGAAAGTATTGACGAGATCTTTACCGACCTTGATTTAGCAGCGGTATGACACATTCACACACATTATCCTTAAGCTCGTTAAAATAGTTGACTTCTTCACGCAGCAATTATAACCTTCGAGGCAATTTCCAGTCATTAAGTGTTATAAACTGCCGTGGGACACTTTTATTCTTATTACGTTGACGCCTATTATTTTTATTATTTTTTTCAAAAATTTTGACTTTTAACCATGGACAAGCCTTCGGGTTCAATTTTTATGATCTTTCATCTATTTTACGTAAGAACGGCTTGTCCAAACGAACATTTTTTCTCTATTCACCAATACACGCCTCCAACGGAACAATTGTCCAAAGTTTATGTGAAAATAATTACATTTAACTTAGAAAAAACAATAAATATTCATGGAAACGGTATTCTTTATACACACGTCGTGACTTTTAGGTTTTAGTTAATCCTGATGATCATTTAAAGGCGGTTTACCTTACACGTTCGAGAGATGGCGAATATTTTTAGTTACCTGCCTGCCTGTCTGGAGGGTAATAAACTGTCGAAAACTAACATAATAAAACTGTTCAAAGGAATTTCGCTTCTGCTAGGATCGCAAAAAAAAAAAAAAAAATCCCATAAAATGATCAATTGTTAGAGGTCCTGGTATACATTTTGTCGTCGTCGACACAGAATGATGAAAAACAAACAAAATTTTGAAGAACAAAAATATGTTCGTGAAAAAGTACATTTCCCTATCAAGGATAATGGACGACGACGCAAAAGGAGAGATATGTAAATGTAAATCCTTTTCCTTCTAAGAAACGTGGTCATATTATTCATTTCAGTTGTCCTTATGGAAATTTTCTTTTTTTTTTTTTCGCTGAGCATTTTGAAAAGGTGGCTGTTTTTACAAAGGCTGACCACGAGCAAAGTCATGCGTAGAAAGACGTGTTGGATGAGTATTTGGGAGAAGAGTTTCAATTTGGAGCTTGTCGTGGACTAAAGACGTGTTACAACACCTTTTGAGTCACTGTACAGCTAATATAGTTCACGGAAGGACCATAAGTCGATCGTAGAACTTTTCTCTCGAAAATGCATGCACTTCCATCAGATTTTAGGAATGTTCATGTATCTGCACCAAAGAGTAGGACGAGGATGATGAGGGTTTTGTGCAGCGTCTCCTTGGTAGAGCCTTTCCACATAGTTTTCGCCAAAGTAACAGCGCTCAGCTAAGTAGACGAATTCGTCTATAACCTTTCAAGAGGTCGGTGTAGTGCCTCGGTGTTCGTAGATCGTAGCACTTACATTCCGACTTTTGCAACTTCTCATTCGGTATTCGCAACGGCGCTAGTGATTAATCGCTCCAAATAATGTCAAAATCGTCTACATAACCTATAAGTTCTACTGACTTGTCGTGTTGACTTTAGAATTTCCGTCCAGTACCAGATTAAAGAAGCTGCAGGATCATCAGTGGCCCTGCTTACAAACCCTAGTGATCTCTGTGTTCGAAGTTCGCCATGGCTTAGTGGACTGTTAAGCGAGAGGACTCAAGTGCGAGCTTTAAAACCACCGCGGCACTACCTCTTCGCAAGCATGAAAAACCTACAAAGCGATAATCTGTCATGAAAAAGCTTCTTAAATCGCCGTTCGAGGTCGGCAATAGAAATTGTAGGTCCCTTCTATTCGTGCAAAAAATATAGCCCGCACAACATGAATGGTTGTGAGAAGCTAGGCCTTGGCTCTTTATGGGCTGTCGCACCAGACCAGGTTGGCTACTCCGGATATTTCGTTCTTGAGTGAGCTATTTTTGAAAATGGATCCAAGCTAGGTTGATCCTCGACACGTATGACAACTTGATCCAGTCCATCTCAAAGGAGAGAGGAAAATAATAGCGCTAACAACATCTTAACTTCATGTCTCATCTGGGGAGTGATTCCCGAGAGTTCTTGACCTTTACTACCTACACCCCGGCGAGGTGTGTAGTCCCGTTGGAGAACAAATTATTAGAATACAATGACAATGCAGTATAATTGGACTTGGACCTGAATTAACATAGGTACGTCTCCAGCCGGCTCCATCTTCAGCTAGCTGCCTCCAGTTTAGCACGCCAAGTTCGTTGAGGTCCCTTTGCACCTAAATCGCGGTCTTCCTCAACTGCACCGTCTTTCCGGGTGGACTCGAAGACTCTCTAGGCCGGAGGGCTGGTGTGAATTCGCTTTACAAGTCCTAGAGAGCTTAGTCGTTGTAGTTGGACTCTTCTAACTAGGTTGCCGGACTCCTCTTTGTATCTCCTCCTCCACTCTCCATCTATGCAGACTAGATGGGATCGAAAGATTTTTCTCTCAAAACAACTGAGGGCAACCTCATCAATTGTTGATAAAGCCCGTGCCTCCAGGTCATAGAGCCGGACTGAGATCATCAAGGTCACTTCGTTCGGTCGATAGAGGGCTTTGCTACTCAATTCCCTTCTACGTCCAAAGAAACAGCAATTGGACAGAGCTTTTCTGCATTTGATCCCAGAGCTCGTGTCATTACTTAATATGGCGCTACAGTCCAGGGTGGACCTATGTATGTCTTAACGAACAAGCGTCTCCAGTCAGCTCGATCTTTAGCTACCTGCCACTACTTTCGCACGCTAAGTTGGTTGAGGTCCCCTTCCACTTGCATGCGCCACCTGAGTCGCTGTCTACCTCTACTGCGCCTTCGCTCGAGGGTGGATTCGAAGATTTTTCGTAGCGAAGCATTGGTGAGCTGGTGGCTTTTTCGGAGTTAATGGCGAAGCCTAGGTAGACAAATTCCCTAACTGCCTATCTATCTAGGCTGATGTTCTGTTCGAGAAGTCGGTGTTGGATGTCCCTTCTTGTTGACAACATGTACTTTGTTTTGCCCTCATTGACCATCAAGTCCATCTTAGCCGCTTCCGTGTCAACACTCATGAACGTGCTACTGACATCACCAGCATATGCGGGTAATAGCACGAACTTTTGAAAGAAGCATGACAGCTCGTTACGTTGTCTAAGTCCATTTTTGACATCGAAGGTCTCAGTGAAGGTCTCCATTACCGACCTTAATGGAACAGCGCCTATTCTCCATCGCAATCCTGCAATGATGGACAAGTTTGGCAGGGATGCCAAAGCTAGAGATTTCTCTGTGTAGCTCGTCTCTATAAATGTTGTCATACGTGACCTTTCCTGACCTAAAGCCATACCAATCGGCTTGTTGACAAAGGGCTTTAGGCGCCGTTGAGGAGACTTATGCCTTTATATGAAGTTGGCGCATCTTAGAAGGTATCCTCTCAGAGGATCGTGCAAACAACGATAAGGACGATTAAGAATGATGATGACTTTCGGTCCAGAGAAAGACCTCTGTAGGTTTATTAAGGCTTCAAAGCGGTTCAAGGCCCTAGAGACAAGTTCTCCCCCAATGGGCATCACAATGGGTTTCACAATGTGGCGTTTCGGATTCTCTCTGCTCTCGCCAAACCATCGACCTAACCTAACCTAACCTAGAGACATATTGGAATAGGCTAGGAGGCAATGCAGCAAAGTTAAAGCCAAAAATAGATGGAAGTCGGTCCTTTATGGAAGCCTCGACGTGAGCAAGCAGAAAAAAAGTGTAGATGATCACTTATTCCTGCTTCTGTCCAACGAATGGAGAATATGCTGTTATCACTAAGTGCCTAAAGCGCCATTTAAGTAAATAGGAAGGACACCTTCATCCATCTAAAGGTAAACAAACCAAAAACGGTTACAATTTATCTGTCAAATCTGTTTATGTAAAGCAAATCCAAAGAGTTCCTCGACCTAGTTCATCCATTCACATCGCAGTCCTCCTATTGATTCATCCAAAACAAAATGAGACAGAAAACCGAGAAAACATTTTCTGTCCACTTCCACTCAATGGACCACCATGTGAATCTTTCATGTGTATCTGCGCCTACCTGCACATGGTATCCGTGCCGCTACTGTTTCATCTAGAATGCACTCAAAATGAATTCTCATTACAAGAGTTCATCGCTGTCCGGCAAGTACTTCTCTGTCTTGTGTGTCGTCTATCTATCGAGTGTAATTTTCTAATGTTCATTGGCCAAACTCAATTGTCAGGAGTGGAGGAGGAGGGTGCTGCTTTCTGCTTTCACTTTGGCTCCGAGGAACAAATTCGATTTCCTTTGAGGGAAAAACTCAACAGAATCACAATTCAGTCGTGCTCTAGACATCACAGCGAAAAGGATGCGTGCGATCACGGTTTAGAAAAGAATAAAAAAAAACAAATCCAAAATAATTCCGAGGAGATACGATTTAAATGTTTTTTTTTTTTATTTTTTTAGTGATAGTATAAACAAACGTCAAAATTAAATATAACGCCTGTCAAACGATATCGATCGCGTAAAGTGAATTGACATTGCAACGAATTGGTGGATTGAAACGATTTTTTTTTTTTAAATTTTTGTTCGAAAAAAATGTCTGTGTATGTGGATTAATAAACAATTAACTGTGGTTTAGTAACAAAATTACGATTACTTTGTGTTAGAAAGAGAGAGAGAGAGAGAGTTTTAAAAAAAAAAGTATTCCTACCTCATCGTGGTAGTTAGTGCTGCTCATGCGTGTTCGAAAGTAACGTTTTTTTGCAAATTTTATTTATTTTTTTTTTTGTTATTCTTTTTGAAAAAGAGGCGAAAAAAAAAACAAAAAATTTCGTGTAAAGAAAGAGAAAGAAGAGAGAGAATTGTGGAAGGAGAAGAGTAAAAAGCCGAAAACGGAAAAACGTTTGAAACGTTAGAAACGTTTTGGAGAAGGAATTGTTTTTAAGGTGAGTTTTCTAAATTTTTTTTTTTTAGCAAATAAAGTTCAAGGGTTCTCATGGAGTTTTAAAATAAAAAGTGTCAACACTTTATTGGTGTTTTTTTTTCTCAAGTTGTTGTTGCAAATCGTCTAAAATTAAGTTTTGTAAGTCAACAAAGGAAACAATATAAGCTTAAGGCAAAGTTTTGATTTCCTCATAAGTTGTTGGCATCGTTGAATAGCTCTTAAGTTACACAAGTCATTACGAATAACAAGGACCGCCTTTTTTTTAGTTTTTTTGTTGATTGTTGTGAATAATTTAGTAAAAACCAAAAGTGACAGATGACAATTGACAACAATGAATCGTAATCTAGTAGTGCGTTGACTTTCTTAACGATTAATTGGAAGGTTCACTCTAGAACTTGAATATGCGCATTTTATTGAGCAAATTTCCTTACCTACTTGAGGCCCAATCAGGAAACGCTTTCTCAACAAAGAATTCCTAACACCGAAGGACATTCGTAATGCCTCGACTGGAGATATCATCAACTTCATTAGGAAGATGGAGGATCTCCTTGTCTAATTGATCTTTTAGGTCGTAGTGCCATATGTGTCTGTCGCAGAGCCTAACCAATAATATCTAAATAATAAGGCCCAACCATAACAGAACTGAAATTGATGAAAACTTAACAAAACTGAACGAAGCTGAGCGCTAAATACATTATGATCGGTTTATACGAATTCTATGTGTTCGCGTTATCACTTTTTGAAGTTGACTTACGTCTATTAAGGGTTAGGCCTTTACTTAACGACCTCTCGATTCATGAAGGGTCTTCTGCTTGAGGCGGTTTCCACCCTGTTCTATGCCGGGCACACAGTTTCCAGTTTTCCAGTTCAAGCGTTCTGGTTTCCCCAAAAGATTGATCCTTTAATCGGAGGTTCGGTCCTCCTCGTTGTCTCGAACCTGAGAACTGTGATTCGAAGATCCTTTTGGTTGGAGCATTATTGTGCATTAGTTCGATGAGACCGAGCCCGTGCAGTTGAAGTGTTTTCGGCTTTTTGGTTTACATCCACATTTGTATCTTCTCCTCTATTTGTCCTCCTCGCATAGACGACCAATTATTTGACGAAGAAGTTTTCTCTCGAAAGGGCTTAAATCTGCTCTGGTTTGCTGCTTCAATTTGGATCATTTTAATACCATTGGCGTCGCGTCGTGTTGGCTCAAGCAAGGCTCTTCTGTTATATATTCTAAGCGCACGGACGATTCCCACTAATACGAAGTCTGCCTCATCTGAGATGGTTCGAAAACCACTGAAGCTCCTTCGTCCTTTATGCCTGTGCCTAGACCCTACCGGCATGATAACTTTGGAGAGTAGAATTGTCCTAGGGTATCCAGATCGAGCGATGTTCGGACGAGAGCTCCCTCCATTTGCGAGGGATTGATTGATTCTTGATAAGAGAATGAGCTGGAGTTTGTTGTCTTTCCTTTGGACCAAATGATTTGGTTAGCAACCTGAAAATTGGAGATTTCAACGGGTTTCAGGTTGGTTATAAGGACAGCTTCTGTTTTGTGGTCAGCTAGCTCTATCTATCTTTTATCCGGACAATTGGTTCATTTGTTTGTTTATTTTCTGTAACGAGGGCAAATCCAATTATCGTTACTCCGTTGTATATGATGTTGCATAATAGCGGTCCTAACATGGATCCCTGTGGAACTCCCGCAGTGACTTTGTAGTATTTGATACCCCTTCATCAGAATTGTATCTCAACTTTTTGCTTCCAATGAATATCTTCAGCGTTACTACCGCACAGTTCTCTTTGTGACGAAGAGTCGTCTTTTCCATTCGATGCAATATCGACTACGGCATCAATAGCCTAAAAGAGCTCCCCTCTCTTTTGCTAGTGAGTAAGTTATCTATTAAACATCATCTTCTCGAGGACCTTTCTCATGGTGTACAATAGGCATATCGAACGATAGGACGATGGATCTCCTAGAGGCTTCATCTTTTTTAGTAGCAGAACCAAATGCTGGTTTTGTCCATTCCATTTTTCAGGAAAAGTTCCTTCGTCAAGACACTTCTTCATTGTAGTTATTAAGAGGTCTGGTCTCTTTTTTACAGTCGCCCTTACTGAATTCTTGGGGATGTTATCGGGTCCGGGCACCTTGCTACATGTCTTTAGTAACTGCTCCAGACACTTCTCTTATGATGTTATACATAGAAGCTGGTCTTTGGGTGCAAAAGAGTTCACTACTATTGATCTTAGCTACTATTGGAGGGGTCCGTTGCTTTGTGGTTAGTGCATTGGACAAAATGAGAGGTCACAGAGGTGATGCTAAGTGGCACCATTATATATGCCGTGATCCATGAATTATTGTCGACTTCTTGACAGAGACGTTTGAAACATGCAGATTTGCTCTCCTAACTGACTCCATTTAAGTTGCTTCTTGAAAGTTTAAGGGTGTCCAGGCACTGTCTTACTTACCTTCCGCTGACTCTATCCTGTCTTACAACTAGTAAGTAGCGCCATGGAGGCAACTTTGGTGAAAGTGGGGAGGTGCGGATGCTCAACTCATCGAACGGCGTTAGTTGTTGTCTTCTTCATCTTGCACCACCTTCTCAGCACACAAAATCTCCTCCCAAGTATAGCTAGCAGAAAAATAAGTTTCCCACCCCATTACCTTAAATCAGACTGCAGATGGACGACATAAGAAAGAGAAAGTAACAGAAATCGACAGGAAAGAAGAAAAGAAGAGCTCGGAGGACTTGTGCCAATATCGAGGAGTGAGACACTAAAACTAACTAACACAGACTAATACTAGACCTATCCTAAACTTAACGCACTCAACCTCTCCCACGGTCGCTCCCCGAAAAAGATTCAACAAGAACCCAAGATATGTCAGATGATGTCGGCAGGATTTCCATGACACCACCAAACACTATTTCCCATGGCCAAAGGTGCAGGAGATAGCCCTTCGAAGTTCGCTCTACTTCTTGATTACTGGTGTTCCTTTTCCTTTGTTCCACAAGTAACACCGTGGTGTCTTTCTGCTGTTTCACTCTCATGCTTGCGCCTATGTGTATGTGATAAAAAAAGAAATGTTTCACTTTTTGTAACGTTAAGGATCAAAGATAGTAGTGCGTTGGACTGCTAAGCGAGAGGACATAGGTTCGAGCCTCAAAACGACTGTACGTTTTCTTCACAGACTTGACAAACTTGCAAGAGGATAATTTGTCATGAAAAACCTTCTCAATCCGCCATTCGGAGGGCGAAAAATATAACACGAACAAATATAAATATTTGCGACAAGCTAGGCCCAAATATTTGTATTTGTAACGATACAGTTGCTAAAGGATTTTCTTAAACAAAAAGAAAATGAGAAAAATGTTTCAATTGTTTTAATCGCAATAACTTTTTGCAACGCAGCTGCTTTTCTCATAATTTTTATAAACCAAGAAAAACTTGTAATTTACGTTCTTAAACTGTTCCCACAACATTCTAAGAACGTCATTTCAAACGAAAAAAAAAAATTATTTTTAACAAAAACCATAAATTTTGTAAAAACAAAGAATTTACCTAATTCAATGCACTAAGCATTTTTAAGTACCAAAATATTATATGAGTATATTCCGACAAAATACCGCATAAATAAAACGATGATCTAATCCTTCTCTCAAGATGCACAAAAGTCTTTTATTTTTTTTCAAATTTTTAAAATAAAAACTAAAAATTCCCCAAAAAAAAAAAAAAAACAAAACACAAACCAAACAAACAAAATAAAAGTTTTTGCATTCTTTTTTCAAAAAAAAAAAAAATCACTTCTTCTCATAAAAATTTTGTTTTCTTTTATAAAAATGCAATTTCTCATTTTTCCTATACATGTTTGTATACATATGTATATTTTAAAATCCATTACTCAGACTAAATATGCAGCGTGTGCAACGTGCTCTCGCGCCAAAAACACACAAAAAAGTTCAGAATATAGTTTTTGCCTACCGATTTAGAAACACACACCCATAATTCAAAGTCACTAAAAAACTTGGCGCAAAAATGTATCTCTATATATTTCCAACACAGTGAATACAATAATTATCATTCTCATCATCATCAACAGAATCGTTTTGTAGATACTTTTTTTTTTTGAAAATTGAAAGAGTCTACGTTGCAGTGTTTTAAATCACTGACGGGGGAAAAAATGTGTCTGTTTTTAACAAAAAAAAATCGGTTTCTTTCTTTTTAATAAAAACACAAAGATTGCAATAATACGCAGATACTTTTGCATCAGGCTTTCGTGTTTTTTTTTTTTCTCCTCACCCACCGAGAACTTGACCGGAACATACCTACTGTAGCAACTAGAACAGATGAAAGAGAGAAAAAAAAAAAAAAAGATTTTTACAAAAATAGTTTGAAAAAATAGAAAAGTATCTACAATCTACAGGAAAAAGTTTTTCACAGAAAAGAAGAATTTTTTTTTTAATTTTTAATTTTTTTGTTTATGCATCGTTTGGTGCATTTTTAGTTTTTGAATGTGAGAGAGGTATTCAACAAGTTTCGGACGAGATGCAAAAAGCTTAGGGGAAAGATAAAATTTGCATTTTTTTTTTTGGGGAGAAAAAGATATAAAATCTACACTTGGCCTTTGAGACGAGATGCATACATGTGGGCGTTGGCGGTGTAAGTAAAAATCGTTGTTTTTCTCCAACGGCTGAGATTTATAAATTTGTTTTGAAAGCGTTTTCAATACGATTCTACGAGAAATCCTTTTTTTGCAATTTTCCGGTAGCACTTGGAGTGTCTATTTGGCCGAACTACATATGTATGTGCATGCCATTGATACTTGCGTCAATATCAATCTTGACTCTGGAATACAAGGGCAACCAACAGAATTATACAAAAAGATAGAAAATCCCTCTCCACCCTTATAGGTGTGGTTGTGGGGCATACTGTAACACCCCGATATGTACTCCCTCGCTCAACTGCATAACCTGCATTGCTAACCAACAATTTCAGGCTTCTAAAATGTTCAGCAACATAAGCGGGGGCCGATAGGTAACTTCCCTTCTTAAGTGCCCAAATAAATCAGAAAAACTCTCAAGGCAACTATCCGGGGAGCTTTGTAATACTCTGCGGTACCACATGAAGAAGTTCCGTAATACGGGTGAAAACTTGTGAATCGGCTGCGGTGACGAGGAAGTTCATGATGATACAAGCCATTTTCACTATCACTGTCCTGGCCTTTACCACGTAAGACATAAATTCCTCGCTTCTTCCGAGATATTAAGGAACTATCCGATAAACCGGTGACCTGAACAACTTTATCGAATCCACAGGATGGTTAGTACCACAGATGCAATAAGTAAGCTTATACACGCGGTATCACAATGGGCCTTCATTCGGGCCTAAGTGGGTCCCTGCTTATTTGGGACTGCCGCCCCACCTAACCTAACCTAAGCTTAACAGTTTTATACTCTTTACGCGGGTGCCCCTATGGGTATCACAATGGGTTTATATAGGCCTGACCTGAGCCCACGTACCTAACCTAACCTCGTCCCTTATCACTGCGGCCCGCAAGTGGGCCTATTGTGATATCCGCTACATAAGAGCTCCTCCATGATGCCGGAGTGCGCGATGAAACCACCGATGTCTTTGGATGAGCTGGTGGTTATATCTTCCGCCAAGAGGAAGTAAAGGGTCTTCCAATAGGGACGGATGCTTCTTGCTTTACTTAACGCATACTGTTTTCAGTTCTTCAAACCAAGTGTTCTGGCATCTGTGACAACTTGGTCGGATGCGTGAGGTCGTCATCTATGAAAACACCAGCACCAGACCACTTTTCTGGTCGAATCCAGTCCTGAATGCAAAGAGAATTAACTTTAAAATAGTGCTGCAGTCGAACTGCAGGAAAGAATAAGTCGCACAAGATCATCCAAATGTCCGTGTGGATAATATCAGAAGTCAATCGTCTAAGACGGTAGATGGTGGAACCCATGATTTAGCATTGCATTTAGGGTAGAGTCAGGTGTACTCGAGAAAGATCCCATGCTCGCGTTCTCTGGAGCCAGCTTATTGCAGTCGATGGCATTACAAATTTCTGACTGGAGTTGGATGTTCTTTTAAGGCTTTCAAGCACATCGCTCTAAACCATCTGCTTGTTGGCTCGTCAACACCTCTATTGCTCATGTCCTTTGTGATAAAGTTGGGACTGGAATTGTCAAAAGCACCCTCAATGTTTAGAAATGGCACACAATAGGCCAGTGTCAGTGCTATTGTTGCATCGGAAACCTAACATTTTTGAAGGCCATTTCGCCAGACTTAGGGGTTAGTGCTTAGCTCAGTGAAAAACCTCGGAGAGTAAAATCTGTCATGAAAAAACTTCCCAATCCGCCGGTCGGAATCAGCAATAGAACTGTAGGTCCCTTCCTTCCATTCATGTGAAAAACATAACACACATAGCATGAATGCTTGCGAGAAGTTAGGCCTCAGCCTTCTTCCTAAATATTTATATCGCCTACCAGACTTTTCTAGTGTTTTCACGGCTAAGTAAGTGGCAAACCGCAAGCTTTGTCGAGCATGATGCAACGCCTAAACAGAAAATTGTTATCTTCACAGTCAAGGCTCCATTAAACCTTTCAATCCGACCACCACACCCTTTTAAGTAATAAAAAGGAAGCCGCAACGGTCTTGTCTAGCTTTGTGAGCAGTTTTTATAGAAAAACGACATGGTCGATGACCACCGCAGTCGGAAAGCTAAATTTGAAAATGGTGTCCTCTTTTCAAATTCAAAAAGGTGGAACTTAAGTTTCTTTGGAATCTACACTTTCAATTTCAATATATTTTTGATAATTCTAACCAGAGTTTGGTGAAAGAGTGGACAGGCCGTCCCTTTTAAGGGTGAGGATGACTTTAGAGACACTACGAAGTACGATTAGAGTCAAAAACAAAAAGACTTACTCTTCCTCTACTAACATGGCATAGAGTGTGACCAAAAGGCTTAATTCAAGGGCTGCTCTTTAGAACATCAGCCAAAAAGAATGGCGACGGATGTGTCGGAGGTTGACTTCGCCACTGTCATCAACATCTGGCAGGCTTTTGCCTCTCGACGAACTCCTATCTGGGAAAGACGGAGAACGCAGTCACTTAATCATAGGATTAGATTGAGGTTGTTTTAAGTTATATTAGGGATAGTAAGGACGTAGCTTAAGGCATAGGATAGTATAGGAGTAGTCTAGGTTAGTTGGGGATAATTTTCGATAGCGTTTCCTCTCTTTCTTTTGGTTAGAAACATAGTTTTCTGGACTTCACTTTCTCTTCTTTCATCTTTTTCTTTTTCGTCCGTCCGAGGTCTATGTAAGTCTTGTCTTCCTTCCAGTAGCTTGACGACGCGAAATGTTTGCCTGTGAACAAGTAGTGCATGGTGGGTTGGACAAGCACCACCCTCCGGCGAATGGGAAGAATGCAGCTTCAAACTCGATGAAAACTCATTCCCAGCCTCAGATATGCAGCCTGGGTACTGCAACAGCTTCGAGAATGGAACACAGCAGACACAGACCCTAAAAAACCGATTTTTTTTCCACCAACCCAGAGCCTGCTGAGATGGCACGCATTTTTTTCTCGTTTTTCCTTTTAATTCTTTACCCATTCGTTCGACGAGCTTCAACAAGTGTGCCGCCGTCCGTCTCACCGGCACCCAAGCAGCCTCCGCGCGACAACCTAGCCCCAAGTTTCTGACTCACATTTTGTAATTTTTCAAAACAAGTCATTTTCAACTAATCAGTGACACATTTCTTAATCCTTTCCTTATCGTTCCGTGTGATCCCTTTTCAATTCCTATCCACTCTCAATCAATAGACTATTTTTGAACAGTTTTCGAAGGCGTTTTCAACCTAATCAGCCGCAAATATTGTTGATTTTTATGTTTTCAATCAGAGTTATATCGTTATCCTGAATCATGGCGACTTTGGAATATTCAAATCTTAAAATCTTCAGCTTGCTTGTCTAGAATCTTGACTCTTCTTCATCATCTACCTGAATGTGTTTTAAGGATAAGCGTGACGTCAAGGTAATATACCTTTCGCTAATCCTTTTATTTCTTTCGGTCAAACAGAGAGACATATTGGTGTGCTCTCCTTGTCCTCTGTCCTTTGTCTATTAATTTGACTGTGTGTGCAGATTTTTTATTTTTTTTTAAGAACAATAATAAATATGCAAATTTTTGGAAAACCGAAAAATTTCACATTTTTGATGATCCTTCCACGGGTAAGGATAAAGATGAGGATGACAATAAAAAGGATGTTGATTTTTGCAGACCGATTTGTATGCAAAGATTTTGACTTTTACTTTTATGATTCTTTTCTTTTTTTTGTTGTTTTGTTTTAAATTGTGTCCTGTGAACGGTTAGATTTTGTCAGTAAATACATGTGTGTGTATGTGTATTTTCTAATTATGTGATAAAATTCTTTGGAAAATTCCCAGAATGGACTACAAGACTAGACTAGTCATAAAGATTTTTCATGGATTTTTACTTTTTTTTTCCTTGATCCTTTTTTCTTAAAAGTTAAACAGGTAACGATGGAATTATGTCGTGGAAGATTAGAGTATGTACTATGTACTTAATTTTTGTTAACATATTTAGGGCGTTTCTTTAAAAAAGAAGAAGAAGTTGTTTAAGAATGTCATGACATGCTATCAATTTTTTCTCAAAGGATCGAATACGTATCGAAGGTGAAATTATACGACGGGTGATAGGGTGCGTGCATCCCATATGATACAGCCTTCACTTGGATCTCCAAGGATTCATTGTGTTTTATAGCCTGGAGCGTCTAGTCTGAAGGGGAAGGCAAGAACAAGGGCCTGTGTAAGTTTGTTGGATGTCGTTCGGCCTCTTTGATTTTTTTTGGCTTCCGTCTTTTTTTTTTTATAATTCACTAGCTCTGCAAAGGCTGGAGCAATCACAAAGAAAACGGGCTGTGCTCTCTTCTCTGCATAAATCGTCTCTACTACTTAAACGCATTTTTCCAAGGTTTGATGCAAGTAGCTTGTGATAATTTCAATGACCAGTTAAGTTGCATCTTTTGAGGGCAAAAATAGGCTGGGTCTCCTCTACAATGACTTTGGTAAAAGCTGCATGGACGAGGAGGAGACAATTCTCCACCTTCTTCGTACGTGTTCGTCCCTCTCAGCTCGAAGAAGAGCATACTAAGGAGCCACAACCTAAACGAACTCAGCCTAGGCAGCTTCCACCGCTTCATAGCGAGTTCTGACTGATTCTGCGGGTAGTATTTCTGGTTGAAGTACAAATCCATGTTGTAACACAAAGGACCTTATCTGGTCTAAGTGAGTTTGCCTGCAGCCTTCCACTTCAACCTTACCTAAATCTATTTTGTTCAAATTTGTCTAGAGTTCTCTTGAGATACGGCAGGATGAGAGTGCACTCTACCTTTCGTCAGCTTGTCTTTGGAAGCCTAATGCTATGAGTGCAATGATAGGTCCTTTTCTAATCCCTTTCAAGCTAGTTCATCTGCCATTTCGTTCCCGTGGATACTATTGTGTTTTCCCGCTAAGAGTTTTGAGCTAGTCATAGCTTGACTTCGCTACTCTGGATGAAATAGCTTTAACAAGAGCTTGACTGTCTATGTTTATTCTCAGGTTGCTTCGGCAATAGTTAGGACTTCAGCTTGGAACACGCTACTGTTGTTAAGAAGTCCTATTGACCGGATAATGTTGGGTTTTTGGGTCCTCTCCTTCGGTTTTTGACCAGTCCGTGAAAAATCAATTTAATTCGGGGTGATGGCCTTTCCGCTGTTTTTTATGGTTAGACTGAGATTGTCTGAGTCAGTTTCTAGCGAGTGGCCCATGGTGCCAGAAGCTAGCAATTGTTTTAAACGCAAAGCACTTTTCGACTTGGATCAAGGCGAGTAGAGTTTTGAAGGCTGCACTTGGAGTGGTTCTAATGGGGCAAATGGACAGTGTACAGAGGTGCTAAACACTTTCTCAAGAAGACATATTTATTGAAATCAAAAGTGAACCATATGTCGACCTTCCAACCGTATGCACGTCTAAAGGCTTTCAAACTGAACGCTGGGGATCTCTCTGACATCGGTCTGGACATTTTCCTTCAACTGGGCATTAGTGATTGCTTGGTTAATTGTAAATGAAGCCTTTAAAGTAGCCTCAGGAAAAAATAATCGCATCGACTCAGATCCTCGGATCGTGTTGGACATAACATGTCTCCAAGCTTTTCCTGTGAATAATTCTTTGACAGCATTCATGGACTGTCCAGCCCTTTCTGTTCAAGAAGGGACTACTGTTCTTGACTTCAATTAGTCGACGATACGTTGGCACTGGACCCTCCACATGAAAATTTACTGACCTAAATCTCACTACCCAACTCTGAATAAAGTTGATCGAAGGAGTGTTACTTATGCGGCAAATATTGTTTTGATTACGAAATTAACGTTGCGGTTTAGGAAGAATAAAAATGCTGCACGCTGCTCTCCCGACCAATGCAGCGTTTGCAGATTTTGCCATTGGAAACACTGTATAGAAGTACTTATCAGACCAGCGATCCTTAGAGGGTCAGAGCTTGAACTAATTCCTTCTATAGGATTCTTCGAAGCTCTGACAATGTTTTCGTAGCTCAACCTGAAGTTTGATGATCTTGCAGTAGCTTTTTAAAATTTGCTTCGGACTAGCCAGGCATTCCTTATGAATCCCGCAATTGAAACTGATATGCTCGCTGTCCAGTTTTGCAAACATTCTTGAGAAGCTTCTTCATTCCTGTCTGTCTAGTGACAACTCCGATTGAAATGCCTAGAGCCATAGGACTCTCTTTTCTATACGCATCAAGCTTCGATCATGATGTAGGTATAAGGCTTAAAATATTCACTCTTGTAGCTCGTAGTCGACACCAGTCACAGCGACTCCTTGGAAGCTGCATAGTAAGAAATTGTGATGACATTTATGATACTCTGACTATGGTATTCATTCACTGGATTAGGGATCATACGTATGTAGCTAGAAAGGATTCATCTCTCTCAAAGCAGATCAACAAAGTGATCTGGGAGAGACATTCATGCCATGGTCTGGTTTTTAGAGAATACCCTCCCATACGACCACCTGTCATCAGGTTTTTTAAGCAAACATCGGAGTTATTCCTCGTTCTTTTCAACTGAGAAAAAAGAAAGGACCTTCACCAAATAATTGTCTTTTTTTGTTCTTTATATTACGTCAGGGAAAGCCACAGACGTTAAACCGCAATCTAAAGTTGAAAGAAAAAATCTACCTTAATCCTTCACTTAACTATCTACAGCTAGAGCAGGTAACAAAAAAAACATCCTTCGACCAATCATGATGACTTCACTAATCACTCCCTAACTCTGTAAAGCAATCCATTCGTGGAATTAGGTTAATTTTCGTCACTCAATGATCATTCATATTACCCGTCTCTTTTTGTCGTCCACGATCCTTTCGCGGTATATATTGTACCTGAATTAGCGTATTCCCACTAATCCTTCATTGGTTTGACCTGTACCCGTTGTTGCTTATAAAGGGGAGCGATAGAAGAATTTTAAATTCAGTTCGTGATCTATCCTCGGTGGTAACGCACACTTGTTGTTTGAGCATTAGAAAACCAAAAGTTTTCAATTTTTAAGGACTTGAGTGTGTTTTACTAAGGACAACAACAAATTAAGGTAAATACCATAATTCGTGTGTAGAAATTACAGTAAATCTCTTACGGATCAGTGCTTGTAATAAATTTCGAAATCAGGATGTAAGAAGGGTCCTCGTTGCTTTTTTGAACTTCATCAAGTGGATTCGGTTTCTATACTTTTTTTGGTTCAGTACACCAATGAACGTGCTATGCGCGTGGACACATTATCCTTCTTCGATAATCATTTTCCTGAGTTTTTTTTTTCTTCTTTTTTTTGTCCTTCCTTTCGAAGGGAGAAACACAATAAAATTATCCCTCACCCTCTCCGGAGGAAACATAAAAACGAAAAAAAAAGAATCCAAAATCCATTTGAAAAACAATGCGCGCTATATATAGCCAACGCTTCGGTACACTTATGTACCACGAAAAACCCACCCTGGGATTACGATAAACAGGGGGAGAAATATTTCTATGCCACCCTTATGTGTTGCGTTAGAGATTTCCTCTCAAAGGGGCGACTATTCTCTGTTTCTCATAGGCACGCGCAGTAAGTGTGCCAAAAAAATGATATAAAAAAAGCATTTGATTTTTAGGGGTGAACATAAAAAATGGCGCAGCTTATGGGGAACGAAATAAACAAAATGGAGTTTACCCATACTAATATGAATATTTTCTCTTCTTCTCTTTGCAGTTCTCTGGAGAAACACACTCACAAAAGAATTCCCAAAATGCAGAATTGGGATTCATTGCAACCGGCTAATTACGAGCACAATTGGTACAGCAGCATGTTCCATCAGACTATCAAACAGGAACCACAGACGACACAGCCGCCGGGTAGTGTAACCAATCAGCTGGAGCACTACCTCAATATGAAGCAGCAGGAGTTGTCATCTGCGATGACACCATCACCACGCGCCGCTGATTCGAGTGTCAATCACTCGGTGGGCATGGTATCCGGAGATGTCAATACACAGCATTACTTTGACAGTTCGGCGGCAATGTTGCAGCAACATCATCCACTTGGGTTTAATCCCCTGACTCCACCAGGGTTGCCAAATGCTGTTCTCCCATCGATGGCACATTTCTATCAAAATCCACAGAGCAGTGGTGCAGCGAATCCAGTCGAATCGGTGGCAAAACTCGAACAACAATCAAATACCGCTCTGACACCTAGAAACACACCACCGATGGATGTTACCCCACCCAAGTCACCGAAGATGTCAATTATGTCGACATCGAGCGAAATCGATCAGGATATGATGTCCTCCAATTCCAGCGAGGACATGAAGTTCCTCGAGAGCGAGGACGACGAGAGTATCCGCATGCCAATCTACAATTCCCATGGCAAAATGAAAAATTACAAATGCAAGACTTGCGGCTTCCTTGCAATCACTAAAGTGGCCTTTTGGGAACACGCCCGTTCTCACATGAAGCCCGAGAAGACACTACAGTGCTCCAAATGTCCGTTTGTCACCGAGTTGAAGCATCATCTGGAGTACCACATCAGGAAGCACAAGAATCTGAAGCCATTCCAATGTGACAAGTGCAACTACAGTTGTGTCAACAAGTCCATGTTGAACTCACATCGCAAGTCACACTCATCGGTCTATCAGTACCGCTGTTCGGACTGTGACTACGCCACCAAATACTGCCACTCGTTCAAGTTGCATTTGCGAAAGTACGACCACAAGCCGGGCATGGTTTTGGACGAAGACGGCGCACCAAATCCTTCGGTCGTTATCGATGTCTATGGCACCAGACGCGGACCAAAAATGAAGTCAGGTCGAAAGGAGTCGTCAGGATCTGCAAAAATGCCACAATTGAGCGCTGCTTTGCAAGGATTTGCCCTGAATCAACAGAACAATCACCACAACATGCCTGCTTCGCCAGCTAAGAGCACCACTTCGTCAACCTCGGAGATGGTTGGAACTTCCCAACCTAATCAGGTCAACCAACCACCACAGCCGGTGCCAACTCAACAAGAGCACATGGAACAAAATCACCAACAATTGTCGAACTTGCTTCCACCACTATCGGCAATTCTACAACAACAGAGGAACCTTCCATTCTTCCACTCTTACTGGAATTTAAATCTCCAAATGCTGGCTGCTCAGCAGCAAGCCGCCGTTTTGGCTCAACTCTCACCCAGACTCCGTGAATCTGCTCTACAAAGTCTTCAAAACAAACATGATGCCGACGACGAAAAAGACGACTGCTTCATTAACGACAACGAAGAGGATTTGGACGAGAGCTGCGAAGGATCAGCCATGGATCTCTCGGCCGCAACTCCAATTAAGAACACTCAATCCACAAATGATATCATAATGAACCTCAAAATGAAAGAAGCAGACCAACAGGATACTCCCCTAATCAGTTCATCAAATCAATTCCGTCGCAAAGGTCGTGTTTTAAAGCTGGACAATGCCCTTCAAACAAAAATCAACTCTTTGAGCCCAGAAAAGAAGGCTCCACTTAGTCCACCGCCAACTGAGATGCCATCCTCCTCCTCATTCGATGATTCCGTCAGAGATGGCGAAGGACCTCAATCGAATGAAAATTCATCAGCTGCTACCAACAATAGCAACTCCAATACAACTCCAACCACCACGACCACTGCATCCCATCTGACGGGCGTCATCTATGAGTGCAAATACTGTGATATCTATTTCCGTGACGCAGTTCTCTACACCATCCACATGGGCTATCACAGTTGTGATGACGTCTTCAAGTGTAACATGTGTGGCGAAAAATGTGACGGTCCCGTCGGTCTATTCGTCCACATGGCCCGTAACGCGCATTCTTAAAAAGAAACGGTGGTATCTAAAGAAGGCCTTTGTAAATTGCTTGTACAATGGCCAACGCCATCTACAAACGGGCTTCTGTTGTCAAAGATTGTAAATATTTAAAATTTAACTTTTCTTTTGTTTAATTAATAAATTTAAGCCTTAAGAAACCATTGTTGTCAAAGATTGTACATATGATAAGAAAATGATTGTAAACATTTAATAATAGTATTAAGTTTTTCTTTAAACAATAATTAATGAGAACAACACATAAATTTAATGCAAAACAAACAAACCATATAAAATTAAGAAAAAAAAAACCAAATTATATTGAAAATATATATTTTATTACAAAACATACAAAAAAAAAACACAAATAAAACAAATTATATTCTTAAGATTAAGATTTAAGATTAAACAAAAAGAAAAACCTTTAAATGGTTTAAAAATTCTAGTTCTTTTGATAAATATTAAACAAAACATTGTAAAATTTTTTTTTTTTTTTTTTTAAACACGAAACATTGTAATAATTGCAAAAAAGGGAAAAGGGAAAATATTTTTTATATTTTTGTTCGTTCGTATAAATTGCCATTTTTTGTAATTAAATATAAATTTGCTTAATCTTATTTAAATCTTTTTTTTTTTTTTTTTTTTCGTTTGGATTTTCTTTTCTTCTTCTTTTTGGTTTCTCTTTTGCAATTCTTCTAGTCAATCAGGGAAGACGTATTTATTTATTTTTTATTTTTTTGTCTTTTTTTTCACTTTTATAGGTTTTAAGATGCAAATCAATCCAAAGAAACACAAAACAAAACAAAACAAAAACATAATTGACAATACTAAGGTACAAAATAACATGAAAAATATAAATATTTTGAATAAGAAAAATGTAAATATATATCTTTTTTTGTTTTCAAGTTTTATTTTTCGTTTAATTTTTTTGAAATTTGAGCAATCTGAGCAAAGAATCAAAAAAAAAAAGATTAGAGATGTATGAAAACTATTTAAAATGTAAATTTAAGAGAAAATAAGAAAAAATTAAATTAGTATTTAAATTAAATTACGAATATATATACAAAAAATTGTTTTTAGGACTTTTAAGAGATTAAATAAATTTTCTAATAAAAAAAAGAAAAACAAATGAAAGTAAAATGTTTATGTTATCGTCGCTAGACTTTTGTCCAATGTTTCAGTTCGGTGGACAGCTTGATCTTGACATTTAGCAACCATTGTCTCATCGAGGACTAAAAACGGAGTTAACTATAGGTAGGTAGAGGTAGCGGTGAAACATGAACCCAAATAGCACGAGGTGTTCCTTTTTGTTACCACGGCTCGAGTGATCTGGTTGATGATGTGTGTTGATATGTGTGAGACAATCGGTACCTAGATCCAGTCTGTAGAATTTAGAAAGAGGATTAGATCCCTTATCCCTGTTCCCGAGATGTCATTAATGTCTTCGAAGAATGGTTGGTTTAGTACACGCAGTCTGGCAAGCACCGGACATTTGCATAGAAAATGGGAGAGAGTTTCCTTGTCATTTTCGTGGGGGTTGTATGGGATACCTATTTTGGCCGTATGAACTCCAATTGGCCAATGCCCCGTGATTATCGCCATGATTCTGGCGATGTCTGACCAGTTAATAAGATCTTATCGTAGATCGGCCATATCTTCCGTGATGTGGCAAAGTTGGTTCGCCCCCTCAATTGAAGGTTTGTCTTCTGTAGGAAGTGTGAGTGGATTTATCCTTTAACCGCTCCTAGCCGCGAGTGAAGCGTATAGGGCTAAGCCCTGCCTGGCCAGTTCATCTGCAAGCTTGTTTCTTTCTATGTCATAGATGAAACTCGCTGAGCATGAAGTCTAGTAACGAATGGTCTAACAATACATTAACATAAAAGTCGCCGGTGATTGGAAGATTTACTCTAACGACTTTCATGCCCTCCTTACACAACTCGCTTATATGGAGGTTCATGGTATATCTGGCGACACCGTCTTTTCAATCGATAAACAATATTTGTACTTAGAGTAAGCTTTTGGACGAGTAAAGGCCAACATTGTGTTTGTGGAAAATTTTGAAAACGTGCCTCGCAGTGAGAACGCTTTAGTCAGTCCTTGATAATCAAAAGGCTCAGTTGTAGACTCAGTCAACTACTAGGGTACTCCAAAACGACTTTTGTAACAGCGAAGAAGAACCATTCCGAAGAATGGCTTCTTAGACAGATCGCGTAGGTTGTTGAAATAGTACTCGCCAAGGGTCATCTTCTTGGTTTTGCATAGGCTAAGGCACTCGCAAAGGAAATGGGCTGTGCTCTCTTCTACCTCCGTATCGCCGCAGGCACGAGTATAGTTTCAAGAGCTGCAGTTGGGGGGTTTTTAATGGTACCAGTGGTTCTTATGCATGCTTGTCTTCAGCAGTATCAGCAAAGGCCTACAAACTACAACTGATTTCCTATTAAAAAAAAGGAAATCAGCTCCTGCGGCCTGTATTCGAAGACTTAGTTCAAGCTTCCTAACGTAAACAAGGCCTTTTAAGGTACATCTTTTCTTTTCTCAGAATTTCACATGCACTAATACCTTTTATTGATTTAGAATGTTCCTCTCATTTCATTGCCTAAGAAGATCCTTTCAATTTTGTTTACACAGACAAAAAGATCCCATCCTTCATTGTATATCGACAAAAACCCATCGATTTGTGATCCTTAAACGTTACAAAGACGATTATTTTCACATTGCACATCATTAAGCAATCCTTACGCCAACGAGCTGCTGCCAGTTATAACAATTTTCAAAAAACATATGCGTTTGATGCCAAATGTCACCATAACCAAAAAAAATATGATTTATTGGTTTTCAAATTCCATGCCTGTAGTCGGAGAAGAGAAAGAACTGCTCCATCATATTCCAATCATAATTATTTGTACATAGGACCTCTGCAAGAGTACCAACAACAAACAGCCCGAAAAGTGTGCCTCAACAAGAAGAAAAAAGAAAAAAAAAATTAATATGCTGGCGACCCAAAACAAATATTTTCAATTTCCACCATTTTTACGGTTCTACATCACAGCAACCCTCATCATTAGGAGCCATTGGGCAATCATCATCATCAACAGAAACAGCAGCAGGAGCTCTCTCCCATAGAAGTACTAACAATCGGATAGAAATATCGAATGCCACCGCTAAGAATACCTCAAAAGATCCGCCTTCGATTTCCCAAATCCCGAATCCACCACGAGTCACATCCGAGAATATTGGAAAAAGTATTCAATTTCATGAAAAGATGTTGAAAAATTTAAATGGAAAAACGCGCTTGCGCGTACACACCTCATTACAATTTTCTATAGACGATCAAGGAACGCACGTTTCCTTGACGCCTCCTTGAAAGATTGCTGCACAGAGATCGGTGAGTCGCGTGCTTGAAGCAACATCTGATGATGAGGAAAGTAAATAAGAAGTTCCTTGTACCTTGAGATAGAAATTAATTGTGGGGAACACACACTTTTGAACGCTTAGCCAATGAATAGAAAACACAATTTCTATATAACCTACAAGTTGTATATAAGAAACAATAAAAATGTATTTCTGTTCACATATTTTAAGATGAAAAAAACTAAATTTCTGTTCTTAGTGTCTGTGGTTAGGGTGACGATTTTTCAAAGTTTATTTTTAAGATTTTCATTTCTGTGGACGATGTGTTACACACAAGCGGGCTTAGTTTTTCGAGGTTAGGGTTAATCCCATTTTTAGAAGGGTACAACATTGGGGAAGGATTTAGTTTCAAAGTGTTGAGGTAGATGTATTGAAAGAGGATTTTTATTTTTAAACAAAAATTAGAAATAAATTTAAATTTAGTTTTTCATTGAGACAATCCTACTTCTGGAAAAGAGGGGTTGTGGAAACTTTAAGCAAGAATAGGAACATGTGTTCATAAACAAAAAACAACACTTCAGGAAGAATAAGGAAAATCTCTGTCAACTGTAATAATATCTTTGGGGGCCTAAACCCGTAATCATTTACTGGATGTTGGCAGCCATTGTCAGACCGGTTTTGACTTATGGCTGTCTAGTCTGGTGGCCAGAGACGAAAAATACCACAAACCTTAAGGAACTTACCAAGATCCAATGATAAGCATGGACTAACACCATTAGAACCACTCCAACTACAACCCTTGAAACTATACTCGACTTGATTCTAATAGACATGTAGCCTAAAAGAAAAATCCGCGATACAGACGTAGAAGAGCCCACAGCTCACTTCCTACGCGAATGCTTCAGCCTATGCAAAACCAAGAAGATGGCCTCTGGCGTATACTATTTCAACAACCTGGGTGATCTGTTTAAGAAGCCACCAAAAAGAAATGGTGGTGAATAAACTTGGCAGTGTTCCACTTTTGTCTAGATTTGGTGTTGCTCATGAGGGTTTTGTATGGACACACATTCAGGGAACAATATAAACAGTTTCTCTTCCACGAGTCGTCACAGTCAGAGGTGCTTTCCAGACCGGGATTTCTCGTGCCAACGAATCCTTTTACACTCTCACGCATTACAAATAATCGCATAATCGCCGTCCTCTAGACACAGCCTTAAGGTGTCATCCTCTGGAAAACTCATCTTTTTCAGATGGTGCATGAAGATTCCGTGCAAAACCTATAGTGACAAAAAGGACACTCCGTCTCTCTAAATGAACTAGGTCTATAAACAGGCAACACCTTTGTGCACGTTTCCATTCTTAACGTACGGAGATCGACTACATCATCCCTTCCACAGTCTTTGATAGGAGATTTGAAATTAAAAACTGGGAGGGGAGTCAGATTTGCTCCGACAAAGAGGGCTATCCTTACAGATAGATCCAAAATGGATCCTAAAATTGGAGCTGACATTTGCGAATACAAAATTAGAAATCGATTCTTGAGAATCGGGAACAAGTGCATAGTACTATAGAGAAAAAGCCTCGGAAACCATAATCAGGGCTAATTCGTGGTGGTGTCAGCTAGACACAGGTGCAATAGCCAGAGTACTATGGCTAGCCTTCAAGAAAAATAATTTCAACAAATACGAATCGTTTCAGGTGTCAAAATGACTTGGGCTATCCTACAACGACAACTGTACAAGCTGCAAAGATGAAGACGAAACAGAGTTCGTGTGACATCTGCTCTACGACTGTGCTACACTAGCCATCAGAAGATTGAGTTGTAGCTCCTTTGATGGACCTTTTATAGTCATTTCCCAAATTAGTCGTCTTCTTTAAGAGCCTTGGATAATTTTTATTAGTTCAATAGACCGACCATAAGTCAAAGTAAGTCTGGGAACGTCCAAAAAACCAAAAATCTACCAAAAAGCATCTGTCCACCGCATGGGAGGTAATGTCAGAAAGCTGCTGCTTTGGTTTGGCCAAACAACTGGTTTCACAACTCTGAACCCGAAAGATGGTCGCGGTGGTTCAACAGCTAGAACATTGGACTTCTAAGCGAAGATTCGAGTTCCAAAAGGAAAACCAAGTTTTTCGTGTGACTACCTTGGAAGAAGGAAAGAAAAGGGATCAAATAGTTGTGGTCTTTTTCAGCATCTCTTTGGACATGTCCTTACACAACATAACTTAATTTGGAAGACGAAATTGAGGCTCTAACAGAAATAATATAAGAAACTTTCTTAAGTCCAAGCATGCTCCTTGATTTGGGGCTAATTATACTTTAAAGTTCACCTCTTTGCACCATTCAGAGGGCTCTCACTCTCTTGGACTTAAGAAAGTTTCTATGGAACCCTGTTACGAAGAAAACACGATCGTTGAGATAGTTTAAAGAATGTCACATAGGGTAGGCTAATGGAGGTGATTTCAGTGCATGTCAGGAGAAAGAAGCCGACTTGTCGAACGGTGTCGGTTTTGTCTACCCCACCTGCTCAGTATACAAAATTTAGCTTGTAAAAGGAGAACAATTCCCGGCTTAAGTCTATTAGTCGAACGAAAGAAGGAAAAAAATGGTCCTTTATGCTCGCAAAACTATCCTAAACTAGCACTTGAAATCTAAATCTTAAACTTGATCTGCTCTTAGCTTATAAACCTAAACACATTCCTCTCTTCCAACGTCTAACCAGGATAAATAGTTCGTCAAGAACGCAAGAGCTGTCCAGCGAACACTCTATACGTCTTGCGATGATGTAGAAGATAGTCTCAAAGCTATAAACTCTATCTACCACAATGGACCTATTTTTGTCCTAAAGGTAGGTGTGCGTCTTTTCCAGAGGACTACTTCAAACAAAAAATGGCTGACAATCTAAAGGCGTTGCAATAAGTTGCATGCTTCTATCAAGCTATTGATGCTTAGTGCCTATAGCACTAATAACACACTTCCGAAAGGAATCTATCACTTCCTTTCAACGAAAATGTGTGAAAAGTCAGCAAAATGAATCCTTTTATCATAATTTTCATCACATTTTCACTTCAAAAACTCGAAAAGAAAATCCTGAATCCTTTCACCTGGTTTGGTTACAATCTGAATCACTTTCTCGATAAGTAAACTCAAGCAGGTGCTACATCATTCAACCCTTGAAATATAAGAAACGAACATTTGCAAGGATCCTTCAATGAAAAACCACATCATCAAAAAAGAGAAAAGTGAATTTTCCAAGGATACCTACATACTCCCTGCAAAAATGCATATGTCCTGTCACATTAACCAAGTGAATATCCTTTGTTGATTACTCCTTTTCTTTTTTTTTCATGACTAAGGTACATTCGCATCAATTTTTTTCTTTTTTTTTGGCATGCAATTCAAATATGCATCTGTTTTCACACAAAAAGGATACGAAATATCAAAAAAAAAAAGGATATGCATTTTGTTAAATAAATAATATGGTGGACATGGACAAGCCAACTGCAACATTTTTCTCCCTCTTCATAAAAAAAAAAATTCAACACACACAGAGTGGTGTGTTACTTTGGTCCCAAAAAAAAAAGGTCCTCCTGCTAAAGAAGGGGGTTGTAGTTGTAGTCCTGTAGTTTGCAAATGGAAAAAAATAAAAATGGGAAACAAAAATGGAGAATAAAAGGATATTTTCGACAATGTTTCGTTAGTTAAACCTTTCGCTGCATGTGAAAAGAATTATACTTGATTTTAATTGAATCCCACCACACGACTCTAATGTTTCCTAACGATGTGCCATTGTGCAAGGATAACTACAGCCAACCGTTCAATTCAGTTTAGAAGCATCCCTTTCGTTGTTCTTTACCCAATTTCTATTTTTTCTTCCTTTCTTTTGGCAAATGCCATTCGAAAACAAAGAGGGCGAGGGTGTATTTGTATTTTGATGTCCGATGGATGTCGTGGGTGGATATCGTGTTGGGATTAATCAAAAAAAAAAAAAAAAAAAAATCCCTCGGCATGACCTCTCACCCCTTAGTGATGGTAATTTTCAAAAATCTACAAATGTATGTACAACGTAACCATTTTAATTTCTTTTCTACTAAATGAAGACGGGGTTAATCCATGGATGGGCGGGAGGGAAAATTTAGACATTTTCTTGGAATTTTCATCGAATTAAATTTTCCTGTTACGTGAGAGTTTGAGTCTTTTTTTTTGGACTTTTTCCTCTCCCTAATTTTTAATTTAAAAAAAAAAAAACAATACTCTGGTGTGGGTCCGCTTGCCCGTCATGCCTGTTTAGAAAGATGCTGCAGGTCTCTTCAAATTTTTTTGATGAAAACCCGCGTAAAATGTTTGGTTTTCCATTTTGTAAACGGCGGCGTACAATCTGACGTCATGTGGTGGCTGGCGCTTATGATTTGTTGTGAAAATGTTCGCCCATTTAAAATGACGTATGGGTTGTGCAACCGAAGTAAATTGTTAAGTGGATGAAGCTATAAATTTTCAACGATTAAATTGTTTTTGACAGATCTTTCGGCAAAGAAATTTTAGAGGTTATATTGGAAAAAAAAATAAGGAAACTGTAGGTATTGATGGTTTGAAAAATAAAACATATGGTTGGCTTGTGCTCGCAGGGGATTAAGTATTTACTTTGGTATTTCGAATCAAACGTCAAAATCCACAAATTCAAAAGCAATTGTCAAAAGAGGAGTGTCCTAAAGGGTTTAAGACTACCCTTTAACTAGAGCAAGGTTATTTTGGAAACTAGAGGATAGACGGAGGAGATACCGATGCACGGTGGTTTTAAGTGTATGTAGGTTGTAGTTATGAGGCAACATAGCATTGTTCCTACGGCGTAGAGAAAGAAGCCCTATATTTGACAGTATATCGGAGAGTATAAGGGTCTAAGGGTAAACTGATAAGTATGACGCCCATTGCGGTTGGAATATTGAAGGGCCGCAACGCAACAAGCTATTTCACAAGAACACTGTTTGTGGAAGAATCGATAAAGCAGTGAGGGACAGGAAACAAACCTTCGGTGTTGGAGCAAGCCGATTGACTTTGCAATGTCCTTGTCACCTATAAGTCTTAGATTTCCCCAAAGTTTGGTTGGGAAAGTCAAAAATACTGGACATCAGAATATTATCATCTCTGATACAGTGGAATATTCTGCTGCAAACATATTTTTCAGCCTACTTTCCCAAATCTTGGCCTTTAGTCAATGTTAAAGAACAATCTTGTACTCCACAGTTCGAATCAAGGCTATGTTGATCTTCTCCAGCCGTTAAACAGCGCTTAGGGTGCTGGCTTCAACTACAGTGATGCTGCTCTTGAATCGAGTAAAGAAAGACTTGGTCACTTTGCACTCGATTCTAACTAAATAGGGACCGGTGCTTCAAATGCCAAACTAGGGCCCTATCTATGATACAATTTCGTTGGATTTAGGGCAGAACTGCTCCAAAGTAGTATTCGATCAAGAAATCCAAGCTTTTGACGAATTAAAACACGAACATCACATCGCTTGCTAAAAAAGTGGTCATAGTCGTCTTAAAAATGTTCTCCACAGGCCCAATCTCGTGCTGGACTCTATCTGCCGACTATACCTAGAAAGTGATGAGACTTCGTTGTATATCCCTATGCTTTACATACAAGACAGGGAACTCCACTAGAATTATTGCTACCCATTTGAAAGGATGAAAAGTAAAGGCACTAAGCCAGTGCTGAGAATACAACTGAGTAGTAAAGCCTTATCTTAAGTTACTAAGGAGACTTAATATACTCTAGTCATCCCAGTACCACTCTATGACATTGAAGCCTGGAAACTTTAAAAAGCGAATGAAGGCGAAAAATTCGTCGAACGAGTCCTATTTGTGTTGACAGGCTTACAATCAGAGACATCGACTCACCTAATAGACTTTCGCGAGAGGGTACCAACCCTTCACCCAACTGAGTATTTGAATCTAACCCGGAGGACAACCCTTTAGGAAGCGTGCAAAGGTAGAAGGGGATCCCAACTGAGTCCTTGAATCTAACTCGGAGGACAACGCTTTAGGAAGCGCACAAAGTTAGAAGGGGATGCCAACTGAGTCTTTGAATCTAACTCGGAGGACAACGCTTTGGGAAGCATGCAAAGGTAGAAGGGGATCTCAACCACATTAGAGTGCGAAACTTAAAAAAGCCGGGCTAACAGCGCACCTTAGTGGGTAAGTCTCCTGACTCACTAATGTAGTCAAACCAAACATGTAGGTAGTCAAATTAATGTTGAAAATTTCAATGGTCTGCCAAAGCTTGGCGATTGTGAGAATATTAGTCCAGACAAGAGTTCAGAGAAGTCTGACTGAACATAACAGGACTAGCATGCTCAAAGCAGTCTCAATTAAAACTTCCGCCTGAAAAAACATCTACATGGCATAAATCTCGGAACAGATTCAAGCTGTAGACTCTACTTTGAGAAGGAAGAGACCTCTTTGCACATCCTTATGGATGATGAAGTTGTCTCGAAGGAAAGTTTGCTCAACTTTCTGATGTCTGGAGTGAAAAAACTTATCTAGAACCTGTTAGGGAAGTTACAATAGGAGTCTGAAAGAAAACCGCAGAGTCAAAGACTGTAAACAACCCTCGCATAGCCCAGACCTTCCGATTTATAGACTTGACAACAATTTCGTAAGTACAACGTGCGACCCAGGCTGTGTAGCGCCATCATGAGTATAAGTACAGTACTGCCCAACAATTTTCACAAAAGAAAAATAAACTCAAAAGTAATCGAATATATTCGTACGGAATCCTTCCTTTAGGGATGCAGGATCTGTTATGAATACAATCTATACTTAGTCAAAACAGAATATTGTATATTTCCATTTAATATATCGTCCACTCTGCCTACACCCTCCAATGAAACTCATTTGCCCTGTTGTTTCAAGCTTAAATAAACAACCATCGTCCACCAATTGTGTATCAAATTTATACTATTTCCCTTGGGAAATGCAAACATCCACTTAAAATACCCGAACCGTCCAACAATTAAACAGTAATTTGATAGAATCAATATTTTCATAGGAATTTTCCAAAGAGGCTGCAAGAAAAAATACAAGTCCCTCCCACAATTAAGAAACTTTTTCTTCCATTTTATCCTAGAGACAGACTTTTGTGGTTCCTTGTGAAGTTTTTAATATTTTTTATGAATTCCAAGAATGAACACATTTCTTTAAAAAAAAAAAAACCCACACACACATGCAATCCGTACACAAATCTACCAAAAAACAATCCACAATCTGGCAGATAAGACGAAAATCACAAATGATCCTTTTGTACCATCTCCTCTGGGCTCTGTTTTGTTCTCTATCAGGCTCATGCCAATTATTTCATTACAAATCACCTTTTCATAATGTAAGCGCATCTTTAGTGTCCGTCCGGTCAAATGGACAAACAAAAAAAAACAACAAAATCCTAAAAAGGATCTCAACTCAAAAGCAATACTTGCATCATTTGCACTTCAGTAACAGTTTACTTTTCTAACCACCGAAGAAATCCTCTCTAGAGTTATGTCGAGGACCTCACCACCCTCAACACCTTTACCGAAAAAAAATCAAACAACTGTTTATATGCTCGGGTCTGTGTCACGCTTCCAACACATAAAAACCCGAAAAAAATTACCCGTAAACGTCCAATTTTTAATATTTTTTTGTTTCCAAAGACTTTGCGGATGGACAGGGCGAAAGGACCAACAGCAACAACAACAGCAAAAAAAATCTCTGACCCTTGCACATGGTTAAAAATACATAGAGATACATATACATAGAGTGGATAATGAGGCTCGTGCATTGAACACTGACAGGACACCGCACAAGTCACCGATATGGGACTGTGAAGCGAGGGCGCTGGGCAACAGACAGTAGTCTCTGTCCAGGATCAAGGACAGATGTTTTGTGAGTTTTTTTTACTTTGATAGGGATTCAGTGTATGTAATTGGGGAAGGATGGACTGTGCCAGGGTGCAAGCAGAAAAAAAAGTGAAATGTATGGAAGCCCAGTTGCAATAGATGTGTTTGAGGATTACCAAAGTCAAGGGTTTTTCTTTTTTTTTTGCGAAATTCGATGAAAATTGGACGGGAATTCGAAGGGTTCTGAAAGAAGACCCACCTAGGATTCAGCACTCTCTCTACATTAGAAAAATATGAAAGTCACGGAGACAACTTCTATGAAGATGGGAAGGACGACGGCGGCTCGCTTTTGGTTGCACGGCTTAGCTCGGTTTAACTCGTCGCAAGAAAAGGAAGAGAATTGTCCAATATCTAGGAGAAAGATCGGAAAAGAGCTCACGAATCTTGCCTACTTACTTACTTATTAGGCCAGTGACCCTTGGAGGGTCTGAGCCTGAACTAATACCGCTATGCATCCTTCATGGTCCTGGGCACGCTACTTCCAGTCTAATAGACCAAGGTTTATGGTGTTTGCAATTGCCTGATCTTTGAACCGGAGGTTCGGTCTTCCTTTTCTGCATGTCGTCTTGCCTTATCAACCTTAAACTGAATAAGCACTCAAAAGCTAAGCCCTGAACTAGGTCTGAACTCTGGTGGTACAGCACGCGACCACATCAGTTATGAAGACAAGTTTCAACATTTACACTTGAGTCCCTGCCTCAGCCACTTCAGCACTCCATTCTCTTTAACACCGGGCATGTTGCTGCTAAACATCCGTCACCGACCGTTGTCATTCCCGATCGTGTTGCCATTTGAAGGTCATCAATATCTGAAGCCAGGCATGGGAGAGCTGATTCTAGTCTTCACCCTTTGGACAAAACGGGCCAGATAAACCGATTCTTACCAGCCTCAGGTGCAAATATGTCAGACTAGCCTATTCTGGAACAATCGCCGCCATTCTATGTATGAAGTTTTTCTGCTTGGATCACGGGAATAGCTCCTCTTCCTCTCCCATTAGCTGCCACCAAAAAGCCGATTAGGCAACCAAGGGGTCACAGTTCATCGTTAAGAAACCCTTATACGGTTTTGAAGTTTCCTTATAGATCTGAGCTTCTTCATCGCTTTTTCCCTATTTTTGGTGTCGACTCTCCTCGTTTTTCTATCTTGGATTGTTTGTTTTGTAATTCACATCTCCTCCCCCAAGTCTAACCTAACTAAACCAAAACAGATAAAAACGGAAAATGTCACATCAGTCAAATTCCACATCCTGTAACCGAAGATCATTCGACAACCTCCGATCAAAATAGCATACAGCCTTCGATCATCTCAAAAAAAGACTCAATTTCACCACAAAACCTCCGAATGACACATGACAATTTTTTATTGTTGAAAATAATCTGGAAAAAATCCACCACCTGTTCCCGATTGTTTTTTACACTCAAATTACAAAAAACCATCGAAATCATCGATCATCAACGATCTACAATAAGTTACCTGTCCAACCCACCTGAACCATGAAATCGAATCCATTTCATCTGATCCTCAGAAAAAAAAAACCATAAGGACGAAACGACCCTCGTTTAAAAAATTGAATAAAAAAAATGCATACACCCAAGGGAGGAAAAATCCATCAAACAGGGGTTGGTTTACCTTCATTTTTTTTTTTTTTGCTAACCTCAGATTAGCCATTTTTTATAGTCCCTTCTGATCCTTAGGGCGAATAAAAAAAGAAATAATATTCATCCCCTTGTACTCATTTTTTATTGGTGTTGACGGGGAAAAGAAATACCCATACCCAACTTTTGGGGGAAGAATGAGCATGCAATTGATATTGCACAAGGGCGCGATCACGCGCAATTGATTTGTAATCACAGTCCTTTTTTTTCCTGAGTTTTTAGGGGTCCTTTTTTTATGTTTAAATTAAGGTCTTACATAAAAAAAAAACCTACATAACCGCGGGCATGAAAAATAATGAGGGGTTTCAACATGATCAACAGGTTTTTCGTTTTTTTTTTCCGAACGATCACTGAGGATCAAGTGGGGTTAATCACATTATTAGGGGTTGTGTACGTTTTTTATGAGGGTCGTTGGAGAGTGTTTTTAAGGATATAATTAGAGGGATTCATTTTTTTTCACGATCCCCTCGCGGTTATGTATAACATTACATCGATCTTCCCTAATTGACTTGTTGATCCTTTTTTTATGTTTTGAGTCGAGGATCCTTTTTTTTTCTTCTTTTCCTCATTAGGTAAGTTGACAAGGGTTGATGATAGGATTACGTGTTAAAAAGGGGTTTCAATTTTTTTTTTTTATTTATAGAAATTGAGTAAAGGATCGACCCGTAGACTCTGTTGCATGGGTTACATGATCAATGTGTTGAAGGGGTTTTGTATTACATAACACGTTGTCTAAAGTGAAAAAAAAGGGGTGCACACTCTTTTTTCAATTTATAATCTTTTGAGGCTTGGTGTGCATCCAATCAAAAGGCGTGAGGATGTTTATTTATTTTTTTTTTAATGAAAGAGGATTTTTAGAAATTGAACGAATCCGTTTGTTAGGTTTTAAGTGAGTGATCTTTCGGAAGCAAACAGAAGATGAGGGGCGGCTTTATGTAGTTTTTTTTTTTTGGAAGGAACCCTAATGAAATTGTAATTTAGTACGTTAAAGTGTTGAGTTTTGAAGTGGTTGGTGTTGATGGCTTTTGGTATTATTTCTTTATTTTGTAAAGGGTGGAGAGAGTATCCCTTTTAGGGAAGTGTTTTGATGTTATTTTTGGATGAAGTGGAATTGAAGATGTATTGGAGAGGTATTTTGGAATTAAAAATAGAGGAATTGGAACCAAACAATTGCATGGATTCTAATTGAATAAATTGCAAGTTTTTAGAGCTGCCAACGGTATTATTTAGCGTCCTTCCAACTACAGTTGATGAATTTAGAGGAAGATTCAGACTGATGAATTCGTATATAAAAAGAAAGAGGAGAGTCTGGAACGTTGCCTTGCAAATGGCCTTGGTGTAGTGGTTAGCATCATCACTTATCACGCTGCAGATTCCAGGTTCAACTCCTAGTTCCAAGAAAGTCGATCAACTGCGAAAAGATGACGTCAACTCTACTGCATAGGCATACCACTGACAGAAAGGTGGTCACTTGGTTTGAAGTATTGATCGATAATGACATCAAGAAGTTAGAAAGAAAAACTGTGAATTATAAGCAATGGCAACTATACCAATAATTCTTCCCAGTTATTCTAGACACCACACTCTGAGCAATGACTGGAACCTTATACTTAGTTGAGTTTCAAAATCACTGTACCAACACAAGTGCTTTCCATAATCCTTTGAGCGCGAGTGAATTAAAACTGGATCAAGATGCCAAGAAAGCCCAAATCTCTGTTTCGAAAAAGGTGATCACGGATGCCGAAGTCTTGGGGCCAACTTACTGGAGCAGCATCGTGATCTGTAGAAGATTGCTAGTAATTAAGCAGAGCTTTCTTTGTTAACTTAAGTATGTTAACTTCCCTTATTGGCCCTGAACAAGTCAGTAGAGACACCTAAGGAAACTAGAGTTAGTGGAAAAAGACCTCGGCAGATTCTGCGAAGAGAGTAGTAGGACCCCAGAACGCATTCCAGAGTCTTGTGGAGCACTGATCTGCTGAGCGAATTCTAAATATTATATAAAGCTATACCCACTATAAGGATCCACTTCTCATCCTAAGACTTCTTAGAGAAACTGGCCTAGAGAAGGTGCTCTTAAGCGGAATATGCTAGCCGAGGCTAGGAGTGTATGACTCTTAAGTGACTCTCGGCTAGGTCTTCCTCTACTCCATTGTTTTTCTGAGTTAGATTTGAAGACTCTTTGGGCCGAAGAGTTGAAATCTATTCACTTTATATGTCCAAGCCATCTCAAACGATCAATCTACAGTAGATCGATATCATTGTACAGCTCGTTGAATCTCCTCCTCCAAAGCTGGTCAACGCAAACGGGACCGATTATCTTACGAAGAATTTTCCACTCGAAGCGACCAAGGGTATCTTCATCCACCTTCTATAGAATCCATGCGTCAGCGGGGGTCATTCCATAAGATCGTGTAAAGAGTCCCCCTAGCTCTTCGGGCAGGACTAGTCTCAAACATCGGATGTACAGTTTTTGACTAAGTATAACTCATCGTTGAATCCTTCCCTCCAAAGCCCAAAAAATGTTTCTCAAATCCACCAAGGTTATCTTCAATACAGTCCATGATTCAGCGCTATAAAGGAGGATTAGGACAATTAGGGTCTTATATAGAGTTTCCCAAGTTTATTTGGGATAGAGCCTTCCGACTGAATTGCCTTTTCAGCCCAAAGAAACACCGATTGGCAAGAGTTATTCTTCGTTTGATTTCTGAAGAAATGTCGCTTTCAGAATTGATAGCAGAATCAAAGTTTCGATTCATCCGATGTTGAGTATCCCTTCTGGTTGACAGCAAATACCAGATCCATTTTGCCAACTTCTGTCTCAATTGCATTTCCCACTTAAAGTTCCCTAATACGTTTGCGAGAGCCGTCAATATTAAAGACAGTTCAGAAAGGCTTGTGGTCTGTTTTCACTCTTTCTCTTTCTGTCGTTTTTTCTAAACGCATTTTTGCAGGTGTCGCAGGGTGTCCTAGGGGATTGACGTAAAACCAAGGCCCGTCGCTAATAACCCTTTCAGTTGATATATACATAAATCCTGTTGCAAAAGTACATAAGTGATGCATATGCACATTATTTACGGACAAAATCTGAATAATTTCTTCACCTTTCACCCTGCTGGTTGCTTACAGCCATATCCTTGTGTATTGTGGCACGGGACATCAATTCATAAACGCCTGCATGCGTGGACCGACATAATTCTATTTATTTGATTTGAAATTTTTTTTTTTTGTCATCCCATCCCAACATTTTGAATGACATTCACGCGCTCATATCCTGTCCTCCTGCATGTATCCTATAAATACATTTTCATCGGTTTCCTATTTGTGGAAAATTGTGTGCACATTTCCTTCCACTGGTCTGAGTCTTTGTCATTTTTAGCGCCCATCCGGTCGTTCTCAACTTTGGCATATTTTTATCGGGAAACAAAAGGTGCACATATAACTAACATATACCTACGCATACTCGTATATCCTTGCTACAGGATGCGAGAGAGATGACAGAGTGAATAGTGATAAGCGTGACATTTTCATTTGGGTGGTGATTTTCGCTTCATTGTTAACCTCAAAAGTAGATTCCATATCTGGGAGATTGAAATCGACCATTATACAGTTTGACTACTCGTGACAGGATTAAAATCTTTTTTTTTTTTGCTCAATTGATCATTGTGTCATCGTTCATGTGGACGTCTGTCGTGGGCCAGAAAAAGGAAGCGTATACACTCAAGTGGCATCATCATTGGTTAAGGTGACGTGATTGAGACGCGCACGTCGAATGTCTAGATTAAGGACTGGAAGACGTTTTGAAAGAAGTTGTTTTGATGTGAAATTATTCGCGCTGACATTTATAAAAAAATCCTCTGATCTATGGTTGCGTGAAATTAGGTTTAAATTGGCTTATGGAGGATTGGAGGTCCTTTTCTTTAATTGGATTTCCTTAATTGAGAGGTAAATAGCGAGAAGAGGTAGCTAGGAGTATAATTTTGTTCAACATTTCACTGAATGTTGGTTAGTTACATGTGGTGGTCCACAGAAGATTCCAGTGCTCTTCTTTCATCTACTGCAGGCGAAGAACGTATGGTTTGTGTCGTCCGCTTTAAAGTCGCCATATTGGCAAGCTGGACTACTTATTTTGTCCATCTTATGGAGATACACGTTGAAGTACCCATGTCCGGTTAGAAACTCGGTGACGTTATAGTTTACCTCACTGTTGTTCCATACCTTCCATGGACCAATGTTTGAGATCAGCCTTACGCTCCATCGTCTTCTGTTTTCTGAGCTCCATCTCTCTTGCCACTGCTGTTTTGTAAGCTCTTTTGCCTCTTCTATTGCCGCCACTACTTCAATTTCGGTCTTTTTATCGTAAACGTACTGTCTCTCTGCTACTAGGAGGTCGATAGGGGTCCCTTCCGCGACTATGAGGATGGCTGGTTCCGAGACCGTTCGGTATGAACTTGCGTCTCTGTATTGCCGCCATTTGCTTCCTTTATTTCTCTTGTCGCAGTGCATCGGCCCATATGTCACACCCATAGAGGAAAATCGCGTGACAATTTGTCATGAGGAGCCTTCATTTTCTGACTGTGGGTCCACCTACGTTTGCCCTTAATCTGCTCAGTGACGTTGTAGCTGTTTAACAATAGTCAAGATGTTCCCATGAGAATGACATAAGCGGTTTGACATAGTCGAGCTTTCTAATGTTTGTTCCTAGAGAGCCTTCTCCAGCTAGTTTGTCTTTGGATGTGATGACCTGAGATCCAACAGAATGTGACATTATGTTGGTTAGTGATCCCGTTCAGAGACACTGGATACAAGATATCTAATCGCAGCTTTGCTGTCGATATAATTCACCATAACTTCAGTCAAGCGACAGCTTGACTAGTAGCCGTGACCTCGGCTTATTTCTTTCCTGTCAAGCCCTTAAAATTCTGCCCAAGAACATAATCATTTCCTCTTTGACTCACCTTAACTACATACGTACCTTCCACTAGCGTGTTAGATTTTATTTGAAACAAGTCATGCCAGTGATTCAAAAACCACTGATGCGAGGCACCTCATTTGTCAAAAAGAACGTTCTTGTCAAGGACTATGACAAAACCAACAAATCTGGTCATAAGTTTAACCGCGATCATACCTAAAGATTAAGATCCTTCCCCCAAAAATGTACTCAATATAAGCGTGTGCAGCACGCGCTTCCGTATATTCTTATGCAACATCACAAGGATCACTTAAGATCGACGTGCAACAATACATAAAAAAAAAGGAAACACACAAAAACTAATTCTTCGCGTTCACCCTCCTGGTTCCCTCCTTAAGATTTCATTTTCATTATTCCTCCAATGATTCGACACTGGTGAACTATAGTTACTCTGTGCGACCTTTACTCCTCTCAGGATCGACAATTCCTTTGGGTCCTATTTTCTTTTAGATTAACATCCTTGGATACACAAACAGCTACCTAGGATGTCGTCTGCTGTTTTACACTCTAGCACACTTAATGTGATTCCAAGATGCATATGGGATAGGATTCCTATGCGGAAGAAAAAAAAAAGAAAAAAAAAAGGACTTCAGCTCATCGAATTACCATAAGGACTTTGGTGACCCAAAAATAGGATTCGATGATGTGTTGTGTGCCCCTCGGAGCAGTTGGGTCAAAGATATTTGGTATTTTGTTGGGAAATATGTCAAATGGCGCGGGCCAGGGCGACCCGCTGCTGGGGTGAGATTTTTTTTTTGAGTGACGTCTGGCAATGCGGAAGAGTTTATAGATTTCCAGAAATTTCTAGGGGCCGGGTGTGTGTTGAAGCATTTTAAATTTGACGTTTCTTTTTTTTTCTCGCGTTATAATTAAGGATTTATGGCTTTGGTTGCTGCTGGAATAATAGTCACTGGATGGGAAATCAAAGTCAAGGGGGAAGCATTATTCATATAGATTTGATGAAATAGAACGATCCTTTAAGGATCATCTACCATTTGGACTAGTCAGTCAGCTTCCCGCAACGAATGGAAGGGACCTGGAGTAAGTTGGCTTGCAGTTGTACTCTAGAAAAGAGGTACACTTAGACTAAAGCTAGGCCCATTCTGTGCGAAGTTGGGTATCCCTTGTTGACAGAACAGACTTTGTTTTGTCCTTGTTCACCACGAAACCCTATTTAGTCGCTTCTGCCTCAATACTGGCGAACGCACCGGTAACAGCTCGCTGAATTCTGCCCACGACGTCGATATCGTCGGCAAAGAACAGTATTGCACAAGCTTTTCAAAGATAAAGCTACTGATGTTGGCTTGTGATTTTGAGACAACTCGTTGAAGTGGGGCAGCAAGTCACCTTGTCTGATATCAAAATGATCAGCGGAATCGTGACCAACCTTGACGGAGAAGCTAATATTCTTCTTACGACATAAAGATGGCAACATAGTCCGCTTACGCAACGCTTCTTCCCGCATTCTTAAGTTCCAAAAGTAGTGCGTTGAGCATTAGGTTTCGTAGGATAGGAAGATAGGAAATATCCTTGGGGTGTATTTCACTGCTGACTGGTCACCAAAAGAGATTGTTAAACAGGACCAACAGTTCTTAATGTCACTGCGAATGGCTATACCAACCACTCAACCATACTCTCGGCGATTTGCCGTTGCCTGCCGAGAGACATATCTGTCTTTACATAACCTTCTTCTAGAAATATTCTTCGCACAATTCCCTCTCTTATCACATTTGACCTCACCTTTTTTCTTAACAAACATTTAGGCACATCTCCTGCAAACATAACAGACATGCGTTCAAATCATAAATCAAACAACCTTCATGCTACTTTTTATCCTCGCTCAATAAATCCCCAAATCCTTGGAGAAAAATAAAAATCAAACATCCCAAAATCACCCGCAATAAACGGTCGATAAAGGACCTCAAACCAGACATCAAAATGCAGTTGAACAATACTCTATGCAGGCGCAACTCAAAGGAACATCTTGACCAATAAAGTAAACTATCATCTGCTTGCTCCCACAATTGTACACATATTTCGCGCGCACACACTCTAGCATTTTTAGAGAAATCCTCAGGACATTAATCTTTAATGATCGAAGGATCGTCGAACCATAGTCATAGTCGCCTCGTCTCCATTTGAATTCATTGTGTAACCTACACCCCTATTTGACCCACAAAAACATTTTTCATTCATCAGAGTGTAAGGACACACACAAAAAAAAAAAAAGAGAAAATCAGTAGGACACCAAAGAAAGGACATTTCCATCTTCGAGAGACAAACGCAAAAAAAAAAAGGTCAAACGGCTGCACGTCTGCATTGCCCTGTGTTGTCATCATCCAACGGCTCAGGAGCCTAATTCAGTTAAGGGACTACGTTCAGGAAGAAGCACACAGTTGAATATCCTTTCTGATCCTCCACAGATACATTTATGTTCATTTGATTGCTCGAAAGTAGCAAATCGGAAGAAGGACCAGATGAGAATAGAGAAACGAAAAATAAACTGTCCTTTGGTAAGTAAGTTGACCCCTAAGTCTCCTAGATCCATGTCCAAGATATTTATGTGGCATTCCCTTTGAAAAATTCCCATCAAAGGACCAAATTACACACGCAAGATCCGGATTTGTGCATATAGGTGTCACATGGACACTCTATTTCTATTATTTCCCAACTGAAGACACATTTTCCGGCAATCAAAGGACCCAAGGACATGCTTCTCTTCTTACCTGTCTTAAAAAACTAGGACACTTTTTTGTATTTTTTTGCTGACACTGATCCTTATGGCACACAACAGGATACAATTGTGATTGTCTTCCTGTTTTCCTCTATGCAATCTTACATAATTGATCTTAATCGAATAATGTCCTTTTTTTGCGCAATCGTGTTTTACTCCTTGCTATCTATTTCTGGTCAATTGAGTCAGAGATGTGACGATATTGCAAAGGCTGCAAGGATCTCCCTTGTGTGTTTGTCTTGCAGGAATGTGCGTTCCTTCAGCGAACACCTTTCAGAGGGCAGAAGATTTCTATTTTCGCTTGTGTACACACGCACAGATGACACAAAGGACCTCCAAATAAGAATGCGCGACCCATGTGACTTATGTAACATCTGCAATTAAAAAATCGTTTTAAATATTTGTTCAGACATCAAATTAACACACAATGATGCAAATGAGGAACACGCAGTAAAGATGTCGTGCGAGTGTTGTTGGAGGCGGAAAAGGTCGCTCACAAACGGAATGATTTGTGTGTAGGCGCGTGGACGACACGAGTTGGAGATGATGTCTCGCAAGGAAACAGATGTGTTTCTGTGTGGAATCTTAAAAGGAGCGAAAAACGTCCACATTTTGAGATGTCACAAACATAAATCAAGTGGGATGGTGTTTAAGTTTACGGAACGAAGGTTTTCGATTGTTAAAGGTTTAGAAATCGTTTTTAAACGTAGAAGTGTTGAGAGATACTACTTTTAAAAGACCGATCACTATCGCACCGCTACGACAATATACTCAGGGCTGTCCGGGGATTATCAATATTCATCGTGTCCTTATTGTCTTTTCTCTCAGCGACTTGGTTATCAGTGTTACTAGAAGCAACAGAAGAGCGTAATCGCCATCAGTTATGGGCGCTCAGTCAATAGCATTTTTCTTACTATCTTGTTGGACGTCTGGTAGATCCCTTATGAAGGCTTGGTTAGTCGAAACTCATTACCGCATTGGGTTCGTGCTGATTTCTCTGCATCCACCATTAGGCAATACGTACACGTGAAGTTAGTTCTACATGATTCGTCAGTCGCGGCTGCTTGATACTTGATTAAGATGAAGCCGCATCAAAACCGACCATTTTGGATGCTTCCTTAAACACGAATTGAACCATTTCATGTAGTCATTCGCTCTAGTATCATGTCATGCTGTACCTTAGTGTCATTGTAGGAGCTACTATTCTAAAGTCTTGATGGGGAACTCTATCTTGCAATCGGCTATTATCCGTGTTTTCGAACCGAAATCCGATCCCAGTAGATATCCACTGCAGCAAAATAGCGACAAAACAGCGTTTCGACTTCACGATTTCTGGTAAATTTCGAGAATTGTTCAAATATCGACTACATCAACCCTACGTGAGATTCAATATTAAAATACTAAGCTGATGGGGTTGGGCATTCTGGTCGACAAAATCTAAGATTATAAAGATGTGCAGACCAAGCCTGAATGATATATCAAACAGGTGACTCTCTACTGGGTACCAGGACATTAGGATACTGATTAACTGATAACCACCAGAAATAGCAGTGGTGAAAGTATATAGCACTGTCGTATGCCGCTTTGAACTTAAAAGTCCTATGACATCCAACAAAAAGTTAGAAACTCAACAGCTTCATATGTAGCCTCCACTATGTGTTAATATCTAACACTAACAATATGGATCCCGGTTAAGGAAACCATCGTCCTTTATCATTTAATTAAGAAGTCATCTTCTTCTTATCAGGCCAGCGACCCTTGGAGGTTCTGAGCCTGAACCAATGCCGCTTCCATCTTTCACGGTCCCGGGCACGTTGCTTTCTGTTTCTAGCATCCGCGTTTGCCTGATCTTTAAACCGGAAGTTCGGTCTTCCTCTTCTTCGTGAACCAGGTGACTGGGATTCAAAGATTCTCGTAGCTGGAGCATTCTCGTCCATTCGCTCGATAAGGCCGAGTCATTGCGGCGTGTACTTTGTTTTATCCTCGTTAATCGTGAGACAAAGTCGTTTGGCTTGTTCTTCTATTACCATAAAAGCCTCAATAATGGCACGCTGGGAACGGGCGATGATGTCGATATCGTCAGCGTATCCCTTCAGCTGGATGGATTTGTTAAATATAATGCCTTCTGTGTTTACGCCGGCCTTTCACACTATCTGCTCCAGCACAAGATTAAAGAAATCACACGACAGCGCGTCTCCTTGCCGAAATCCGGTGCTTGTTTGGAATAATTCGGAGGTTCTGTTCCCAAACTGCATGGTGCATTGTGAGTTCTGTAGCGGGACGCGACACAGCCGGATCAGTTTTCCCGGGATCCCGAATTCAGCCATCGCGTTATATAGTTCAGTGCGATGAATGCTGTCGTATGCGGCTTTTTGAAGTTGATGAAAAGATGTTGAGTATCGACTTGGAACTCGTTGGTCTTTTCCAGGATCTGCCGCAGTGTGAAGATTTGGTCCATCGTGGATTTTCCGGGCTGGAAGCCACACTGATAGGTGCCGATGAGTGTGGTGCAAAACGGCTTTAGTCGTTCACACAGCACACTGGACATGATCTTGTAGGCTACATTAAGCAGGGATATGCCTTTCTTAAAGATGGAGCGGATAGAGCTGATAGTCCAGTCGTCGAGCTTGCTTCCGCCCTCCTATACTTTGCCATTGACACCATTGTAGCCTTACACCAAATCAAATCCCTATTTACGCTGTAAAACACCTCCTAGAAGTCGGTTCTCAATTCAGATCTATTTGAACAATCGCAGAAGAAATCGTAAATATGTACCTACATCCCCAATTGGAAGAAAAGAAAACCCCTCTTTGTAACATCATAAATATTTTATTTTTTGTTTTTATTGAAATTTAAAACGTAAACAGTCAGTAAAAATGAAATTGCTTTAATTCGTCAGCAATTACTTCGTACAATCACAACTAGGAAGGAATCAGGGACGCGAATGCAAGTAAAATCCAAACGTTGAATTATATTTTCACAGAATATCATTCATGTACATGTGATGTTAGAGAGCAGGAGAGAGGGAGTCAATCACTGCCTCAAATTCTAAAGTTCATCCCTAATCTCAGCTGTTGTCTTAAACAGCAATCCGATGAGTTTTTCCATCAACTTGGCCACCTCTAAACGATACTCCTCGTTACTGTGAACGTAACGATTCTTGATTGTCAGCAGAGCGTGTCTTAATTGTGGACTCTGTGACCAAACTCTTCGACAGATGGGTTCTGTGACCTGCAGAGCCTGGACAAAGTATTCTGTGGTATCTGGTTGCTCGACGAGATCGTATATTTTGAGAGACAAAGCTCCATCGACTGTCTGGCAGAACTCACTGGCTGTCAGCCACTCTTCAAAGTTCAAATCAAAGTATTGAGAGGCGTCTTGTTGGCCTGCATTGGCCATGGCCAAGTCCTTTTCCACAATCAAATCTGAGATGACTGTGATTGCCTTTGCCTTGATTTTCATCTCGCAATCTTTGCTGAGAACTGTGATGAGAGCTCGAGTTCCCGACCGTGAAAGAATATTTCTTTGTGCATGTGGGAATTTTCGAAGCAGACTACCAAATGCATACAACGCTGTAGACAGCTCATCAGTACTTGCCGAAGAGATCAGGATCCGACTGAGGTGACTACCAAAGTTTTTCTCATACACACTGATCTGTGCCTTTGGGTTATTCTGGGTTAATGCACCCAAAACCCTCATACACTGTGCTCTCAACGCAGTGTTTGTGTTGTTGACAATTGTGGGCAATAAAACGGTTTCCAGGCCACCCTCGTCAATAAACCAAATTGCATTGTCGATCTGATGCACAAGATAATTGAAATTATCTAAAATCCTGACGACATCTGCGTGCTTACTCTCCTCTTTGGTGACATTTTTATACTCCTTTATCAGTTCACTGATAATCTCAGCATCAGTCTTGAAGTTCATTTTCATATCCTTAAAGGATCTCTTGAGTTCGTCATAGGTTTTGTAATTTTTCTTGATTTTTTCAAACTTCTCGGGGTTATACTCAATACCCAGACTGCCTTTGGGTAAATTCTTCAGAGCATCGGAAAGTGTTTTGCTTATTTTCAATTTTTTCTCTTTACCATCTTCCGTGGATGGTCTTTCAATAGAATTCTCCGGTACTGATGCTAATCCAGTTGAAGATGATTCTTCATCATCATCTTCTCCCAGTAGTTTAGCTTCTTTCTTGCCGGTTTCAAGATTAATACGCACGTGTAACCCGGGCGGTATCCCCTGTCCTACAACAATAAGCCAACATTTCAGCCACAAGATATGGTTAATTTATTTAAAATCATTCAAACCTTGTTTGATTTCTTGCCACTCTTTGGTTGGCACAAATGTATCATTTTCTGAATAACATGCGCATGTTAGACAAGAAAATAATAATCCTATTGCTATCCAATTCATTTTTATTTGATTTTATTGTCTCAATTCGTTTGGAAATTAGTCAAATTGTATGGAAATATAAATTTTTCAAATAAGTATCGAAGAAAAATTTGTTTTTTATTTTGGATTCTACGATTACGTGTATTTTTCTGTCGGCAATTTGACAGAAGTGGTGTTTTTTTGTAAACAAATTTCCCCAGTCAGTGAAATTCGAAATTCGGAGTGTACAGTTTGGATAAAAATTATTATTGAAAATTTAACAGAGAAAAATTGTTTAAAGATTGGCAATTATACCACTTCCTATGTAGTTTTCGCAGTTTTAGAGATTTTATTCTTAGATGAGGATTCGTCCAACAGTGCTTTAGGCTTTTATTCAATCATGTCTTGTAAGCTTCATATCAAATCATCTCATGCTGCCTTGAAAACTAGACCGATATCGCCATTCTCCCTTCATTTCTGTCGGATAGACTGATACAATGCTTACATTGAAGTTTTGGTCCTTCTCCTCTGTTCGTACAGCTTACGGGTACATCTCGCATTTACAAGCAAGCATAGCACTTGCTGCGTTGAATTTGCTACCCGGAACTATTCAAAAATCCTACAAAAACGTACAAAATTTATATAAATGTGGAAAAATTTCTTATCAAAATAGGACCTCTTCAAAACATTTTGAAATCATCTTTCTTTAGTGTCCTACATCCACTCCGAAACAAGTCATTGAACACACCCCATCAAATCACTACAGACACCAACCATTCGAATCCATTTTCGAATGTAATTTTCAATCAGCTGTTACACCATCATTTGAGTTTGAGTTGACATTTTATTCTGTTTTCCTGGTTGGATTAAAGGTATCACGCAGTTTGTTCTATTCTTGAAGAAATATTCCTGCAACGCATCTGAAAAGTGAAAATCTGTATCAAAAAACTATTTTGCAAAATATAAAGACCTAAAACATGTCTCTAACACGGGCATCACGTATACTCCAAAGCCAGATTAAGCGTGTGCAATCAGTGCCAGCGGCATTCTACCACGAGAATGTAAGTTTTCCTTCGAAAATTTTCCATTTCCTTCCCCCCCCCGAAAGGAAACTTTATTCATTCATTAGTTTTCTCCCCCCCAAGGTCTTTCGTAATCGTTTGTTGTGAAATTCCACTTTACTGATGCCAAATTGGACTTTTTTTCTTTCAGGTGGTGGAGCACTATGAGAATCCCCGTAATGTTGGTTCAATGGATAAGGGTGACAAAAATGTCGGCACTGGTTTGGTTGGTGCTCCTGCATGTGGTGACGTTATGAAACTACAAATTAAGGTCGATGAAAATGGCAAAATAATCGACGCCAAGTTTAAAACATTTGGCTGTGGATCAGCAATTGCTTCGAGCTCTCTTGCCACCGAATGGGTTAAGGGTAAGACCGTCGCTGAGGCTGGTAAATTGAAGAATACAGATATTGCTAAGGAATTGCGTCTGCCTCCCGTCAAATTGCATTGTTCGATGTTAGCCGAGGATGCCATCAAGGCTGCATTGGCTGACTACAAAGTAAAGCAACAGGAAACCGATGCGAAGTAAATTCAATGAATGTTGTGTAGTGGATAATTGGAACTGTGAACGTAATTGACTTCAATTTAAATTTTTTTGGCGAATAAAAGAGAAAACGAACGAAATATTTTTTTTTCGATTGGACAAACCCTAAATCAAATATCGTAGTTCTTAGATTGTTTTGAATTTTAATTGTAAAACGCTTGTCGCTTCTTGTCATGTCTGAGGGGGATATACAACAGGCGATCTCGTTTTAAGAGTCTTTAGTAGATTAGTCGTTTAATTGGGGAGGGAAAGTACATTAGAGAGCAGTAACTATTGTTAGATTGCAAATACAAAACGCATATATAGAGTTGATTGTGTTTTATTTAAAAAAAATTATCAAATTTGAAATTGTATCACGTTGTAGGAGATTTGTTTACTGGAGACGTACGCTGACTTTGCCTTCACATTCGCCAGAAGATTTCTTCTCGAAAGCTGCAAGGAGAACAGTGCAATTATTGGTTGTAAAGGAGGTGGTAAATGTTTTATTCTTACGATCATCAGCATGTTCACAGTTGTAGTTGGTCATGACACATGTGTTGCCAAAGGTCAGGAGACGTTCCTTACTTCCATTCTTTGCTTTTCCGCAAACTGGGTCGTAGTTTTGTGGACATGCACGTGCGCATGTGCTTGGTGGGGCACTCTTTGCTGGTGATGCAAGAGTCACAGCAGCAATGACGAGAACTATAAGAAAAACAAGTGTATTTCGGTAGAAGTTAGTGGTTGGCATGTGATTATTGATTATGGTGGGAAGTGTTGACGCATATTGTCCTTACATTGATTCATCAAATCCTTTGTAGACTTAATTGAAAATAGAATGTCGATGTGATAGAAAGCAATCTTATTTTTGAGAATGTCGTGTAGCTATAGAATAGTCTATCAGATCCGTCTTCTGAACAGAACCGACACTTTAAATATTCGCAACCTTCCCCAATCTTCACCCTACAGTCCCACTTTTATCTTGTCACTTAAGTTGATGACATGACTCTCCTGGTCATTGAGTGCCTGAGGAGATTCGCTACCAGAATTCCGAACACAAACTATGATGTAAGTCGGCAAGTGACTACTTACTAAAATCCTTTCACCAGGCAGGTGGGTATTGGGTGTCAACAACGCGCTAATTTTTGCGAGGGTCTGCAACGTATTTCAGTTCAATCCAGCTCATCTCTAAACGTTCTCTCTCTACGGTAGCCGAAGTTTACTGCGAAACCATAAGGATCTATGCGCACATGTGAAGGAGAAATGTATCACTTTACGTCCGAAATAACCTCGAATAGCCACCATCCACTACCGCCAACGAGCACTGAATTCAACATAGTGCCATCACCAAACTTGCCAAACTTCGCTATTAGTCCGACAGAACTCATGGTGTTAAGGAAAGGGAACCATACATCGTCGTCGTGGCCTGTAAAGTCTATGATTACGTGAAACAGACTAACTCTTCTTTATCTTCTTTGATACTTGTGGAATTAAAAAGTGAATGTATTTCAGATAAGACTTTTAAGTACACGTTGGTACACATCTAGATATGTACCTCGATAGCTCGCTTGATGTTCCTAGATTATTTTTATACGCCTTCTTTTTCACGAAATTATCAGTACGTCTAATAAATCACAGATAGCTACTTCGGCCACTTCATAGAAAGATTGTAGTGACTGAAGTGTATCTATCTAATAAGTTATAAACAAACGTATGCCTAGCTAGCACGTAGATTGTAGGTAGGTAGTCCATAATAAAATTGAAATCATTTTAAACTTGATTCTCGTTAAACAGATCTAAAATGATGAGTAATGCCAGTAGTGCTGATAAAAAAAAGTGTAATTACAGAATAATTGCACAAACAAAAGCCTTTATGCACGAGTAATAAAAAAATAACAATTATTTAATTGGAAGAGACTGTTGTCCAGTGTTTCATGACCGTGAAATGCCATGGGGTTATCGTGGGAATCATTTTTAGTATGAAATTCCCGGTGAATAAGTCTAATTAAATGTTTTTTTTTTTATTTTTCATAGTGAACTGCTTTAATAAATTAAATTATATTTATAAACCTTGTGTAGGTCGAAGTAGTAGACATAAAACAGACTAGTGATTGCATCCGTTAACATTTTTGGAAGGTCTTGACTTCGCCGATAACGGATGCAAATGGAAATGCTTAAACTCCAAATTACGTCTACAAATACAAATATTTGGCATAACAGCTCTTAGAGAGCCAAGACCTAGCTTCTTACAACCATTCATGTTGTACGCGTTAAAGTCTTGCATTTTCATTACCGGCTACTGACAAATTATACTCTCCGAGGTCTTTCACTGCCCTTCGAGAAAAGGAGCCGCGGTTATTTTTGCTGAGATTCGAAGTTGTGTCAGCTTGCTAAGCAATCTAAGTCTATGTTAAGGTAAATTTTATCACATATCTTGAGAAGACGTTAGTCGAACTTTGATGTAGTTCACAATCGTTAGAAAAGAGGAATACTTTGACAAAAAGAAGGTCCTGTATAATACCACTACTCCTGAAACCATTTAGTTTTCCAAACACCACGGTTTAGATCGACCGTACTGTCAGTGTTCAGATCATTTAGATCTTTGAAGACGTAATCGCCTAAGAGCGCAAACGTGCAGAGGATATGTATGATAGGTTCTTTATCTTCCTGATCACTGCATCTTTGAATAGCACGTCCAAACGCTGAGCATATTTGGCTAGGATACAGTGCTCTGTTGTGACGTTACTTAGTTTGAAGAGCTATTATCAATCGAATTTACCACAAGAGAGGGTGAAGTAGAGGAAGACTGTGACTCAGGTGGTGCACGCAAGTGGAAGGACACGTCAATAAGCTAGCAGTAGCCAGCAAAAGATCGATCTGGCTGGAGACGCTTGTTGGTACGGGCCCAGGTCCACTTCGGAATGTAGCACCACTTTAAGTAAAGCGTTCGATCTCTTAGGACGAAGGATACGCCGAATAAGCCTAGTACTGTTGCAATATTCAAGATGTTGCCTTCTATGATTTGCTTTCGATCGATGTGAATCAAGTATTTAACAAAGGACATACTAGCTATTCTTTCTGTCTGTACCTGGGAGAGCCTTGTCTGGCTAGTCCGACAGCCGCATAGTTCCCTGAAATGTCATTATAACATGGAAGCCAACGTTGTACTGCGCTAGACTTCACAAGATACAAGAGATTTGATCACAAATTGACTGTGCATGATGCTAAGTTAACCTCCAGCCATTCGGAGCCTGACGAATAGCTACGAATTCGGGTTGAAAGACAATGCAGTCATTTTAGTAGTGAATGTCACGGTCTTCCAAAGCAAACATCAGTACCGACTTCTTCGATTGTTAAGATACGTTCATAAAGATCAAGAGAGACTCATTATAAAGAACTTGGCGCTGACTCCAGACGCTTCCATCCATTTGTGTGTTGTAATCTATGTTGAAATCTTTTTCAGTAAGCAACACATCAGTTGATTTATAACGGTTGCCCCACACTCTATTGATGAGTGTCTCTTAGCCTTAGGGGCGCGTAAGTGACTTGTTGCATACCATATACATCCATTGGCAGCAAGTGTAGCATGATTTGAAGCGCAGTCCACAATAACTTTAGCAGACGTTTTTGAATCGAGAATTAGAAAGCTCTAACAACAGCTGGTTGGACACGCTTGTTGGTTGAGGCCCAGGTCCACCCGGACTGCAGCGCTACCTTAAGTAAGTAACAACAGACCGATGATTCTTGTCAAATGCTTCTTTGTAGATCAACGAGACTTGTGCACTACTAGGCTATGGCTTCCAGGCTAATCCACTATGGTCACACTCACAATGAAACCAAATGCTGGTCGTTAGGTTTGAGAGTGCAGGATATCCATCTACTGAAAGTTTAAAACTCTAGCTCGTGTGACTCGAGGTACGAAATAGTAAAATAGTAAAATCCACAAGCTCAGTATATGACCTCTGAGGCAATAATGCTGTCACACAGATCAACTGATGTGTCCTTCTGCATTGTCCAACCCTCTAAGTAGCGAACATCAAACAAATGCCCACAAATCTGCGTGTTCTTAAAGACGACAATGATTAATCGTCCTCCAAATTCAAAATACACAAACGAAACTAAATTAAAACGCAAATTAATGTTAATTTTTGAAACCTGTTCTAAATCAATGATTCCGATTATGAACATCACAAAGTTCCAAAGTGTTTTTCTGTTTTTAGACTTCTTATCACGAATCACTTCAACAAAAAGAAAAAAGGAACTGCATCTGACCCTAGATAGTTGTTAATCACTTCACCACTTCCATACTCAAGTCCATGTATTTTTAAATAAAATAAAATTTACCAAACAGTGTCACAATAGCGATCCGCATTGTAAAAACAAAAAAATAAAACCTTCGTTGGATAAACAAACAAAAAATAAACAAAACAATTATTTAAAACAACTATTACACAATTCCAACCAATAAACGAGAATGACTGTGAGCGATGACTTGATTCCAACTAAACCCAGAAGATGACTGGAAACCGGCTTTTATAGGATCCCCTCCTGGTTTGTAGTTGCAAATAAAACAAGCATATGAGCAAACACTGATCGGTGATCAGCCGAAGGCGGTTCACCAGCTAGAGACGAACTTGTTTGATGATTTCCACCGAGACCAGTGATTACCTCATTGAATACATTCAAATGACTTCGGACACCGGGCACTGTGGCGCGGAGAGAAATAATCTCAAGCTGGCGATGGCGCATATGGACAATGAGTCTGGTCAACTGACCTGCAATGATATCTGTTGTTCTGGTTCAGATCGTGCCAACAATTGACTGTTGAATTAGTTGTAATGTACCCTATCTACCTGCGTATGTAAATTAAATGATGGTAATTGTCGCCTGGTGTTTGGACAATTTAACGCCTCTGAATTATTTTGGGACAGACGCACTCAAGGAAGACGATTCTTTATGATTTAATTTAGAAAATTGTGAAAGTAAACAAAACAATTTATGTAAATCAAGGTGAGAATTGTATTTGATAGTGAACACGAACAATTACTTTATTGGGACCTTGGGACGGGGAACTACCAGCTGTTTAGAATTTAGACGGGCAATTGACGCCACCCACCAACCTTACATGCATGTAAAATCACAAAATGCATAACTGACTTACATACCAGTTGCGGGAAACCACAGACATCTTCGTCTATCATTCTCATCCTCTCGTTTACGCTGTTTCAGTTGACGATCTTTTAGTTTCTAAAACCAAGATAGCCTTCTACCCGTGCAGCAGAATATGTGGTAAAACCTTGCTTCCAAGTCCCAAAAACATTCTGTAGATGTACCCGGATATAGTCAGACCTATATTGGCTTACGGCAGCTTCGTTTGGTGGCAAACCGACAGAAAAGTGACCGGCCTAATGGTCATGGTGAAAGTTCAAAGTCTAGCGTGCAGCAGTGAAAATAGCTAAGCATGAGACTGCGATAAGGGCAATAGCTCAAGGTTCTTGGAACACAGTACAAGGCAAAGCTATGTTGGGTATATCAGGGAATACTAGGGAATGAGAATGCTGACGAATTGGCAAGAAGAGGTTCGGAACTAGGTTAGAAACAGTCTGCATCCTGGGCGAACATCCCATTTAGGTGGACATCTTAAGACACTCTTGGCACCACAAGGAAGTTATGGCTTATATACGATAAAGTTAGAAACGACAGACTAATGCAAAAAGATAGAAAATCCTTATTTATCCTTATATGGGTGATTAAGGAGGAATAATACTCTCCGGTACCACATGAAAAAGCTTCATATTATGGAAGAAGGGGTTTTGTGGACAAGGAAGTTCATGAGGGTACAACCCACTTTCTCTGCCACTGTCTAAGTCTCAACCAGCTAAGAAGCAAATTCCTCGGAAGACTCTATCTGATAAACCAGTGAGCGACATGATGAACCTTACCAAATCTGGAGGATGATTTGTATCCCAAACAGAGTAAGTATGATTCAATGTTTATTGTGCAGGTAACGATTAAGGGCAATGGAATGGGCAAGGAACTCCTCTTTGCCTAGCCACGTACATAACCTTTTATTTAAGGCGAAGATTAAATCTTCTCTGCCATGTTGAATCGAATGGATACGATTCGAAGATCCTGACTGAAGCATTGTTTTCCATTCTCTTGCCTGTCTTTAGGCTGTCTTCGTGTAATTCATGGAATAAAATTCTTTCGAATCCTTGGCCAGTGGACATTCCGAGACTATCCAATGCTTGCATTCTTACAACTTGCTACGATTTCCTTGACTACACCCTGTGTAAAGGTGAACAACCTCTTTTTCCCGCCCATCATTTTCTGTAACCACTACAAAATGGGTTGAAAATCAATCTACAAAACATCTTTGTGTTCTACCCTCACAACTTCTTCTTTGAACCAAAATGAAGACATATACTTTATTAAAAATATTACTTACTTGTAAAAGCTTTAACTCCAACTCCAATATTTCCCCTCTTCATCTTATTTCAAATTTAACGAAAATTTAACAAATCAATTTCCGAACACAGCCACGAACTCTGTATTCCGAATTTTCGGAATCTACAAATCTGCATCAGCCGATCGGATGTCAAAAAATGCGCAGCTATGACATTCACTAATAAAGGAAAAAGTTGTAGTGTTGTCTTCTGTTGATTTGTTTTTCAATTTTATTCATATAAACATTTATTTTGTAACTAACTTGAGCATATCAAATAATAAACAAGTTATCATACAAATAGGACATAAAACATTTTTAGAACAATTTCATCACCCACAATGACTTCAAGGAAAAGAAGTGGATCCGGATCGTCGAAACGCCCAAAAGAAAAAGTTGTTTACATTTATGAATTGTTCTTCCGCGGTGAGGATCCTACGGGTGATAGTCCAGAATTTTGGAATGAATTCTTTTTACTTCAACCGAATGTGGAGTCACTAGAGAATGAAATCACCAAATTGGCTGGGGAACAGCTGCTTGCAGTGAAGGCGAATATAAATTTGATTTTTGAGAAATGTATTGAAATTCTGGACACAGGTTGGTTAACGAAATGAAGCAAATCGTTGCCCAGTTACTGTGCAAACAAAACTTTCACTTTTAGGTCACCCGAAGCGAATGTGCAATAGCCTACAGACGTTGTGCTCGTTGTTTTACTCGATTTTTAAGAAGTCCTCGGTGGACACGAGTTTCGATGTTTTGGGACAAATATTCCAATACGATGAGATGTACAAAAAGATGAAGATTCTACTGAATCACTGCAATCAGATTTTGTTGGGTAAGAATCGAAATAAGTTCGAAGAGAAAATAGAAAACTTTGTTCTCTTCCAGGCGACGTGACCGAGAATGCCCGATTCATGTGTCTTAAACTGTTGCTGGTGCTTGTTACTGGGACAGACAACGTTAGTCAAAATGTTATTGTGGAGTATCTAATGCTGCACACTCTATTCGATTCCTTTGTAAGACTGCTTAGTGATCCAACACTGCGCGCTCAGCATGGGCATGACATTGTTATACTCCTGACAGTGCTGGTCAACTATCGAAAACACGAGGCAACGAATCCGTATGTCGTGCAGCTATCCATTCTAGCCGATGAGTTAGCTTTGAATGGCTACGGACAGATGATCTCACAATCGTTAATCGATTTCTGTCGACAGTACATGCAGAGTTTGTCGAATGTGCAATCGTCATCGTGGTTCTCATCGCTTTCGAACATCGTGGGCAACATGTTTGTATCGGACGAGGGATGTGAACGTGTTCAGCAGATAAAGGCGAATAATGGTCTTTTGCTGGCGTTGTACGAGGCAGTCCATCTGAATAGGAATTTCATCACAACCCTGGCACACACGCAGGCAGAGTCGAGTGCACCACCCTCTCCCAGTAATACGTTGAGCCTAACACAACCAGTTCCTGATTTAGCAAATGCCCCTATCATTGACATCACACAGTATCCGACAAATTTGCTTGTCGCCGTCTTTCAGTACTGGTAAGTGGCTTAGTGTACCCAGAGTTCAAAGAGCTATCTAATCACCAAGTGTATCTCCACAGTTCCATAGTTATGCAAGACAACAAGAACGAATCGAGTGTAGCTAACCTAAAACTTTGCTTCCTCATCCTCACCTGCATCTCTGAAGACCAATATGCAAATTCTATGATGCACGACAACAACCTCACTTTCAAGGTAATGCTGCATCGTGCCCAGATGCGACATCGTAAGCTCCACGTCGATCGTGTGGGTAAATCTCAACCGCTTGCTGCAACGCTACTGGATCTCTTGGTCGAGTTTATTGTATCGCATTTAATGAAGAAGTTCCCTATGGAGCTGTACCTACTCTGTGTCGGCGTCATTCAGCGTATTCTCTGCTATCAAAAACGGTGCAGGGTACGCTTGAACTATCCCTGGAAGGAGCTTTGGTCAGCATTAATTGGGCTTTTAAGGTTTCTAGTCAATCAAGAACAGAATTTGGTCAAGAAATGTAACATATTCTACCTCTCGCTGCAGGTTAGCAACCATAAAGTCTCCAATTAGTTGGACTCAGGAATTCATAATCTCTCTATTCTAGGTGGTCAACATTTTCAATTTATTCATCACATATGGCGACACCTTCCTAGCGACAACAAACAGCTACGACGAGCTGTACTATGAATTAAATCGAGAAGAGAAGGTATTCTCAGAAATTCAGGCCATGGGTTAGTTTCTCTGTGTTCCACTCCCCCATCTTTACTCATTGTTCCATTTGCAGTTCTCCGTTATACCACAATGCCTGACTGTGAATACAAGGACGACGTAATCAAACTCCTCAATGCCTTAGTTAATATTTTAGCGATTGTTAAGCATTTTCAATATAAAATTAAGGAATGGCTTGCCGAACAGGGGCTCTCAACACCAACCGAGGAGCAGATTTTAGAAGTGGTCCGTAAGAACTACGATCTAACTTTGAAGTTGCAAGACTCGTTAGATCATTATGAACGCTATTCGGAGGCACCGCGACATTCGGCGTTCTTCACAGCGATGGTAAGAGATGTCGTCATCGATACGAGAAAAAGTATTTATGGATACGTAAAGGAAGCTGTGTCCGTGGTGCCTGAACAGGAGTTGATGATAACATCAACCACAGCATAGACAACGAATGAGTTTTAAGTTTAAATGAAGACTTCTATTTCCTTTTCCTATTACACATCAAAATTTTCAATGTATCGTGCGACTTTTTTTTCCAAATCTATTCAATGAGGGACTTTAAGAGATGATTATAGTGCAACGTTTCAACTTGTCTGTGGATTTATCTGGTATACACGTTTATTATTGCGTATAATATTATTATGACTATAATTATTATTAAACCTATTTTTATTATTGCCATGAATTGAGTTGTTTTATTCGACTACAGTCCAATAATCTGCTTCCTGTTGTGTACTATCCTCACCAGAGAGCTGTCAACCGTAATTGATTTTCTAATTACAAAAGATTTCGGAACTGTTTTTTTCAGTTTGAAGGACACTGTAGCCAAAACGAAGGTCTTGATTAAGCGTTGGATTACTGCTGATTGCTACAACCGTCAGATATTGTTAGTAGTTTTGCTTGAAAGACACCAGCAAAGGTCAGTAATCTAAAGAACTTTACGCAGACAAAGGAAGTAGTCACTGGCGTCTTCGCGAACATTGAATTAGAATCGTCTAAAATGGATTTGGTGGTAAACGAGAATAAAATCTAGTACGTGTTGAATTCAAACACCGATGACTTGGGCCCTTATTGTGAGTGTCGATCAACAATCGTCTCGACAATTGTCGATTGCGTCGATTGATTTGAACTATGGCATTGTGTAACTCAATCGATAGAATTTTAATTCATATATTTTTATTTTCCTTAATATAGATATTTTATTTTTACTAAAATTACTTACATTTCATACGCACAAAACTCTTCCACTTTTCTCGAAAACAAACCATCGACCAGAAATTTCTGATCGACAACAAGCGACTGTCAAATCGACAAATGTCGTTCACAATCAAAATACACAATACCAAAATCTACCATCGATGATCGATAAATGTCGTTCATCGATCAGCTATCGACACTCACAAGAGGGGCCTTGGTTTAAATGTTACGAAGGGCAACTAGCAAATCGTCTACCGATGAAACACTGGCCAATCGCTGTTATTTTGGCTTTAGGAGGCAATTGTCTAGTATCGCGTTCTTCCAAGAAAAATCAGGAAAACGCAATATAAGTCCGTCATCACCGCCCTGTTGTATAGTTCAGAAGCATGCATGGATTTTGTCAGATTTGGATGAAAGTGCATTTTCAAAAGATTCGACTTATGGTCCTATCTGTGTTTATGGTATTTAGAGAAGGTATAATTATGAGCTATGCGGGCTGGACCTGGGTCAAACATATATTTACGTATAAAACGTCTAAGGTGGTCCAACCGGAAGAGTATTTGAATATCAATTCACACTTGAGGGACTATTCAGCAGACGACTACTTAAATTGCGCAAGTTAAGGATGGCCTCAAGCAACTCGGCATATATAACTGAAGATAGCTGGTTAGAGAGGCTTATTCAGCTCTGATTCACTCCGAACTGTAGCGGCAATAGATGTAAAAGAAAGCTGTTTGTTGTCTGGCGTTGTGTCGAATGACGTTGAAGCAGTACACTTGTAATGAATTTCAACTCTGTATTTAGGAAATATATCTTTTTGTAGTTACCTGAGTCGTTAACGTCTGTAATTTTTTTAAGAAGTAGAAATATTATGCTTCTACGGAAGTTTTCCCTCACAATCCATCCATCAGCTATTACTCGAGGGAAACAGGGTGAAACAGTCAGCACTTTTCCATCCGAAGCTTTGTCGTTTTTACTTTAGCTGACAACATTTTGTGACTTCCTCCAGAGTTAATTGTGCGACCAAGCAAAACAAAATGGTAAGTTAGTGATGAGAAAGTGCTTCAAATGAATGTTCACCGAGCGGTCGTTAAACAGTAAACGTTACGAATTTGGATTTTTAAATCGTGATCTTTTAGTTATATCCTAAGGCTAAGCTTTGTGCCAAATTTCAAGTTTCCTAGTTCTACTAGAAATCAATCAAATAGAAATAAGTACGATGTGGTAATCAAAAGCTAAACGGTACTTCCAGTAGCATTAAATTCTTTGTACAGATAGGCCCTACATGATATATAGCCGACAAGTTATGATTTATAAATTTCCCCCAATTAACACACAAAGCGGATCAAAATGAAAATTTTACTTGTAAACATTCGATAATCTTTATGCGGCATACTTATTCAATAATCTTCAAAAGAAAATGAATGCCTGTACTAGGGACCGTGAGTATATGTAATAACGAATTCAATGGTCATATTCTTTTTCATATTCTCAGCATCGACTGTGACTCTACCTCAAGGTGTCCTTTATCTCCACAGGGTTCGGTATGGGTTTGACGCTTGATTGTGTTAACACGTCATTTTTACATTTTTGGTAAAACTTCCGTACATTATTCCTAGTGCAAGATCTCCTGGAGTAACTAGTCGCCGTTGGACTGCTAAGCGAGAGACATAGGATCGATTCTCAAAACCACCAAACGTTTTTTCGCGGCACCACCTCTTCACCGGCATGACAATCTTGTCATAAAAAATCTTCTCAAGCCGCCTTTTGGAGTCGGAAGTAAAACTGTAGGTCCATTCCATTCGTGCGAAGAATATAACACGCACAACATGAATGGTTGTGAGAAGCAGATAGGCCTTGGCTCTCTATGAGCTGTCGCGCCAAATATTTATTTATTTTTAACATCTCTCCACTTCTCAAGCTCATTTTTCTGCGTTTGGAAAAGCAGAGCTCACGAGCAGCCCGCTTTAGCTAGCTGCCTGGTTGAGGTCCCCTTCCACTTGCGTGCGTCACCTAAGTCGCGGTCTTCCTCAATTGCGGTGTGCCTCGGGGGCGGATTCGAGCATTTTTTCGGACCGGAGCATTTTTGTCCTTCCGCTTTTCATGACCCAGCCACCTCTGTCGTTGGACCTTCACTCTTCCGGCTTAGTCGATGTCGCTGTACAGCCCGTACAGTTCGTCGTTGTATCTCCTCCTCCACTCACCGTCTATGCAGACGGGACCGAAAATCACCCGAAGAATTTTCCTCTCGAAGTAGCCAAGAACACCCTCACCCATTTTTGATAAAGTCCATGCCTCTGCGCCGTAGAGCAGGACTGGGATTATTAAAGTCTTATAGAGAAGACTATGCAAGTCAATTGCCTTCTTATATGCCTCTTATTTTATTTCGACCGATTGAATTGATGTTTTCCCCTTTTGTAGTTGAAGGATACATCTTATCCTTTATACAGCATTTAACAGATTTTTTTTCTTCCCCTCACTCTCCTCCACAGGGTCTCGAATCAGAACATGCTTCTTCAATTCACTTGTTGAAAAGAAAAGAAAACGAAATGGAGAACGCAAAGGACTCATTTTATATTTATGTTTATTTTCTTTATTTATTAATAACCATTATAGTCATATATTTGCTGACAAAAATGATATCATATTAAAATTAAAAATTGATTTATTTAAATAATTAAAAAATAATCATACATATTAAACGGCCAAGCAAAATGTATAGACTTTACATTATCATATCTTTCTCCACTTTATTTTCGATTAATATTAATAAAAAAAAAAGAAAAGAGAAACAAGAATATATATAACACATGCACATATGCAAGTCAACTTAATATTTTCTAATGAAAATTAAAAAAAGAAAAATTATATTTTAACTAAATAAAAATGTTTGTTTTTCTTTATAAATGATTCTGAACTTGGAGTAAAGTTTTCTTTTCTTGTTTAAATTAAATCAATATTTACAGTTAATATATAAAATACTTATACTAAAATGTTTCTTTTGTTTTGTTATGTATAAATCGATTTTCGTAAAAATTTATTTCATGCTTTATATTTTATTTGAAAAATTTTGTTTTTATTTCGTTTTTTCTCTCTCGCTAGACACAAAAATACTTACAAAGGCACGAAATATAATTTTTTTTTATTTTCGTTTTTTTCTTTTTTTCATGATTGATTGCTACAATATTTGTTTAGAGTCATTTAACGGTTATAAATTTCAATTATTTACATAAAAATACATTCAATTGGAAAATGATAATGATTTCTCATTGAATTTGTGCAATGAGAAAACATTTTGAAAGAAAAGTCAAAAACTTAAAGAAAAAACCGTTGTTATTTATATTTCCTTTGTTTAAATTTAAAATTAAGTTTATTTCAAAAATGGTCCACTTTAACTGAAACTGTATGTGCTGCAGCATTGCTTGGTAAATCAATGTTATCCCATTCGGTGTGGAGATTCTTTTCACTATCTGTCGCCTTGAGAGCAAGTCCCAGTGATGCTGTTCGACCGGCACAATGTGGGATGTTTAGGGTAACTGGGATAAGAAACTCCAAACCCTGTGGGCCGCACATCACTAAAGGTGAGAGCATTGTTTCACCTAGAGAAGGAGGAAAGAGACAAAACAAACACAAATTTATTAGTAAATTGATGTGAAAAGTGTAAAATGTTCTTAAGTGTGGTGTCAAACAGTGTTACAGTGTAAAAAAAAATAAAATAAGGCAGTCAAACTTGTTTTGATAAATATGTTTTTTTTTTTTCTGTAGTAGAAGGCCAAAAACGTGCTTAATAGTTCAGTTAAGGTATATAATTAGGGAGGCGTTGTATATATATTTTATTTTTCTGTTGGTGCATGCTTTAAAAATAGTTTTTTGAGTTTTGAGTAAGAGAGTAGATTTTTAGAATTTATAACTCTACATAGGTAGCTTGCTAATAGTGTTAAGAGGGCTAGTTCTGTATTAAAATCTAAATTACGCAACGTAAACGAAATAGCAAAAACAAGGCATTCAGGACTTGGATTGCATTAATGGTTTGTCGACTCAAAAAATACCTCACGACCATGGGCATAGTACTAAACAACGTATGTGAAATGTTCAAATACGAAGAGTCAGCAGAATACATTTTGTGTCAGTGTGACAGCTTCCAAATTCTTCCTCGAAACAGAAGACATAAAGTCTTAGTTCACTCGGATTCATCACCAACTCCGGCCTCATGAACGAGCAATTATTTCTGAGAAAATCACACCAGATCCATTTGTTGTCGTAGTGTATAAGGCGACCAGTTCCCACCTCAATAATCAACCCAGAATCTACGACAATGGTTTATTTGACGAATTTATCGTTAACTTTGATAGTAAGGGACGGCTTGGACTCAAAAGCTAAGAAGTTTGAAGATTTACTTATAGCTTAACGAGTTTTACAGGGCCACCCGCAAATCTGGACATCCACAATAACTCATGAATGCCATTCCCGGCGTGATGATGTTTTCAAAAATCATTGAATTCCTTCGCACTTTTGACACACAGCCGCATTCACCAGCATTCATGAGTGCTGAAGATCCTGGATAAAAGATGATATCGGGGATTTTCATATGCCTATGGACGGTAGCAAAAAAGTTAATACCACAGAACTTATTTAGGAGAAGGACCGCTTCTAGATAGATGGTTGGGAGTCTTAACAACATTTAAGGGTGAATCCATGATAAATGAAAAAACTAGACCAAGTATGTATATTTGCGAAAAAGATCTAGATCTAATCTGTTTTTGGACTCTGGACCATTCGTTGCGCTAGGTAGAGGAATGGTGAATGACATGATCGATAAATTGGCCACAAATCAACATCTAAGGAGATGAAAAAGGATGACAAAATGCAGACAAGCCAAAATAATAAATGATATGCCTACCAACTGCGCTAAGACGAAAGCTCTTTGCAAGACGTCAGAAACTCTAGTAGGGTAACTGACAAGACACGAACAATAAAGGTATCATATTCTTCAGATGAGTTTTCTAGGAGATCCTGGCTGCAAATGGGTTCAAACCCCAAGTATTAATCAAATATCTTCCAAATATCTGCAACATCATCTTAATCTCTTGCATAAAGGTGTGAGTTTATGCGTTTGAATCACAGTTTACGAATCCTATTGGCTCTGTGAAACATCTACTCTACTTGATGAAACCATGGATCTTTGAGGGAATGGAACACATTTCTGATATGGACAGATAAGGATGTACATATACAGAGGAAGTGACCTGTGGTCTCTTTCAAGTCTCTGCAACTTGCTTGGTAATGTTTGTGGGGTGTGGAAACATTAGCTGTTTAGTGCCTTAGCCGTACTTTTTAAATCCAGCAGTGTTGCAAGAATCGAGATGAGTCCATCTGTTGTTTGCTTTTCTGGCTGCTTGTATCGAGTGAGTCTTGTTCAACTAATTCATCAGATGTACAATCTACAGGGATGACTTGGTAACAGCAACTACTGAGCATCGAATGACATTGAACTGATCAGCTTTCTCGTTCAGCTAGTCTTTCACTGCAATGAATTCCATTGCTTCTTGGCTGCCGATGTAAATTATTATTTTAGTAGGCGATTTTGGAATTAATAGAGATCTAGGACTTGTGAAGACTAAAACCTAACTAGTAACCTATCACATATCACATCTATCGTCGGTGGAAACATCTTCTCGCTGCAAAGTAAGAAACAATGTCGTTCATAAAGGACGACCAGTAAAATTATTGCCACCCGTCTGATTGATTTTCACTTTTTGAGTAACCTTTAAAGATGACTCTCTGCCTTCCTGAAATGACCTATAGCAACACCGGAACTCATTAGCGAGAACCTTACATGCGCTGCAATGTCTACAAACTAAGTTCGTTTCCCTCACTGTATGCGATATCGACTAGTGTGTAGTGTGATTCAATGCAAGCACACAATTTACGAGAAAAACTTTTACGTAACATTGTATCACCCCACATACCCGAAAGTGTCAAGTGGCATTCGATCGGTATGGACAGTGGTTCATGCTACGTAGGAGTTCGTTCGAGTTCATGTGTTTGTTATTGTTTACACTTTGTCCGTTGCACTCTCACTGCATTTATGTGGGACAAAGGGATCAACTTGAAACTTTGTAACATATGATCGGGTCAATACTCTGTAAGAATTGATCGGGTCATATGCTTAGAAAAGTATAGTTTTAGAGTAAGAATTCGAGTATAAATAGATGGATATGTTCGAAATAAAAATCAGTCTTGAACACAATCTTGACTCTCAATCAATTGCGGCAGTAATTTGCCTCCTTTACAGCGAGCTGCGCTTTAAACAGCATAGAAGAGCGTGCTACGCTTAAATAGCTTAGGGTGGTAGGCTACGGTACCCGAAACCTTTACACGGCAAACTTTACAAGTGTCTGTGGACAGACATGCTTGTCGAATCCAGGCTTATTAGCGAAATTCAGGAAACATTGAAGTGCTAAGTGATAACCACATGAAAAATCACGACAAATGGAACTAGGTTCCCAAAAGGTAAGCGTAATGTGGCGAAACATTCTCCGACCTTAACCGATGCACATCTTCCATTCATCAATGTTAACTGTGACGTCACAGTTATCGAGTCGTAATCCTTGATTTCAGAAAATTCACTGACTTCTCTGTGAGAAACGGAAAAATCGGTGGCTCAAGTGTACATCTCCAAATCATTGCTTGGAAGATTCGAAATGGAAGCTATTAACAAAACCGCTCCATTTGGAGACCGCGTGTTAAAGAGATTCCTAAAAACCGCGTCATTTAACCTAAAATAAAGGAAGAAAAGGACATAAGGAGCAGGCACTTTATACACAAATTAGTTTACATACACTAAAGCCACGTCTAAAGAGTCTACTAGAAGCAAGATTAGAAATAGGCGTCTACAATTTAATTAGAAAGAAGCAACACTCAAACACAAATCAAACTATATACACTCACACACACGCTCACGCAGTATTATATAATGGAAATTTGTTTACAAAAGTATTGGTGACAGTGTTTTAAGTGAAAAAGAAAAGAGTGACAAAGAAAAAAGCAAAACAAACAACAACATCTAAGGAACAAAAAATATTTCATTAGTTTGTACACAAACCATTTTCCATATCCAATGGCGGTCCGCCAACTGTTTCGCCCATTCGCGGATCGCTCACAGTGAAGTAGATCTCTTGTTTGACGCCTGGCAGTATCGCTCCTGGTGGTATTTGTAGCGATACATTCCAAAAGTTATCGGCCAGTGTTCCGCCGTTGTGGTCGAAGACACCTTTTGTTGTTATGGGCTCTCGTGGCACCGTTGGGAATTGCTGGCTTGTTGCGCCCGCTGAGACTGTTGGAGCTGTTACTGGGCCAGCCATTGGCAGGGACATGTCGCTGGCATAGGGAGTACTTGTTGCGTTTGGCGGTCCTACTGGAAGACTCGCCTGTGATGTATACTGAGTTTCGAGTGATGTTCGCGAGACGGCAGTACGCCGCATATTCGATATGTGATAGGGAGATCTAATGGCGGCTGTTGGAGAGAGTAAGGGTTTGGGAGGTTCTATTAGCATTCCGCAGGCTTCATCTTGATCCTCTTCTACGGGATCATCTTCATCGGACACAACGTCGTCCTCTGGTTCAGCAAGACTGGCTGCTGCCATTGCGGGCATGACCGTTTTTTCTATCACCGTGTCAGCTGACAATTGTAGATCGGATTGTTTGGAATTGTCAAGGGTTTCCTCTTGGGACGAACCATTGCTGCCACCATCATTACCGTTAAGCACTACGACGTCGGTTTTTTCTTCTTTTCGTTCATCGGTTTCATTTTCTCGTGACAGAAGTATACTGCACTCTTCCTTGGTCTCATAGATTGGTTCAGGTCTCACCACTTCCCGTTTGGAGACGTAAATTGGTTCGGCCATGGATTCCATTGTGTCGCGGCGTGTTTGGTAAATTTGCTCTCGCAACTGAGATCTTGTTTTGAGACCGCTTTCTTTCACCTCACGGCGAGACTGATAGATGGAGTCACGTTCGGATTTGTCGTCTCGTTCCGATTGACTACTGCTGGGTGGGCTAAACTCCCTTTCAATGTCCTTCTTGCCTGCAGCGATGCGTTCTTGCATTTCCTTCTTGGATTGATAAATCTGATTGCGTTGAACCTCTCGTCGGGTTTGATAGATTGGATCTTCATTGATGTCCATTTGTTCGGGATAGAATCGCCGGCGTGTCATAACCTCCGAATTAGGAGGTCGTCTTGGCTCCGTTAGCATATAAGCACCCTGCCGACTTTGATAGATCTGCTCTTGAGTGTAGGCCTCTGGACTTTGCATGCGTTGTGATGGTCTTCGACGTGGATCTGTCGTACGATCCGCAACACTTGTACTATGACGCCGAACAATACGACGACCACCGGCTGCTCTGTTCGCTGCCATCATTTCCGCTTGTCTTCGTTCTAAATCTATCAAAGCTCGGTTCGCATACATATCATCGTAATTTTCTCGATGGCGCGGAGCTATATTTCCATAAATATCCTCACCCTCAAGGTTTTGATACGTGCTATTCATCATTTCTTGTTCCTGGCCGTAGTACTGCGCAGGTACACTCGTCGCTCGACCACCATTGTAGTGTATTCTCGGATCATGCATTCCAGCGGGATATGTTGGATAATCATCGGGATATTGAAGCCTTCCGATACCACGCTCCATCATGGAATATTGCCTTCTAAGAGGTTTTGACTTTTTATCCGACTCTGCCATGCTATTCATGCGACGCAAAGGACGCGTGGACTTAATAAGGGCGTTCTTGATCGCTGTGAGGGGAGATTTTAGAACGGATTTCTTTTTCACCTTTGGCAACGGCGGTGGTGGTGGTGAATTCGGATACATGTAGTATTGTTGCTGTTGTTGATGATAAGCGGCAGCTGCATTATTAGCAGAATCTGGATAAACGGCGCGTGAATGATGTTGATGGACTTGGTAGTAGTTACTGTACCGCTCGTCATACGGCTCCATATCGCTGTTGTATCGATAAAAATTTGTTATATACGTGTGTGTGTGTGAGAGACGGACATGGCATATAAAAGGAGGTTTGTTTAGTTTAGTATCGGGATGAAGTGGAATAGGAACTGGGTTGGATTGAAGTGTATGTTTCTCATAAATACAAAAAAATCTGGGGATCAATACAAGATTCTTTTCTGTTCTCAGAACTGGACATTTTGATCAGCTCTATAGCACTGCAACTTCCCATACGAAAGAAGAGTTTAACTTACTGGAGGTGAGTAAGTTAAGAATTTAAGTCGTGCCAAATCCCATGAAGATGCTTCTTTGGAAGGCTTTAGGCTATCGATACCTTACAAGGAATACCTGTTCGCTGATTATGTTTTAATTCGAATTCTGAAGCTCAAGATTTGGGTCTCTAAGCAGACAAAGACTGATTCAATTCGCTTAAATTATATCAGAACGTTTGAGATTAACAATAGTACTCAACATCTTCAGAGGATGCGTTGATCCCAATGAAGAAGCTAGAACACATCCCAGGTATATTTTCCCAAAATACTGCGCTCATTCAAGATGGAAAAAATTCTTTTTGGTGGCAGAAAGCTCATCTTTTTTTTCAGCGTAAGTATCTTTGCGATACTTGAGGTTCTAAAGTACCCGATTCCCACTATAAACGTGTTCTATGAAATAAAGGAGCAAGTTTGGTTCTCTTATATTCTTTCCGAGATCTCATTGAAGTCATCACAGAATGGGTTGTCTAGTGAGTGAAGTGACCACCCACGAAAGCAAGATATGATGTGGTAGTGGCCAGCAAATGTTGTTTATGAGCTGTCCATCACAATCTAAGTAGACTATGAAGAACTTCGCGCTGACTCCAGACGCTTCCATTCGATATTGTGTTTGTAGCTCATGTTGAAGTCAATTTCAATGGGCATATCATATATCAGTGCTGAGGCAAGTGAGACAGTGATCCTACCTTTTTGCACAAGTAAAGAGCGTAGTAGCTCATTTTCTCACACGTTCGGCAATATTTTCTCTCCAGAATGAGTCCGAGATAATTGGCACTATCTTGAAAACTCAGAGGTGTTGGGATTATGGGTTTCTAAGTTAAAAGGACCAGCTCCGTTTTAGACGGATGGACACTAAGGCCACAGCTGTTTGTTCAAGATATAAGCTTGCTTACAGGAAATTCAAGAATATCTGCCAATGGCTGGGGGCAATTACCCGACAAAGAGATAGAAACACAGTAAGGGTACGGAACCATGCCACTTTCCGCACCTATCAGCTTGAATAGTTCGTTAAAAACAAGGTTTCATAAAAAGGAGATAGCACAACTCCGTGAGGTGTACTTCGTTGCGGCTTTTTCCTAGCGGAATTGTTAGACTAAGATTTCCAAATGATTAGAGCATTGATTGCCAAAAAGGTGTCAACGATATTGAATGCTCTTTCAATAACTAGGAAAACAACCATTATGTATGTCTTGAGCATCATAGATTGTATAATCAAGTGAAGAGCCTTTGATTATTATTATATAATTATTGGTTAGGCTCTGCGACAGACGCATGTGGCACTGCGACCTAAAATATCTATTGTGCCTGGAGCCAGTTAGACAAGGAGGTCCTCTATCTTCCTAATAAAGTTGATGATATCTCCAGTCGAGGCATTACGAATGTCCTCCGGTGTTAGGAATTATTTGTGGAGAAGGCGCTTCCTCACTCTGCAGATAGCCACAAATTCACATAGTTCATGTTCCACTGATTCATCTTTCTCTAAACAAAGTCGGCATTCAGATTCCTGAACTATATTAAGTTTATAGATGTGATATCTGAGGCTGCAGTGACCGGTGAAGTAGTCGGCAAGCCTTCTGATATCATCCTTTTATGATTGAGAATATTTTTAATGGTTTTGTTCAGGGGTCAGATGGCTATTTTAGCCAGTCTAAGTCCCTGAGTGTTGTTCCAGTAGAATATGAAGTTTCGTTTTTCCTAGCTACCCAGACTCAATTCTGAAGAGTCTATCCAGAGCATGTTTATCTTTAATTCCTCTGTGTCCTGGGGTACCCACCAGAGTTTGACTTTATTTCGCTCTGAGAGGTTTTGGAGAATATTGAAGCAGCCTAGAACGGCCCTTGGGTTAAAGTAATTGGAACTCAGTGCTTTGAGCGGTGCTTGGCTATCGGCGATAGACATGCTGTGATTTGGATCGGTAATACTACTTTAGTGCATAGCAAGTATACCAAGGGCTTCCAATTCAGTTTTTGGTCGGGGATCATGAACAGACACTTAGAAATGGAAAATAGCGAGAGTGGTTGAGAGGATGCTGAAGCTTACTATTTCGGTGTTGGTTCTGACCTAGTCTACACAAACTTCTAAGCTTATGTAGCTTAAATAAAATTCAATAGATCTCAGATCGTATGATATACACATGGTAATGTTTGGTTTTAAAGAATTATTGTATACCTAAGCTGAAATAGTTTTCAAATTTTATTATTATTTATTAAAATCCTGAAAATATTTTGTTTTTTTTTTTTTTGATTCAATCACACTCATTCACACACGCACACACTCTAGGCTTCAAAAAGATGCACAAATACTAATTGTGTATGAATGAAAAAAAAAATTAAAGCCTTTCACCATTATTCACCATGACATTTAGCGTTAGTTAAAGAAAAAAGAAAATTTAACCTTTAACCCTTTTACTAATATAAAATGAGAAATTTAATTTTATTTTGTTAAATCTATTCCCAAATAGAGAAATTGTTTAGTCACACGACAAATATGGAAATGAAAAGAATAAACAAATTTAAATTATAACAAAGAAAATTGCTTATTTTCACCCGAAAAATGTTTTATTTTGTTTTTAGTTTAAGGTTAATTGTTTAATTATGAAATTCTCTTAAGTATTTCTTTTGTTTTCGTTTTCGTTTTCGTTTTTCAGAGTGTCTTTTTTGTGCGTATGTCAACAAAATGTGTTTGAACCAAAAAATAAAGAAAAAATAAACAAATAGCGATAGATTCTCGATTTAAAATTAGGTAGCCCGCAAGGGTTTTTATGATGATGAATGTGGAATGAAGGAGATAATGAAAACACCAATTAATGAATTTTGAAACAAAATAAAATAAACATTTTTCGTTAGAAACTAAAACAATATAAATAACACATGCAGAGGAGAAAATGTTTCTTTTTCTTCTGGTTTACCTATTTTATTTTATTTATCATCTCAGGGGGGGAGATGGGAATTATAGAAATGTTCATATAAATCAAATTTAACTGGGGGTTTTTGTGGGGGGGGGCGAAATTAGACAAACTTACCTCATATTATGATGGTGCCCGGCAGCGCCTATTTGCGGTTTACGATATAACTCAAATGCTGAGCCACGCTGCTCTCGACTGCCGGCCAAATCGAGGGCATGCCGTTCTGGAGTGTGCGGTGGTAGGTTAGCTGTGAGAAAAAAATAACAATTATTTAGTTAATTTATTGCTCAGAAACAATCATTCAAAAACTAGTCAAAAGAAATATATGACTGTCTTGGATAACACTTCCGCATAATGGTTCGGTAGACAACAAACTACGCAGTTAGATTCATAGAAGCTTGAAAGTGTGTGTCATCTATCATCGAATGACCTTGCCAAACTCTTTTGACGTTTGTCAACTTTAGTAAAAACTCCTTGGCATGAAACAGAGTGATTAACACGATCATAAAGTTGCTACAAAACACTTGGTAAAAAGGTTTAGACGGTTTCCTATTTCCTTATTTTGAATGCGGACGAGCAGAAAAGATGGAAGGAACTTTTCGTTATGATTTTGCTGGCGATGCACATTTAAATCAAAATAAACTCTTTGAAAGAGCTTGGGACGCACGCCAATGATTAGAACAAGGATGTGATATTCAAACTTCTTAAGAAACTAAATTTAATTCACTGCAAGAACTAGTTAAGCATTTTTTCAGGTAATAAATAGCACACATAATGGTAGATCGAATGAAGGAAGATCTTAAAGACACAATTAAGGGTGAACAGGCAGGTTTCCGTTCTGAACCTCTTTGTATCGACCATATCAACACCTCGCTAATCATCATTGAGTAATGCGTTAAAAAGCGATCGCTAGTTGTGATTAAGATATTTCTACCTCATACCTAACGCAGTACCAACATCTCAGCTGCTGTACTGAGGTTTTTGTCACCAGATTAAGCTAGATCTAGATCCTACGAACAGATACCTGCTCCTGTTCTGTCATCTACTACGAATCCATCACGTTCACCAGTCGGTGTCTACGAAAGGATTATCGGGCCCAATCGTTTCTTTAATCAACGCAGTGTAAGAGAAGAAACTGAAGTGAAGCTACGGGACATTAGTAGAAATCGCCCGCAGAGAAGTGGAAAAGAAATAAGACGAAATAGGAAAAAACATTGCTAAAGCCGGTTCAGGAACGTTCAGAAAATAATAAATCTCGATCTCAGTCTTGTTTTTCGCAGATAAAGCATAATACTCGTGTCTTACCTTAGACAGAAAGTAAAATAGAAACCTAACAACTAAAATTGTGACTGAAATAGGATCCGCAAGATGTAAAAGTAAACTTCATAATAACCGACCCTTCACTTTCAATCTTTATACCAAAATGTGCCGGTACTTGCAAGCGAAGGCGTATGAGGAAATTGGTATACAGAATGAAATATTCATAAACAAATGTATGTAGGTACTTTGTATAATCAAAACCATAAATCATATGAACAAAGGGTAAAACTCACCAATTGGTGGAGGATGACCGCGGTGCATATACTGTTGTCCTCCTCCTGTATAAGGATGTCCATTGCCATTATATCCATTCGCCGGTGGATAGGGTGGCTGTTGACCACCTCCATTGTAATGACCACCACCACTACCACCTCCGCCGCCGTTACTACCATAACCATGATTTGGTGGTTGGCCAGGTACATTTGCATTGGATGTATGCGGTGATCCAGGTGTTTGTGTATGATGATAGTGCGATGGTGTTGGAGGATAAAAGAATCCATTTGGTGATCGTGGTGAACCAGGTTCCTATAGAAAACAAATGAAAAATACAATTTAAACACATTTCTTTCATGGAAAACCCAAATAAAAAACTCACCCCATTCTCCCATTGTCCACCACCGCCCTGTATCGGTGGACGATAATTCTTCGGTTTCGGTGGTGGCACCGGTTTAAATGGCCCACCACTTCCATTCGGTGTACCGCTTCCATTTCCATTGACATTCGGCGGTGGAACAATCACATGTGGATTTTTTGGTATTTTCGAATAGTCAGCTTGCGATGCTGAATTATTTCGGCTGCGATTTTTCATTATTTTTTTTTTTTGTTTTTTCATGGTGGATGTGAATAAATAAAAAACCGAAAAAAATGACGAAAAAATGGAAGAAAAAAACAAACATAAACATAAAAATGTATGCAACAAACAAAATTAAAATACAAAACACACACAGAAAGTTAGGGGGGAAAGCAAAGGAAACAGAAAATAAAGCGTGACCAATGCGACAAAATTACACACTGACAAGTAAAAAAAATAGTCCTTTTCGGCAGGATATCCAACAACAAAAACAGTGCTAGGGGTGAAAGATTGAACTTTTTATTTTTATTTTTTAAACGAGCGTATCGTATCGTGAGATAGTGTGAAAAATTGGTTTCATATATGAAACTCCTGATTGTACATCAGAACAGAGTGGCTGTTGCGATTGATAACGTAACTTTAAGCCTTGCAGATGGACATACTGCCTAATAACATTTGGAGATAAATTTTATTGGGAAACATAACAGATAAAAACAATTTTTTGTACGAACGTTATGAGTTTGAGATTTGATTGACAGGAAAATGCATGCAATGTTTAGTTAATAAAAGAAAAGAAAACAAAAAAAAAAGAAAAACACAAATCAGAGTTATGTTATTTTTTTTCGTTAAGGTTAGTTGTTTGTAGGTTGTATTTTCTTTTTTTTTGGTATAAAAAGCGATAGAGGATTGAATTAGTAGGGGGGAAAGCGTTTGTCTTACCTGTATTTGCCGTAATCGGTTTTTGTTTCGAGAATTTGTTTGCGCGGACTGCTTTCGAGACCCAAATTTGAGGGTCTTGGTGGTGTGTTGAGAGCTGCATTTCGGGGATCTATAAATTAAAACAAAATTAAATAAGATCGTGACACAAAAAAACACCAAACGTAGTTGGAAAACTACAATATCAACCTAAATGCCACTTGCTGGATGTGAGACTTCACCACGTTCAGCTGGTGCAGGCATTTTCTCAGGAGCACTAATTATATTTTAGTTCTATCGACTTCTTCCAGCGTCTACCGAGCAAACTTGCCAGCAAACCGAGAGTCGTGTCAGACCATTGGTTACAACAATTTCTTCAGTGATATACAATTCAACAACCAAATTGATACCACATGAAGGAACTTGCTCGGTTGAGCTATTGGTTCCAAATCAATTTCAGTAACATAGAGGGAAGTTAATAAGCCGGTAAACAAACCGAGCGAGGATAAACCTTTCACAGTTCACATTCCGATGAATGATGTGAAGAATAACATTTTCTCTCACTATCTATGAAAGGCCAATGCTAGGTGAAATAGCTTATACAACTGTGCGATATCCAGGAAGATATGGTCCTCATACAATCCGGCTACAAGTAATAATGGGAACGAACAGGAAAACCTTGCTAGCCATAGCCAGACTTCGCACACTAAGCCAACTCGTCCTCAAGGTATGTAATTGCAAACGTGAACTGAGTGCTGAATTCCATTGGAAAACAAAATTTATCAAATCTGTACGTCTCTTTATCTGTACCTACAACTACAGCTGCAGAAGCCTAGCGGATTTATTTGAAACTTCAAAAGATTTGAATCACCGTCCCAAGATTAAAAATTCCAATTTCATAAATCATGGTGTAGGAAGAGTGGTAACATTAAATAAAACGTAGATCAGCGGGGGAACCAGGTAAAAACAACAAAAAAAACTTGCATTTCCTAAGGTTGTCTCCCTATTTCAGTTCCACCAACTACCCTCCAACTGTCTGGTATTACACAAGCCCCTACAGAAGTTCACTTCAAGTACTTACCAATATTCCTCGCCGAAGTCATATCATGATATTGTGGTCTACCCGGGCTATTCTGTCGGTTTAGATCATTAGCGCCGATGAAATTTCTCGCATGATGATCATGAACACTTCTGTATTCTGGTGTATTTGGATTCATTCCTCCTGGAGGCAACGGACGTCCACCACTGCAACAAAGAGAGAAAGAACACAAAAAAATCATTAATTTGCTATATGCACCCCAACTCTTAGTTTGCTTACGACAAACACATACTTTGTATTCGGTACTGACTTGAGATCATCCGGTGCGTTCGGTCCCAGCCTTACATTCTGAACGGACAATTGTGTGGTATTGTACGAATCATAACTGGACACACTATCATAGGCCGAACCATTTTGTTGCGTTGGCTTAAGTGGACTTGCAACCACTGCACTCATTCTTTGTTGGCGATCCAATGAGCTTTGTGTTCGATCCATAGAATCGGTGTTTGTTCTTGACACATATTCAGCTTGAACCTCATCACTGACAGTTGGCTTGCCAAAGAGACGTTCTTGAGCCGATCGACCAATCGTTCCACCAGAACTATTCGTACGTGACGGTGTAAGGCCAATTATATCTGAAGGTTTTACCTGACGATCAACACGTGGAGGCAAATCTGGTGCATTAATCCCATACAACGATTGAGGACGTGTATTCGATGGAGTTCCATTGGGATCTTGATTCACTGATTGATTAACCGCAGCTGGATAACTATACTTGCTCGAGATGCTAGTATCCATAGTTTGACGACGATTCTGCGGTGGATTTGGATGTTCATAGGGATTCTAAAAGAAAAGTTGAACGTTAGCAAAAGTTCACAGGTTCCCCCATTTTGTGTATACACATAGATAGGATAGGCTCTCTTTCTCTCCAGTCAAGCGTATGGTTATTCATAAATGTATTTATAATGTAAATGTGTTTGATTGTGTCCTCTTACCGTATATGGAGGCGGTAATCCTTCACCAATTATGTCTCTATCCCTATCCAAGTTATCCTGATTAGTTGCAATCGATGGATCTGAGCTGGATTTAACCAATTGCGGTAAATTGCCAAGTGATAATGATGTCGATGGTCCAGGACTTAATTCCAAATCGGATTCAGGACTTGATGCATACGATAGACGGGATGTGGTCATTGGGAAAAGGAAATCATCGGATAGGGATTCAACGGGCTATAAGTTCGTTTTTTTTTATAATTTTCAAGAGGACGTTTAATTTAAGCGGAATTATAGTTTAAGTCGCGAAAATTCAACAAAAAAATAAAGGAAAAGAATAGGATAAGGAAAAACAAAGAAAAACACAAAACAAAAATAACACGAACGTTATTTTTTCATAAAAAAAAAAAAACGTAAATTAAAAGTAAAATTGAAAAAAAAAGAAGGAAAACATTATCGATGATGATTCGCAGGATGATTGGTTGATTTTTTTTTGTAGTCGTTGGCAATTTATAATTAAGGATCAGGATAAGCAAGGAGATGACCAGATGATGAATATTAATTTTTTGGTTTTTATGTAAAAAGAAACAAAACAAATTGGAAAACATTTAGTTAGCATTATAATTGGTAATTTAATTCGAGTAAAATGTGCGATAATGAATGATGAATTAGTAACAAATGTGGTGATGAATTGGTTTGTTAATTGTTGATGTACATACATAGGTGTGGTTTATATCGGTATAGTTTAATCGTATATTCTCTGCGATGAGATGTCTTCGTTCAAAATTTCGGAAGTACGACGAAACATTGAAGAGATTCTCTTTTTGGAAATTTGCTTAATTATCAAATTACCCACTTATTTATAAAATGTTGGGGACGGATTGCGAAGTTATATTCATCAGTACGAACTCAAAAAATCAATCAATCTATGGCAAATTCAATTTGCACGGTTATCAGCGCACACTGGAACGACACGTCGACTACAACTGCCGGGGACAATTTTTATTCACCGACTTACAGTGGGTACATATATTCTATCGCTTCCACAAGGGCCGTGGAAACACATTGAAGCGCGGACATGAGTATGACACAACTATGACGACTGTCGCAGGTAATGCAATTAACAGTGAGTACGAACGGGCAGTTCAGTTGCTCTCAATAAAAAATCAAATGGATAGACACTTACGAATATTGATCCAATTGTGCCATGCAATGCTGGGAAACACACTACGCTCCGTGCACTTCGAAAACTGCTCACCTGAACATTTCGCAACTCACACTGTCATGTGACTTTTTCAATATCGTGCTGGAACAGATAGTGCGCACGGTAGGTGCTGACACAGAAGGCACTCATACAAATTTGTTCAGCTGGTGGGATATGCAGACGATATTGATATCATCGTACGCATCCAAAATGCAGTGAAACAAGTTGTTCTTGAAGTCCAATGAGGACAAAACTAAGAACTTTTTTCAATGAACAAAGCAACATCAGTCCAAGGTATAGGACAGTACATCACTTCTTTCTCGACAACCAAAATGGATGCTCTACAGAACTCAGATCTTGTTCATCTTATTATATAGCTCCCAAGGAGTCCGCTTCGAGTAAAATAATTCAATATTCATCGTCAAACAATGCTCCAGCGAAGAAGATCTTTGAATTTTAGCTCATAGGTTTGAGATAACAAGGAAGACCGATCGAGTGAGTAAAAATCACTCGAGATTTTGCAGATATGTAGCACTAAAATGAGATATTAGTAGAAAATATAGTGACATAACACATTTTTTTCTCAAGCAAGACGTAGTCGTACGAATGCAGAGGTTGTCCAATTCACCTGGGAAATTAAATCGGTTCGTCGTCTGTTTTGTGAATAAGGCGTCTTGGTTGGAAGAGCAAAGGACCTGAGAAGAGTGTGTGTCTGAGATTGATATCTCTGTCTGAGTGGTTAACAACGGTTCCTCTAAGGTTTTTACAGATTGTCAGGACAAAATGTTTGGGATAATGAATCCAACTGCTTATCTAGATGAGACGATCATCAGAACGAGTCGATGTTCGAAGAAAATACTGGCTAGCTGACTAGGATATGTACAGCAAATGGACATCGGCTTTTTGGCGCAGACTTGCTGCGGTCGATCGAAAAGATATTGGAACTTCCCCGATCTGCAACAGCTGGTTAAAGATTGACTGACTAACGACTCTTGTTGGTTTAGATCCAAGTCTTATCTGTCCTAGATTGATTGATTGATATAGTTCACACATTTAAACAAAGTTGTTCAAATATCCGATACATCAACAATTTAACAATTATTTTTGCTAGTAAAACAATAAAATACAAATGTTATGAATGATCATGCAACAGTTAACAAATAAAACAAAAACAACTACAAATAAAGCAACACTACGCCAATAATACTCTTACAATACAACAAAACTATATAACTACTGATCCGTGATGCTATACAGCAAATCAACTGGAATGGATTTCGCAAATACGGTCCATTCCATTGTGTACCACTGGCTGTGGCAACATACACAAATTATAGCAACACTTATCGACTGAAAACGGAACACCATGTGACAACTCTCATGCGCTTCTATTTGCGACGATATTCCGCGCAGCTGGAATTGGAACTCCCCCCTTGTCAAATGTATCACCATTGGGTTGGTCACACAGGGTGCCAGCACTTCCATTAACACTACCCGTTCCACTTCCACTAGAACTTGATTCGTATTTGCCGTTATTGCGACGCATCCTCGATGCATTCGATGGCGTCCCAACCTCATCCACTGATTTTTCTTTCACATTCCGATTGTTATTCAAATTCAACTCATCGTCGGTTCCATAGCGTAGATTCAAATTCGAATCAAACACCGATGATGAGGTGTAAAGTTCGTTGTAATAATAAGGCGTGGTCCGACGTTCGGTACGATCCACACGAGGTGTACCGGTATTAAGATTCGATAGCGAGGAACTATCACGTTTACTATAAGACTGTATGTTGCGATTGTCCATAGTTGACAATCGCATTTGTGGCTGAGGTTGGGCCAATCCACCGGGCATCGATGAAGCGGGCTTTATTCCCGACATCACTGTCGAGGGATACGATTGCATTTGTTGTTGCATAGAAGATATGGGCATGGATGCGGGTGGTGTCAGTGGGTGGAAGTTCGTCGTATGGAGTTGCATTTGAATTGCGGCAGGTGATGGGCGTGGTGGAGTTTGAGGTCGAGTGGGAGATAAGGAAAAGGAAGTACGACCTGCTGAATAACTTGGTACGGATGTTGGTCGACAACATGGAAGATTACAAGGTGGGGCTATATATGGTGGGAAAATCATTTCGGTTGGGGATTCTGGAAGCTGTTCGGGGTTTGGTTTTTGTGGATTGTGTGTGCGTGTGTAAAGTGTAAAATTAAAGAAAAATAAAAAAAGAAGAAAAGATAGAAAATTATTTGTAACCCATCACCTTATGATGATCATTATGTTTTTAGTTAATTAAAAGTGTACATTGCAGCTAAGCTTTATAAGTCTGGTGATTGATTATTGAGAATTATTATGCATTTTAGTGGTTCAACGCTGTACTTTTCGGATGCCAAAACTGTGATCTAGTCGAAGTTTCAACGATATCAACTTGCACGGCTATATTTGAAAGACTAAAAACCTTTGCTTTGATGGCACTAATTCTCAGTTCTGGCTATTCTGTGCAACAGCAAACAGACATCATGTGTATAATCTCCTATTATGTTGTCGATCAAGGAGGACCCAGCGCGAGAGTATCAATTGGAAAGTTGACTTCAAATTTTCTGCAACTCGATATCTTTGTCATTTTGTTGGCCACTCCATCATCACAATTTGGATCTCTACTTCTTCTCTTCGAAGCATTCTCTTAAGCATTCTCAATGAGTGGATGCAGACGGTATGCCAATGCTTTGGTGTCGCTGGGAATAGCTAGAACATGTGAGAGCATGTAGCGAGAGAGCGTCATAATACGTTGTACCTTCTTCTTTTTATTTCATGCGCTACAAGTACTCAAGCTCTCCCCGTCTACAGATGTCTACAGATGAACATCTAATGTGAAGTCGCTGCCTTGCATTGATACTAGACTCCTATCGAGAAGGCAGGAACGAACTAATATGTATGTTAACCGACAGCTCAGTACCCCATTGAACCACCGAAATGCAAATTGCTCCCCCTTTCCTCCCTACACCTCATATATCTACAGCAAACTTTAAATTAGATTACAAAACATAATGCTGCACAGTCAGCCAAGATGCTTTATCGGCGTAAAATTTCGTTTAAAACCCACCACCGAGCCACGAACGACATTCATTCCAAAAAAATAATTATTATATGAATTTACATTTACAGTGCAGCGAACATCTATTAAATAATTTAACTTCGGTCACCAGTCCGCTAAACTTACCTTAGTCTCTGACATCCAAACAGCGCCGCTTTGCTGCAGATCAATCGCTTCACGTAACTTACGATACCACGATTCGGTATCGTTTAGCACAATTTGTGTGCTGAAAATATGCGACCAAACACGTTCTAATTTCTGACATTGTTCTAACAGTTTTTTCGAACTCTTATGTGCCGACTTTGGTATACCATGACGCATCTGTTTGATCACATGCTTACTGTCGGTCTTGAGGAAGATCACAATTGGATAGAACTGAGCATAGTTGAGACGATCCACGGCATTTGGAGTAATATCGAGTAAAGCATGCTTGCCGCGATCCATAATATCACGGATATTCGACAGTCTGACGATACGACATTTGGAATTGGTCTTGTCGTCATCTTGAAGTGGCGCAGTGAATTTATCGGGGAAATCTTTGATGAGTTTTTCACGTGAAATATCAGATACTGGTCCAAAGAGGACCACAGGACGAACAAAGCCTGGATGACGTAGGACAACGCGTTCGTAGGCTGGGAATTTAGAGATGGAATCGGAGAAAACAACATCGTCCCAGTTCTCGCGGGAAAGACTCTTTGAGCGCCGATGTGTTGATCTGAAAAAGAAAACAGTAAGAGATGGTCTAGATCTACATGATTGTTTTCGAACTTACCGCCTCCTTCTGAAGAAGTTACCTCGTGACTCTGAAGCATTCATTTCCTTCTTTGTCGCATTAAATTGTGCAGTGGCCAGTTCCTCAGCACGAGACTTATTTGGAATCACACCACGTTGCATTTCCTGATGGCCACGACCAATTTTCAACACTTGCCATGAACCTACCACTCCATTGTGGAGGGTGTCAATCACCCGAAAGACGTCACCAGCTTTAAAAGCCATTTCACCCTTGGACGGATTGTCACAGTGGAAATGAGTTTTAATGTGGAACGAGTCACCCCGCTGATTGGCGACCACCTCCTCGTACTCCTCTTTGCAATATTGGACAATCAAATCGATCCGATCTTGAAGACTTAGAAGAAAAAGAACCGCCTCTTCCCGTGTCACACCATGCATATCCATATCGTTTACTTTGAGAATTTTATCGCCCGGCGTCAGACCTTGCAACGAGGCAGGACTTCCTGGCTGCACAGCTGTAACAAATATTCCAGCTTCGTTGCCCCCAGTTAGTCGGATTCCCACACTTCCCTCTTTTTGAAACGAGATAAACCTAGGTTCTGCTGATTGACGGGACCGCTGCAAAGGATCATCTTCATACAATTGTCTTCGTGAACTATAAAAATCCTCGCCAGCTCCACTACCACGAGGCGGTGGAGGTCTTGGAGGCTCATCTGTTCTCGTCCGAGAACTATTACCATTTGGCGGAGTACTTGGACGGTCTAACTGTGACAATGAGACATCCATGAGTGGTCCTCGTGAACGCCCACGTGGCGTTAAATTACTTTTCTCATCGACTAACCCAACTGGACCATTGGAAGACCGAGTCGGTGGCTGTACATAGAGGTTTTGGGATGAATAACTTGCTCCTCCACCCAAATAAGGATCATCTAGGTTATTACTGCAATTTGAAACTTGCTGTGTATGTGAGTACAGCGATGATTGTGTTGTTGAATTGTTCAAATGATTTGTATTGGTATTCGTGACCACTCCTTGGTTTGTGATATCCCGAAGGACCACTAAATTTAAACGTTCCTTACATCCGTCAATGATTTTCTTTGCCTCTTTGAGGCTCATTGTGTCACCACAATTTGTATTGTGTATTCTACTAATTATGTCTCCCTCCTGTAAGGAATATCCATTCGCAGCAAGTTGATCTCGTGCTTTCGTAGAGATTTCCTAAAAAAAAACAATTACATTAGATACTATTACTGCGGGCATACATATTTGGCATCCTCATACCTTTATAAACAATCGGCAGCCTAATACAACTCCGTAGTCTTCTTTTTTACTTGATTTGGTTAGAGTTACTTTGATGGGTTGTCCTGGACCGGGTGCATTTAAAATTGGCGATGCGGTAGCCACATTTACTCCAGGCACCACTGTAAGCGGTTGCGCCAAACCTACAGAACTCATACTGTGTGAGTGTTGATGGGAGGCGGCACTGCTTATAGGTACACGACGTTTGACAACAAGTGTCACTGTGTTCCCACTGTCACGCAAAACCTGAACTGCTGTGGCGTATTCAACGTTTTCCAAACTAACACCGTTTACCGAGATGATGCGGTCATTAACTCTGAAAAGATAAAAAGCTTCGAATTAGAACAAACAGATTTTGCTTTGTGTGGATACAAAGATATAATGAGATAAGAGGTTTGTTAATTGAATTACGTGAGCTGATATAATGAAATTTAAGTCATTCAGACACGGAGAAGACGAAGGCAAGGAAGTAGGGAGAGATTTTCTCTTTCGTTATCTAACTATGGGAGCCTTTAATTATACTTGGTAAATGCACTCTCTGGAAGAAATCTCTTTTGAATAGAGTTCTGCTTGATGTCTGCCAACTGAGAGCAAGCAATAGTGAGCATAGTTTCACCAACAACAGTCTTAGTTATAGACGCATACACAATTTGTTAAGCAATACTTCTAATGTCTAAAGTGAGACTCCATGTTCTTGATTCGAACATGTACTGGAGAACGTTTTACCAAAGAATTTTCAGGGCTTACTGGAGTGATGCGTCATCATACTTAAAATTGTTGTGCTTTTGTTAATTTGCCGTGCATTCAGACGTGATTCCGACGGCAATAAAATGGTTATTTTATGCAGAACATGCATCTTTTGACTTTGTGTTAATTTGCTAAACCGCAAATAAACAACCAGTTTTATTATAAGCAAGTCATTCGAGGTAAACAATCATAAGATTTTGAATTTTAATTGTGCGCCATGGAAGATTATGATACATATCATGGTGGTAGCCTTCAAGGCAAGCCTTTGTTTAAATTTCACTAAGATTGAGAAGATCCTTATCATTCTGGAATGAACAGAACACTTGTTTGTTCATCTTTCTAAGCTGCTCAATGGTTTTGGAAAATTCTATTGATGATGATGACAGAACACTTCGCAAAATGTATCTAACCAAACAAACACATATTTGGTGTGACAGCTTGTAGGGAGAGAGTCAAGGCGTAGTAGCTCCTCGCAATCGTTCATGTTTGCAAGGTAAGTCCTTTTGTATTTCCGACTCCAAATGGCGGGTTGACAATCTGACTCATTGACAGGGTTAGGTAAAGTTAAGTTAAAGTGGTTGCCAGCACACTAAGACTAATGATAGGTGCATTGTGATACCACATGGATCTGGAGAGATCTCCTTACCTACTCGTTGAACCAGTTGGAGCTTCTGATGAAGCGAAGGAGGCTTCTGACATCTGCCGCTAAAGAAGAATTCCCCTTAATGGTGCCTTATTTTACGGGAGAGAGCTGGACAGGTACAAAGAAGATGGGGCATAGTTTTATCCTCTTCTTCGCCCACGCAGCTTCTACGAAAATCGTTAGAATCTACGCCAAGCCTTGTTGCATGCTTGTCTATTGGACTGTGTCCCGTGGTGATACCTATTACGGTTCAGATATGCGATCTGTTGAGAGAAATTCAATTCTTAGAGCGTTTCAGATCCAACCGTGGCCAAATCTGCTTTGTCTCATGACACGTTATGCCACTTGTTCACCTAGAATTTGTTCTCTCGATAGCATCCAACTTGAATTTGAGTTTGCATGCAGCGATCGGTATAAGTGCATTTTTCTGGAAGCATGAGTAAAGTTGTTCAATATCTGGCGAGTTCGTCAACTGCCTTACAGTTCCCTGAAATTAACGGGGTTATATCCACGGAAACTAGGAAGGTTTGTGCTATATTGTTTATGAAGCGGAAATGATCAATATCAGGTTTAAAAACGGGGTCAGCGAACGATTGATTGAAGAAGCGATCGAATTGGTTAGCCATTGTAATTGAATTGCATCCGGTCAAAGTCCTCGAGATAAAATGTATTGCAGAGCTTAGAAAAAATGAGTTTATTCCTTTTGTTGCGAAAAGTTCTGAGTGTCGCCTCGGGAGGGCAAGCAGTTTTTTTTAGGCAAATATGGGACAGACTGGAGGTGAATATTTCAGCGTAGAACATCGCGAAAACATGACCGGTAGGTATAAGTGTAGATACGGGAATGATATTAATCAGCAAGTTATTGAGTTTCGCAAAATCTACTTTGCGAAATTTGAAGCAGTAGGAGTGCTCGAAAGCTGAATTGATTCAGATCAGAGTCATAGAGACCATCGACCAGTAGAAGTTCCTTGTCGGGGGTGACATTTGAGACAAAATTAGACTCATCATCTAATGGGGTCTATTAGGTTGAAAATCTCACCTGGACCAACAGCATCAAACAGGGATTTAACCACGTCTGTGGCAAGCTAATAGGATCCAATTGGTTGGGATGGGTGTATATAGCCAGCAAATAATGTAAAGACAATGCCTTGGGATAGTAATTTTGACGAGTATGTCGGTATTCTACAACAAATACGACAATCATTCTAAGTAAACTACGTAACAAAGAAGTATTTTTTAGACCTGTCTTAATGCCAAATGTGAAGAGCAAGTGGAAGTATTAACGGCTTAGACCTTGTTCTAAGTTTTATCCACAAAATATGTACATAATTTGAGATGTCGCCCTGCAATCCTTTTAGTCTTGTTTCGGTTTAGGTTAGAATACAATTAGGAGAAATGAGGTCTTCCATTAACTGGTTAAGCAAGGTTCAAAGTGAGATTTCAGAGGACCTAAAAGCACGTTAAGTGTACACGTTCTTTGTTAGGGCTTTCATCGATAGTTGGGTTTCCTCCCCTAAATGCAAACAAACTAAGTGAATGCTTGCCGACCTTCTTATGCAATCTGCAGTTGTCGCTGTCTCTAACCAGGAAAAATAGCACCACCTTCCGAAATGGCAACAGCTACACTGCGGAGCATTTGTATGTGACTACCACTATATGCTCACACGAGACCAAAGGTCTGCGGCGCTTATTGTTTAGCTTCCGACAACTTAGACATCTTACCACTGAAGCAATTACTCATCTTTCTATGGCGGAGAACACTCGAAACACATAATCAGTCTGAACAACAAACCTGAAACAAAAAACTCGCCTGTAGTCTCTGGGACTGAAGAAGCATGAACTTCATATCTCTGAATAAATATGTATGCCCTTGGGTCTCTTGGCAGTCCCAATCAAAACTACTCAATAAAACAGGCATGGCGCACCATCATAGAATCCCAGACTTTGAGTGACGGTTCAAATAAAAAAAAATTAGATAAACTTCTGCGGTTCCCAATTTAGCTAAGTTCCATGTGTGTCCAGTCCGCACCGACACACACTCTGGCATCTGTTTAATATTATTTTCGTGCTCTGATGACATCCATCAAACTATGATTAATTCGCCACATTTTTCAGTCAAAGCCAATTTAAAACAATTTGGTTTATCTCTGCGATACACGCTACCGAAATACCCCTTCAATTCAAAATTGGCCACTTACAACAAAACTCGTTTACCTTCCACTTGGGCTTTCTCTCAGAGTTCCCCAATTGAGCTACTACCTGCTCCTCCTCCTCCATCTATTGTTCAACCATGAAATTTAACTAAAATCTGAAGGAAAGCAAAAAAAAAATTCGCCACCAACGCATAACGGACGGATACCTTAACAAAATCGATTCTTAGAACAAATTCCGCACAAAACAATACATAAAATCTACGGTTAGATACTTTGAAATATGTATACGGCGGCGACCAATAGTCGAGCCCATCCAGTTTCTTTTGCAATTAAGATCCAATCCATGGCCAAGATAACAACAAAAGAACACAAACCATTAGCCCATCGACAAGGAGAGTGTAGCCATTTCGGGGACGTAAATTACCTGCTCTATCGGTACGGTTTTTTCATGGCTTAACAACAAAAGAGAAGTAAAGACAGAAAGCAGCAATAACACCAAAAGACGGAACTGTGCCAGGTAATGGTAATCCCAAATGGATTTGCGATGTGAGCCGTTTAATAATACTATTCAAGATAACTCCTCAAGTCGGTCTAGGTAGACTGGTACATGTATGTGTATGGGAATTTAGTTTACTTTGCTTTTTACTGTCATGTAAGTAGGTAGCCAGGTGAGATTTGTTAAATATTTTGCTAGAATCAGATAAACGTATCTAGAATGAGTGGGAAAACAAAACCAAGAGAAGAAAGTGTAACGCAAAGCTAATAGTGTTGAATTCTTTAGCAGGTTCTTGCGGATTTTGGCAGTTCCGTGGAATTTATTCTGTCTTACAACAACCGATTAGGTTTTAAAATTCAAGAGGAACAACGAAAGACCAGTAAAAGTCCCATTTTACTGTAGTTTTTGTAGTGTGAAAAATAATCATTTTGGTTATTAGGTGTTCAGGTTGTTAACTCTTACCAAGTCAGATCCGAATATCATGTCATTACCCTAACGATAATCACTGTAGGTGATGGTCTCAGAATCGGACACATGTCAGACATCGAAAAGCAATCGAAAGAAACCCTTACCAAACACGTAAGCAGACTTAACGTAAGACTTCAAGTCCTAAACGTACTATTTTGAATGAACAAACCATTGAAGCTTGCCAACATCGACTCGGATTATTACTCGAAGAATTACTGCCTCCGATCGCAAGATACTGGCAGAAATTTCACTGAATACGATCCTGACATCTCTCGAGAACCAGCACTCCACAACTGTTGTGCTGAGTTTCACTCCACTGCCACCACGAAGCCCCTGATTTGACGAAAAATACCGACAAGAACCTACAGCAAAACAAGATCCATATAAAGTGACACTGTAAAGGAGAACGAGAGCTGCTCTATGACCAAAAGAGGTGGAAAGAACGTTGTCCATACCGAAATCTGCAGTGGCCAAGAAGGAAACATTGTAGTCAGAGTCACAGTCAGTGCTGGGAATATGGAAACTACTTCAGCGGGGTGTACAACGGTGACAAAGACTAACATTTCGTAGTCAGGAACAATGAAGCATTCAACCTAGACTTTGATAACCAAAACTCCTGTCAACCTGATCAAAGAGAAGTTAGGACAGTAATATATCTACGGGCTTCAATCGAACAAAGCAGCTGGAGATGATGATGAAGAGTACTTACTTGCATAAACCTAATGAAGGGAATCTCAGCATCTTTTCCCGATTCACAAGAAAGGAGACCCCCTTAACTGCGTCAACTTCAGAGACATCGTGTGCAAGTGTGTGAACGCCTGAAACCTTTCGTCAACAACCCTTCTAAGTGTAATTGAAGGCCAAGAAAGTCAGTCCACAATCGATACAATTTTCCAACTCCTGCACACAAAATCCAAATCGATACCCACCATCTCCTTACCTATTTCAAGGTCGTGTATGACAGCATTTAAAAACAAGAGCTATAGAGAACAATGCCTAGTTTTGGTATCCTTGCCAAGGTCGTTCGCCTGCGTAGAATAACGATAGAGAATCCTTGCTGGTCCTTCAAGAGGAAGATCTAATCTTAGGTGGAACCTCAATGGAGACCTCAGCTAACTTGGAGTGCACAACCGGAGGCAGTGAGTTAGAGACTCGACAAATTGGAAAGGGTTATTGGGTGAGATCCAGGTTCACCATGGACTGTAGTGCCACCTGGGTTAGGTTAGGTTAGGTGAGGTTGGGCAGCTGTCCCCACTAAGCGGGGACCCACTTAGGCCAGAACGGAGGCCCATTGTGATACTGCGTGTAGAAACCGGAAACCAGCCTCAGAAACGTCACATGTGGAAGGAGTATAAGCTCTGGGTAACCATATCGGTGTAAACCCTATCCTGTGCCGCACTGAGTGCAGAACCAATTAGACCCACATACAAAACTCTTAATCCTAAAGATGTCGAGTCTGGCTAGGTTGTTAAGGTCATTGAAGAAGCACTCTCCTAGTGTTTTCCTCCTCAGCCTTGATAGAGCAGGGCATATACAAAGAAGGTGTGCAGTCGTTTCTTCTTCCTCCTCGTCTCTGCAACTTCTACAGAAATCGTTAGAAGGTACATCCATTCTGATGGCATGCTTACCAATTAGACAATGTTTCCTGTTCACGGGCAGAAGTCTTCCTGTTCTCCTCAAATCCAGGTTAGGCCAGATCTGTCTTGACAGAAGACAAATGTTGATATTATTCCACCTGCTAGCGTCACTATCAAGGTGAGAATTTATCGATTCTAGAGAGGCAAGCCGGACTGTAGCGTCACCTTAAGTAAGTTAAGAGAGGCAAGCGGTTCCCCTCCATTTTCAGAGAGGATTTGACCGACCCGCGCCTTTCTTAGCTAGTTCGTCCGCTCTGCAGTTGCCCGGAACGTCCCTGTTTCCTGGAACCCAGCACTGGGAGACGTCGCATCTGTCAGCGATCTCTTGCCAACTTGGATCTTACTGTTGGTAGTAGTGCCACCTAAGTAAGATCTTTAGAAGCCCTGTCATTGGAGATCTCGGTTCCCGTGAAAACATTGGGACTTCTTACTCATAGAAGACTCAAAAAGTTCGGATTTCACTTTGTGGTCTTCGCTGCTTCCACTCGTCTTTCACAACGTAATTCAGGATAGCGTAGCTTTCCAGTTGGAACACAGACGATTGTTTGATTTTTAAGTTGTCGTCTCTGTATTTAGCTGAGCCCCACCATGTTTACCTCTGACACCAAGCCAGTGAACATTCGCTGCGTTATAAGATAAAAGGAAGTCAGTGTTTGCGATTAAAATAGATTCATCTACCCCATGCTCTCAAAAGTCGAAATGCCAAACGCATCCTCGATGAGAATGCCTCACCAAACAAGGTACCACACAGCGACCGGCAGTGGTCTTAGGCATAAATAAAATAAAAATAAAATTTCGATGTGTTAACACATATTTTAGGCATGCAATCAGCTTGTGGTTTTAGAGATGTTTTGACATATTACTTTAATGATTTGTTTTTTACGACATAAAACATCTTAATAGAGCGCACGTCTATTAGATTAAAGTGCTAATTGAGAAAGAACGAAAGTATCTTATTGTTATTGTGAAACGATTTAACATAATTAGCGTTTTCTTTTCTTTTTTTTGGTATAAACCAAGGAGATCCGGCTTATTTATGATTATGTACTCATTCAAGTTAATAGATATTTTCCAAAGTATTCCAAGAATGCTGTTCCAAAAGAATCGTAAAACTAAGGTGAAGTGAAACTTAAATAGTCAATGTATTCAAAAGATAAGCGACTAGCAGCGCAAATCAGGAATATAAGCATGCGATGACGAATAATGTAGTAGTGACGCACCATAAAAGTGAGTATTTAATTTATGATCTTGAAGCTTTGGTGGGCTTTGAAGTTGGAAAGTATTTACTGACCTTTTTCTTGATTACATCATAATTCTGTGCGAATAAATATCATGACGAATTACATCATTGGTTGACTGGAGAGGGTGAAGCTTGTCATTCTTAAGTTAAATTTTGAAAGGTTTTGTAAAGCGATCCGGAATTCACCTAGCCGGTTTGGCAAAACACTATAATACAACTGATTGTCAGAGGTGCGTTAGGTCTGGTATCAGTGATGACCCAGAAATCCCTATTTTTTTGTTGGCACTACTGCTGTGACAGTGTCCAAATAAGTTCTCCAAGTTTATCTTCTAACTCCTTGCACATGGTGTTTGAATGCATATTTGCTCACAACACAGCACGTTTGATAGCTAAGAAACCATTTATACAACTTGAAACAAATAATTGTACAAATTTTTGACATGGCTGGCTTTGACAGATGTCTTTTGACAAATGGCCGCATTGTAAAATGGCAATGTCAAATAAAAAAAAAATCGTCCTGTTTTATATTTCGTCAGATGAACCTGAAAGAAGGCTTCAAAATATAAAAATGTAAGGAGTTTGCAGAACTTGATTATGATTACAGGAGATCCCAGGAAAATTCCAGCTTCGGGTGATTGTAAGTTTCATAATTTGTAGCCAAGTCTGTGGAATTTGAAAACTGTTGAAATGCTGTCATCCGCAAAGAAAAGGATTGCGTTGGACGAAATCAAAGAAATGATTCGACTTGAGATCGAGATTCTTTTCCGAAAGTAGCACATATTTTCGAAGCACCTATATGGAGATAAAGTAGTCATGATATACAGCTTATCCAAGAACTTGATCATGAAACTGATTGAAACGAAAGAATAGATTCCTAAATTCACAAAATACGACTTTCAGCAAAATAAACAAACATTTGCCACGACAATTCATAGGGAGCTAAGGCCTAACTACTCGGAAGCATTCATGTGATGCGTATTATATTTTTTCCGCGCGAATGGAAGAGACCTACAGTTTTTTTTGTCGACTCCGAATGGCGAACTGATAAGTTTTTTTCATGACAGATTATACTCTCAAAGGTTTCTCATTGCCTGCCGAGAGGTAGTTTCGTCAAGAAAACTATGGTTGTGACTCGACCCTGCATCACCTTGCTAAGCAGTCCAACGGCGACCAATTTCATACGAATAAATGATACATTGACGGTTGGAGAAGCCCCTTAAAGTTCCAAGAAGCATTTTCTAAGCGGAAATTTACGGAAAAAAAAAGGTGGACTCAACTCAAAATGACATGACTTTTGTAAGGAAAAAACTCGGATTCCATAAAAGGACTCAACTCGAACATAATCAACACCAGAATGCTTAGGAAGAGGCTACACAAACTAACACTAAGAAGAGTACCACTAGGTGCTAGACCACGTAAGAGTGGAAGGAAGGTGAGAAAGCTAATAGACAAGCCTTGTACCAGAACCCGAGAGCTACGTCAGGAGACAGAGAAATTTTTTTTAAAACTGAGACAGGCCAGGAGACAAGTCCAAAAACAAGCTCAAAATGCTTATAAGCTCTCTTAAGGGACATAAGAAACAAAAGAAACAGCTTAAGAATCGCAAAGCATTCAAAGGGGACATTAATAGGGGACTAAGCAACTTAGACAACGACTAAAATGGCTAGGACATGTAGAGCGGAAGAGCGCCTCGGTTCGGAGAATCTTCGAATCTATCCCGGAAAGAAGACGTAGTAGAGGAGGATCGCGACTCAGGTAGCACACGCAAGTTGGAAGGGACCAAAACTAACTTGGTATAAAAAATTGGCTGCATAACAATCGAGCTGGCTGGAGACACTTGTTAGTTGAAGGCCAGGTCCAACCCGAAGTAAGTAAGTAAGGCGGCTTATAAGCCAAACGCAAGAGATTTACCATATCTGCCAGCTATCCCAAAGGAAACACCCTAAGCATGACACGAGGAAAATGGGAAGTAGGTTTATCCATATCTCACGAAAACTGCACGTACCATCTGAAGGAGATGGGTCTTTTAGAAGACGATACCACCAGGCTGGAGTACAAGGAAACAGCTCTACATAGAAAAGTTTTTTGTGCGCAGTTAGTAAATAGTTGCAGAGAAGTCTGGAAGGTACCTCTGAATGAGATGAAAAGCGGTCCAATGAAGTGGTCTGTTTCGATATAGTATGTAAGTCGTCGCTTGATCCATTCCAGATACTTCGGAGAGCTTCTTTGAACAGCCATAAACCTTACGGGAGCCCAGCATTAGGTCAGAAGTAGTAAATATATCCATCTAGCTCTATGCCAGACCACATCAAAAACTTTAGGGCGAGAACTATCCATTCACCATGCTGATAAATATATTGGTGGCACTTTTCCTCTGTGGAACACAAGTTTCGAGATAAGGTGGCGACTGATAAGACTCTCGACCGTCTAAGAAAACAATGACGTTGAAGCTAAGGGTCAGTACTAAGAGTGGAAATTTAATAGAATTGGTTGGGTCTGCGCAGATTTTCACCATTCCTTATTCTAGGGGCACTCAAACTCACTCCGGTCCATTGTAGTCGCAGGCAGAAACTCCTTTTCGGTGGAGTGGTTTAAGAAACTCAGACTTTGTTCGTTTCTCTTGATGACTGTTGCTGTTTCCCGACCGGGCTCGAATATGCACAGGAGTCGAGTCACAAGCGAACACACTACATCAACGCCACCACGTTTATACATACATAGATTCCAATAGATGGAAAAGCTTGCGTAAAAGTTGGCCCGAGTATGATACCGACACAACGAATTCAGGATGGGAGGCCGAACGATCGTAATTGCACTCATCCAGACCTTTCCCTTCTTTTTGTATTTTCAGAATGGACATTCCACGCCAAAGGAACACAATAGATTCGTAAAGATCCGAGTGAAGGCTGCATCACGCGATGCATCCACCTCTTCAACCGACCTATGATACCGATACTGTAATGGAAATCCGACTACAGGCAAGAACGCAGAAGAATCACTAAACGGGAGCTCGGTTTTCAGCAGCGATTAGCGATTGCTGGTGTCAAGAGATTTGGCTTATCTCAGACTTTTTGAATTTTTGAAACGTTTTCAACATCAAAATTGAATGTTCGTCTTAACCCAACTTCATTGCAGATTCTTTCCCATGTCAAACCAATATTTCTTGATGTCAAAATCTGTAAATCTCTCTCCTCCTTGGTGGCAGACCACTTCAGGAGGTACTTCATGTCAATAAATACACAATATCTATCTCTAGATCTTCAATTGCATCTTATGTATCCCTCTCTCTCACTTCTCAAATATCAAGTATCTCACACACTAAAGATTCTCTCACAAGAGCATTAATATAGAAACAACCACTTACTGCAATCGATCTTCTGCTGGTCCGCCTTTGAGTACATCACTAACAGCTATCGATGGATCGCCATTGGCAAAATGTGGATTATCTCGACCTCCTGAGACAGCGATACCAAATCCGTATCCGGGTACTCTTGTCACTGCAACTGTATGGTACTCCCATGTGGTTCTATCACCCTACAAAGAAAAAAAAAGAAAATGAAAGTCAACATTAGAATATACAAGTGTTTGTGCATGGAAAATATAATTATCAATTCAAAAAGCGGAAAATAGAAGAAAAAAAAAAACGGAAATTTACATAATTTTATCACTTGAAGTGAAATATCAATCGGAAGTTGGATTTTATGACTGCGATAAGATTTCATAGTCGAAAACTGAAAACATGAATGAAAAACGCATGAATGAACACACTGAGTAAACAATAAAGGCCAGACATCTTAGCCCTGCGTCGGTCGTGTCGTCGCTTTCCCTTAAAAAAGCAAATAAATTAAACATGAAGTTTGCTTCTTTCTCCCCCCCTGCCCGTAAGACGAACACGGCGCAGTTGAATTTTACGTGCGTATTTCACTGTTTGTTTGGTTAAATTTAAATAAAATAAAAAAATCAGAAAATAGATAAATAAATTCTTAAGATACGCGTGGGTGAACCGAATAATACCAAACCCCGACGAGAAGAAGGTGAAATTAAAGTTTACAAAGTGGTTACGAAAGCCGCATATCCACACTCTGATTAACACAATGCAATTAGGCAAGACCCGAGACCGGAGACCGGGGATAGACAGACTCAAGGCGCTATATAGCTTCTTAAAAGTTTACTAATTAGTATTTTGAGGTAGGAAACGGGTTATAAAATGCAATACTTTGCAATTATCTTACCACCATATTGTTGGGGATGTAATCGGGGAACTTCATTGTGATGTTTGTTTTTTTTTTTCAGTTATAGACAGGAACGAATGAGGTAATAGATAGATTGCTTGTTTATTTTTATATTTTTTAAATCCAATGCAGTGTGAGGTAGATTGTCGATAGGAAGTTACATTTTATCTTTAAAGTTGATTTTTGGTTTAGGTGTTAATTTTTTTGAAGGCTTTTTGGTTTAGGTTAACTCATGTTTGGAATTAAAGTTGATTTTTACTCTGAGGTATTTTTAACACTGTTGTCTTTTTTAAAGGCCTTTTTTGTACTTAATTCTTGAAGTTTTAGACCTAAAAATTGAATAGTTAAACTGGGTTTCTAATCTGTATCTGTTCTGAACCCTTTTCTAGTAATTTGTTCGAAATTTTTGGGTCAGAAACTGAAGTTATCAATCCACAAATGCATGAAAGTTGACCTACACTTTAGGAAACTCTACAGTCTATTACAGTTTTTCTGATTTATTTGGACACTTAAGAGGAGAAGTTACCTATCCGTACCTGTTTATATTGCGGAACATTTTTTAAGCTTGCAATTTTTGGTTAGCAATGCGGGTTACACAGCTAAGCGAGGGAGTACATGTCCCGGGGATTACTGTATGTGAACGAGGCATTTTCGGGAAGCTAACCCACGATCACCCTAGGATGGGTTTGTGATTTTAAGTCTTCCAATGACATGAAAATCTGCTCATATAGGGTAAAGTCTTGATTGTTGTCAAGCAGGCTGTCACTGTACAATTCAAGTTGACATATAGCCTTCACGAGATGCTCCTGGATAGCTATCTCGGTATCCGGTGAAAAGTGAACTTATGTATGCAACCGTGTTCTTAGCAAGAAGATACGTTTTCTACTTTGATTAGATCGGCGGTTGTGCGTTACCAGAGAACTTACTGCCTTGGAAATAAACGGACCCGATTAAGAAAGACAACGTCGCGGGAATAAGAGCAACGATCCCTTCATATCGAGCGAATAGACAAGAACGCTTCAGTTAAGAGTCTTTGAATCTCAGCCACCGTATTCACAAAGAAAAGGGAAACCCAACATCCAATTCAAGCACTCGCGGACGATAGAAACCTTGGTCTGGTAAACTGGAAGCAGCGCGCCCGAGACCATGAAGGATGGAATGCAGCATTAGTTCAGACTCTGACCCTTAAAGGGTAATTGGCCAGATAAGTAAGTAAGTAACGTACGGTTAAGTTCGACTGAATATCTCGTGTACTATTCCACACATTGTAGCTCTCATAATTCGATGCCGAAAGAATAGAGATAAACGAATGGAAGACACAATGAAAGGAGTCAAAAGAAAAGTTTAGAATGAACGACAAAGATAGATGAAGAGAAGGTTAGTTATCAGGGAGACGCTCACCATTCTGACATCAATTACAGATTATTTAGGCCGATAGTTACCAGTTGAGAATGTTAAGGGCACCACCAAGATATAACTACCCAGAGGATGCAGGAATCTTGACCGATTTCTCAAGGGCTCTACCAATAAAATACAATTTAACGGGTCCAAATCCCGATGCTGTCTTCTGTCATCCACATCTCGGAGCATTATACATAAATGGAACTTAAATCGCCGCAAACGAAGGCTTTCAATCCTCGAAATGTGCGCTTATGATGACAATCTTCGTTGGAACGACCACATATTTTGAAGATTTCCTTAAACGATGATCTGGTCTCAATCCATATGGCGTTCATTCTCCCTATAGGGATTATCGTAGACCACGATTCGACCTACTGTCAGTCCGACTTAGAAAAATCCTTTTAGGATAGATAGATAGATAGTGGTGGCGGTTCAAACTAGAACTCAATTAGCGCTGGGATACGCCATTTTGAAACTGCAACTCATGTAACCTGCTTGTTTGCAGCTCTTGATAGGTTGATAGATGGAGTTAATTAAACCCAACCTTTGGACTCCTATCCTTGTCATTGATATCTCTTGGAGGTTGTCGAAGAAGAGTATGCCTAGGGTGCCTTGATTGATCTTCGCTAGGTCTGGACATTTGCTCAAAAAGTGGAACAGAGATTCCTTTTCGTTGTTATCCTTGCAGCTACAACATAAGGTGTTATGAGGGATGCCTAACTTGGCTGGATGGTCTCCCATCGACTAGAATGCGTTAAAGTACAAACTCCAGGCCTTGGGCGTGACCTGTCTAAGAAGCCAGCAAAAGCTATTATAAAATTCATTACGAATTCAGGATTGTTCCCACTGCCGTAGCTGTGGAAACGAAAATAAGAAGGAAACTCTCTCCCATTTCCTCTGCAAAAGGTCCGACACTAGCAAGAGCCAGACTGCGTGCACTAAATCTACCATTCTTCCACGACCTTAACGACATCTCGGGAAAAGAGATACGAGATTTATCCGTTTTCACAGGCTGAATCTAGGCACCAATTGTCTCACACATATCAAGCGGGTCACACGAGTCGTGGTAACATTCTAGTGCTACTTGGCTTCATGTTGAGCCGCCACCTGTCTACCTACCAGGATTGTTCAGAAAGGACGGTCAACCACCAGACTGGACATTCCAAGATCTTAAGAGATCCGAGTGAAGGCTAAGTCACATGAGATGCAGTCACCCAATCAACCTACCTACCTACTTTGCTCTCAGATAAACTATAATTTAGCAAACAGCTCATAAGACCATAAAGAACTCTATATCGAAGTGTCCTTGCAAACTGTAAGTGATAGGACACTTCTAACAACCTAAAGAACTTCACAACTTAATTTTTGACTTGAAAACGTTTAGAGAAAGTCGATGTTGAAAGACTGAAACAGCTGCTTATTGCTGTATGTCATGACTTTGAAGAAAGTAAAACGCAAAGTGCAATTAATAAACATATTTAAGTCGCCACATGCGTCTAATACAACCTAATTAGGCTTGAAAACATATATAAAACGTTATCCAACTAGAACATCTTTACGCCTAATTGATGCCACTTTTACGTCGTTTGAGTTTGAGGACATGATTACTAGACTGGAAAACTTTCAAGTCTTTATAGTGAAGAAAAGACATTGATAACTCCCTTTTGTATTTTTCATAAAATAAAAAAAAACACACATTGTCTCATAAATTTCAGTTCAAAGGTCATAATTTCATCTCAAAGATACAAAAAAAAAAATCATTTTAAATTCTTGGAATTTCATCGGTTTGTTAAGAAAAGAAAGGAACATTACACCACAACAGATGCTTTCAAAATGTTAAACGCATTTCCAAAAACTCCAACAGATAGGTATTCCTTTGAATTCAGTTCAAAAAGACAAAAAAAAAAAACTAAATGTGTACAAGTATCTTTAACATTTTAAACTGCGTGTAGGATGTTCAATTTAAGGATTTTTTTTTTTGTTTTTTGAAAAGGTCATGGAAAATATCTATGTCAGTTTTCAATTTGAAGGACACATTTAAATTTCACAACATTTCATCATCTACGTGCATATGTATGGATGATTATCTCTTAAAAGGATTCACATTGTGCCTCATATAACCTCTTTATTGACAACAATCACAGGCATCGACACAGAACACACAACACCCAACACATCACAATATAAAACAAATAAAACTTTTCATTCACACTGTGTCGAGTTGAAATGCACTTTTTTTCTACTATACCCCCTCTCACGTACTATAACAATGCAAAACTTTGTTTAAATTATATTCACCGAACCGATCGACAAAAAGGGTATCTCTGCATCTGTAACAAAGTATCTCTAACTATCCGGAGAAGTTCACAAAATGAAAGTGAAAACTTTATTCAGATGCATCACTCTATACAATTTTTTTTTTTTGTAACATTAATTTTAATCTTTTTGGGTTAGAACGCTAGATTTGTATCTATAAAACAAAAAACTATATACCACGCACGCGAAATATTCAACCGATAGTGGTAACTAAAACAGCACATACACTTCTACTATACGTCTGCGACCACATAACGACTTGAAGTTCGAATTAAAACTACTGAGCTGCTTGCGTCTTATAACTTTTCGGAGCGTACTATAACAAAATTTCATGTTCTCTTCATTCGTTCGTCGTCGTTGTCGTCGCTGCCGGTTTGCCGTCATAAATATCATCATCATCATCATTTCATTACACATGACGAAAAACTAAGCAAAAGAGAAAACGCAAGAAACGAAGAGAAGTAGTTTCAAAAGAAAACAAAAGAGAGATTCAACACGACACACACAAAAAGATACAAAAAAAAAAAAAAAACCCAAAACGAACAGAGCTAAGAATATAATTTGTTGAATATTTTCTTCTTTCTTTTTTTTGTATCTTTTTCTTTGTTTTTATTGTCATTTTCTTTGAAGTTGAATTGAAAAGTGAATGGGCGGCCGGTTACAGCTAAAATACGAAAGGGACATGAACCTGACCGCTGAACCTTTAGGATTTATTTTTAAGTTTATTAGCAGGTAGTGAGAGAGATAGACTAGACATGTTTTAGCACAGAATTTATCTGTAGATACTTTTATTTTTTTCGCTGTTACAATTTAAACCTATACACTACCGGTCATAAGTTTGAGACCACTTCAAAATATTTGTGCCCATGGAGGATAGACTTTACTTGACATCGTCGAACTGGAAAAAGAGGTAGTCTTCGGGACAAAGTTTCGATCAGGAAAATCAGGAGAGGGAGTAGGTATATTTTTATAAGAATAATTAGCCAGGGGAACAGAAGATGAACGACACCGGAAATCTACTCAGGTCCAACGATTGAGGTCGCCGTGGCTTAGTGGTTAGTGCGTTGGACTGCTAAGCGAGAGACACAGGTTCGATTCTCAAAAAAACCACCAAAAGTTTTTTCGCGGCACCACCTCTTCGCAGGCATGACAAACCTGCAAGAGTACAATCTGTCATGAAAAGCTTCTCAATTCGCCGTTCGGAGTCGGCATTAAACTGTAGGTCTCTTCCATTCGTGCGAAGAATATAACACGCACAACATGAATGGTTGTGAGAAGCTAGGCCTTGGCTCTCCATGAGCTGTCGTGCCAAATTACATTACATTACAACGATTGAGGTCATATTTAAAGCGGATGGACACCAATGCTCCGGTCTGAAAAATCTTCGAATCCACCCCCGAGGGACGGCACAGTAGAGCAAGACCGCGATTCAGGTGGCGCACGTAAGTGAAAGGAGATCTCAGCCAAAACTTAGCGTGCGAAACTGGAGGTAGCTAGCTTAAGGTCGAGCTGGCTGGAGACGCTTGTTGATTGAGGCCCAGGTCCACCCTGGACTGTAGCGCCACCTTAAGCAATCATGTAAGGAAATCGACTCAAAGCTCAATGACAGCTGGTCGAAACCTCTATCTGTCAGTATACTGTGTAAAAGGCGATCAAGAGAAGTTGGACTCTATGGATGGGTAGTAGTGAGAAAACAGTTTAGAATGAGCTCTGAGACATCGAAGCTGGACAGGAAAAGACTTCAGAAGAGTGCTCTGTACGGACGAATCAAAGTTTGAGATTTTTAGCTCAAAAAGGTGAAATTTTGTCCGAAGCAGCCCTAAAGAACACAAATGGTGGCAGACTGTGTAGTGTTCATGGTCAAGTATGAAGTAGATTTGATGCGTTTCCAGGGAATAATGAAAAAGAAGGACTACACAGTCATCTTAGAAGACCATGCTTTAACAGTTGACCTAAGTGAAATATGTCATCTGAAGCAATGGTTACGGATTCAAGACTACGGTGGAGTTTCCCTGTGCACAGGATAGGGTTTCGAGTTGAATTTTTACAGATGGATCCAAAACCAGTGATGCAGTTTTTATAGAAAACGACAACGACAATAGACTGGTTTCCACAAGGTATACGAGTTTATACTGTCTTCCAAAGCAGAGATTTATTCTATACTTATGGGAGCGAAAAACAAGTGAAGTGGACGGATTTTCTGCGTCTGTAACGACAGTCAGGCTGCACTTAAGGCCTTGCTCAATGCTCTTACGAGTTCCAAAATAGTTCGAGAATGCAGGAATTCAGTTGATAGGAACTTGTTTGAGTCCCTGGACACAAGATTATTACTAGAAATGAGTTCTCCGATGAACTAGCTAGTTAAGGTTCCAGTAGGTACATTGGGTTTGCCCCCCAAACATGACTGTAGATGGCAAGACACTTCAGTATCTAAACGCATATTTTCCAACGTCTATATGAAGTCCGCGGCGTTCTTGTTGTCTCTCAGCAGAAAAGACTGCAGACAACTTATTGGCGTGTCCCGTAACTATGTCTTTACCAAACACCTCAAGACACCACTATCTGTGGTACTTGTGAAAAGGCCGAGGACACTGCAAAACCATTCCAATTTGATTGTGGCAGAGTTTTGGGGCCGATGTGGTAGGTGCTGGAAACCTAAGCTCTCTATCACTGAAGCTATTAATCGACTTTCTTAAAAAGGCGATAAAAACAGAGTAAAAGGGTTGTAAGACCCTTCCGGTAGTACAATGGACCTGATTTTGTGTCTGAGCTGTATTGAGGTTAATTAGAGAAGGATTCGTAATGCAGCAAGACAATGACCCCAATCACACCTCAAAACGAAGTCGGAGAAGTCTTAGAGAACATGATCTGGCCGGCACAATCGCCAGATCCTAAGCCCATTGAACTTCTATGAGAAGAGCTAGATAGACGAGCCTTAGATCGATGTCCATCATCTGAAGAAGGAAGGTGGGCTTGTGGTCCCATTTTCTTAAGTTTTGTTGTAACTTGGTTTTTTTTTTTAATAAACACGAGGTGGTCTCAAACTTATGACCGACAGTGTATGTGACGAATTGTTATTGGAGTCACCATACCAGATACCAGAGCGTTGTATGTCACAGCTGTTTGGATATGATGAATTTGCAATATTCATCTAATGAGATGTGGAGTGCAGATACATCAATTTGTATCTTCACATGCTGTGCTGTTTGAATGTATGGATGATGTATCTATTGTTCATTGATCGAATTATTTATTTCGGTTTCACATATTTTTTTTTCGAATTTTTTTATGATTAATGTCACATGTGTTTGGCCGGTTGGAGAATGCGAGGGTGGGTACAGTATACGATATGCCGGGATTGGCGTCACCATTTACCATCTATACAACATAAGGCAAAATGCATGTTTGGACATGAATGTGAAAGTTTGGTTAAAGTTTTAAGAGGGAGAGAGGGTCTAGACGTAATGATTAATGGTTTATGTTTTTGCATTATGACAGATTGTGTCAAGGTCAGATGGTGTAAATGACGAAATACATATGTATGTAGGTATATGGATCGAAATTAATTTACGTGATTGGTTTTTTGGGTGGAATGCGGCATCAATCTGGTCACGAATCTTTTCCGTTTTGGAAAGCAGTTGAATAGACTGGTTATAGATTTTGTGCAACATTTGAAATTCCTATCATGGGGGTGCTGGTAATGATGACGAATCAGTTGAGATGCCTGTTGATATCGGTGGCAGAAGATGCAAAAAGATAAGGCATGCAATTGAGGCTATTTAATAAAAAGGAAAGTCTAGTACGAGAGGAAATTGGAACAATTTGGCTACATAAATGGGATTAATCACCGATTGACACATTTTTAGCGGATGCTTTACCTGTGCTCTTCCAGCTTCTTTGACTCAATAGCAGGGTATACCATTTGGTAACAGCAAAAGTGATCCACACAATACCTATCCTGGATATCTCTGATCGAATGTTAAAACATGATGCTAGACTTGCATCAGTCTCCTGAACATCGCGTAAAAGGTCCAATCTTGCCACAAAGTTGTTGAACGCCTAAAGTCCCTCGTCAGCAAACCATATTGACCCATTTCAGTGTGGTTTCAGTCCACAATCGATCCAAGATGTCTAAATCGATACACACCACCTCCTTATCGATTTCAAGGCCGATTAAGACAGTGTTGCGTCTTTTACAATCATAGCTTACTGGTCGTTGAGGCAGAAAGTAGACAGAGGTCAATACATTACTGACCATGGAATGTTTTCAAAAACTTAATAACTGTGCAATTAACTGGCATTGGCAACCTGACGAAGAAGGGGGCCGTTTCTGGATTCGGTGTCGTAAGCAGAAGGGATAGTGAAGGACATGATCGAACAAACGTCTGGGAAGGTGAATAAGTGTGGCAAATGGCAGATATCTGCCGGTTGTACCAAGGGGAACTCTCCAATGGGAAGTAGCATTGTTCACAAGACACAGAAACGGGTACTTCTATCTGAAGAAGAGGGGTATTCTAGAAGATGTAAGCTGCAGGATATGTCTAGAGGACGAGAAGAGAGTGTTTTGTATGAGTGTGCGGCAGTGTCAAGCAGAAGATATAATAATGGATTCCAACTCAGAGAACAAATGCTAACGTTGACACGAGGAACCGCGATCAGCGACGCAATTTCTGAATCTAATTCACTGAACCAAGAACTTTTTTAAGATCGTTTTGAGTTTGTTGACACTAGCGTTGACACAAGGAACCGTGATCAGGGTAACAATTTCTGAATCTAAATCACTGAACCAAGACCTTTTTTAAGATCGTTTTGAGTTTGTGGAACTCCCTTTCAAACAAGACATCAGAGTTAACCAGAAAGTCCGTAACAAATTGAAATTAGATTTCAATGCTCATGTTAAGCAGACCCCACCACAAAGTTATTCAAGTGAAAGAACTCAATCCATCAAATGTCATTCTGTATCTATCTATCTACAAGTAGGTATACATACATATAGTCCCCCTTCAACGGAAGTTTGAAAACATTTTCTTTAATTAAATCGCCCAACAATTTGTCCCTATCCTTCATGGAATAACTCATCCATCAGATGACAACAAAACTGGATGTAGTTTCTATAACAATGGACAAAAGGAAATGCATGCATGTCTGACAACCCTAAGAAAAGAAATTCAAATCAAATGGGTGCGCATGCGTCCCGGTTTAGTTGTTTTGAAATTCCAAAACAGCGAGGGGCAACTTAAAAAAAAAAAAGATCGTGTGGCACGTATCTGTTTCATTTTCAAGTTGACAAATTGAAATATATTTTTTGTTTGTTTTAACAGGAAACGTTTAGTATAGTGAATCTTGTGATTAAAAATTAATATCGTTATACCACTCACAAGAAAAAAAAAAAAAAAGAAGAGGAAAACGCCTTCACAAAGACCGCTTAATTGAATCACCGCTTGTTCATTAAATACAATAACTGCATGTAATTACATTTAATAGTTGGTTTGCTGTGGCACCAGGGATTCAATTTTAATTTCAATTTTTTAATTTAACGACTTAATGTCAACTTATTTAATTTGAATACATGTTACGCATGTAAGGTGCCTCCTTGTAAGTGGATGTTCTGTTTGAAAAAAAAGTAAACTTTCGAATAGAATTTGATTCGTGCTTTGGAATGCTTAAATGTCATGATGACGTTGCAAATTTGTTGTTAATTATGCTAAAGTCTAGTATGGTGTTCAAGTGGAATTGTCAATGTCGTATTTAAATCAATCGGTGACATTGCAATGTGACAATCAACAGTCAGGAAGTTCATTTTACTTGGTGCAAATATTAAGTCCACAAATGATAACCTAAGGCAACTGTTGCTTCGTCGGTTTGCCCAAACAGCTGGGGTTTGAACTTCTAACTCAAAGGTCCAAAAATCATGCTCTATAAAACCCGATGTTGCCAATCTTACTTTATGAAGCTGAATGCTTGACGACAAGTAAGACAGTGGAGCAGATCGTTCGAAAGAAAAATTCTGCGTCGAATATATGGTCTTAGGGCAAATGAAGGGGAAGATACAACCGGGAGCTCTACGAGTTGTATACAAATTTGAATGTAGTCCGCAAGGTAAAAATCCGTCGACTGCACTGGCTTGGCCAGATGAGAATGTTCCTTCGAATCCCAGCCACCTGGTTCAAGAAGAAAAAAAGACCGAACTTCTAGTTTGAAGATCAAGTAATCGCGGACGCTTAGAAACCCTGATCTAGAAAACTGGAAGCAGCGTGTCCGGGCCATGAAGGATGGAAGGCGGCATTAGTTAAGGCTCTGACGCTCAAAGAATCGTTGGTCTGATAATTAAGTGGCATTGCAAGTGCCAACAAAATGTTAGTCAGACATGTTTGACACCCTTTGACAAATGACAACCAGGTGTCTTGTTCTCAAAACTTATAGAGTACTTCGTGAATTTTATCATCTACATAACTGACCATTGGAAGGTTCTTTTCAAGGACTAGTATCGAAAGATTCAATTCAAGATAAAGCAACACAATAGTGTGGCTGAAGATACAAATTTGCCCATTCGACATCGTTTGCAGCAGGTTAGGCACTGTCCGTCAAATGCGTGGATTATGTGAAAAGATCTTGAGTTACAGCCCTACAAGATCCATGAAGAACTGAAGTAAAAAGATCACGGTTTGCTTCGAATGTTCGGGAGTTGAGTTCAAGAAATATGTTGTTCCAGGATGAGACTCATTTTTGGTTTAATGGGTAAGCAAATGACATCAATCCTCTAGCGATACAGTACAGTCCATTCTATCCAGATGCCTTAAGCTTGCAATCTATGCCATAGGATTGAGCCTGAACCTCTGTTCTCATTTGCTAAATCAGCTCCCAGCCACACACTCATAGACAAACACTGACGTAGTTTTGACAGAAATAACCCAAGTAAAAGCGACAAAGTCCCACATAATCTTACTAAATATTTCAAGTCAATAAGCTTGAGAGAGCTCCCATCTCTTCATAGCAAAGGCTCACTGGATGGCCCTCTACTATCCAAAAAGATATGTATTGAGAGATGGCCCTCATAACCACTGAGCGACTTGCTTAAGTTTGAGACTCAGAAATAACAAAAGAGTCATTTTGAGGCACCGCCAGGAAAATAGCGATTAAAAGCCAGGAAAAGAGCGTCTACAGTGGAACCTAGTGTTCAGTTTCAGGCAAGTATCCAGAAACACTTGATGACCATACTCAAGGAACTATCCTCATGAACCTTGTACTTTAGTTTCACGAATTCAAACAAAATTCCAAACAAAGTTAAAGGCTCCATCCTGGAAGCGTTAAGAATTCTAGAACTCAGGTTAGATAGGAGTCGAAGAAATAAGTTTCACTCCCAATGCAGTATAGATGAGAAAAGTCCAGCGTACGAATGAGTGGTTGACTACTTCTATGGAGATATGGCGGGACATTGGGACAAGATGTAGTCTGCACTTTCTTGATCTTCCAAAAAAAAGTTTTCACATGTCTGTGAGGCCTTCATATGCCCAGCTTGTTAAGGCGATAGTTTAGTGAGCAATGTCCAGGAAGTCCAAGGAAGTTTGTAAGGAACAAAGAATCACGCCAAGTGCGAGAATTTGTTGACTTCTCTTTCAAAGGAGCTACTTTCAATCGGATAAAGCGAAAATATTGGTCATTCGAGCCGGATGACAAGAATATTTTTGGTGTGTTGGCATAAGACGCTTTAATATACGTGAATTTCTCCAAATCTCAAGAATCTATGAGTCTTATTGATCCATTCTGTTCGGCAACTGATAGATAGATAGATAACCTCCAATAACCGATGTTATTTCCTTTCAAAAACATCTCATGAATGGGTCTTTGCATGTACTCCACTAATGTTCCCAAAAACTATGCATCATTGCATGCAATTTTCGTCAAGTGTCTGTCACAACTTTCTTCCTCAAAAAAGATGGATTCAGAACAGATTTCACGATAAGAGATTTTAAAATTCAGCACAAATCCTTCTCAGACTTTCCAACAAACTCTAAATGCAACGCATTAACACTTTTTTTTTTTGCTGTCTGGTCCCATTTATCGTAGTTACAGCGTGTTACAGTGAAACTATTTTTCATAAACTTTCCCAAAGCTATATGCAAAGACTACATACTCTATTCCCATCCAATAAGCTGAAGAAGAAGAAAAAGAAGAAGAAGAAATAGAAGCAGAAGATGGGGAAAAAAAAAACTCAACCAAGAATTATCTGACGGAACATGACATGAATACAAATGCAAGATTCAACAACAAATTCATGTTAGTAGTTACAAGATACAAAAGTATATCTATACTCGTATCTGAACCACCCCCACTCTGTCTGTAAAAATATCCATCGTTCACGATTGCAATAGAATAAACAAACGACGAAAAAAAAAGAAATCAAGTAAAACGACAAAAAAAAACGAAAAAACAGAAGAAAATCGAAGGAATTTTCATGATAAAGTCGTGTCAAGGAAGGGAACCACACACTCACACACACCCACATGGAAGGGACATTCAGCTTGAATTGAAATCCAATATGAGTTGCAAGATTGCACTTGTGTGAAGGTTGAGACAGAGTACAGTGTTCCCTTCGAGAAACACTTGATCCTTATAGCAAATACGATACGAAGTGAAGTGACGTGACTTAAACCTTAATTAGGGATTAGAAAAGGAGTTCTCCTTTGGAAATGCATTTGGTTTGTGCTGCGCGTCATATCATTAGCTATACAAGTACACAAGTCGCGTGTGTAATTGCTCATCCATTCTGGAGAGGATGTGGGAAGTTTAATTTTAGAATTAAATGGTAGGACAGCTAGAGCGCCCGAAGGCAAATTTGACGTAAATGCCTGCATTAGTGTCGACACCCAACGTCTCTCGCTCTGTGCTGGAGTAATCTGTGGCGGAGGTGTCTGGAGTTCAGTGTGCACAGTGCACAGAATGCTAAATTTAGCATCACGATGCATCCAATTATATGCACAAGGTAATTCAATTAAATTGCAATTGCAGCGATGAGATAGATAGAAATGACAGCTTTGTAATTTAGAATTGCATTTGTTTTCGGATTGACGTTAGTTAGTCCCCGACTAGATGGGGGAAAAGATTCTAAAAAAAAAAGTGAAAGATTCGAGACGCTTATGGGATTTATTTGATGAGCAAACTGATTTAAGCAAGAGCAATAAAAGGGCTTTAAATAGTTTCACTCTTTGGTGTTGTGCAGTCATTACTCTTGACGTCTTAAAGTTATTTTATGGGTTCTTCTGTTTGGACAAGGGGATTTCTTTAATTGGTACCAGGTGCAGGACTGTGCATAGGGATAATTGCTTTTAATGGCAAAGACAGAGAAAGATTCTCAAGTAACAACTGATCGCACGACCTTGAAATTCAAAGCAAGCTGCTTCATGTGGTCGGATATTGGATTTCTACACAGGTGATCGATTGATCGATTGAACGATCCTTTTTCATAGAACCTTCGGTTGAAATGGCTGTTACATACAATGTCAGTGTGTTGAAACATTTTCTGCTCCTTGTTGGGGCTGTGCAACGACTTAGACGTGATTTTTTAGCTAAATATTGACAAACACTTGTCGAAAGATGTTCACCTTGTGTAGGACCGTCATTCCTGGTGTGGTGCAGACATGTGCCACTTTCATGTTGACTTATGGGCCAATGAAAGCGTAGAAGGAGTCATATCTGTCTGTACCGACCCAGAAAAGAACATGCCGGTGGCACATGTACGCACAACACCTACATCACACCACTTGTAAGTGAATTGGTTCTTAGGTTACAGAGAAAACCAACACATGATAAGCCAACCAACATGGTTTGCTTCGATATCTCTTTGGACAAGTTTGTACCTCTTCATTCACTAGACTGCCACAACGAAACCTTTGGATAGACAAAATGTCGGCAATTACATGCAGCAAAACAAGAGGCAATAAAGGGATGACGAGAACTGCTTGCGAGGTCCTACATATATGACCAAAAGAAAAGTCCAGAATATCTGTTAGAAAGTCGGAAACTCACAAGCTGACACCAAAGGCACAAAAGTTTGTGCAATTACTTGTGAACGTCAACGATTTTGACATCATCGGCCAGAATCCAGCAAACTGTCACGAATCGGATTGAACATCACAGAAGACAGGTTTGACCTTGAGCAAGCGACTTTGTGTCCAACTTGGCTCTGCTCTCACTCCTGGCAACAACATCTGCTTTTAGATTCAACGACGAACTAGGACGCATACGAACTGTATAGTGACTTTGATCAAATCAAGGCTAGGAACGAATGGACTCTAACGCTCCAGCTCGCAAGGTCTTCAAATCAATTCAGTATAATTGGAAGGGGACCTTTAGTTACTTGGAGTGCTGAACTGGAAGGCAAGTTCCCAAGCACCAGATTAACTGAAAGACTTGGTTGAGGCCTAAATTCACTTCGAAATGTAGCGCCAACTTAGTAGGTTAGAAAAAAGACAAAATGTAAAGTCCGTGGTGTGGACAAAAACACTGCGGAACACTTTCTATGTGATTGTCCTGCCTTTGTTCGAATCAGGAGGTGGACGTTCGGTGCTTGTGCAGTGAGTGGTAACAACCTCTTTGTCACTGAAGCCCCCTACATTTTAGTACAATGGAACAGTCTTTGAGTCTAAGTGCTCCTGTAGAGTGTGCGAAAAAAAAAGTGCTAAGGCTCCGGCAGTATAAAGGCTCCGGCAGACTAAAAGGCTTTTGAACGCCGAGTTCTTTATCGAACGACGACCGTTTTGAGGCGTCACATAACACAAAAACCCGCCTTCTATGGTCATCGTGAACAAGTTCAATGTGTGTGACAGGGATCCTGACCACGATTTTTAAAACTTTCTCATTTTGACAGTTGCAAATTCTTAATGAGAAATCTGTTACGACTGTGATTCAAACCGAATAATTTAAAGACGTTTTAAAGGATGAGTTACATGACCCCTTGGATAGAGCCTGTTCTGTAGATATTGGACTCGTGGCATTAGAAAACCTTGTGTTCTTGGAAAATGTAAAACTGTGCACTTTGTTCATCATTCGACGGAAATATCGACCAATGAAAGCCGACTCAACCTCGTCCCGGTTCTTTTGTAGCAACACCATACGTATATATTCACAAAAGTTGACACAATTAAACAAACATTTAATGTAAAAATCCTAGGACAACCAAACACCAAGTCCACAAATGACACTTCACTTGTCTTTAACCACAATCTTACCACCTTTGTTATTTGGCCTCCTATTGTGCTGGAAATAGGTTTAAAGTCACGACTGTGTAAAAAATATATATTCTCCGGTATAGAATTCAACTTAACGGGCTTTTAAACTTGTACAACACATTCCACAACACAAAACACCTACTTGTACAACCGCTTAATATCGTGGTTGTTCTACAACTACTTCAAGTTTTCTGCTCCAAATGTGAGCCACTTTTTCTTCAAAACCACTTCCTCCACGCGAAGTACAATATATCCTATATACTTCACAATGTTTTATTATCTTCTACGGCATCCTGACATAACTGGGTACATCCTTTGAAATTGCTCTACTCCAATGGCGGTACCACATGGCACTTATGAAATCCTTCCGCACACAGAAAAACCTTTCCCTGTACAAGAAAAACCACTGCAGATAGAATTTTAAATACTTTGTTTGCTCTTCAAAGGAGTCCTTCTGGTGGGTGGCTTCTGCAGTTGACTATACCAACCGTGCGATACCAAGAATGGAAATGCACATACTTTTTTTTTGTTGTTTGGTTACCTTTATCGTTGAGCACACATCCCAGCAGACGCTAACGACGACAGAGTACATCGTTGTCAACATGATGGTTGAAGGCAAAAGGTAATCAACCAAGAAATATTCCATCTACTTATGAACGTTGTACATCTAGTGACCCAGTCATCTCATTCCTGGAATTCTGCGTCTGTTGACATTTATTCCATTCAACCACCCCCTCCAACATAAAAGGAAAGAAAAAAAATAAACAGAAGAACAAAAGATGTAGCCATTTTCTTAAACGGAATTCCTTCCTTATTTCTACTAAAGGATACATCGTGGACTGTTATCCTTTTAAATTGAGCACCCAGTGCTACTAACTCAACTGGAAAACGACTCTCTCCGTTTTCCTGGCTGTTATTGACTTTAGTTTGTTTTTCTTACAAGAAGGATGCTTTATTGGCTTTTGTTGTAAAAGGGTTGAATAAATTCTGAAGGACACAAATACACGTGGGTTTGTACACGTGTGTGGTTTCGATTTCAATAAGTGTAGAGCTATTGTTAGTGAAACTCCTTCCTAAGGGTATTGTTGACTTAAGTTGGATTTTGTTGGGACAGTAAAAGGGATAAAAAAAAGAAAATATACCGTTTAAAGGTGGTTGGGAGGTCGACAAGGGTCAAAGGATTGGTCCTTTTTGATGTAACTGGTAGTTAAATTTTATTGTGGTGTCTTGTAAATGTGATTCATGTGGAGTTTAGGTAAGGTTAAGGTAGGTCCCCACCAGCAGATAGGTACAGAAAGGTTTACTTGGGCTACTAATGAGAAAGTAAAGGATTTAAGTGCTCAGAGATGTCAAAATACATATTGTTAAGCAAGTTCAACAGATATAACTACCATCGTATCCACAACACGAGGATTTAACTTCATATAAACGAAGCGGAACTATAATTTGCACAGAAAAAAAAAGAAATGACATCCCTGTGTAATTTTAATTTCTTTAAAAAAAGTCTATACCTTACGAACACACCCCCATTTCGATATGCAGAGAAATGTGTGCAAAATGGCTGCAATGAAGTGCCATCTTGATTGGATGTGTTCAAGAAGTGTACATGCAGTTTATTTATTGGACCTTCAGGCAATGTTGCCGTAACTAAAGTGGGAATTTGTCACTTTTTTGACTATTAAGCATGCAGGACGCTAAAAACAAAATAGAAAGCCAAGGTCTAGCTTCTCCTACAAATTGAAGGGAACTACAGATTTATTTGCCGACTCTGAATGGAAGGTTGGAAAGCTTTTTTTGGACAAATTACACTCTCACAGGGTTGTCATTGCTTGCCAAGAGGTGATGCCTTGATAGAAAAACCTTTGTTTGTTCACTGGGTTTCGAACTCGTGTCAGTTTACTAAACAATTCAACACACTAAGCCAAAGCGACCACAACTTTTCTAAACTTAGCTAAACTTAGACCATTTGAGATGCGAGAATTTTGGCCTACAGATCTGTCATTGCAGCTGACATTTTGGTCTTCACTGGTCACATTGCAAGAGCTGTTCCCCTTCTCTTAGACACCATTTGACATATGGAGACCGTTTCATGATAGCGTGTCGTTTTTATCGACTTCTTTATTCATTTGAACAAATCCCAGCCTCATCATTCTATCAAGTCGTTGGAAAGGTGCCTAATAACTGGAATACTTTGGCCAGGCTTCGACAGGAATATCTCTTCTCCGATCAAATTCAGTCGTTAAAATGCATGCATCACGAGGAGCTCCTCTGGGTACCTAACAACAATTTGTATAGAAGTTTCAGGGACCAAGAAGAAATAGAACCTTTTCGACACCTGTAACCGTTTGTCCTGCCATGACTAATAGAAGAATGAACACTCTATACTCAGAATTGGACTGGGAGACCTTCTAAAATTTGTTTAAACCCAGCGGTTTCCCTTTCTGCGTTCCCAGGGTAACAATGAATAAGGACAATGGTCCGAAAGGTTGGTCTAGATGTTGGTCAGCTACCTCAGATAAACATTTTACATGTGACACATGGACATTTGTGAATCTCTAAAGCACCTCAATGGAACTTAAGAGAAATACACTTCATATCCTCGCCCGACCATCAGAACACGGATATGGGCAGATGAAAATAGGGTCCACAAGCTCTCTTCTTAGACATTCGAAACGTTGCTCTATAACTCAAGCTTTTTACCCACATTGAGGAGTGCGGATCGCAAGGATCTACTCTAGGGCTGAAATATGTGCAGTGACGACGTTCAAGCATGATGCTAGGTGTGTCTGCAATGATCTGGAAGAAGCTATGGTCTCAAAGCTCTAGAAAATCATAACATTTGTCATTCATAGAGCAAGGAACCTTATTTAGAAGAACACTGAACAACTACAGAGAAGATGAAGAGTTGTCTTTTCCTCCTTTTCATCCCTACAGCTACAGAAATCATTATAAAAGACACCAAGCTTTTTGGCGTGCCTTCTGATGAGGCAGTGTCGGGTTTTGATGCCGATTGTGGTGCTTATAAGTGCTCTTTTCAAGAAAACCAGGTGACTAGAGTGTTCTTGATTAATCACGGGCCAAATGAATCTAGTAGCTTGACATGTAGCGCCATCTACCCAAAAGTGGTTGGCGTTGTTGATCGCATCCAGCCTAAGATAACAATTTGCATGTAACAATACGCATTCCGAGATTGCCCTTCTCCGGTAAAATCGTTAAATTTATTCGAAGTCTGGAACGGCTCATCGAGAGACAAGTTGCATTCAAGAGCATTTTCAAAGTTAAAAGAGACCGATTCCAGGAAGCGACTTGGTTGTCGCTGACAATGCAAATAATCCACTTCAGCCACGACCGATCGCCTCCTTGATCGCCATAACATCTCTAAATCCCAAACAAGAACAGTCTTCGGTTAAGACAGCTTTGCAAGTTAGAAGACATTCCTTTGCCATCGAACACCCCTCTGTTGTATTTCTCCTATAAGTGCGATATTAGTCCCTTTAAAGCTTGAGAACAACCATTTAGATACTATCACAAGAACGATCTTCACCACATCAAAGAAAAAACAATCTAATATCTCATCAACGCAATTTAAAGACGACCCGACGCGACGCGACGCAACGGCGACCTAAACATTATTCATCTCGTGCCTAAGTATCACACACTTAAGATAAAAATCATATCTCTGCGGTAGCATTCCATTGTCTAACGTTTCCGTCTGTCTATGACTTGCATGTGCATTTTCAGCATTTGCAGTCGAATCTGGCACCTAATTCCCATGCATCATCCCACTGATGCCATAAGCTGGACGAGACCTAGTTCCTGTCGTGACCACGCCCACCCTATTAGCTGATTGAAAATCCATTTAGACATTTGAAATAATTTATTTTCACATATCGGATGTGTCCTCGGAATTCAGATTCAGAGGAGAGACCGCTAATCATGTGGTTTTTTCACGAGTGCACAACAAAGGCTGTTGCTACGGCGGGGGGCTACCCTAACCTCATGTGGTAAATTGTTGCAAATTCAAGTCACTCACTCTCAAATGGTGAACCACTCTGTGGTCGCGGATTATTTGCATGCGGTCTTTGCGACTCCGATGGGTTTCAATTTACACACGGATCCCCTCTGATTAAGTTGCATGCTAGTCGTTGTAGTATAGTGTGTGTGGGTAGGAAATTAGATTAAGTTCGGAGGCTTAATTTTCGCCGGCTTTTCGCTGATTCATTTGAGTGCCAGCTAGAGTGCTGTTCTGTGGATTTTATTTGCATGCACAGGCACAGTTTAATTGGGTTCATGGAATTGTAATTAATTGGACAGATGCGGATTGTTAACATGAAGTTTTTTTTTTTTCGTGAGTTAAATTGGAGCACTCAATGGTGGGGATTTTAAAAATAGAAATTGCAAAGCTGATTGTGTGCAGTTCAATAGCTTGATCAGTAAATATCGAATGAGTGATGAGACGGTCTATCAATATTTGAAACATTCACAAATGCAGGGGACCTTAACCAACTTACCGTGCGAAATTGGAGTCAGGATCTAGTTGGTTGGAGACCCAGGTCCACCCCGGACTGTAGCAAGTATTCACAAGTGCGAGTGATCGATTTTCACTTCAAGAGAATCTTAAGAAGTGAAGTCCTCTAGAATGGGGATTCAGTGGAGCATTTCAAAGTCAGAGTTAGAGTGGTCTTTAGGGGGGAAGTTCACTCACCACTATAATCGTATGGAGATGCTGCCAATCTGAAGGACTTAGGTTATACCCTGCAAAAACGATGACCGTCGCCTTTACCAGGAAGAGAATACTAAAGCTCGCACCTCTATCGCTAAACGATGCTTAAATCCCATTCCCAAAGGAACTCAAGGAAGTCTACACCAAAGAGTCACTAGGAATCCTCATCTTTTAAGAAAAAAACCCTTTTCCAAAGCTACCACAGCGATATAAGCATGTTCAGGACAATTTGGGATAAAGGAGGATCTGAGGTTAGGTTACGTTTAAGAAGTAGTCAACGTATACAGCCGACGTACTTGTCTTATCTTGTGATACCTCAGGATCTGGGGGGAACTCCTCCACCTTTTCCTTGAACAAATGAGAGCTCCTGATAGAGCGAACTAGGTTTTCGGTATCTTGTTCTGCCATGTCGCCAAGATTGTTAAAAAAGAAAGCACCGAGATAGTTCCGTCTTTTAAAAGTGATTGCTGGATATCTACAGAGGATTTTGAGGACTTAGCCTTCTATCATAACCTTTCTTATGTCCTATGCATCACTGGTGCACAAAACGCTCGTCCAAAAACCAAAGGCTTGCATCACAGGTACTATGCGTTTGACTTTAGCTTTGGAAATACAAACTTTTAGACCGTCCTCACTTTCATATGTGCAATCCTTAAAAGAAATGCTGGGTCTTTCAAATCCGATCATTTCCATTGTGGGCTTTTGTATGCCTTCACGAGCGCCTTCCATTCCATCGTCCTTGAACGAACTGAATAACACAACGGTGGCCGAATCATCAATAATTCCCAGACAGTGTGGGCCCCTAACAGATGGAAAACGAAGCTGGCGCCGGTATCTAAAACTCGAACTTTAAGCTACGCCGTTCTTGGCCGTTCCACATCTGTCTTTCAGGCAGTGTGCTCCACTTACCGTTTCGACTCAAAGCCTGCCTAGAGCTGCTTGAGCACTCTCAAGCAGTTGGCAACTCATAACAAAATCACGATCTATTGGGTTCCTGGGCGCAAAGGCGTTGATTATTTATGGCGGCGCTAGAGTCTGGGATGGACCTGTTCCTTGAAGGCATTGAAGGCAACGATATTTTCAATAATCTCGCCAGACAAGGATTGACTTTGGAGCTTAACACATGAGAATACCACGACAACAAGGCCTTCGGCAAGCTTAAAAGTTCTTCAACGCCTAATAAGAGAAGTGAAGAAGTTCTCAACGTAAGCAAACGTGATACTAAGCTTCTAACGGACTTCCTCACTCAACTGCCATCTCGATAAGGTGAGTATGAGTAATCGGACATGTGTCAACTCTGATTGCTTGGAAGATCGAATGTCCCGCCATGGCTCGAAGCAGATATATGTAAATATTCATTTCCTCAGTCATAGCTAGTCATTCATCCGCAAGCACAGTCCTAATGGTCCCCCATGACCTCAATATTGCTCGAGATCACCACATTCTCCAGTTGTAAGAGAACTATGCTTGACACACAACTTTTCTGGTCAACACAGAACCTAATTTTGGTATTCAAGGGTAGGTGTCTTGCAACTTAGACCGAGAAGACAGCAATTCTATAAAAGGAGGTACAGACACAGCGTCAAGGGTTTGTGACTTTCCTCAAACAAGAGCACGGGGAATAGGGAAATTTTAAAAGAAAGACGAAGGAGATTGTAGAGATGAGGAAACACAGAGTTTCCACATTCGTGTTGCACGACTTAGGAAAGAATACCAACATTTGACAACACGTCCAAAAATAGGCTTAAGAGACACGTATTGCGAATGAAATGCGGATGAAGCTCTGTTTGTAGAAGAAACGATACGACAGTGAGAAGCAGAAAACATTTCTTTGGTAGACCCTGTAATGTCCCTGTTACCTATTAGTCCTAACGTCTATGCTATGCAATCAAGGAGATTGCTTAAATAAATCCCTTTTATTCGTATGCAAAAAAAAGAAAAACAATTAAAATTCCTCACGTTCCCTTGGTTAGTTTAAAAGATCGTGAAACTATTTTCATCTGGTAACTTCCTCCCATTCTAAGGCCCTAAAGTCAACAATCAACAGTCAGTAGCCGATCCTATACATCAGAGTTATGCCGGTAGATCATGCACATTTGTGAACACATCCAATACCCACATAACGAGGGTGAATGCACGTTCCAGCGGCGATGTAACAAATGCGGGTAACAAAAAAAGAAACACAAGGATACCCAAGGAAGGAGGAATACATACCGAAAGCCATCAATAAAAGAAGAAAAGGCGAAAAAAGAAAGAATAGAAAATAAAAATTGTATTTCTCGTTACACAGCGGCCAGAAGGCTGAGAATAAAACAACATCTTCACACAAAGCCAGCATTCAGCCATTCAACAAGTTCTACCTCCAAGGTACGACCATATAAACTCAAGGAATGTCTGGAATGTCCGGTTGGTCACTCCCGCCGATTGCCTACATGAAACCAGTTACCTGTTGCTCAGTCATGCATATGCATCCCAAATTTAAAGGATTATTGTCATTATTGACAGTTGTGAAACGTTTTGGAATTGAAAAATAAAGAATTACAAAAGAATGTCAAATGAATCATCAACCGGAATGAGAACGAATAAAAGAAAAAAATTTGCAAATTTTGCATAAAACATTTAGTTTAGCGAAAGTAATACTTTCTCATGTGTTTCTCTTCATTTTTTTTTATATTCATACATCCAAATTCAAATAAAAAAGAGAAATGCAAAACTGTTAACTTAATGTCCATACGTCATAAGTGTCTACAAATGTTTCTAATCTCTACAAAAAGAACTTAATGACATTTTAAAAGTCAAACAAAACATTCCAAGGGAGAAAAAAACACAAGTCGAAACACTTGTACAAACGTGGAATGTTTATTCTAAAAGGAATACACGAAAAAAGAAAAGAAAAGGAAAAAAAAGAAACACTGTCAAAGCATTATTGTGTAGATTTCCGGTTTTTCTTCAAGTGGCAATGAATTAGGAAAACAATAAGACAATTTATGGATTTACACAAAAAAAAAAAATTTAACAAAACTGACATGGGAATTTATTTCTATTGATTCTGGGCATAGGTAGAGGAGATTCCATTGTGTGACCTTGACCGTGACTGTGACTTAAGAAAACAAATATTTTAGGGGCAGAGAAAGATGTTTTATGCTTGAGGAATTTGACAGGAAATTACATATCTTGTAAAAGAATTTTCTAGAGTCAGATGCAGTCTTGAGAAGTTTGTGTTTTGTGGATCATAATCGTCAATTTAGGAGGCCTTACATTTCTTATACAAACTCATTTTTATCTGAAGGAAGTAACAACGCAGGTGCTCGTGAAGTTATTGCCCATGACAAAACGAAACAGTTGGCAACACTATATCAAATGTCATGTAACAGAATTTCCTATACGCCCTCTAAAATGCAGTCTTTACAAGTTTATATTTTTTAGACCCGATTCGTCAGTTAAGGAAGACTTACATTGCGACATTTCCCAACAACAGCTGCTCGTGAAGTTATTGTCGATGACAAAACGAAACAGTTGGCAACACTAGGTGTATCAAATGTCATGTCATAAAAAATGAAGAAAATGTGACACATACTTGTCGAACGTAGCCTACAAGATCCTATCCACCGTACTGTGTGGACAACTAAAGCCGTTTTGCACCACACTCATCGGCACGTACCAGTGTGACTTCCGGCAAATCGACGATAGACCAAATTTCCACACTGCGGCAAATCCTGGAGAAGACCAACGAGTTAATACTCACCATCTCTTCATCGACTTCAAAGCCGCATACGACGTCGAACAATATAACGCGATGGCTGAATTCGTGATTCCGAGAAAACTGATCCGGTTGTGTCGCGCTACGCTAGAGAACTCGCAATACACCTCCAAATTATTCCAAACATGCACCGGATTTCGGCAAGGAGACACGCTGTCGTGTGATTTCTTTAATCTTGTCCTGGAGCAGATAGTGCGAAAGGCCGACGTAAACACAGAGGGCACTATATTTAACAAATCCATCCAGCTGCTGGGATACGCAGACGATTCCCGTTCCCAACGTGCTATTATTGAGGCTTTTACGGTAAAAGAAGAACAAGGCAAACGAGTTGGTCTCATGATGAATAAGGATAAAACAAAGTACATGCATCGTCTAGGACAGAACTTAACGATTGACAGCTATAAATTTGAGGTAGTGAAGGAGTTTATCTTCCTCAAATGACGACGAAGGATAACCTTAGGCAACCGCTGCTACTTCGGTTTGTCCAAACAAGGGTCCAAACTCCTTACTCGAAGGTCCAAAGTCATTCTCTACAGAACCCTGATTTTGCTGGTCTTGCTTTATGAAGCTGAGTGCTGGACGATAAGTAAGAAAGCGGAACAGATTTTAGGATCCTTCCTGTCGAATATTTTGTCCTGCCTGCAAGGAAGGCGAATGAAGGAAAAGATATAACCGCGAACAGGAACAGGCGAGTGTCTGTGTACCGAATAAAAATGAGTGAAGCTTAGTGTAGTGTATGACGTGACAAGCGTAATTATATCAACGTTCTGGCCGCAGAAGCAGAACTGCCTACAGAATCACAAAGGAGCTGACAGATGGTCGATGCTTTAGACAACATCTGCTGAAAGCTGTGTTTCGGCTCTCTATTCATTTTGGATGAGGACCAACTTAGGAGATGGAGGGATTATTTCGCTTCGGTTTTGAACTAATCAGAATGCGGTATCCGAAGTTACCAACGCTCTTTTCCACACCTCAACCCTCAGCAAAGATGAGATCGCTGCCGTGATTAAAGTTCACAAGAACAACAAAGCGGTGGGACTTGATACATTCCCACGGACCTTTTAATAGCAACGCCAAAAACATCTGCAGAGCTCTTTTATTTACTGATAGAGAAGGCCTGGGAACCCAAGTCTTTTCCCGAAGTCTCATGGAGTGCGCGAGAATCGGAGAGTAACTTGTGTTACAAGGTTATTCTGGAGCAAATAAAACTCCACCCCCGAGGTGTTCTTGATGCGGAACAAGCAAGTTTTCATTCTGGATCCTTCTGCATCGACAGCATCAACATCCTGCGGATGATTATCGAGCAGTGTGTTGAACATCGATCTCGGCTTCACCTGCTGTTTATCAATTTGAAAATGCGGAAATGGGGTAAAAAACCTGCCATAATCCATACGATGTTTACGGCCTTCATAATGCCAATTCTACCTTTTGGTTGTCTGGACTGGTAGGCAACCGCGAAAATAGCGAAAAACTTAAAGACACTCACACTAGTATCAGCAAAACTAACGCCATAAAAACGAGGCCAACCGACAGCTCTCCAAACGAAATGTTCACTCTACCGCTCGACCTATAGTGAAATGGCAGTAAAGATCACCCTATGCCTGCAAGCAACCAACGTTTGGAAGAAGGACCAATTAGGTCATACTAGTATCGCTAGATGGGCGACTTTTCCTTCAAAAGAAAGTTCGGACGAAGGAAGGGTCATTGAACTCAACAATATATCCATTTTCACAGACGGCTCAAGAATTTATGAAGAGGTAGGCTCCGGAATCTACTCAAAAGAACCTGCCATTGGCCGAGTAAAACAACAGACCTTCTTTTGGAATGTGCCTTCTTACTTACTTACTTACTTAAGGTGGCGCTACTGTCCGGGGTGGACCTGGGCCTCATCCAACAAGCGTCGAGTGTGCCTTCAAAAGCTCTTAAAATGGTTTAAAGGAAGAAGTCTGGCGACCAGCTACTTGTCGATGTACACAATTTTACGTTAAATTTATCTCCTGGACAATGACGTTTAACTGACGTAAGTTTATATGTCAAAAAAAAAACGACAATAAATAAACAATGAAGGTTACTCGATCACAGTGTGACACGTCATTACCATTACAAAAAAAAAAGAAAGATAAAATACAAATCAAAAACGAATAAGAAACCAATAAAATACCTTAATGTCCCTCCTTTTGTTGTTGTTTTCCAAGTAATAAAACCATACATACGTGCCCCCACAAGAGATACAAAGAGCTTAAACCTTTTCATGTTAACGTCTAATTTACATTCATTAACATTTCAACAAGATAGAACTCAAACCTTAAATACTAAAAGATAAATCTTATAATCAGATAACAATTAAAAAATCTCAAATTACCTAATTTTAAGGGTCAACTCGTGTCATTTGTTATTATACCCGTCTACCCGTAGTTCGTGTCTTTAAAAGATAAATACCCACGGACATACACATTTGATACTACATTTCAAGCGCAGGCACACTTGTGCCACTGTTCAAACCTTAATTACCGCACCTAGGACGTTGTATAAGCGCGGGACCATCTTTTAGATTTTAAATCATTTTTGACATGCACCTACTTAAAATGTGTCAAAAACGCACCTTAGAGGACCCGCGTTTTAAAAAATAATAAAAACGAAACCAAATATGACACGACAAAGAGAGAGAGAGAGAGAGAGAAACAAATGTATCTGTTGTAGTAACAACTAAAGTATCTAATAAAGCGAATTGCTTGTAATTACATCTCCCAGCGATACGGGTGATTCATTAAATAGGAATCTACAGCATGAAATATAGACGAGGCTTTGGTGCCATTGTCCATGTGGATAAGTGAACGAAACAAAGGGAAACGTTTGTCCATGAACATAGAACTGGAAGAAACGACCAGAACACACTTTCCGACAAAGTAACGCACGCTTTCTGCACACGACATGTAATTGTCGCCTGTAAATGTTGGTCTAACTTGGGAATGTTGACTTGCTGGTTACTTTGTTTCCTAATTGTTGGGAAATTATTACAATTACCTTTTTTTTTTTTTCAAACACAGGGTGTGTCTGAGATGAAATTATGTTTATATAGAAGTAGGTGTCATATTACAACTCACCCCAAGAGACAATTTAAACTCATGTGTGGGAGTTAATCAACGACGATTAAGTCAGCGGGAATCACTTGGGTTTTATGAGCTATAAATCAAAAAACGGGAGTCATTAACACGCTTCGTAACACGTATTGAGAAAAGGTCGACATAATCGAGCAAATTGTCTACACAAACTCCATTGGAAGTCATTAGATCACATGCCAAGTCTGACAGTCAAACTTTCCAAAGATATTAACGCAATTCTAGTGAATCAACTGAGCTGTTGACATACCTCAAGAATCCGAACTAGGTTCGTTGCTATTTATCTTTTATTCTACCCTGGAAACATATTAAAGAGCGGCAATCTCTAGCCTCTTAGTTTTATGAACCAAAAGTGGTTGTTACCACAAATAATATATAAACGCTAGTACCAATTAGACTGAGAAGAACAGAGATGTCAGATGTACTAAGTGTGATGTGTCTGACAACTGTATTGAGACAATTTAACAAACATTTGAAGAAGCTTCAACAGTTTCTTGCAACTCTTGCTGTTCTAAACTGGAGGTCAAACATAGAACAAGGAGTCGAGGAAGACTGTACGGCTTTAGTCGGAGATAAGCTCACCGTGGCTTAGTTGTAACTTTGTTGGACTGATATTTAAGCGAGCTGACACAGGTTTTTCGCGGCACTTCCTCTCGGCAGGCAATCACAAACCCCTGAAAGTGTAATTCGCCACGAAGAAACTCCTTAGTCTGGAAATCCATTCCATGAATGGTTGCAAGAAGATAGGCTTTGATCTATGAGCTGTCGTCACTTCAAGCTGACAGTCCTTGGCAAGTTTTGGCTACTTTCAGGCAGAGGTACCAATGTAGGTACATAGAATGCATTTGAAGATGAAACCTCGTTAGAAAAAAGATTAAGATACAAAGATTTGAGTTCAAACAATTTTGACTCAAAACTTGTCTGGAGGTGCTAAAACAAATGCATTTTTGGGTTCATAGATACAAGGGCATTTAGAACAACGAAATTGGCGTTGGACTCTCCAGACACGGATCTCAATCAGCATTTATAGACTCATTTCCCTTTCTGGCTTCTGGCCAACTGAAGTTGAAGATTAGCTCTTAAGAGCACCAAGAGAAGCTCTCAAAATAGAACTTAATGGCTCTCTCACTAAACACACGTGATATCGAGATTCTTATAGACTTTCTCACTAGACACTGCCCAGTCAACTACTATCTAAACAAGCTGAAGCACAAGTCCCTCGAACATGAGACGACCCTGTTTTTATATTCATCCACACAGACGACCCTGAGGTTTCTTAATGACCTCGATCTTTCTCGGGAGAGGGAGAAGGAGAGGCATATAAAGATTTCCCGGGAGAATCGATAGAGTTGTACCCTGCCTGGCAAGTTTGTCGACCATGCAGTTTCCTTTAATGTCCTTATGCCCAGGCACCCAGATAATGTGAATTTCAAAGTGTTACGAGCTGTTTTTGAATTCAAGGCGACAGATTCCAGGTATTTGATCGCAGCCTAACTATCCGTTAAAAAAGGAGATATCCCGTGTAGATATCACATTGTACCTCAGCCACGACAGGGTCTCTTTGATTGCCTTTATCTCAGCTTGGAAGACTCTAAAATGGTCATGCAAACGGAAGTAAAGGTTTATGATTATATTTTTAAAGAAGACACCTTCACCCACTCCTGATTCTGTTTAAGTGTCATCTGTGTAAAAGCAGATTGATCCCCTTCCTTGTAGTTCAGTCATGCCACCAGTCAAATTCGAAAGGGATAGGATATACGTATAGTCGGTGTTTTGCGGTAGGAATTCGAAGCCATTGAGAACTGTAGAGTGTCCAGCAGGCAGTTTGAAGAAATGTTAGCCGAGCTCAAAAGCTTGAAGTTAAATTGACATTGCCTACTGAGGTCACTGACATCATTGAATTAGATAAATAATAAAAAATAATAAAGTGTGAACAGTGTCAACCTAACAAAAAAATTAATTAACTAAGCACGTATCCCCCATAATCACGGTTTAATATACCTTTTCCAATATATTTCCAATTACCAAGTCGATATAAATTAAAAAATGCATCATAAATAACTGTTTACAGCCATAAATGCTTTTGAAATTTTATTGACAAATGTTTATAATTAAAACGACATGTGTAAGCAATAAATTTAATTTTACTATTCGCTGAAACTATCCGAACAAAATTCATAAATGCCCCCCCAAATAAACATTAAATAAATCAATTTTTATGACAATTATATAACCGATTAAAAAAAAATAAACCACTCATTTCACAATTTTAGTGACACCCTGTGTGTGTTGGTACACCTTTCATTTCATTATTCGCCATCATTATTTATGCAACCATTTAAAATGCCATTCCTGACAGTTTTCTGGGAAAATCTCTCTCCCTCTCTCGCCGATATATATAATTGATAAACGCCAAAGAATATGCAATGAAAAAATACCACTGACAGTTGTGATACGCAGTTGACATACCGATAAATTATCATGGAATTTCTTTGGGTAATTTTCTATGACTTATGTCTTTTGTGCTCAATGGAGGCATAGAGTGGAGAGAATTTTTTTTTTTAGTTTCACAAGAGAAACGAACATTATGGCCTCGTGGTGCAATTAACCAACGCCATCTAGACATCTTGTCCCATAATAGACTGAATGGGATTTTAATGCGTTGTTAAGGCTGGTCCACCTTTAACCAGTTCTTTGCCAATATCTCACGTTCGTGGTATGTAGCGCACATACCTACAAAATAAAAAAAAGATACAACATGGGGAGTAGGTTGGATTGGAGGTTGTTTTTTTTTCACTCTATGGGATCTAGAAGACTTAAGAGAAACGGGCCACATCTTGTGTAGAACAACAAAAAAAGGTGTGTAATTTGTCCAACGCATCGTAGGTATGTATGCCCCGCAAAGCAACCCGCGCTTATCGAGTAACAATGCCAAACAATTGTGAAATTTATTATTAGCAGGCTTGAGATAGAGAGGTTAGTCAACCTATCATTGGATTTATGTTGTGAGATGAGGAGTGGAGGACCCTTGAGACGCGTACATATTAAATAATAATTTTCGCCACGGAATAAGCCTAAGGGGAGCTTCAAGAAAACCGCCTTAAAATGTGTGTTATGAGTCAGTGGAGATTAAGCGGGACACACATATGATGGCAGCAAGGCCATTGCATATAATTTCATATTCAATGGCGTTTAAAAAATAAAAAAAAATTGTGATAAATAATTGGGACACTAAGTGGGAACCTTAGGGCATATCAGGAAGTTGTTTGCTTTGAAATATTTTGCTGTCAATGTCAGCTTAAGTTGGTTTAAGTTGGTAGATCCCCTGATGCCAATTGGGTTTGTACGCGATGATTATATATGGAAACCTCGGCAAAAGTCACATAAGAGTTAGGGAAGTTACTTTGGCGGAGCTACTTTGGCAGAGCTAATTCGATTAAAGCGGAGTCGAGTTGTTATTTGAAAGAAAAAGTTGTGCCACCGGTGGGCATTTGAATCTATAGTTGTCGGAACAGCATGATTACTTGGGGCCCAAATTTCTACGAAATCCACCCAGCAGGTAAGATCCAAGAGCCCCATATCGAAAAAAAAGGCAATTACCTCAGCAGAAGGTCGAAGAAAGTTAGAGTCTAAGTTTCAAATGAAAGATGCAGAGAAAACAGCGAGTGATCGCAATACGAAGAATATTTACAGAACTGGGGGGTGGTTTACAGGAAGTCTTACGCCGGTTGGGTACATATTTTGGTGCGATGTTTTCCTGTCAGGACATAGGGACGGTCTAGACAACTGCAAGGAGGGTGAGCAGGCAAGGGGCAAGTCAGAAAATTTCGGAAATTATAGAGGAACCGCCTGCTTTTCTAGAATCGATTAAATTTTGGCTTGCTGGTCACATAAGGTTGGTGGAATAGTATCTATAAACAATTGCCTTTCATCGAGACAGATCTGACCTGATCTGGATCTTAAGTGAAGGGGAAGACCCCTGTCTGTCAAAAGGGAATGAATAGGCTCTAAAGTAGAAGCTCGTACGTGACATTGCTTAAGAATGGATGTCCCCTCCAACCATTTGTGCGGAAGCTGTAGTGATGAGTAAAAGCAGGAAACAGTAACCCACCTTCTATGTACCTGTCCCGCTTTATCAAGGCTAAAAGGGAAAACCTTTGGAGAGTACTTCTAAGAAGATCTCAATGACCTTTGTCACCGGGACTAAGTAGTTCTGTACATATAGGTAGTGTGCAGCAGAAAGGGGCTTACACCGACACGGATACTCATAGTATTTTTGAATTTATCATGCAAGATTCCGATAAATCCAGCTGTCTAACAACGTCACCACAAGGTTCGAACTGAAGCAGTTATCTTCACGTCCCTCAACTCGATAAAAAATATGACTTTTTCACACTTTGCTAACGTTCGTCAGTTGTATCAGCACAGTCTCTATCCTTTACGGACTGTAACCACCTGGTTTTTGTAACCTCCACCTCAAAGTGCGATTTAATCAGTCACCCTAACCAGCCTCTCATCATGCATAATAAGACTCCTTATGTCCCACTCATAATTCTTAGGGTCCCAGTAAGCTCTGTAGCTTTATCGGTCCATCTAATGGTGGTCATGGGCTCAAATAATCTAGTACGTACGTTTATTTTTTCATAATTTTTTTCTGATAAACGCGCGCTAAAGAGGTAAGCTCTTTGACACCCATATTACTCATGATTATCTCTCCAGGTTCTAGAGATGAGTTCTTTTCACTCCAGAGAGTCGCAAGAAGTCAAGGAACTTCTGTGGCTGGATAGAAGCAAGTGGTGTCTTTTTTTGTAGCTTCGCCACCAAGTACAGACTGAATTTGGAACAAGATTCATGGTTAGTACATATAATGGTGTTTGTTCAGGCAACAGAATCTTGACAAGCCTCTCTAAGGTTGTTCGTATCGAGATTTACAATGAAACAAGAGTTCCTTCCTGATGGTTTAGGGAACAGTAGCTACGAGCATGATTGTCCTGGTGTATGAAGCTAGGCTTTTCTGGATTCTTGCAGCAAAAAGCTTTTACATGTCTTATTAAGAGGGATTTGCTTTCCCAACAGAAGTGGTTGGGTCTTTTGCTAGTGACTGAGTAGTTGCCGCATGGTAATTGTTAAAAAATTATAAAAGGGCTACGACTATCCTTAGGGAAATAGGAGGAGAGACAAAGGAGATATCGATGCACATTGGTTTTCAATGTTTGCGAGTTAAAGTGATGAAGAAACACGAAGCTATGTAGATTATTCTACATTCGTGGTGTAGGTCTTAGGAAAGAATTGGTGCACTGGAGTTTTGGCCGAATGAATGCCTTACAGATTAAAGCCGGATCAGAAAAAGACAATTTTTTTGCATCGTTTAGGGAAATTTTCTAATATGTGATCGTTCCAAAGAAGGTAACATCCATACACATACAATGGATGGAAAGTCTTTCGGTTTCGCCGATGCAGATACAACTTTTCGGTTTCGCTTAAGTGACAGAAGACAGCATTGGGTTTTGGGCGTCTTAACCTTCACTCCACGAAGTCAGAATTTAATGAGTTGTACATGCATTAGCGTTCATCATCTTCTCCTTTCGAAGAGTCGGGACATGAAGTAAGCAAAGGAATGGATTGAGTTAGAAGTTACAGACCAGAGAGCATTTAAGAAAAATAGCTTAAGAAAGTCATTTTATGCAACTTCAATGCTTCAAACGAAAAGTCATCAAACTTTTCCATACAAAATTGACTGACACAGAACTAATCAATGAATTCTGATGCTAAATCCAGAGCTAAGCCGACATTAACTCGTAAGCCAGACAGTTGCTGTGAGCTTGGGACAATCATAACTTTCGAAAAACCACTCAAAATTGTTGGAAAATGGTGACACTCAATTATGTCAATCCAATTAGCAGCCTCTAGATGCCCTCATGTATCTCTCATTTCTTCGATTAAGTTCCAGCTTACGACAGAAATCATTGATTATCAGGGCAAACCCCTTTTCCTTCTGCTTCCTCTCGATTAAATTGGTATCAATCCATCATTGAATACTCCATTCAAACTTTATCTGTCAATTAAAATGAAAGATCGATGAAGTGAATGGTTCATCTGAGGCACACACAACTGAAAATTAATAATTTAAGTGTATTTTTATAGTTCCTTGACCCACTACAGCTTCCCTTCGATACTCTCTAGTCCAAGCCGTGCTAACTCGCTAATTAATTAATTATAATGAAGGTTTCCAAAAAAAATAAACCTCATAAAATCTTACAAAACCAACCCAAGATTACATCATTCAAGTTTATGTTAATTGCCTCGTCCCAGGCACCTGTCTTTACCATTTTTAGGATTTCACGTACTTTCAAGTCCCAAAATAAAATGCAAACAAAAGTTAAGAACGATATGAGAAAGACAAAAAAACATAAACAAACCCTCCTGCCCCAGAGAGAGAGAAGCATCAAACATGGGGGAGATGCTCTTAACTCAACGACAACTTCACATTAGCATCTCAAATATCTATCCAACTTCTTCGCAGACAACAACAACAACAACACAAGCTAACTTGACAACATTCCAGATTAGACCGGTGAGATTGAGTCCAAGTTGTAGCACCCATCACCATGCTCTTAAAGTGATGTCATGTGGAATCAGTTGACTTTACTCTAATAAACATACACCAACAGAGTCACTGTACAAATATTGAAAGTGGAAAAATATACAAAAAGATACATGGATACATATCATAGATACATTTGCATGCTTCAGACCCATTCTTGTTCTCCTTTGTTGCTGCTTCCGATTGGCTTTTTGTCCCGTGGACTCTTTTTTTTTTCTCTGTTTCGTTAGAAATATCATTTAAATGACTCAGCAAAGTTGAAAGGAAACAAACAAAAGATGAGATACCCTCCTGTGTAGATGCTTTAGATACTTTTGTTTTCATTCGAATGAATTTGTGAGGTTTTCTTTTCTTTTTTCTTCTCCTTCTTCTCTGGTTAATTGGCACTTTTCGAGGGAATTTCGAAACCTAATTAAAAGAAACTCCACCGATTGTGGGTGCGGCTAGGTTTTGACTTTTCCAAGAAGCCACTGGATGCGCCACCTCTTCTTCTTGGAAGCCATAAGCAGATAACAAATCAAAAACAAAATTATGTTTACGATTCATTATCTCAGTTTTCACCGCTTGAAATCAGAACATTTTTTAACAAAATATCGTGGGAATATGTCACGTTGGAAATCGGTTTTTCACTTGAAGAACAATCGTCACTTTCCCGAGCCCTTGCCAGACGTGTTAATTGCTTGTAGATGGTCTTATGTCTTATCATTGAGGCGGCAGCAGGCAGGACCAGTGTTTTCATTTTTTTTTTGGGTTTAATTATGTTTTAGGAACGTGATCGGGTGTAGTCACGTGCGGACTGGTAAATTATTGGGTACAAGTGTGTTTGCATTAGAATTGAAGTTTCATTTGGTTTAAATCGGTTCGGTTGCCGTACGTGATGTTGCTTTCGAAAGAAATTTTAGGGACATTTTTCTCTTCCGGAGGGAGAAAGTGTTACGAATGGGAAATGTTTCCCATTTTTTTTGGGGTTATTTATGAGTTTCAATATAAAAAAAAACAATTAGATGAGTGTGTTTAAAGAAGCTGATGTGTACGCCATCTATCGGTTTTTTTTTTCTATTCAAACATTCAATTTACATTTTTCATTGCCTACTTTAAGGTTTATTATAATTTTTGACATTTGTCAATACGATCTAAGAAAATGGAAAGATATAAGCTCTAATGGATTACAGATGACTTACAAAGGTCTCGTAGGAGTAGCATCTGCTGATAGACAGCCAACAAGGATCTACTAGTCGCTCATTCCTCTAAATCTTCGTAGAATAACGAGAGAAAACAAATGGCCGTCTGCGACACAAAACAGTAAGTTTCGATTTAGTTGCGTGTTAAAGTCTATAAAGCTTCTAAGTGCCTTGTTGAAAGGATACCTCGTCGACATCCTTTGGTTGTGGAATAAAGACTACATGGAGCATCCGAGTCTTGAGTGGTAGCCAGATTTTGCTTAAGGCTTTTCTCTATTCCCTCACAAGTTCAAAAATAGTTCAAGAATGTAAGGTTAGATTGAATTCGGTTGGAAGATTGGAAGTCTGGTCTTGGTCCCAGGAAATAACACTTTCTCCAACTGTCCTTTGAAGGGAATTACAACCAAGCAACCAGCCCAAGAAACGACGGGATTAGGTAAGGTAGGAGGGTTGACGGAGAAGGAAGTCCTTTCCCCGTCACACTTAGGTCAATGTGGGCCCATTGTGATGCCCTAGGGGAACGACGGGGTTACTGGATACCTCCACTTGGCAAGGCAAGGTGTAGAGGACAACTTCTCCGGGACTAAACCTACGTTAAGTTTTGCCCAAATCTTTGGTTAGAGTGCTATTGACAGTTGAGTTTTCAGCAAATACAATTGTAGGTGAAATGTCTTTCCAGGATGAAGGCAAGCCAAATGGCTACTTCCCGACGTCAGTAAGAGGTTTGAGGCATTCTTGCTTTTTTAGAAAAAAAAAAAGACTGCCACCACGCTCTTGCCAAACATCTCAAAGTAGTAGGCTCCATTGATACTTCTGTCCACGATGCTTGTAGGGAGGACGACAATATTTTGGAACATTTCCTATGTGATTGTCCTGCCATTGCGCGTATTAGTAATTATTACAGAAGTGTCAACAGAAGAGACTCCCACTATAGCATAGCATGGTGCATGAGATGACAAATGGAACTTCACCAACGCTCTTGAGTTATAGCAATTAAATTTGAACGACAGTAGAACCGTGATCAAACCCTGGGGATGATTCTTAGATGACTTCAGAAGAGGATTAGTTCAGAAGATCGAGAAAGCATTTGACCACAATACATATAAACATCAGTCAGCTAATAAGTGGTTAAATCTCGAAGCCGACTTCGAGTCTAAAAAGCTCCAGCATTGTCGTGGTTCTGAACCATTTTAGCAAAAGTGTTATGATCCCGAATTCAAATGAGCTACCCGAAGCAACAAAGTTTCAAGTTTATACTAGAATGACTCTGATTCGAATCAGGGAAAAGCTAGACCTTATTCTTGAAGAAGAAAAGGTTTCCAGCTTCGATCAATTCTTCTTTGAATTTGACAAGGCTTTCGGCAGCGTTCTTACTTAGAGACTTTGTCTACCTATTAATTGAGACAATGACACCAGCCCTGAGATCAAACGGAAATTATCTCCCATCAGTCCCTGTTTCTCGGGGCTATGAAGGCAATTGAGTAGTGAAATCCTCACCTAAAGTTACCCTATTCAAGACTTTGATCATCTTGATCCTGCTATATGGGGCAGAGGCATGGACAATTGATGAGGTTGCATTTGGTTGTTTTGACAAAAAAAATCGACCGCATGATCTTCGGTCTTATTAAGCTATTTAGCGACATCGGTCTAGAGTCCATATACAACGAATAGATGGCGTGGACATTTAAAAACGATGCACATCAGCGCTCCGTCCCGGAGCGTTTTTGAATTCACCCTGAATGGACCGGAGCAGCAGAGAAGGCCGTGTTTCAGGTTGCTTCCGGAATGCGAACTAGCTAATGATCGAGCTGACTAGAGAGGATATCCATGGGTACGTCCGAAAGTTGACGTAAGGGTAAACTGAAGAGCATTCGAAGCCTGACACGTATGCAACTTGGCTGTGAGAAAATAGTAGGAATCTATAGACACGACAAGTGTATAGAAGTTACAGTTTGGTCACGATGGAATCCATTTACTCATTTTGCCAGAAGGTTGTACCGCACTAAGTAAACATGTGGTAGGTAGATAGAGCTGGCGGTTCAGCATGAACCCAAGTAGCACTTGATGTGCCCTTTTGTTACCACGACTCATGTGACCTGGTTAGTGATGTGTGTTGTTGAGGATGTGGGACAGTCGGAGCCTAGATCTAGCCTGTGGAGTTAAGAAAGTGGTAGGTCGTCGAAGAATGGTTAGTTTAGTGCGAGCAGTCTGGCTCTTGCTAGTGCCGGACATTTGCAGAGGAAATGGGAGAGTTTCCTTCCCATTTTCATTCCCGCAACTACGGCAGTGGGGGTTGTACGGAATACCAAGTTTGGCCGCATGATCTCCAATTGGCCAATGCCCCGTGATTGTCGCCCTCATTCTGGCGATATATGGGCGGGTTCTACTTATTAGGTCTTTTGTTCTATTCTTATCGTATGATATGGCCATACATGTGGTAGAACAGTTGAATACTTATCACGAATTTAGTGTTCTGTGTAAAAAGCTTCTAACATCTATCGATTTCAAAGAGAATTTACTTGATATTCCGTTGAATTCCAATGGCAAACAAAATCCGACTTAATTTGACCGATTGGTTGCACCTCACGTTCCACGTCGAAACCGATAAATACCTCGGAATTTCAGAAAGCCTAGTCATAATGACACCCGTTCACCACTTCACATTGATTTGCATAACAAAACAGCCACTGCCCCTAAACCTAAAAAAAAAAAAAAAAACCAACAACCAAGCAACACTCGTACATTCCCTCTCCCCGTCCTTCCAAATTATATGGGTGAACACAACAAAAAATATCTCAAATTACCGTCCAATCATTGTAATTATTCAGATATTGCATTGCACCCAACCGCAGTTAACAATAATGCACGTGTTCACCTGAGATACACAACAACCAACCAACCAACCAACCATACATCTGCGGATACTCATTACAAACCAGTTGTCGTTCATTTTGTTTACCTCAACTTACTCATTCTACAGGTGTTAAATAATTTTTCACGTCATTTTTTTTTCGAAAATAAAAAAATTAAATTCCAAACCCCTAATCGATTACCAAGGCCTCTTAGCTTCAGAGAGGTGTGGCACCATGTTCAACTAGATTTTTGTCATTTTGGAACTCTCTCTCGTAAACTTTGGACGGGACTTGCGAGTGCTGTCTGTCATAAGTATCCACACTCTGCTTCCAGGTTGAATGCAATAAATTTCCATGCCCCAACTAAATGTGCTGTAACTAACCTCATTTTGTTGTTGTATCTCTTTCTCTAAGCGGAGATTATGTATAAAAGAAAAAAGAAAAACAAGTCAAAGTATCTTTGTATCTAAAAATATGATATGTATCTGTTGCGGGAATTTTAATCTCAGAGAACAGGTTGATTGGAAATGACGTAATTTTTAAGTGGAATGCATTTTTTTTTTTTTAAATATTTCATCGCATGATTAATTTTTGAAAAACAAAAAAAATTGGAGCAACCGTGCTACGCACGTTAGGACCGATTTTTGTAAGCCACTGTTGGTTCGAGATGAATTCTATTATCATCTTCGATTTTCAAGTTAGGTTCTCAACAAATATTGTGTGTGTATTTGTGTGGAAGGTATCGTCGTCTCTTTGAAAAAAACCTGAATTGCAAGACGCACTTTATTTTTATTTTTGTAGGATTCACGAATACGGGTATTTACTTCGTTTCACTCTTCTTGTGCCTTTTTTGAGAGAGGCTTCATCGGTTTATGCTTTAAGCATTTTCCTTTGAGAAGTTTTTGATGGTTCGATGTTGGTTTTTGGTCTTCTGCTTTGGTAAAAACCAGTTTTTATATGTGATTGAGGTGAATATCTAAAGGTAGATGGGAGGGGGGGGGGGTTGTAAAAATCAACAAGATACACAAGGGGAATGAAATTTTAATGAGAACAGACTTGGGGTGATGTTTTGGATCATTAATCGATTTGTAATGGGAGAAGTGGAAGAGTTTGATGGTTCATTGAGTTTGAAAATTATGAAATTTAACCTTTTTTCCTTAAATACCCCCATCGACAATGAGTTGTTGCTTCAGGTCGTTACAATTTGTATCCAGCTTGAGTCTACAGAGAGCAACTAAGCGAAAAACTCTTCACTATGCCATCACCTTTCATTCATTAGGAAGATAGAATCCCCTCCTTGTCTAACTGGCTGCAGGCACAATAGATCTTTCAGCTAGCAGTGCCATATGCGTTATGTCGCAGAGCCTTCCCATCTGAAAAAGATGACAGAAGAAGCAAGTAGCAGAGTGGGAAGAGTACCGAAAAGATTGTAGACAAAGAAATCCTTGCGTAGAAAGAATAGGGCCAACGTACGTGACCTTCCGACTCAAAGAAATCGAAGAGTCTAGCGATACAAACAACATCCGAAAGTTTTATAAGAAAGTCGAGCAACTGGATGTTGGCTTCGACCTTTGAACTAGTGACAGACTTGTAGGAAATAGTAGATTTCTACAAGGAGCATTTCCAGCAGCAGCTGAAATGGCAATAAACAGAGTAATAGAGCAGAAAGGAAGCCCTAATTTTTCCTCCTAGTTTGGAAGAGCTTAGCATTCCTATTAATTAGCCAAAAAAAAACAAAACCCGCCAGTCCTGATGGCTTATTGTTGAAGCAATTCAGATATGAGGACGACTGGAGTATCAGCTGTACATGACACATCTACAAAAAGTGGGATCCTTTGTCTCGTAACCACAAAAGAGGTGTATTCCTGCATATTCCTGTCCACCGAACTTATTGAACGTTTTAAGCCGATTTCCACAACACTCTGTGGTTTGTCCCACTAAGGCAAGTGCTGGAAAAGATCAATGAATTTCAGGTCGAAACCTACCACGTCTTTATTGACTTCAAAGGTGGAAGCTCTGCAAGGGATCTCGAGAAAACTGATCCAACAATGTAGCGTTACGTTGGAAAATACGTAGTCTACCTTGCAATTAGGAAACGCTTCCTCGAAACTATTCAAGACACACACCGGATTTAGACAAGATGATGCGCTGTATCGCGATTTATTTAATCTGGTGCAGGAGCAGATAGTTCATCGGACTGGCAGCAACAAAAAAGGCTCAACTTGGCATAAATTCATCGAGCTACTCGATGCGAAAGTTCGTAAGACTCAGAGAAGCCAGTCAGATGCACGTCTTAATTGTTTATTCGTGGGAGTCCAATCGGAGACTCTCTATTAGGATTGCTAGCAAAGGAGAATGAGATGAGAATAGAGTGTGTACCAAAGACGAACATACCGATGGCTTCAGAATATATCTTGGCATGGAGGCTGGTGTCGACCATGAGTCTGGTCTAATCGAGGCGACTTAACAAGGAAATAGAACTAGAATACGTCGAAAAAGCACGAAATCTATTCGATATTTAATCCGAGGCGGTCCCACGCAAGCCCTTTTTTCAAAACTGGAGGACTCACGAAATATTGAACTTAACACACTTCTGAGATTCTTACATTTATGTGGGGTTTTAGGGGTGATTCGCAGGAGTTTGAACTAATAGGACACAATGGACGATGAAAAGACACCATTATGTAGTCTAAGTGACATCTCCGTCACCCATTTTCCTATTCTAACCTGGTAAAATCATACTGTTCCCAACGATGCCTTGAACTGTGAAAGACGGTCAATAATAAAAAACAAAAAACCTGCAAAGGTCAAAGAATTCAACCCTGTGGGACCCCACTTTAAATCGGAAATTTAAAGCTAGTATTCGTGTGTTTTTGATTGAAGTGTGTATGACAGTTCAAGTCTCTTACTTCTTCATCTTTAAGGGTGGCCATTACTTATCACGCGTCCAATTCCAGGTTCAACTTCTGCTGTCAAGAAAGTCGATCAATTGGGAAAAAAGCTGATGTCAACTCTTCTGTATGTCCGACCCTGAACCCACGTTTAGTTTGCCCGTATCTTCAGTTTAGACTTCTACCGACTGTTGATTTTTAGCAAACACTACTGAAGGTGGCATGACAGATCCTGACCGACGTTTGTAAGAACTCCGCGGTATTCGTAATGTCTCTCAACAGAAAAGACTGTGAACAACTTATTGGCGTTATAACGGGACACTTCGCCAAATTGGTAGATTTAAGTGACACCACTATCTGTGACCCTTGTGGAGAGGGCGACGATACTGCGGACCCCTTCCTATGTGATTGTCCTGCCTTTGCTTGTACCAGGTGGCAGATTTTTGGGGCTAGACATTTCGGCGTTTGCTTACATTAGGCTAAACCCATTTAGCGGCCAATCACGTCTGACTTCTGAAAACGTCAAAAATTTCGGTCACGTTTGACATGACAAGCCATGACTTTCGAAAAACAACTCAAACGATCATTGTCTCTCGAATCCATTTCCAAATCTAACATTGAAATACTATAATCCTCTTCCACCAACAGGCTTCCACAAATCTTATCTTAAAAACGTTGTCCATCATCATTCAGAGAGAGAGACCCACCAAACCAAAAGCCAATGATGACAGATCACGATTTTCCAATTTATTCCAGGTGCTGGTTGTGTTGCATTCAAATTGCATTTTGTCTGCAAAGTTTTTCTCTGTTTTGTGTGTACTCATTTGTTATCGTTGTTCCACCTTCAGTCAACTTAAAACTTTCCAAACAAACACAAAAGGTCTGTCAGACTGGTTACTATATACTGCCAACAGCTATGAAACGACGATCGACCACTTTAGCTTGCTTATTCCACATCGTGTTGTGGTTCCCTGAATTGCATTCTTTCGCGAATTTTATTTAATTCCCTCTCTTTTGTGAATATATTTCACCTCTTAATGTAAACATATCACGCACCAGTGCCAATTGCATTTCATTTTTTGTACCAATTGCTACCGCACTTTTGTTATACGAAAAATATACCTAGTCACACCCCCCACATAGGCTGTGCATACTTAAGTGTACTAGATACATTTGCGAGTGTAAAATAAGTTGCATTCATAGAAAATGTATGCAAATATTTTGTGCGTGGGTGCGTCTTTATGCAAAGATACAAATCGCAATAAAGATGGGGTGCCTCAGGGGAGACTTCTATGGCCACGTTCGGTTACACAATACAACATTTTATATACTTACAAACTTTATCAATTTGTTGTTGTGGAAAAACTTACCTAAAAAGAGAGAAACAAATAATAAATTGGTTAAATAAAATATTCAGACACGTGTTAACTTAACAACAATAAAATTTATTTATAACAAAATGTATCTTTCCGATCGATTTCATGCTTTTAGACACGGTGTAACGATAGGCGTTACAAAAAGGAGCCACTTAGTGATGGTCATTGACTGAAGGACTGTCAAAGTTACATCTAAAGTTTGAATTACTTAGTCTATAGCGATATCTTAAAGCGCAATTAATGAATGAATTTATTGTTTTCAAATGCAAAGTAGGCCATGTGAATGAGACAAAGAATAAAACCAACGATTGGTGGACAAACACACAAGAGACTTTTTGCTTTTTGTTTTTGTCTTGAGCTTAAGAGATTTATAGTTTTAAATTTAAATGTATAATTTTATTGTTAACGAATTAGATATAGTGACGGGATGTGAAATAATTGATTTAGGAGACTCTGACCGAAGATAAATTGAGGCAAAGCCATTGGTTGTATGTTTAGTAACAACATTGTCATATTTCACAATGAATTTTTGAAGACAACTTATTTGATTGCAGCTATTTGTCTTAAAAGGAAGCCTACAGAAGGTAATGAAATGATTGATGTTAATGAGTCTTAATAACTGAGAGGCGTGGTGATTTCTTAAGATGAATGTGGGCTGTGGAGAGTTGACAAAACATGTGTGCTGTCATCTGTTCACAAGGGACCCTATTTTTCCTACATTTTCTCTAAAGACAGCCCTTTACATGCCATCATTTGACGCGATTCTTAGCGAACACAAGACCGTTACGATTGAGTCCAAAAGAAGCTCTCAACATTCTGCCCTTGGACCTGCACATCAAATACATCATTTCGTGTAGTGTAATCAGACTCAGAGTATCTGGGTTTTGGTCCGCGAAACCTTATGGTCATAGCAGTGTTTTTGACCGTGGCTTTGGCCGCGACCCTATAAACTCACAATCTCACAGGCTATGACAACCTGTAGTGTCCGGGATTCAGGACCGCCCAGGATCGCCTCGACCATAACTGACTACACAGAATGAACAGAACGAATCGAAACACCACACGGTTCCAAAATGGCAGGTGTCTTCTCAGCGGAACTAAATGTATCCAAATCGTACCGCCTTCAAGACTCTTCATATGTTTTCCAGGCGGAGATTAGAGAGACTTGCAAGTTCCACAACCAAAAACAACATAGGAATCTTTATTGACAGCCATCAAAGCTCTCCATTCACACACTTTGTCCTCGAAATTAGTAGAACAGTGCTAGGGAACTATCACCCAGGTAAGCGCTCGATTTAATATCACTTCTCGCTGGATTTTCGGCCATAATGACTTAAGAGGGGAATGAGAGAGCATACGATGTGACTCAACCTTTGATAGTTCACTCGCGGAGTTAGTCTATTCTCCGATTGGACTTATCAAGGGAAGCACTTTCTTTCAATTGCCAACTCTAGGTGGAACAGCCTAAAAAAAATGTGGCATATCCAGGTAGAACGATCTAATCAACAGAACTCACCGAGACAGCAAGAATTGTAGCACAGTTCATTGCCCAATTGGCACACACTCTGCCAAGTTAGGCATTCCCTTCAGAAGGAAACCCTATTTCACTTTCTCTGGCACTAGACAGTAGCCAGAACGATGCATCTCACACTTAGCAAAGCCTTTTTCAAGGAATTATCAGAGATCTCTGACAAATATTTTTGCAACAACTTTCTCAACTTCACAGAATGGATCTGAATCCCTCTTAATCACACCCATCAACGTCCAGTTCTCGTGGGTTGTGGTATCAAAAAGGCCCATCAGCGCTACTTGCGTTTCTATCTATCACTTTGCATGATCAGCACGGTATCCGACTTCATGTCCAAAATGCTTTGATTTGGCAGAAAGTTCGAAATCTAGATTCCGAATCGCACCTCTTGGTAAATTGGCGATCAGTTGCTGAATTTAAAAGGACTAGCGTGGTATACTGATGGATCAAAGGTGGACTCTGGAGTTGAAGCCGGTAATTGTAGCCCAAATCACAAAGTCTCAAGGCACTTTCCAGCCGAACTAAATGCCGTTGCGGCAACATTAATCTTGGGGAAGCAATCATCAATATATTCGTTGATAATCAAGCAGCGCTTAAAGCTTGCTATCCAAGACCTATCAAAGGGAAACAAGGTTAAACTCTGGTAGGTATCAGGTATTGTAATCGTTGACCAAATAGCCAAAAAAGGTTTCTTTAAAAGGTATTTAAGTGCCGATCCCTAATTCCAAGTCTAAACATATAGAAAAAACGGAACTACTTGTCCTGAATCCTGAACAAAGCCACAAAGAATACCCTTAATCACAAAAAGGAACGATATCAGATGCGTGACAGTTTCCTCTTCGGACACTACAGCCTAAGATATCGCTTACATAAACTAAATATTGTTCAGGAAACTGAATGTCCCGAGGAAAACAAGTCAGCGAAACACGTACTGTGTGAGTGTGTGGCTCTCTTGTGCCTCAGAAGGCACTTTTTCCTCAGGGAAATTAGAACACTTGCCTCGACTGGAGACATCATTAACTTTATTGGAAAGATCTAGGATCTCCTAGTCTAACAGTCTCCCAGCACAAAAGATCTTATAGGTTGAAATGCCTCTTGCGTCAGTCGCAGAGCCAACAAAAAAAAAAAACGATTAATCAAAGACTTCAATCAGACCTCGTTTCCTTATCGTTTTCTACTACCTACACCACCGTTCTGCATAATGAATCTTACTGTCAAAATACATATTTACGTTTTCACTTTCTATTTTGCAAAATAAAACTAAAAAGTTCAATAAAAATTATTTATTCATAATAAATTGAATAAAAGTGCTGAAGCCATCTATTGGAAATTTATTGTATTAAATTACTTTTTTTTAGAATTTATTAGTTGTAGAAAATTTAAACAAAGGCTTGCTGATTAGTAAATGATTGGTGGACAAGTCGAAATTTGAGGCTGAAACTACTACGTAGGGACTCCTTCACTTTTTTGTCTTGATAAGGTTTGAGTATCTGCAAACATTCTGACTTAGTTTTTCGAGGATCAATGAAACCTAAGAATTATTTAAAAGTCCATGAGAGACGTCAACTACAGTCCCCTTAGCATCGAGTTTAACATCTTATCCGTCATGTGTACTGTGTGAATGCCTAAAAGATTTCGTTAACAACCTAATTGTCCTCTATCAACGCGGTTTAAGGCCAGAATCGATCGAGTTTTCACACTTTGGCAGATCCTGGGAAGAACCATGTCCAAATCGATGCCCATCATCCATTTATTGATTTTAAGGCCGTCTATGGTAGCATTTACAGGAACGAGATTCACAGAGTCATATCAAGTTTTGCAATCCCTGTCAAACTCGTCCGTCTGTATAGGTTTACGACTGATAATACTCGCTGCTCTAGACCTTTGATGTCATAAAAAAAAAAAGATTTAGAGAAGGTCATTCACTGTCATGAGACTTCTTCAACATATTTGCACGAATTTTGCAAAGCTCTCAAGCCAACTCTAGAGGCACAATCTTCCAAAAGTCTGCGGAGCAACTTGCGTACGCGCACTTTATTGACATCTTTGGCAGATCTGAGCTATTTGTCACCGTTATGTTCGCGACTATTTAGGAAGAATCACCCAGAATGAGTTTAGCGAAGGGATACCCAACATCGAAGCATCGGACAGAACGTCACAGTAGACAGCTATACATTTGGCTCTGGTATCACTTCTGAAACCGAAATCTCATTAAAAGTCAAGCGTCTGAGAAGGGAATATCGAACAGCTAAGGAGGCACTGAGTAGGATACTTATCATCCCAGTCCTACACTTTGCTTGTAAAGTATGGACTCTGTCAAAGAAAGGCAGATCAAGATATCTTGGGTTGTTGTGAGCAAAAATTTGGCCCCGTTTGCATTTGGAGGAGAACGGACGAGTTAGCAAAGGAGGAAGCAGGTCAGAACCTCTCGGAAAATAGTTAAAAACCTCACCTCGATACCGAAGCCAGAATGGCTAAAAGTAGATGGAATAATATCAACACTTATCTTTCCTCGAGACAGATCTGACCTAACCTGGATCTGAAGCGAACAGAAAGACTTCTGTCTTACAGGGCATTCTTTTATAGGCAGACACGCCACTAGATTGGGCGCCCCTTTCAACGATTTCTGCAGAAGCTGTAGAAACGAGAAAGAGGAAGAGAGGATTACTCACCTTCTTCGAACCTGCCCTGCCCTTTCAAGGCTAAGAAGGCAAATTCTAGAAGAGCATTTCTACTAAGACTTAAGCGATCTAGCCAAACTCGATATTAACAAAATAAAGAGCTGTGGGTCTAAATGGTTCTGCGCATAGTGTGGTACATGAAGGGTTCTGCTTCTGTGCGGTTACCCACATCCAACAGCAGGAGTAGCGCATGCATGAATGGATCAAAATTTTCTTATGCTGATTGCACAATCATTATTTTTAATCAGACTGTGGAAGCTATAGGACGAGATACGACTCGTTATTCGTCCATTGCATGAGTACAGGCCACCACATACATGGCCAAAATAGCATGTGTGAGTTCAAAAATGTTCTATTTTTGCACAAACGGATTGCACAATCTACTAGCACAATCATCTTTTAAGCGAAGCATAGCTTTTGTCGTAAAACCTTCTAAAGCAATTAACCGATCATTTTTGATGTGATCCTTAAGGTACTTACAGACCACACCACCTGCATCACTTTTACAATGCAAACAGAAGAAGAAAACGCACATCAATCAGCGATTTCACCATTAAAACCTTCACTCATTCATAGGAGACATCAAATAACTTTCCCACAACGCTCATATTGACATCCAACCAATCTCAATCGATAATTATTTGCTAAACGACAAATACCTCAAAAGTACACTTAACATATCTGAACTAAACGTCACTTAATGCAACGGTAGACCGTTAAACCGCCATTTGACTGCAAAACTAGTTTTTTTTTTTGTACAGTTTTCCTCACCTTTTTGTAAAAATAACATCCAACCACTAGTTGGGATTGGGATTACGACTTCTTTATAAAAAGTGAAATTTCTTGGCCTATTAATGGCGGCAAGGAGAATGAATAAAAAAAAGAAAGTGACCATCGAGTGCACCATTACCACCACCATCATCATATCGGTCGTCGTTGGATAAATTTAATTGCAATGTGTCAACATCTTCGGATGCATTTCACTCCTTAAAAAGTCATTGATACCCTAGAGTGACTTTGGTCAGACGAGAGTCATACAAGATGTCTACCTTAAAGGTAATTTCTATAAAATGTGCATCTTTTTACGGTCCGTGATCATCTTTTTTTTTTCCTTAAGATTAGTAGAAAACTGAGGAAAGTATCGTACTAATGGTGAATAGGTGCGGGCCCAGATAGACTGGTTGCATGTTCAACTGAAAGCGAGTGTTACCACTATAATCATCGTGTCTTTTAATGGTGATTTCATTGCAGCAGTTCTGGTCAGAGACTCTAGGCCAGTTGATGTTTCATTAGCGATTTTTTTTTTCCAGTTGTTCGATGCTTTGTAATCTTTTGGTGGATATTGCATAAGGAAACGGTTTTTATATAAAGCGTCCACTACTTACGAGATACATCTTTCCGACGACCCTTCTTTTTATGTCAATTGCGAGCTTCATTGAGGAGGATCCACATTAAGTTAGGTTAGGAAGAAGAAAACAAGGACTTGTATTATACTTTCCACTTCATTGAGATCAGAAAAGACAAGAGACATAAACAAGACATGTACGAACACAAGAACTTTAAGGCAAGATGCCCATATAACTGAGAGCTCAATACATCTCGGACACTACCTGTCAAAAGCCTTTAGAATTTAACTATTTAATGACCACAACATGACGAGGATAGTCAGTACGACTTCAAGTAGAATTCTAAGCAGAATATGTTGGTCTCGGCCGAAAGTTAAAAAAGTACAACAGTGCTCTCCAAACTTTAATGCCTTCGTAGATAAAATGTGGTTTGTAAAAATATTTGTTAAAATGTCAAGACAAGCTTTTTCTATATTCACGTAGCAAGACCCTATCGCCGGTGCTCAGTGGTTAGAGTGTAGGACACGCCTCAACCAGTAAAAGTCTTCTCCAAACTAGAGTTTGTAATTGGAAGTAATGGAATTAGAGCCATAAGAGCCGAATCCGGCATGCCTCAAGGTTCCATCCTTTCCCTTTGGCTCTTAATAAACTGGTTTTGGTCATAGAGAACTCAGGCTGCAATGGCTTTGTATATACAGAAACGAATGCTCTGGATTATCCACTGACTTAGGTTGCGCTAAAGCTTGGAGTCATCCTGGGCTTCAACCAACGAGCCTTCTACTTAGCTCGGTCTTTAGCAGTTTCGCAATCCAAGTTCGTGGATGACGCCATCTACTTGTGATAAAATTTCTAAAACTTGCGTACATTTTATAAATGCGCATAGGCTGGTTCGACTTGAGCTCTGTAATCCAGAAACAGTGCTTGGAAATAGTATCGCAACCAAAATTGGCCAAGGAGCTATCTTAACCCAACTTGCAATGGACCTTTTCCTGTTCGAAATAACCTTGATCCAGCTTTCAAATTTGGTTTTGATTTGCTCTGAATTTAGCCCTTCTCCACAATCGGTCAATCGGTAGCGACAACACTGGTAGATCGCTTCATTAACGAAGTTGTAACGACGACAGAAAACTCTTTGCATCACAAAGACTATACCCCTATAGGCTTCTTGGATATTGAAGGGTACAATGTGAAGCTGAAAGTCATTCTGCAGACTCTACATGGACTCCTTGAATACAGTCCGGTTACTCTCAGACTGGGTGGAATATATGCTCAAATCAAAATGTATTAACGCAGAACTGGGTGGTACTTAAGTATGGGCGTCTGGTAATGTGTGACCAGTCGGGGAAAAGCTACAAACCTAATCCAGCGACTCCCACAACAGCCCTCGAAACGATACTTTAACTCGACATATACACTTTAAAAAAAATGGCGTCATATGCCCGCAAGCAAGCAACTTTTGGAAGAAGGACCAAATACTACCGCTAGATGGGTGAAGCCATATCCTAAGTTGGACTTAAACTTTCAAACACTCCATTTCCATCAAGCGAAAGTTGGGACGAACGACGTGTCATTGAACCCGACATACATCCATTTTCACCGACGTCGGCTCAAAAATCCCAGCACTAGCCGGGCGCGGCAGCGCACACTCGAAAAACACTTTTTTAAGAAACCATCTAAGGTTTCTAACATAAAATTCTTCAACATTATCAGTTTTATCCACAGGATGGATCTGAAAACTTCACTCTTAGCCATGCCCATAAACATCCAGGGCACGTGAGTTGGGGTATCAAAAGGGCGCATCCGCGTCTCTCCTTGTGTCTCTGGCAAGTTCACCAGTTTAAAAATAAATGAAGGACTATCTACTCAGCGGAATTTGCCATTGCTCGGTCAATGACACTTTCAAACCACACCAGTGCGTTTCAAGCAAAAGTTTTAGTGACAGCTCAAGCCCCAAGAGAACTATCAAAACTGGACCAAACAAACGGTTTTGAACCCTGTAGATGTTCCAAAACAAAACATACGGTTCGACTCTTGGAAACCTGATGTGGCAATACTCACACTGAACAGATCGTACTTACTTACTTACTTAAGGTGGCGCTACAGTCCGGGATAGACCTGAGCCTCAATCAATAAGCGTCTCCAGCCAGCTCGATCTTAAGCTAGCTGCCTCCAGTTTCGTATGCTAAGTTGGTTGAACAGATTGCACTTAGCACTAGCGATCACCACCCTCACAGATTACAACCTATTGGCGGTCCGTCTAAAAAAAAAAAAACATGCGACTAAGTACGACCGACCTCTGCAGGGGGACTGTGGGGATCTAAGACGCGGAAGAGGACATGACACACTTTTTTTTTGCGACTGTCCAGCCTCAGCAGAAACGTATACTTCTTTAGCGACCCGGGCGAACTGTCAACCATACCAACGAAAGTCATTCTAAAATTACATTGTAGGAGGCATACTGAATGGTTGAGGGAGGTATACACAGGTATACACATGTGGAATCCCACAACGGAGATCACAATGGATCTATGAAAATCCGCGTGAGGACCGGTCCTCCATCACGCCGTCACTCCTTTAACTTTACTTAACCTATCCTTTAGGCCTCTAGCATTCGATAGATTCTAGTCACGTTGTCATATTTGACATTCGAATTCCAAAACTTTTGATACACCTCTCAAGGCCTCCACTTGATCGAAAATTCCTCTAAAACGCAATTGGAATGCCTTTCAAAAAAAAATTATGTAAACAAATTATATTTACACAACAAATTAACAAAAATGATATTCGATCCAAAAAAAAATCTACAAATTTACCTGAATTTCATTTCGAAAGTGATTGTTAGGCAAGGCAATTGAATTCGAAGATGGCGAACCGACTATATCCATGTTTTGTTTGTAACTGTGTGTAAAATATTAAAATTCCTTTGAAACGCGTTTGTAGTTGTAAAGACACTTGTGTGGTGTAGTAAAACGATGTATATTCGAATTTCGAAAACAATTTTTTCTATGGCATTTTTCGGTTTTGAAAAACGGAATTCAAATCAAAAATCAAGTTGAATCACATTATAATTTTTTTTATTTATTTATTCACAACTCCAACACACTCATGCAATAGCCAGATGCAAATATCATCTCTCCTTTGTTACACACAAAAACACACACAAGGAAGGAAAAGAAAAAAACCACCCTTGGACGGACTTAAAAACGAAAAAAAAAACCAAGAAAATATCAATATGGCAACGCAACAGGTTGTGAACAGGTAACACTAACACTAACAAATTGATGAGATGCGCGATTTTGGATTTTTTTTTTTTTGAAAATTTTCTGTTCTTAAGGCACTTTGAAGGTTTAAAAGAAAATTTAATAATTAATACGGCACATGTAACGGACGATTAAGTAATTTAATTACTTTGATTCGTTTTTCCTGTTCCGTTTTTGAGTACTCGTTGGTCGCGAAGGAGGTCGTAAACGGTTGGGTTTTTCAGAAATTTTTAAAAAAATTTTTTTTTTCAAATCTATTATCGATACACATACACATGTAGATGAATTCCAATCTCAAACTTTAAAAAAAAAATAACGACTTAACGAAATATTAAAACAAAATCTCGACCACTCTCCACGTAACGACAAACTCTTTCTGAAATGGACGCTTGGCCACATTGAGTGCTTTAGCCAAGATACCCCCGTCTCTCTATCTAGATACAACCAGCAACCACTTCGCGCAATGTTGCTTTGCTTATGCTGCCGCTACTACTACTACTGTTGGTGTGGTGCTAGCTAGATACTTTGTGGAGAGTTTCATATGTTTTTTTGTGGGTTTCGTATGGCATTTGGGTTCGACGACAAACCTACCAAATGGCCCTACCTATCCCACCACACACATACACAAAGAAAAGACGCGAGGAGGGAACACAAACTGTAGAATGAAATGAGGAAAGGCAAAATGAGAAAACAACTTAAGCCAGGAATGCAATCTCAGATTGAGGATTTGTAGGGGATTGCCGGGTATAAGGATACGGACACACACTTTGGTGATATCTCTTCAATAGGGACGACTCCGAAAAGTGGTAGGTAACAGAGAAAAATAGAGACACATCAGCTCAATGGGAATTAAATACCTGTGAGATGTAGGAGGGGGTGTCTTGGTCTATTCTACACGTGAGCGGTGGACTTTTTCTTTGTGTTGAAATAGGATTAAGGGGGCACACTCGTTGACACTCAGGGTTCGGACGAAAGGTGGAAACAACGACGACAATGGGAAATGTAATTTGAGAAAATAAAGAATAAAAAAATAGAACAGAACTTGAAGGGTTATATTAACCCACGGAAACTTTGTTTGAAAGGGAAAACGACGCTGGTCGGTTGGAAAATATGTCCTACTTTGGTTGCATGTAGGAGGTGTAGTTCGTTTTTTAAATCTATTAGTTGCTTGAAGTAACACAAGAGAATAGGTATCAGAAAAAAGGCAGAGAACACCCTTTGACATGGTCTGCAATCCCCGTTTGGATGAATGATTTAGAAACATAGAGAGAGGATAGGGCGGAATCACATACTTACAATAATATTGCTTCCTTCTTACTTGTGACGGCGTATAAGATTTTTTGAAATGGAATACCGTAGGGCTGTTTGCTGACACCACTTTCTCTTGGTTGTGAAGAGATTTTAAGTGGAAAGTGTCTTTAGACCAATTTTTAACACCTTTGCACTCAGTTGGGTCTAGTAAGAGACAAAGAGTTTCAATCATAAAAGTCATGGCAAAGGGTCTCAGAGATTGTAAGGACATTCATCTGGTTAAGTATCTGCTTCGAGGATAAATCATCAATGCGGAATCATAGGCGTTGCCTACTCAAAAACGGAATCTATCTGCTCCAAGCTAATGTTGGTCAAAGAAAGGAAAAAGAGCTGCGAAAGTCTTAAGCTGGAGGTATTTTCCCGTAATTAAAGGAATTTTTTTAAAGAAAACACCATGCAGACAATGACTAATATTTCATTGGACAAAAAGCCTAATCGAATTGCATTCTCAGAAGCCCAACTTCCGATGAAGACATCATCAATCTGAAAACATAATTCAGGAAAAGAACACTCTGATTCATTCCACAGGCCCTCACAAAAGAGCATTTCACTAAGAATCATCAAAAACTCTAAAGGGGACCTCCACAATCGTACCGTAAACAGATAATCATATTACTCATACCTATTCCTCCACCAATCCACGAGTATTTTCCAAGACATTTCCAGAACCAAATGTATCTATTGACCCCAATTTGACATACCATCCCCTCTATAATCCGATCACGAACTGAAAATTGATACAAATAACTCAAGAGATACTCGATAAAAGATGTCAACAACCTCTCTAACCCTCCTAAGCACAAGTAAATTCGACAAGTGCACCTAAAATAGCCTCAGATTAATGGTGGAAGTCTTTCTTAAAGAAAACAACAACAAAAAAATACCCAAAGAGAAGGAAAAGAAAACTCGAAAAGGAAACGAAGAATTAGTACTAGTCACAGAGGGTAACCAACCAAGCAAAAGGTGTATTAGCCCAAGTAAACTGTTGACTCTACTCTTGCTTAGCTTAGCACAAAGAAAACCGAAGAAAAACGACCACAAAGCAGGAAAAATTACAAAAAACCGATAATGAAACACGAGCGTAAAAGAGAGACCAAATAAACACGGATTAGGTAAGTTGAGGTAAGCAGCAAGCAAGCAAGTAGGCATGTTGAGCAGGTTTTACTTTTTCGTTTTGTTTTTGTTTTGGGATTTTTCTGTTCTTTTTTGTCTGTCACACACACACACACACACAGATAAACTGAAATTCAGGTATTAGTGTGACCAAAAGAAGGAGGAGAAGTTGAAACTCTCCGCACATGACAAGTCTCCAATTGCAGACAAGTTCGAAATTTACCTTGGACACCTCTGGGTTATGAGTTATGCTACTGATTTAACGCTATTCATCGCATCACTACTACAACAAAAACTTCATATCTGTATCTGAATAATTGTAGTGCTACCACAACAAGAGGTCTAAAGTAAACGGCCAAGTGTGCGGTTTTGGCCTGTAAGTGAGTTATTAGGAGAGGAAGCTTTTTTTCTTTTTTTTCTGGCGTTGTTTGCAGATTTTGTGGACAGTTGAGGGGGGGTAGCCACTTCATACCTCCTCTTCCCAGACTGTTGTTGAATATTTTAGAATGTCAGCTATAACAGCCAACGTGGTGAAAAGCCGACAGATATACCGGTTTTATGCCCTTCTATTGTATAAATTGATCGGTGTATGGGTTTTCTTGTGTGGCAATGGTAGAACTGGTAGAACTTCTGAATTATGCAAAAGTTGAGGAAGCACTGGTTATGTGGAGGAGTAGAGCACGTCTCAAATCGTCTGAGTGGGGAGATTTGTAAAAGATTGCGACTTTTTGGAATAATTTATGGACTGACGTATTGGTTTATTCATCCCGGGTAAGGATGGACATTTGTTACAAGAGAACTAAGGAACTAAGAAACTTCAACTACAAGTTGACCTCTTAAAAAAAATCCAAACGAATAGTTGCTTGACAGGTATAGTGACGGTTACCAACTGTCCACGACACTGACTTAAGAGTAATAATGCCTAAGTTACGAGACTCGATTGTCACAATCTCATATGACTTTCATCTTGCAAAAGATGACATTTTTTGAACACACCCATTGAACTAAATGATGTTTGGGTACCGGTCCATACTGGGAAAGACCTCTCAACTAACTTGACTTTTGCTCAAATCAATATATTTTTTTCTTAGTCAACCCTTGTTACTTGATAGACGTGACAGGACTGGACAGATGTGCTGTCGAATGTGACATTTTATCAGGTTGCTGACTTGACAATCGGAGACATATGTACGAACATGCGCCCTTGAATATATATTTATGAACTGCCACTTCATGATCATCTTGTATAAGTTCTCTCTTGATGCAGCACAGTGGATTGAAACCTCACTTGTGAGAATCCACTGTTGTATATCCCCACGAAAGAACTTATAATGGAGTGGCACTTCATAGATATCTACTATCGACTGTCGACACGCATTTGGAGGTTTTTTTTCCTGAAAAGGTAGTTGGCGACGCTACTTCTCCACAAGTGTTCAACGAAAACCTGATCCTTCAGGCTTTGGGCTTTGCAAATGCTCTACTAGCCCACTGTTGACTCAGGCAAACAAAATAGGAACACCTTAGCATCTGCAAGTGATTAGACTACTTCGATTAGAAGCGGCTTGGTCCCTAGAGCTAGACTTTTCGCAAGAAATCATGGAAATCATCATCAAGGCTGTGAAAAAGTTTGACGCTGTGGCTTCAATCCCTGAAGATAGATTGTAAAAGTAACACCGGCAACAAATTATCAGGGATGCCGCTGGATTTGTCCCGATCATCGCAACGAAATTCTTGGTTTGATGCGGAAAGTTGGAAAGTAATCGCAGCGCAACCAAGCTATCAAACTCTACGATCCAAACAGAAGAGAGAGACAACGACATGGTACTCAGAAAGACAAGGTTGTTGTCCAAGCTAAATCCACTAGATGGCGGTACATGAAATGGTCGCTGATCAAGAAAAAGAGTGAAGAATGTGCTTAATTGGGCCAGGAAAAGCTTTAACGAAGTTTTATTGCCGACTTCGAATGACGGATCAAGAAGCTTCTCATGATAGCTTCAACTCGCAGATATTTGTCGTTAATTGGCCAGAGGTGGAACCGTTAAAAGCAGCAAGTTTGAAAGTTCTATAAACGCTCTAACCATGAAATCTGTAGTCACAAACAGAACCATGTTGGCAAGCAACGTGGGATCATAGGTTAGGTTAGATAGGGTTGATGCGGCAGCAGCGTGATGTATCTTGCCACCTCATTTGGTTTTTGGTTAGAGTTCCCCCAGGTCGCTGAAAAAGTAAAAGAGCCGCCTCTAGGGATCATAGGACCGTAACAAAAGCGACCGAACTAGTGGACAATGCGTCTTATTTCTTTCCGTATAAAACTCGTGGATATCTCTAAGCACACTCCTTTAATTCGAAGAAAGGTTCCATCTTAGGGTGTTGCCTTCATAAAATCCAAACGTGATTCCACATAGTCCCGATCAGATTCAAGATTACACTCCATCACTAGTTTCAAACACAAATGATCTTTTAGGCCTCTAAATTCACCTCGTATCTTTGGCCTAGTTTATCTCAAAAAAACGTGATTCATTTGTCACGACTGATGTGGAGAAGTGGAACAAACCAGAGACCACCTTGTTGAGTTTTTTTCCTCCCCTCTCGGCACAGCGGCTGTTAAGAACCTCCAATGCTGCTATCACTGAGCCACGTCAAACTGGCTAAACAAAGAATCACCTCTGTCAGGCTAAAGTATATCCTTCACCAAGAACTACAGACATGTAGAAGGCGTATCCTTAGTCATGCCACTCCAATAGTCTTTAAAAAAAAAAAACATTAAACTTCTAAGTAAGTCCCCATTACGATTTCCCTAATTAACCAACCAACTCAACTCGTTTCCAAATTGGCCAACACTTCGAGTTTCTTAATTTCTTTGGCACACTTCATGTTGCTTCGACACCCATACCCTGCTTCTTATCGGTCTCACAACTCACGTTTTGACCTTAAAAGTACCAAAAAAACAAACCTCAACTCTAACCACAGCACACAAAACGAAACTCTTAAGAGATAGCACCACCACGACGACATTGAGGTTCCATCGTATAACAAATGAATTTTAATGACATTCCCCGCCCCTCCCTAGGGCGCATGTATGCAGCAGAACAGAACCCAAAAGACACTTAAATCCATGGAACCCCAAAAACAAATCCCAGAAGGTCGTCGTCGTAGTGAAACTTAATTTATAGCTCTGCATTAACAGTCGCACCTTCTTTTTTTTTCAGGGTGTCGTCTCTCTAAAGGTATGCGCCGAACCATGCAAAGAACTTGAAACTAAAAAAAAATTTAGAACACAACACAGGATGCAAACAAAAGAGAACTCCTTAAGGAAAATTTAATGAAATTCCCTATGAATATGGTCCCGTAAAAGAATTTTGCACACAGGAAGTCACAGCTGAGTCATCCGGCCCCGGACCATACAATTACATGCATTTCCAGACTAACCAACTTCATTAGTGCTGGGCAAAGAGAGAGAGTGTGCCGACTTTTTTTTTTCTTCAGCGCTTAACTGGTTCCTTTCTTTCAATCCTTTCATACTACACATGGGTGTGTGTGTGTGACTTGGTAGAAAACAAGAACCCTGCAGTGTAGACAGGTGTGCATTCGTAATTAAATGTTCATCTCGGCTTCATCTTTTTTTGTTTCGCAGTACATTTCCAATGAGACTGGCGCTCCAAGACTGACTCAGACGACTTATGTCCATCATCGGGTGGCTTAATTCAAGTTGACTTGCTTGGAGGCAGAGTGAAGGAAGGAACTCTTGGATTTCCAGTTTCGTTTCGTGATTAGATTTACGATTGAAGTGGACCCTGTTGCGAATTGCGAATCTGCACATGAACACTGTGGGAACGGATGTGTAATTGAAATGAAATCAAAAGCAAAATGCAAATTGATGTCATTTCGACGGAATTTTTTTATTTTTTTTTTATTAGTTGTCAACGAGGACAGAAGGATGGCGCTGCATTGTGGTGGACAAGAATGGCGTCTGTCATCTGAAGTGTCATCAAATTGATTTTAAGTATCTTGATGTCAACAGTAATTATGAATTTAACTTAATTTACACGATCCTTTAGGAGAAGAATATGAAAATGACAGGATAAGTGGACTGCCACAGGGGAGAGTTGTAGTACCTCTTCTGTTAACTCTATTATTTAAGTATGCGATGTGATAACGAGCGTGGATAATGACATAATTTTGTACTACTGTTGGTACGATTGAAGGACAAGGATGTTCAACCATGTGTCTAGAAGTCATAAACGAGGACCTCGTTCTTTTAAGATTTTGATTGCGCAACAGAGGCTAGTACCTTACTGTGAGCTACGAAGAAAAACAACAGCTCGTAGAGGGTCAATGCAACCACGGAACTACGAAGCGAACAATACAAACAGAAAGATGTCACTGTTGACGACCTTGGCAAACTATGAACAATGACCTTCCAATCGACTAGTGGAAAGTAAGACCTTAGACTACTACGAAGAAGCTATCAGTGAAAGTATTATTTAGACGTGACTTTCACCCTAGAAGAGGACTAAGAAAGACTGTAAGACAGATTGACAGTGCTACAATCACAAGAGACCGTCACAGTTTTGTCGAAAGAGTAAATTCTTAGAATTGGAAGCTACTGCGACCTAAAAGATTTTTTTTTCCGCCGAGCAAATTTTTCTTACAACTTAGAAAGGGTCCTGGTCCTGAGCAACATCAAAGTCATGAAGGAACCTTGGGATCGGGCTTGCGGATGAGTGGTTAAAATGGATCTCCTTCCAAAGTTTTTTAGCCGATTTCGAGCTATGACGTGACATTCGTACGAGATATGCTCCTCCGCTTTTTGATCTTCCAAACTGGATCGACACATTTCCATGGGATTTATGTCCAACTTGCTAAGATGTGAGGGAGTCCGTTAGGAGCGTGCTTGGTGCAAGAATTTCTTGACTTCTCTCACTCTTTTGATGGGTTAATGAACTTTTTTTTAAGTTGACGAAGTCTATCAGTTGAGTTCCAGTTAGCGAACTTCTCTTGGTGCTCCCATGAGTTGAGCTCCAGCTTAATGAGACTGTTGGATAACCCACAGAAGGGAAAAGGGGATTTAAAGGTTGATTGAGGTCCGTGGCAAGTTCATCGGCAATTTCCTTGCCTTCAATGACCTTGTGTAGTAGATGAAGATTTTGTTGCGAATAACTAGCTACTTAAAGGTGTTTTGATAGCAAGTAATTCAAGGGATGAGAGCTCAGATCTTCTGTCGATGTCTGGCTGTCGGAAAAGGTGACAATATGTGTTCTGTGCTTTTTATGACGAGATTTGTTCACAGATGGCCACTTGTCGGCCATCCCGACAAAATACTTCGTTTGAAGAGGAACTTAAACGTAGCACTTCAAGAAGCATACCAAAGAGGCGCTGCATTAAAACCGCTTTCGAATTCGACGAGCAAAACGAAGAGATGGGGATTGACGACTCAGAGAGAAAGCCCGAAACTAAGGCAACTGGAACGAGCAAGGAAACATTGTACTAGAGATGCATTTAAAGGATTATAGCTACCCTTCTGATGTCGGTACGCAAAGTGGGTGTAAGGAAACTTAGCTGAAGCTTCTCCTTCTTTTGGAATAGAAAGTGGAAAAGACGGCTCCAGACTGTCCCACGGATTGTGGATGTTGTCCAAGAACTACCTTGGCGGATCTCACACAGAATCCAGTTAACTGGTCACGATCACTGTTTCAAACAATAAAACTCAGCGTGTAGCCTCCAGGATAAACTTGTCACAGTCATTTCGCTTCCAATTTAAACTTTCCTGTCCTAGTGCGTCTCCTTTCACTTCCCCACCGCCCGCCCCATCCAAGGAGAAGAAATCAAATTAAAAAATTTAAATTCACCGTCGAGTGACAGTGAAAATTGCCCTTATCTCGTCCGCAGCCTTGCAGCGATGGCAACTTTTCAATTTACCAATTAATCGCAAATTAAAATCCATGGACAGCATGCGAGCATGTCCTGGTCCACAATTGTCCTTGGGCATTTTTAATCTGTCCACCCCAGACGATGTATACGAGTACTGCTGTGCTCAGCAAAAAATCCTTTATACCCATCTACATTCGCCCTCAATTAGCGATTTTTTTCCCCCAAAATCCATTCACTTACCCTCTTCTTCCTGCGATGCTGCGACGAATGTGGTGTTCCATGTCCACTGGCAGTCGTTTGTATTTCATTACGTAGCAAATCATCAACATTTCGGATATAACCCAGACTATTGCTACGCGAATGACGCTTTGGGGTACCATCTGCATGCATCCAATAAACTTGATTTGGAGTCGATGTTCCTGTAGAGGCAACAGCAGCAGCACCAACATTGGATGCAACCTCACTCCGACGACGTCTATGTGACGATACACTTCCATTTGGTATATAGTCTCCAGCAATGTGTACCTTATTTGTTGCGTTAGCTAATGGAAATTCATGAACTTCATAAGGGAAACGAGGATCCATTACTTGTCCCGGTTGTCGTGGATACATATAACTATCACGGATGAACATTTTCGATGTGTAAATGCGATCATCGAATGGATAAAGTGCTCCAATGGTTCCATTATGACGTATCAAAGTGGGAACATAGGGATTAACGCTTGTAGGACGTAGGACACGTGAAGTATTGCCCATGTGACGTCGTGATCCTTGTGGAACAAATGGTGACGGTTTCGCTTTGAAACTGCGACGCCTAGAAGAACACTTTAGTAATTTCATTTTGTAGCCGATGTCAATGGGTGTGACCGCCTGGAAATATGCACGCGATTTTTATTTTTTTTTATCTGGTGTGCGAGTATGAAAAGTGTTTCCGTGGTCTAACTGGTTTGGGTCTGTTCGAAGGTATTGTCTTTAAAAAAAAAACTTAGCAAGATAACTGACATATAATTTTGACGTTTATGAAGTCGAGAAGCATTTTTGAAGGTTGAACGGATGAATTTTTATGACTTAAATTGAATAGTCTGGTGGGATCTGATGGTTGAAGACTTTTCGTATGTGACATTTTGATATGTCAAAAAGGGGATAGTTTTGCTTCTATTTAGACAATTTTCACGGAAATTCTAACGTTTAAAAGGAAAAATTTTAAAAATTTATTGACGTTGACACTTCGTTGACGTTTTTTTTTGGCAGAAATTATCACTTTGTTACAAAAATTTGAACATATTAACTGGAAACTTGTTTATTTTTAGTTTTCTTAATTAAAATAGATAGTTTTGACGTAACTTTTCGGCATGTATAAATTTCTTTTGTGATTTGTTTTTATATTTCGACAGCAAACTGACACAGTTTACCGAAGTTTATATGGAATAAAACGTTGTACACAAGACTAATTGACACTTGTATGATAAAATGTTGAGAAGTAGCCCACAATTTATCCAAATCTATCAGGAAATGGGTTCAGAAGATTCCTTTTCAAGCTTTTAATGATTTTTGTAGGGTTTTCATCAAAGTTTACAGCGTCTATTCGTTATTTTTCAAAATTTTGCCGACACCTTGACAGCATGAGAATATCGAATTTGCTTCAGAATCCAAATATCTTGTGACAGGAACGTGACTTTGCTCGAAAAAAAAAATTCGTTGACACTTCAATCACTGAATGCCACTTCTGACACCAATATTTTTTATTTTAAGAAAATCCTCTAGTTCCATGTAAAGGGAACGATTGTGTGTGTTTGGAGCACCCTTTGACCAAAGATTTCACCTCCGAATTGATTACAAAAACGTTGACACTTTGAACACTATAAATGCCACTTCTGACACCAATCATTTATTTTAGGAATTATGTGAAGAAACTTGGTCACAGTTCAAAGATCCTTGAGTTTCATGTAAAGGGGATGCGTGTGAAGGGCATATTTTGACACTTTTGACACCAGGATTTTATTTAAGGAAAGTTGGTCACAGTTCAAAGATCCTTTTGTTCCACGTTATTGATAGTAAATGGGACGCATGTTTAGGACATACTTTGACACTTTAAACACTTTAAATGCCACTTCTGACACCAGTAATTTTATTTAATTTTTCTTTAGAAAACTCGCTTATCCTTATTCCCGACTCCTTTTGACACTTTTACAGACCATTTTGCTGGACATCCCCTTTTGACAACCGTTTAATATAAAAACTTTTCTATGACTAAATTGAAAAAAGTCACCAATTACAACCATTAGCTGTCTGCTTTGTCTCACTATCGCGACGGAACCACTATAAATCGATATGGCATTCTTTTTTTTTTTTTTAACTGCCTTTCATGTCTAGAGTCGGTCATTGGAAAACAAAAAAAAAAAAAAAAGATCCAAACGGGAGGTCTTTTTTCAGAACGAGAACCAAAGGGACTTTCAAATGTGTAATCCAATTTGTCCAGTTTTTTCTTTCGTTTTTCCTTTTTTCTAGGTTACTTTGCAAACATCTAACGAAAGACTCATAGACAACAAAAAAGGGGGCGGATTAGTTAAACAGATATACGGATAGACGGTGTGATGTGTTGTTGATAAATCCTAAGCGGGGGAGAAGTCTTCTTTTTTTGAGGGTGGATAATCACCGGTGTTGTACCTACACTTGCAAAATGTGCTGCAATTGCGTTTTGTGACAAAAGAAAAACAAAACAAAAAAAAAGTCATAATTTTTGAAGTTAAGCTCTTATTAGAATGACAGAAGGGTGGAATGTTAGTTTAATCGCCAGGTTGGAGGTATTTCCTCTTTTCTTTTTTCTTTTTTCGCGGGAGGGTTGACCTTATTGTGCAATGAACACTGATGACAGATTATTTCAAAGCACTTTGTGTCAAAACTCCCATTTTCACTCACAACTATCTCAGAAAGCTACTTTCCTTAGCACACACTAAATGTCAAAATTGAGTACCGAAACCGTCAAAATCAAACGTACAACTGACAAATTCGCAGACATAATGGAGGGCTGCTGTCATTGGAAATTATAGTATTTTCCAGAAGAAAAGATATGCTATTCCAGATTAGACTTTCGTTTTGTATTTTGGTGCGCGCTTCAAAAAATGTGAATCATGACCAAATGTTCCACCCTCTATTTTATGCTTTAGGGTGTGTGTTGATTTATTGGAATATAGGGTCAGATGTATTATGTCTAATGACAGAAGTCTGACAAGTGCGTGAAGTGTGGTCAAATTAGCAGTATCACAGAAGGGGCGTGATTTTCTTTTTGTGACACATTGTTTAGATTATGGGATTTTAATAGGAGACCCTGGGAGATTGAGTGTTTAGACGGGTTAAGGATTAATCTTTGTCAGACGATAGTTAGCGCCAGAGGAAGGTATTGAGTGGTTGACATGTTTGTCCGAGTTTGATAAAACTGAAATCAAGGTAGTCTCGTCTGAGGATTACGTGGCAATTTAAGAGACACTGATTTGCTGTGGACTTGGCGTTAATCCGATTAAAACAGAACTAGTCCGCACTTAGATTGCTATAGGTGCCATCACCATATAGGCAGACATGCCACTAAACTAGGCGTGTCTAGCGCTCTAACCGATTGCCTTCTCAGCCGAAAGAAACAGCAATTGAAACAGCGCTAAAGGGGTTATGAATACCCTTATGATGCTATTTACACAGCGCTAGTATTGGTGTAGTGTTTTTTGAAACTCAGGTGGTATTAGGTTTCAGTATTTTTGTTCCGAGGGTGGTGTCCAGAATGATTGGGGAGAATTATTGGTACTGTTGCCATTGCTTATAATTCACAGTATTTCTTTCGAACATCCCGATATCATTAGTACGGTCAACACTTTTAAGCCATATGACCACCCTACTGCCAGTGTTATGCCTACGCAGTAGAGTTGACGTCACCTTTCTTCGCAGTTGATCGACTTTTTATTTTTTGACATCGGGATTCGAACCTCGAACCTTCAGCGTGACAAGCGATGATGCAACCACTACACCATGGCCACCCTTTTGAAGTAACTTGGCTGCTGTCTCAATCCTCACGAATGCAGAGGTGATGGTTCGCTGATCTCTGCCAATTATATCAATATCGACAGCAAACTTTAGTAGTTGAACACGCTTTTGGAAGACCGTTACCGAACTTGAAGGAGCAGCGAGCGTTCTCCATTATTATCCTGCAAATACGGACAAATTTGGCTTGTATAGCTCGTCATATACTGTCATAGATGGCGTTAAAATCGATAAGAAGATGGTGTGTATCGATCTGGACGACTTGAGTTTTCTCAAAGACCTACCGACGTTTGAAAATTACATCGATTGTGGACTTTCCTGGCCGTTCCTTGTCAGACTAGAGGTACTTCTGATGCGATGTTGGCAACGGTGCCACTAATCCTTGATTCGAGATTTTCGTATACATGCTCGGCTAAGATTCTGGCGGTATCTTGCAATTGCAGTCTGTCGACTGCATAAGGCCTTAGAGAGAACACAGACGGCAATAAGTTGTCTCTTTCATCGATCTAAACTTTGTAAGTAGGGCTGAGGCTCACTACAGACCGTAATCTTTGAAAACTTAACAAAACCTTGTACTAAAACACACAAGTAGTCATATATTATGAAACTAAAATCATTGATATACTTACAAAAAATTCGTCCTCAATCACAGGATCGGCCAGCATTTCAATCGCTTCGGTCATCGAATGGCATGTCCTGTTCGTGTTCTTTTTCTTCTTCAACTTCCTGCCCAGTGTGGCCGCATCGCTAAACCGATGCAATAGCTTCTCCCTCTTTCGCACCGCAACCGGACTTGCTGTCGAACTTGCATGACACAGCAACGACGAGTAGTTATTACTCGATATCGCCGATGGCGTCTGATACAAATTTTGTTGCGTTGCACTCAAATTGGACGTCGACTCGAGTTTCTGAATCAAATTGTATTCCGTTTGCGGAAATTTACTTGGAATCGGCGATGGTGCTGTCGACGACTGTAACGATGAGGTTTGTGACAGCGATGGCTTTGGCGGCGGTGGTGGGGGTGGTTCCTTCATCAAAGAGATCCGTCTTGGAGCAGCTCTAGGCAACGAATTGGTCGTCGAACCACTATAGCTAACCGCACGACGTGAACGGTCAATGTCCTTATCCCTGAAAGACACAAAGAAAAAACAATAAGTAAATAGAAAACCACAAGAAGATACCCTTCCCATCGCATCAATGTTGATGACTGACTTAACCACAAAACGTGAATTTCACACAAGCTCTCAGCGTGTCAAAGTATCTCAAAGTATCAATTTCAAAAAATTATTCCCATACAAGGGCCCGCATACACTTTGCTTACCTATAACGCCGCCTCTGCACCGGTGGACTAAGGTAACAATGTGGCGCTAATGGCACAAAGTATCCCAACTGTGGCGGTCGCGATTGATTCGCATGATGAAACGTCCCAATTTGGGGTTGTGACGCGACCAGTGTCGATTTTAACTTTTTCCGAATATTATCACTAGATGTCGACACGGTTGAATCCGACGAAACCGTGTCGCCTTCACTACTACACCGACTCTCATCATCGGTGGAGCACTCTGGCACCGTGTAACAAGTAAAGTTACGCGCTTTATACTCCATTGGCTACAAGTTCAATCTGACTAAGGAAATTATGTCAACAAATCGGTGACAATCAATAAATATGATAATCCCAAGTTGTTGTCTGATTAAGGGAAATTTTATGGGAATTTAATTCACGGTTTACTTTTACTTTCCGCCTCAGACACGATGTGGTTGACACTTTAGAGGCGTTAGGTCGGATTCATTACGAATGGAGAAGAGGAAAAGTACAAGTATTTATTCACAGAGCATAACCATGGCCATGGGAATGACACTCGATGTGGTGAAGAGTTTCCCACACACGCAAGTGGGTCGTCATAAGCTGACAATAAATTAAGCTATTAAGCCGAACAATGTCAGCAATTAATGTCGGCTAATAACGAAAAGGTAATTGTCGATTTAATTGTAAAAATTGTAGGCTTACAGAGAAAATCACGTAAACGTTTGACAATTACAATTTCTTTTGACTGTTGTGGTACAGGTTCACCCCCCCATTGCCATCGAATGAACACAGGAAGGTGGGTGCTGAGTGTCTAGTTTCATCATCAGACGACGGATAGGAGAATAATTTGAGGAAACCATGGGTAAACGATCTAATTTGAAGACGATTAGAACCATATTCAAGGCTTTGTACCTATAAATTAGAAGACGATAAGGCTTTGAACGACGAGGTACAGGTACTTGTGATCTGCAAAGCGACTTTTCTGAGTCATACAACCAAAATGTGGAATGCATTACCAGTCCTTTCCTCTCATTACAATCCACAAACATTCAAAACCAATGTCCATCGGCACCTCCTGCTGAGAGTCAAGCAAATATTCAAGTGGTTCCTTCTACAGTGGTACGTTCACGAGTGCTAGGGGAATCGCAAGGAGATTCCTAGAGCAGGGAAAGCAAGTCACACAGCCTTCTTTTTTCCTTCTCAAAGTCCTTGAGAGACTGTTAGACATGAATTCAAGAGATGAGATCGAAAGACATAGGCCTACACAGATTCGTCTGCACGATAGAAAATGCACTCTTAGTCAAAAAATAGACCGCTGATGCCTTCTTTGACATTAAAAAAGGACGTAAGCACTGAACAACCTGCAACGGGCCTGACTGAGTACAGGACTCTGCAGGTGAATTTGTCATATGTTTAGATCAGATGTTATCAACTCAACTAAAGTGGGAGCCAACAACAAGAAAAGCGTCGTTCGAAGTGCCTCCCAAGGTAGAGTGCTGTCCCTGGTCACCTGGCTTCTAGTACCTAGTCTACGAAATGGCTTCAATGTGACGGAATATGACCCATAAAAGGTTTAAGAAAGTCTTAGGACACCTGAAACCATTTGTAGACTGATGTCAAACGCTTGCAAACTGTGAGATCAATACACAAGTGGTTTCGGGTGTCCTAAGACTTACTTAAACCTCTGATGGGTCATATTCCGTCACATTGAAGCCATTTCGTCAACTACTAGGAGTAAGACCACCAGATATAGGTCTATACTTTGGGAGGCACCTCGGATGACGCATTTCTTGCTGTCGATCCTAGAAGTAGGATAGACAATTATTTAGCAAAGCCCCATCAAGAAGAACCGAGGAGGCGCTGTATAAGACCTTTATCATCCCCGTCCTGCTGTATGCATGGTGCGGAAGCATGGACTTTGTCAAAATTTGGTTGAAAGTGCACTTGGTCTCCTTTAATCCTACCCGCATTGAAGCTTTATGGAAGTGAAGATTTAACCACGACCTGTACAACTATTCAGATGGCTAGGTCATGTAGAGCCGATGAAAACCAATGCTCCAGACTGAAGGATTTCCGATACTACCCCTGAGGGACTATGCAGAAGAGATCGACCTCATCTCGTATGACGTATGCAAGTGAGGGGTGACATCAACCAACTCAGCGTATACAACTAAAGACAGTTGGTTGGTTGGTGCCGGCTTTTTGTCTGAGGCCCTGGTTCACCCCAGAGGTGGCGATTCGACAGAACCCAAGAATGGTTCTGGTCTGATTCACCCCAACTGTAGCGCCATCATAAGTAAGTAAATGGCGGCTAATGGTTAAATAAAGAAATTAAGGCTTCTGTTCTTCGTGTTTTGCTTACGTTAGGTTCTTTTTATGGCATAACAGTAACAGCCTACGGATTTTCTACAAATTTACGACTTCCAAGGCCAGCACACAATAGAACACTTTAAAGGTGGCTGTCTGGTAAGTTCTACTAGAAACACAAGTAGCGCTTGTTACACTTTATAAGTGCAAGTGAAACCTTAAGACTATAAAACTTTTACGACACAACTGTACACTTAAACCGAGTTACACACTATCTTTCATCATAACTTTCTCCGCTTTTAACTTTTTCGCAAATGACCATGAATTACGATGGCTCTAAACACAAAAGCATATAAACTACATTCCAATTGAATCACTTTAAGGTCTTGTCTAGTCCACTGGAATGGCTTTGATATTGAAATGCCCGGTTTGTCTGTGGCTTCATTGCACATAATTCGCTCAGAATGCACACACAACCTTGTCCAGTAATTTATGATTCCTCATCTTGATCTCCAAATGAAATGCAGTCTAAAGTGCATGTCTAAACAGACTATAGGTCAGTTTGTTTTTTTTTTTGGAAAATTACAGATAAATATTGGAAAAGAAAACTTAGTTCCCGATGTTATCGGAGTGTAATGACCGAGTGAGTGGATTATTGGCGGGCTTATCGGACGAAGAAAATAGGTTATCGGTGAAAGATTGTAAAGGTATTTCGTGACTTGTTGTGTCATTAAGTCGATAAAAGAAAATGTACAAGAACCCAATGAGTGAGAAGGAATGTCATTGAACTCTAGACTCTTAGACGTCTGCCCAGCCTCTGATCTATTATGATCTATGTGTACAAAATTCTGGTTCAAATGCCACAAGTCTTAACTAGAAATGCTCGTCCATTGATGGCATTTATCAGAGCAACAGTTAAAAGAAGTACTGTCACCCTGGCGTTGGTATCTTACAGTTTCATGGCGCTGAAGCACGGACTCTATTAGAGGCGGATGAAGATATTCTTGAAACGAAAAGTTCTTCGTAAAATATATGGTCTCGTAAGCCTCGACGAAAAAGATTCAACGACGAACTATAAGAGCCACATCGACCTAAAAATTGCGTATTGCGCATTTGAGATCACTGGCACATGTAGAACGGATGGACTCCTCGACCCGCAGAGTGTTCGAATCTAAGCCGGAGAGACTACTCAGTAGACAAAAACCTCGGCTTTGATGGGACGCAAATGTACATAAAAGGGAATATTGACCACCTTGGAGGGTGCAACTGAAGGCAGTCAGTTGAGGAACGGGCTAACTGGTGAAGTTTGTAGGGTGAGGTCTAGGTTCACACTGAACTGTAGCCCACTTAATAAGTAAATTTGATTCGAGCTTTACGTCAGAGAGATTCTTAGGTTCTCTTAAACTGTCTTTCAGGCGGAGGTGTATACCATAGAGTATGCATCACCGAATGCATTCGACAAAGCCTCCGAAGGAAACAGATTGTTATATTTTCTGACACGATAGCTTCGAGTTCATACTGTTTTGATTCAAAGCTTGTCTGCTGCTAACAATTTTGAGCCTCATTTCCCTTCTACGGCTTATCCACTTGCCACTGCGTTTGGAAGACCAAGAGGCTTTAGAGTATATTTCGTGCGAATGTTTCACCGAGGTAGAGAAAAAACACTTCGACAAGAAGTTTATTTCTTCAGCCTTTGACTTACAACCCCATGTCTTCTCCCATGGGCAGGATCACAACTTTCTTCAACTTTGCTTGTCACTGTAGATCTTTTCAGCAGCAGCGCTTTTCTGGTCTCCGTCCAGATAGCTAGAAGGCTCGACAAACCCAAGATAGATTAGGTTAGGCTATAGTCAACATTCGTCACCACACTTAGACTAAAAGAGGTCCATTGTGATGGATTGGTATCGAATAGGAGTTGACCCAACCTACTCATCGAATCGATTGGAGCCTTAAATGAAGCTTCAGAAACCATTGACTTACATACGGGCTAGATAGCAGATGGTATTGAAGCTTGGTTTTGAGTAAGAAGACCGGGACATTCCTTCTCCTCTTCATTTCCACAGCTCCTATACAGAAATTGTTTAAGAAGCCTACCCAACCTTGTTGCGTGCTTGTCTAAAAGACAGCGTTAGTCTTCTAAGCGAAATCAAACTTTGAGAGCGTTTTAGATCCAGCTTCGGGTAAATCCGCTTTGAAGTCTGCCACGTGAATCGTTCTGCTGACTGCTTTCAGCTTAATCCGTAGCTTGTATGTAACAACGGGCATGCCTAGATTAAGGATTTCTTGTGAAATTGGAATTATAGTGCCGCGGTTGGCATAAGTTCATCAGCCTTACAGCTCTCCGGAATGTCTCTATGTTCTGGTAGCCACCAAGAGATGAGGGGCAATCTAGAGCTACTTTTCAAGTTAACGAGACTAATTCCAAGGTTTGCTTGGTTGTCCATAAAAACAAGGCAAGGCAAAGCTTCTTTAATCATCAATATCTCCGCCTGGAAGTTGGAGGAAGAGACTAAGGTCTTGTTTGTCAAAGAAATAATGCCCTCATACCCTATCTAATCTACACCCTCCAAAGTGATGCCATCATTCCAACACAATCTGTAAGGAATGGTGGCCTGAAAGTTTTTGTCGAAGTTTAACACGGTTAGGGTGTCTATTTTCGGAATAAGAATGACTGAAAAGGGAAACTTAATTCCGATTCCATTATTAAGGCTCCTAAATGGGTTCGTACGGCTTGTTTAAAGTGGAAACAGATTACACTTTAAGGAAAAGTTTTAGAATTGGTGCCATCGTTAGCTTTAAAGTTCATTGAATTCAGACTAAAGAAGTTCCACCCTCGTGCGCAACCTGAAAACATCTACACCTTTGGATTGGTTCCATGTAGATTGAGAGGTACAAGACGTAAAGTGACGTTTGCGGTCGTTATGATTCAGTGGTTTGAACATTTGATTACTGAGCAAGCTAGCTTAGTCCAACAAAAAAATAAAAGTTTTTCGCAGTACCACTATGAAAAGGGAGCCGAAAAGGTACCAAAAAATGGTAGTCCTTACAGATATCTCTCTGGAGATATACGTAACATAAGGCAACCTTATGGAGCCCCAAACAAAGATGAATTCAAAATCTCAGTCCTTCGGCTTCAGAACGACAATAAAGACTGGATTCAAGCATGACTTACCACACTCGAATTGAGCCCAGAAGACCTATTTCATCTCCCGTTATCCCATGACAACTTCTAACTGCCGTTTTTTAAGTCAATTTACCTTTAATGGTTATGTGCCATACTCATGCTCAGCACACATTTTATAACGAGTTAATTATTTAAATAAATGTTTAAAAGTGCCACAACGTACAGAAAAACACCGTCACACTAACAAGAAACTGAAAAGAAAAAAAAGCATAGACATCCTTTTAGATCCCTATTCAGTTAAATAAAGGATTCATCGTCGTCATCATCATCATCATCATCACACTTTATGTCAACCAGACCGAAAAATTATTCCAAGTATATAATGCAAGATAAAATCATGAAAAAGCGCCAACACAGCAAAAATTCAACTGCAATTTACATTTCATTATTAATTCACAACGAATAAGGAAAATAAGGAAAAAAAAAGGAAACGAGCCACCAGAGAAGACAAATGGAAAAAAAGAATGATCGCCAACAAGGTGGAAAATGCCGGAAAATTATGTCCACCATGAATGAATGAAATAAAATGTAAACTACGTGGAAAAAAACGTGACGAAAAAAACGAAACAATTGAATAATCCATTTTAAATTTTTTATAGGTTAGGTGACACTTTTGACACTGACACTTGGTTATTGGTTCGAATTGATGTGGAAAAAAAAAAAGTTTTGACAGTGACACTTTGAAAGTGTTTGCTGACTTGTGTTTTAAATTCTCGAAAATGACAAGCCAGCTTTTGGAATGAAAACTTTGTTTTCACAAATTTATTCGAATTGAACATGACAGAAGTTTTGACACATTTGACAGATTTTTTCTTTCTTAAATCGGTTTCCGTATGTCATTAGTGTTAAGTGGATTGGATAAAAGAATTCTTGAAACAGTAGACGTCACGGAAAAAGCAACAGACAGCACCCGACATCTGTTTAAACGTTTTGAAAGTTCAGACCAGTGACTCTAGTCGTCCAGAGGAGGAAGGGATACAAACTCAACTAGGGTCGTTCGAAAAAACTGTTGAATTTCAACTTGAAGTTGGTATTATGTACTCCTTAAACTTGTTCTAGTTATACAATTGCACATGCTTTGGCAGACATCTCTGGACACTCCAGCCATCTTGGACGCTCAGCTATTGTTTGTATAAGTCGGTGTCAGTGTTTTTGTAAAAATGGAATCAAATTCTTTGATTCAAAGGCAGTACGACTTCACAAATTGAAGGCGAATTAGACGGTTTTTACAGGGACTTTGCGCTATCATTTACCACGGTGATGGATACCAGAGCTTAAACGCAGTCGTACCACCTTGGTTGATGATAGTCGTTTGGGATGTCCAACAGCAGAACCTGTAAGTATCTCGAAGAAACGCATTGATTACATTTTACATGAAGAATTGAGCTTGAGAAAGCTTTTAACACGTTGGGTACCGCACTTACTTCCTTTGGACCAAAAACGTATTCGAGTGAGCATTTCCGTGACCCTGGTGGAGCCACCGATGAAACTTGGATCCACCATTGCACTTCTGAGATAAAGGAAGAGCTGTCAAAAAAGCGGATTGTGAAGTGGACTCCAAAGGCCAGAAAGGCTCCATTAGCTGGGAAGGTAATGACTGCGTTGCAGTTGCACTGAGTTATTAGGCTCCTTGTATGAGTCTTTTCAAAGTGTTAATGTAGTTCAAAAGGAAAATATTTGACACAAGATTGAGCAAACGTTTCGATATGCAAAGTGGCAAGATTACGAGTAAATAAACCAAACGAGATCCTCATCAAGAAGGTTTTAGGTTCAAGTTGCAAGCAATAAGTTAAGTTGAAGTGGCCGCCAGCTGTTATCAGCACACTTAAACCAGTGATAGGTCCATTGTGATACCGGTGGAACACGTGCATTGAGCAGCGATTTGTAAGAACGTGGAATAAAAAGAGGACATCGAACACTTATTATGTCAGTGCCAAGCTTAAACAAGAATATAAGAGAAGATCTCAAAGCGCTTGATGCACAAAAGACTCGGTGTTATAATGGCTTTCACCAAGAAAACAGAATGATTTTCCCGAATATATGTCCTCTAGCTTCCACTTACATTCCTTAGATCTTTCCCAACACACGTCCCAAACCTGACCTATTACTAAAGTTCCGGAAAAAGAGAGGAACACAACGCGTGGTCATTGCTAAGTGGTTAGTGCTTTGGTACAGGTTCGAGCCTTATCATAACAACCAAACGTTCTGCCACAGCACCACCCCTCGGCAGGGATTTATGACCTCGGAGGGTATAATTTTTCATGAAAAAGCTTTTCAATACGCCCTTCGGAGTCAGCAATAAATACTGTAGGTCCCTTCCATCGATACGAATGGCTGCGACAAACTAGACTTTGGTTTGCATTTTTCACAACAGTCCTGACTGAGACTTAAATGAAGAGCACCCTGTACACCTTCTCATACTGCACCACCAACGACCTGGCTCAGGTACATTGCTATAGCCAGAAAGATCTTCGAAAATCCACCATAGTATCCAGAAAGTGCGAAGACTGGACTTTGACAAGAAAGGTACTATCTTCACGAAGACGAAATCGACACCAACAACTATCTTAGAGGCTTTCTTGGCAAACCAGCATCTATCCACAGACACATTTGAGCACGAAAAGTCTTGGAATCCAATTTGAAGGGATGATGCAGTAAAAGAAGATCCTCACCTTGGGCAGCAACTGGTACAAGAGAAGACAGCCCTTAACTAATTTGATGGACAAAACAAGCGACAGTTAGCACGTGATGGAACTTGGGAGGCTTGTTTATTGACGCCCAGATAGTCTGGACTGTTACGCCATTAAAATCAGTTAAGGCAGTGCTTTCTGCCTGCTTTTCAGATTTCGAGTAGAGCGGCATTCCTTGAACCGGGCTCTTTCAACATATCATCCGACGAGAGCAAGCCAGAAGACATGTCGGACTAAAGAAGCCCTTAAGGTAGCTTGAGGTAAATAGAAGTCAAAGTTCGTCAGTACAGCGCGTCGATTTGCAGGGAAGGAAACTTCTAAAAGCGAAGTAAGGTCATCGCCGTGGGCTAAGTGGCTGGTGTTTCGGGCTCTAAGCAAGTTGACAAAGATTCGACTCAGCAAAAGTAGTTCGCAACATCACCTCACAGCAGGCAATGCCAAAACAATAAACATTTTAGGTCGCACCACATAAATGGTGGTGAAACGCTCGACCTTGATCCTTTACGGTCTATCGCGACAAATATTTGTATTTTTGTAAGATCGTCGCACCATCATCACAATGGGCCCTGAGTCTTAGTGTGGCCTATAGCCGTCGTAATGCTTCAACAACTGAACCACTGGACCGGTCTTCAAATCCGACAAGTGCAAGTATGAAGTGACAATTTCCTCAAAACAAAATCGTTTTCTAAGTGAATTAGTCGCTACTGTTATTTAAAGACATTCAGTCACTTCTGATCGTCATTGACCACACTACAAACACGTTTTCGTGCATTCTAATGCTATCAAATGCACAGGTATTTAAAAAGAAGCTCCCTGTGACTAATGAACCTTCGAAAACATTTGTTTTTCAAAATCTACTCGAAAATTCTATTCTAAATTCGTAATTTTCGTATGAAACAGGCAAAACTTCACTTATTCTCGATTGATCCACATCTATTCTGTCATATTCTAAGAAAACAAATGAAGTAAACTTTCAAAAACCATCGTTTCCGACCACCTTTTCACTTCAAAAACTGATTTGTTTTCTACAATTCCTATATCTCTTGGTAACTTGTCATGAATTTCATTGCAATGAGACAAACTGATACCACAACTTCACAGCCAAACCAAAGAAAATTGCATACGACTTTCAAAAATACTATTTCCGTCTTTCTGGCAATTTCACTTTAAAAAAAAAACCATTAAATTCGAAAAATTCTAGACTGTGTTGCATATATTCCACTGGAGTGAGATTACGCGGCCAATGCATAATGTAGGCAAAAATTGTCTGGAATTTTCTCTGTAGACACTTTCGAAAACACCGTTTTTGACTTATTTCTCACTTCAAAAACCGATTTATTTTGGATATTCCCGTTTTAGGATGGTATTTCCAAGCTATTTTTACTTTGTTTTCACTTTTTTGCATTCAAAATTCTTTCGAAAGTAAAAAAAAAGGGAAAATCACAACCCATTGCCAATAATTTTACATTGGTGGTATCCGTACTTCTTTTTTTTTTCTTAATTTGTCTGACAAATTGAATAAGCGGCAGACGGTTATTCGCGCGCGTTTAAGTACAACAATATCCCGTTGGATGCTCCTCCGAATGTGTATCTCACGATGAGAATACGACAAATGCGAGAGAAATATTTAAACACAAAAAAAAAAAAAACCACGATCCACATGCGACTTAAGTAAGTAGCTTGTGTCGGTTTTTTATTTTACTCATTTCTTTTTTGTTCTTTTATTTTTAATTTGGACGTCACCTAAATAAATTCGAAAAATATAAATAAAATCACTGACACAGACAGGCAGTGGAGTGGAGTGTTTTTTTCTTGTGGGGATTTCTTTCGTCTGGGGAGCATGCGTGTCGCGAGAAGAACGTCCCGTGCGCCTTAACGGTTCCCCTTCGTGTACCCGAAAATAACACAACTGACCGAGATGCTCCTGCTGCTGTTTCGGTATCTATGCTGCACCAACAAAACTAAAACTGCCAACTGTGTCTTCATGTCCCATGTCCCATGTATCATCATCGTGCAAATGGATGGGTTGAGAATGGTTATTGGTGGTAAAAGAGACCACAAATCATTTAATGAATTCCACCACCACCACTACCATCAGCAACAGAAGCACCACCACCAATCTCATTCATAAAGTATCTAAGTATCTGTATGGATGCAGGGAGAATTTAGAGAGAAAAAAAATCAATGCAATGCGGTTGGATATTGTGGATATCATCCATTAAATCTCTTGATGCAGTCATACCGCAACGCGATCGGCGATAGTGATCGCTCGATAGATGCACACAGCATAGGGGTACTTCCCACAGATATCAACTGACACAATGCACTTGGCCGGGCTATTAGCCGGCTGAATAGCTGCCTCTCGTGGTGACAAACAAACGACAACGAAGGCTATGAGGCGACCCTTGTAATGTCATTTGAATCTTTCACTTTGCTGCTCGTGTAGTTGAAGCTGATTGAGGTTTGTGGAGTGAGACACCACCACCAAAATGGATAAATTTCTCTCTCGTTTCGAAAGGGGATGTTTTGTTGGCTGTTAATGGTTATTTAATTGGTCGGACAATTGTTTTAATGCTTTGAGGGGTATGACAGTGATTTTTGATGTCATGAGGGAAAACGTCAAGCAGATGTTTGTACGTGGGGCGACAACATAAGCAAAGTCTTTCGCTTGTAATTTTTGTCCGTTTGACAGGTTTATTGGCTAGCATGGATGTGTGGGGACCTCCAAAAAGTGGCGCTTTCAATTATTGTGGTCGTAAAAAGCAAAAAAACGATTTTCGTTTCATTAATGTTGTCGATAAACTTAGCTATTCTCAGCCACTTTGGGAAGCTGCTTAGGAACCCAGAACCTTATGACAAATCGCTTGTGTTCTATTCGAAAAAAAAACTCGTGCAACTCGAAGAAGTGAAGTCCAAGGAAGAGAAAGTGCAACGAGGGGACATTTTTGCCGATGCAACGTCTATCAATGTTGAGTTTCGTTATCTGATATGCTAAGGAGTTTCGATTAATGCAAGTACCGATCAGACCCCACCCTACAAAACAAGGCAAAATCTGAGTGGAGCGAGCAAAGCGAGTTACTAGTTGGAAAGTTGATGTATGGAAACACATTCTTTCACCGAATTTGGAGCCACAATCGAATAGGAAACACAATACAAAGTGCTACATGTCCTGAACTGTAAAAAATAGAAAGTCCGACCTTGGAAAACTTAATTTTATTTCAAAAGAGCTCTCTAGAAGTTAAATTGCAGCAACAGCAGGTTGATAGACATGAGAAGTCTCACAACCGATTTACTACGTTTTACTCGTTCACTAGCTCGAAACCGCTGTGGACGAGTAAAAATCTGTAGAAATCATTTCCGAAGACGGCTGTGGAAGCCATTTATGATCATTATTTCTGGCTACTCGACCAAAATAGCAAAGTCAAGGAAGATATAGTCAATTTCAAGTTGTACAAAGAAAAGGAACGCACCTCATCAACTACCTAGAGAAGTTTCTACTTGACAAGGCGGTCGATATAGACGACGAACATGGAGGATATCTAGAGTAAAAACAAGGCCCAAAAGCCCTTCAGGCCTGATTATTACGTGGATATGCCTCTAGGGTACATTTCTCTACATCGGGACCAACATTCTGAAGGTCAACATTTCCAAAGTAAAGTGGGAAACTAATACAGCTAAACTTTACCACCAAAAGTCGGTCCCCCACCTTCAAGCCAAACAACAACCAAACTTAGCACTAGTGATCCACATCCTTACAGTGAGTGATCAGCGGCCCATCTAACAAGAACGCGACCAAGTACCAAGCAGAGGCTGTTACTGTAGACGCAAAAGAGAACACGACACACTTTTCTGCGACTGTCCAAGCCTAAGCAAAGGACGCACACTTCTCCAGCCAACCGGGTGAACTGTCAGACATGCCACCAGAACCACTCTAGTATTCTTTCTGGGACGGTTTAGGGAGGTGGATGAACAACAGGTTCTCATAGGAATCCCACAAGTGAGATCATTATGGATTAATCAAGATCTTAGTGAAACGGCAAAATACATCACGCTGCTAACCCTTTAACCTAGTCCAAGCCAAAGTTGTACAGTGGCGCCAAGTGCCAAATAACTTAGCTGAACATTATAGCTACGAACGAGGGATTTCTGTCCACATCCGGTTTTAATGTAAATTTCTTTCGAAGGTGAACTTTCCTTCTCTGGCAAGTTATGGAATCATCAATTCATCACCTATGTGACAGTCTCCATTAAATCAGTCCACGACAATGTGTGTCGATTTCCGCAATTGACCGGGTTCAAGAAGCCTTCCTTAAAGCTAAAGCCATTGGGGATTGACACAATTTGAGAAACAAAGACTGTAAGATCAATTTACGTTCCAGGAAGTACCAATGCAGGCCCCATCATCACGGAGGCGAGAAAACACAATGAGACCACAAGAAGCCTGGGATTCTTCAAAGATTAAAAAAGTTTATGTTGGACTAGGTTTGGAAGACTGTTTCTTATAATGTATAGTTTCTGTCAAAGGCCATAAGACCCATTGTGATTGCCCCTAAGTAGGACATTTAACCACCCAGTAATGGGTCTGTTAGTAGAACCTTCGCCAAGTAGTCCATGCCTTTAAAAAACAATGACCGATACAGGTAAGTCCTGGCTCTAGGAGAAGTGTTATATTCTTCTTCGTCCTTACAGCTTTTGCAGAGCACGTTTGTGAAGATGCATAATCTACTAGCCATGTTTTCTATAGAGCAATGCCCAGTTATTGCATCGGCAAGCGTTTTGGAAATTGCTTCCTTCAAGAGTACTGGCCGAAAGCTGCGAGTTATGACATATCCACTGGTATGTTGCCATTGTTCCTCAGCCAGTTTTACAGTGACTCCGTCCATGAAGCACTTAGCTGTGTGAGCCTATCCTGGCTAATCCTACTACTTTTCGTTCACTTCCACTCAAAACGTACCCAGCAGAGCGAAACTGTTCTTAATGCCATGAGGCATTCATTCACACATTCAGATTGGAGTCTAGCGCTTTGAGAGCAGCGTGACTGTTCACACACAAGGTTACCAACGTGACAAAAAAGAAAGTCACAACACATTGGCCTCATCGTTTGGAAAATTATTCGCAATATAAAGGGCGGGCCTTCCGTTGGTTTCTTTTTGAATCATATGTTAGTTTGGCACTGACAGCTTACACTGAAGACGAGGACGTCAAGCTCTGACTCTAGGTCTGTCTTTGGACGTCTGCAATGAATTTGATGGAACTCAAACGTCCCGAAGTGGAGGACGCCAAGCTCTGACTCTAGCTCTGTCTTTGGAAGTCTGCAATGGGTTTGAAATAGCTCGAAAGTCCTGAAGAGGAGGACGCCAAGGTCTGACTCTAGCTCTGTCTTTGGACGTTTGCAATGAGTTTGACAGAACTCAAACGTCCTGAAGAGGACACCAATCTCTGACTCTAGCAATATCTTTGGACGTCTACAATAAATTTGAAAGAGTTCAAAAGCCCTAAAGAGGATGACGTCAAGCCTCAAGCTTTGACTCAAGGTCTGTCTTTGGACATCTGCAATGAGTTTAAAAGATCCCAAACGTCTTGAAGGGATTGACGTTAAAGTAAGTTTTGTAAGCAAACACCATCTTCCGACATAAATCTGTTGGACCCCAGCTCCATCTTGAATGTTTCCTCCAATGCAGTCCAAGTGTTTACAAATACGTACGAAGTGGAGAACATCAAGCTCTGACTCTAGCCCTGTCTTTGGAAGTCTACAATGAGTTTGTAGGAGCTCAAAGTCTGGGACGTCTAGGTCTGTCTTTGGAAGTCTGCAAAGACCTCAAAAGCAAAAGACGTCAAGCCAAAAGGTCTGTCGTTGGACGTCTACAATGAGTTTAAAAGATCCCAAACGTCTTGAAGGACTTGACATGAAAGTAAATTTTGTAAGCAAACACCACCTTTCGACATAAATCCATTGGACCCTAGCTCCGTCTTAAACAGCTCCTCCAACACTGTCCAAGTGTTAACAAATGCATACGTTCGTTCATATTTTTTTCTCAACAATTTGTCAAAAACTTTCAACTTACCGCCACTCTTTCCAACTAATAAACACAAAATCTTGCTTCGCCTCCATGTCACCTCCCATAAAAGTTTAATTCCAATTTCACTATTGCATAATTCTATTGTTTACACTTAATTTGTAAAAATTCATTGAATATTATAATTTTTTCTTTCCATTGTAAGGCAAATAACTATCTTGACGTTCGATTAATTCCGAAACAGAGACGTCTCTGTATTCACGGAATGGAGAGCACGAGTTGACTGAATATCGCGACTTTCAAGACCTTGTTTCTCTGTTTGTTTTCGTTTCGTTTTTAATTTTTATATTTTAATAACTTATTAGGATTTTGTTAATTTTATTTTTTCGCTCTCTCCATGTATATATGTGTAGACTTTTGCATGGTCGCGATGTTTTTGAATAAAAAAAAAAACTGACAGCAACTGACAGAAAACTTTAGGTTGACTAGATGACAGTGTGGCAATGGCACCTTGTAGAATGTGTGATAATTGTTGTGGCTTGGCTGTCACGTTTTTAAGAGTGATATTATTGGATCAATTTTATATACTCGTACTATTAGTGGAGCACTAAAACGTTAAGCTATTCAGGGATTCTTTTTTATTGTACAATTTTAATGACTCTAATTAGATTTTGTAAGTGCCAACAGATGGAGACAGTATAATAAGTTTTTGAAGATGAATCTTTTAACAATTAATCGAACAGAGCTAAGTCTAGATTTAACTGAGTAAGGTTAGTTTGCGAGTTAATGACGAATTGGTGCCAGGGCTGATCGTAAACTATACAAAAACGATCACCATTACGTTTCGACAAAGAGACCACAAAATTGTTCAATTCTATCGACAGCTCTGGACAGGAAATCTTCTGGGAAAAATTCATCTTAAACGGGTGCTTTAAGAACAACGTTGGAGACAATGCTCCCCTTGCTTCTTGTTGAAAGGCATTTATGGAAAGCCAATGGCAGCAAAAGAAGCTTTCAGGCTTAGGGAATCCTCACGCTGATACGGGCCACTCTAGAATCCTGAACGCCAAAAATACCATTCCTAGTAGGACACTCTATATCCTTCCTCAAATTGACTTGAATGTCAAATACAACACCAAAGTCCCAAACTTGGGAATCTGAGTGGGGGTTTTGATCTAAAACAGCATATGACACAGTGTCAGGAGTCTCCTTCAGTGCGTCCGATGAAAAGATGGCCAGATAACTGCCGGATTACTGCATTGTTTCTTGGGCACAAGTTACGGCAGTCCGGCTTTCACTTAACGCGATAGAAGGCAGCCCTTTTGAACTACACATACATACAAGGTCCGACAGAAATAAAACCCTTAGAATCACTGAGCAGACGACCCAAACTGTTAAAGCAATGTCGCAGGTCTCTTAATGAAATCGCTGACAGGTGTAACATTTCCTTGTGCTGAATTCCAGGCAACATTAGACGAACTGGCGAAGGAAGATACGATTTGGAACCTCTCTGACAATAGAGTATAGTGGAATGTGATCTCTTATAGAATCGATGAAGATCTGTCTTAAAGCTAGAAGAATGCCAAACAGCTGATGAAACCTGAATCGAAAAGACTTCTTTCTATTTATAGAAAATGCTCTACAATTACAACCCTCACCGGGCACTGCTTCATTGTTAGGCTGTAGAAGTGGTGGAAATGAGGAAAAGTAGGAGAGGATGACCTAACTTTTATACACAAGTCCTACTCTATCAATGTTGTGAGGAAAAACAATCGAGCAGTACTTCTATGAAGATCTTTGCCGCCTAGCCTTGTTTTGCACATACATTGTGGTGTGTTCCTGCCTGAGCAGGGACAGTCATCCGACTTAATCTAACCTCAAAGGAAGTTAAATTTAAGAGGGTGACTACAGCCTGCATTTAAAAATCATAAATACTATAACGATCCTTCCAAATCCCATTATTTGTATTATGGACTTTATGCCCCATGATGTTGCTCATTTCGCTTCTATGGCTTACCCACGAGCCACATTAGCTTGAAACTCAATTCATGGGAGCACCAAGAGGACTTGGACTAGCTGAAAAGAAGTTAAAAAATGCTCACGCTTGTGGAAGTGTGTAACTAAGCTGCTACGAACTTCGTTGAAGGACACTGGTCACTCAACTGCCATCTCTACAAGCAACCAAGACCAAGACCAAGACCAAGGAAGACCAAGAGACTGCTGAGCATATTTTGTGCTAATGCTTTGCCTTAGTTTGAAGCGGACAAGGGGTTCATTTCCCTAGCCATAGTCAACAGTGCGCTAGTGTTGGTGTATTGATTTTAAAGCTCAGGTGGTATTAGGTTTCAATCTTTGCTCCGAGGGTGGTGTCCAGAATTACTGGGAAGAATTATTGGTACTGTTGCCATTGCTTATAATTCACAGTATTTCTTTCGAACATCCCGATGTCATAAGTACGATCAACACTTTCAAGCCATATGACCATTTCTATTCTTTCAATGTTCAAGTACATCTGGACTAGTCTCATGACGTCTGTTTGCTCTTTTAAACAAGCATAAGAACCAAAGATCATTTTCGATTCCTAAAACCGTCTCCGGGTCAAAGAAGCACTCGAAACAAATGTCATCTATAAAATCGACGAGGGAAAGCCTTAGTTCAGAATATTGTCCAAGATTTCCTGATGGAATGCGACTTGATGCTTTGATTGTTTCGCTGCAATGTTTCTGCTGTCACATCAGTGCTGCAACTACAAGACAGCCTGCCTTAGAAAGCTTGTCAATCTTATGGAGTAGCTGCGATCATTTGGTCCTTAAAAATTGTAGTTCAATCTCTCAACCAAAACTGGAATCACACTTGGATTACTCTCCTGATTGAAGGAGGGTTTTCAAATTTTTCTCAACTTAACATCTTCGATCTTCAACGTAACGTGTTACGAATAAAACTCAGCTTTCGCAAGAATCTATTTGGAAGCTTTGCACAGTTAAGCCCCGCAAAATTTAAAAGGCATTCCAAGTGCAGATGTGCTCATTAATGATGATACAATGGTACATCATCTGTGGGATGTAGAAGCCCACTCAACGATCAAATGACTTAAAGTACTCTGCAATCCATCGTTTTGTAAAAATTCAATGAATTTCGGTACAGCGAATCTTAAATACGTAAGCTCTTGTTTTCCTTGCCACAAAAATGCCACACTTCAACTATACAATGGTGTGCCTATTAGTGGTGCCATCTATCGATGACACAAATATCGAACAATCTGCCAGATGCTCGTAGTAAACTTTGAAAATCTTCTGTCGCCACATCTGTTCCCTGAGCTATTTTTGTCCCTAAAATCCCCCAAAAATTGCTCACTAAATCACCTCGAAGATAACATCCATGTAGGAAATAAATATATGTCACTCATCGTGTACACAATTAAAACAAGAAAAATTGGAAACCACCACCTAAGTGCATTCGTTTTCGTTGCCATAAATCATCGTCCATTCAAAGATTTCATAATCCATCAACCTACTTCCCAAACATATCTGCATCTCTCCCCGATACAAGGAGGAAGTTTATTTATATTTCCACTCATACCGCACTCCAGTCCGAGACGAAATCAAAATGGTTTCAAACATGTGGGTGGTGATTAGTGTACGAACACAGCCACGCTGAATGGGGTTCGTTAAATCTTCAAGTGTGCTCCACACAGCACACTGTCTCACGAAAGTAAATCTCTTGATTTATCTACCGGAAAACTTTATTTTTTTCAAACATCATCATCATCATCGTCATGATTTGAGGGTCAATTGCTGGGTTCAATAAAATGCATTGGGTACGTTCATAAAGTGCCATTGAAGTTCCACCGGAAGTGCTTACAGTCAGTGTATCCCATACAAACTGAATGTGGGTCAGTTTCTTTGGCGTGAGAGCGCATGGCCATTAAGTGGCATCATCAAAACATTAGATTGAATCCAATGATTGACAAAAAAAAAAAAAAACAAGATTCCCTCTCCGGATGTACAGTTAAAAATCTATGAGCGGTTTGTTTAGGGCTTCTTCTTTTTTTTATGGTCCTAGTTCTCAGATTAATTTCAATAGTTTATGACACACTGCTGACGTTTTAATATTCCTTTTGACACTATAAATGTCAATTTGTGGATTATTAATTGTTGTGGCATAATAAAGCAAAACAATTAAACTGTGAATTTCATGGGCGTGACCATTTTCTCATGGGGTCAGCATAACCAGTTTGACATAAGGATTGTGACATTTAAAGTTTTTAATGATATCATAAGGAAATGTCATGCAAATTTAAGTCATAAATAGTGACAGCTGTTTTAAAATGGATGAAATGAGGGTCAATCTAAATGTCAGTCACATTTTTTGCCAATCTCTTTAACATCCGACAAATTGTCAAGTCACATGGGTCAAGACTCGCTAAATGTCAAACAAATCACACACGACAAAGGACAATTTTAGATTTTAACGTTATTTGTAAAATGTTTAACCTAATGGCTTTGGTAACAAGTTTTACCATAAAACCTCTACAACCTCCACAAGAGAGCTAATGACTTGTAATCCACATAAAAAAAAAAACCATTTATGACCAAGACGAGGTGAATAATGAACCAATCCCTCTAAGGAAGACTAAAACTAACGACAAGCAATCAATCGCAAAGCTATGTATCGTTTAAATTGTCCTAAGATAGTAAGAATTGACATAAAATTGAACTGTCATTTGGTAAGCTGTCATTTATTATCTGTCAGATGTATGTGACTGTGAAGATGGCATTTGAAGGCAAATAAGTGACAATTTCGAATCAAATTGACACATAATGTACAGATCGAGGAAGGAACTGTCATATTTGGCAATCTTATGACGAATATTCGTTGCAAACAGACCCCTAAGTCTGTAAAATGAGTTTCTGATGGAAAATTTTAAATAACCTTTGAAGAAGCTTACAAGTTGGTCATGTGAAGTTAAAATTGAAGAAGGCGATCGCAATTAACAGCAGCTTCTTGTAGCTTCCCCCCTCGCTATATTGGAGACGATTGAACGAGGACAGTGGGTAGAACCTTTTGGAATTCATAGGAGTATTCAGAATAAACATGTGGAACATGAGTGGTAAACCAAACATGATGTAAACCTTAACAGCGTTTGCCCTTAGCCGACATTTGAAGACAGAAAGTCTTATCTCTAGGTTAGGTAGATAGGTATCTCGAGGGTCTCACTTAGACTCAGAGCCTTTGATCAACTCTATCTAAAGGACAGTTTAACGTGATAACAAACTGGAAGGTTCTGCCGGAAGTAGCACCTCTCAGACCAAAGACACATCGAATTTCGAATCGATTGCCAAGTCATAAATTTGCAAGACAGGAGGAATCCGAGAAGAACTAATAGAATACGTTTTAGGGAGAAGCTATGTAGGCATTTCTGTCAAAACTCCATCCGAACTCAGAAGGAGACAGAAGGCAGAGAATGTTGTCCAAGTCCAGAATGTGGCCGTTATCAAATGCTTCGAACTTGGGTGCCTTGTTAAGGAAAACCCTTGCAGATCACCCGTTCCGACGTGGAGCTCTGAACTGCAAAGGTCACTTGCGACAAATTTGGAAGAAGACTGGAATCTCTTAGCAAAAAGAATAAGTACAAGAGGCTTAGAGATTTTTGCGAAAAGGTTGAAACACTAGGTGAAACTAAAACCTATCCGCTTAACCGAAGATCAGTATCAGCAACAACGTCAAACGCGTTCACTTTATCTGGATGCCGAGGCCTGGGGACATTCCAGGTAACTACATGACCAGACGATCCTACCGGCAAAGGGAAATCTTAATCGCCAACTGCAGGTTGAAAAAATGGAACTACCTGCCTCATCACCAAACAGATTTGGTCTAAGTTAATTCACAAGCGCTCTTGGCCTCTAATCAGACAGAAAAGACTGCTTATTTGTACCGCAGTGGGTGTTATAACAGGACACCGCACCATTGGCAGGCACGCCAGTAGACTGGGCCTCCTCTATAATGCTTTTTGTAGAAACTGCATGGACGAGGAGGAGGAAGAGACGATTCTCCAACTTTTCTGTACGTGTCCAGCTCTCTCAGATCGAAGAAGAGTCTACCTAAGAGCCAGCTGGTTCTGTGAGCTGACTACAGATCCATGTGATATCACAAAGGACCTTTTCTAGTCTAAATGTGGTTGCATCAATGCAGCCTGCTACACAAACCTAAACTAAAAACAACGTGTGGAAAATTAACGTCTTCTAATCTGACAGCTACCATATCCTTTCGCAAAAATTAAGCGTCGAGAAAATACAATTGTTCATGAATGGAAATAAGTCAGATAAACCGATACGAGTTATTGCTAGGGGACGTCACGACTCATACTCAAAAGACGACGACATAGGCGATGTCACTCAAATCTAGTTTGCGCCTATGAGTATGTGACAGAAAATAAACGTTTCACTTTTTGTTTGTCTTAACGAACGAATTCACTTTTAAGAAGTTTCATTTCAACTCATTCCTACTTTCAAATTCCATTCGTTTATTTAGAAATGTCATAAGTTATAAACCCACCGCGTATAAAAGTATTTATTTTCAAAACACCCAATTACACTTAAACTTTCTTAAATATCACCGCCAAGGGAATATACCCTTTGACGCCTTAAAACCCACACGCAATCAATGAATAAAATCCAAATCAATTGGCAAGATAACTCCCCTCTGGGGAGCAGCGCCTCAATAATATCACTCAACTAATTTATTCCCCTGTGAGTTCCTCGTCTGTACAAGCCTTGAAATGATATTTCTATATACTATCTCGCGCACAATTGGAGAAAAGTATTGAATGACATCTAATGGCATGACAGTTACACGAAATGCCAATTTATACTTCAATTGTCAAAAGGTGTTTCAATTCCCTTTCGTTTCCTTTTGCATAACCGTAAAAAGTTTTGTCTGCCACTGCCTGTCAAAAATCCATTTTGCATACGTTTAGGGTAGATTGTAAGTTTTTTGATCATCTCCACACACTTTTCCACTTCGTTGTCAGGTTAATTCCAAGCAAAGATGTCAAATTTCTACAATATGCTCGTGTATATAATTATATACTCCTACTGGCTCTAGCCAGGGGCTGAGAAGAACACTTAAGTGTCGTGTTTCAGTCGTGCTGTTCCACTTTGTGCAGCTCAATTGCTAACGCCTCATAAACCATGTAAATCGCACTTAATATTGAAGTTTCATGGTAATTTTCAATTTTTTTGTGTAAAAATGGCGTTGAAACACGCGTTGCTTGTTTGGAATTGCAATCAACAAGAGCTTGTTGCAATAATGCACACACAAGAAACCAACGGTGTGTGGTACATATTGACAGTTGAGGAGGAGTCTACATTGACTTTGTTCGTTCGTGTGGTGTTGAGAATTTTTCACAGAAAAATATAATTAATCTTACAAGCGATTCTAATTGAGGAGTGAACGACGAGCCTGACGATGGAAGCTTGTGGGTGAAGCGTGTCGAATTGGAATATTTCGGGTCATTAAAGTCAACCCACCAGATGTTTTGGGGTTATATAATTGCAACTAATTGGATTATGAGCGAATGGTTTTATGATGGTTGCGCAACAGTGTGAATGCGCGGTAGTATGATCAAAAATTAGATGGTGACGAGCTTAAACACTTGTCCCGTGAGATCTTTGGAATGCGTTGGAACATATTGTGTGGACAAAAACATTTAAAAGGCAAAAGATGGCGACGAAGGAAATTCCTGTCACTTTGACAATGTTTGCAAATTTCATGTGATGTTGCACAATAAAACACGTGTGTGTTCACTGGTTCACTGTGTTCCTCTTTGATTTGTGGGCCTCGTTCCAAACATAGATTCTCTGAGACTTGTTCTTGGTTGAACAAGCCTGTGCTCTTTACGGAAGTGGACAATTTTTAAGGTTTGGGCATTCGCTGAGTCCGTGTTTGATAGCTTCCATTTTTTCCGCACCCTGGCAGCACCTGCAGTATTCTAGAGAGCTTATGCCAAGTCTATCGACCACAGTGCCTACGCATCAGCGTTCTGTTAGCACATCTATCCGGATGCCTAGTTGATTACCAGGAGACAATTGGTTCTTTTGCTATTTCTTGCCACAGGCTATGGAAAATGACGCAATCATTCCTGACGGACCAAGAAGTGTTGATTATGTCTCTTACGTTGTGGTCTATATTACCTTTTAGTACTCTGTCCGGGATGTCTTTAGAGTTATACATGTGCTCCATTCGCAAGTTTTAAGTTAGATCTAGTTTCCGATCATCAATTATCGCAGCTACTGTATCAATGAGAAAGATTTCTGTTCGGAAGACACCGCAGTCCTCCAGGAAGTTTTATGAGTTCACAATTTGAAGAACGTCCATGTATTTTCTTTACTTATCGGACTCTCGACACTGCCGACCCGTAAATAGTATCTGCCCAAGACACTGCCTGCAACACTCCATCCTCTTCAACCTCGGAAGTGTTTTTTTCAGTTCTCTAGACCGAGCCTTCTAGCATCCGCGAACGCTTGGTTTGCTTGGCTGGGATTCAAAGATCGTCTTAGCTAAAGCATTGTTGTACGTTTGCTCGATGTAGCTGAGCCAATGAAGTCGATGTGATTTGGCTTTTTGGACTACATACAGCTCTTCCCTGAGGTAGGTGAACTCCTTAACTACTTCGGAATTGTATTTGTCAATACTGACGTTCTGTAATATGCTTTGGACTGATGCTGCTTTGCTTGCTGACAACACATGCATACTTCATTTTGCCTCATTCACTTCAAGTCCAACTCGTTTCGCTTCATCAGCCACTAGGACGGCACCCTGGCAGCGTCGAATGATGTCAATATCGTGCGTATATCCCAGCAGCTGGACTGATTTGCAAAACATAGTGCCTTCCCTTCTACTCTTGCTCTAGGCACTATCTGCTCCAGCACGCAATTGAATAAGTCACATATGGAACCAGGCTTCAATTCCCGCATGCGTATTACCTCCTAGAAATGCCAGCTTCTTTCCATTTTTACAAAAACACTGATACTGACTGATAAAAACAACTGTCAAACAACAAGGTAGTGTCCAAAATGTCTAAAAATGTCCAAAGATGTCTCCCAGATGCACAATAAGCGTTGAAGCTTCCAACTTTGCAAACGATCCTTCGATCTCTTACAATGAAATAAACTGTTCGTGTGCTGTCAACTCTAGATTTGCATTTCAATTCGAACGCAATTAATGACATTCTTTTCAGTTAGCTATCCAATTTACGTTGTTCTTTCAGTCGCTTTGTGCCTGTCAACCGTCAACTGTCAACAACTGTCCACGTAAGCATTCAACCAATCACAGGTTAATAAATGTCTTGTCTAGACTTTTAGGCACGCTTCAAAATGTAATAAACAAAGTTAAGATCTAGATATAAAAACCACGTTTACACTTGACATATGACAAAAGAAAATATTGATGATCGTCGTTCGTACAGCTCGTACAGCGTCAACAAGTGTCAAAGTTGGGAATTAAATCCAATGATACAACTTCACAATTCTCTGCTTGTCAAAGCAAATGTCATGTTTCCTGACAAACTATCAGGGAAACCTAAGAATCATGCTTATGTAAAGCCACTTATTCTGAATTGTATGCTGTCATGTCAACTGCAATGACTATCGTTTCACTTGACAACGATGAGTTGACATCCACAAATAAACTGTCATTCACTTCAAATTCTGAATGTCATTATCAGAATTCTTCAAATCAAAAGCGGCACCGAAACATTATGCAAATATTTCCACGTTTAAGTGACAAGTTCCCACATGTCGTTTCTCAATGACCGTTAAAAGCAACCATGACTGGCACAGCGTGTCCAAAAAAGTCAAAACTCCCACGCCCACAATGACTTCCACATGATATTTCTGTTCAAATCAATGATTCCATTCCATCATGCTGTGCGACCTTAATCGAATTCCTATCATCTGTCAAATGAGCTTCTTAAAAGCTGGCCTCCACCATCGAGCGAGAAAAAAAAAAACAAAAATTAATTTCATCAAGCTCCGTCAAACGCTTCGAACTGTGTGTGTTTGTTTGTGTGTATGTTGTACTCTCGTGCGAAATAAGTGACAGATGCCGAAAAACAATGCAAGATTCCTTTTGTTTTTACATCGATGATGCAAGCACAATGCAGATGCAAGCCTCTGTTCGTTCGTTTGATTCGACAGCAAAAGGATGACATCCTATGGACATCTGTCTGAGATTTCGTGAAACAGATCCCCATAACACTGTCAAGGAATTGGAGCAACAAACTCGTTTCAATCCACTCAACTCTGACTGAAGTCACGTTTTTTTTTTTTTTTTTGAAATTGATCGCTTGGCTGCAGTGTCTACAAATGTCAATGGCTGTGTGTCGATTTGACACGAAACAATCACTTGTCTTTGGACAAAATTAATGGCGACGATGACGATGACGACCGACACCGACACGGAGGACGATGATTGTCAGACAGCAGCATAAAATTGGGATTCCAAACTCTGGTGTGTGTTGTGATGCCATAGGGGGAGGAATGCTCGTGTTCCAGTTTCAAATAATCACCGCTATATCGATCGCAATCAATTGCTGAAGTTTTCGTTTACACATTAAGTTGAATGGGGTTTGATTGGTTTTTGTTTGGTATTTCAAACACAGAGACGAACACACAGCTGTCGTCTTGTTGTTTCCTATGACATAACATGGTGGTTTGACGTTTACACTCTTCACAAGAAAATAGAGGGCGTTTTGACTTTTTTTGATTTTGTTGCAGTGCATGGTGTGAAAAGCGGCAATGTTGGCTTGAAATTTCTTAAAAACCTTAGGTTAAAGTGGCAGCTAATGCCAGCAGACTTAGACCAATGATAGGTCTGTTGTCAATCCACATAACCAAAGAAAGTTGACTTCTTGTAGCTTGACTGTTTGGCTCGGGGTCTCAGGAATTAGGTCGTGGTGTATCCTCCCTAAGTAGACGGGTTTAACCTTTGATCAATGATGTTACATATCTAAGACTAGTCTTGTATAGCAGGCTGAGTGTAAGCTGTGGTTCAATAGTAAGCACAATGGACTCCTGAGCATGCAAAACAATGTTTTTCACGGCAGCACCATGGAAAGGGAGATGAAAACGGATCCGACAAGGGTGGTCTGCTTCGACATCTGTCTGACAACTGATGAGGAGAACGCACGTTGAACAGAAATTGACTCGTGGTCTCAGGACTCTTTGCTAGTTTGGAAGAACTTTTGGGTCTCAAAGCCTGTTGAAGTATAAGATCATCAAACCAATCTTCACTTATGCGTCTGTAGTACGATGGTCAAAGACGCCTAGACCAGACTGCAAAGAGAAGGCTGCAAAACAGCTGGCTGGAGCCAGGCGCCACACTCCTGGATACACTTTAAACGTTATTGTTAATTTGGTAGCACCGGACGAAAGGAGGCAATGAAAGCGATAGGACAACTTGGGGACAAAACAGAGTCTGGTATGAAGGGCTTGACCTGCACCATGGAACACTATTTCGTAAGATGGCTGAACCATGTCCTCTGGTCATGACAATATTAGCAGCGGCGTCATGTTAGGAAGAAGACATGAAGTTAGACGCCCCGCAGTGTTTTTCTGGTCCCGAACAGTTAGATGAGAGGCTCCTTAGAGACTAATTCAGTAGTTTCCCAGAATATTACCTTTTGACGCAATCCGAGAAGAAAGCAATTCTATAAGACTCACTGAGAGAGTCAAATGGTAAACAGCAGATACTCCTCTTAAGGATTCTTGCAAAGCGGTACTGGAGCTGGTTGGTGCTTTGGATAAATGAAACCACAGTACTTGGAGCACTTTAGACAAACTTCCAAATGGAAGTCTTTGTCATTCTCAAAGTAGATCCGCTTGATAGGTGGACTCAAAAGTTCCTTCTCAACTTGGAGAGAAACAGACTATAGAAGCATGGTCAGTCTAATCACGGGACACAGAAAATGGACAGTATGGGAGGGAATCCGCGTGAGTATCTTGTGATGAGCGTCTTACATTCAAGAGGATAAGACTGCGTATCGATGTCGCACGAATGGACAGCTGAAGATCACTTCGCTCGGAGGTCTAGCTTGCAATTTTACAAAGAAACAACAAACAACAAAACCTTCACGGAATCAATCAAAGATCTAGAAAAGCCCGTGATCCAATATCGATCCTCCATATGTAACTTTTTTTCTGAACAGTGTACTAATAGATCCAAATCTGCCTGTTTGTCAATGAAATCCCAACACCATCACATTTGCATTCCATTAAAATGGTGTCAGTTGCTTGATCTGAATTTGAAATTCCTTTTTTCCCAATTGTCGGCCACAGAGACCTCGAGTCCATTAGCATTCGCCTCAAACACAAGTAATCACTCTTCAATTTTACATACCGTCACGATGTAATTTTGGCTCCAAAAAGGCACACCAAACATGCTTTCAACACCTACGTCATCCCAAAACCAATCAAACGCTGTTAACCTAAAGTGTTGGACATTTAACTGATCATTTAGCGAAGTAAACTGCAAAACGAAAACGAAAAAATTCGCGGTCTTAAAACGAAACATGGACGCTAATGAATAAAGTCAACTGTATACAACCACAAACACATGTCCTATGCTCGAACACATATGGACCAAAAGTTCGTTGAGAAACAAAAGTAAACGACCGACTGTAACTCCTAATTCATAACCAAGACACTTTGTCGTGGTTTCATAGTTTTATTAGCTCGTGTCCAGAATCAATGAAACTCCGAGCTCCAACACCGGTTCCATTATGCAAAACTAATTCCATTACCACTTATGGCTTAAAGCGTTCACAGTTTGAAGGGATGTGGTGAGGAGAGCTCCTCTGAAGGAGAGGGCCCCCTTCTCTAACGAATGCCTCTTCTTGCTCAATGGTAGATGATGACCAAGTGGTTTGAGCTATCCGCGCACGATTCAGGGCGTCACCGGGTTCTGTAAGAGAGGTAAGGTCTTGCATTCGATATGAGTCACCTGAGAGAGGGCGGCCTCTGTAGATACCCTTGAGGCATACAGCGCAGGACACTTTTTACACAAAGCAAGCGATTTCAATGTAAATGTGCAGCAGATTTATCTGCACGAATTTACGAATCCGAAAGTTGTAAATAATTGTTTTACTGCCACGCTACTGCCATCGCAGTGGAGATGGAGACCTACACCGCTTTTTCCTACACCAGTTGTTATATGTTTTACTGTGTGTGGATTGTTTTGTAATTTGCGACGTGAATTGAATTTTATTTGGGTAAATTGGAGAGAAACCGTTGTCTTTTGTTGGGATACGATTAAGTCATTATGCGTTTGAGATACAAAAGACGTGTGGGTTCCATGATTGTTTCTTGGAACTCAGGTGTTAACATTAACCTTTACGTGATCGATTTAAAAGCTTAGGCTGAATGTATGCATCGATATTTGAAGAATAAAACGTCAAAAAAACGTCGGGATCTCTGATCAAGCTATCGAAAGCGGGATCGACGGAAATGACGGAAACTGTTGGCAAGAAGTGAATAAAATATGTGACATCCATGAATAAAAATGTCTGTCCAGACGTCCTACTGTCACACGTGGAATTGGGTAAAAACAAATTAAAAACGAAGTAGGACCTAGCATGGTTCCTTGTGGAACACCTCGACTTAAACGAAAAGAAAAGAGAACGAGTAAATATTCTCCTCAATAGGGCGAATTGAAAGGAGACAAACATTTTACTTAGATTGTAAGTTGGAGGGCTGCTCTAAGGCTTCAAGAGGTAGGAATCTGGCCGTCTACTACGCTTGGACACACGTCTATTCGGTGCAAGTAGGTAAACATTAGTGAATCAGCTGACACATGCGTCTTGTGTTTGACAGGAGGTTTCATTCTAGAATTCCTGATAAAGACGAATGGATGAAGGGGATAGTCACAAGGACAGAAAAAGTAGCTTTCTATAACAATGGAGATCAGCACTGTAGCTTGCGCCTTTAGTGAGACTCTAGATATCAACTGTATGTTCAAAGTCGGAAGTCACTACCGGATCATCCAGGCGAGCATGAACATGAATATCACCGCAGAGATAATAAAGTTTTACCGCGATAGCCAGGCGGCCATTTAGGATATATGCTGTTAAAGGTTTGAAGAGGCCAACGACAAATTAGAGTGCGGGTGATCTTGCAAGGAAATGGTGAAATTGCATCTCTTCACTGCACTTTCCTCTTTAAGAATCTCGCTCAGCTTTTTAACAAGAGGTGGATAAAGTGCCCATTAATAGAGCAAATATGCGATGGATCCAGTACTGTCGGAATCCTTTGTTCCTCGATCGACAAAAGGAGAGATATTGCAGACATCGTTATGTGTCACTGTCACATTAGCACCCATTTGGAGAGACGGTGTTGCACACGACTACTGTAGGATATGCAGGGACGAGGAGTATACGTTTCTTAAACGACCAAGGGGACTAAATATTATTGAATTGAGGAGCCTTCTGAAATTGATCTCCGAAGCTGGCTGTAGTTCTTTCAACGGGCGATTTTCTTTTCATTGCAAGTTCCATTAACCTATCTACCCAAGGAAGGAAGCTGCTGAACCTCTCTGGCGCTGAGGATTCCTGTCGAAACCTTTTATGTCGTCCAATAGATGTTTGTAGAGAAGCTTACTCATTCTGGGCGGTTTGCAGCAAGGGTTGTGGAAATGATGAATTGGCCGCCTGGCTTTCAGTTTTTGTGTGGAAAAGAGCGGGACAAGAATGCACAGAAAGGTCTCATTTAGATCCAAGAATACTCCTTAAAGTGACGATGAGCCTCAAATATAAAAGTTCAACGACTAAATTTAATTGAATTTAATCAGACAAGGGCCCTTAATGCAAGTTTTCAAATGGCTTTTGCGGCGTCCACTGAGAGGTTCAGTGCTAGTACAGAAATTAGCAGCACCAGCTTGAGCCAGAGAGGAAACGAGTGCTCAACGACTTGATTCCTTCTTAAACGCTATGAGAGTCGAAGGGACTGAGTTTGATTTCACCATAACTACGTCAGGCTTATTGGTCAGAGAAGCGGGTAATAGTTTTGCCACGGGTGTTAGAAAGGGAGATTGCTCCGTTGATCGGAAGATTTCTATCTGCAATATCTAAGAGTAAGAGCTAAGATCTATGTCTTGAAACTGTCAGCTAACCAAACAAAGTCATGTTTGGGCAAGAAGTTGGCATGATTATGGAATAAATTCACTTAAATCAATACTTAGGAAGCCTATCTTTTAAGGGCTTGTAAAACTCAGTTTCCTCCAAGCTTAGGTGGCTCGCATAGTTGTGTCTTAACGCAATGACAATGTAATATTCTTTTTATCTGTGAAGAGATTTAGTTTGAATGTAGATCTATATAAAGGGTAAAACCTTGACGGTGTAAGAGACCGAATAGGGTCAATTTGCAGACGCCTAATGCCCAGTTTCACAGTGCGAGTTTAAACTCAGTTTATGGTTTAAACTAAAGTTCAACCAAATGTTTGGTTTCACAGTGTTCGTTTAAACTCTCAACTGAGTTTTATGTTCGGTTTAAGTTAAACGACTCGATTCTACCGTTTAACGTTCGTTTAAGTTAAAAATGTGGTTATGACTGCTATTGTTGTGAAATGTCAAATTGTGTTTTTCCTCTAAAATATTAATAAACAGTGTGTAAAATAATGTTTTCAAGTGCAAATAGTGATTCTGATGATAGAAGTGATGAAGAATATTATAATATCCTGGTTAACGTAAGCCGACAAAGAGAATTTCGCTGCAGGATAAATCACTTTTATTTTTGGGATGATATGGACTTCTTTAACAGATTTCGCATGTCCAAACAATCAGCGTATACTGTTTTCGAGGAAATACGTCCAAAAATTGAAAATCCAACTAACTGGTAACTCAGAAAATAAAACATATGTACATGTAATTTGATTTATATGAAAATGAAATGTATTTTTCTCCGTCCAATGAATCCTATCAGTTTTTTTTTTATTTTCAATTGTGTCTTTGAATTTGACCACTAAATTCATTAAATTTTCCTTTTCGCTATCGGAAAAATGAGTACTTCTTTTCTTTTGATTAATATTATTATATTTTTGCTTCCTCCATTGTCTCTCTTTTGTCTATTCTAAGTGACTTTTACTCGAAAGCAAACACCATAATAGGAAAAATTCAAAATTATTTTCAGTTTGACATTTAATTCAAATACTGTGATTCAAATACATCAGTGTAATTCACAATAGTGTGATAAACTTCGTTTAGACAAACTGAGTTTAAAAATACAGTGTGAAACCGAACGATTTAAACTCAAAGTTTAAACTCAGTAGTTAGTTTAGTAAAACTCAAGTTTAAACTCACACTGTGAAACTGGGCATAAGGGTTCAGTTTTTGTCCAAAATACTGTAACCCATGCTGGAGTTGTATAGCCAAAAGCCGATTCTTGGTATAAGACCCGGTTTCTTTCATACATTTCAGGACAGATCCACATGATTTTCGTTGCCCTATTAACAGTGCGGCCAACTCTAGGAAAGACTTTCATTGTAACACAATTTTGAAACATGGAAGAGTGATCCAAGACTCAGGTACAGCTTTAGTTTTTCCTTTAAATAAATTGTCCAAGCTTTGTTTCTGTGTGTTCCTCTAAGATGAACCTGTAAACAACGATCGCAACGTCGCCGCGCCGTAAGACTGAATTATTACGTCAATGTTTGCCTTGAAGGTGAAAGCCAACCGTCTGATAAGGGTCTAGAAAAGGACCGAAAAAAACTCAGCACAGACCAAACAGATCACAAAAAGTGTAAAAAGTCAACCTCAAGACCGTCCAAAATCCGATTTTGGAAGTTTGAAGTCTTTACTAAAGCGAGCGAAGCGAGCTATCAGCCACAGCATAACTTATTGCGTCTATGATTGCCTCTTCAACAACTTTTTACCGAAAGTATAAAAGCTTATGACACCCAAAACAATGACAACATTTCGGGCGTTGTAGGGTTTTTCCGAAGGCGGGTGAAGCAAGCACTATTCCGAAAATACGGTTTTGTCGCAGCAAATGAAGCGAGCTCAATCCTAAAAATCAAGTTCTGAGAGCTTAAAACATTTGCCGGAGTGAGTGAAGCGAGCTACATCTTGCAAAAGACAATCTAGGAATTTAAAGTCTTTGCTGGAGCCGGTTAAGACTGCTACACCACAGATGTGACGTTGTGAATATTTGAAGACTTTGCTGAAACGAGCGAAGCGAACTACAAGCCGCAAAACTTGTACATTTTATACATTTTCTGATAGCGAGTTTGTAACGTATCCCTTTACAAAAATTTTGTTGGCCGGGAACTTGAAGTCCACATCTAGAACTTAGTACTTTTGAAGGTTTTCGTAACGTGGTTGGGATAAAAGCTGTGGCAACTAGGGCAAACGAGCATATGTACCTTTGCCACATTCCCACTGACAGAACTATCGACTTACTTTATGTCTTATGTCCCCTTAAAACTTGTGGGCAACCTGAGATATAGGCACTGGATACTTTGGTGTTGACTGCTCCATAAGATTAATGTTTTTTGCAAATCAAACTTTCATAACTTTACCAAACAAAGCCCATTACTCTCTTCTAAAACACCGAAGTCAAGGATGGCTACCTAACTAGTCAACACAAGTGACTGATGACTTGTCCATTTCCGTTTTAATTCAAAAAAAACTGCCCTCAAAATGAAAAACATATCTTTTAATGCAAAGCAGGTAGTCAAACCCAAACTCGAAATTAAAAATTCAAATATGCAAATGTATTCCACCGTGTCTCTTGTTTGTTTGTTCTCAATTCCTAACCGCTAAATCACACCGCTACTTAATTTTAGTACCCACTTTCATCTAATTTCGAGATAAAATGTCGCTACACACACTCTACACGGACCGAAAGCCGGTCCTTTTCAGTGAAAAGTTTAACACACCAAAACTGGCATTTTCTTCACGTTCCATGGAGAAGTCTCGTAAAATTGTCAAAATTTATTGTAAACAAATCCCCGCCTTACAGATTTGCAACACTTAATGACTCTCACTGTGGTTAGCCTGAAGCCGTTCCACCTGTTTTTATGTTTTTGCGAGAGCTTATTAGAGAAACACTTAACGGTGGTATCTGTCAAATAGATGTCGCTCTGACTATACATTTGAGACTTCAAGATGGCGATTCGTGTTTTCCTTTTCCTGGATTGCAATTATAATTAGCTGTTGCTGATGCATTTAACTTTTTCGGTTGTAAATTCACGTGATTATAGGGGGAAAAGTAATTGAGCAAATGTCACGCAGTTGGCCAGAAGTTAATACATCCCGTTAGTGATATGTTCAATTTGCAAATGTATTTTCTTTTTTTTTTTGGGGTGTGCACAGACACGTGTGGGGTAATTTGGCAATTTTCTGCAACACGTCCAACAAACATTACACGAAGCATGAATGAGTGCCCTGAGCAGGGTGTAGAGAAAGCGGTTCGTTGGAATAAATTTAGGCCAAGTGGTGGCTGGCGTTGTAATCAATCTCATTGTGCTCATTGTGGATTGTTTTGGGAAGTATTGGCGGAACATAAATTTGAATTTAGTTGGGAGCGAGGTTTGGTATGTCAGTGCAGTGGGAATCAATACGATTTTGAATTTTGTTTACAGTTGAAATGAGAACGCGAAAATCACTATCGATTTACGCGATTTACAAAACGCTTATACGAAATTATTAAACGAGCAGGGAAGTATTGGTTACGGGCAATGAGTGGGAAAGTTGATACCAGCTTTTGTATAAACAGTTTAGTAAATGGGAACACTCATCATGTAACTTAAGTAGTAACGAATGCTCAACAATGGATAGTGAGGGACTACGTGAGTTCCAAAATGAATCACAGAAACGAATGAAGTGAGTCACATTCCAAAAAGGAAGTTCTGGGAGTTCTTCAAGTCTTTGCAGGAGGAAGTAAAGCTTCATTCAAAAATGACATTCTGAGAGTTTAAAGCATTTGTCGGAACGGATGAAGCGAGCTTCATTTCAAAATTACGTTCTGGGGGTTTCCAAGTCTTTGTCGGAGCGAGTGGAGGAAGCTCCAATGCACAAAATTCCATTCTAGGAACTAAAAACCTTTGCCAGAGCGGATGAAGCGAGCTAAATTAGGAAAATTACTTTTCCAGAAGTTAAAAGCCTTTGCCTGAGCGAGTGGAGCGAGCTACATCTCGAAAAGACATCCTTGCCGCGGCAAGTAGATTGACGTATCCATCTGCGGTTTTCAAGTCTTTGTTGGAGCCAGTAAAACGTATAAAATTAGGTCAAACAGGATGTACGCAGTGCAACTAGCTCTTAAATTGGAAACCCAGTGATAGTCTTACAAGAGTTTAACCATTATTTCATTCTCCTTTCAGAATTTTGGTTGGTAAGTAACTTCAAGTCGAGAAGGTATCATCTTTATCATCCCATCTTAACTTTTCCCAGTGATCAGTGAGTCTGGAAGACGTACTGTGTAAATCGAGCGCTTTTGATAGCAGCCTGCATATTAATGAAGACTCCTTTGTTATTTTTGGGTGTAGAACTGAGATTTGGTATCGTGCAGGCCTCTCGAATACCCTCGAAGAGACTGGAAGACGTTAGGATTTGGGTACGTTTACGATTGTTATTTCGCTGGTTCATCATAGATTTTGTTTCAAACGCGATTGCTTTTTGGAAAGCTTGTTCAAGTCGTAATTCTAGTCCATTCCAGTCGGTTTAACCTTCGCAATCACCGGATATAAACAGCTCCCTATTACTCGGGTAGATGCCAGAACAAAGCCTATTCCTTGTCCTTCTCCTCCGTCGCTTGCTCGTACGGCAACTGGCCACAGTCGACTATTTCCAATTCAACAAGTTAAAAGGTTAAAACTAGCGTGGAGGGTTCTGATCGTCTGACCTAGGTGTGATTCCTGACTGTTGAATACATTTTTAGCGTCGGGCAGCACCAGCATCTCCAGTGAACTGATTCACTGGAGTATCAGTTGTTTCTTTTGTTCTTGAATTTGTTGACTTAGAAGGGAGCGACTTATCCGAATACCTTTGGCTGAGCAAGCGAAGCGAGCGACACACCCAAAACAACCACGATCACGACAACAATCAAAGTCTTGGGCATCTTCATTCACGAGAGTTATGAGAGACTTAGTGGTTGGTGCGTTCGTCTGCTAAGCGAGAGGTCACAGCATCCAAACACTTTTCGCGGCGACACCACTCCGCAGACATGGCAAACTCGTAAAAGTACAATCTGTCATGAAAAAGTTCTCAATCCGCCATTCGAAGTCGGCAATAAAGCTGACAAATTCAACACGCACAACATATGTATATGCTTGCCAGAAGCTAAGCCCTGGCTCTCTATGAGTTGTCGCGCCAAATAGTTCTTTGTTTTGAGAGAAAAGACAACGATCGAAATGGAAAAAAAAAACAACTGATCACAGCAACATGTCCATAATCAGCTTGAAAACCATCCATCAAACGCATCTAGCCCTCTTATTATTAATTTCCTACAAACGCACCCAAGAAGTGCCGACGTGACAGCTCTCATACAGCGACTTCCACCTGTCAGTGGTAAGCCCACACAACGCCGGAAGTCACATACTCTGAATTAGCAAGATCAAGTTCTACCTAACCCAGCTTTATGCTAATACAAAAACTAATAAAAAAAAATATAAAACGTAAATAGTTTTCCAACAACCAGATGTCGCTAATTCATAAAACACGCACACAAAAAAACCCCAACACTCACAAGAGAAAGGCATCACCACATCCGATCGCAACAATTCGCACCACGATCGATCAGATATCTCTACGACCCGCAGTTGGCCCCTAATCACCACTTCGCAATGTATCTAGAATAATTAATCCAATAATTAAAGTATCGGACCATGGCACGTTAAACAAAAAAAAAAAACTTCGCGCAGAGAAACTCAAAAAAAACGTTGCAGCTGTGCCAGACCATTATAAATTGCAAAGAAAAACAAAAACTAGTTTAGATCCAGAGATACGTTCATACGATCATACTGGGAGGAACCCCATACCCCTGAGATACTTTTACTTTTTCCATTGCACTTACCCAAACCACAACACATGTGCAAAAGATACTTTTATCTATAGTGTTAGGTACTCATACACGTACTCACGTATGTTATTTCAAAATCAAAATTTGTTACTTTAACTTACTTCTCGATGTAATCGCTGTCGACTTCTTTCTTAATCTTTTCCTCATTCGAACTCGAACTGACGATGGTTGTTGTATCTGAAACGAGAGAAAAAGATACAAAAAATGAATGAATGAAAATGGCAATTAAAAATTAATCCCCATAAACACGCAATAAAATCCACATAACCACCACCCCCCAGCACTGTGAGTTCGTAGACAACACTTTCCTGCCAGTGATTCCAGATTTCTCAATTTGGCCACAAAGTTTGGTTAGTTTTTTGGTGAAACAAGCACTTTACGCGCGTGTCTCACCCAAAAAAAAAAAAAAACAAACTCTTTACGACCTTACACGAGCGGGAGAGAGCTCGTAAAGCGTCTAATTGGTGGTTAATTTAAATTTAATTTAAAGTTATAGCAGCAAACAACACTTTGGATACAAAAAATCGAGTTTCGATTACGCTAACTGCTGATGGTGGGGTAATTTCAATTAAAATTCAACAATCGAATAGTTCTGCAGTCGCTTCCAGTCGCGTGCTTTTGCGAAAAGTTTTATTGAATGTGATTGCCTCTATGTCCAGCAGAGACTACACAATGTCTGCATTTGCATTTTGCAAAACAGACAATTTTTTTTTTATAAGTAATTCAAAATATTTGCAACACAATGAACGTTTCCTTTTTCTTGTATTTTGTAGCCTGAAGCGACCGAAGCGGGTGTTTTTTTTTTTTTTTTTTTTTTTCAAAGAACCAGATGCAGGTAGCTCAGACTCAGATGTTGGAAGTAGATAAATTTGAGGTCTCTGTGAAGTTTATTTGAATAATTTGAAGGTTAGATAATAATTAAAAATGAAAACACACAGAGTTTGACTTATGAACGTCAAATCACAGACCGTAAAATTGACGTGCATACACAATACATATGGTAACCGGTCTTGTGTATTATAAGACTGCAAGAGATGAGTTGAATGACAACCGGAATGGGTTGGTTGTCAAAGATATCGCCACAAACGATTACAAATGGAATATTGTATGTTTGTTGCTAAATTACGATGCAAAAATTTAACCGACCCGTTCAAAACTCGACTTAGGTATAGTTGGGATACTGGATTAGAACATAGAATATATATTGTAGCTTAACTCACACTTTCAATATAAAAGAATTGGATACATCTGGTTGGAAAGCTTTCTAGCGCAGAGATGCAAGCCCTATTTTCGAATTTTTTCATCTTTCATTGAAAGCCGAGTAGGTACATACGTCCATGATGAAGAGCTTACAGTATCAGCTTTCAAGACATTAGCAACAAAAATCTGTCACCTGATACATGTAAAGGTAGGAAATGTTCCACAGTGTCGTCACCTTCGCGAACTGCAGTGTAACTTGAGATGTTTTGAAAATCTAAAGCAACACCATTATGTAAGTTGTCTGCAATATTTTCTACTGAGTGACAACTTTTAACAGACGTCTGGGAACATTATTTTAGTCCACTTGCATCCAAGAGAGTCATGCTATACACAATTATGTTCGTAAGGGACCCAATCATCAATGAAAACAGACGTCTGGGAGCATTCTTTTAGTCGACTTGCATCCAAAAGAGTGTTGTCATACAAAATTGTGTTCGCATGTGACCCAACGATCAATGTAAACTCTCACCGAAGATACAGGAAGACTCAAAGCAAGTTCCAGTCCAGAAAAGTCTTTCTCTCACGTCAATCTTGTAGTGAACTCAACGCCTACTTATAAGCGTTATACCGTCATAGTTCATCTTATTGTGTACCGATAGCCGTCAAAACACGGTCAAAATGTTCATAAAGGTTCAGAACCTTGCTAAAGTTGACATTTCAGAACTGTCACCACAAATGGAACCCACTGTCATTGAACACTGAATGGAAACTCACAGTCAATCAGTTCTCTTTCCTTAAAATGTCATTGCTTTTGACATTTCGTCAAATTGAAGGTTAACTTATAAATTGAAAACACAACCCCTTCCCCTTCACACACATTTTCACAAACAATCATTTTCACACCAAATCCGAACGATTGAAATCAGAAAAACAATTTACCGAACTCAATTAAAAGCAAATAAAGCCCACTCCCTCCCTTCACTGACAGGCCTAAGGCCGGCCCGCATAGGAAATCTTCCAGCATCAATCAACGGCAAATTGAAATCAAATTACGATTTATTTACTCTTTCCGTTCCCAAAAACGTTCAAGCGTTTGTTGGGTCGGGTTGGGTCTTACAAATGATCCCCAGTCCAGGGTATTAGAGTTCCCCCAAATCACTTCATGAATGGGCCAAGTGGCAAGCAATCACTAACAGTGTCGTGTCATAGCATGAAACGTGGGAGTGGTGGCGGCCAACGCTACTGTCTAAGTCCGCGAGAGAGCGAAAGTAATACCCCGAGGCCGTCAATGGGTGACATAATGTTCTTACTTCACTTTTGTCCCGTTTCTCCCTTCGGGTTTAGATTGAAATTTCCAGAGAAAATGAAAGGAAATGCATTGAACTGAGTTCTGTTGAGAGGAACACACAAAGGAATTGGGTTTGATTTGGGACTGTCAAAGTTTCTCGCTGACTATGCTTCTTCTGTCAACTTCCGAGAAGCTTTTCGTGTCACGATTGTTTTCGTTTCTGTTTTGCCCATAATCGGATTTATATTTCATTTCGTTGGAGTTCGAGGCACGTTTTATTTCTTCTTTTGTTTTGTGGGTCATTAAAGAAGCCAACACTCAACGCTCTTGACGAGCTTATAATTGCAGGAAGTCTCTCCAACCTCAATTGGCAACATAAAAACTACTTTAAGTTCTGTTTGTTCTGAAATTTGTGGTGCGACGCATCCAACTGTCAAACCACATGACACATGATGACCGCATCGTACAATGTGTCACTCAAGTGGAAGATATTTTCAGTGCGCAGAATAATTGCAAGTAATTATCGATTGGAATGCGTTAACGGTGTGAGATGTCTTTAATCCATTGCAGCTGGATTCACTACTGCGGTTTTGGTCTGTGAATGGCATTTCATGAGATTAAATGATCAACAGAACGGCGGCGGCGGCGGCAGCACACAGGAAGTTGCAATTGAAATTCCTTAACTTGGACGCGATGGGAATGTATTTTGTTTTTTCTCTTTCATTTCTTCGTTTCGCCGCCACAATCAATTGAATGTCAATAGATATAAGTAGTGGTAGTTGGTGGTTTGCTTGTGGTTGACATAAATGGGCATTAATATCTGTTAATACGTAGCATACATCTACATAAGCGGGTTGGGCTACCAGACTGTGGGATTATGAGCGAACACTGAACTTAACCGTAAAAGGAAGTGACAATTTTATTAAATATGGCATGACAAAAGCAACCGAAAATGGTTAAGTTTTGTTGGTTTGGGAAGCAGACGTCAAAAATGATATAAATGTGGGGTGCCCACAGGAATGCCACTTTGGTACGTTATTGTATATGGAAATTTGTTTAAGATGCTATTAGCGTGTTTTATGCCTTTTTGAGGTCTAGAGATGGTTGTTATTGATTACACTCTGTCGTTGCTGTCACAGGCAAATGTCAAAGAAACTGTCAAATTTTACGCCATTTTTACTAGATTTTGTTTTTCCTTCATAATTCGATTCCAGTTAAGGCGTGATAGAGCGTTAATTTGTTGATTTGAATCAAAATTCGACTTAGAAAATAGAAACAGGGTGTTCCAACCAGAGACTTCACTTTTTCTTTGTCTAAAACAATCATTAGCTATCAAAATTTTCGGCGTACAGGTCCATAAATCGTTGTCTAGAGTCGAAACTATAGTCAAAGCTTAATCATGGTCTCATCAATTTTTTCGCAACGATAGTGTTAGGCCTTCTTGACGTTGAGGACGCTTTAAACAACGCTTAAACTATGTCGATTATTTAGCTGTATGGAGGGGAAACTATAAGCTACATTATAAAGCATGTGGCTCGGTTACCATTTTTGTCTCAGTCATGTACCCATAAACACTTGGCGTCAATCTTCGATGCCCTTTCAACGTAGTTGTAGTGGTGCGCAGATTGTTTACATCTCCTAGACTCGATTCTTGCGGGAAAAGTTACCATCGTGAAACCAATCTAGGGACAATGTCAAGTAGGCAGGTAGCACGATCCCAGAACGAAGTACACGAAAGCCGTGGAAACTTCAATCTTACTTCGATATGAAGTATTACGAAGAAGACATCGCTATACCATTAGATATCCAGGTCGCTATCAAACCGGTAAGCTGTCGTGTAATCTGGTCTAAACTGACGTGGGAGTCTGGGAGTATCTTGCCAAAACAAAGTATGTAGCAGGCCACGTGGGAGCAGAGGGAAATGAAGCAGTCAATGAACTGGTCAAAGAGGGATCGGTAACCGCCTTTCTCGGATCGGAACCAATATGGTTGGAAACACATAAGATAAGAGAAGAATTAAGGTAGGAAGAGGATTGCAAGCCTTTGGAACGAGGTCCCTCTAAACTGAGAGAAGAGTACCTCTCGGGAACGATAACTGGAAAAGTCGTAAACAAACTTATTCAATGGGTCGTTGTAGACTTAAAGCACATCTCAGGTGTAGAATAATGCGAAGACATGTCCATCTGCTGAAGGCGTGTGGAGCATTTATCTACAAGATGGTCTACTTTCGTTGAATTCACTCTAGATAGCGCGGTTTATCAAGGCAAAGTCGAGTATCTCATCGACTATCTCATCGACACAGTAGATTTACAAAAGTCATATCGGTTACAGTATTTGCCCTACCATCTCAAGCAGGCTCTGTTTTGGAGCTTAAGGTCGGCAGATTGGGCAAGAATTAAGACAATTAAGAGCAGCTACCAAAGCATCTAACTATCTGACTTATAACAAACGTTTACAGAAGACAATTTCAGTCATTTCGTCAAAACGGACGTTGTTTAGCCTCCAATCATCCCACCAAAACCATAATTACTCCAATCCAACTTCTAATTGAGCTAATACCAAATCTAAAACTTACATCAACCATCATAGCATGTGTAAATCCTCTAGAAACCACCTCTCGAATGGCCACTTCTACAACAATTTGTTTCGTGTACAAGGTCAAGAGTAGTAGCCCGTCACTTTTAGACTCAAAACTCGTACCGCACTTAACGCACTCCATTAATCTCGGTACACGAAACGTTTCTTTTTATTTTCTCAAGAAAATCACAACTGAAGTGCATAAATCACAACAACTTCCTCGATATACATAGCTCAACCACATTGACCTCGAAACTGGACCAGAGAACAACTTATTTACCTCCCCCACCACCAGTTGTAGCAACAATTACACCAGTTCTACACCGCAAATCAAGTTAACTGGGTTGCCCCCTCCAAATGTCAAGTAATCCATGGACAACTGCTCCAGTTTGTGAGTTTCGAGAAAGTGTTGCACAACAGATACCAAACGAACCAAACATACATCCATCTCAGTGGAGTAATTCAAGAAGTCTCACTCACCACCAGAGTCGAGGAACTCAGAAGATTGATTGAAAAGCAAAACCGACAAGAGTTTTATGATTAAAGGAAATAATTCATTTTGAACGGGAGAGCAGCGCAAAGCGATCATCCGACCATGTCCTGGAGACATGCGTGAGAACTCCATTTGAATGATTCTCACGAATAGCTGGCGGTTTCGCCTTGGCGCTTCGATACTCGTTACCTTCCAAGCCTTGGAATGGCTTCTTCGGGTGCAAAAGAACGAAAGTGCTTAGCAATAATGACAGCAATTGTGGAAGAAGAAACAAAAAAATTACCATAACACCGGCGGTTAATGAAATTGTTGAGATCATGATTAGGGCTAGAGATACACACGTATTCGGTTGCATGATGCATTGCTACGATAGACGATAGGGTGTTCCCTCACATGGTGATGGAATGACTGAGAGAATACCTAACAATAGACGATCAATTTCATTTGTGTGTTTTTTTTTTTTTTTGCATTTGTGGAATTCATTTGTATATCTGCGATGTCTACGGATAGATACTAATGAATCTGAAATGACTGTACAAAGGAGTGTTTCTTTTGACGTTATTGAATGTTACCTTGATGTTCCTGCCAATAATGTTTCTCACTGATGAGAAAAGGAATTAGAATGTCCTGGACAACAGTTCCAAAAAAGAAGTTGAATTGTTTTTGCGAACAATTTGTGGTGAATCAGGACGATGAACATGGTTTGTGCGAGATAATCTCCAAAACCAAGGTGCAGATTTCGACGAAACTTTCGAAATTTTAAAACTTAACGTTGTGAGAGTGTCATAGGCTATGTTAAATAATGTTGCGTCAAGATATAGACACTATCTTCGAACGAAACAGTTGACAACACTATATCAAATGTCATGTCATAAAAAATGAAGAAAATTTTACACATACTTGTCAAACGTAGCCTACAAGATTCTAACCAGTGTACTGTGCGAACGACTAAAGCCGTTTTCCACCACACTCATCGGCTTCTATCAGTGTGGCTTCGGCAAATCGACGATAGACCAAATCTTCACTGCGGCAAATCCTGGAAATGACCAACGAGTTTGAAGTCGATACTCACCATCTTTTCATCGACTTCAAACCCGCATGCGACAGCATTCATCGCACCGAACTATATAACGCGATGGCCCTGGGATCAGGAGAAAACTGATCCGGTTGTGTCGCGCCACGCTAGAGAACTCGCAATGCACCGTGCAGTTTGGGAACAGAACCTCCGAATTATTCCAAACATGCACCGGATTTCGGAGACGCGCTGTCGTATGACTTCTTTAATCTTGTGCCGGAGCGAATAGTGGGAGAGGCCGGCGTTAACATAGAAGGCAATTTATTTAACAAATCCATCCAGCTGCTAGGATACGCAGACAATGTCGACATCATCGCCCGGTCCCAGCGTGCCATTATTGAGGCTTTTATGGCAAAAGAAGAACAAGCCAAACGAGTTGGTCTCACGATGAACGAGGATAAAACTAAATACATGCTGCCTACCAAAAACCGATCCGTCGAGCACCGTTTAGTTCAAAACCTTACAATTGACAGCTATAATTTTGAGGTAGTGAAGGAGTTTATCTACCTCGGGGCAATTATAAACTCCACAAATGACACCCTAGTGAAGATTCGATGAAGGATAACCTTAGGCAACCGCTGCTACTTCGATTTGTCCAAACGACTACGGTCCAAACTCCTAACTCGAAGGTCCAAAATCATGCTCTATAAAACCCTGATCTTGCCAGTCCTGCTTTAGGGAGCTGAATGCTGGACGATAACTAAGACAGCGGAGCAGGTCTTCGGATCCTTCGAAAGAAAAATTCTGCGTCGAATATTTGCTCCAGTCTGCGAGGGGGGCGAATGGAGTAGAAGATATAACCGCGAACTCGACGAGCTGTACTAAGATGTGGATGTAATCCGGAAGTCAAAAATCCGTCGACTGCACTGGCTCGGCCACATCGAGCGAATGGACGAGAACTCACCAGCTAAGAGGATCTTTGAATCCCAGCCACCGCTATAACCGCGAACTCTACGAGCTGTACAAAGATGTGGATGTAGACCGGAAGGCAAAAATCCTCCGACTGCACTGGCTGGGCCACATCGAGGAAATGGACGAGAAGTTACCAGCTAAGAGGATCTTTGAATCCCAGCCACCGCTATAACCGCGAACTCTACGAGATGTACAAAGATGTGGATGTAGTCCGGAAGACAAAAATCCGTTGACTGCAATGGGTCGGCCACATCGAGCAAATGGACGAGAATGCACCAACTAGGAGAATCTTTGAATCCCAGCCGAAGATAAGGAAGACCAAACCTCCGGTTTAAAGATCAGGCAATCACGGACGCCAGAAACCTTGGTCTTGTAAACTGGAAGCAGCGTGTCCGGGACCGTGAAGGATGAAAAGCGGCATTAGTTTAGGCTCAGACACTCCAGGGGTCGCTGGCCTGATAAGCCAGTAAGTAAGATTATGTGACAGCATAAATCAAATCCATCCTCAAAAGGACAATGATCCTATCAACTAATTGAAAAAAAAGTAAGACTCCTGCAACCACAGGTGGTCCGATTTCAAAATGAAGATCAATAAAAAAAAATCGAATAAAAGAGCTTTTAACAGAATCGCAAAATATCAGATTTCCATTAATCTCTCCAAAAGTTATTAATTACATCTAGTTAAAAACTTAAAATTCAATTTAACCTTTAAAAAATATTTTTATTTAAAGCTTTTAGGCCACTTTATAAGTCTATCCATTTATATAATCATTTGAATGTAAGTATAATATTAATTACACGCCCATAGTGTCTTCTTTTTTTTTTAAGAATAAATTAAGACCGTTGCTACCATGAAATCATCTTTTTATGGAAATGAATTCATTAGGGCACGCTCTGATAGAAAATTGACAAAACAAAATCTGGCAAGTTGTAGATTTTTTAAAGTTTTATACAAAATTTCATTTTTTATTTATGGTGAAGATCATTAATTATAGTTTTAATAAAGATTTTATCAGTTTTGGGAAAAGTTGTCGTATAACTTTTGCGTCAAAGAGAAAACTACGAAATTTATGAAAAGGAATGTCACGGATGACAGATGTGATGAAAGCAATCGAAGTTAACCAATCGAAGTTGACGGATTTCTTTGTAAATTTTACTGTCAACTTTAAGCAGTGTTTGATGGAGTGTCTAAATTTTGACATTTTACGTTCCGCAAATGATGTGGTTGTCAAAATTTTGACAGGTTGACAATTTTCTTCATCGTTTGACTTCAAATTTGACATGATGTTCATGGTTGGGCTTTTATTTAACTATGCTTTTACTCAAACATTGGTGACTTAGTCTTAAGAAAATAAGGTCCTTAGGAGGCACGATGATAAAGGTAAGGTTAAAGTGGCTGCCAGCTGTTGCCAGCATACTTGGACCCGTAATAGGGCCATTGTGATACCACATGGATTTGGAGAGATCTCCATTTGCAGCTTTAGATGAAACGAAGGAGGTTTCTGACATCTGTGTTTCGTTTGAATGTATGGAAAGCCTTCTTGCATGCTTGCCTATAAGACAGTGTCCCGTGATGACACTTATTACGGTTCTGATATTTGATTTGTTGAGAGAAATTAAGTTCTTAGAGCGTTTCAGATCCAGCTGTGGCCAAATCTGCTTTGTCACTAGACACGTTGTACACACTTGTCCACCTAGAATTTTCTCTCTTGAATTTAAGTTTACATGTAGCAATCGGTATACCCAAGGTGCCTTTATCTGGAAGCATGGGTATAGTTGTTCTATTTCTGATGAGTTCGTTCACCTTACAGTTCTCTGGAATATTTCTATGTCCCGGCACCCAACAAAGGTGAATATTAAACTGCTCCGCTCAACAATCTAGAATTTCTAATGAATTTTGAGAGAATGATTCCAAGGACCTGCTGCTGCTGCTTGACTGTCTGAATAGATACGGATATCTGTGAAAGATAAGACTTCTTTAATCGCTAATATTTCCGCCTGAAACACGCTGCAATGATTTGGCAGGCGGAAAGAGAAGCTGAGATTAAACCTATCAGAGGAAACACATAAAGGACGTTGTACGGACGATTTGCTGGATATACTGGAGAATATTGAAGGCTGGCGTGATTAAGACGTTGTCTGCACAATTTGCTGGATTTACTGGAAAACGATGAAGCTTGGTCTGATTGAAGCGTTATCTGCACGAGTTGCTGGATACAGAGGCTAACGATAAAGACTAGCGTGATTGAAACGTAGATCTGCGCATATGTATTGCCGGTAGTCGATGAGTGCTGGGATTATCTGGTTTTCAAGAGGAAGAATTTAAGTATCCTAGCTCCTAGAAGAGTTTGTGAATGTGTACAGCTTGTTGAGTGGACGATGGAATGATTGAAATGCTATCTGGACGAGTTGCTGGATGTATGGTAGTAACACTTCCGAGGTAGAATAACCAAGAAAACGATGCAGACCAACAGAATCGCAAGCAAAAAATGGTCAAATAACATAAACATCGTAGAAGCATAAGCTTCAGTATAGAGGATGGACGTCCCTTTCAATGATAAACTAATCTACACCTACTCGTCCTATAACAACTCAGCATTAGGGTTCAATTGCAACAGTCAACCTCTCGACACTTTACGAACCAAATCACTTGCTTTCTGTCTATACAAACAGGAACTGTGACCAGCTTTGTACCAGGAATAATGAGGTTTCTTATGTCCATATCTTACCCAGTGAAGACTCTTAGGCTTCCTACTAAGAACGGTAGCTTTGCCAGTCTATCTTAGTGGTATCACAATGGTCTAAGAATGGCTTAAGAGTGCCCCAGCCCTTTCCAAACAACCACCTCACATGACCTTAGGTTCCAAATAGCCTTAGAGCTCCAACCTAGCTTGGGCTTAAACTGACAATCATTTGAAAAGGCGCTAGAGTTCGGGCAGTACCTGGGCCTGAACCAACAAGTCTCTCCTTCTTCTCTCCGGTCCTTTGTTAACTGCCTCCAGTTATACACTTCTTCTACTTGTGCTTGCCATCTAAAGCGAAATCTTCCAATATTCCATTGCCCCTTCGGGTTAGATTCGAAGACTTTGCAGACAGGGGGATCAGTGTCCATTCAATCTATATAGCCTGGCCATCGCTGACTATTGAATCTCTTTAGTTACTTACTCCGTTGCTAGAGTCATTTTTCGGTTGACTTCTGATGAGATATCGTTGTCAAAAGTGACAGCAGAGCCAAGGTAGATTAAGTCTCTTACTACCTCGTTATAGCTGTCCACTGTGAAGTTCTGGTCGATATGTCTAATGTGGAACTTCTTTTTATATGACGGCGCATACGGTTCGGTCTACAAAGACTTGATATTGAAAATGTGAGGTCCAGAGTTTTAGCCAACAAAAGAGCAAAGAAAACCGATTTTTGGGGAAACGGACAAGAATTAGGATTGGAAACATCCTTGGCGGCCTTCCTTTTTACTAAATCCTAGTTTAAGACTATTGACAGCGAACTAGAGAGAATGAAGCTAAAAACAGTCACGTTCAGAAGGATCATGAAAGACTTGCTCGATCTTTCATCGTGTTGGTTTGATTCAGTGATCAACTGTTCCTCAGTCAAATTTTAATCCTCGATCAGAGGCACTATTTCGAACCAGTTTTCGAAAGATCAAGTGTTTCAATCTGGTCGTGTCGATCTGAATCTTTAGTTAAACCGATCGAGCGCCTTTAATTGTACTTTTTCAAATCACGATCACCTGCTAGAGGTTGCAAGACTGTCTCTTCTTGACTTTACGACCGATAAAAAGATCCATTTGTAACTTTAACGAATTTGTTGGCTGATCGTATTTACGATCAATTTGTCAAAAGTAAGTTTGAAATCTGGTGAAACTGGTGTGTGTTCAACTTTTTATAACGAAGATGGATACCACGTCATGATAAAACAGAAGTACTTCTGACCATGTGTATGGTAATTGTAAAGAATTGCTATAAATCTAATATAAAGGCTTGGTGACATCGCTCAAGACTCCAGACACCTGTCTATTTACTAAGTAATCATTAAAAAGGCTTATACAAGTCGAATCTATGAATATTCTATAATTTAACGTCCTCGCTTAATGGATTACTTGTTAGAATATTCATTGTCACTAAGGGCAGTCTCAATTCCCATGACTAACATCTCAATAACAATCAACTAGAACTCGTTACATTCAATAACCTCAGATGTAATTAGCAAACTTCAGATTCTTCTACTCCATCCCCACCCCATGCATAATCGACGCTTCCAATTACCTCAATCCACCCGTAAAATTGAACTGATTTTCTTCAGATAATTGAAGCAATCTTCTGCGAAATAGATTAACCAGGTGTTCTGTGGTGTGAGCTCCTTTAACGATCATGTATCCGCATTACATCATAAAAAAATAAAAAAAATCGTATTACTTCAAAACTTCAACGAACATCGGCAGCGCCGCCATTTATCTTCACTTCAGCTTCATGAAAGATGGACCTTGAAACTTTTTTGATCAAAAGCATCAAACAATTGAAGGTCAATTCAAAGCAATAGTACATGACTCACACAAAGTGTTCTCTCCATCATCGATTCACAACTAGATACAACAGAACAACAAAGATACACACACTGTTCTCTGTTCTGCCCCAAATGGAAAACATTAAAGATACTAAAGATGGTGGCACATGAAGAATCTGTAGGCATCCAGCTTTGAATTAGCACAAATCGTGAGATTAACTTCCGATTTAAAGTTTTGATTTTCGAAAAGCATATTTCGTAATCGTTTCACCGACTGCGTAGGAGTCAAGTGGTAATTATTTATAAATTTTTACGACACCAAATGTACGAGTACTTGAACAAGATTCGTGTGTGGTTCGGTGCGGTTCTCTGTCTCTCTCTCTCTGTTCGGGCCTGTGGATGTGAGTTAAGGTTTGAGGAATTTTTACGAGCGTGTTAAGACGGAATTGGAATTAATTTTTAAATTGTTTTCAAGTCAAGCGAATCGCGTAGTTGTACTACAATTACTTGAGAACGTATAGCTAGCTATATTCCATAGTGGAGATGTAATTTGATTACTTCCATTTTGGAACCGAGCCAAAGACTGGCAAGCAGGCAGACTACGAACTATAAGGCGATTATTTAAATTTAAATCTTTTCCAAACGATGATTGCATTTCGGTACTGTATTCATTTGGAATGTCGATAGTTGAGGAGATGATGACCTAAATATATTCGAATGATCCATCTTTGGAAATGGAATGTTGCTACGAGGATTAGATAGACGAGGGCATTAAATGACAACGAGGCTTAGGTCGAGGAATTCCATTCCTACTGCATCTTTTAGTATTCATCTTTAACAACTCTCTTTCTGACTTAGAGTTTGTTTGTGTTTGGTTAACTCGAAAATGAATGGATCGATTTCCATAAGACAACCTTTGCTACAAAGAGAGGGCTTTCGAATGTGTTTTCCACTTTATTTCCTAATGATGCGTCGTCAAAACGCACGATAAATCGGCTCCAAAGCTTCGGCTTTAAATTTTACCTCGATGGTTCTATTCAATAACAGGACATGCTGGCCTTCAAACTCGAATCGGGACCAGAACCACTGACCTTAAACCTTAATAACTTAGAAGGCCCTTCTCAAACCTATGCCTGAGAAAAAAAGAATGGAAAAGCGAAGAAATATCAAGCAGGCAATCCATACGCCTCTGTACTGACAGCTAGAGAATGGACAATGATATATGTAGATGCAGATACATATCTTTTCTGATTCGCTGGGCATTTCTAAATCAGTCAGACTTCCGACCCACAGTAGTGTCTTTCAAGTGGAGGCCTTAGCATTAACAATAGCCGCCCCTGAGACTGCAATGAAGGCAATACCACGAGAGGACCGACAGCCAGGCTGCGATAACTGCATTCAAATCGATGCTTGTGAAGTTCTGCCGAAAAGAACTTAAGAACGCAATATGAGCCAAGACTCTACTGGGTTCCAGGACATGAGGCCATATCAGGGAGTAAACGGAATAAATCGACCACAATTCGATGAATATTAACTTGCAACCGAAGAGGAAGAAAGTCCAAAAGGATACAACTCACTTTCATTGCCATTGCTCAGACCTCTGCGAAACCCATCTACAGCAAGCTGATTACTGTCGTTACAACTCTGGTGTAAACGTGCGGCAAGCAAAGCTATTCCACAGCGGTTGATAGCATCGCACATGAGTCCATAAAGACTACCTAAAACTGATATGGCATACCTTCTAAGCTAATCGGGCTCATCAAAGTCCAAGCGTAGAGTCCTCTACAATGGAAAATTCTCCGAACCCTTGGTAGTTGCGAAGGCAGCTTGCTGTCTCTGTGCTGACGACGTACTTACCGGGGCCCTAGATAGCAACAAAAGAAGTAGCTAATGGGCCTTAAGAGAAAACATCTTGAAGACTTGGATAACATAGGTGACATCTGCTTACAATCAGACAACCAAAGCCAACTTACGGACTTAAAAGAAGCTACGAGATAATTTGGCTTGAGAATTAACATCAACAAGACCAAAAGCATGTCAATCTGCAAGTCACACAACAAAAGCTCATTCAAAATCGGAGACACCAATATCGAAGAAGTTAACAGGAGATACTGGAGCCAAGGACGACGCCTATACCAGGATCAATGAAGCAAAGGGTACAGTCACTTTAACTGCAAATATTCGAGCCTTATGTGAAGTCTTTAGTTACCAACAAATTGGTTGTAAGACAGATCAAACGCCACAAGTGCAAGTGCATCAGAGACACCTTACGTAAGCCACCCAACGAAGTGTCCTGACGTTAGCTTAAGTGAAACCCACAAGGCAGCAGAAGACGTTAAGCCGCCCAAAAACGTCACGAAAAAGTTCTATTATCTTCAAAATTTCAATGGAGAGGCTTTTGTAGAGGCTCTTTGCTCCTCTTGAAGATAAAGGACACGGAGAGAGGACAGAAATGATAGCGTCCAAAACAATTTGTCAGTTTACAACAAAGTGAACTTTCATTTCTGCAAATTTCTGTTCGTAGAATACTTGTACCCATAAACACCACCAAGCCTGTCTTTAAGCATAAACTTCAATGCCAATACATCCCTTGAAAGGGGATCTACTTCTTGGTGAAGCTCTTATTCAAAAACGGTCCTAATCGTCGAAAAAGCCACTGGAAATGTAACAAATGTCACTACCAACGCGACATATGTTACTGGCAACACAACAAATATCGCTGGCAGAGCGAAAAATGTCACCAACGAGCTCTACAAAACCGTGCCAACCTATGGTGTTTCTAGATTTCTTGTTCCAGAGTTATTTAGAATCACTAGTGTACACAAAACAAGCCACCGACTCTGAAGGATAGACCTCTGACTTTCCTCTTTGATCACAGTCAAGTCTGATCAAGTCGTATCCTCGTTTCCAGGTTGAGGCACATCCTGAACAAGAATTTTAAATCAAAACCATCTCTTTATTATTTTCAAAGACTCATGTGACAGATGACTGAGTTTGTAAAGCAAACTACGTCCAGTTCTGTCAATTGTCAATGCTGTCAACCATGTGACACTATGACACATTGTCATAACGTACATTACAATGTAAATCATTTTCGTTTCAACGCAAATTCCACGCTTCGTCGAACATTCATTATTGACAGATGAAATAATAATGTAATTATCTCTGTTCGAATTTTCTTTATTTAATAATGTACTGACCGTATCCATATTTGTGTGCATTGAATTATGGACCCGTCACGGTGACAACTGTAATAATAATTCACAAAATTATTCAGCAGAACCACCACAAATATTAAGTGTCATCCAAAGTAACAAGTGCCTTTAAAAAAAATGCCTCATTTTGAAGTTTAAAAACCGCGTAATGTGTAAACACCTTAATAGAATGGGGGCGACGTCGTCGTTATGTCATCATACACAACGACTGTCATTTTTGATGTTTTAAATGTCAAAGAATTGGTTCTAATTGGCTCTTGTGGGGTATTCCACTTGTACGCGTATGGAAAATCTCATTTCTCCACGCAAACATATGTACTTCAACTAAATCCCAACTGAAACGCAATCCATTCGCTTTGGAAAATGTTTATTTTTACTCTTCTCCTCGATTGAACGTTTGCCAATTCCTATTGAAATGTCTTCTGTTTGCATAGCGTTCATAGATATTCGATAGAGTTTGGAAATTCCAACTGGTAGCTATGGCAACACCCCATAATCATGCAGTAAACACTGCAAGTCGGGCACAGATATGTACTCCAGAGTCCAGAGGAACGTTTCCCAAACAGCTGCAGTTTATGCGAATTTGAGAATACACAAACAATTCTCAATGGAATGGACAACGAAACACGTATTTTTTCGGTTCTTTTTGGAGCGTCAATAGGGAATAAAAGGAGTTTTGTCGTCCAAAATAGTTTTCGAAAGTAATTTTGAGTTTACTTACTTGCATGCATAAATAAACTCCTGGAATCGTCTCAAGGGAATAGAAGGGAAAAGTGGAATTTAAGAATCATTAGGACTTATAGTCTGTGGAGCTACATTCAACAGAATTTTGGTTAAAATAGTACTGAGTGGTCCGATGGCTCGAAAATTGACTCTAGAGCTAATGTTGGCGTCAGTCGTCGCTGTGCCTCAGTGGTTTGAACATTGGTCTTCTAAACAAGCGGTACAACAGTAGCAAGAAAGACCATAAGGAGCTCAACAAGGTGGTCGGTTTCGATGTCTTTTTGGAAACTTACATATATGTACGTACATAAGTACAAAGAGTTGACGTCTATGGACCCAACAACAAAGCTTCCATACCAAGACAAATGCGTTCCAGTGTTTTCCACGCTGAGATCCATGTCATTGAGACCTATAGCTGGATCAACTTACTGCTTTTCCGAGGACATATATACCCTTTTATCAGAAGGCTGCGGTTTCTTTTGAGCTAAACAGGCACAGTAGATCTTTAAGGTCGCGACCGAGTATGTTTGTCATTTGATTAGTGTGGAGTTGACATTCAGGTGCAGTTATGGCATAAAGTAAACCCGAAATGATCAGCTGAAGTGTCTCAGAAGTCACAGCAAAAGGTATTGAGAATGAGAAAGCCCGGTGGTATATGAGTTGCTTGAACATACATATATTCTGAGCACAGATCTTCAGAAAACTTTTGATCTACACATGTCTGGGTTCTCTGAAGGAGAGAATGTGACGAAAAAAGCACATATTTGACAACCGGCAGCGTTCAATTCCCTAAATAGGGTTACTGACGCCGCCATGAGTGGCAACAATAAGGGTTGGAGGCTGCTTGTTAAGATGACTGCCCGTCTTATGAAGCTTTGCGCAACATTAAACGACACCTACAACTGTGGCTTCTGGCCTCGAAAATCAACAAAACGCAAAAGTTATCCTGATTCTTCAACTTATTTCCAAGTCAAGATTCATTGTCTTCTCATCGACTTTAAGCCTGCATTCATAGCTTGTCTAGATTTGGGATCCCTTCAAAACTGATCGTTAGCAAACACTTAACTTGGAAACACCTCCTCAGATCTCAGACGGGCTATCATGTGATTTATTGAATCTTGTGTTCAGGGCTAGCATCAACGCAAAAGGGATTATCTTTGACAAATCAGTTCAGACGACAAAGGAAACCAATCGTAACATCAACGAGGATAAAACGAAAGAAATGCTACCGACAGAGAAGGTAGCATCTGTCCATTTTGAAAATGATCGGTTATGAAGTCTGTACATGGAAAATGACCACTGCTGTCACTCGTAAGCTTCAAAACTTAGTAAGTAGGTGATTTTCTAGCCAAACCAGGTCTCGAATGAAGAAAGTGTCAGTGAATCGGACACGCAATGGAACCCACTCATCCAGTCGGATAGAAAAGAGGTCGCCCTAAGTAAAGCAATTGAGGATGAGTTAAGGGTAGCCCCGTGTTACTGAACTCCCCACAAGATGGCGCAGAGGCATTGTTGAAAGTCTGTGATCTGCGATGGTCCTTTATTCCGATTCCCGTCTTCAAACGTACAAATGAAGGATGCTTCTGCATCACACTTCCCCCTTCACCAACAGTTTCCTTGCCAATTAAAACCCTGAGTGTCCCAAATTTCCCACTTTATTTCACAAGCAGGCATCCAAAGCGTTTCAATTTCTTTTTGTTCGGTTATTCTTCTTCCTACCACACACCATTAAAAATTGAAATTTTCGCAAAAGCTAATTGAAAATCCATTAGCTGTCAAAATTGAATATACACGCTGACAACGTCAACCATGGTCGTAAAAAGAGAGAGAAAAAAAAAACGGTAAATTCCCTCCATAATTGATGTCGAAGAGTGAAATAATGGCTGACTTCAGCCATCAAATGTCTTTCCTTATACTGAACGCAGCACAACACACAGACAATTGCTTCGCTCAATTATGATTGCAATTTGCCATTTTCCAACAGTTTCTCATTTTTCATTTTTAAATTTTCCAAGTCCCGTTTTTCAGTTAGCAATCGATTTTCCTTACCAATTGACCAACTTGAATCGCCATTTATGTGTGAATCATCTCGACAAATGTGGAAAATCTGGACAAATTGATTTTTTATAGCCGCGCGGCACGGCACGCTCTGCTGCGGGTCTGTTCAACATGTAACACGTGCACGACTTCCATTTTAATTTATTTTTTTCTTTATTATTTCTGCGTTTATTTTTTTTAATTTGTTTGTTTCCTTTAATTCCCCGTTCTTCATCAATTGAATTCAATCAACATGTGTTGGGTATTGCATAGATGTCTCTGATCGGTTTTACTACGCATTAAAGCACTGTAAGTCGGGGATAGTCTATTAGTTGTTGCAAGTTACATATTATGTACTCGAACTTAACGAAAGGTACAACGATATAAAATTAGCAAATGTAATATGTACTACTTGCCAGAAGAGAAGACAAAACACAAACGAGAAGAAGCAAAAGAAGAAAAGAAAAGAAAGAGAGAAGTCACAAGATTAGATAAGAAACTAACAAATCATGTTTTCACCTTATGGCAGCATTGTATCTTACAGATACAGAGTGGCTAGTGGTTGTGTGCTTTTTTAATTGCATTTTAATTTTCCATATAATTTTTAGCGCTTCTTTCTTCTTTCACCTTGTGCGTAGATTTCTTGTATTTTCGTATTTGAATGGGATTTTGGGGGCTTCGGGTCTAACTGTTGTGAGGTTATGTCATTGTGGAAGCTATTTATGGGATTAATTTGTGTTTGCCGTCGGATTGAATGAATTGTTGATGCCATTTTGCAGTGTTTGCTTTGAAATTAGTTGTGCGGAGCGGATGTTTGTTAAATTTTTATTTTTTTTTTGGTTATGTTTAAAGAAATTAATTTTAAGTGCAGAAAACGCCTATTAATGGGGAGGTTAGGGTACATTATTAATGAAGTGATTGTGAAGAACTTGTTGGGAAAGGAAATGATGGACATGCTTTGAAAGCCGACAAAAATATGAAAGTGTGGGAACATTTTTTTTTTTAACTGAAGCAGTGTCTTGTCAAGGCTGGAGATATTACTAAAGAATTTGTCCTCCTGGAGAGTGAAGAGTAGATTGTCATCAACTGTCCGACCAATGTTTAAATTGGCGAGCATAACCACTTTGACTCCCAACACTGGGATCGACTTGTTGGTTGAAATCCAAGCATACTAAGCGACGGACAGCCAACGATACATAAGAGATGCTAAAGAGATTAAGGAAGAATATTGGCACCTAATGCAGCTATGATACAGCGAATACCTTGGAAAAACGGTCAAAAATCTGAGATGTACACCTAAAAGTCGAAAGCTATCACAGCTACCGGCGATAACTTCACTCTAGAAGGTTATAAGTAGAATGCTCGGTTCAATGCGTGTATTTAAATACACGAGGACGTGTGTAACACGCCACCATAGACACGGGTACAAAAAAAAAGCTTAAACTTAATGAGCTGGACGATATGCAGCAGAGTCAAGCTGTAGGTACTGTTTTTCGTCTAACTCGTGTCTGAAGCCGCAGCCAAACAATGGCTGATAAGATAGTCAGTAAGTTTCTATGATCATGCCCCCAAATTCTTCTAATCTACACTGCTAGATCCTCAAAGCCAATAAAATCGTTTCGATATCAGTGTCTGTCAAATCAAATCCAGTGACAATCGCGACACTGTATGATTTCATTTCCCTTTGAACTGTGTCTGCTTCACTTAGATTTGTAGTTGAATGCATCCATTCGCTAAGAAAATTTTGACAGCAGTAGCAGTTAACACTTGAAATTGGCTTCAAAATGCTGATTTTTCTTTGGAAAATCTGATGATCGGACTTGTTGATCCGCAAAAGAAGTACAAGTCCGTCAAAGCAACATCGGTTATCTTCTTTTTCTTCGCATTTTTCGTAAAAGCAAAATGTTAAGGCTCTACTTTTGACATTTGACGTTAACTCTCTGACAGGAGACAAAATTTCTGTTTAAAAGCACAAAAATTGCATCAGGACTTTTCAACGTGACGAGAAATGAAAAACTCCACATCAAAAGTTAGGAGTACCAACAATAAATAAACAAAATTCCCTCCGAATCCATTAGACATTAGAACTTTAGTTGCATCATTGCATCTCCACCTTTACCTGGTGTAAACAATTAAAACGTTGACCCAGTTCAAAAATAAAACTTTTATTTCTCCCAAAAGTATTCCAAAAAAAACCACATATGTGTTGTTTATTCCCCTTACTCCCATTAAACCATAAAAACAACATGATTTCTCCTTCCTCTCCTCGTTTCTGTTCTTCTTTCAAAACCTCAGATATCCACTGCACATAAATTCATCCGACCAAACACAACACTTCTGATAAATGGCAAAAAAAACATTACAATGAAATTCCGATTTAGATCGCATGAAAAAAGGTATACAAAGTGCACGAAGCAGTCTTTTAGAGATCTTCCTTCCAACCGACACACTCGTTTTCCACTTCATTTTCAAAAAACAGAAGCATCCCCATTAATTACTGAATGCACTATGCACTGGACGAGGTATTCAGATATGCCGACCCAGCTATAGCATCTGTTTAACATTTCTTAACGAACTTTATTAGTTTCTAGAGGAATTTTCTTTAACAGATGCAGGGAAGCAATATCGAGAGCCTATTAGGAACTTGTATCTAAAACGAGAAAAAAAATTCAAAAACAACTCGCATAACACTTGAAAACATTTTCCAAACGATCGATTTTCAAGTGCGCTGTTGAGAGAATCACAAGTTAGAAACCGCTGGAGCATGAAATGGACTTTTACTATAGAACATTACACTGGTCGCGTCCGTCTCCACCCGTCTTGGGTGAAAAGGCGATTGTAAGCTAAACAAGAGCAATGAAACAGCCATTCGTGGTCCCTTATTCAAATTAAACTTGATGAGAATGTAAAGTGTACCTTTGAACACCCTGTTAGGGGATGACTTTGATGTGGTTGAACAGTGTTGCAAGAAAGTGTACAGAATGAAAAAAAAAACTACCAACCATTCATAATATTTTTGGTGTTCCTTAGGGTAGGCAGTTAGGACCGATTCTCTTTACACTCGGGATTTGCTGGCTTTTATAATCGGGATTGACTAGCCTTAAATTATACAGAGCACGGGCCTAGTGTCCACCAGACGAGAGACACAAGAGATACCAATCGTTTCACATTTCTGTTGTTCGACTTAGGAATGAGTTCCTATATTTGACGAACGTCCGAAAGCTGACTTGAGGATATAGTGAAGCTTAAGGCGTATTGCGGGTGCATTTTTGAAGGAGAACCATTTGTGGAAGAAACGAACAGACAGTGAAAGACAAGAATCTTTTCTTCGATATTCAGTCAATTCTATGGACATCCACAGCGACCTGTATGTCTTAACGTGGACAGTTTTTGGTGCACCAGACCAGATGTGAGCATCGTGCTCGAGCTCAAGGCGAATGAATGCCTTGGAGATGGAGGCCAGATCAGTTGGAATTAACGTATTTTTTGCATCCTTTGAGGAAACTCAGCTTTTTGGTCATTCCAACGAAGGTTATCAGTCTTTCACTTTCGACTTCAAGGTTTGGGCTTCCCTTGTGTGGCAAGAGAGAGCATTGAGTTTTGGACGTATTTAATCCCACTCGAGCGTTGTCATTCCTCTTCTACGTCCGCAGTGCAGGAATGTGGGTGAGCTAAATAAATGGAAGAACTGAGGGCAATGTCATCGATGAAGGAATGGATTGAATCAAAATTAGAGACTAGAGACAAGTCAAAGACAAACCAGAGCCTTGAGGAACACCAGCATTTATATGGTGAATTCAAGACTTGAAACCGTCCAAAGGGCTTGAATTGAACAGCTCAGAAGGTAGTTACAAATCCACTGAAGAAAAGATGTCATTTTGACGCATTTTCGACTAACAAGCTTGGCAAATGCCTTTAAAGTATCACGACCAACAATCTTACTGTTGACGAAAATGGTTCCACTTGAGAAATACCATCAAATCACTTGTGGACCTGTCACTACGAAAAAAGATACTGCGGACCATTATTTTATAAGCCCAAGGTTCATAAGCGTTTCCATAACATTGGAAAAAAGAACCATCAGTGCAATGTGTCGGTAACTGGAGGGAGACAAGCTAGACAAATGCAGTTTTCTCTCTCGACCACAAGAGTGTGACATGGATCAAGGCGGTCGTCTTCCCCTTTTTTCTTCTTGGAACTGTTGAAAAAGGTCAGTTTGGTGATGAATGCTAGGAAGAATGTAAGAAAAGTGGTGAATCTTATCGTTTCCTTAGTCAAATCTTAAATGTCACAGATTCCTTAATGCCTACAAAGATTTAAGTCCGATATCCACATAGATCCCAGAATCTTTTGCCACATTTTTGCTAAGGCTGACCAGTGACATAGGAAGTCATCTCCTTCCACCTCGAGGTTCTTATAAATGTTTGTTGCATTTAATGTGACCCACTATCAGCTTCGATTGCTGGTGAGTAGCTTGACCGCAAATGTACCTCCTAGTATCAGTAATCCTGTCAGCGACAGCTGCACTTTTTACAACAGACTCCCCTTTATTGAACCATTTCTTGTCAGCTGCACTGTACCCTACCGTCGTCGGTCACTATCCCAAGGCATAGTTCAGAATCCACATTAACAAATTCAGCACCATTTTACAAGTCTGGAGGACGAGAGACGGCACTCCCTTGGTCTGGGTATAGTTTCCAATGATAGGCATCTCTGCCTTAGAAAATCGTCCTGTCTGTTCTGTAATGTAACAGCAAACACTTTGAATAGCTTTAAGGGTTGCTATTTTAAAATTTAAAATCTCCAAGGGGGTGAGAAGATGAAGATTGGAGAGAGGACGACACGACATAACAAGGAATCCTTGCTGTTCCTTTTTCCGTTTTTTTCCTCTGTGTCGGTTGGTTGGTTATCCTTCGCCATGTGAAGTGTGTGTGCACACACAATCCACAGTTAATTTCAACGAAGGACAATGACACCTTTAGGCACACTCACTTGCACACTGTGCAAACGAATAAAAAAGAAACACACAACCAGGATACAAAAGGGTTGAGGGTTAAGGATACGAGGTCGGTATTATTGTTAAGAGAGCACTTTTTTTTTTTTTTTGTGCTGTGCATCGTCATCGTAGAGTGGTTGGTTTTGTATTTCATGAACTCGAATTGTTGATCAAGCAGGGCGGGCCGGCTTTTTGCTTTCCATTTTTATTTTTCTTATTTTGTTTCGTTGAGTTTACTTTTTCAATTTTATTCTCTTTTTTGTGTTTTTCTTGTGAAAAAGACGAGTCATAGTGTAGGCGACGGCAAGCAGTTGTAACCAGATTATCTTTGGTTGAATAGGCACAGACAAATTCGTTTAGAAGTGAGGGGAAGTAGAAAGGAAGCGATGGTCCGTGTCTATTTGACATAAGTAGTCCGACTTCATGTCTATGGATGATGACACTTGGTCTAGGAAATGGTATATTCGTTCAATGTTGTATCACCGTCTATCCGGAAGTGTGGGATCCGTCTTTTTCTTCTGTTCCGGTTGCCTTTGATTTTTTAATCCGATGAACTGAGACCGGTCTTGGTGTGTTTATGTTTCAAAGTGTGAGCAAAACTTAGGAACGGCAAAATGTAACAGTTGCTTTCGTCACACTGCAGAAAGCGGTTTGTTTATGAAACATAAGAGTCTTCTCTAGAGCACATGGCTTCAAGTGCCTGAAATTAGCGAGAACACCTTTGTAATGAGTCAACCTCGAGCTGTAAACAGCCGAAGGAGGTGGTACTGGACTTTTATATTCACTATTCCTTCAGTCGTCCTTTAAAGTCACCTAATAACCTCAATGGTAGAGCGTGAAGTATTCCTTTGGACGTTGACCACACGCCAAGCAGCATGAATGATAAAATGTAAAGCCAGTCTTCTGTTTAGCACGGCATGGATGACATGGAAAGCATATTTCTAAAGAGACGCGTAAATACCCTCAAGTTGGTGGTTGGCTGGTTTTGGTCGTGGTGGGGCCATTTTGATATCACGATCTCAAGCTGCCAGAGATGGAAAGGAAACATAATATATTTCAATGAGTTCTTCCTCTTCTAGGTTGCTGAGGAGCACAGCCAGAGCTGGACAGCTACAGATGTAGTGTGCGAACGATTTTTCCCATCAATGTCCTAGAAGCTACGGCAGTAAGTGTTGAAGAGTATCCCTAACTTTCTTGCATGCTCCCCAATGGACCAGTGATCCGAAGTGGGAGTGTTTATAAATTCATGTGTTCACTTGGGCCAGACCTTCAAGAATCGGACACAATTGATTAAAATGCTTCACATGACCTCTTAGTGGAATGAAAACAGATTCCACATTAAGGATGAAACCACCCAGAACAGTTCATCAGGGTATGTGGAGTTGGCCACTTAGGCAAGCAAATTCTACTTAACACCGTTCTACCAGCTGAGAGGTTGATCGCCAGAAGCGATAACTTAACCTTGCCCTAAGTGTATCATTCACTGCAAAATTGTTTAGACTTCTGCTTCCCAGATGACAGTTCTTTGCTCTCGTGCACTTTCTATGTGGCATACCTGTCATCATTGTCTCTGTGACATGAATCCGATAAGAGTTCTTGGAGTTCTTTATCAAACGTAGATATTTGCTCAAGTTTACATCTCGGATCTTATCTCACCTCACCTCAACCGTACGCTTTATCAGATTCAAGTCAACTTCCTGATAAATGCGTGTGCTCGTTTCTTGACGCCTTCGTTAAGCAGTTCAAACAAGTGTGGATTTCAAAGATCTAAAATCTTCACAGCCAATTTAGAATCACATGCTCAAGACATGCCACTTCTACTCGTTTACACACGCCAATTTCTGTTTACAATTTAAGCTTCTCGTTATCATCTCCTTTGTTCACTTTTCCTTCTTCCAAAAGAGAAACTCACCAAAAACAGGTTTTTTTTTTTTTTAAAGGAAGAAGCTCTTCCATTGTGCCACATGCCTCTCCACATCAAGTGGTCAAAAAAATGATTCGTCTGCGACGCCACAAAAAGCCGGAAGCTTATCAGAATTCGTATCTTTTAGCAAGATCCATGATCACATTCATCATTCCACAAGTAACTCACATCTCCAAAGTATCTGCATCCCAGTGCTCTCTGGTTGTGCCGTCACAAAACAACTCCACAGCCATGACTGCGCCATCATTTGTCTGAGTGTGTACCATAATCAAGTCTGACATCGAGCACAATGTCATGTGCACTCGTCTGTCCGCGACCCTTTGAACGATGAAGTGTGCGCCGCGAAGTGCAGCTGGGACTGGGGAGATCCCTATTAGCCTCACGTCGATTGCCAAGCACTCAAGCGCAGTCGATGTTAATTGTAATTTAACGGTATATGTAGGTTTGGGCGGACAATTATTATTACTTTTGGTCATTGCTTCATGGATACCCTCGGTAATCTGTGCGCCTTTTGATACGGAAAAAGCCTGATATATTGGATGTAATTGGATTTTAATTGAACTTTATTCGGCGGATGAGCATTTGATATGTGGTCCGGTTCCATTCGCATGGATATTTGTCAACTCCTCGCTTGATCGGTGTAGATGAGTATAGTAGTTGTTAGCCCTAGTTGCGGATGTGGGTGCTCCTGCATTACTCACGCTCCTATTGAGGTTTTTCGTGGTTCTGGACAAAAGTCGATTTGCGTCCAAAGTTGTGGCATGAATTACATGGTTTATGCCCCGCCAGCGGGCATTTCACGCTCCATCGGATGAATTAAATGCGGAAACTGAGATTAATTGGTGCACAGAGTGGGAGCGTGTGGTGCCGATAGGCGGCATCGACTGTGGTATAGCTCTAGCGGTGGAAAAATTTATATTTTCCTGCGGTTTGGTATTGAAATGGAAGTGATTCCGCCGAATAGAGTCAATTCTATTGAATTCATTGGTTCCACTGGGGTGGTTTACATGAATGGAGAGCTAATTGTAGTCAAGCTTATGGCACGGATTTTTTCTTTTAACTGCATGACAGAGCTCAAAGAGGCTTGACGTGTCGGTTTAGGGATTGTTCTTGGTGGTTTTTAATAAATTTTACTTTAAATGAAGATTTCGGATTCGGTTTGAGGCAGTTTAAGGCCGATTCATGTTCTATGCTCGTAGCAGACAGACGGACAGACAACATCATGTTCAACTATTCCTCTCGAGAATCCTAGGTAATCCATGGCTTTGACGTTTAGTGGCATTGCCTGTCTATGTCAATGCATCAAGCAATGAACAATAATTTGACATAACATTGCACGGTTCGTGACGTTACTTTGACGTTTGACTTAAGGTTTATCTGGAGAATGTCTACTTATTTGACATATCTCGTGACGAATTTTGATAAGAAACCTGTCAATACAAGTTACATTGACGGTTTTTTTTTCTGTCAAATGTCAATGGAATGGAAGTTGTCGAAAAGAAGTGACGCTAAAACTGAACCTTGTGGTAGCCCTTTGTTCAGTTACCTCCATTCTTCAGGAAGAACTCTCTCTTTAGGTTCTCTTTAGGGTGTCAGACATTTTGAGGTTGTACTGATAGCTACCTTCGTTAAGAGTCCTAAGCGTTAATTTTTCTTCTGAAGAGTGGATAAAGAGTAGACACTCCTTTCAAATAGCGGCTCATTGGATTTTTTCTTGAATTCAGCTGGAGAGTGGCTTTTAAGTTCGTAAGAAGCGTGCCCATTACTTCTGGTATCTAGTAAGTGCCGCACTCTAAGAATATGCCACCTAGACCAACTTAAACATTAAGAAGCGCTGCTTCCACTTTCTCGAGACTGAAAGACCTTGAAAATTCTATTGTTTCTAGTGACTCTCTACTTTCAACTTGATCTGTAGTTCAAGAAGCCCTTACAACTGGCTTCGATAGCTCTTTGGTCACTGTTACGAATATGAGCTCCGTTTACCACCGCCTGGATTGGAAACTACCTGCATCTTTGGCCTCGAATTGACGAGGTGATTTCCAAAAACAATAAGTTTCTGTTAAGATACAACGTATTCAACATCATTTGTCATTGGTATTCTTAGCTCAAGATCAACTTGTACCTAAACGTGTAAAAAAGGGCTTTAAGTGATAAATAGGGACGGCTGCCCACGGAACCGACCTAAGAACTGTTGCTTTGCTTTGATAATCCTGTTTGTGAACAATTGGCTCACCAAGGCTCAAATCGAAGCCTCAATTCCGAGGTTAATTACCCCTGGTACGACGATGTTAAAAACTACCTTGATGTCGTGGAGTTCCACCATGATATATTCTTTGAAGCACTCCAGCGAATATGGGGCGGTTTCGAACTTTGCTGTACGCATTTTGTGGCAGGCCGACAGCTTATTTGGAGACAGGCAGTATCGTTGACAGTTGCACAATCTAAAACAGTTGCCCTGTCTCCAGAAAGAAACATTGGCAAGGGAACTATGAATACCCTAGTTAATAGATTCCTACAGAACCTACCACTTGTAATTTACAAGCTTCGATTCCAGACTCAATAAGTACTTCCACACACAAATCAAAAACTTCAAAGTCACGAAACGCAGAAAAAATAAATTCCCAAGGCAAGCTAAAATTGTCATCATATCCGTTTGCACTCTTTGGGTGGTAAGCAAAGCGTCCCTATACGAACTCAAATAAATTGCCACTGTCATCGCAACGGTCTTTGTGTCCGTTGAGTTGAATTCCCAAAAAAAACCGCTGAATTCATTTATTAACCACTTTTTGTCAGCTTCAGGCTCTGATTTATTCCACCAGATAAGTGGCCAACAGTACGACACCCGAGAGCACGTGGTGTCACAGACAGTTCCACTCGAACTCGATACCCAAAGCCAAACCCATTTCGTTGTGATTAATATCGCACAGATCCACTTTGTATGGTGCCCTGTGCACCACCCAGTGCACGGTGATTATGAAATATTGCACCCAAGTGATCCCAATTCAGATAGAAATTCTATCTTAATCGTCTGATCTGCAGCCGGTGACGCCAAATGTATGTATTTTCCAAACCAACCAACACATCCGAAATCCATGTGAATTGAGAATTATTGACTTCAGCCTCTAGCCAGAGTGGACTATTTAATGAGATTAGCAATTAACTTCAGTTGTCAGGGTCAACGTCGACCTTTAATTAATTCCATTTTGAGGTTAATTTCTGAATTGTTTCATTCTGTCTCTGGGGAGAGTTCAAACAGCGCTCATGCATAAAAATACAGGAACACGGAGAGTGCATTTATCAGTTTTAACATACATTCATCTCCCTTCCAGCTAGTGAGTGGACAATGGAATAGGGTACACAGCCTGCGATAAGTAAAAGTCAATAAAATTTAAAATTTAAAAAATCCATCAGAGAAGATCAGACAAGAAGTAGGTAGCAAGAGAATTGACAATTTAGGGAAAAGTGTTTATGCTGCTGCAACAGATGACCAAACAAAAAAAAAAGTCCAAAAAGGATCGTTTTTCGGTGGCCCTCTGTGTATTTATTTTCGTATTTATTGTTGTTTACATCCTGTAAGCTGACTACTGTGGTTTAAACGAGTTCTTCATTCAAGCATAAACACTTTGACAGTTGAAACTGTGGTCAGACTGCACAAAAACTGTGTCGCAGATCGATTTTGGGCAGAGGATCGGTTGGTTTTTGTTGATTAATGGGCTTCCGATACAATCTGAACAATCAACGGTTTTTTTCTTGGAAAAATAACAGTTCAATTTATCTTGTTATAAAAATAATTGGCTTGACGATCATGCCATGTGGAGGGGGCTTAAGAATTGATGACGTTTGTGTGATCAAAAACTGAAATCGATTTTGATGGATGGACGAGTTTCATGGAGAAAAATTCTGCAAGCGGCGGCTATCTTTTGAAGAATGAGTAAAACAGCTGCATTTTCGGTTCGACTTCGACCTGTCAAATGTTTAGCTCATGAAGCCCGAAACACACCGACAAAGCCGGAATAGATTTGAAAACTCTGTGAACAAAGCGGTGGCATTTCGACTGTCGACGTTGCTGTATAGTTAGTCATTGAATCTCTTTCTTCATTTGAGTCTATGCTTCACCGCCATAGAGTAGCACTGAAATAAGGGTATTTTATAGAGCCCTCTAAGTGGCAACAGCTGACAGCCACTTCAACCTATAGAGCCTCTTGAGTTGATTGATTAAAGGCCTTACTGCTCAGTTGTCCTTTCAACCCGAAGAAACAGCAATTGGCTCACACGTGTGAGCTCAATGAATTCTATATCGTCGGTGGTCACAAGTAGTTACACAGACTTTTGACAGATTGTGCCTCTGGTGTTTACTTATGAGATTCCCACAATCCGTTTAAGTTTAAGAAGTCACACTGACAATCGTCCTTCATTGATATACGTTCGCGTTCTGCCGCAGGTGCGGAAACGAAAATGAAAAGGAAATTCTCTCCCATTTCTTCTGCAAATGTCCGACACTACGAGATACGAGATATAATCCGTTTTCTAAACTCCACAGGTTGCATCTAGGTTCTCCCGACTGTCTCATCCATCTTTCAACAACACACGAGCCGTGGTAATCAAAACAGGCACATCCTAGTTCTAATTTGGGTTCTGTTTAACAGCCACCTCTACCTTCCTACCTACAGTTCGCGTTGGTTAGTTACCATGTCACAAAGTGTGGTCACCTCCTTAAGAAACATAGAAACAGTGTAGAGGTTTTGAAGCACTCATTCATTCTGCTGACATATTTGCCTGTTCCAATTTTGAAAAAGGTTGTTGTCGACTTGGAAAGATTCAAGAGATATCTGAAACTCCTCGAAAGTGCATATAGTCGTACGAACATTTGGCTCATTTGGGAACTCGAACTAAAGGTTCATTTAGACCTTAAGGTAAACAGCTTAATACAAGCAACTCGTCAACAAAACACAAACAGTGGAAAATTATACATTCAAACTTGAACACTTGACAACATTCAACAAAGTGTCACAGCGTTCAAAACGTGCTCAAAATTCCAACAGCTGTTTCCATTCGAAACACTCTGATTTCCTCTTCCTTAAGATCTGACAAGGTTTTCCGATATGAAAATAGCACATAGCCCACTTAAAATTAGTTCCACATCTTCGTGAACCTTGTCATCATTAAACGGACACGACCTTCTCTCTGGAGTGTTCTCTTTTTTGTGTACACATTCAACCAAATGTGTCCGTTTCGGTTGTTTAAAGTCACGCACAAAGTTCGCTCATCACTTTTGACAGTCAAAATGTACGTATTTCCAGAGGGGCAGGTACCTGAGTCATCTATAGTCAACATGTGGTGTTACACCTTCTATTAGATGTTTTTTCGGGGTTTTAGGTACTTCCCGTAGTTTTTTGTTTTTTTTTTTATGCCATTTCAGGTAAGAAACTGAACATAAATGACCAGAAATGACATCTTAACATGATTTACAGTGTCGTCGTGAGTTGGCAGTAAAAAGAGTTTTTAAAAAAAAATCCCACATTTGAAAGCAGCACAGTGTTGTTCTGTTTTCCTGACGCACATGTTATTTGAAAAGAAAATTTACTTAACAATGACACAAAAGTAATCGTTGTAAATTTGACATCTGACGTTTTCTTTTTTCGCCAAATGAATGGTTGAAATTTGCTTTGTTGTAGGTACTGAGTCATGGTTGAGAGGAGTACCTACTTACATATCTTTGTTTGTAAAGATTACAACAAAAAAAAACTTGTTTTACGGATCTAATTAGCGAAAGTTTCGCTTTGAAATTTAGAAACATTTCAAGTGTTAAAATTGACATTTAGCCTGATATTTAAACAGAACACAGTTGAAAATGACAGCAAATGACTTTGACAGGTTGCAAATTTATGTTTATCTGTCATTTGAACAATATGTCACGAATGTGACAATTATTTCGATGTTTATAGGTATATGTTAGGAATTTTATAAGCGTGATGTAGGTAATCATCATAATAATAATTATTCGTGGAAAAAAAAAACACTTTCCTGATGAAATCATGAAAATGGAAAAACTAATAATGAATGTAAGAGACAAAGCGTATAGTGATAAATTGCTTGACAGATTGATAGATATCTCTTACTCGCGTGCCAACAATATCATTTTCATGTCATCAAACTGGAAATATTCAAGAGCACGAAAGAGGAAGTAATTTCATGCAGAACTCCTAATTTGATGTTCGTTCACGTACCACTTTTGTTCTCTTTTTAAGTATGATATGTTATATTTTGACACTGTCAACACTAGAGCATTGACAGACCTTTGCGATTAAATATATCGTTTTACGCTTGAATTTTGAGCAACTCTGATAAATATTAACAAATTGTTTCCAAAGTAAGCGCTGTGTTGCAGAAACTGTGCAAAATTTGTCAGGAATTTTTGGTCGAAATGAAGCTCCTTCAGCGATTGGTGTAAAAAAAAGTCGTAAACCACATGTAATCGTAGGGAAGGCAATAAATCCTCATAGAGCGACTGTTTGGTGTCGGTTTCAGAGTGGTGACATCATTGGTTCCTACTTCTTTGAAAGCTTACAACTAAAAATACCAAAATAAAAAACCACCGCTTGTCGTGCATCAGTACAACCAGCACCATAAGAACGATCCCGACAGTAGCCTTCACAACAATACTTCCAAACATACTGCTCGACCTATACACGAAAGAAATCGTGACAAAGAGCGTTGTACGCCAATTCTGGAAGAAGTGAGCAAAACGGTCACACTTGTATCGCTAGATGTGCGAAGTTAGTTAGACTTCGACATAAACTTTTCAGCGCTCTTCCCATCCAGAAAAAGTCGGGATCAAGAAAGGATCATGAAAACCGACAAAATACTCAATTTCACAGAACAGCCAACTGGATGAAATGGATGAAGCGATAAGCTCGGGAATCTACTTAGAAGAACCAGCCATTGTCGGGTCAATAAAGCTTCCAAGTGAAAGTTTAAGCGATAGCCAATACCTCAAAAGAACTACGTGAGCCTCAGTAGAACCAGAACAACAGCCGTAGGCGCACACTTCGCCAGCGACTCGGGTGAACTGTCAACCAAGCCACCATTGGCTATTCGAAAATTCAAACTGGATTCAGATTGGCTTAGGAAGGCGAAGCATAGATGAGCAAATAACGATTTCCACCTCCTTCGTTCCACGCTGGTACTAATGGCATAACATTCATGGTAGGTACATCTACTCTACAGGCAACTTTGAGCTTACAAGCTACAGCTACATAACACTGATTAAGACCCCGAGATGATTGAACTTCTCCACATGTTTCAATGAGACTCTACTAACATGCAAAATGCACTGACTAGGCCTTCTTGAAACAACCATTACTTTCGATTTGGAAACTCAAGAGCGATAAACCCCTTTAAATGGCACAGTATCTCTTGTTCCCCAGGTCAACAAAGAGGTACAACCATCCCAAGCCACTTTAATGACACGCAAGAGCAATTCCACTTCCCCCATTATCACACCAGGAAATTTGCAAATATTTAGCGATTTGATCTGACAGCGACTTACTCAACCTTGGAATCATTTTCTGTTCCACTCAAGACCATGTGTCTGTCATCATATGTGTTCTAAACTGTATCTTATATTTGTTCTTCTTATGGATCTTTCTATTAAAATCTAAACTTATCCACCTTGAAGCTGCAAAAGCATACTTGACCACCTTTGATTTGACAGCTTAATACATAAACTGACGTTAAACACTCAAGTCGACATGTTAATTTATGCACTAGAAACCAGCAAAGTCTCCAAGCTAATCATTTCGTCACAACAAGTTTAATTAATCCTAAATCGGATCATCTACCAAACTAATCCCATTCAAATAATAATTAGTTCATCTACCATTTGTCATTCGGACTCTGTTCACAATGCAACAGATGACACCTTAGAACGAAATGTCTTCGTCTCCACTCAATCCTCTTAAGCTGCAACTGACAGATGACATACAGACAAAATAAAAAACGAACAAAAACGGGTTTAATATCCTTTTTGTTACCCAACAGACCGATCGACCAACATATCATACAAAAGCCGACTTTGAATCAAAAAAAATCATCATTACCAAGGAAATCATGATGAGTCATCATCAACTGCTGTTTGCTGCAACATAAACGTAAACAGAATGAGAAGGGAAAACGTAATGCAACTTGAGGGAAAAGTAGGGAATAAGAAGGAAAAGGAAAAATAAAACCCGTCTTTGGTCGCCTCAAAAAACTGCATAATGGTTGCAAAGTGTGTGTTTGTGCCTGTAGCGGAGGTAATCCTTTGGTCACGTTTTATGTTGTTTTTGTCCACCACTCTTTGTTTACCGTCCCATTCCCATATGGGAGAATACAAAAGGAAAAGAGATCGAGAGTAAGAAACAGGATCAAAGTACACTGATTTTGTTTTCTTATAATTTTATTGCATTTTAACAACTGTGCGGAAGTAAAAGTGGTTTTAAAAATAAAATAAATCGGCCATTCGAATGCAAATTGGCGTTAAACGGCTCAAGAAAAAAAAAATGACACTCACAAATAATTACCACTTTGACAAAGGAAATTTTAAAGGCGATAGACACATAACATTGTGTCAGTTGTAAAAAGGTTGTTTCTTCTGTCAAAAATTGTGTTTCCATTTATTTTCGATTGAAGGTGCATCAACGAAAAGCTAGATGTAGAACAGCAGTCTAATTTTCGTGTATTGATTCAAAACCTCTGAAGATCTCATGGCCCAAAACCGTCTATAACGTAGGCCACTTGCAAACAATCGCCCATAGATACTAGAAAACGTAGTAGACCGAAGCTCACATGAAAATGTAAGTTTGCAAAAAGATCTCGAAGCAATCGGTAAATCAGTTAGCAAAAGTAAATCGATCGCAATTGATGGAGGGGATTTGTCGGGGCCCCATGCTCCACTAGTTAGCTAAGAAAAATAAGAATGACAGATCACATCAAACTCCGAAAATTTGAATGGATTGGTCATGCGCTGCATAAAATCCAGGGAAAAACATGTCTTCAAGTTGCAAACTGGAACAAATAAGGCGTTCGAATAAGAACCCTAACACAAGGAAACAGAAGAATCTGGAAAGTTCTCGAAAAAAAAATTAATTGCTGGAGATGAGATAGCATGGACATTTTTTGCCGAGGTTCCGTTGTCTAAGGAGAGAAACAGTCTCAGGACTGTTGGGAGTACATAGGAGTACGCTGCTTCTGAGAAATTTTCTTAAGACGTGCACTAACTCAAGCACATCCTAACTAGCTCACGGATCATCTACCAAAGAACTACAAAGTTTTAGGTTTCGAAAAGCGTTAAGGATGGAGTGTCTTCTTTAATCTGATAACTTCCTTGGCTTACACCGAAAGAGTGCACAGTAGATTGCTGCAGTCCACTTCAACGCGCTAAAAGACATTTTTTAAGCCGGGATTTTTCCGTACGTATCTCCCTCTTACAAGCTTATCGTTGAAAAAAACTAATTTGTCACTCAAAAAATACCATCAATTATTTTCGCTTTTGAAATATGTTTCAGCAGAATTGAGATAAGCCTTTAAGACGTTTATGTGTCAAGCTCAATCAGATTAAGTTATTCTGCTCTTATTTTATAGTTTTCAGTTTTATTGGATTACTGGACTGTAGATAATCTAAAAGAGAGTGTTTGTTATGCTGCTATTGCCTTCGATGTGAAAACTTATTCACATTGCAAGCCAGGGGTCAACCCCCAGAGGAGGGTTTTGAAATAAAAACAATTGCGAGAAGTTTCGAAACACAAAATGTATAGTTGGAAGTTTTCACTGTCTTCAAAACTGTATTTCTAACATGAGAATGTCCGGAGAGAGGTTTCTCATGACTTACTTCAGTAAATAGCTCTAAAATAGTCCTAGTCGATTCATCAATGGTACATTGGAGAGAAAATGTGTAACTAATTGAAGTTTCTTACCTTCCTGGGAGACTCTGATGTGAAAAAAATTGTCCAGATCTCACCACACAGCTTCATAAGAAAACCGTTCTGCCTGAGCTGTATTAAAGTTGTCAAAGTGGTGTACTTAGCTTTATTTTAAGAAAATCAGTCGTTATTTTTCAGTGACCGGTCGCTCAGATACCTAAGAATAAGCCTAGTAGTGTTTGAATCAGTTTGTGAGGACTCCAAGCAACCATTCATTCTTCATTAACAAGATTTGAGGATAGAGGTAAAGAAATAAAAATAAGATGGTCGTGTAGAAGATTTGGCTACAAAACTGATTGCTTATCCACCGCAATCTGTAGATTAATCAAGAATAGTGGTTTCAAAAACAGTTTTGGCATTTTTTAAACAATATTTTTGAGTCAATTCTAACTCTGTACCTTAAAGCTAAGACTTTCTAAGTGACACTGCAGACGGTATACAAGGGCAGCTCAATAAATCTCCGGAATAACCAAAAAGACATTTTATTTTTTTAATTTTTATGTTGTGATGACAACTATTTCATATGAAGCTTGAGGCCACCGGAAATGTCAATTCGATCTGTCAAAAAGGGTACTCATCAAACTCAAGTTTATCAAATCCTTGCATTTGGGGGAAACAATTGCAGCAGAAATCGGATTCATTGGTTTCAGTTTCCATTCCACCAGAAGCAGAGATCAAACCAGAAGTCTTGGGATGGCCGAATTCAAGACGCATTCACACAAATGACCAGATTTAGGACGTGCAAAACGGGTTAACATATAAGAAACCTTTGAAAAAAATCATCAGAACCGTCGATTAAAAGAGTCAAACCATATTTTATCAAGCAAATTGGGAATACAATTTTCACAAAACAGCAGCAAAAATGCATTGAAGACCCAACTTTACTCGTGTCTGTGGAATCGAATGGATTTCAAGCAACATTTGGTAACTATGGACAGACGCATCTATTCCCGAAACTCAAAACACTCCAGATTGGTAAGAAATTTTGCTCCAAGGAAGAGTTGTAGCCGTCTATTTGTGAACCTTGAAGAATGTCATTTTCCATTAAGAAACTGAGCAATCATTGGTCCAGAGCAGTTCGAGTCGATTAGCTTGAATTAGAATTCTCACTGTCATTCCAGAAAGTTATTGACCTGCCACCGTACTAAGAAATGACAACAACTATTCGTTTTTATTTCTAAAACTTATTTTACCATCACCTCACTTATGGACAAATAAGATTTTTTTTTTTTTGAAACTTACATGGTCTTGGCTCTAAGGTACAGATGATTTTCTGTTCAATAGAAAATGCCTCCAACTTACCGCACTTTAATCGATCATTGATTAAATCCTCAATCAGTTTTGGGCACTCGTTCTCGATGGCATAGCAAAATTGCTTGAATTTCTCGAAACCATTTTTTGCGATAATTTCTATTAAATTGGCACACTGCCAGCGCTGGACATCGGCGTCATTAATCATTGGATTCTCCACACCAACGATACGACTGTCACCGCCACAGCCACGAACACTTATACTACCACCGCCAGCAGATGGTGTCGGTGAACTATTATTATCATCATCACCATTAACACTTGCACTTCTTTCACTACCCGTACCCGATGCCGGTGGATATGATTTAAGTAACTCCTCATCGGATGTCGTTAACACTGAATTTTTTACCAAAACCGCCAACAGGTCTGTCCCCTGAAGATCACTCATAATACGCTCCTGATGTCGCGACAACAGCGAGCGCACCTCTTCCTCCTCCTCATGCGACATTGTAAATAGAGCACAAGAAAACAAACCTGCTCCTAGGAAGTTTTCGCATACGCTACAGATACAAACACTGATTTACACTGTTAAAGGCTCGCACGCACGTATTCACTATATTTCCACTGCCCTGCCAGTCGCCTTGTTTACATTTGCCTTCCAAAGCCGGATTTCACATTTCATAAGAAAGTGTGGCAGTAAATATACACATTGGAAAACGCGGAGAGAAAGAACACGCTAAACAGCGAAAATATAAAAAAAAAGAAACACAATTCTAATTGAACACTAATGTATCTAACGTTTGCATCGAAATCGAACAACACTGCGTCATCATCTGGAGGATGATTTCCAGGAATCACCCGACATAATCATCGCCATCATCGAGAACAAATCTCAGTCGAATCTAAACACACAAAAAAAAAATAAAAATTTAAAACTCACGAAGTTAATTCTTGAAATACACGTAAAAGGAAAACCCGTGCGAATCGAATGTAGACAACACCAACTTTGTACTAACAGTCATACAGTCAAACTGAACGGGCAGCCATCCCGTGAACCTTCGTTGAACCCTCAACGCTGCAAAATAATACGAGCCGGCTTGTGTAGGCACACACAGCGCACATGCATACAACGACAACAGACAGTTGTATCAGCGAGGCGGGCAGTCAAACAAAACCATGTTACGAAGGCGTGCCAAAGCAGAAGATGAAAAATGAACGAGAAATAAAGAGGCAGCGAGGCAGGAAAAAAAACGAAATTGAACGAAACGACAACAAAACAGAGCCATGCCAAGTGCCTTCTTGTGTTGCGAGAGAACGAAACAAATGGTGGTAGTACGGGTGGCCATTAATTTCTAGCCACCACTGTCTGGGGAACAGCCGTCCAAAAGTGACACACGGGTTGTGTTGTGGGTATATAACATATGCCTATGTATGTCGTATATGATGTATTGTAGTCGATGCAATAGGAAAGGAATACTGTACTCGAGAAGGGGCGGAAGAGGGTATAAAGCAGAAGAAAATAAACATTCAATAGAGTGGACGTTGGCTTAGCAGACAGAGAGATGGTGACATACGTGACGGCTGGTGTTTGGAAAGTGAAATGTTTAGTGGGAGGTAGGATGTTTACTTGAAAAGCTATATGGTTCAGTGGGTAGCGTTCGAGGCCAATCGAGGAACAGTAACCAAATCGAAGTTTCTCAAACCACTTCACCAAAAAGGGATTCCTGTCTGGGTAGTACAATGGACCGAAGTCGAGTCTGAGTGCTCTGGGATTTAAAGATTCGCTGAAGTGTTGTTAGCTCTGCTTCTTACGTCATTTGACGGTCCGAATACACTACTTTTCTGCCCTCCAATCAGTTTATATATTTTGAAAACAGGCTCAATCTTTTGAGGACCATAACTCGTTTAGTTTAGTTACTTTCAAGTTGAATGCAACGCATCATCGAAGGTTAAGTCTTTCTTTACTGTGTATTCCTTGTGGCGTTAGAAGCGAAAGCTCTCAAGCTGAAGCTTTGGTCATTTGGCGTCCAACGGCACTACACGTCACAGGAATCTAGATCGATAGATCCTATTTTTTCCAGCGAATTTTATGCCGTTATACGCATGTATTAAATCTGCTCTTCACTGCATCACTACTCCAAAACAGGCACCACGAGTCCTGGTCGGGTGATCTCAGACCAGCACCCACTGATCAGCAATAAAAGCTCTGAGTTCATACCATTTCGACTCAAATTTTGGGGTGAAGCTGCCTGTAAGCATGTACCCGCTTATAACAACGACAGATAGCAACAAGATTGCCTAAGAGCTTGCCAAACAAGGAGCTCAATCAGCATTTGTATTCCCACTTCCCTTCTGTGATTTATCGAGAAGTTGGGGGTCAACTTTTGGGAATACCAAGAGGAGCTCTCAAAATGGAACAGAGCTTGGGCGAGCTAAAAAGAAAGCATGATGCTTAGCTTAGTACGGACTTTCTTTCTCACTTAACTAAATATAACCTCAACAAACCAATGGACATGTGCCGACTGCGCTAAGACCAGTACCTAGAACATCTTGGTATAGCTACAAGCATACAAAAACACTTCAGTAGGGGATTCATCTGCTTGCGTTGCTTGTGTGCTCTCGAAATTACCCTTTTCCAGGTCTAAGATCCTTCCTTAGTTCTCTTGTCCACATTTTTTGCGATGTAAATCTAACAAGTTACGATCTATCGACACATGAATTGAGTAACAAAAGACAAAACAGCACACATCATTGCACTTTACCAACAGAGGGGTGAATACATTAATCCGTGTAGCCTCATAATGGGGTGGTGATGGTTGAGGCGGGATGCATGGCTGTTTTCTACCGTGTTTTATGTTCGTCTTATCCCATTGACTGACGCAGCAACCACCGCCGTCGCTCGTTGGCAGCCAGCCGACTGGGTACCTGTAGGATATCCAACCCCACCACCAGCTTCCACACACTTGGAATCGAATTGAAAACGGTGCGGAGATGGATTATCCTTATACATTTCTACTCAGCAACTACGCACTGTACGGATGGATGGCTTTTGCTTTTGGCTTCTACCATCCAACACCAGAATCATTGTAACGCTTTAACTTCGTCACCATCACTTCGGTTGCAGTGGAGTGTCCAGTATCATGGTACAATATCGCTTTGGATTTCAATTTGTTAAGCACCAGCCCCAACATCACCAACAGATGCATCGACTCAAATGCCAATTACTATCGACTGTCACCGATGATGATGCTGATGAAAACAACGACGATGATGATGCTTCTCCTAATGACACTGATGAGCGATGTGAAGAGTATTCCGTGGAATCCCCCCTCGCTATTTGTGTTGATGTCTTCCTGTTTTACATTTCCTGCTTATGTCTGTGCCATGATGATGCTCCACGAAAGTGTTTACAGATTGTAATCTTGGAATGAGTGTTTGTAATCCCCACAATGCTTGAGCTATTTAATTATTCATTTGCACACTTTAGGCGATCTCTGGATAATTGTGGGTTCAAGTTTTACTCTTGTCATTAGGAATAAGAGAAGAAACGGGAAATTGCCCGAGAATCATCAAAAGATACAATTTTGTCAAACGATACGAGTAATTATCAAGGGAGAAGGAGAGGAGATCCAAGCCCAATCTCATTGTTTGATGGGCGTCATGTTTCTCTGACTGAGTTGTCAAATGGAAAACAGAAAAAGATGCCAGCTGGCCCAAGCTGTGTGCCCATTTACTACGTCATTGGCTTGCCTTTGCTGTGATTCGTGCCAGATATGACAGAGTAGTTGTAGCTGATATCCCGCAATCCGGGCATACACACACACACAACAAAGCAAAAGGAAAGACCGATCAAAAGAGAGAACAACAATCACGTATTTTTACGATATTGTGTTCTCTTTGATTAATTTTTCATGTTTCTCTTCCAATGCGGATCCAATTGATCACGTTTGCGATGTTTTTATAAAGAACAGGGTGACACTAAACTATGACGAATGAAATGCTGATCGCTATTGCTCGTAAATGGAAAGCGGAGGCTTCTGGCAAATCAAAATGATCACCCAAAAACTAGTGGAGCGGAAACGTTAACAGTGTGATCAAGAAAGATGGCCGAGAATGCCACAAAATTGACTCAGGTGGCCTCAGAACCACAACAGTCTCCTTTTCGAACACTCGACAGCAGGTATCTGGGCTGAGTTCTTCGGCGCAGCATAGTAGATGTAAGGGACGTTGAGTACCAGAAATGAGTTCTCCAATGAGCTTTCTAGGCAAGATTCAGGGGAGTCTTTCTCCGCCCCGTATCTTCGGTTAGGGCTTTCATGCAGAGAAGACTGCAGACGGAATACTAAAATTTGCCAAACATCTCACCATGTTAGGCTTAAGTGACACGCACACGACTACCTGCGACGTTAGTGTAGAGGGCGACGTCATTGCGGAACATTTCCTATGTGATTGTCCTGCCTTCGCTCGTATCAGGTGGCAAATTTTTGGGGCTGATGTAATGAGTGCTGGTAGTTGAAGCTCCTTATCACTGAAGCTCTTACTCGAATTTCTTAGAAAGACGATGGAAACGTAGTAAAAGGGTTTTACCTGCTGGTAGTACAATGAATCCGTTTTTGTGTCTGCGTGCTTCAGAGGTGTTCCAACACCCAGTTTTGAGCACGGGGCTATTTATAAGCGTACTGACGGCATATTCCGCTCGCTATTGGTCAACAACCCGATGTGTGCCATAGACTCTGGATCAACTTGAGTCTTATTATCTCATCGGAAGTGGCCAATATTAGAAAGATGTTCAAAAACTCACCTAGAACTCATAAGGGAAGTAAACAACGCTCTTGAGCACCCACAATCCATTTTTGACAGCTTGACAGTTTTTGAAGTCCCAAGCCATCTTTATACGCTGATGTTGATAGCGTCTGCACTACATAAACGCCATTAAATCCTAAGAAGAGTAATCAATATTTGGCCAACGGCAGCCGGCTTTCTGTAATCACCCAGCAAGGGAATAACATTTTCTTTAGAGTCAGGCTGTAAAGTCCTTTGATCTCGATACATTTCCGACACTAACATGACACGTAACTTGTGTCACTATCTATAATGTTTTGTCGTTTTAATTTTAATAACTTCTTTTTATGCACTTATGATTTATGTATCTTTTTGATATTTATTACTACTAAAGATTTAACATTCCCTTTACGTCTGTTTGAGATTAAAATTTAAACTCCAAATGTTTGCTATTTTACCTATGTTCATACCCTTTCTATTAAACACATTAATTGTTTATTTTTGCCAAACATGTTACATTTACGTTAATTTCTCTTATGTAATCTAAATTCAAGTTCAAGTTCATGTTCATTACTGTAACTCTCTCTTGCTTGTATAACAGTTTCAAATTATGTAAGGTCTCTTGTCTTATGCAATAATTTTTTCTCGTCCACTTGGATCTTGTTCGTCTAACAGATAAGTACTCTTGATATTGGTATATGAAAAAAAAAATAAATTTGTTTGTTGATTTCGCCTCGTTTCTCTCACCTTCACTTATCTGCTTTGATTTCTAAGTGCTGGTTCTTCGTCGCTCGTTCTAAAACATAAATTTGGTCCTTCGAGCCGGATTAATTTTTCCTGGATTAAACAGCAAAAACATGCATTTGGATTAGCCCATTACCCAACTCGTTATCGCATCTCGCCGCTCAACCATTCGTCGTACTCCATAAAAGCTAATCATATTATAATTGATCAGGACTCTTTCACAAAGTGTTTTTCATTATCTCGAAGACAATTTAAGACTCGATTGGAATCGGTATAGGTGACATATGTATGCTCCTTGAAAATAACATACAAGTTAAGTGACTGTACAAAACAACCGCGTGTTATTAATTCATTCTATCTGACATACATACATAAATACACATAAGTACCTGTCTACCTAACCTGCAGTCCTTGTGTTATTTCGCGCTGCAATTATTCGCACATTGGTATATACACATAGAACATTTTATCGTGAATTCGTCAGCCTCGTGCTTAAAGCCACTCGTCGAAAAACATGGCTACAAATCTTTCCGTCTTACGCGCAATTCGTGGAAATATCAAGGGTTCGCTTACCAAATTAGCTACATTCACTGAAAATATTTCTGAAACCATTGCGTTGGATGCTTTGCAATTGCGTGCAGACAAGGCTGAAGAACTGTGGGTTAGATTTCGTTCTACTCAGGAGGGAATGTACGCATTCGCAGAAGACCCAGATTACCGGGACCCCGAAGCTGAATTCGAAGAATTCGAGGCCAAGTATTTGCTCGTCAAATCAGTCTTACTTTCTGCTGTTCGGGAAAGAAATAAGGCTGAATCCTCTATGATCCCAGTAAATCACATGTTTAACTCTGAACCTTCTTCTGCACAGCCGTCGAACACATCGCACCAAGTGAACGAACACCTTCCTAGGATTCATATAGAACCTTTCTCCGGTAGCTACCAAGAATGGCCAGCTTTCCACGATATGTTTGCAAGTACAGTACATAATAAGGTCAACTTGTCTCCAACTCAGAAGTTCCATTTCTTGCGTTCTAGCCTTCGTGGCGAAGCATTAAACTTGCTTGCTCACATTCCCGTTTCCGATGCTACCTATGAACAGGCGTGGGACAGGCTGGAAAAAAGGTATGATAGGCCGCGTTTTATAGTTACTAGTTTCTTGGAAACATTCTTCCAGCTGCCCTCAATCACTAATACAAATGTAAAAGCTCTGCGCAAGATATCGGATGGTGCTGATGAAGTGTTAAGGGGTCTCAATGCATTTAATTCACATGAGAGGGATCCTTGGATGATTCACACCTTGTTGCGCAAGGTAGATCCCGACACACAACAAGCCTGGTCTGCTGATAGTATGGACGTAGATTATCCTACCATTCAACAATTTCTTGTGTTTTTGGAACGTCGGTGCGACGCGTTAGAGTCGTGTAGGCCACATGTTCGTGAAACTAATAAAGTGAAGACTTCGTCGCTAAGAAGTATGCATGTTTCTTCGGCCACACAGTGCCCGAAATGCAATGCTGCGCATCTCGTTTCACAATGCCCGGAATTCCTCGCGATGGACGTAGAATCCAAGAGAGACTTCGCAAAATCCTCGAAACTCTGCTTCAACTGTTTGCGCAGCGGCCACAACTCCATTCACTGTCGGTCAAGGTTTAGATGTAACATCTGCAACTCGCGACACCATAGCCTGGTTCATTTAGAAATCGTTAGTAAACCCAGTACTTCACATTCGCACAAACTTTCGACAAACTTTCCATCGGCATCAACATCAAACTATATGAAACCCAACGGAAATTCTACTTTATCATCAAATATTAAACAAATCGTAAACAATCATTCCACTAACCTCTCACTAGTCCCTCCTCAAACTCTGCTTCCCACAGCAATCGCTAAAGTTAAAGACAGACATGGAATCGATCAGCAAGTTCGCATTCTCATCGACACTGGCTCCCAAGCATCGTTCGTTACCGAATCTTGTGTACAAAGACTCGGACTTAGACGAACGAATGCTCGAATACCTATAAATGGGATAGGATCAACCTGTGCAGGTACGTCTAGAGGTCGTGTCTCAATTGTACTCACCTCTTTGTTTGATTCGGTCAGTATTTTAGTTAATACATACATTTTATCAAACGTTACTTCTGCGTTACCTACTACTTCATTCGATACCAAGGATTGGAATCATATCGCTGAACTTGATCTCGCTGATCCCTCTTTCAACAAATCTAATCCAATCGATATTCTGCTCGGTGCAGACAAGGCCTGGGAGATTTTGAAAGGCGAAGTCATTCAGAGCAACAGCGGTCATCCAATCGCCCAGAAAACTATATTTGGATGGGTGTTGGCCGGGCAATTGTTCTCACGCGTTGAACAACCTATTCAATCGAACCACACTCTTGTCGACATCGATGCTACGCTCCAAGCATTTTGGACTATTGAGGAAGTTGATCCAAAGTCTATCGCTTCAAAGGAAGATAAGGCAATCGAACAACACTTCCTTCAAACTCATCGCAGGGATGAACAGGGAAAATATGTAGTGAAGTTACCCTTTAAATCTACTCCATGTTTTTCCAACACCATCGGGGGTGCGCTTTCTCGGCTAAAGACAATGGAGACAAGGTTCTCTAAAAACCATTCGCTGTTCCAATCTTATTCTAAATTTATGGATGAATATTTAACCTTAGGACATATGCGTAGAGTTCCCTCTAGTGAAATCGCGAAACCAAACGTCTTCTACCTACCACATCATGCGGTACTTAAACCGGAAAGTACAACAACCAAACTCCGCGTCGTGTTCGATGGGTCATTCAAGGATACCAACGGAACCTCGCTTAATGAATCGTTGATGATAGGCCCACCCATTCAGCGGAATCTGTTCTCGGTTTGCCTTCGGTTTCGTCGACACGTTTATGTTTTCACCGCTGACATAATTAAAATGTTTCGTCAAATATGGGTGGCAGATGAGGACGTTGACTTCCAAAGGATCGTCTGGCGTAAGTCTTCAGCACATCCTTTAGAACACTATCGTCTGTGCACAGTGACGTATGGGACATCATGTGCCCCTTATCTTTCGGTACGCGTGTTGGAGCAGTTAGCCTTTGACCATCGAGAAGAATTTCCCGTCGCGTCCGAAATCCTTCTCAACGACTTTTACGTGGATGATGTCGTTTCAGGTGGAGACTCACTCCCTGACGCCATGTACAAAAAACGGTGTTTGATCGATCTTCTTTCGAAAGCTGGACTTAACTTGAGCAAGTGGCAAAGTAATTGTCCTGATCTCCTTGATGCTGAAGATCATGCTCAAACTAAGAACATCCCATTTGAAAGTCAATCGGAGTCATGGGTTAAAGTTTTAGGCTTATACTGGAACTCTCAAATAGACTGTTTCTCCTTTCGTTTAAACTTAGAAGTTCGCGAGCCTGCCACAAAACGTAACATCCTTAGAGATGTCGCACGAATCTTTGACCCCCTCGGTTTCGTTTCCCCCTCGGTCGTACAGCTTAAAATCCTTCTTCAAGAACTATGGCATAAAAAACTTGGTTGGGACGACCCCCTACCAGACTTGATTTCAAAGCAATGGTGCAAAATTCGTGAGGAGCTCGTGATGCTCACAAAGCTAAATATCCCTCGGTCAATAGGCATAGCAGATGAAACATTTCAATTACATGGGTTTTCCGATGCCTCTGCTTCCGCTTACGCTGCAGTTATTTACTCGCGCTACAAACTTCCTAATGGCGAAATCGAAACAAATATCGTTGCGGCCAAAACTCGCGTTGCCCCTATAAAGCAGCTCACCATTCCAAGGCTAGAATTATGTGGAGCCTTATTGCTTTCTCGGCTGCTCATCGCTGTTCAAAAATCGTTAAACATAACTTGTTCGAATATTTTCGCCTGGTGCGACTCTCAAGTCGTGCTTTCTTGGTTGTCATCGCCTCCTCGACGGTGGGATATCTTCGTCGGGAATCGAACGGCCGAGATTTTAAACACCATACCTCGACCAAGGTGGTTTCACGTGAAGTCGGAGCAAAACCCTGCGGACTGTGCATCGCGCGGTATAGCACCATCAAATCTCGTTCAACACCCTATTTGGTGGACTGGTCCTCAGTGGTTAGGTGAGAAGGAAACGCATTGGCCTACGGTTGACCATTTCCAGGAACATCCAGATTGTACACAGGAGGAGAAGAAGAACTATAACCAGTCATACTTAGTTACCAAGCTAGATCATCCGTTCGAGTTCCTCTCATCACGCATTTCTACATGGAATCGATTAGTCCGTACTGTCGCGTTTATGAACCGTTTCATTTCAAAATGTCGAAAACTGTCGCCTTGCAATACATCTCACCTCCTCCCCAGTGAAATTCATAACTCCAAACGTGAAATTATCAGATGGCTCCAAAATCTATATTTTGGAGAAGATATTGAGTTTTATTTAAAGCACAACCATTTCCCTAAAACCTGCAAAATCATTAACTTAAACCCATTTTTAGATGAGGAGCAGATTCTTCGTGTTGGCGGACGCATTCAAGAAGCCAGTATCTCGTTTAACGCGAAACATCCCATCATTCTACTAAAGGAACACACGGTTACAAAACTCATCGCATTGGACTTTCATCAACGCCTTCTGCACCCAGGAGTGTCAGCGCTATTTGTTTTAATCCGCCAGGAGTACTGGATCGTTGGGTGCAGGAATCTACTACGTAAGATTACCCATGATTGCATAAAATGCTTTCGTCAACGTAAACTAACAGCAACACAAATCATGGGGAGTCTTCCTCGGCCAAGGATTCAACAGAGTAGACCCTTTGCCCACTGCGGATGTGACTATGCAGGTCCCATCTTAATCAAGACAAAAATCGGTCGCAAAACTCAAACCACTAAAGGCTACATCTCGCTTTTCGTATGCTTTGTGACGAAAGCCATACATTTGGAACTCGTCACCGATTTAACCACCAACACCTTTCTCGCAGCCCTTCGTCGTTTCATTGCCCGTCGCGGTAAGCCCTCGCATATTTATACGGACAACGGGACAAACTTTCGCGGTTCAGCCAAAGTGTTATCCGAACTACATCAACTCACCCTGTCGGAACACCACAATTCGATTGTTGCAGAGTCTCTTGCCCGCGATGCTATCACTTGGCACTTTATTCCCCCTTCAGCTCCACATTTCGGCGGCTTGTGGGAATAGGGGGTAAAGTCAGTCAAGCAGCATCTTCGACGTGTAATTGGTCTAGACGTCCTTACTTTCGAAGAATTATACACCCTCTTAACCCAAATCGAGGCCCTATTAAATTCTCGCCCTTTATGCAAATCCTCTGATAACGACTTAGACCCATTAACGCCATCTCACTTTATTATAGGTGAATCATACTCAGCAGTTCCAGAGCCATCAATTGAGATACCCAACAACCGTCTACTGTGCTGGCAGGCCATACAAGCGAGACTTCAAGGATTTTGGAGACGTTGGAGTATGGAATATCTTACGTCACTCCAACAACGACCGCGCTGGACTCAATCTCAACAAAACTTTCGCATTGATGACTTGGTGGTCATCAAGGACTCAAATTTACCTCCAGGCAAGTGGGCCATGGGACGAGTCACCTCAGTACACCCAGGCGAGGATGGTCACGTGCGGGTGGTAACGCTGCAGACTGCTAGCGGAAGTTTAATTCGGCCCATACACAAGTTGGCCCTTCTACCTACAAGCTGAAACTTCGTTCCAGGGGTGGGGGAATGTTTGAGATTAAAATTTAAACTCCAAATGTTTGCTATTTTACCTATGTTCATACCCTTTCTATTAAACACATTAATTGTTTATTTTTGCCAAACATGTTACATTTACGTTAATTTCTCTTATGTAATCTAAATTCAAGTTCAAGTTCATGTTCATTACTGTAACTCTCTCTTGCTTGTATAACAGTTTCAAATTATGTAAGGTCTCTTGTCTTATGCAATAATTTTTTCTCGTCCACTTGGATCTTGTTCGTCTAACAGATAAGTACTCTTGATATTGGTATATGAAAAAAAAAATAAATTTGTTTGTTGATTTCGCCTCGTTTCTCTCACCTTCACTTATCTGCTTTGATTTCTAAGTGCTGGTTCTTCGTCGCTCGTTCTAAAACAACGTCATCTGCCTTCAAATTAAATGACAACTGAAACGTCAGCAACACGGTTACTACTATTTTATTACTTTTGTAACATTAAAAAAAAATCATTGTCATGTGTCTTAATGACTTACGGTTGGTTACCTTCTCATAACCACCTTGAAACTTTATTTCACTTTATTAACAAACAAAAAAAAGGAAAGAAGGACTGGATGGTGGAAAACCTTCCAGAGCTATAAATTGACACCCAAAGGTATAGCACATCAAATGAACTTCATTATTTTCTTCTTTTTTTTTTGCCTGATGTAACAAAACGTGTCCAAACAACACAAACAGATGGATGGATGGATGAATTTCAAAGATTCATCACTTAAAAAGACGAAAAAAAATTTAATATCCTTCAAGTTATTTACGCGGAAGTGAGAAAAAAAACGGACCAACCGCCGGAACCTGTCGGCATTATTTCAAATTCATGAGCAGAAATAATATAATTTTTCTTTTGTAATAAAATATTTATATACGTACGTACCTATCCATGAATGGTTGCTCATGGAATCATCAGACTCCTGACAAAAAATAAAAAAAGTGGAAGTCCTTTTCCATTTACCTGAGTTTCCACTCTCTGTATCTGTGGTTTTCAGTTTCAAAATGTGGTCGACAGTAATAGAGAAAAATAAAATTCAAAACAAGTCCTTTGATCTAGTCCACGTAAATGGGGTTGAAATATTTGATGGGGTTGGTTCGGGTTGGATTGGATGGAAGGTTAGTTAGTTAGTGGTATCTGAAATGAACTTGGGATAATAATTTTGTTGCTGAGAATTACACGAAATAAAGACACCACTTACGTTGTTAAAGGAGATGAAATGAAATGATTATAGAGGGAGATTAGTCAAGCAGGCTTGCAAGGCTGTGTAAACAAAAACTGAATGCGATGAAGAAAATCAATAAAATACATAAAAACTAGCCAGAAGCTGGTCATATGGATTCACAGGTCCCAATCGAGGCCATTAGACGGCTTATAGGAAAATAAACATAGAATTCATCTAGAAAATTATAAGTCCCCTCTTAACGTGATAACTATTGAGAAGGTTTTGTTGAAGCAGTATTTGGGTAGCATGCTGGCCTCCAAAGTTATATGCAAGGATAGGTTAAGTTATAGAGGTGACTGCACTTACGTACAGCCTCACTAGGATCCCAAAGGTGTGGAGTACTTACAAATAAATAGAACACGGATTATTATTACCAATTTGCCTCCCGAGTTCCGAAGGAATTGTAGGATGGTACTTGGTGGCTTGTTTGACAATTCGGTCAGATCATGAAAGTAGTGTTCTGTGAGGGTTGTCTTCTTGTTTCTGATAAGGCTTGGGCATTCGCATGGGAGGTGGAATGTGTCTTCCTCCTTCTCGGCGTCAACGTCGCCACATCTTCTGCATAGGTCCGTTGTACTCAAATGCATTCTCTTAAGGTGGCTTGTCATGATACCTTTGAGAAGTGATAGGTGATCTGTGATTTCTTTGATTTTTGTCTTATTAAGTTCTGTCTAGAGCATTCTTGAAGTGCGGCATGTCGTGAGTGAAATTCATCTATCTTTCGCGAGTTTTTGGAATTTTGCGGGGATTCTGGACTTTTTAAGTTCTAGTTCACTCCCATGGATGCCCTTATGTCCCGTGACACAAATTAGTGTGACATTGTGATTGGCGCTGAGTGCCTTTAGCTCATCGTGGCAGCGTTTATCGGTTCTGGATCAGATTGTTGTGGATGCGATGGCTTTGATAACGTAGCTGGACTACACGACTTCTTCTATTCCAAGCTAAACAATTGATGGATATGACATTCGACGCCTGGTTGAAGACCTCCTAGGAGTAGCCACATGAAAAGTAGAAAGACTCCACCTTGAGGTGTTGGCAACAAAGTTCTACCCCTGTGCGGGCTCTTATTTCAATTAAAATTCGATGGAGGGGCTTAAAAACTACGCCACTGTTTGTTCTATAAAATTTCCCACTCTTTTGTAGCTCAATGAATTTAAACCGTTACAATTATCATTCACGTTTAGCAACACAAATTGCTGTTTTTTTTTCTTTTTTTCTTGTAAAACCCAGAGCGACTATTTTATTTTTCCCGCCCAGCTTTCAGTAGCAATTAGCAGCGCACTGGAAGCACATCATACACACAAACTAGCTAGTCTCTTAAGCTTCCCATTTTAGGCCAAATTCATTAAGTCAAACACGTGTTTTTCTGAAAATTTTAATTTTAAAAATTCTATTTAAGTGTTAAATAATTGTTTGTTTTTTTGTTGTCCAAAATGACCATTGATGCAAATTTCCTTGACATCAAAGAAGACTTCCCCCAGTTGGAGTCAGAAATTCGTGGCATACTCATGGCACGTGCTCAAAATGGTGCCACAATTCAAGATATTCGAGGTAAACAAGTAGACTTTTGGCATAAGTTTGATCAAAAACTAATGTTATGTGATTTATTTCTTTTGTAGAAGATTACTACAACCTTACAGGAGAGAAGTTTCCTATTTACGATAATGTTACAGATTTCCTCCTAACCATACCATATGTGACGGCTATGTGCAATGGAAATGGTACTCGAATATTTAACATCTTACCATCAGAGAAGACACAACATGTCTTTGATATGGTGATTGGACAAAAGCCACCACCGCCTTATAAGTCGTCTTATAATTCATTTGGTAATAACATCCACAACAACAACCATTGGATGAATCATAACAACAATTACTATAACAACCGACCATCGCCGGTGAGGACACGATCGGAGAAGAATAGTTCTCGCAGTGAATCGGAGGGATTCTATGAGAACGTCAACTGTTTCTTTGAGGATAACTATCAGTATTTGTGAGTATTTTAGCTTTAAAAAGATAGGAACCTTTGAGTAAAGGTTGTGGCGCTTGTTTGTGAAACTTTTTGTTGTTTTAATGCGGGGAGGAAGGTAGCATGCATCTTCTGACGATTGTCTTGCTTTAACAAACTGCCGGGCGAATTTCTGTGAATTATAAGCCAGTCCAGTCGTAGGACAATTACAGGAAGAATTTGCTGTTTGTAGGCTGTACGCCGCATTCATTCCAAAGCGTATAACATTGGCACTGAGTTGCAAGCGTGTTTTCCTAACCGTTCTCGTAAAACAATTGGGGTGTGTGCCCTTTTTTGATTCATGAATTCCACGTGAGCTCCCTTCATCTTCTTGTTCAGGCCGGCCTACGTTTTCTTATTTCAGCTAGTCCAACCAACTGCCACCTATCCATAACGGATAAGTTATTATCAAGCCTCTTGTTTGTGATCTTCTACAACGAGCTTCAATCAGCTTTCTTCACATCTTCTGTAGGATTTGATGAGAACTGGCATTTCTGTGCTGTCTGCCTATAGGCTCCTTGACAAATAGATGCACCAAGGCCTCTACTAATGAGCTTCCAAAACCTTCTTTTTAGTCATATTTGTTTTGAGCCCCAAGGGTATGGAATATAGTGCTTGTGTTCCATAATACAGCCACCAAACATCGTTAGTGGGATTCAGGTATTTCAAACGGTGTAGCATGTCGCCTTGTCGGTTTCGGACCTAACCGAGGATGCAGCACCACCCAAAGCAGTTTTTGATCCTAAGAAGTCTTTCTGAGAGCTTTGTCTAACGATCTCATCATAGACTATCAAGGCCTTGTTATATTTCTTCGCATGACCTACACTTTTTATTGCCGACTCTGAACGGCGGACTAAAAAACTAAGTTTGTCGGAGTGAAAAACTGTTTTGATCACTAGAGAAACCAAGGTCTACACAATCAATGCAGGCAATGTTCTTTCTATGCTTACCTTGGTTACATCAGTACCTGAAGCCCTTGTCTTCACTCGTTAAAGATTTAAATTTTGATGACTTACACTGACGCTGAACCTAGCAGCTTAGATTGGTTATAGGTTTTTGTAAAATGTTATTTTGTTTATCTTTTCCTTCAGATTCAATCGTTTCCATCAGCGTGATGAAATCTCGAATAATTTAAACGTAAAAAACTTCAACAACAACAATCAACAATATCCGCTTAATAGTTTCACCAATAACTTGAATATAAACAATGAAGATGGAGTTTTTAAAAAGCCCCTACCATCGTCTCGCATTTACACCAGTAGCCGAGGCCCGCCGTCGCCAACTACAACAAAAAGTCTTCAAGATCAAGATTGGGGTTTGATCAACGATTGGACTCATGATGCTCATCTGTTTGACTTTCAATTAATGGGCGATGATTTCTTCTTGTACTTGGCACGAATGGAGTTAAAGTGTAAATTTAAGTTCGGTATGTTTAAGCCCGTCCTACAAATCTTTCCTTGTTTCATGGTTTCGATTTTAGGTGAAAAAGTACTCCAATCAGGACTCTGTGTATCGGGTCAAACAATATCTGCTGCAAGCAGACGTGTCCAGCAATTGGGCTATGTTAACAAACGTATGATCATCAACATCGGATCGGTGGATATTCTGCAAGGGAAAGCTTTAGTACAAATTCAACATGATTTTCTGGAATTACTATCGGTTCTGAGGGAACGTGGAGTGGTACCGATTGTCACAACTTTGGCACCTTTAGCATTGTATGCTCATGAAAGATCAATTAAGGATAAGGTGGATAGGTTCAATGCATTCATCAAACAGAGAGCAGCAAAAGTTATTGACATAGGGTCATGTGTGGTCAATGAAAAGGGACAGACGTTATTTGATTGTTATCAAGAGTAAGTTGGACTTTTTTGCATGTTTGAGATTTACCAATTGCTAGCATCTGTCTAATATGTCCTTTGTTTTATAAATCTATTCAGCTTATTCCTTTTTTCACGCTTATCTCATTTCAGTAAACCCCGTCAAGTCACAGGAAGTTCAGAATCGTATCTGTTTTGGAATAAAATTGGCCGACAACGTGTGCTGAAAAAAATCGAATCTGAAATCGAATACTAAGCGAAATTAACGTTGATTTCCTGTAAATAATTCTTTTACAAATTGCTCCTCAAGGCTTGACTAAAAGCGCTGTGTTTTGTAATTTTTTTATATTTAAGTTATTTATTTAATTATTGTTTATATATAGGATAATTGTTATTGGTTTTCTGTGTGAATGTAGTTTGAAATGAATGTGATTGTTTGTAGGTATTTTTTCTTATAGTTTTGCTAGCAATAGGTAGGGCCCTGTATATCGTTGATCTTTTTTAAATGTTTACCAGTGCACAGTAAATATTTAAAAGACTATTCAGCGTTATAGTTTTTGTTCGATTATCGCTACAACAGTCTCTTTAAAAAATCACAACCATGGGTGAATTTTAATTAAGAGATTTTTGTAGCGGTGATCGTTGTAAGTTAATTTAATTAAAAAATTCTAGATAAATTAGTTAAATTATTTTACAAAATGTTTACCTTAAAATTTTTGTTTTTTCATAAGTGCTTTTCATTTATTTTAAGGTATATTCTTCGTTTGTGTGTGAGTGTTGTGTATTAGAAATTGTTACCCACCTTGAGGTTTGTAGGTTCTTAGTGAGATATTCTTCTTCGGATGAATCTTTAAGACTTTTCATTGGTACATCTGGAAATGTTTGTAAGATTTATACGAGGGATTTTAACTCAATTTTTTTTTAGTTTTAAGTTATAAGTAAGAAATAAATCATAGTTTTAAGGTAGTGCACATATGACTTCTTTATTTGGATACTTACTCTTCTTACAATAGCGCTACAGTCTGGCTTGGTCCAATATTTTTACAGATAGCTGCCATCGACTGTGAGTTTCCTTTTCCTCTGCTGTGATGATCCTCTGGGGTGGACGTAAAGTCTTTCCTTGCTAGAGTGCTGATGTTCATTTGCTCCACATGCCATCTTAAGCACTGGATTCAGACCTTCTTGACTAGACTAATGTCGCTGTTCAAGCCTTATATTTCTTTGTTGAATCTTCTCGACGAAAAGGCTTTGCTGTCTCCTCAGTCAGATTGGCAAGACTAATTCTTCACTTGATCCTTGCACTACTGGTGTTGTTTTTCAAATTTTACCGCTGAGCTAAGGTTGATAAACTACTTCGAAGTTATGGTTGTCTAAAGCGACACTTTGTCCGATCGCTCGCAACGAGAGTCTCCAGTCAGCTCAATCGTTTTTGGTTAGCAGGAGGTCCTTTTTCACTTGCACTTGAGTCGCGGTCTTCTTCTACTATGCCAATACTCTGGAGTAAGACTCCAGGCCTGAGCGCTGGTGTGCATTCCCTCTACAATACTCAGACATCTTAGTCGTCGTATCTGGACTCTCCTGACTAGGTCGATGTTGCTAAAAAGCCGGTTTGTCATTGTATATCCTCCTCCGCTCATCCTCTATGCAGACGAGAGCAAAGATCACAGGATAAATTTATCTCTGAAAGTAACTGCAGGCAGCATCATCTATTTTTGACAAAGTAGGACTGAGATGGTCAAGTGCATTCTTAGCACAAAGAAACAGCGATTGGCAAGAGTTATTCTGCGTTTGAACTCAACTCGTATGCCTGGAAGTTTGGTCTGCTTTTTCTAGGCTCTATAGACAGCTGTGATCGGATTCTTCAAGAGAGCCTCCAGGTGCATAGTAGTGGGTTTGGCGGGCCGATCGTTAAAGTATTTTGAGTTGTGGAGGCTATTTTTGTGATTGGTGGTATAAGCAGGAGCAGAGTGGGGCTAGTGCTATTCTGGTTTGACAGTGAAAAAAAAAACCACGGATTGGTGCGGCACAATTGATTGATGAATGATTTTGATAGCCTCCTGTCAAAGTATAAAAGCTGTTATGGTTTCACAGAAAAGATCTATAGAAAGCATTGCTATCAGTCTTATTATATCAAAAGGCAGTAATGTAATTACTTTATCACTTAGACAATTATACGGACTTTATCTCGGAGATCAAGAAGCTAACGTTAAGCCATCAACTCGCTTGAGAATCAAACATTGCTTGGAATTAAATTCGCTTTCCTGCTTGTCTAACAGACAGATTCTCGAGTTCCTCCATAGCCTTAATCTTGAGTCTCCAAAAGCCACGGGGAATTCCAAACGATTTCCTGCATATTTCGCAGAGTTTTTACTCAATGATGGGGTCGAGTAAATATGTATTTAAAATCAAATAGATAGATTCTGTTATAAGAAATATTTGTGGAAAATTGCAATAAAAACTTCAAGTTCACACACTTTCTAATTTTTTTTTTAAATAACCTCACCAAACATTACAAGATATGCATCTCTGAACGTCACCACAATTTCATTTACAAAGCACTTCCCACTTTAATGAACCCACCTTGCCGACATTCGGAAAAAAAATTCTCTCGACAACTGTCACTTTGCCCAACTAGTTATTTGCAAATTATTCATCTCGTCAGACCTCATAAAACTATTTCGTCTACCGAATTCAAAAATGGTTTCTATGTTATCACGCACCGGAGCTTTAGCCGTAGTTTTAGGTCCACGAGCTGTACCAAAAGTAAGTGCATTGATTAAAAAGTAAATGTTTTAATAAATTCAATTGGAAAGTAAGAAAATATTCAACGTAAAAATCGCCCATTTGGGATGTACTGACGTAACATTTTTCACTTTGACAATGAATTTTTTTTTTCCTTTTACTTTTCTATTTTATTTTCTATGAAAACTGCGACCGTGATCTATTTATATTTTATTTGAAAATTTTCATTACTAATTCGAGCGTAGGAATGGTTTCAATTGTTTATCGAAACGAAGGGTGAACGTGATATTTTGCGTAACCTCGGCCAAGTCACTTGACTGACTTACATTGCTGAGGTGTTATACATACTTTCCAATTGTGATATACGATAGTTTGATTCGATGTAATTATGATGATTTCATAAATTTTTATATTTTTTAGATTTCAGGTATTGCCAGTGTTGCTGTTCAGAGGAGGAACCTCAACGTACAGGAGCACGTCTCGTACACTCTGCTAAACAATGCCTGTATTACAACACCAAAGTGAGTGTAGATGTGGGTTATTGGGGGATTTGTTTTGTTTCCTAATTTGTGTTAATTAATTTAAATTGAAGTGGTGTTTCCCATTCATGCTGTGGACTCAACAAATAAGCTGTTGTTATTGTTTCTAGCCGGGCATTGGAACAGAGATAACAAGTGCGAAGAACTAAAAATCAAAGTTCGATGGTCGAACGGTAACAAAGCTAGCAGACGTGCTATTATTTTGTGCTAAACGAGATGATAATTTGGATTTTTTTTTTTCGTGGTTGGTGTATGTTGAGATTTGTCTTGGTTGACCTTGAAGTGTTTTGGTGTCAAATCTTTTTTCGGTCCGATCAGAGTTTTGGACACTGACCTTTGGTCGAAGTGCAATGCAAATGAAGTGATTATCGATTGCTAATCTTCTAGGGCATGGTCATGTGGGTCACGTTTGTGTATGCATTGCAAAGCAAGTGACGACGTTGAAAATGAACATATTATCTGCTTAGTGTGGCTATTTTTAGAAACGTCGATTAATGCAAAAGCGGACTGTATTCTGGGTTTGTTTACACAACTGATTCAACAATTAGTGATTGCAGTGTTGCACTTTGAGTATACAATGTTTAAATGGGTAATCCACCGGTTAAGTTAAAGAAAACTGGTTACCAATTCGTCTCTTTTCCTTCACTCCCTTGATGGTACAGCCAGCCACTTCAAATCGACTGAAAACCAAAGCAAAAAGTTGCTTATCAGCAGGATTTTTGCAATGCTATTGTAAATCGATGTCAAGCTAATCAATATTAGTGTGAAATAAAATGAATATAAAACATTTGTCGCCACTAAGTACACGGTAATTGACTTTTGTTCCGCTTCGTTTCAACGTCAGCGATGACTTATTTCATATTTCGATTAGAACCTATTGACAGATAATGAGTAGGTATAGGTACGTAGTTCAATTCGTTACTGGCGGCATCTCATTGCACATGCAATTGTGTATAGTTGGATGTTAGTCTCTAGATTATGGTAAATATCCAATGGAGTGTGGTTACTTGTCTTCTCATTGCAAAGGAACATTAAGCGATTTTGGATTTCTGCCAACGATCTATCACATTGCCATTGTCAGCTAGATACAACCAATCGTGCCAAATCCCAGGTAGTGCAGAGGGGTACCAAAGTTCCTGGCCATTTCTTCTATCTATGGCTCATGGGTTTAAATACGATATTGTGACTCTGTTTCAGCTAAGATCCATTACCTATCTGCACGTTTTCCTTTGTGCTATCAACTCGACGAACTATGTGAAGATCCAGTATATGGCATTACTTTGACGTCTACAAACTTATTATTACAGTTCTTTGGGATGCAATGGAAACAATTGTTGATGGTTGCTTTAGAGGTTTAACCTGCATGCATGAGTTAAGATCTCATGTTGAATTTGCAACGTTTTGCTTGATGCATAAGAAAACAAATCGGAGTTCCAATAAACAGGACACCACAGGCATTTTAAAGTGGTTGACTTTCTTTATCAACGGATTTTTCTTGAAAATTGACTCATCTTTTACGGTCTCTTCTCTAGTTTTATGCAGTTGATCTTCAGGCCAAATACTTTTCCTCTTAAGTATGAAATGCAAGCCTTGAATTAGGTTGATAGCTCGAGAATAAAGCAAAGACTTGACTTAGGCCTATTAAGAGCACCCTTGAGTCTGGCTTAAATTCGCTCATACTTGCCATAATTAGGGTATAATTAGGGTATTTTACAGAGTTTCATTGGTTGGGATAGAGACCTACTACTCTGTTTGATTTCTGATGACATTTCGTTGTCAGAAATGATATTCCAGTCAAGGTGGACAAAGTTGTAGCTCTTCACTGTGAAGTTCTTTTCGATTTGTCGATGTTAGATGTTTCTTTTTATTCTCAACCTTCAACCCCTTCTGTTTCAATACATACGAAAGCTGGTTAAGTTCCGTCAATAATGTCAAATTCATCAGGTTACGACTTGCAGTTTTACATAATTATTCGTTCAAGTACGTGGTTGAAGAAATTGCGTAGCAGTGCGTCAACGTGTCTAAAACTTTTTTTGACATAGAAGATCACGAGATCGTTACCGACGTTCTATCGTCATCCTACATAATCGGATGAGTTTCGAAAGGATGCCAAAACAAGTTCTGAATAGCTCACCTCTATAAATGGCGGCCTTAAAATTGATAAAGAGATGCTGCGTGTTGGGTTTTTTTTCCAGGAGTCAATCAGGCTTTTGACGAAGGGTTTCAGATCAAGATCTTGTATGCGATGCTGAAGAAACAGATGCCTTTGTAGCTAACGCAGCCTTCGTTCTTAAAGATCGAAGCGAGTTTTAACGCCCAATGGATGAAATTGTTTAAATTTAGCAAGCACGTATTCTAGTTTTGTTACCGTTCAACTATCGAATTCATTTGGCTTTCACACGAAAAGATGTTCAAATTTGGTCTTCAGACGTGCATAAGACAAGCAAGTCATGAACGGATAGAAATTAGGAGACCTTCGAATGTCCTTATTGCTGAAATTGTTTGCACGTTAAGCAGCAACAACAACTGAAACAAAATGTTATCACTGAGAAGCTAAAGTACACCTTGATTCTCGTCGAATTATTATCACTATCACCGAAAAAAAAGAAGCAAATGTTGATAAGTAATCACTGCACAATTTTGCTTAATTGACGTTCGTTGTCTGGTGACTACACACGAGAAAATAATAATAATCATCTTGTGCCATTCATCACGTCTACCCAGTCGTTGGTTTTATTTTTAAATCTAACAAATACCTATATCGATTTTAAAGACATGCATTAGAAATTAGCAGACGTTCCACTGCTGTATTCCAACGTGATAAGTGACTACTGTCGCGGAACATTAATAGACAAAAATTATAAACTAGAGACAAATTTATGATCTATACTGCGACGATACTAGATATTATAATCAGTTTAGATAAATAAATTTGGAATTATCTATAAATTCTATCGCACGTGTATTTTCTCGTTTAGAAAATGAAAAACAACTGTGAGTTTATTTTAAGAAAATTATGCGGACATTTTTATTATCACTTTTTGCAGTCGTCCAACGTTTAAAACCGTTTTCGTGGCATTCCATACTTTTGTTATTTTTTTTTCTTTTTTCTAAAATGTGAAAACTAAAATACAAAAAAACGCGTGATATCAACCTTAGATGAATATTCTGTTTGCGTTGTGCACTAAAAATGAAAACATAATTAAGTGGTTCGTAAAAACTTAAATAGATGACATTCAGGAATTTTTTCTTTTCGTTTTAATTAAAATGTCTTGCTCTATCAGTTTGTTATTCAAAGTTTTTCTGTTTTCCTTGAACGTGGATAGTAAATGTGAAGAAACTTATCTTTGGATGTGAGGGCGTGTGCCGGCGTTTCAGTAAACAAAAACCGACGCCAACAAACTACTGCGAGCAAGCAAAACTAGTGGAGAAAGACTTTCTTAAAAGGAAAAAAACTTAATACTTGTGTTTTTCGGAAGCTTTATCATTTTTTTATAACATAAATACATGACCGTTCAGTCGTGGAATACTGTGTATTTTATTTATCCTGTCGAGATAATGTGTCTGCTTATACAAGTGACCTTCAATTGTATCATAAATGGGGCATGGCGTGACTCAGAACGCGAGGTTGATAAGAAAAATTCGGCAAAAAGCATGAACCAAGGGCCAATAACTTGTACGTGCTATTTACAAAAATACATATGTACGTAAGTTGCCGTGGCTTAGTGGTTAATCCGTTGGACTGCAACCCGTGAAGAGACTTCTTCGAGTAAGAGTATGTACGTCGATTTGGGACATGTCGCTCCAGTTTGCTAACCAAGCTTCCTAGCAGCTTCCTTTAGCGATGGGTTCAGTCGTCCCTGGAAACTGCTTTTGACGGAGACGCTGTTGTTCATGCACTTTATAAGTCCGAGGTATTGTAGTCAACGAGCTTTAGCCGTTTCCTATAGAGTTATTCTTCGTCGGGTTTATTATTATTATGGTATCGGGAGGGTTGTTCACAGCCCTTGGCAATGCGGTTTCTAGCGAATCCTCTTGTGCGTTTCCTAGTGTTCTCAGATGAATTGTTTCACCCCAGAGGATGTCAGGAAGTTAAGGAACTTCTCTAGGTGGATGGCAGCGAATTGTTCCGTAGGGATGACTTGGTTGCCGAGAATTCTCTTTCTAAATTGGAAGAGAGCTGGGCATTCCTTTAAGATGTGTAGAGAGGTCTCTTTACTCTCAAGGCAGAGTCTACAGCTTGAATCTGTAGCAAGGTTTATGCGATGTAGGTGTTTGTTCAGACGGCAGTGTCCTAGTGCTCTAAGTTGTTTCTATCGAGGTTCACAATGAAATTCTATTTTCTTTGTGACGGTACAGGGAATAGCAGCTTTGAACATACTTGTCCTGGTGTGTTGAGCCAGACTTCTCTAGATTCTTGCATGCAAAGATCCTTTGAGTGTCTTGCGAAAAGTGATTTACTTACTCTACAGAAGGGTTCGGATCCAATGAATTCTGTTATCGCGCCGTCTTTTGCCAGTGAGTCGGCTTTTTCATTGCCCGTTAATCCACTATGCGCAGGAATCCAGTGAAGGATGACCATGTTGTTCCTAACAAGGTCCGATTACATTGCGGGTTTCTAGGACTAATTTGGGTTTTATGACAGGCGGATCGAGCGCTTTTAGGGCAGCTTGACTGTCTGAGAAGATAAATATGATTTTCCCCATGATGTGAAAGGACTGATTGAGTCTCACACATTGATTGATGGGTTTCCACTAAGGAGTCATTTCTGGATTTCAAGTTTATTCTCAGGTTGTAGCTGCATACAGTGACATTCTGACCTAAGCGGTGCACTGAACATGTATGTAATTCTTTGCTTGTCGACGGTACGCCTAGTTTTTCTTCTTAAATTGCTGTCAAGGCCTCTGAGACTACGCGCTAAGAACGTGCGATATTCTGTCTATCTCAGTATCAGATTGAAGAAGTTGCAAGACATTGCATCACCCTTCCGAATTCCAGTGCATGTCTGCAAAAGTTCCAAGGAAGTGTTTTCTAATTGCACGATTTAGTCATCCCCTTGTAGAGCTTCAAGCGATGAATGCTATCATATGCGGCCTTAAAGTCGTTGAAGATGTAGTGTGTTTCGACTTAAAATTCGTTATTCTTTTGCAAAATTTGCAGAGACGTTCACACAGTGCACTGCACAGGATCTTGTATGCGACGATTTTCATCATTATACGACACAATTGCGTCAATTTTCTCTTAAAGCTCTAGACAATGGATGTTGTCAAATGATATTAGTCACGATGATAAATCAATGTTTTATATACCACTTAACACTTTAATCGAATTTATAACATCTGATGTCTGCTGCTAATTATTCGTATCAATGGTCTAATGAAATGATTAGGCGACTTTGCATATGTATTCGTATTCAAACTTGTGATGACAGATAACCATTTTTATTTGGTATTTTACAGAGCCACTTCTATAAATCCGACCTTGATAACATTCATTGGGGGCTCCCAATAATCTCAATGAGAGTCGTCTACTCGGTAAAAACAATCAGGTGACTTAGTAGATGAAGAGCACATGAGATGATTTTATTCGAATAGGGCCTAGTCGGCTTATTTGGGATTTGATAAGCTCTAGTTTGTTTATTCTGTGAGGTTCATCGAGCAAATTTTTATTTGCTTCGTATCAGTGGTGTCGCGCGACACACTTCTGCTCAGGGATACAAGGTCGAAGAATCAGTGTGATAAGAATAAGAAGAGAAAGATTATCTGTTAATTAATAACATGGTGCAACTTTGCTCTTCATTTGACAATGTTTTCCTCGCCTATACTGACGACAACAGAAGCGCTTGCCGATTAGGTAGAGACAACGTAGCAAACTTTTGCGAAAGACTACAATTACAATTGACAGTTACTTCCGCGTTTAGGGTGAGTCTGGACAGCTGGGTAAAACGAAACTTTTTATCCTACTGGAACAACACTCAGGGACTCGGACAGTCACCCGACCCCTGAACAAAACGACAAAAAATACTCTCAACCATAAAAGGAACGATATCAGAAGACTTGCCGGCTTCTTCACCGGTTACTGCAGCCTCAGATATCACTTACATAAACTAAATATAGTTCAGGAATCTGAATGGAGACTCTGCTTAGAGGAAGACGATTCAGCGGAACAGGTACTATGTGTGCGTGGCTGTCTGCAGATTTAGGAAACGCTTTCTCCACAAAGAATTCCTTATACCGGAGGACATTCGTAATGCCTCGACTGGAGATATCCTCAACTTCATTAGGAAGATAGAGGACCTTCTTGTCTAACTGGCTCCAGAGTCCAGATACAATAGATCTTTTAGGTAATAATAATAATACCATTGAAAATCGCCATCGATCAGAAGGTTCGGTGATGCACCGTCAAGATCAAGCTATTGCTAACGGTTGGAACCCTTCTTATTAACTGCCTTCATAATTAGATTTAAGTATATGCCTGTTCTTGCCTCAGACACATTTATATCGGTCTATTGTGTGCCTAGTTGGACCAACCGGAGTTTTTGACAAAGTAGAGAAGACTCCTGACGAGAAAAAGTGTATTACGCGGAGCCTTCTTCTCTGGGACAAGTCTAAACAGAGACAAAAGTTGGTTGAGAAGAGTCCTTCAAATAAGGAAAACTAGTGACGGTGCTTTTATGCGGTTTATGCCTAACTATTCAACTCTTTTGTGTAATATTTTTGTCACGAACGGACTAATTTGGCCTTTAATAGACAAAAAGCGGTCGAAGAGATCGATTTCGCTACAAGACTTCTTAGAATCATCACTGCACATTGCCCTATAGGTAGGCATACCACTCACAAATGACTTTTGCAAAAGCTTTAAAAACGAAGAAGAGGAAGAAACAATCGTTCATCTCCTCTGTGCCTATACAGTTGTCTCTCTTAAAAGACGGAACCAATTCGGTGCATTCTTTTATGACAACCTTGGCGACCTAGAACAAGATGCCAAAAACCTAGTTCGCTTTGTCAAAGCTTCCACTGATTTAACAAAAATAGAGGAGAGTAGATTCTAAGGTATCACAACTGGTCTAAGTGATATATGCTGATTACTTCACTAACCCAACCTAACCTAACCTATGTTGAGATTCATTAACATCATCATTTTCTTATTTCTTTTTAGATTCGGTGTCGCCAAAACATCTGCCGAAGCTGAAACAATTGCTAAAAGTTTAAAAACAAACAATCTAGTACTGAAGGCACAAGTATTAGCCGGTGGTCGAGGAGTGGGTCACTTCAAAAATGGCCTCAAGGGCGGTGTACGTCTCGTTAACACGTTAGTTACAAAAATAAAATAAAAAAAACAAAACATCACTCATTTTCTTATTTCTAGTCCAAAAGAAGCAAAAGAAATTAGTGCAAGAATGATCAATCAACTATTAGTTACTAAACAAACGGGTTCAGCCGGCAGAATTTGTAATAAGGTTATGGTTGCCGAAAGAAAGTTCCCTCGCAGAGAATTCTATTTTGCTATCATGCTGGAGAGAGCATTCAATGTATATAAGAAATTGTTGTTCTCGTTGAGAATTTATGTAACAAAGGTATTTCTTACTAGGGTCCTGCTATAATCGCCTCTGCCCAAGGCGGTGTTGAGATTGAAAACGTTGCTGCTTCGGATCCCGATGCCATTATTTACGAGCTAATAGATCCCATTAAGGGTCTTAGTTCTGAACAAGCAATTTCTGTTGCGCATAAAGTCGGTTTGGTCGCGGAAGAAGAGCATGTTTGTGAATTATTAATGAATATGTATGACTTGTTCATGCAGAAGGATGCTCTTTTGATTGAAATTAATCCGTATGCCGAGGATGCTCTTGAGAATGGTATGTTTTCTAGTTTTCTAGATTTATTGTTTCTTTTTTGAATCGATACTAACTGATCTCTTCTTTTCTTTTTTTTTTCATGCGGTCATAATAATTTCTGGAACATTTTTGGACAAAAATTAAAGGAGCATGTAAGTAAAATTATGATTTAACGAATGTTTTAAGTTTTTACTTTCAAAAAAGCATCGACGATGAGTGCATACCACCGTATTTTGACTTCGGCAACAGGTTTCTGTGCTCTCTAGATCGGCCTTTTTGTTCTTCTCGACCTTAACCGCTGTGTTTTCTTTTAAATACTTTATTTAAGCAGCAGGACTAACTGATTTATAATGAGTGAGTCCTAGCTTAGTTCTTAGGCGAGAGAACGGGTTGTTTGACATCCTACTAAACGTAGCTTTTGTATTTTCTATTCTGCATCTCATAACAAGTTGGTTGTCATATTGGGCCTTAATGCTTGGAAAATAATGAAAATGTTATCCCACAATTTGCTGGTTCGCCAGCGTTGTGTAGCGGATAAGTTGAAAACTGTGACAGCTATTCTATTATACTGAGGTTTTTTTTTTTTTTGATCGAACCTCATCCCGAATGAATACTTTCACATGTGAATGAGTCAGGAACGAATAGATATCACAATACGACGAAGAAAGTGATAGTAGATCGAGCACACCCTACGACGCGAAGACAATTTCGTTCTGAAGTAGCCATGCAATGAAAAGTATTTCGCTCTGAGTAAACGTGATGCGAGGGCGAATCGAGCTATAGGGAGCTGAAACATGTTGCACAACTTCTCCCAAGATAATACACAGGCGTTGTTAACTCCCTGTGGCCTACAAGGGGTGAAAGGATTTGAGAAAAAAGACTTTATCTTTATCCTGATTGTCGGGGTCAATGAGGCCAAACCACTCGTTGAAGAAATGGATAATAATAATAATTTCACGTGACATCCTACACCCAACTGATCATGGCTTCCCATATACATTCGTATTTTCTGAATTCAGTCAATGTGCTTAGCACACAGACACACACTAACCACTGAATCACGACGACTTCAGCTAAAGTTCGCATCACAGCTCTTACTCTAAGCAAATTCAGTTCATACTAGACTTATTCTCAAAGAAATGCTATAATAGACAGGTTGGTTGACTTTCATGTGACATATCGTGTGATTTTTATAGTTTTCGCTCTTGATGCCAAATTCCGTTTTGATGACAACGCAGAGTTCAGGCAAAAGGAACTATTCTCCATGCGCGATTGGTCTCAAGAAGATCCCAGAGAGGTTGAAGCAGCTAAATTCAACCTGAACTACATTACATTGGATGGAACAATTGGATGCATGGTAAATGGTGCCGGTTTGGCTATGGCTACCATGGACATTATTAAACTGCACGGTGGTGATCCAGCCAATTTCTTGGATGTCGGTGGTGGCGCTACTAAAGAAGCTGTCAAGGTAAATTAAGAACGATTTCCCATAAACTTACATATATCGTCAACATTTGTTCGCTTTTATTTCCGTTCTTAGGAAGCATTTAAAATCATCACATCAGACCCTAAAGTGCATGCCATCCTTGTTAACATTTTCGGTGGTATTATGCGTTGCGATATCATTGCCGAAGGTATTATTGCCGCTGCCAAGGAACTGGACTTGTCAATGCCAATTGTTGTTCGGTTACAAGTAAGTGTTTGTTAGAGCTTTTGCTGTAAAAGTATAAAATAATAATTATATAATCATCCCCTTCAGGGCACCAAAGTCAAAGAAGGTGGTGAAATTATTAGCAAGTCCGGTCTTAAGATCATTGCCCGCGACGACTTGGAGGAAGCTGCCAATTTGATTGTACACCTTGCCGAGATCGTAACATTGGGCCGTAAAATTAAAATGGATGTCAGCTTTAAAAAGTTAGAAAACGACTCATAGATAATATCATAATAATTCATCAACTTATACAACACACAACAACGTACTTCAACAACTAGTCACCTTTAAATCGACGCGAGGCCCCATTCGTGTAGTGATTTGAATATGTGTGTCGTTTATTTGTTTGCTCTTTCTTCCGTGATACTATATTTCTATGCACTCGCGTTCCTTCTACAACATCGTCTAATTCGGTGTTACTGTGCACTGTTATATTAAATTTTTTTTTTTTTCGTCTTTACAAGTTATTCTATTTAACATTTAGATGTAAGTGAACTAAGTAAAAAGAATCAACACCCTGTACACAAACGTTATAAGTTTAAAATTTATGCTTATGTATCATTTTTTTGTTTTTTCTGTATAATTCTCTTAATTACTACAATTATAGGAAAGCCGACAAGAAAGGCAAGAAAGGTGGTGGCAAGAAGGGCGGTAAGTGTGGCAAAAAGAAATAATACTGAAGAAACAATTTTTACAAAAGAAAAAAAAAAACGAACGTAACAAAATCAAGGCACAGACTTTTATACACACCAGTTAACATGTAACATATAATTATGTACTCAAATTCGTTTCCCTTTGCACGATTCTTTTCTATAATTTTAGTGTATAAATTTTAGTCAAATGATTGTATTATAATCGAAGTAAAGAGAGAATTATATGCTCGTTTAAGAGAGACGAAGAGAGAGAATTTATAAATAAAAGAAGAAATTCTGTAAATTTGAACACGCTGTGGTTCTTAAGTTATACAAGTTTTATTTATTTTTACTGCTTTTGTTTGTACAAAAAGGTTTATTTGATTAAAATCGATCGACTAGGGAGAGAATATGCGTTTGTTCTTGGTCCCTCCATTCGTTATCTTTGTCGCCTTCTTCGCCTAAATTGCCAGCGTATTCTGAAAGAAAACAAATATATGATTACATTTTTTGGACTTAGAATAATGTTGCTGCTGTGAAGGTCTGAGGACACATCGGATCTTTATTAAAGAACACGAACGGTACAAGTGATTATGATTTTGGGTAAGATGAACAGAGAAACGGTATAATCATTTAAAGATTGAAAGCGGACGGTGTCTTGATAAACCCAATGACGAACTATTTAGACGGGAATCAATCCTTGATTTGCATGCAAGAGAATCTTTGAGAAAATATGGGTGCCAAGGTGCACTGAAATCCAGCGGACGTACACAACCATCACTATAACATATGGATGTCTGATCTGATTTGGTTCAGCTGGTGACCAGCACAATCAACTTACCCCTCATTATGTTCCTAATAGTCTTCATCGAAGCCCCTCTAAGATTCAAAATTTGACAAACTCTCTGTTTGACTGTGTCTGATGTTGTGCTCACTTCAAGAATTATGTAGTCGATCAATTGCAGGGTGAATAGACCTCCTGTGAGTCGCTTAATGTAGTTATTTTCAGTTTCCTCTTCTTCGTCAAAATCGGGATCCTATGGAATGAAACACAATTTTTAAATTCATATTATATGAGTATTTTAAGCCTCCTTTACCTTTGGTTGTTGATCAATCTCCTTATCGATCGCTTCCACCTTCTCCAAGTATTTTAAATGCATTTCCAGTAAACGATCCACTTTCTCATGATCATTCTCAGTGAATTTCGACAGCAGTCGCTGTCTCTGTGCACCCTTGCAGTTTCTTAACATACTCGCTATGACGGAGACAACATGCTCTTCATGTTCATCTGAGCTCAGTAAACGTTTTTTATTTCTTTTTGGGGTTTTCATAAACAACGGGAATATCGTTCGCAATCCGAGAATGTCTACAAACTTATTGCAATTCTCTCTTCCATCAGGTCCGGACATTGCATGATCCAGGACCTTCAATGAGCCGTTTCTTGACATTTTTTTCTCGCGTAGCATCAAGTTCATCAACTGCAGACCTTCACCTTTGAGAAAACGTTCACGATTTTCCTTCTCCATCAACGCCGAACACAAGCAGTTGAATAAATTTTCCATAAACTCTTGCTCTTCTGTCGATGATGGATCGTGACGTTTGTAAATGGCCAATTGTTGCAGAAGAACATCAATGCCATCGTTATCGCCCAGTAGCAATCTGTTTTCATTGTCTGTTTGAATGAGAATTGATAGAATCTCACTGCAATAGAGTTTATTTTGGTCAAATGGAGATTTTTGCCTGAGCCTCTTCAGAATCCATATAAGGAGACCCTGTTCGGCAGCTTCTCTCGTGAATCCTGCGTTCATTTCTGTGAGGTTTTCAATTATAGACAAGGTATTGTGCACACCATCAGATTCTTCTTTCACAGACTCATTTAGTCTTTCTAGATTTTGCACCAATAAAGCACAAACTTGCTGTTTGCGAAGTGCTTCCAACAGCACCTCAGCACCTTCACGACTTTCGCCTAAAATATCCACATCGGTTAACTCCTGCAGTAGATCTACCACTGCTACTGCAATATCTGAATTTGGATGAGCTAACAGCTCTAAAATACTTGGTACACCATGTAACTCCACTAGGACTGGATATAAATCAGGAACTGTGGCAACTGCCTTGAGTTCTTCCACAACCGAGTGTAGATCCAGCTCACTTTCCATGAATTTCTCTGGATTGTCTGGGAATTTTATACGCATTTCTTGATTTTTAAGATTTTTCTTCTCGAATAGTAGGATGAGTTTCTTTAAACCAATCTCATCGAGTACATCACCATCGGCTTCTTCATTCTCAACGTATTTGACAATATTTAACTTTTCCTCTTCGGTTAGTTGAAGTTCTGCATTTAGAGGTAATGGATCTGGTTTCACAAAATCTGCGGCTTCCTTTGCCTGAGCGATACGACGCATTCTTTTAGATTTTTCATCTTTTTTGTTTGTCGATAGCTCCGAGAATTCATTATCCTCATCGTGTGAACGTTTCGGGGTTTGTTCGGGCTGCATAATAACATAATGAGATGCATTTTAATGTGAAAATGTATTTTTAAATAATTTACCTTAAACGATAGAAGTTCACCAATATCCATTATGGGAATGTAATATTTTTTAACAAAATTTTATAAAAACGCAAATCTCAGCAACAAATTGTATTTTGACAGCACCAGCGGGGAAAAGTCAATTTGACAGCAAAATGTTTTCTTTTCAAAGTGTGTGCTTAAAAGTTTTCATACGCTTGAGGTTGCAGAAATGACAAAGCAAGATCTACAGTGAGGGGTTCAGCAATAGACCAGCAAAGAATTTTGAGTATAGACGTTCGTTTCAAAGGGTTACAAACTGTGAGCAATTTTTTTGGAAACTGGCTTAGTAGTCAGATATGCTATAATCAAGCAATTATGTATGTCCATCTGGACGGGCTTCGATCTCTTGCACGTCGGGTGGTGATACAAATATTAGTATAGTCTCAACAAAAAGCTTTAGGATTTGTCTAATTTTCAATTAGAGCGTTCGAAAGAGCGCTCTTGGAACGCAGTGCACTATAAGGCTCTGTTGGATTCTCGATTAGTCAATCAGTGAGTGAGGATACTCCACTCTTTTTTTGTTATTAACCAGCATCCTGCCAAATTCAAAAATGATATTCCCCGCTACAGTTCGGAGTGAATAAGTGCCTCACTCAACAAGCCTCTCCAGCCAGCAATGCCTCCATTTGTATATACCAAATTGGTTGAGATGACCCACCACTTGTGCTTCGAAGATGCAGTCGGCCTCTTTTGTGTGGTACCTCAGGGGTGGAGTCGAAGATTCTTCGACCTGCAGCATCAGAATTCATCCACTCTACCTGACCTTGCCACCTTAATCGTTAATGTCGCTGTACACGTACAGCTCGTATAGTAGGTACTTCAATCTGTTTTTGACAAAATTCATGGTTTTCTGCACCATACAACAGTACGGGGTCTTGTATGTCTTCTCCTTGGTTCTCCTTGACAGGATACTGCGTAGTTGTCTTTAAAGGCCAAAGGCATAGCTATCGGCGAGTGTTATTCAACGTTGAATCTCTGTGCTGATTTCGTTCACAGAATTATTTGCAGAGATTAGGTAGACCAACTCTTTCACTACATCAAAGTTATAGTTGTTCATCGTAACGTTCTGATCAAGACGTGTATTTTTTGGCTCGATATTCATAGGTATCATATACTTGTTTTTTCCTTGTTTATAACTCATTTTAGAAGCTTCTAATTCGATGATTCTAAAGACTACTTGCTACATTCTACCGATGATGTCAAAGTCATCTACGTAACTAAGCACCTGACGAAGCCTATCGCTTAACATTTAACAGATGTAGATCACGCTTTAACTCAAATCTACTCCTACATAACTTGTTCCATTGTTTTAATTGGCAAGTGCCCAAAAATGCCCACCAGTCATCTAATTACCTCCAACAGTCCTTACAAACATCTCAAACTCATCACCATGAGCGCCAACGCATGAGTGTTTGCCGGGCGCCTGTTTATGGCCTGAAGGCATTTTATGTCATATCAACGTTTTATTACGTTTTTGTCTTAAAACACTACAACATGTGAGCAAGCTGTTGCCAAAACATTTTAAAGTCACGGTCAGCGTTTAGACAGAGTCCAAGTATACATCATTTGTGATGCACATACATAAAATTTGTGGCAATGAACTTGGTCTCATGGTGAGTAAGAGAGAAGTGAGAAGTCCTTACGCAACGTTACTGAATAATTCAATGCTTGCAAAAGAGCGTCCTCTTGACCATAATCTTTTCCCCGTGACTTGTGATAGTTTCCTCGGCTCACGGAAACTGGAGCAAACAATTTTGATAAAACAAACAACTTCAGGGGAAATTGCGAGAAGACCTCGAGTTTAAATTCATGTGTAAAACTATTCGTGGAGCACCTAGATGCGGGTAGAATTTGTAATTCTTTGTTTGTTTAGTCACAACTTTAAGCGGGGAATGCTGAACAGTTTGGTGCTTGACTATTGAAAATGAAATCGTGCCAACATTTGCGAAGGTGAGACTTGGATTTTAAGGAAAAGTGTCTATCAAAATTTGGTTACATGATGTACGAATGGGTGAACTTTAAAAATTGTTGCCAAATGGAAATTATTTGCCAATAATTTTACATGAATCATTTATGTATGTAATGTGTTGTTGAATTCCTTAAGAGATGCTAGAATTTATTGTGTATAATCCTGCAATAGCATGTAAATCACTTAAGTCACCTTTTTGTATTTGTAAGTTTTTTTTTTTTCTTTTTTACTTTGTCCGTGTCGTTTATATCATTTGGACAGTTTGACATCGGAAATAATGTGTTAAAAGTTCACAGCAATTGAAAATAATTACCATCTTGGCACACATTTGTTAAGTATTAAGAATGCTTTAAGGTTTATGCCGGCGCATTCAAAACAAGTTCGCTGTTGAACTTTATCGTTTTTGTTTTTTACTGCAGCAGGAATTTTTTATTTTATTTTTATGATGTAATTGTCTACTTTCAGATTTAGACACTTTTTGGGGATGAGTCTGTCGTTTAGGAACTTATTTAGGACTTTTTGTATCACACGACCGGATGTTTCGTTTACATTTTTCCTATTTAAACCCTTTAACCCTCGGCAAAGAAAGCCTGTACGCGTTGTATAACTTCACACAAAATAGGACCATTTGTACAACGTGTTTCAGCTCCCTTCAGTTTATCTCCAGTAACCTTGATTTTACCTCAACTGTTATGAGCCACATTTGTTCGGAGTGACACATTCTTCTGCCTGACTGGATACAATTGTCTTCGGGTTATGAGTTGTGCCCGATCCATTGCCACTTTCTAAGCCATATTGTGAATTCCCTAAATCCCTGAACCATTCTCCTGTGAAACTTCTCATTAAAGCTGCAGTTCGGTCAGGAAATCCTCAATATAGTACGAATACACAGATTTGCAACTTACGAGTGACAGCTGGGGTCACTGCATCCAGAAAAAAGTACTGACTGACTCTAAGTTGCACGGATAATATCACTGATGACCAACCAGGAATACTTTACTTAATTACTTAAGATGGCGTTACAGTTCGGAGTGACCTAGGGCCTCGAACAATAACCCTCTTCAGCCAGCACTATCCTCTGACATTCTATCAGTGTGAAGAAGGCGACACTATGGGTTCAATGAAAACCCCTCCTCCATCTCGATTCATTCTGTCTTTGCCAAAGTCAGTATGCTGTACTTCGAAAAATGAATGTTCTCTGATTCCTTCTATGGTAGTTTGATGATCAATCCTTTGTTCCACTCTTCTGGGAAGTATTCAGTTTCTTATTAGCTCAACAGGGTTTCCCGTGATGCCTGCCACTTTATTTTTCTTGAGGGTTCGAATCGCTGTTGCAATCTCTATGTTACAAGGATGTCTGCTGCATATTCGAGAACTCGTTCCATCGCAAGACTCATTTGAGGCCATGAGATCGTTACTTTCTCTTCATCTCCTGAGTTTATTCTTATCCCAGATAAGAAGGGAATCGTTTCGGCTCTTGATCGCGTGTTCTTTGGAGCTATATTCACCTGCTAGCTCGATTGCCTACAAAGTGTTGATGTGACTATGCTTATCACACTAAGCACTACACAGTATTTCTTGCCTACACGGTACTTGATTTGTGTTTAGACTTCTTTACTTTTAAGGTCGCGTCAATCTAAACTTTAACCAAAATATGCACTTTGACCCGTCGCAGGCGGCACCTAACTGCCTATAAAAGTTGTCTTTGTCATCCTCAGTCAGAGCTACAGTGGTTGCATAACACTGGATGATGGTTATTTGGAATCACTCCTACAGGGGTGGAAGTGATTCTCCCGTCCTACTGCATCAATATGCCATAATTGTGAGGTTTCCAAGGTATGAAGCTGCACCAACAGCACGGAGTTAACCTCAATCGAATAGAATATTCAACTGCAACAATTTTGTGTTCAATTCACGACAACTTTCATGGCTATTTTCTTGCAGCTTTTATTTAAGGTGGCTTTTGTGTGGGTACTAAGGCAAGAAAATCCAATTTCTTCCACACTTTGATCCCAGGACCTTTGTCAAAACTTTCTCAAACAGAGATAGATCTCAATCGAATCGTTACTACCTTGCGTCACTTACATAAAAAAGAAAGTCATCAACAGTTCTGTCATGTTTTTTTTTTATTTCCTCGCGCTCAATTATCATGTATCTGCCTTTACCTCGCCCTAGAAGCAAATGCACAAACATGCAACCCAGCTTGACCTTCGTCGTCCGTAATGTGCTGTGTATCTCGAGTAATTGATCGATTGGAAAATGCACTTTTTCAATTATCCACGCTAACTTAGATAAAAAGCCAAACCTACTTCAAGTCCCATTACCATCAACCATTGTACTGCACGCTCATGTACTGCTTGTCATCCTCAACAGATTTTGTTGAAGAACACTTAACAACCACTCATGGTGACGACACTGGCCTGTAACTACCGAAGTACTCAATCAATTTCATGCCAATGTGTCATTACCATAGATATCAGTTGGTAGCAACAACAAACTGATAATGACATCGAGCCATTATTGGACAAAGCGTACAGCAGTAATCAAATTGCATAATCGGTGACACAAAAAAAAAAAAAAATTCCAAACCTAAAAGGTGAGCACACCCATAAGTCAAAAATCGTGCTGATTGACTACAAATAATAAAAAAAAAAACGGCTTATGAGGAATCCCAGAAGTCCCAACTAATTACTATGGCTTGGTCCGCTGGCAAACAAGACAACAACAAGTGAAAGAGACAACGCAAATAAATAAACACTTGAAATATCTACAAGGCACGGTGGCACTATTTAACTTTGTCCAAGTTACCAAGTAAGAAGCACCCCAAAAAAAAAAAAATGAAAAAAAAACCCCCGACACTACACAAATAGAAGTTGAATGCATCCAACAATGGTTGTTCCAAGTGTGTCGCTTAGGTGTCCCGCGTTCGGAAATAATTTGATAAACAACTCAACTTAACAGGTAGTGTAGCTTGATAGTCACTGCTTCGGTGGTCTATACGTTTCCTCCTCCTACAATCCGCGACTAATTTGTTTGAGATACCTGTTGCTGCTAATTAAATATGATTGTCGTCAAAAAATTGCACTGTTTCAGCTCCGACAGTACTTTCTCTTGGACTCGATGAGTTCCGCTTTGTAACACCATCACTGGCGGTCGGTTGAATAAATAATAATAATATTTTTTTTTTGTGTTGAAATTGTAATTTAAATTCGCTTAAAGGCCAAGGTGATTCGCGCCAGATGTATGTTACACGTTAACGCACTTTTGATTGCAAGAAACTCATCAACACCTTTAGTGACAGGTAGTGGAGACAGAAAGGGCAGTAATGAGTGCATGATTGCCGAAAGGAACGCATGACATAGGGCACTAAAGCGGGCCAAGAGAAATTTTTAGATCACCGTGTCGGGTCATTAGGTGCATTTTTTTTTTTTTTTTTGAAATTATGGATGGGAATTGGGCACAATGTGGACAGATTTACTTTTTGATTTAATGGTAAACTAGGTAAACTCGATGATTTTACTCTTTTAGGAGAGAAATTGTAAATTGACATGGAAATGTTCACTACAGCTTTGCTTTCTTTGACATATCTCCAAACTACCGGAAAATAATTTTAGCACTTGTTCAGTGAGTCTTTTGATCCGTGGAAAATGTTTATCTGAGACACTGCAGAATTCCATCTTCATCCAGCTCTAGCGATGTGTTCCAAGCTTATTTACTTAATTAAGGTGGCGATACAGTCCGGGGTTGAGCGGGTCCTTAACCAAGAAACGTCTCCAGGCAGCTCGATCTTTAGCTAGATGCCTCCAGTTTCGCATGCTAATTTGGTTAAATCGCAGTCTTCCTCTACTGCTCTGTCCCTCGGGGGCGGATTCGAAGATTTTTCGGACCGGAGCATTTGTGTCCATCCGCTTTACATGACCAAGCCACCTCAGACGTTGGACCTTCACTCTTCGATGTCGCTGTACAGCTCGTACAGTTTGTCGTTGTATATTCTCCTCCAATCAACGTCTATGCAGACGAGATCGAACATTTTCCTCTTAAAGCAACCTCATCCATTTTTGAAAAAGTAAATGTCTCTGCGCCATAGAGCAGTACTGGGATTATTAAGGTCTTCAATTCCATCTTCATCCATTTCTGACCATCTGTTCCAAACTGCTTCCCAAAACAGTTTTCAATAAATTCCTTCTCACAACTCAACTACAATCAGACTTTCAACCCTTGGAGAGTCTCTCCCTGATACACCGCCGCCTGCCATCATCTTCGACCGCAGGTAGGTGAGGTTTGGTTAGATTGGCAAGTTGCATTTGGTGCAGTTTTCTGGATTATAGAACCAGACGGAGCTAGCTATGAAGTTGGACGCTTCCTATGTTGGTGCCAGTTCGTTAAGATTGTGGAGGAAGCTGGCTTTTAAGGAGGTTCTTTTTTGAGCTGAGATAGCTGGACTTGTTCAGAGGAGATGAAGAATCGTCCGCTTCTGCAAAAATCATTAAACAGGAGGCTCAGCCTATTGGCGTGATTGCCAATGGCACAGTGTCCCGTGATAACACTCATTTGTTCTAATTTGTTTGGAACAGTTGTCCCATCGGGCATCCCCCTGCCTGGAGAGCCGCCATCCACAACTTAAAACATGATTTATACAAACTATTATGAGACATTTTACAACGTCTTCATAAAAATTTAAAAAAAAAAAAGATCAAGTCGTAAAACAATTAATCCACGATTACACTTCAGAAAGTTATAAAAAAAACGTCTCTTATGAAATATGTACTATGCATGAGTATAACAGGTTACGAGTATGTTTTGTCATAGCTAATTCATATCTGACACGCGACAAACTGTCACACAATAATGCAAATCTTAAGTTTAACCAAAACGGAAGTTTTTTTTTTGCAAACTCAAAGATTACAAGTGCGTGATGGAAGAAGTAACACCAAGTGGAATTGACGGTTCCACTTTAGTTTGTGCGTTCATAAAAAATTTTCTTTTATTTTCGATTTGACTGATAAATAAGAAAACAAGTCAAAGTCTGTCAGTCAGTTTGTTGATGTCATAAAAAAATTAAAAGTTTGAAAATAAACTAAATAGAATATTGTTTTTTGTTTTTATATCATTATCATACCGGAATGGGTGTGGAATAAAGTTTATGGTTTTATTTGTTTAAAAATTTGAACCTATTAAATATTTTGCGAAATTTCAGTGTGATGGAACTTTAAACGAAATGAATAAACAGAAAGGAATTTGATGAGAAAGTCTAAACACAAAATAAATTGGCCGGCCAATGGCGAAGTAAGTATATATGTTGTCTACCTTATTAAAGGAAACTTTTCTGACAGAAACAAGTTATGTTAATTAACTTTTAAATGCTCATTATTTACATGTTAACAAAAATGCAAGTCTGTGTCAGTGAGAACAAAATACATCGATTTGACATTTGAAGAGCTGTGACAACTGTTGACTTGTAAATGTCAATTTAAACATTTTTGATAGCCTTGTTACAAGTTACAAATCTTATGCAAGAGTGGTCTTCTTGGTGTTCAATGGACACGATTTTTTGCACATACTCTGGCGGTAAAACACATTCTTGAGAACTGTCAATATCAGCTGTTTTGGCAAAAAACTTTTCCTAAATTACTAAATTGATCTGATGTCTGATGTTCTGTTCCACTGTACTGTGATTGCCAAGCGAGAGGACACAGGTTCGAACCAATGTTAAATAACCAAAAAGTTTCAAGTAATGACAAACCTGCAAGAGCATAATCCGTTTGGAGTCGGCAATAAAACTGGGGACCTCCAGTTCCATTCATGCGAAAAAAAATAACACGCACAACATGAATGGCTACGAGAAGCTAGATGCTGGCTTTCTATAAGCTGTTGTGCCAAATATTTGTTATTTTGTTTTGTCATCCATTTCTAGGCTCTAGGCGAAGGCATGGTCTGCCCTTCGACATATCCAAATAAAGTCGTCATTTTTTTGGATTAAAACGGAAAGTACCTTAGTCTCCGTGGAGCACTATGACCTAAAAGATCTTTTCGGGCTTTTTTAGGCTCGGGGCGTCCTATTCTACGCGATCCTTTCAGTGAAGGTACCTTAGTCTTCGTGGAGCACTATGGCATACAAAATATTTTGTGGCCAGAAAAGTTTTTCTCTAACTGGAGAATGTTATGATCTCGAGCAATTTCTCGGAAATGAACTCTCCGCTAAAGTGCTTTTGTCTGCTTCGAGCTTTGCCTCAAGATATACTTAGCAGTTCTTTGGCCTCCCATACAAAGTTGACATATGTCAGAGGGAATTGTGTCAATCTGTTGAGTAAGCAGTATCCAGTAAGAAAGTACAAAAGAAGCCTAGTATCGCGTTTGCTAAGTGTGAGCATTTTTTGACTTCTTTATAACCTGCCAAAACACAGTACATTTTAAACTCTCCCTTTTAGAACACTTGGCCGTTGAATAAGCAAATAATTCTTCCCTCATTTCTCTTCTTTTAAATTCTTTTATATGAAATTGTAAATAGTACAGTAATAACAATAATAATAATATAGTCAATAACTTTTATCTATTATGCAATTTCATTCCAACTATTTGTATGTATATGTATTTGTAATTTTATACCAAATTAACTTTTATCCTATTAACGTAAATTTTAAGGCTTCTCCTAATTTATAAGATTCTGTAATCTTAAAGTTGTAAGCTAATTCGTGTAATAAATTGAATTGAATTGAACCTGCCCGATTGTTGACTTTTGAGGTGCTCTCATAAACTGAGCTCTAATTTAATGTTGATGCTGAATAAGAAACGGAAGAGTATATAGCCTATAAGTACTCCTTGTCTAGCGAGCTCATCGGCAAATTTGTTACTCTCAATGCCTTCATTGTAAGCAGCTATTTGTTTGACGTAGTTAAGGGAGCACCAGAAGACAAGCTTTGAGTTAAAATTGTATAAACTCGGAGCCATCACTTCTGCTTGGCTGTAGGTCCCCAATAATACACACGATTTTATAGTGCCCATCCCTAATAGCCTAACGCTAGTCCCCTATGCAATAGCTATCCAGCGAGCACAAAGCAGAGATTATGATGCGATTTTGCCTATAAATTTCTCTATTGACAAAATGCAAACCTCACCATAACATTTTTTTCGAATAAATATATTCTCTCGATTAAATAATCTTAAATTGCACGATACGCAACAATGCATCGATAACATATGTATGCATAAAAGAAACGATGTAATATCTATGCAAATTCAAGAGATCTTATCCATCCATCGGTCATCATATCCCATTATAATAAAAAAAAAAAAAAAAACTCCATTCATAAATATTTACAAGAGCTTAAGCTCGAATGAAACCCAAAGAAAGCCTTTTTTTTATACCATCCGATTGAAAAATGAAAGTAGCTTACTATTCTGTGCCATGTCGACCCGACAGTTTTTCCATTTCAAATGCAAATAATAAAAAAAAATCGTCATCTTTGTGTGTTAATTGAAATTGAATAAAAATAGAATAACTACATGACGTAATCTTCAAAATCATGGTTAAACAAACATTAACCTACAACAGTTTCCTCGTCTTTAAAGAGTTTCCTTCTTCTCTCTTTTCAAACTGCAAATATTCGCAAAATCAGAAAAAATTGTTAAGTGAAGTTCAATGGTGCGAATTTACAAAAAAAAAAAAAATAAATAAAAACAAACATTTTTTACTAATAACAATATTTTCTCCTCCATTCCGAATGGTGATGCTAAAAATTTCTCCCCAATATACTTCTCATAAACTGGGTTTGGCCAGGTGTCTGCACATAGCACACGAACATGAAATAAAAAAAAAAAAAAATTGGTTTGTTTTTCTGAATGAATGAATACATGAATTGTTTATCTTTTACGTGAAATATGCACCTGACACCGAAAACCAAGCCCGCACGTGAGGTGTGTTTTTTTTTTGTTTTAGCATAAAACTTGAAGAATATACTGGTCAGGTTGTAAACCCTACCGATAAGGAGAAATTATATGACACACGGGGTTTTATTTACCGAGAATTTGGAAGTATCTCGATCTTGAAAAATGAGACACAGATGACTTGTGTAACTCAGTGTGCTGAGTTGTGAATTTATTCATCTACTTCAAATAAAAATAAAAAAATTATGTGCCTCACCCACATAATCGCACGGTTGAAGCGAAACTTCCGTCGTTTCGTCAACTATGCCAATTTCAATGGATTCAATTGTGACTACTCTTACCGCTGGATCTTTGCACTAAAGAAATTGCAGCAAAGAGCGCCCTACGACTGTTAGCATCTAACTTTTGGAAGAAGAAGATTTTGGAGAAGCTGGAAACAAAAATTGATTGCATAACGCCATACCTTGACTTCGACTTGAACTTCCAAATTCTCTTTCAATCAAGAGAAAGTTGGGACGGAAGAAGGGTCATTTAGCCTCGACAATACATCTATTTTTAACGGCGAAGGCTAGTAGATGGATGAATGGGTAGGCTCTGGAATCTACTTGGAGCAGGAACCCTCCATTGTTCCAAACTACGCCAGTGTGTTCTAACGATAACTGAGCCCTGAAGAGAAATATCATCACTAATAACTGCAAGAGGAAGCATTGACATATATGTACATGAATAGCCAAGCCGTCTCACCCTCTTTACTAAAATTACTAGCAAAAAGATGTCACAATGAGCTTAAAGTCCTAAGCTCAAAGCACAAGGTCTCGGGCATAGAGGCATCGATTGCAAATAAATATGTCGCTGAACTGGCAAGAATGGGATTAAATTTGAACCAAACAATGGTCGATGACTCGGTTCTGACCCCTATATACGATTAGACTTATAGAAACTTGCCAATGAGAAATGGAGCACACTCCCATCATGTCGCATATCAAAGAAGATGTGGCCACAACATCTAAAGAAATATAGATGCTGATCGGCATCTTGACACAAGTCAGAACTTACTGGTGACCTATCTAAAAGAAAATGCGACTTTGGTATGACCGACCTCTGCAGAGCCTGTGGCTCCATAGATACCGTAGAGGACACGACGCACTTCCTCTACGACTACCCAAGCCGCAGCAGAACTAGGAAAACGATCCTAAGTGCTAACTTCTTTAGCCAGCCGGCTGAAACGTCAACCATGTCACCGAAGGCCTTTCTAAAATGGATACTACTTAGATTCGAGATGGTTTAGGGAAGCTCATTTTCTTTTCCAAGCAGGTACATGTATGTAGGACCCCACAACGGGGAACACAATAGATCCATGAAGATGCAAGTGAGGCATCGCCTAACCTACATTTTGACTGAAAATTCACAATCAGTGATCCCGAGACTCCCAGTCAAGTCAAATCGCACCATAAATGCCAAAATTCGTCTCCCATCTTGGAGTTGCCATCTTGAATTTCCAAATTCTACTAACACTCCAATCTTTCACACATATGCATCAATCAAGCTCTAGTCTGCCACTTTCCAGCTTCGAGATCCGTGATGACATTTTTCAGATTCCCTAACGTCGCTATAGAAGTTTCACATCAAAAACAACAAAACAGCCAGACACACCGAAATGGGTATCTTTCCAATTACTTAACCACATTCCTTGTCAAACACATATCACATCACAAGATGTAATAAAACATGTGTATAAACATGCGATCGCAAATATCATAAGTCTCACTTCTTACGCATGTCCGATGACAGAAGTAGAGAGAAACTTTCTCCATTATTTGCTTGCGATTTATTATTATTTTGGCATCCGTTTTCGTTTTTTATATTTTTTAATTGTTAGTGCTTAAGTGATTTCATTTTCTATTGTTAAAACTACGCAATTTATTATTTTGCCTAGTGCTAGTCGTATTTTATTGAAAACATAACTTGTGTTTCATCATTTATGTAAATTCAGCTTGCTATTGTCGGTTTGTGTATCCATTTTGGATGGGAATCCGATCAAAATTGCACGCACTATTCGAGTAGTACAAAAGAGTTGGATAACGAACTTTTACAGAAAATCTATTTTTGGCGATGTGTGTCATCGACACACGTGATGGTGATTATTTTTCAATTTTCCGCAACTTGTAATCGATTACAAGTCTTTCCAATCGAAGTTAAAGACTTACATAAGTTGTACAATGGACATGACCAATCAGTTCGTCAATTAACAAACAAACAAATCGTTGTTTTAACACACAAGATTTGAAATGAAATTAATTGTGGTTTGACTGAAAACATATCTGAATCTCACAATAAAAAAGAAGCGCCCCATACCATTTGAATGATCAGTTTTGTGCGAAATGGGGAAATCTAATTTATTGCACCAAAAAGATGAATAACACGTCCTTACTTGTGTGAAGAATTTTTACTGCCTTTGAAAATATACCGACGAATTGACATATATCGACTTAAATTTATCCACAAACGAGTAGTTTGTTGGTAGAACATTAGTCGAGAGCAGGAAAATGAGAGGAGGAACGAAGGAGATATCCATGCATATTGGTTTTAAATGGTTGCGAATTGTAATAACGACTTAGGAAGAAATACCTGCATAAACAAATATTGGACGCTACAGCTCGTAAGAAGTAAAGTCTAACTTCTCGCAACCGTTCATGTTGCGCGTGTTATATTTTTCGTACGAATGGGAGGGACCTACAGTTTTTATTGTTTACTCCGAACGGCAGTTTTAGAAGTTTTTTCATGTTACATTGTACCCTCGGAGGTTCTTACTTGTCGAGAGGTGTGCCACCACCGCATTAACCACTAAGCCGCAGTGACCAATGACAAAGAAGGTTTGGGAATACCAGCATTTATATGGTGAGTTGCAAACTTGAAGCCATTCAAAACGACTTGAATTGAATGGTCAGAAAGGTGGTTCCTAATCTATTGAAGAAGACATACATCGATGCCATATGGACGCAATTTCGACAAAAGAGGTTCGCACAACTCTGTTAAATACCTTTGAAATATCAAGCTCAAGGATCTCACTTTCTAGGAAATCATAGAAATCCTAAAGCTTAACCTTAATGATCTCATCTGTCGAAAATAGGGCCTTTTTCGTCTCCCCTATCAAATTTAAAGGTCAAACTCTCCTGGCTTTGATCTTTGTACATTCCTTGTTAAAACTGAAACCGTCAAAGCTCAGGATTTAGATGATACACAGTGCCAACAAGATTAACTGATTTTTAGAATACCCGCCAAAGTGTCCATTGTAGCTGCAGCAGCGTATTTCTTCGTCAGTATTCGACTCTTTATTTAACTTATCCAGTGGACCATTCAAAGACAACCTTTCTAAAGGCAGATTATGCTTCACTGTCATTGTAGTAAATTAGGCTTAAGCCAGCACATTTATTTCACAAAGCATGAGGAGCTTTAAGTATCAACACTCATCACGTCAGCACTGAAGATCCACCACCCAATACGAGCAAAGGCAGGACACTCGCAAAGTAAATGTTGTGTCGTCCCCATTTCCACACGCATCGCAGCACATAATCTTAGCACATTAAGACGCTTGTCAAAAGTGGATAGGATGCTAATAAGTTGTCTGCCATATTTTCTCTAGAATTGGTTAAAGGGTTAGGCAGTGCCTGGAGCGTAGCCTGGCGGATAGCATAAGTGACCGAATATACATTTGTCTAAATGAAGCCTTGTATCGTCGTCCTCCACGAAGACACCATCGCCAGACCTCTTATTAATTTCGATGCCATCCATGAAAATGTGACTACACTCTACTCCTGGTTCAGATCGAAGCCAAAGTCAAGGAAAATCTAAAATTCTAAAATTACATTACAACCGAAGTCCTGATCAGATGGCTGATTCATGGGACAAGAGTTGTAAGTATCGCACAAGGACAACATAACTTCAGTGAGAATAATTCCAGAAGTCGTCCATAGATTGTGGACACCGTCATTTACTCGTATATGTAGGTACAAACAGGAGGTAAATGTAGCACATCCCGAGCAGAACCAGGCATACTTGAGAGAACTCCTGTGCAGCTGAGAATTTGCTGCATTCACTTCTGGATAGTTGGGTGAGTTTAGGAGTTCTAGAAAGTCACTGAAAATAAGAGAAACGGAAGAAGGTACAGGATAGTTTTCAATTGGGAAAATTCCTTTGAAAACTATGACCCACGGATGGTTTATGATAAACAAACAAACGGGTCGAGGGCGCAGCTGACAAAAGCTTCAAGATTTATTTTACTAATTGTTTTTCAGATCTCTGGTTAAAATTTCTTTCTTGTATTGTGCTTAACCATGCCATGGTCAACTGCGTCCTATAAAATTTTAAATATTCTCTCTTCTGTACCTAAGTAGACCATTTCTTTGTGGCTTTATAAATCATAGACTGTTTGCAATAGCCCACTCACGTGCCTATACTATCTGCCTTATCTGATTTAATTGATAGGTAACTTCAGTGCAAGCAACCAAAAAATTCATAACTTTCAGATCACCAAAGAAGATCTCCCACAACTGGATGGATGTAACGACTATCTATCTAAAAGGTCAGTTTTTCATCATTAAAATTCACTTAAAAATTTGATTGCATAACAAAATATATATCTAAAGGGAAATCAAGAAGCGAAAAGTTTCGATACTATTCGGTCGATAGTGCTTAAAAAAAACAAAAATTCAATCAAACTCCACTAAATTAAGCCTGAAATCAGAATTTAATTATGTTTAGCACCACCTCAGGTCATGAGGGGGCTAACTTAGAAATGAAAAATGACAATTTTATTAGATTACTTGCATCAACTACATAATTCCCGAAGCAAATTGCTCATGACGATTTCTTAACATGATTAATGAATCTTGACTTTTATTATGATAACACTTTTGTTTTGTGTCCAAAGGGCATTCAGCCTCCATCACTAATAGTATGAAAAATTTGTCTTGCAAAATTTCCATTCAAAGTGTAGACAGACATTAAACAAGGATGTTTGCCATATCAATTAATACATAAACTACCTTCAATGTCATTGGCTTATGCAAATTATGCATTAGTACACAATTCGCCTACAAATCGACTAATTGCATAATGAGTACCGCTATTTTTTTTTTTAATCATCCTCGACTACCTATTTCACTTGAAATATTTCCAAAATCAATCGGCTGACGGTGGTATAGAAAATTCCAATGTTTAGCGTCACGTTGCACCCGACCAAACAGCACACCTACCAAAAAAAAACATGACTCCCAAATCACTTGGTTAGAAATTACACCAACCTTACAGAAACATATTTTTTTCTTTTTAGGCAGAGCCTATGTATAATGACACGGACGGCCCGTCATAGGTCTTTTGCTTCACATGAATGATTTACCTTTTGTCGATGGCAATACCATCATCATCATCATCGTCGTTATGCCCCTTGACGCCACACCACTCCGGATGCACTCTGTGTACAGGTACAAAAGAAATTAAAACCAAAATCAAGGTAGCATCAAACATAACAACAAAAGTTAACGTGCTAAACATAGACTACCACCACAGCCAGCTATCGACACCGTGTATCGGACCGTCAGCCAGACGGACAAACTGCTCAGGTAGTCTGTCAGAGTTGGAGAGATGGGCAAAAAAAAACAACAAAAAAAAAAGTAGTGGGCCATATATAAAGGAGGGTGGCACAAAAAACTTCGTGTCATTTAATAAATTTCGGTTGAACCGTCCGGAGAACAGTTCGTTTGGTGCTATCTCAGTGGAATACCCAAAGTGCTTCTTAGTGTTAGCTTGTGTGACTTGATAAAAGAAAAAGAAGAAAAGGAATTTTCTTCTCCTCCAGAGTGTTAATTTTTTAAACAAAACGAACAAGGAACAAAGTTAAATAAAACAAAAAAATTTCATTTAAAAATGAAAGCTTTCGTCATTGCTAGTGTTTGCTTATTCAGTGTGTTGAGTGTTGGTTTGGCACAATTCTCAAATGGACGTGTTCTAGATCCACCTAACCCACAACTATGTGCGCAGAGGATTATCCACGAAAAGACACCCGATGGAAAGGGGTAAGTTCATTCAATAAAAAGGATTTAGTGGTATTTTTGAAGTTAATTTCTTATTTTTTAAGTTTTAATTATAAATTATTGCATTAAATGTTAAATTTAATTATTTTAATTCAATTTATTTACTTTTTTTTGTTTGAAATAGATATTTCTTCTCATGGAGAGATCCTAGTCTAAAAGGAGTTGAAGAAGATTGGTTAACCGCCAGAAACTATTGTCGCAGACGTTGTATGGACTCAGTTTCATTGGAAACAAGCTTAGAGAATGAATGGATTAAGGCTCGTTTGGTCAACGAAAATGTAAGTTATTGAAATTTATTTATTTTTATCTTTTAGTGGGACAAAATGTTCAGGTCCTTGTACTTAATATCATATCACTGGTCTTAGTGGGCTGGCAACAGCTAACAGCCACTTCAACCTATGCAAAATATCTAATTCCTAAACAAGTGTAGAAGGTTTGTGTATTAAATTTCTCCCAACTAATATGTACTAGGTCTTGAAATGGGACTGAATCGATACCTGGATACTGGTATTTGTACTGCTAAATACTAGTGTCTTTGATGGAATTATACTCCGGTATAGACCTGGATTTTAATCAACAAGTCTTTTTAGTCAGCTTAATTGTTAGAAAGGCTGTTTTTAGTTGGTTTAGATCAAAAATTTGAATATTTAGCGTGACAGCTCATACAGATCCAGGGCCTAGCTTCTCATTATCATTCATGTTGTGCATATTATTTCCATCGCACGAATGGAATGCCGACTTCGAACAGCGGATTAAGAAGCTTTTTCCATGACAGATTGTGCTCTCTAAAGTTTGTCATAGCGCGAGTGTATCGAAAGGTTGTGACGCGAAAAACGCCACGCGGACCACACTTGGTTGAGATCCTATTCGACTTAAGCTCGCTATTTGAAGTGGGACTTTCTTCTCCTGCGTTAGTCTTCTTCTTAAAACTAATTTAAACAGAATAAGATAAAATATACACAAGAGGTTCTATGTTCTATGGTTTTTCAATGCTTTTAGTGAATACTTTTGTACCTCTTAGCTTACATGACATTTGGTCATCGAAGCCACTATTGCTCAAACCATTTTGAGTCCAACTTAAGTTTTAGAAACTTTTTCCATCGCAATATTTATCAGGTCTTAATCACAATACAGTGGACCCCCGGTAATCCGGCCCCTGGCTAATCCGGCACCCCCTGTAATCCGACATGCAGTTCAGATAGAATCTTTTCACTTTGACTGGTAATTTGTTGGATTACAAGGTACACGTTTTCACAAAATTCCGGATTATAGGAGACCTGTGGCAGTTTTGTATAATCCGACAAATTCGATAGTCCAACACCGCCCTACAAAACGTTTGTCGGATTACCGGGGGTCCGCTATATTGTTCTGGAAGAAAATAACTTCAAATTAAAAAGAGGATCAGCTATGACTTTTGACAAATATTCTTTCAGGCGTTCAATTGCTGACAAGTCTAAGCTCAATGCAGGACTCTTAAAGTGCGTTTTTTTTAATGCATATAAGACTAGGATTTTATTGAATCACCTGAAATCCTTAGATTTTACCAAGAAAATTTAAGTTTTTGAATAAATTCTTAGGCAAGTCGAATCGAGTGCTGACAATAAAGAAGTCTTTCGTCAAAAAGCTTCACGAAGATGGGGATGAAATCAATTACAACAAATCGTTGTGACATAATTTCTTTGTAAAAATGCCAAAAATGACAGAATGAAATATTGACTGTCATTGAAATATGTTAGGTTAGGTTAGAGGAGTGGCGGCTTGATGTAAGGATCTTCATGGATCCATTGTGTTTCCACGTTATGGAATCCTACATTAGTGTACCTGTTTGAAAGTAAAACGAGATTAGTTGTTAACTATTGTTCGCTTCCCTAAACGACTTCGAATCCATAATGAACTTTGGAATGGTCTTCTATGACATTGTTGACAGTTTGCTGTGGTCGCTAAAGTAAGAGGCCAGGGTTTTTTTTTTCCGGTTCTGCTGAGGCAAATATTTTTGGGCACCACTTTGCTATATTTTATGCCATGAGAAACATATTTCATTGATCCATTCAAAAATTTTATGAAAAAATATGAATTTTTCTCACAACTACTCTTTTGGAGGCAAAAGCGGAACGCAAATGAGGTTTTTCACTATCTTCATCTTCGAAAGAAAAAATTATTATACTCTGAAGCTTTCTACGTCACGCTTAAAATAAATTACAATGATGTACGTCGTTTTCGGTTTACGGCAATAAGAAGAAACCGCAATACGCATACATATCATTATAAAAAATTAATCTAAATTAATGTACAAAGTAGGCATGCATCATGCAAAAAACTGATCAATTTAATGGTTATACTTGCGTTTTCTTGTGTAGAAATTCAACATTTTACATTGTTTAAGACTTCCTTATTCGGTCACGTCGCATTGCATTTGCTTTGCATTTCCACAATGCAATGGTTAATCCATCCAACATGTGGTTATAGTACGAAAGTAAATTGTAACAATTTGTTTTAAATTTCGCATAAAACAATGTGTACAAACTGATTCGATTGCGATGTATATCTATTTCAAAGCTGAAGCTTACCGATGCAATTCTTTGAAGGAATGGTGCTAATATTTTTCAGAAAAGTAGATACGTTGGACATTTGTTACTTTGAACTGAGCAGGTTGGATATCAGCACTAAAATATGTGTCATCACTAGACACTGTCTTATAGGCAAATATGCAATAAGACTTGGCGCAAAGCTGTAATTATTCTTCAGCTTCAACATCTTCTTAGTGAAGCTTTCTAGTAAAACAATCTAGACGGTAAGAAACCTCCTACGCTTCATCAGAAGCTCCAAAGACGATGGCCTTAGCAGGCAGTCACTTGAACCTTACCTAACCTTACAGTAAGGATTAAAAGAAACGAGAGACTTACTTATTTATTTAAGGTGGCTTTACAATCCGGGGTGGACTTGGGTCTCAATCTGCAAGCCAATTCGATCTTTAGTTAGCTGCCTCACGTTTCGCACGCTCAGTTGTTTGAGGTACCCTTCAAGTTGTGTGCGTTACCTGATTCGCGGTTTTCCTTTACTTCGCCGTCTATCGGGGGTGGATTCGAAGATTTTTTGGACCGGAGCATTGGTGTCCATCCGTTCTACATGACTCCGCCACCTCAGTCATTGGACCTTCACTCTTCTGGCTAGGTCGGTGTCGCTGTACAGCTCCTCCGCCTTTTTCTCTCAAAGCAGTTAAGAGCAACCTCATTTATTTTTGATAAAGTCCATGCCTCTGCGCCATAGAGAAGGACCGGGATTATTAAGGTCTTATATATTTTGGGTCACTTTTGTTGGCTTTGCTATTCAGTTACCTTCTTAGCTTAAAGAAAAGGAATCGAAAGATGGTCCAATGCAATTCCCCTCAGATGACTGTTGAAAAAAGTTGTGTTTGGACAAAGGGAGTGCGCGGGCTAGTTTGGTGATGGGGAAACTATGAAGTATTGCTGTTGTTTGAGGTCGGACAAATCTTCCTGGGTTTACAAAATGGATTGTCGTCAGTCCACGTAGTATTTATGAAAATCCTGGTAAAACCTGGCTGTTTTGATGACTGTTAATGCGACTCCTATCTTGTCGTTTGTGGTACGCATCACTGTTTCAGCTCTTCTTTTCGCCAGTTCATCTGCTTGATTGGTACAAACCCCGTTCTGTCAAAATGACTTCATTTAAACCTACGCTAGATCTAATTATGTACCTACTTTCGATTTGTACTAAACAAATTTAACCTAAATAAATAAATAAATTTGTTTAATTAAATTTTATGCTTTATCACTCAACACGTCAATAGATAAAATATCACTATAAATCCGTTAAACTACTTGATTAATACTAATAAATTCGAAAATTCATCTGTGATGTCGCGACTAAATGGCATCAAATCTTTTAACATAGATTTCCTAATAATATACAAATTGTTCACCCTCACAATCGGCTTATTTATAGATTGAGGTCAACATTTGCAAAAAATAAAAATAAAATAAAACTAACAATCCATAAGCTACTTATTATTTCAAGTACGACCGTTAAATATGTCACAAAACTAAAAATACATTTCGAAAGTATTTTCAACCTTTTCACCATCCCCAACCATTTAAATCAAATCTCTCATCTTAAAAACTTTTAACAATCTTTTAATCATTTTCCATAAGTAGCTACTTTTATGTTATATAAATTGGTATTCTCATTAAATTCAAATTAATTACACATTTACTATCTTACGCGTCGCGGCACATAACTCTGCACTCATTTCCATTCGAAGAAATTTCAATTATTTGAATGTGAACGGATTCCATTCCATTTTATCGTTTACTTTCTATTTTCTTTATCGATAACTTTTCATTTCACAATATATAGTACCAAATGGGGGAGATGAATAATTAAAGCAATTTTTAATGAAATCGAGAGTTTTGCATGCTTAATTTGGAGGTATTATCGTGTTAATTATATTAGTAACACTCTTGTAGATACTTGCGATGTTTTTGAAGATTTATTTTTGACAAATGAAATATGCAGACACATTTATGTTCTTATATTTTTTTTTTCATTTGATTATATAAGTATTGAGTGCTTAAATAATCATTTTAATATAATGCGGTGTAGTAGACGTTTATGCATTCATAAAATTGATAATTTATGGCAGCGATGACAGTGATTTATTCAAGCGATGTTACACAATTTCTTGTAACGTTAGGTAGGTACTTGCGCAAAATATAGGTAGTCATAGTAGATAAAATGGACTTTAAACTCAAAGCCTCCGTTTAACATTTTGCTTTTTTATAGATACTGGTTTCACTTTCATTTAGTTTCACATTCATTACGGCAAAACCTCAACTGAACGTTGGGACATTAATTTCCACTCTTGAGAAGAGTGAAAAAACGTTGCAACTTTTACACTTAACCGAAATTGAGGATGAGTTTGGAAGAGGTTGTTTTTCCGAAATCCTCTTGTTGAGGGTCTTCTTTCGTCTTGGCCAAAAGACACATACATCGATAGCTAAGCCGCCATCAAAGCCATCTCATCCATAATACTAAGAGGAGTTGTCACAATGAGCTTAAAATCCTTAGCTCGAAGCACAAAGTCCCTCCCTGAAATCAAAAGGCCGATGAACTGGCAAAAAGAATCGAATCAAAAGATCGAAAGAAATACTGTGAATTATAAGCAATGACAAAAGTACCAATAATTCTCCCCAGTCATTCTAGACACCACCCTCTGAGCAAAAATACTGAAACCTAATACCATTTTAGTTTCAAAATCAACACTAGCGCTGTGTGAATAGCATCATAAGGGTATTCATAACCCCTTTAGCGCTAGTGAATTATAAAAAAAAACCCAACAATGGTCGATCATTCGGTTCTGATCTCTGTATAGGTCACAAAACAAGAAATACGATAGACTTCTGGAAACTTGCCGATGAGAGATGGAGCACACTCCCCTCATGCCGCATAACAAAGAAGATGTGGCCACAACATCTAAACAAATACTTACGCTGATTGTACTTAGCAGTAGTGATCAGCAGTTTCATACAAGCGACTCATCTAAAACAGATTGAGACTAAGTACGACCAAGCTCTACAGAGGCCACATAGACGTGGAAGAAGATTCGACGCACTTCCTACGTTACTGCTCAAGCCTCAGCAGAACCATGAGAACTACTTTAAGCGCTTACTTCATTAGCGACCCAGGGAACAGTCCACCATGCCGCCAAAGGCCTTTTAAAATTCATACTGGATTCGGGCTGGTTTAGGGAGGCGACCACTCTTCTCACTCCCGAACAGGTACACACATGTAGAATCCGAATAAGGTGGCGCCTTACATCAAGCTGCCAACCCTCTTACCTAATCTAGCCTATAATGTCGTATCCTGTAAGGACATCACTTACATAATCACTTCCGTGGAATCAATAACAATCATACAGAAAGTCGATTCAGATTTCACATTCGCTTATGCTGGGAACTCGGTCATAGGAGCCTTCCAGGAAATTGTGAGGATGACGACCTCACTTAACTTGTCACCAATAAAGATACTTTACCGGTAAAAATTTGATATGGAACTCCTTACGTTGACCTTTGTGCATTTGCTGGATTCGTCAACAGTTAAGTCGGTCCTTTTACCCGAGACTTGTTTTGTTACCATCACTAGAGAGTTTCCCTTTCGTGGCCGACAAGTGGCCACGACATAATTTTGAATCTTTAAAAGATTCTTCGGGGCGTTCTTTGCTCAGTTCCCCTTCTCCTGGAGAAGCAAACTAAGGTGACTTAGCGATTTCTCCTACTCCTCTGAGCGACTACGCAGAAGGGGACGATCTTATCTTTGATGGCATGCGCAAGTGGAGGATAACTTAAACCATCTCGGCGTATGCAACTGGAAGCAGCTGGCGTCTGATCTTGCTTAAAAGGCCACTCATCAGCATTGTAATCGGTGTTCTAACTGGCCCATGCACAACATCCCAGAGAAACTGCCCAAACCTCCAAATCTGGTGCATTCGTCAGAACTGAAAGAACTCGAGCAAGTTTCGCCGATGGATTTGATACGATTCGATAAGAGAACAGTTTTGTTCGACCGAATCGACTAGAAACTGTGGACCAACGCCTTCAGAACGTTCAAGGTACACATCTTCTCTAATCTGTCATCATTAACATCCAAAATATGCTGACACCTGGACTGATATGCAAAGTGTCAAGTCTTTTCTCCAAAAACGTGTTATGAGTCGCCTCCGGTAGTTGTCGATTCCATATTGGTTCAACCGCAACAAAAAAACTTGTGACATAGATTAAAATGAATGCCCTGCACCTGTCTACATTTAAATGACAGTCATAGCAAAGTTATGAACTCAGGAAGAAGTTTCTGTAGTGATGCGCCCTGAATAAACAAGACTTACAACAGCAAACTTGTACATACTATCTCACGCTTACAAACTGGAACCTACCACAATTTGTTATTCACAAACCGTACTCAGATATCTTCCTCATTTAGGAAACAACTATACAGTAGTTGTCAGTGGAATTTTTAAGTACATACACCAAGCCTGAGTCAGCCTACAAACTTTGTTCGCAAACAAAACGTGCAACATAATCAACAACTCCAACAAAACCCAACTAAAGGTGAACCTTGCCTTTAAAAAAAAAAAACGAAAAGTTTTCACTTTCTCTTGGAACGCGATTAGGCCTTAAATATTTGTACCTGCCAAACAGTCAATCTAACTGCGCATAGGGCACGGGGTTTATGTATTCTATCTTCCAACGAGGACGGTTGAATGATCCCACAAAAGGTCTGTCTGTCATTATTCTCTTTCCTCATGAGTTGCGCTTTCTATTTCATTCAAAGTTCGTCTGCCGCAGTCTTGTGCCTTCCTCATCGTAGTGCTGGTAAATTGGAAATCGATACTATTGTTCAAAATGGTTAGCTAGTGCACACTAGATGCATAGACCAACGTTCGCCATTCAATTAGCGAGCGAACAACAGCAAATTATGGGAAGTTGTTGTGGATAATGTGTCGTCATGCACAACTTCCTTCCTCATCTTGTTTGGCTCATCCGCTGATGCACTTCAAATTGTTTAACTTCCGCAAAAAAGATAACACCGGCACTGATGGTCCTCCAGCTCCAAGACAAAAAGATTTCACAAAAAATTGTTTGTCATTGCATAAAGTTTCGATGAACCCGCTCATGGCTAGATAGTTAGATACATAATTATGCGATGAAACTAAGCAGTTACATGAGCATGCAAAAATTTCGCTGCACAGAGATACATTTTGTTTGTTTTATCTTCATTAATATTTAATGGGAATTCCTTGAGCTTAACGAGTGAAAATAAATTTGTATGTAACCCGGAGTCAGGGTTAATATTCGAGATACTATCAACTGCAGGCGAGAGCTAACGTTGATGACCAGATGAGATGACTAGCATTTGACGAAACTAATTATGGAATTTTTTTTTTTTTTTTTGGGTCGAATTTGATTTGTGGATTGTTGATTGTTAAGCTTAACACTTTAAGGTTTGAGTAGCCGACTTAAGGCGAAAATAACAGTGTGAAGTGAGCTCGAGAAGGCACAACCGGGGGCTAAGTGGGAGCTTAACACTTGGTAATTAATTTCTTTAATGGAGGCCCATGCCGGTACGGACTTTGCGTGTGAATTAGTTGTCTAATTTGCATGTTAAGATATGCTTAGTGATGAGCATTGAAATTGAGCACACTTTTGTTTAGGTCTTAATTGCTTGTTGTATGGGATGAATAAGCACACGCTATACAAGTTTGAGTAGTTGACAGGTGGGTCAAGGGACTGCAATAAGTGATGAACATGCAGTAGTGCTTCTAAAATATGAGAGCGTCATCCATGGACGTGTTTGGGGGTAATGCTTTGACAATTGATGTTCTGAAGTCAGTCGTTATTCTCATGCTTTTAATCTAAAATTTTCAAACAATTATGAAGTTTCAGAACGGTATTTTAAGCCTTGAGAGGCTTGGATTGAATTTCGAGATGAATTTCTGCTTTCAGTATTGAGAGACTGAGAGTAAGTCCACCTTCTTGATCAGTTTCATTAACAATTTGTGTGCATATGTACTGACGAATAATTTCTTCAAACAACTCTATGCACTTTGGATAGGTCAATGCCATCTATTGTGAACTTTTTGAACCGGTATTGTCTCTTTTTGGTAACCTGTGGGTTTGACTTCAAACTTTGATGCTTTGAATCGAGCTTTACGAAGTCATTGACACCAGAGTTGAGGTCACTCACCTTCCAAATCATGGAACAGAAGACGAATGATAGAAGAAGAACCAATTTGACAGCTTATGTCATATGACATGTCATCGATAAGAATATGAATTCAAGTTATCAGATGCCTTCAGCACTCTATGTAAGGAATGTCTCAGAAGATTAGGTTTTTCGTAAATTGCGCTTAGAAAAAGAACACAGACTTCACCCTGCTGTTGCTTAATTTCGACAAAAACTTCTAGGCCACCATTGTCCATCAGATCGTTTTGCTTACATCCCTCTATGCGAATGGCTTCAAGATCAAAGGCGAGATCTCCGACAAGCTAAATCTTAGGATGCGATGGGTGAAGCGTTTGCTCCCGATAAAGCTGTTCACTATGGGTGTAGCTTTAGCCTCTTCTTCCACTTTCATTCACTGTAGCGTACTTCGGGGGGAAATAGAGCCGATTAAAGAAGCCTTGTTTTGTTTAGGGAGATTTGCAGCCTCGTTAACTTTTAAAATGGCTATAATATACCGAATATTCACCTATACTGGTTGAAAAACATGGAAACATAACAGGCAACTGATGGCTGAGAAGCTCATCGAGCGAATTTGACCCAAATTGGATTTAAAAGTCTTTGATCTCTCTGAGAAGACATCAGCAAATGTGGTAATACAATGCTAATTTTATCAGAAATTTAGCAGATTTGACCCAAGCTAGATCTGAAACGCTCATTAGTACAACAATAGGTGTTATCACTGGCCACTGCCTTTAAGGCAACAAGGATAGGCCTCTTCGAAGAGGATACTTCACTTCTTCTACACATGTCCTGCCATCTTTCTCAAAATAAAGTCCCATTTAGGAGCATTGATTTTCAATACCCTTTCCGATTTGGCACATTTAAACGCTTCATTCAAAGCTTTAAGTGGGTCAACGCGTGAGTTGGGGAATGCTGAGATTCAAACTTATATCAGCTCGCTTAGCAGTCGGAGATTTCAAATTAACTGAAGTGTTTAGTGCTCCCTAATTTTAAAGAGGATATTCGCAAAGGGTTTCTGGAAAAATTCTTGTTTTTTTGAGCAAGTTAGACGTCAAGGGGCTTCCAAGTTTTAAGGAATAGGACTTAGCTGTCAATAATATGCAAGTTTTCGACCAATCGGCTTTAGGTACCTATTCTTCACAAATCTTCTTAAACATTTATCAACTTGTTCCACTTTACAAACTTTCTAAATAATATTTCTATTTTCTTTTTTTTAGGTGAAATACATTTGGACTAGCGGTCGTATTTGTGACTTCAAGGGCTGTGAACGTCCAGATCTGCAACCAACCTCAGTCAATGGCTGGTTTTGGACAGCAACTCTGCAAAAACTTGCTCCAACCACCGAACGTCAGCAGGGTGATTGGTCACCCACTGGTGGAATCGGTCTTGCACAACCAGACAACCGTGAATTGAAACAAGGTGGTGCTCCTGAAAACTGCTTGGGTCTATTGAATCAATTCTACAATGACGGTATTAACTGGCACGACGTTGCATGCCATCACAAGAAGCCATTCGTATGCGAAGAGAACGATGCTCTCTTGAAGTATGTCCGCTATACAAATCCAAATCTTCGCGTTTAAGCGTTGAGAGCTTGCACATGGCTTTTGCAAATTTCACAAACGAACGAAATAAGAATTTTAATTTTTTTATTTTATTTGTTAATAACGAATTGGGGAGAAAAGAAAAGTTTAGAGCATACCAAAAATGATATACAATTTGTTTATGTTTTAAGTTAATCGATTTTAATTTTATTTAATTTTTTTCAATTTCCTTTTCATTGATTATAATATTTTTCTTCGACTATCACTATATTAAATTCTATTGAAGGATAAAAAAAGAAAAAAAAAAACGAAAAAGATCTTATTAGTGTAATCCAATGTTAGTGGTTCCTACATGTTCGCGATTGCTCTAAGGAGGTGGAACCATACACATAGTTATTGAATATAAATTTAATTTAAAAGAAAAAAACATAAAAATTCAAAGCATTTCGGAAAAGGAAGACATATGTACAAAGGGTATACCTTCCTTTTCTTTTTCATTGCATTAGTTTAATTTATCATAATGTTATTGTCATGTTTTTTTTTTTATATACTTAAATATAATTTATGATTTCGAAATAAAATGAGAAACGAACTAAAAACTTAAAGTGGATTTTAACTTAAAACTAAGATAAGGTGGATTGGTTAAGGAGATCGGATTTAAGGGAAGGAGTGGTGTGGTTGAAGTCAAAAACGTTAAGGTTTGTGTTTATCTTTCGTTGCCTAGGAGATGTGGTGGGTTGGTAGATAGAAGAGACGAGGGGTTCTTAGATTACGAGGGTCATTGTTGAAGAAAATAGAGAATGAAGTGACGCACATTTAACGTGACCTAAAAGAAGTCGATGAATAAAGAGAATGTCGGGTGTATCTCTGCGTTCCTCAAAGGTGTTTAGCTTAATGAGATTAAGACGGTTCGTTCGAGGGCAGACCTCGAAGAGCAAATCGAAGACAACAGCGCTGGATGGTTTCGATTATCGAGATATGCACACGATTTTTATTTTATTTTTATAATTAGCGCGCGTTTAAGGGATTATGAATACCCTTAACCAAGAGCACGGGCATTAGGGAAAATTAGAGGGGAGAACAACGATGATACGGGGACCACACTTGACTGGCATACTCAAGGAGGGGGCGAACAAAGGTAATGTAGAGAGACCTGGTCACGTAAGTATTACCTCATCCCTATGTATACGAAAATTGAGCTCCCTATCACATAAAATCCCATGGTCGCGAAGAAATTGGACCGGGAAGATTGGTTGGTTGTGCAAAATGTTGAATCGGGGAGGAGATTGATGCCACTTATGTCAAAAAGATAGTTGCGTGGGCAGGCGAGGAGGAGTTCCTGAATGCCACACTATCATTTTTGCATTGATTTGTGACTTCTAGAAAGTATCGTACATCTCAGCATTTGCTTATGCATCTTAACTGTTCCCTTTACTGTTTAGAGTATTGGCGGCTCATGTGAAGCACATGATAAAGTTGTTCGCCAAACTGTACCACTGTGGAGCCCCTTATCGTAGTCATTGTCTTCTCATCAGTAGGGGGGATTACAAAATAACGGTGTAAAATTATAAGTCAGTCATAAGACCATGGGAAATGAATTAATATCTGAGTCTTGTCAACAAGCTTATTATCAACAAGATGATCGGGGGTGTGTGTTATGAGCCAGGACAGGGAGACGGAAGCATCTTCGGTGTAGGTGAGGAGGATGAAGGCACGGTTGCACAGCTTAGCTCGTTGGATGGAGATAGTTCTTAAACTCGGCTGACTTTTTAAGGACAGAGTGGCTACGCAAGACAAAGAGCGCAAGACAGCAAATAAACAGCAGTTGAGGTGCTATCTCCTACAACATTGGCTACAGTTGTAAGATAGTTTGGGTCCAGTTTGGTGTTTAGAGAAGTACAAGGTTGATGTTTCCAACTTAGCACCTCTCTGTCTCCGAGAGCATCTAGTTCTCCATCGGACGAATCTATTTTTGCTGCCGAACAGATGCAGGATTACTTAGAGATTTCATAAATACGCTGATCTAGATGGTATAACCATAGTTCTGAAGAGTTGATTTTCCAAGGTGGCAAAACCGCTACGTAAGCGTTTCCATCTGTCCTACTCTTCTGGTCTCTTTTTGAGAAGAAAGAAAACTTCATTTGTTCAAAGTTTAACAGCAAGCTCTTTTGTTAAAAATACGTGCATATTTGTAGCGCTAATGTATCTCTTCTTCAATGGATAAGGAACTACATTTCGGCATTTAATTTAAATCGTTTTGAACAATTTCAAGTCTGCAATGCACTATTTGTTGTCTTGTACTCTCCAAGGCTATGTTTTGTCTTCAACTCTGTTTATCATTTTATGCAACTTCTAATACAATACATTCCCTTGCTGATGACAATCACGTCGTTGCTCTTCGGACGTAGAAAAGGAATGGCAACGTTTGCTAGACTCACTTAAATCTGACCTCGACAGTATAGATAATAAAATGGAGCACTACAAATGGAATGGAATTTAATGCTAAGAAAACTCAATACTGTATGTCGTCTGTCATTTAAGCGAAACCCAAACCTTGAAACACTTTTCATGAATAGTACCTGTTTAGCCGAAGCCGAAAGAATTTCCGCGTATTGGAAGTCAAAAATGCTACGAAAAATTTCTAAGTTTCCTTAATGGGATGCCAAAAATACTTTACCCCTTCTGATCTGGCTTACATTTATAAGGCATTTATTCGCCCAAAGCTTGAGAACAAAATTCAAAACTTCAAGTGGGTTACCGCCGATATTTCTAATCAAAAATAGTGTCTTCTCCAAAAATGCCAATTCATTTTGAATTTAACAACCGAGAAAACCATTTTGCAAAACCAACATCTTCTTAAGCTTCTCTCTGAGAATACCAAAACGCCTTCAATTCTATCTGTCATGTTCATCGGTCGGTAATACAGTTTAATAAAAAATATGATGGCTTGGTTTCATTTGTGTCGCAATTGTTTTTCCTTAAATAAATTCATAATAACATTCAATTATCGTACATTATCTAATTAAAACTATTTAATACTTATAGAACAAAGTGTATTACTTACTGTGAGAAAAAAAAACTATTAATTTATCTGCAAATTTGGCCGAAAACAAACCTAACCCTTAAACAATTTCACAACAATTCTCCACTGCAGTGAAAATTTTTATTTTAATAAGTTTTTCTTGTTAAAATGGTTCGACGCTGTGTAATAGAAGGTTGTGAATCAAAATCATGTCTACCTGAACATCAGGGTGTTACTTTTCATTCGTTTCCATTCGATTCGAAAAATCGAGATATTTGGATCGAAAATTGCCACCTTCCGGCTGATAAAAACATCACGAAGAATATTTTGGTGTGTTCGCGGCATTTTCGCCGCGCTGATTTTCAACCCATGAAAAGTGGAAAATATTTGTTAAAAAGCGGTGCCATACCGTCTGTGTTTCCATGGGGAAAAAACGAATCGTGTACTAGCACTTTAGGCTCGCGCCGAGTCAGCAGAGTTAGTAGTCAAGTGGTTGATGAAGCAGCGACAGCTTCTACGATTGAGGCAACAATTGCACAAATTATGGCCGAAACGGCGGAGCTAAACCGTGCTGCTGGTATAGTTCCAAAAGAATCAAAACGGAAGTCATCACGTTCAGAGGAATCTTCGTTGGGCAGTCCTCGTTCTCAGGGAAGTAAGTTAGATGTGTCGATTAGTTTCACTCCCGGTGTACGTTTGGAGGTTCAAGAGATCAATGGACAATGGCACTCGGCCAAGGTGGTTGAAGTAGACAACGATGATCGGGAAGTTTTGATAAAATTCGAGAAATCGGGCAAAAGCAAGCGAGCAGAGTCTGAAGAATGGATTCCGATGAACAGCCCTAGATTGAGGCAGAAAGCGTCAGCTAAGCCCGCACCATTGTTTGTGGCTGACGAGAAATGTTTTGCCCGTTGGACTGGATCGAAGAAGTTTCCAGCTACAGTAAAGAAAGTTCTCGGAGATGATCTGTACGAGGTTCTGTTCGAAGACGGTTTCGTGAAAACCGTCCGAGGAGGTCATATGAGTAAGATTAAGCCGTTGGTTGACGCGGTAAAGGTGAAATCCTCACCGAAAGCTCCCGCATCGCCTGATACAGCGGATAAGCCAGCAAAGACATCAAAGCCGAAGAAGACAAGAAAGGATTGGCCTCTGATTTCCATGGACACTCTGGATTTGGGTGAGTAACATTTCCGATAGGTTAACGTCTCGAATTACCAATTTTGTTTGCAGGTTCTCTGAATCTACCAGAAGTCCCTAAGGATGGCGAATGGACATGTCACTGGGTGAACGATCAGCCCATCGGCCAAGAGGGTTTCCTTCTGATTGGCGAGCACAAGAAGCCCACTGTCATTGTCGATGACTGGCGTCTACCCCCGAACTGGGTTAAGCACATGTATCAGCGGTCGAATGTGCTCGGCAAGTGGGACGTTATTCTCGTAAATCCAACTGGCAAGCGTTTCCGTTCGAAGGCCGACCTCAAACAGGCACTGGAAGATGCTGGTCAGGTGTACAACCCCGACGTGTATGACTTCAGCATTCACAGGCGACGTGCGAAGGACATTAACGCGTATGTGTACACTTCTGACTATAAACCACCACCAAGGCCAGCCACTAGCGCACTGAGCAGTCCAACGAGCAGCACAGTAGCCAGCAGCCTTCCGACGAGTTCATTTACAGAGACTCCAGTTGCTACGCCTATGCCTCCAATAGAGTTGATGACACCACCACCTCCGAAGATTAAGGAGGCAAACGTAAAGACAAAGGAAGCAAAGGAACCGAAAACAAAAGAAGTGAGTTCCCCTAAGCCAGAGGAAGCAGCATCCCCGTTATTAGAACCCTTGGAAGACGGCTATGGTAACAATTGAATACTCTGTTCGGATAAGCTGATTCTATTTTCTGAATTCTTGCAGCCTACATTGGAGGACTGAAAGTTCAAATCATTGACAACCTCTTCCGTTGTCCACAGGAGGGGTGCTACAAGAACTTCCGCAAAGAGAATCATCTGCAGATTCACGTGAAACACTATCACCAGGACTTGATCAAGTAGGCTGTGGGGAACTTTTCACTAAAAGCGATTCTAAAAATTCTTTCTCCTATTTCAGGCTCCTTGGCGCATGTCCTAATATGCAGGATCTCGCTCTGAAGAGAACTATTGGTCACCCGGAAGAACCGCAACCAAAAAACCAGATCCCCAATCAGCAGTTCTTTGCAAAAATGCATCAGCAAGACCTGCAACATTCGCGTTCCCATCGCAAGCTGAGTGTGAACACTGTGACGGGTGTTGTTACTATGTCCTCGCCGCTCCACACAACAGCACCGGATGATGTCTCGCTGTCGTCTGCTCCCGCTTCGGCTGACGAATCAATGGATTTTACTTCGTCCAAAGGAAACTCAACCTTAGACTCATCCATTCTTGGGTCCGACATATCGCTCGTAACAGCAGACACTGTGGTGAAAGTGACCGAGCCTACAGTCATAGTTGTTCCAACTTCAATGCCAGTCACTGCCCCAGAACCTCTGCTTGATAGCCCCGCTCTACCACCAGAGCCGAAGAAATCCAAAATCTCACACATTAAAAAGGCGACACATGCAGGCGCCAGGAAAAGTAACCGCCAGAGAACCACGAAGAAATATCTTACCGCTTCCACTACCACTCCGACGACACCAGTGCCGGTGTTGGCTCCAGCCTTTGATGCAAGCTTTGGGGTTAGTGATTTCGAAGAAACTCGTCATTCCTTCAATGCCACTCCGGACAAGCCAACTTCGACGAAGAAGCAGCTAAAAGCTCTCCCAGTTGTCGCAAGTGATTCGACGAACACCGCCGATGGCAGCCTCACAACCAGCAGTTTTCCAGATCCAAGTGAATCTCCGAAGTACATCAAGGAAAACGGAGAACTAATCAAAATCGTACGCATGAAGCAGGAGGAGATTATCAATTGCCTCTGTTCCTACGGTGAGGAAGATGGTCTCATGATCCAATGCGAACTCTGCCTGTGTTGGCAGCACGGAAGCTGCAACGGAATCGACAAGGAGAGCGATGTTCCCGACAAGTACGTCTGCTACATTTGTCGCAATCCACAGCGTGGTCGTGAGAGTCGCAAGTACATTCACGACCAAGACTGGATGTATGAGGGTAAATTGCCAGCCGCCAACTATCACGAGGAGAATCCCATGCACCCGGAACGCTTTGAAATTCTCAAAAAGAGTCACACTCTGTCGGGTAATCTCGTCGAACTTAAGCGCTTCCTTCATAGTCTCCAGGTAAAGATCAACATTGCCGGCAACAAGGACCACCCGAAAATGTACCTCTGGGAGAAGCGCTGGGATCCCATCCTCAAGGAAGCCACCAAAGCCGATGGTGCCAACACAAAACCAGAGGACACCGATGTCGAAATGAAAGACATCAGCAAGGAGCAGAAATCCTCAGTGGACACACAACACAAGGCGAAAAAAGGACCGCATATACCACAGCCAGAGGCGCCAATTGATCCCGTCGAGTGTCAGCATCGTCTACTAGAGCATATCAAGGTTCAACAGAGTTTGGTTATGAACAGATTGGACGACATTGAAGCCGAAGTCAATGGTTGGTATAAGTTTGACGCTCCCAAACAGTTTAAGTTGAATTTCATTTGATTTTTCTTGCAGAACTCGAAGGAATGGACAACCTTGTTGACTTGAAATCGGCCGACTTGGAGGAGGCCAAGGATATCCTGGCCACGTTCATAAAAGATCTAGAGACAATGAAGACAATTTCGAAGATCAATGCTCTGGCCAACATGAGGAATAACAATCTCATGATCATAAAGTAGTCTTAAGTTTTTTTTTTCCTCGTTTTTCACGTTCTTAATGTTTAGTTCATGTGCGTAGCTATCAGATACCTATGCCCATGTTGGTCGCCTTTATTCGAAAGAAGTATAAATGAATTATTTCATGAATTGTAAATGTTTGAATTTCATTTGTGTTTATCTCTGGGACTCTGCGGGAGGAACAACATATGGAAGTCACGCCTTTATTTGGAGTCGGAGTGGAAGTTCGTGGATATCAAAGGCAACAAGATGCAGCGCAAATCGTAGTAAATTTCAGTCGTATTACCTACCTTTACACCATAACCCAAAACACAAACCAACAGTCAACTACTAGCGCCATCATTTTCCAACACAACCACACCATTTCACTTCCATACGTCAGTTTACCATCACAAAAACTTCCATCTATCTGTCATCGAACACTTGTCTGGAAGAAAAAACTGTCAGCCGTCAGTTGACAACAACATGGCGTCTTATAAACATGCATCGCGGACGAAAATATACTGACTTCCATCGAAATTGTACCAAATTTCACTCGGGGGAACATTTTGATCGGAAACCCTACCGTCGCGTTGCGATAATCTTAAAATCGCGCAATACAATTCGCAGTTGAGATATCTTAAATAAAAGATCGCATTGTGTACAACCGGACGGATATTAAAGATTAAGCGCGCACCCAGCGGAAGTGCATTTATTTACATTTTCCCTAGGAGAGGTCTGCCTGCGTGTGCCTCTGTTTATTTTTCGCAATTTCTTTGTAAATTTAAAGCGAGTTGTGCAAATTTGCAATTCAATTAAACGCGCATTACATCCTTGTGTCAGGGTCCAGTGAATAATGAAAGTTATTGTGTAAATAAACGCTGAAAGCAGAGGCGATTATCCAAAGTTTGTGTTTTGTCCTCGAGCAAACGACGCGTATTTATTTATTTTTTTTTCGTGTAGTTTTGCTGTCTTTATCTTTTTCTGTGTGCAGTTCCAGTGGCAGACAAGTTGTAGCCAGCAGCTGTTTTCTGGGGTAAGAGGTGACAGTCTCCACCGTCTGTCTGCAGAAAAATTAACCGAAGAATAGTGCAAATGATTTCCAAAAAATTGATTCACCGAGAAAAGATTTTAATTGTTCGGAGTTTGGTGGTGTCGTTGTCGTTGTTGTCCAACTAGAGCCCTTTAGGCTGCACTGGATTGCAGTGGGCGAGCAGGCAATCTGCCTGGAGATGTCTGGTATTTTGCATGCAAAAAGGGTCGTGTTTCAAAAGGGTTGCCAAGGATGGAGTGGTTTGGGCTAGACACGAGTCGAAAGTTTGGTCATAGTGACCAGCATTTGAGTCGTGACAAAGGCGGTCCTCGTTGTCGATATTTTTGTCAAAAGGTGGAAATCAGGAAGTGTTCATATTTTGGCTGCAAGATCAAGATTGTGCCGCTTGTGGAGAGGGCAACAACACTGCAGAACATATCCTATGAGATTGTCCTGCGTTTGCTCGCTTCAGGTGGCAGATTATTGGAGCTGATGAGTGTTGGTAACCTAAGCTCCTTATCACTGAAGCTATAACAAGACTTTCTTAGACGATAAAAGCACGATAAAAGGGTTGTCCCTGTTTGTAGTACAATGGACCTGTCTTCAGCGTGGTGTTCCAACAGCCCGACAAAAAAGAAAAACCGAAATTGTTTATGAAGATCAGTGAAGTTCTGATGAAGACTTACTTATGCCCCTGGGCAACAACTCCCGTATGTTGCTGTGACCATATGGCCTTGTATTCCAGTGCTCAAACTTGAGGTGAAAGGGAGAGAGTACGCTTGGGCCGTAAGTTCGACATTACTGCATGAGACCTCTGTAGTTAGCAGTCCTGTGTTCTAGTTTCAAGAAGAAAGCAAGAGCACAGTTGATCACTGCTGCAGGACGCTAAGTTAACAGTCCAGTGCTTAGGGCTCAAGTAAAAGGAGCAAAATCACGCTTGGGGCATTAGTTGCAGCAATACGCCTCTCGTTATTGAGACTGCAATCATTGCTCTGGTCATGCTTCAAGATCAGTTATTCATACGTACTCAGGCCGTTTTCTTCCATAGGTCATGGTGGCTTTAGTTGAAGCTTCCATTTTATCCCAAAGGAAGTATTGTAGGCGTAAAGAGCTAACACGACCGGTATTGTTCAGATTTCTAGCACTAGGGGACACTGATTGTCCCTTCAACTGGCGAAGGAAGTAATTCTGTTCTGGTTTGTCTGTATGCTTGTAGGCCATGTGATTATCCTACTGAGAGCATTTCCAAGCCAGGCTTGAATTCGAGATTAATAGTGTTCTTTGCGAACTAACGTTGGTATGGTTTCAGTTTAGTTGCTTCTCATGGGGCTTCGACGTTGCTTATCAGTTCTTTCCATGTACCACAAAGAACTTGTCCGTTCCTCAGCTGTTCGGGTTAAGTTTAGCTTCTAGATCTTCCTCAAGATTTCAGAAATGATTTACTAATTTCTTGTTAAATTTTTCGAAACGAAAGACTGCCTTTTGAACCTAAATACCAAAAATAATCTCATCAAAGATGATTGGTTTACAATCCTCTGAGTCATGACAATCCGAGATCATGAAATTTATCCTCGATATGAACTTTCGTCTCATCGATTCATTCATTGTAGCTTATGTCGCTATGATATTGAAACGTTAGACGATCACTTATCGACCGCGTTTGTGAATCTGCATGCTCTGCAGTCTTCTTGTGTTTCCTTTCCTACACAGTCCATCTTCTATATCATAGTTTCGGGTTCACATTCCTAGAGTGTACCTTCAAGTGACAGTCGGTGGATATTCAGGGATCAATGCAAGACACGTGTCGTTGGTCTTCTACTCATTTTTTAAGCAAGTGATTCAAAAGTCATCCGTATGAAAGCAGAAACATCTAGCTAAGGTTGTGTGTCTATGGAATCTAGGTCATTGAAGAATCATCGAGCTGTTGTGACATAGCATTTTTTTTAGCATAGCTGTTGTAATGAGAACTCTGCTGAAATATGTTCGGGTTTGCCTTCTTGGTTGTTTTATCCCTTATGATTGTCTTTTGACGAGGGAGGTGTGATATTCACACCATCGTCTTGTGGCAAAGGTACCTCATTTCTTGCCAGTTTCTCAGCAAATTCTGTAGCTTCCAGGTGGAGTTGCTGGCACTCAGGGAGATATACCGGAACAGTAGACATAACACTAAGTTCAAATCAAACTTCAATGATAGTCGAGCTGCTATCAAGGCTTTAGATTCGTCAACCATATCCTCCAAATTTGTAGCACGATGCAGGCAGAAACTTGCTCAGTTGGGCTGTCAGTTCAAAGGGTCATGGTTTACAAAACGGCGCTGTAGTTGAAAAACGGATTAGATCTCGTAGATGTCGTTGAAGTCGTCGAAGAATGACATTTGCAGAGGATATGGAAGAGAGTTTCCTTCTTATTTTCGTTCACGCAAGTGGGGATTGTACGGAATACCTAGTTTAGCCGCATGGTCTCCAATTGGCCAATGCTCCATAGTTATCGCCATTATTTAGTGAGATCTGGGCGGGTTCTGTTGAGTAGTTCTTTTGCTTAAGTCTTATCTTTATTGGCGTAGTTGGCTAACCCCCTCCATTGGAGGTTGACCTTTTGCAGGAAGTGTGAGTTTGTCCTTAAACCGCTCCTAGCGAGATGTGGACTCTTGTCGCGTAGAGCTGAGCCCTGCTTGGCCAGGTAATCTGCACGCTCGTTCCCTTTTACGCAACTGTTCCCTAGAACCCAAAGGAGTGTAACCCAGAATCGTTAGCTCAAGCGGGAAAACTTGTTCCTGCACCAGTTTGGAGGATATGGCAGCTGAGTTGATAGCTTTGAAAGCGGCTTGGCCATCTATGAGGATAGCAATGTTTTGTTTGTGCGTTGTATCACGTCCGAGTTGCGTGCAAGCATCTCGAACTGCCAGTAGTTTCGCCTAGAAGACGCTGGCAAAAGGGCCGGCATGCGGTATGGCGTATGACGACTGCCGATATATACCTGCTGAAGTATTAACCAAGCTCTGTTGGAATCTCAAGGTATTGCCGAGCGCGTAGTATTCTGATTGGCTTTGCTATGAACGGGCCACATCTTCTTTGGTAGACACAGCTACTCTACGTTTGTCTTTTCACGGACAGCGTGAGACTATTATCTACTTGGTCTTATTAACTAAGCTCACTGTGATTGTCCCTGGCCACAAGCTGCGGGTTATGACACATCCGTTCGAGTGCTCCCACTGTTCCTCAACATTGACTGGTGCGCATCTGTCTGTCATCCAATTCTGTATTCGTAACCGAGTGTTTCCTGGTCAATTCATCAGTTTTTTCGTTCCCTTCCACTCCAAAGTGTGAAATGCCAGGTGGCAGACCAAGGAACTTAACAAAAAAGGCTGATGATTAAAACCGCGCAACTACATACATAAGTCCTCATCAGATTTTTTCTTTTAAGCAAAATGTTGGCATTCTACTCGGCAACCCTACGTCAGTCCTTAGCCCTCCTTGCATCGATTACACGTTTCTTTTCGCACATATAACAGGGGAAACAACGAACAACAATAAAACAGAAAACAATAACAATTACACACTCGAAACGATTTTGTTGGCTGATTTTTTCTTTTTTCTTTGATTTACTAGGGGTGCATGCACAGATGAGGCTCTACTCCCCACCGCAAGGAACAAAAAAAAAACGACAACAAATAGTTTCCATCTATACTGGCACTGTGCACCATCATCAGTTTACACTAAGGCTCAAGGGATGAAATCCTACGTATTGCTGCTCAATCCACTTACTCAGTCTCCTCCTCGGCAGTCAGCTCAACAGCAGCAGAAGCAACAGCAGCGAGAAACTTTAATTGGATCGAGTTAATCCTCTATACTCTGACCCCTCTGTATTCGCCCAATTTCCTAACTCCTGTTGCCTTGTCTACCTCCACTTTTCCTCACTCTCTCCCTTGCTGTCTCTTCGTGTTTTTCTCATCTAAGCCCAACGAATGTGATTTCCGTGTTTCCAACAAAAAAAAAAGAAAAAAAAGTTTAAATAGAACTCCCAATCCATCCCCTAATTCCCATTCCCCATACACAGAGTCCATTGTCCTATCCGTCTCACACCCCAAAACCCATCCCCCCTCCGCACGCGTGTGAATGTGAAATCATATCATGGTGGATATGCAAAAGAGCGTCTCGGTCCAAGTAGATAGTGATTTTGCCCTACTGTTGCCCAGCGGTGTTTACGAGATCAAGAAAATGGAACCACGCTCCAAGATCCGGACAATTATCTTGTTCTGCCTGTTTCTGGCGATCGCCGGCATCATTGGATTCGGATACTTCTGTCAAGATCAGGTGAGTGCTAGACATACTTTATTTTTATTTTTTCTTACTTTTCCATTCCATTCCGAGATACTATTTGTTATTCAACTTACTGCCGGGATGTTAATTTCGTCTTCAATTGGGCGATAAACAGAAAAGCCTATGGGGCGGGAGGTTGGCATTCCATTTGAGTTGTAAAATAAACAAAAGATGTGTGTGTTCTCTGTGGGAACAGTGTTGTGTTGTTGTGTTTTTTTTGTTGTTGTTGTATCTCCTCTGGTATGTGGCTTCAGGCTAAAGTGCCAGAGAATTATTTGGAAAAAACATGATGTGGAGTGTGTTGGGGTAATTTGGGGCAGATAACGGTTGGATACTAGACTTATTTTTTGTACGATTAGGTGGATTACCCAGTGATAGATGCTATTTGAACAGATTTGAGGGAATTACAGTGTGGAACTGGAAACACTGTTGTACGGGTGCTTGTTATAACTTGTCACTCTCTTATCGGAGTTGAACGTTGTGGTAACTGATTAGAGATTTTTTATTATTTTTTTTAAAGGGATATTTCGAAACGGGCCACTTAGTTGAATGACTTCTTGTTTAAAGTTTACGTCATTTCTAGAGGTAGAAGGAAGATTATTTATAATAGAACTGCTAAGTTCTGGGACAAAGCCGAAAGGCACCACAATTTAGCCCTGTGGGGCCTGCTATCCTGATGGAGAACAGAAAAGTACTAACGAAATCTTTCAAGACAGCATGATCCTTTGCCAGGTGTCGTTGTCTACAATCAACGGCTGGTTATGATACTTAAAACCTTTTTTTTTTTTTGCTTAGGGGTTTTTGGAGGACGAGAAACATTTCCGTTCTGTGAGACCACATTTACAATGTGACACCATCCACTTCGGGATCGCTTTTCCATATCTCTTTCCTGTTGCGCGTTTACTCTTTCTTGCTGGTTAGGCTTTCATCAGGCTAATAGAAACTGGGTAGTAGTTCACTGCACCCTGTTCTCGTTTCTTTTAATGAGTAACGTTTGTAATAAGGCTTGCGCTGCGGTCCATTGGTCTCTGGCTTGATGAGCTCTTCTGCCTCCTTTGTTGCCTCTTCCACTTCTGTATTTTTGTCGCAGACGTGCTTTTTCTCGACCTTAAGGAGATCAATAGGGCTCACTCCCGCGACGACGCGACGGTAGGAACTTGCAACTTGCAGAACTCAGTGTCTCTGTGCTGCGGCCATTAGTCTGGGTCGGCCCATATCTCACAATCATTAAGGAGGGTTGCGTTGGAAATTGTCATTAAAAGCCCTGTTCCTGGTCGCAGGACCACATGTTTTTGCCATTAATCTCTTCAGTGTCGTTGTGACCTTCACAGCTTGTTCAGATGTAGACGATATCTTTTGCACGAAAGTGAGTCTCGTATTAAGAGCTAGTCGCCGCCTTCTGGTTGGTTATCACCTTAGGCGCGATTTGATCGAGGATAGTCAGAATCCACTTCCTAGCCAGTCGGGGAACTACATCAGTCTTTTCTGTGGCCAGTCCTAGACCATATTCTTCCATCCACAGATGTACCCGTCTCATGATTTGGCAGGGATATCGATTCTGCTCAGTGTAGCAGTCTTCAAATGTATCTCAGGTTCCAGTGTTGCCACTGTAAAATTTGAAAAAAGTATCAAAAAATGTTCGCAGGGTCTAAAAAAGGATCGTGTATGGGATGATGAGCCTCAATAGCTGGGATTCGGTTAAATGATTGCTCGTGAGTCGAAAAGTTGGAATAAAAAAAGCCTAGTTTCACCTAAGGTTCTTATCCGTCAGTCAAAAGAAATCCAATGGAAACGCTTTTTAGTTGAGACAAGTATCCCATACCATACGGCCAAACTTGGTATCCCATACAATCCCCACTTTCTTAGTTGGGGAAACGAAAGTGAGAAAGAAATTCTCGACCACTTCCTCTCCAAATGTCCGGCACTAGTACAACCTTCTTCGACGACCTTAACGACATCTCGGGTAAAGGTAAACGAGATCTTATCCACAGGTTGGATCTAGGCATCAACTGTCTCACATTCTCAATAACGCACATCATCAACCAGGTCACACAAGTCGTGGTAACAAAAGGGCACATCCTTGTGCTACTTGGGTTCATGTTGAACCCTCACCTCTACCAACCTACGTCTCACAATGTGTTCAGTGAGGCAAGAAATGTCATCTGTAATGACAGATCTGACAGCCAATTTCTCCTCTAACAGAACTTCCCATTTTTTGTGTGCACAAAATGACGTTTGCTTTGGCTTACGGCTCGGCTCGTTAGGATAAAACGGTCCCGAAGTTCACTACTTTGGTAAAAAAGGGTCCATTCGCAGAAAAGTGTTGCCGTGGTAGTCTGGCAGTCAAAAAAGTGACCCAACCACCACCACACTTCTTGGTTTGTCAGACATTCCATGCGGAGATTTGTCATTCGTTGAATCATTACTTTCCTTTCCCACGAAAATTACGACTACATTATCACTTAACAATAAACTTCCAAATTCCAAATGCATCGCATTACTAAAACGGGCCACCCGGCTTCCATTTCCCTCAGCTTCACACCATAGACCTTTCATTGTGTATTAAAAAAATAAAATAAAAAACCCAATTATTCGTATCGAACCATAACACTTTGAGTGTCCATTGGAAGACATCAATCTAAAGGTGTCAAACCTTTCTTTAAACAAGTTAGCACCGAATTAGACATCATTTGAACTGTGAACGAAAATAATTAGATACGCAAACTTTTATAGATTTGCCGTGTCTAGAAACTAGATGTGAAAACAAGTTAAAAGCCGTCTTGTAGTCCAAAAAAGATGGACTCCAGTCGATTTACGACCGGACACGGGATTTCACGGCGATTTTTTCTTTCTTTTTTTTGTTTCTCCCTTTATGTAGAAATCAATTAAAAGAAAAGAAAAAAAAACTTTTATTGCCTTTGTAGCCTTTTGTTGTAGAAATATTTTTTATTTTAATCTTTTAGCCCCTCAAGGATTGGTGAGATCCATGTTAACGATAACACAAGAACAACGTGATTATTTGACACGCGACGACGTTTCAAACTTACAACTCGGTTTGGCCCCAAAAAAAGGATTAAAAATAAAAAGTTCGAAACAATAAAAGACGCAGCGAAAGAAAGGGCAAAGAAGAGAAGACGTAAAAGTATTGTTAACAACTTACAAGAAAACAATTTAAGTTTACTCATGTTACTTTCGTATACGAAACCCCTTCTTAGCCAAGTCAGGTGTAAACAAATCAATTACTTGGCACATTTACCAAGCCAAAACACACACAATGTAATCGAGGAGCAAGGGCTCTCTTTAACGGAAAATTGAGGAAACAATGACCACAAACGATTTAAAGGTTTTTTTTTTTTTGTTGGACGGGGAAAAACATATGTTTTGTGTTCTCATCAAAGATGTCTTCAGTCCTATATCTGAAGCCGTTGTAAAAGTGCTTGAAAAGCATTTTATTTCTTCGGCCATCTTGAGTGAGATGTCATTTTAGGAGTTCCGTGTCCGTGTCTGTATGGAGACTGCTTGTGGGCTTTTATGTCTTTGGAGTCATACAATACTTTATTTTGCGTGGAAAGGACTTCATGAAACTTACATGACGTCTTTTAGGGTTGGTTCGCCGCAAGGTGAAGTCCATTTGGGTATAATTATAGCCCTAAGCGCTATAACATCGAATCATATGTAAGTGTACCTCTGGTGGTAGTTTGGTGCTGCAAGCTCGTTAATAAATAATTGAACTTGAACTTGGATGTGTGATATGATACACATGGAGCAGGTCATGGGTTTCGTTGACATATTCGGAGCTTTTGTGAAAAAATTAAGACTTTTTCAATAAATGAGTCGAGAGGAGGAAGTTGTATGCGTAAGTAGGAAGGGCATGTGAAACTGGAGGCACGTATAGTTAACGATCGAGCTGATTGAAGACGCTTCTAATCTTTCTTTTGTTTCGATGAGTGTAGACGAATGAAGTTTGATAATACAGTGTTCCTACTGTTTCTTTGTTTATTCTTCAATAAAGATAGTTACTCGAGATATCGTTGTGTGTTGGTATCAGTAAACAAAGGCTGACAAAGTTCTAAGAAAGTTGTTCTTATCAAAAATCCATCAATTTATAGAATTTATGACCCGAGAATTCAAAGATCTTTAACATTTTTAGAACGACAGCTATAATCCGAAGCGATTGATTGTGGTTGGAATCGTTGGTGACCCCAGAATCTTTTGTCTTAGCTTTGCTGTTACAGGGTGGTGACAGAGAGAGGGTTTTATGTCTTTCTACTCTGCGATCGTCAAATCCACGTTGCCATGCAGCGGACCAGTGCGATGAGAACAACACCAATAGCGGGGATGAAAACAATTTTTAACCTTGTGCCTCTGGACCTCTACATATAAGAAGCCACAGCGAAGAGTGCTCTTAGATTCTAGCCAGTCAAAACACAGGAGACTGCATTGGTATAGACATGCCCAAATACTAACTCAACGAATTGGCTAACACCAGCATAGGCAGTCTCCAGGGCTGCATCGTAAGCTCTGGCTGGTTCTTCGGGTAGTTTTCTGGAGGAAATTACAGTTCCATGTGGTAACCTAACCTAAGCAACTGTCTGGGGACTATTTTCAACTCGCACTACACTATCTCGTACTTGGGCTTAAAAATACCTTTTTCATGGGTCTTTCCAAGCAGAAAACAGTAGGAAAACAATGGAATTTCCAATGAGTCCAAATCCATCTATACCGATGGCTCTTATTTTTTTGAGGAGGTAGGACTAAGCAGCTCCCAGATCACACGAGTGTTTCCTAATAGTGACAAAAGCCGCCCAATTAGTGTCAGTGCCAATCATATCTCGGGATGCTTCTACGATTTACATTGACAGCCAGATGGCTGCTGCGCAGATAGGGTCGAAGCTTGTAAAGTATTGTCGCTTAGGGGTCTTGGTATGCAGCACAATTTAAAACAGTGTTTGGTCCCTGTTCAGCTGATGAATTACCTAGAAACAGTTCAGCTCTTGACCGCGAGCAAACAGACGATAACCGTGGCCAAAATTGCCCAAACCACGGACCAACAAGCTTCTACAAAAAGACAGGAAGTCGCTGTTAAGCTGGTAGGGGTGCTCACCGGTCACAACAAGCTTTGATTTCATACATCTAAACGATGATGGCAAATGGCAGGAGATGAGGAGATTCAGGAGGACACAGTCTATTTTCCTTGCCATTGCTCAAGCTTCTGTTAAATTCTTCTTCGATCTTCACATCGACGAACTGTTTAATGGTTCAATATCTTACTTACTTAAGGTGGCGCTCCAGTCCGGGGTGGACCTGGCTCTCAACTAACAAGCGTCTCCAGCCAGCTCGATCTTTAGCTAGGTGCTTCCAGTTTCGGACACTTAGTTGATTGAAGGTCCTTCCACTTGCGTACACCACCTAGATAGGTAGAGGAGATGCATGTTGTTGAAGGTCGGTGAGACAGTCGGTGCTTCGATCTAACCTGTGCAATTTAGAAAACGGCCACCTAAGTCGCTGTCTTCCCAGACTACGCCGTCTCTTGGGGGTGGATTCGGAGATTTTCCAGGCCGGACCTGTGTAGAGTGTGATATTATGTTGGAGGCAAGCTGCTTAGAACTGTCAGGATCGTTGAGATCGATACAAATGGTAGTCCTTTCAACATTAGACATATTTTGTGAAAGCTTGACAGTGAAAAGCGACGGGAGCTTGACGATGCTGCTTATGTATGTTCAGCGTCCCTCAGTGTCTCAATTATTGTCTCAACCTAGATCTAAAGTGGTTGCACGTCACAAGTCCCACTTGCATTCATTTGCAATCCAACGAAACCACGTGCTTCGAGGCTATCTCTGACGCAATACATGAACCATGTGACTTCGTTCCAACGGACAGTAATACAAAAAAATCATGGATTTCAGACACAACCATCTTTTTCTTTGTTTTTTCTTTAATGAAATTTATTTTACGATATTAATTTGCGAATCACATATTCCTCTGACATAAAACCATCAAACTGACGAAAATTGCAAAAAAAATATTTAAAAATAAAAACCAATAAACAACGCGACATATATTCCCACACAGACCCCAGAAATTCGAATAAAAAAAAAGCGTCAAGCGTCTAGAAGCCACGCATTCTGTTTTATATCATCTCTCTCTTTCTCTTGATGTGTCACTTCACGTCAATTGTGTGTTCCTTTTAATTGATCGTAAAGCGAAATTGAATGTCAAGAGTTCAGCAGCGGCGGCGGCGGTGGCGTTCCGATGTCTTAAATTCGGCTTGGACCGGTTTTTTTTTTTTGCAACACAAGTGAGCCGCGCCTCACGCCTCTGGAAAGGCCACAGCACAATCAAAAGATTACCGAGGCAATAAATTAGAATAATTTGTGCAAAAAAAAAAGAACAACAAATTGTTTGTTTACGAGTTCGAATAGATGAATTGCGGTTTAGCGGTTCATTATGTCATTGACTATGAATTCCAAAAATGTTAATTTTGAATAACCTAGCATAAACCCGTGTGCTAAAATTAAGGCAAAGTACTAATTTCTCGATAAAAGATAGGAGAATGTTATGACGGAGATGGTGCACACAGGGTGGTAGGAATATTATGCTAATCAAGTGTCAATTTAAAATTTATGTCAAAATTGACAATTTAAACGTCAAAATGTATTTTTTACACTCAAAATGTCATATTAATGCAAGGGAAGATGAAAATTGTGTGTAAAATGCATGTAAAAAGTTTAGCGATGCCACCTAACATTCGGTTTTATCAACTAAGTGAACCGATACAGTGTCCGGTAATGGCCGTTTCGTCTACTCTGACAAATGGCTTCCAGTTACCATATGCTACTGTTTGAAGGCGTCTTTTTTGTTAGTTCGAAGTAGTCCTCTGAGAAGAAGTACACTTAGATCAAAAGTAGGTCCATCGTGATATCACTGCGAGTACTAGGGTTAGACGCCCGTCTACGGCTGGAACCTCTTAGGTTTCCCAACGTAGTAGTTTAGATCGGCCGTGAAAGAAGTATCCTTGAGCGGAGGAAGTGCACAATAGATTCTTCCTCTACCTAGTCTCTGCAGCTCCTGTAGAAATCATTGCTGAGCATGACTGCCTAGGATGCAGTGCCCTGTTAGGGCGTTAGTTACTTTCGATAGATGGTCTCTTTTTAGTCGAAGTAATGCTTCTGACTTCTTAGGATCGGCGATAGAGTAGATTAGCCATCTATGCTTTGCTTTCGACTGAGCATCGATGTGAATCAGGTGTTTAAAAAACGACATAGACGCCTCAGACTTTCCTGTAATGTCCCTGTGACCTGGAACCGAATAGAGTGTGGTATTATGCTGGTGGTAATCTGCTTAGAGGTGCCGGTATCGATGTGATCAACACAAACGGTAGTCCTTCCTGCATTCGACATATTTTGTGAAAGCTTGACAGTGAAAAGCGACGGGAGCTTAGCTTTACGATGCTGCATATGTATGTTCAGCGCCTGGTGGAACACATCGTGAATGCGAGTATAGGCAGTCAATCTCACTCTTAACCCAGATATCTGGTCGGTCGCTGCTGAACACAAGCTCGTGCTGCATAGCTATGTCGAATGCCAGAGAAGTAGATGATTGTGGCTTTAAGGCCATTTTCTCCCGGTTACTGACAAATGAGTGGTGGAATATGTCGAAACCCCAAAGCCCCCATCACTCGTGAGCCCAAACCAAACACTGGAGGTGTGCAGCGGACGTGGCGCACTCAATTCACTTAGACAGGGACGGGGAAGAGACATTTGTCAGTTCGTCACACATTTGCACCTAGATGAGCGAAGCAGTAGTGTGTGGATTGGGCTTGAGAATGCAAGAGAAAGTAATAGGGGTAGAGCTCGTCGCTTAAGATATCAAAGAAAAAAGTCGACGAACTGGCTTAAAGCGGGTGTGGTTGGTATGAATTCTTCGCAAGTCCTTATCAAGACTAATGCGCCCCTGTATGAGGCTGATTGGTTGAAGCTCTGTTTCACCCCGAACTTTTCTTGAGTCCTGGAATCAAACTTGAAAGTATATACAAGTGTCTACTTGCGAACTTTCAAAGTTCTTGTCTAAATCAGAGACTGAAACCGCGGACGGGATGTAAAAGAAGATCTGTACCGTGGCTGACGTTTGTTAAACGCTGCCAACTTCACTTGCTATAATCATCAACTTTAACTTTCACTGTCAAATTTTGTTTCGTCAATCAGCATCTAGATGGAGGTATTTGCTTCACACCAAACAAACCATTTGAACTCACCCTGTACAGTGTACAATTGCTCGTATCTTGGGTGTGAAAATTGAGTTCAACACTTTCACAGAATCATTTGGCTTGAAAAAAAAAACGGTAAACAAAGCCCCAATTGCAAAGACAAGTGGTGCTTCTCCACCACAGTTGGGAGCTAACTATCTACTAGCCTTATCACCCCGAAACAGTTATCAGTTTGGCAATAAACATTGCAGTAAAATGTACACGCCAACAATTGCGGTCCCCACCTGCGGGACTATAACTTCTAAGTAAATACTTGTGTTCGTACTCGTACCCGTTACTCGTAGTCTCGCTTCAGATATCTCAGTTGGATTGGATTTTGTTTTACTTTCGCATTTGTATCTGCGTTGTGTTTACTTTTGAAGCAGAAACTTTTGCGAGAGAGACACAAACCCATCCACAGACACCCCCATAGACAAGCGGGCGGGTTTTGCTTTTGGGGCTTTAAAACCGCCCCCCAGCTGTGTACAAAATTAAAATGACAAGTTTTTGGCGGCAGCGGCGACGATAGCAACGGCTGTGATAGTCGTTCCACTTGTATCCACAGAACGTTTTGGGTTTAACTTCCTCAAGTTGGATTGGTTTGGAGTTGATAGCCACAAGATTGGGATGAGAAAGGAGCATGCTATGACATGCTGCGAATGTCATAAATCAGGCTTAAAACTTTGATAATTGAAGGGTAGTTCGGGATTCTCTCGGGAATCGAAGGTACATCGGATAGTGTGTGTTTCGTAAATATTTTGATTTGAACTTGAAAGCTGAGAATAGGGAATTGTGATTTATTGTGGGGGCTGGGTAATAAACCCCGTCGATAACAATTAGAGGGGCGGCCGGCTGCGATATCAAAGAGTACTTCGCGGTGGGTCTGGTTAATGTAAACATTTATGCAGAAGGGCCACTCTAACGAATTGGGAGGTCAAACTGGAAATTAAAGGAGATGCTTGAGAGGAGTTAATTGGTTCAACAATGTTGTTGAAGAGTTCATCATGTCGTTGGAAGTGAGCATTTAATAACCAGATGACACAAGATACAGTCACTTTAAACTCTTCAACGATGGATACAAATTAATCAGATGGTGGTTGGAGATGCTGCTCAAGGAGAATGTAGGAGTGAAAGGATTGCAAAGTTTTTGAAGTGGATTTCGGGTTTCAAGGCACAATGTTGTGTGGTTGATACTCATTGCTTAAGAGTCGGTGTGGGTCGGAAATTTGACTGAAGTCGGGGAAAAAATAAGAAAAAAACTCCTAAAATCGTACTTAAGACATGACATTCTGCTTTCGTCCTTTCTTTCAGCTCTAGCAGCAGCTTGTTGTCAAAAATTCTTCTTGGTTCTGATCCCTGCTGGACTCTGTATGTAGATGTATTGCCGAATAATCTTCCATTGCCTGACGTATGCATGCATCTGAGGGGCGGCTTCATCTTTCAATCACTTGTAAAGGGCATTCTTACAGCAGTCTTGATGTGTTGGTTTCCGGTCTTCTTGGAAAACTGCAGTCCTCGTTCGGTGACGATCCTTTTTAGCAGTCGAAAAGAGCAGATCCCCTCGTTTAGAGTACTGAAAACCTCTTTATTGTTCGTAGGTCTAACGACTGGTGTATGTACTTGGTAAAATTGTCGTCCAAGGGAAGGACATTCCCACGATGATCTGGGTGTATGGTGTCGAATTGAAGACGAGTGTGTTCTTAAGTGTGCAACCCCCCCTTCAATCTCTCTGATTTCTAAATTACACTGCGGCGCCATTCAAGGCATCACTTAATAATGTAGGTAGCTCCTGGTGAAGCTTCCCATCCTGTGAAAGCTAAAAGACTCCCTAATCTTTTCAAGAGCCTTCTCATCGATAGAGTGTCGAAACATTAATTGTGTCACAGTTTAAGGATCCTCCATCTTATCGCCTGTGAAAACCTTCATCTCTCCGCATCATCCACAGGCGATACCCTCTGATAGTTGTTAGATACTTCGTTGACATCATCTCAGTCGTTTCCAGTGTGGAGGTCATGCCCTGCAGCTTCTAGTACTGTCAGTACTGTTTTGGACATAAACATAGACGCCTCTTCGACTTCATGCTTCCTTTTCCCTATGCTGTCGACTTAAAGCATAGGAACCCATATTTACACATGTTCAATTCCATAGACAACGCAAGCGTTTGTCCTTTTCGATCCCATGCATGTTGCTGATTGCTTTCCGGGCTAAGCAGCCTTATAACCGCGATAGCTTGGTTCACATAACAAAGGTTTTGGCCTTCCTTTTCGTCTTGAATCTAACAGCTGTGATTCGTATATCCACTTGGTTGAAGCATTGTTGTCCATTCGCTCAGCCATCGTCTTGTAGAGTACAAAACGATGAATGTTCTCATACGCGCCAGGCATGGTGCGTTTCGATATGAAATTCGTTGATCTTTTGAAAAACTGATCTATAATCGATGTGCCGGGCCAGAAGTTACACAGGGATGTGTCGATTTTTTGTAGTGACAAACGGCTAAGGACGTTCATACAGTACTCTGGACGGGATCTTGTATGCTATTCCTCTGTTGTTGTCGCCCGATCGTTCGTTCTCAAGGTGCACGGCGAATTGGATGCTTCTGGCCGCGTAAAAGCATTGAAAAACGTTCGGACAGCAAGACAACTTTGAAACTATGCCATGGGGACCAGTTTATGTCGAAGGAAACGAAAATCTTACGTTGAAGCATTGGGAAGACCCAGCCCTTTTTTGGTAAAAAGAACGAACTACAGATGGCTGTGTGCAGAGCTTTCAGATGTCCCCTGTGTGATACAGACCGTTTCCTGGTAGTCCTTGCGATCGAGTTGCTAGACACAGTTTTGAAGCCCTGTAAGAAAAAAACCATACGTGTTCCAACCAAATTCTGCGCCAGATCACAAAGCCAAACTCCAATCATCTGGCTATCGAACGCACTAGACCTTGTGTGGGTCATACTTGAACATAAAACAAACAAATATCCCCACAATGCCCCCATTAAGCTGTAAAAGATGCCATTGTCCAAGTAATGGCCAACTTCAGCAAGGACTCACGTTTCTGGCCACGAATTGAGATCGTGATCGATACTGAAGGTGGTTTCATTGAATGAATATGGATGGGCTACAGCTGATCACCACGTTTTAACTAGACGATGTATCTTCCTTGTCCCGGTGATTAAATGTAAGCAACGTGGCTGCCTATGTTTATGATCACGGAAAGCCCCTTATTCAGACCGGATTCACATTCCTTTCGATTTTTTTTTCAAACACTTCGCATTCCATATCGTTTGCACTTTATGGACTCTCCCTTACGATTATAAATCCCGCGTTTAATCGGCGTAGGAACATCGTTTACATTCTCATAAATCGCACCCCATCCAGTGCGTGCAGCCATTATACTCGTGTCTGAAACTACCCCTAATCGTCATAACACACAATTTCAAAATAAATCGTATAAACAATTCACTTCAACCCAGAGTGGTGCCCTCTATCAACATCTGATAAATTTCGCACTGGCCAATTGGCTATACAACAACGTGTGTCCATGTCCACAAATCTGTAAGAAGAACATTAATTCCTGGATCAACAAACTAGAACCCACCACCACCACTCTCGACAAAAACATATAAACAATCGGCTAGCAAAGCGCATGCAAAGTGCGTGCTCACCACTCATAAACAATGACAAGAACAAGGGAAGCCCGATGGCTAACATCTGCTCGGCATGCACGACTAAATGTCCGGGAATTCTATAATAGTCTCGCTCCTTCTAATATCCCTTTTCTTTAGTTGAACAGAAAGGGCGGAAAGAAGAGAACAAAAAATAAAACAGTAAACGAGAATTTCTAAGATAAATTGCCACCATATGCACAGATGCGCGAGTTATGTTAGGGGTTAATATGTTATTCAAAAAAAACCAAAATTATACCACGTTATAAAAGATCTTTATTGGTTGACTGCAGAAATTAGAGTGATTACATTTTTATCTCTACCTTAACACGATGGTTCGTTTGCAAAGGTGATTCTATGAACTTGAAATGAGGCCGGAAGCCCAGCAGACGCTGACTCAAGTTCATACGATCACCTGTGCATTACAATATGTGTTTCTGCTGATTAAGCTCATTGCAGCCGGCGTGTGTTGCCGGTGTCGTTGTTCCACGATGATCGGATTTGCGAAATATGTGTCTCTGCTGATGTTGCGGCTTGTGGGTGTCGTCTGTTGTGGGAGCGACGGGGGAACCGGTGGCTACCGTAACTCCTCCCCCCTTAGGTAGAGCGACGGCCACAGTGACGTCAGTGGGGCTGGAGCGAAAGACTGGAGAGTCGGATGTTGTTCAACTTGAGCCTTGTTCTTTCTGATGGTGATGATGGTGGTTATGATGATGATGATGAGGATGATAGCGATTGCGACTGATGATGATGTCGTTATGTGGTGAAGGACTTCAGTTTTGACGTATAAGTTGGATAGTTTTGACTCTGTCCGGAAGTTGTATTCTTTAAGTTTTTGTAGGCTTAGGACTTCTGTTGTGGAGTTGGCTTCAATGGTGCTACTTGGTGGTGGTGGAATATGTATGTTGTCCCAGAAGATGTCGGGGCTGTTTTGATAGGCCACGCCGTTGACCTCAATGTTGCAACTTTTGAAGCGGAGGAGCGCTGTTCCCTCGATTGTTGAGACTTTGGTACTGCAAGTAGAATTTATTAATATTTTTGGTACATTTATAAATAAGATGAAATTAGGCTCTGGTTGTGTGATCTCTTCTATTTTCCCAGCGTCACTGAATGGACAATTGGCTGCTTCATTATTCATCAGCTTTCCTATGCATTGAGAGTTCTTGATGTCTTCTTGGTGATTTGGTTGTGTGCAATAATATGTTCCCTCTACCTTGGGGCAACGCGTGTCAAAGTGTTGTATGCTATTTTCATTAATGCTTATATATGGTTTTGTTACAATCAGTTTTGTGTCATTTATTGGGAGGGGAATAATATGGTAGAAGGAATATTTTTGGGGTGAAATGTTGGGTATGCGTACATTGAATATAATGTTTGTGTTATTGTAATATGCTTGTAACCCTAAAAATTCATAGATTTGTTCTGTTGCTTCGATTTTAATATTTTGTTTATTTAATCTGTTTTCTATGTTTTGTAACTCGTTTGTGTTTAGCAAGAATTTAGGTATTATATTTAGTTTACTTAGGATCACTGCCTCTGCAATGTCCGATATGTGGTTGGTTAGTAAGTCAATATTAAAATTTATTTGGTTAAGGTACTGCGTTTCAATTAGTATGTGGTGTTCTCTTTTGACAATGTTATGTGTTTTTTCTAAAAATGCTTCTATTTTACTCTGTTCTTTATTAATATGGGATGTAATATTTTTGAATCTCTCTATTGTTTGAAAGTTTATTTTATGCTGAGTTAGTGCATTGTTAGTAAAGTTGTTTAGGTTAGAGTTTAAGCGTTCTATTTCATCGTTAATATTTTGTGCGTCTTGAGCGTCCATATTCCCTGTGATTACTTTGATAACTGATCCAAGTCCGTTAATTAGACCTCGTTTATTTCTTTTAATAGGGTAAACTGTTAGTAATTTCTTTTCGAGTTCTTTCAATTTGAGTCTTGTTACGTGGACAGAGTTAGTAAGTGTTGCCCGTTTTTCGAAAAGATCAAGTGTACTGCCGATTTCTTGGATGTTAGTCTTATAGTCTTCGAGGTTGACGATATGGATCAAGTTATCGTGGCTATTGATAGTTCTAGAGGGTCCTAGTCGAAGGGAAAGTATTCCGCGGTTTTTTGGAAGGTTGAATACTTCCATTAGTTGAGTGGATATGAGTGGGAAACTGGAAAGAGGGAGTTGGAGTTACAATGGGGTTGGGTGCAGTGTTCTGTTTTATTAGAACGATTTAATACTAAGTAAAAGTGGATAGTCTCATAATCATATTCCGTGATTATACTACCTTGTTACATTCATATGCCGTGAATGTATTATAATTATATTAATCTTATATAAATATATATATTTTTTTCTTTTTTTTTTTTTGTAAATGTGGGTAGCCTCATAATCATATTCCGTGATTATACTACCTTGTTACATTCATATGCCGTGAATGTATTATAATTATATTAATCTTATATAAATATATATATGTTTTTTTTCTTTTTTTTTTTGTAAATGTGGGTAGCCTCATAATCATATTCCGTGATTATACTACCTTGTTACATTCATATGCCGTGAATGTATTATAATTATATTAATCTTATAGTTACATACATATACTCATTGTGTTACGATTTTCTTTCTTTTCGCAGTTCTTCTTAATTTGCTCTTATGAATTTTTCTGTTTTTCTTTGTTAAAATTGTAAATTTACTATTTTTGTTCACTAAGTGTTTTGAAAATCTGGGTGTAAGTTTGTTTCGCCTAGCCTCCTTCCTGAAGACGACTTCGTTCTCCTTGATCTCTTCTGGTTCTTCTCTAGATATGTTTAGGTTCTGAATTCTTCCAGTAGTTATATTTTCGACTTTTTCTTGAATTTTAGGGTATAGTTCGTTAAGAAACTCGTTTAACTTTGAGAGGTACTCATGTTCATTGGAGAAATTCAAGGTTTTGCTAAATTTGTATGGCCTGCCAAAGAAGAGTTCGTAGGGAGTGTGCTTTGTGGCAGAGTGGATAGCATTATTGTATGTGATGAAAGATTCGGATAGGATTTCTTCGTGGTCTGTTGTGAATTTTAGTTCTTTCCTTTTGGAAAGGATTAGCCTGTAGATTTCCGTTAAGGTCGAATGGAGTCTCTCCACTGGGGAATTACTACTAGTTTGCTGAAAGGATGTGAAGTGAAGGGTTATGTTGTGCTGTTTGCAAAAATCTTGAAAAATGTTTGCAATGAACTCAGAGCCTTGGTCACACACAATCTTCTTGGGTATACCATAAAGACTGATGTAATTCTTTAGGTGTTTTAGAATGGTGATGCTGCTTCTACACGTTAGAGTGTATCCGCAGGCGAAGCGGGAGAATTTGTCTATTAGGGTAAGAACTTGATTATGGTTTATGCTATAAATATCAATATGAAGGATTTCTAGAGGTTTTAATGGAGTTTCAGGTTTGAGATATTGTGGCTTGGGAGGATTTCTATCATATTTGAGCAGTTTACATTTTTCGCAGTTGTTAAGGGTCTTCGTAATTTTGGTTTTCATATTTGGGAAGTAAACCTCGCGTTTCAAATGAAGGTGAGTTTCGTTTATACCCCTATGGTTTGAACGCTCGTGATAATCACGTATGGTTTTCTCCTGTTCGTCTTCCTGTCTTATGTCGGTTAGAACTTCTGAACATCGAACGATACGAAATATTTTGCTTTGGGAGAAGAATTTTGAAAAGGTGGATTGTACAAGTACGAAAATTTCATCAGTAGTGTAAATAGCGGTTAGTTTGTTAGGTGGAAAGAAATTTTTAAAGATATCGATCATTGAGTCTTCATTGAAAGTTGCTCTTCGTATTACTCTTCTTTGTTTGTTTTTAAAGATGGTTTCTGTTGTCATTGGGCATCCCTTGTCGTTCATCTCTAGTATGACTTGAATGTTAAAGTTGTTTAGGGGTGTTTCAGATATGGGTATTCCATCCCTGGAGTCCTCTTGGGCACTGTGTACTGTGCTAAGGTCTTCGTCGTTATTAAAGATTTCTTGTACCTTTTCGTCTGGGTTAATGATTTTAATGCGACTTAGGGCATCCGCATTAGTGTTTGCTTTTCCTTTCTTATAAATGATCTCATAGTCAAACTCTTCTAATTTGAGACGCCACCTCACGAGCTTCGAGTTTGGTTCTTTAAGGCTCATGAGCCAGGTCAGAGGTCTATGGTCTGTCACTATTCGAAATTTCCTTCCGAATAGATACGGCCGAAAGTATCGTGTGGCCCAGACAATGGCCAAGAGTTCTTTTTCTATTGTGGAATAATTGCATTCGCTAGTGGAAAGGGTTCGGCTAGCGAAGCAAATTGGTTTGTCATTTCCTATATTACCCTGCGATAGGACGGCTCCTAATGCACAATTGCTGGCATCTGTTGTAAGAACAAATGGTTTAGTGAAATCTGGGTATTGTAGGATCGGGTCGTTAATCAATAAGTTTTTGCAGGTCTCGAAGGCGTCTATATAACTTTGATCTATTTTAATTCCTGCTCCCTTTTTCAGGCAGTTTGTTAATGGTTTTGTAAGTTTGGCCAAATCTTTTATGAACTTCCTGTAGTATCCGATCAACCCTAAAAATCCTTTGATTTCCGTGCGGGTTTTTGGGATAGGAAAGTTTTTGATGGCGTGAATTTTCGCGGGGTTGGGTTTAATCCCCTCGGGAGTTATAATATGTCCCAAGAAAGCAATTTCTTTTTGTAGAAATTCACATTTGTCCATTTGGATTTTGAAGTTGGACTCTCGTAATTTGTCGAAGACCAGTCTTATGCTTTTAAGATGTTCTTGGAGTGAGGTGGAGTAGATGATTATATCATCTAGATAGACGAGGCAAATTTTTCCCGTCAAGTCTTTGAGTACATTGTCCATTACGCGTTGGAAGGTTGATGGAGCGTTTTTTAAACCGAAGGGCATTCTGAGGTACTCATAATGCCCTCCTTCGATGGTAAATGCTGTTTTTGGAACATGTTGACGGTCCATCTCGATCTGGTGGAACCCACTCGCCAGATCGAGGGTGGTGAAGTATAGACACTTCCCTAATTTATCTAGAATTTCACTAATGTTGGGTAATGGATAACGGTCAGATATCGTTTTTTCGTTGACCTTTCTATAGTCAATGACCAGTCTCCACTTTTGCTTTCCGCTGGCGTCCTGTTTTTTTGGAACGATCCAGACAGGAGAGCTCCATGGAGAGTAGCTATGACGTATTATACCTTGGTTCAACATTTTGGAAATTTGCTCTTGCACCTCTTTTTTATGTACGTATGGGTACCTATAGGACTTTGTGTAAAGTGGGGCATCATCGGTTGTGTTGATGCGATGCTTTACTTGGTTCGTAAATGTTAACGGTTCTCCTTCTATATATATAATATCACTGTATTCTGTGCAAATCTTAAGAATTTCTTTTCGCTCCTCAGGGTTTAAATGGTCGGTTCGAATAAGGTTAGAAATATTTTTTGGGGGCATTTGTTCCTGTGTCTCTTCATTGAAATTGTGTATTTCAATAAAATCTGTAGATTCGTATTGCTCCGCGTTAAGGGGTTCTTCCAATATTATATTTTGGGCGTCCTTGGAGTAATTTACGAGTTCTACGGTACTAAAGCCGTTTTCGGCGTTGTATAGTCCTTCCGTAACGTGCAGGTCTGGTTTTAGTTCGACTGAGGCAACATATACACTACCGTTATTTTGTTTGATGGGGAGTTTCGCGAGAATTTTGCTATTACCGGGGATAGTTATTTTGCCAGAAGAATAATTGGGTTTGAGCTCAATGTTAGTAGTGGAGTTTTTTGTGATTAGGATTTGGTTTCCAAGGTCGATTTTAGCGTTAAGCGTTAAAAGGGCATCTAGGCCTAGGAGGCCATCGAAAAAGTTATGGAACTTAAAAATTAGGAATCTTAAGGATCCTGTTTGGTTGAATTCCTCGAAAATCGGAAGGTTGACTTGCGTTTCTAATTGGTACCTCTTAAAGACTGTAGTGATGTTTACAGGTTCGCAACTGATCTGTTTCTCATGGGGAATGTATTCGGGGTTGATGAACGATGTCGATGCACCAGTATCAATGAGAAATCTAAGGGGTCTACCAAACGGCGAGGAGATGTTGATGTATGGTAGTGTTGTTGGGTGTATTTTAGGATCTAGGTATCCTGTGGGTTCCTCGAGGCTACACTGGAAAAATTCTGGGTCTCTGCAACGTTGGTTAAGTCGCTATTGAAATAACGATCTAGTTGTTGAAAAGAATTCGTGTTTAGGTTGCTTGCTTCTTGCAAGTTGAAGTTTGAGTTACGCGTTTGTTGACTTTGGTTATTTTTAAATCTAGGGTAAGTGTTTGTGTTTGGATTTAGTTGGGTGCGGGGTACATACGTGGATTCAGGTTTTTTAAATTTGCTGTACTGGGTACTATTACTGTTTCTATTGAAGGGTCTTGGGGGTGTATGTTCTCGGGATCTTGGGTGACTCTCCCTATTGGGTAATGGTCTAGGGTTCGTATTATTTGGTTGCCAGTTATTTTGATGGGATGAGTAATTTGGCCTGGGTTGATATTGACGATTGATAGTGGGGTTATAAGGTTGGAACCTGGGGAACTGGGTCATTTTTTGGTATGAAATATTCTGTTCTTTAATGCAACAAGTTAGGGCAGTGGCTAACGAGTGCGGTTGCATCGTCCTTACTCTGGAACCAAGGGGTTCGTTTAGGCCACTTAAAAACGAGTTAAGGCACATTTCGGCGTACAGATCCTTTTTCGCTTTGATAACATTTTGATCGCGTTCATGGATCAAGATGTTGTTGCAAAGGGCGGATTGGATCTCGATAATCTCGCCATAGAGTGATTCTACCGTTTTATTGATCTGTTTCATGTTGTGGAGGTCCCTGATAAGCGACGTTTCCGTGCGCTTATCGGAGTAGTGTAGGATGAGATTTTTCTTAATTTCATCCCACACCAGTGGAGTCCCATACATGTTAAGGACTTCATTCGCTTGTCCTTCTACTTTATTGCGTATGGCCCTTAGGAGGATTTGGCCATACGGCGTATTGTCGGTGCCTCTTATGTAGAGGAGTATCTCCTCCACATTGTTTAGGAACTCGTAGAGAAGACGCGGATTTCCGTCAAATTTCGGAAGGTCTTTGATGGCATCGGGGATCCTCAAAGAGTTAAATATGTCGTTATGGTTAGGCGTTTGGCCTTGGTTTGAATTACTTAGGTTGACTTGTTCGGTAGACATATTTAGGGAACTAGAACTTAACGAAGAACTATCAGAGTTGCTATCTTCAGGAATGGAATTTAAGCTTTTAGAGATTCGTCTTAGGTTATATGGAAAGAACGTTTTTTGTTTCTTTCCAGGTTGCTTAGGCATGTGTGAATTTATTTAATGTATGTGTATGTGTATGTGTGTCCTAGCAGGGTATTAATGAAATAATATCTTAAATAGAGTGAAATTTGTTTGGCAAAGACTGCTTTAGTTTGGGTGTATGTATGTACTACAGTTTTAAGTTATTCTTATTTTTTTTTTTTTCAATAAATGTAATATGTGTAGTTTAAATTATGATTGTTTTAATAATATTGTGGGATATAGGTGATATATTTTGTATGTATATATATTCTTTGTTCATGTATAACTATTTATTACTACTGCGTTAGGGATCGCAGTTTGGTTTTCTAATCTTCACAACACAGACACGACTTACATGCACCCAAGGATGGTAATTGTTATTAGCATTATTGGTCCAGCGATGTAATATTTGGTTGAGTTAAAGGTGAGTCCGGCGGTGATAAAGGTTGAATTGAAGGTAGGTCCAGCGGTGATTAGAGGTTGAAACCCGACAGTTTTTCACTTTCTTTGTTTTTGGTTCTTCTTTTTTTTTCTGACAATTAAACACAATATTCAACTATTTTTGATCGCGGCGAATTTTAAATGCACTTTTATTTTCCTATTTTTAACTGTTTTTAATTTGGTCAATTAGATACAATATTCAACTGTTCTTTTGGTCGCGACGGACTTCATTTATACTTTTATTTTAATTTAAACAATTGGATACAATTCAACAATTCACTATGTAATGTGAAAAACCGTTCACCGGACTACTCGACTGCGCCAGTTATGTTAGGGGTTAATATGTTATTCAAAAAAAACCAAAATTATACCACGTTATAAAAGATCTTTATTGGTTGACTGCAGAAATTAGAGTGATTACATTTTTATCTCTACCTTAACACGATGGTTCGTTTGCAAAGGTGATTCTATGAACTTGAAATGAGGCCGGAAGCCCAGCAGACGCTGACTCAAGTTCATACGATCACCTGTGCATTACAATATGTGTTTCTGCTGATTAAGCTCATTGCAGCCGGCGTGTGTTGCCGGTGTCGTTGTTCCACGATGATCGGATTTGCGAAATATGTGTCTCTGCTGATGTTGCGGCTTGTGGGTGTCGTCTGTTGTGGGAGCGACGGGGGAACCGGTGGCTACCGTAACTCGCGTTCATCATCTGTGCCGAGAACTATACCCAAACGGGCGTGCAACACTCATCAACATGTAATTTATCCCATTCAAAGGATCATCGGATCAGGATCGTCATAATGGGGATCATAAATTTCATCTGAACTGCCACGAGTCCGGGTGGTGGTGTTATGCGCTCGTGTGGAGTAAATTGATCTTGAAAATTTGAGATAATTTCAACTTTTATCCGTTTTGGACTGATGCTGCCTGCTTCTGCTTGCTTCATTCGCAAATGAAGACGAAAACGAAAACGAAAATGAATCCAAAAATAGAAATCCAACACCAAATTTATTGTTTGTGTGTGTCAGTGTGTGTGTGGGGAATCGGATTCGTTTTATTGTTTTGGAATAAGGTTCCCCTGATAGGAGATCAAACGAGAGGAACCCAATGCCGCGTGCCAGACCCGAAATCGTCGTTCTTTTTTCGGTTTCGGTTTCGGTCTCCTGCGGTTTTTCGTTCGGCTACTGTTTGGTTGGACACATGGATTATTTGCTTTTTGCCAGCTTTGTGTGTAAATTTAGGACGTTTTGGGACGCATGAAGTTGACTTTGACATTCTCGCCTAAAAGGGGTCAGCTCCAAACACTTTTTCTATCCCATTGTTGCCCTCGTCTTCTTTTTTTTTTTTGGTTTTGTGTGTCGACAAGATGAAAATGAAAGTTTTGGGCTGGCTATTGTGTCGCTTCTTTCGAAATGTCGAGTGAGACTGTCTGTCACAGTCTCTTTCTATTGTTTTCCTCCCCTTCAGACTCGTTATGGGATTTCCTGTCTCCTCCTTCGGATAACATCTTTGTTTTGGACAGAGAAGTGAAAAGCGTGTCAGAAATATTTAAGTGGATTTCAATTCACTCTCTGATGCGGATGAGAGAACAAGTTAAATGCGCCGCATAGCGCACCTTTTTATCCCGTCCGGGAACAGGGTGAGTGTGGGTGAAACAAAAATGGAAAGGGAAAGGAAAATTAACACCATATTACTTACATATATACACGGTGTGGTCCGGGGAAGTGTGGATCGATTATTTTTTTCATTTTTTTTTTTTGGTTGACTTTCGTCTCGTTGTGTTCCTTTATAACTTTTATTGAAACGCTTTTCACACTTTTCCGTTCTCGATTAGAAAAAAAAGAAGGAATTTCGACAGTAGACCATGAAATTTTAAGTGAAAGGGAAGTTTTTTTATTTTTTGTTATTTTCCAACGGAAATAAGGGTGTGCAACACGAAAAATTGTTTCGTGCGGGTGTACGGGACAGGAAGGTACTCGCATCGCAGTCGTGACTTGAACATTGAACAGGGAGGAGCGGATGGAAAAATATGGCTTTTGATCGAATGTTAGACAAGTGGTTAATTTTGAAAAGGATACACATACCTTCTCTTAATGGTGAGTGCCGGAACGTGATGCGTTTTTAATGGATCGAGGAAACTTTTTTTTTTTTCAAGGTTTGTCGGGTGTCTTTGAGCTTGAAAATCATATAAGGAATCCTTCGTTTGGGGAAAGAAAATCAATTCATTGAGTGGAACTCATACTCATATGGTTATCAATCAGATTTCTGTTGTGGAAGAGGAAAGAAAGTGCCTTCGGGAAACTTGATGAATTCAAAAACACTAGGTTCCACTTAAATCCACCTCCCGTGAGGCATACATAGGTCGTAAACTATGCCTGAGCGCCATCTTGTGCAGAGTTCTGCGATGCGTTCTCAGAGTTCTCGGTCTGTCCCTAAACTGTTTTGCGGCACACGTTTGTTTAGGGCGACCTTCTCCTCTGCATGACTCGGTGAGTGGATTACATGGTATACTTGGGAACGAAATTTTGTTTGTTTGTCTGATCCAATGCCACATTCTGATGTCTATTGGTTCCTGACCCGTTTTCACGTGGAGCTGTTCGTCCAAGATGCGGTTCGGCTCAGACAGTCCTCAGTTTAGTGTACGTAGACACCTATTTACGAAGGTTTTGTAGCTAACGAGTGACAACAGTGCTCTCTTTCCAAGTATTACATCCGTAAGAAGGTACTGACTCAACTTTGTAACGGAGCAACCTTGTTTTTATAAAGGGCCTTCCAATAGGGACTTTCGAACTTTGACAGTTGCTAGCGGCCATATTGTTGAAGCTAAATCTGTCAAATTGGCTGTCATTTATTCAGTCTGTTTTTCCAAATCACCATGGACGGATATAGCGTTCAACAGCACGTGCAAATAATAAAATTGTTTTATCAAAATGGGTGTTCTGTTCGGGCAACGTTCCGCGCGCTTCGACCATTTTACGGTCGCCATAATCGTCCTTCCGAGAGGACTATTCGCAGTGTGGTGGATAAATTTGAGTCCACTGGTTCAGTGAACGATCACGAAACGCAAGATCTGCCGAAAACATCGCCACTGTCCGTGAGAGTGTGCAGGAGAATCCGAGGCAGTCGATTTCGCGTCGCTCACAAGACCTTTCGCAGACCACATCGTGACTTGGGCCTACACTCGTACAAAATTCAACTGACCCAGAAGCTGAAGGTAAACGACCATAGACAACGACGTGTGCTCGCTGAATGGGCTCTGGAGCAGTTGGAAACTGACCCTAATTTTCATCGAAAAATCATCTTCAGCGATGAGGGCCATTTCTGGATGAATGGGTACGTCAACAAACAAAATTGTTGAAATTGGGACGATGCGAATCCACATGAGATCCAAGAGCGTCCAATGCATCCCGAAAAAGTCACTGTTTGGTGTGGGTCGGTCCATATTTCTTTGAGGACAACGTTGGCCAGGCTATCACCGTCAACGGCGAGCGCTATATGTCGATGATTACCAACTTCTTTTGGCTTGAATTGGATGATATGGACACCAACGACATGTGGTTTCAACAGGACGGCGCTACGTGCCACACAGAGCACGCCACATTGGAAATTCTGCACAAGCGATTCGAGGGCATGGTCATCTCACGTGGAAGTGATGTGAACTGGCCACCGAGATCGTGCGGTTTTCTGAAGTCGCAGGTTTATGCGAATAAGCCACAAACCACAGCGGCCCTCAAAGCCAACATAACCCATGCCATCGGTCAAATTCAGCCTGATTTATGCGCCAGAGTCATGGAAAATTGGACATTTCGGATGCGCGCCCCCCAGAGAAGCCGCGGCAGACACTTAAACGATGTTATATTCCATACATAATGGCATCGATAGGCCTGTCAAACGAATAAAAAATGTCGACGACATCTCACACACACTTTGTTTTATTTAAATTTAAAGATAGGAACGCTTAATGAAAGACCCTTTACTTTCGATGGCATTTCTAAAGCAACGTTTGCTTTGCCTATTTTGTTGTCAACATCCGTCCATGGTGCCATCGTTCACAGGCCGTTCACAGTCTTTGGCACTGCGGTTTCTCTTCAGAATACTATTGTGCAACCAAAATAGGTTCATGAAGTTGCTGTTTCCTAACCGGGACCTGCCAGAAAAACTAAGACTCCGCCGATGTTGGTCACAGTCGTGTCTTTGGAATCCATTGTTTCATAAGCCTGTCAATTGAAATCAACATTACCGCTGTTACATACGAGCAGAGATGTTAAGGGATGCAATTACCTATTGTTAACCACAAAATTGCGCACGACGTGGGCACACTCCACTTCATCAGTGCTCGTCCATAGCTTACATTCATTAACCTGTTTATAGATCTCTGACAACCACAAAACCTCTAACCTCTACACTACAGCTTTGTGGTTAATTAAAACGCAAACGTATTACAACATCGGCGCACACAATTTCACAACTTTATCTATTGCCATTAGAGCGTGCCCCCCATCATCAGGCCACAGGCGAACATTGTAAACTGATCCGAACCTCCGCTGCTGCCAGCAGTCAGCAGTTCCTCAGAAACTCGTTCAATATGTCATCAATTTGGCACCACACAAAGCCTCCGACGAACAACGGGAGGACAACAAACGCATAAAACTCTTTGATGCAATCCCTACCCAATGTAACCACAGAGCGCATTTCACGATTGTTGATCTTTTCAGCCGTCAAGCGGAATGATAGGTTATGCACGAACATTGCAAATCAAACACGAGTTACAGTCCCGTCTCGGGTTTTATATTGCTTTGCTACCGTTCTGTAAATTTTAATTAACCATGAAATGTTAATAACTCATGCAAACTACGCCTAGCCCGTTGCATTTGATCTGCAACGGCAATATTGCACACGTAAAGCACACGTTACATTACGATTGCATGTAGCATATCATCCCTTGAAAAGCTCAGTTGCCGATTGCCAGGCGAGGAACCATTTTTGTGGGCCAAATTCTCTATGTGTGTGTGTCTACATATGCATCAGTTTCATGCAATAAATACCGCTAATGCTACTGGAAACCCTTAAATAGGTTGTAAAAGCGGATTGCAGCACCTTAGCACGCGCTGACGCCCGACTGGTGTAAGAAGCATTCAGCCATGCGAGCTGGTAACCCCAATTTTTCGCCCTCCATCCCCCCCATCAAGTGCAGGGAATGAATGGGTGGGTTTACATGAGGATTTATCAAGGCGCATCTCATTTGGAAAACGCATGCCGCATCACCCGTTCTAATCCTTTTTCGCAATCGAATACGGTTGCTTGCTTACATGTGACAAACTCTCGTAGTTTTGGGCTAAAGGCTGGATTATGCTCCGGCATCACTTGACGGGTTTCATATGATGCTGCTGCTCTAGTTAATTCTTCCACAACGCTGACGAAAAAAAAAAAAGACCATCACTGTGTTTAGAGGGTGAACGCTGTCACATTGAGAATGGTGTCGCTGATACTAAGGATTAAATGAATTATCTTGTTAAACATGCGATTGAGTTGTGCTTAGTGTCAGAGGGGGTGTAATGTACTGGTGGTGCCAACTTCCCCTGTGATTCTTCCCAATTCTGTACACTGTGAGTCGCACATTTTATGACATTAATTTGAGTTGACACGTGTGGATAGGGTCGGTTCTGTCATCGTTTAACTTTGATTTTTGACGCACAGGTATTAGAAAAGTTTTAAGGTACCTTACTCCTAGACTAATACAATTAATTTGTGTCATTTTCTGGAATATATTTCTGAGGATATGTCGTTGTATATTGTACATCCGGAAAGTATATGAAATGATGGTGTAGCATGACGTCAAAGGATATACATATTTACTGTCAAAAGTTAAGATTAAGATTTTTCTTACAAACTTTTTGATTGAATTAGACAGCTTAGGGATGAAAGATTTATTTATAAGTTGGAGGGGAGTAGGGTCCTTGGAGACCATTAAGATTCCTAGTTATTGGCACAAACGGCTCCTGGACATCAATAGTTGTTCTTAACTCATCCCACCACAAGATGAAAAGAAGTTGTGGGTGTAGGTATCAGAAAACAGTCGCTGGAGGCAGGATGTCATAAATTCATTAACCGTGCGCCGAGCTTTTGATAGCACACTATACGTCCTTGATGTATTTTTTTTTTAGATAGGTAGGGGTTTTCGATAACCCTACCATTGAGAGAATCTTATCGCCAAAAGATTTAACTTAGGACAAGGAGTCAGTTACGATGTTGGCTACTTACAGGCACAACGGATGGATAGCACTGCAAAATGTCAAGCCTTGTAGCATCCAGGAGAAAACTGCTTTAAGTGAGGTCCTGTTTTTCTAGACTTGGGTATCTTGCTGGATCAACTTAATAGTTGACATCAAAATGGACCAACGTATGCGTAAATATTCGTAACGTATTCAGCTTGTATTGAGACCGTTGAATAGTCTTCTAGAGTTAAGTGCGTTAATCGTTAACTCCAGCACCTTGGAGTGATGAAAAGAACGAGGTGTTCTTCTAAAAGATTCTCCCTAGACCACGAATCTTCTACCCAAGCTTTTGTTGTAAGTTTCTGTGTCTTTTAGCAGCCGAGACTACCCTAATTACTTTGCCTGAATCTAGAGAAGTTTTTCTGAAACGTGCTTTCAAGACAAGTGCTACAGACAAGTATGCCACATGGAAAGGCTAAAGGCTGGATTGTTGGTTTATTGGACAAGTTCAAAGGAACAAAACTCCACAAAATTTTATCCGGGACTAGCAGTTAGAACCCTGATCTTGCCAGTCTTGCTTTATGGAGCTGAATGCTGGACGATAAGTAAGACAGCGGAGCAGATCTTGGGATCTTTCGAAAGAAAAATTCTACGTCGAAAATTTGGTGCTGTCTGCGAGGAGGGCGAATGGAGGAGAGGATATAACCGCGAACTCTACGAGCTGTAAAAAGATGTGGATGTAGTCCGGAAGGCAAAAATCCGTCGACTGCAACTTGTTTGGCCACATCAAGCGAATGGACGAGAATGCTCCAGCTAAGAGGATCTTTGAATCCCAGCCTCCTGGTTCACGAAGAAAAGGAAGACCGAACCTTCGGTTTAAATATCAGGCAATTGCGGACGCCAAATACCTTGGTCTAGTTAACTGAAAGCAGCGTGCCCGGGACCGTGAAGGATGGAAAGCGGCATTACTTCAGGCTCAGACCCTCCAAGGGTTGCTGGCCTGATAAGTAGGTAAATAAGCAGGCGGAACCAGCACTAGATCTTCTTCCATCTTCTTCTACCTTTTTTTTAATAGCTTTTTTCGCTGTGTCAACGACTTGGATTGCATCTATTGTTAACCGCGATCTTCGGGATTCGCATTGGTATTCTGTATCCTCTTGCAGTTTCAATGGCTGCTTCCAGTGATGATACGCGGCCTTCAAATCGATAAAATCGAAGGTCTGCCAAAGGCCATCGATTTTCAGCAAAAGGCTGAATCTCAATGCGATGTTGAATAGACTTCTAGTTGGCAAAGTTCAGATGGTCTCCTTTTCTGAGGGTCGGGCGTACGTTTCATTCGTTGGGTATGCCTTCGTCCGACTACTTGTTACAGATGAGTGGGTGCATGCTTCTTACTAAGTCATCTGCCACTGCTTTAAGTAGGTCGCCAGCTAGAGCACCAGCTCCAGGAGTTTTGTTGGACTAAAGTTAAGAAAAAGCTATCTAGACTGTGAAGTCTCACATCATTCAAGTTGAATTGATCATGTCTGCAGTAGTGGTCCCTCTACATTCCAGTAACTTCCAGTAACTGAGACACTACTTCTCTGTTTCCTTCACTTCTTTTTAGACTTCGGTAGAAGCTTTGTGGTCTTAACATGTTTTTCTTACCCCGCAGTAGCATTTTTCTTTTTCCTCGATCAAATACTTCATGTACTCATTCTTTTTCCTTCTGGCAAGTCGGTGTTCGTCCTTTCTTTTCTGCTAGTGGAGATACCAGAGCTGGCCGAGAAGCTCTGTTCCTTCTATGCTGCGTCGCTCTGCATGCTTCTTGTAACATAGGCCGTGCTCGTAATTTAATTTAACGTGCATGGTATGAGAGTGTATTGCTCGTCGCCTGAACAGTGAGAGAAGCGGTGACAGATCCGATTAATGGGATTTTGACGTTTATATATCGGCATTGCCAGGCTAGTTTTATTTTTATTGTAATTGTTTTGATCGTATTTAAACTTAAAATGTGTAAGTTTTAAAGTTTTTTCTTTTATGCTTGATGCAGAAGTCTTGGAAGCTTGTTGGACTGGTAGGAGGTGGATATCCCGTTTTTTGGTTGATAGGCGGTGTCCCTTTATCTCTTTTTTTCCCAGTTAAATCAATTATTTTGTGTTCCAATAGCCACAATCATGTCTCCATTAGTAGGGCTCTCGTTATAATTGAATCACTGTACAAAAAGGCCTGTAAACCACAGGAATCACTCATGATACCGTCCTTTTTGCTCGTTCAAATTACAAACTCACTTATTTCATCAATATACAATTAAATTTTACCGAACAAAGTCCTTAATTGATATGTCGTGCTGGTCAGCTTTGGTTCAATCAGAATCAAAGGGTTTTTGTCGATTCAATTACTGTTTCTCATCCCTCCACCTGCATGTATAAGTGTGTGTGTCTCTTACCCCTAAAATAAACGTGTTTTTATGATTTTTTTTGATTTATTTTCCTTTGTTCCATTGATTTTGTGATTTGCGGCGGAAATGTGACGCCAAAAGTTTTTTTTTTTCGGGCATAGAAATGAAAATGTTATACCAACCCAAGTTGTCTGGTGGGATGCAAGAGACACGGGCCACCGGCTACTGGTGGTAGTACACACTTCCTACAACTGCTTCCCGGAATATGTTTTAATTAAACTTCTCTGATGGATGTGATTGATGGATAAATCAAAACGCTAACAAAAGCTATCGCATCGATTCTGTGAGTCGTCCGAAACATCATGCTGTGGGCAGTACTCCTGCTGACAACAATGCTCATGACGATGTTCCTGCCAATGATGATGATGATGATGATGACTTTTGTCTGCGTGCGGTAGTCTCCAAATCAGTAGTCACCATCTCTGACTGGTGTCCATCCCAATGGGAGTGGAAATTATTTAGATTTGAAATTAATTTCCATTCAACGGACATTTTTCATTTCATGTTTTTGACTGGTTTTGTCCCAGCAGTGGGTTTTGAAAAACGCACAAGCGTTGGCATTCTGATTGAGAAGTTTCCTCACGTGTGGACACATTCTGATTTGATTGTCAGGAGAGTGATGGTTTTTTTTTGTGGAAATTTCCTGGAATTTGACAAGTTTATGTTGAAGAGTTTTGACAGCTTCTAGGAAACATTTGGAATGTAAATTCAATTGCAGTTCCATTGGTTGACTCCATGACCGTTAGCCTGACACGATCTGTTGTATTTAAAGCTGCTATTTGTCCAAGAGACACTTAAAATTATCGTTAAATGTAGTCTTCGAATGTTGTAGCTTTCCAAACTATAGTCTCGCAGTTGTACGTCGTACGTCGTAAGGCAGACCACGACTCGGTTTCATGAAACTGAAAACGCTGAAAATTGAAGACTATTGCACCCCGTTTCACATCATCTGAATCCTGGTACAAACCAAACAAAAGCTGTGATTACGTATGAATACTAGAGCACATTGTTCTGATTGTTTTGTTTAAAAGTTACAAGCCCCTATTGTCGAAAAACCTCATGGAATTCCCATCATCATCCGCACCTATCGCTCTTAAATTCATGTGTCTTCTCGCCTCTAATAGTCCTTATTGTGGTTCTATTCATAGAGCCACTTAAACTCCTAGGTCGAAGCCCAAAAAGTCTCGTCGTTAATATAATCTGTAGCCACTAAACGTCTATTTAGGTGCCTTACAAGGGACAGAGACCACCCTTGTTCATTGAGCGCACTTAAGCGGATGACAGTCATGATTTCTATGACAATTCCATGAGCTTAACGGCAATTAGTAACTAAAACAAAAACAAAAAAAAAAAGCTTGAAACAGAAGAAAAAAGTCCCCCATTGTGCCCCAAGATGCAATACCATCATCCCACAAGCCCACAGAACGAACAAATTAATCTCAAAACCATTCCAAGTCAATTGAGTGGATAGTGGACGATGCTGTGTCTCCTCCAGCGGAAATTACTTCCACAGACCAACGGCCATCGGGCTCTGGCTCTGACTTTGACTGTGGTTTCCCCTCTTTGTGCTGTTCGCCCGGAAACCGATGCAAACTCCCCGAACAATTACAACTATCGACCTCTTATCGAGGAAGTTCTCCCGCCTTCGTCCGGCATTATCGTCATCACCATCGCCATGTTAACCAATTACAAATTGGAGAGGAGTTGGAGAACTTGTGTTGTTATCAGCTCCCAGAGCTCTGTGGTGGCTATGGTTTGGCCACATTTACGGTTGTGTGTCAACGTATTTTTTTATTTCGAATAAACAATCGACCATGGCACTCCATTAAGGGCCAAACAGACGACAAGGTTCTACGGCCAAAGTATTCAATTGAGAACCATAATTGCGCCACTTAATCGGGGTTCGGGTGGGTGGTCTGTTTTGGTTCATCGTCGTCGTTGTCGTCCAGTCCACCATAGTTTCATCTTTCGGATTAATTAAGCCATTTACATGGAGAGAGGAAGTTATGCAATAAAACGTCAATTTATCCGCGCTGAATACAAAATAACAACGCGCGTATACGTTGTAGGCTTCGCGCTTGGTCTGAAGTGTCAATTGTGCTGTGTTTGCCTTTGATGTGCATGACTGCGTGCGTTGGAATTAGAAAACAAGTGTCAATGGCCGCGTCGTTGAATTAGACAAACAAATACGACATGGCTGACAACACGGGCCGGACGGTAACGGCAGCGGTGGCGGCGGGAAGTGCAAATTGTCAAGTGGCTTCTGTCATTCTTCTGTCGAATGGACAACTTAACAAATGTAATTCGCTTTGGGTCATCGGCACCACCAGCTCGATGTGGCAATGCCATAATTTGTTTGTCGCGCCCATTGTTGGTTGACGCTCAGATTCGCGTGGCGTACAAGTGACCAACGTGTTGGTATTGGGTGTCGCTAAGGAGCAGGAGAGGGCTCAAGCTCTGGGCACATGTTCATAGAGAGAAAGAAGTTCTTTGTCGATGTCGGGGTAGAGTTGGTGCGTCTGTCGGGCGGTATCTGTTTCGATGATTTATGCGAAGGCATACACGACGATATCGGGACGAAGGGCCGGTCTTGGAGTCTTTTAATGAATAAATCATTATAATTAACTGGTGGGCAATTGCAATTGATCTGTGGGGCTGTGCGCGGAGTGCAGATTGGGAAGACTGGGTGGGTGAATGCAGTTGAGGCGTTTAATTTAACAGCTGATTTGCGTTGCGCGTAACAGTCAGAGGGACTAATTTATTAGCAACTGGCAGTTGAAGTGGTTGAGTACGGAATGAGGAAGGTTAGGACCGCGGTCAATTGATGAGTTATATGAGAAATGAGCTTCTCATGTTTATTGACTGGTGAATGGCAAGGAAATGTTGATTGCACTTATCTATTATTTATGGTTTATGATGATGTTGAGGGGCGGTTAGTGAATGAGGAAGCCAGTAGTTGGCAGCGAATGATGGAATATTGTTGCGAACTTTTCTGATAAATGGACGCGTGGATTGAGAGGTCGTTGTTGTGTGGAAGGATTTGTAATTTCCTCTCCGTATTGTGGATGGAAAAGTGTTGCTAGTCAGACGATTGTAGGTTGCGTTTGTAATCACTTTGAGAGCTCTTGCAAAGTCACACTCAAACTTGTATGTAACTGGGACCTACAGTGGATTGAGAAGTTTCTCATGACAGCTAAAGGGTGGTGTTGTAAAAATAAAAGTTTAAGTTGCATTTTTGTGGGATTTATCTTGTAACAGAGATCCAATGCACCAACCACTGAGTCACGGCGCATAAAAAGACACTGCGGCTTGCAAAACTCGGGTGTCTATAGATGAGAATCACATTCATTGTGTCGGGCTTGACAAGACATAAATCGACTTGTCTCAAGGTCCATTATCCATGAATGGGATGCGAAAGGGAGCGTGGGCACATATAGGACGCATCGGTTGACCACAACAAATTTTTCACTATGAAACCGCATCCTTAGGTGTGCAGCTTGGTCTTTTCAGCATATCTGATCCTATCCAGCGTAGTTCTTGGATCGCAGCACCTTATGTCTGCCGAAAACTACGTGGGGATAGTTGAGAATCTCTCGGGTTAGACTTTTAATTCGTAGTCCGTGTCTAGTCTAGTTAACCTCAAAATTTTAGAGGCAGGTCCTTCGCTGGTATCTTTTGGACGGAAGGGGCTGGATGTATAGGTATCAGTAGCCCCATTCAAAGTTTTGAGCGCTGCTGTTGACTCATTAAGGTTTCTTCGCCATTTTCTTCCATTTCTTTTCCAGAAACTCTGACTTGTCTTGAAGTTCTCCTTTAAAACTGAAAAGTTGGGTACTTTGGTACTCCTCCTGGAGCGAAAGAGGCGCGATGTACCAGTAACAGTTTGAGGTTTTAAAAGCTTAGTCCTTCTTTAAGACTTGGGGTTCGAAAACGTTGAAGAAGTTCCGATGTGTAGGAGCGAGTTAGGAGTTGAACGCGCAACCTACAATCTGGGAAGCTCGGTCTCCTTGGTGGGACTGTGATGTCAGTAGCCAGTAGCTAGGTTTGAGGATTCGAGCACTGCCATTAAGGGTTCTGCCATCACCATCTATTCTTCAGAAACATTGACGTAGTCCTGAAGTCTATAAAGTCTCTGGGATTCCAAAAAGTCACTCTGATAGGCGTGAATAAGGTTTCGAATTAAGCTGTAGGCTTCATTTTCTAGGGATTTGGTCTGCTATCGTTTAAATTCAACTTAAGATCGTAGTGCGCACTTGTAGGTTGACCATGGAGAGGTAAGGCAAACACGGTCATTTTAGGTTTAAGTTGGTTGGGTTTGATTAGGTAAGGTTAAGTAGTTACCCCTGCTTAGGTACGGTCGCAATTAGGCCAAAATGAAGATTTATTTTTATACCACGTGGAGTACTGAATAAGTAGCATGAACTTCCTTACTTCTTCTAAAGGAAACCCCTTTCTGTTCCACATAGTGTGCAGAACCACTTAGAGGGTGGCTAGGTTTCCTTCTCAGCATTGATAAGACCGGATAAGTGCCACTGATGTGGGTTATTGTTTCCTCCTGCTTCTCGTGTCATAATCATCGGAAGGGACACTTGTTCTAATACATTATCTGCCTATCAAGCAGTGCCTCTTGAGGGATCCTACTCTAGAGCTAAGACATTTCCGATTGATTGAAAGAATTCCTTTCGTTCCCTTTAGATTCAGGTTAGGTCAGATCTGCTTCGACGAAAGACTGATACTATTTCACTTGCTGTTTGGCATTATTTTGGCTTCAGTATTAAGGCGAAACTTTATCGATTCCATAGGAGCAGACGGTTCCTCCCTATTTTCAGAAAATTCCAGACCCGCAACGTCCTTGGGCAGCTCGTCTGCTCTGCAGTTGCTTGTGTCCTGTTACCCACCACAGAAAAACGTTGCTTGTGTCAGCGATCTCATTAAGAAACCTTCGGCATGACTTAACCAACTTGGATCGTATTGTCTATAATCCCTTACTGTCTACCAAAAGCCATTTGTCGAGAATGCCCACAAGTATGTGTCTGATATGTTCTGCGAATTGGAGTTTCGTGCCATTTAGCTTTGGAGGTATTCTTCCGAACAAAACTAGCTTCCTTTAACTGAAAGACCACCCTCGTCAGTCCACTTTAGGAATTCACTGAGAGTTGTTCTATACCATCAGTAACGGGTATCCTTTGGTTCTCTTTCCTTTGACTCATTTACATGCATGTGATAGACATCTGCTGATTGTCGTTGATGTTAAGAGACATCTGATACCGCTGTCATGTACATATGTATATATAGCACGATACACGTTAATTATTCATACAAAACCTAACATTTTATCCCACTTCCTGTCAATTGAAAGTACAAACACGATTCAAAAACATATACTCCTTCGCCCTTCGACCTTCCAGGAAGCAAAAGTCGTTTGCCACGAGAAACCTTCAAACCACCGGAACTATCGGTACGATACGAATCAACAATTCTCGTTAAACTCTTTCCCAAAAATAACCTCAAACAACTACTTTCCAATTCACAACAAATAATCGGAAATGTATTCCCATCTTGCCTCCATCGTTGAATCCCAGAGGATTTTATTTTTCAACATAAATTTGTTAATAGGATTTCCTGTGTTCGAAATAATCCATCCAAACCACACAGATGCACACCGACGCATCAGCCAGCGGGCAGGAGATAGGTAAACAACGAAAAAAAGGAACGAAATTCACTGTCAACTCAGCAATAGCTGCGTACAGCACATACTCGTATTCTATTCTCAACGTGTGCCTAAACAATTCCTGGAAGCTATCATGTTCAGCACACACACACACAAACAAACAGAGAATCTGAAACTCCCATCCATCTAAACGTCATATCTACGCACCGCTCAGTTGCTGCAGTAGCAATTCAATCGAAACCTCATCATAGCTCTCATGAATTTTTGATCAGCATAAATGAATTAAAAATTCTACTCAGGGGAGGAGCAGGAGGAAAGGCCAATAAACACAGATACAGTCGGATGTGTATGTGTTTAATTGTGTCCAGAAAATGTTGTCCTTTAACGAGCGTCATTGTATGACATATGCCAATGCACAAAACTGACGGTCATTGTGACGTTTGTCATTGAATGTCACTTATGATGGTTGAGTAGTTTCGGAGAAATTCCAAAAAATTGACATAAAATCCGGGAGCGAACAAAGACAAGGACATGGACAAGGAAAGGATAAAATACATAATCATATGTGATTGGCTGTCGAGACGCTGCGACAATTTTGGCATGTCACTCCGAAAAAGAAAAAAAAATCTAAGTGACATGGGACGAGACAATTGTGCAATTAAGTGGCAATGACCGATCTGAAGGGACATGGGGAAGAATAGGTATCCTAAAGCTTGAAAGACAAGTAATGTCTGCCAACATGTCTATGCAACATTTTTGAATACAATTTCACCCCAAATAACAGAAATGGACAACTCCGAAACCCTCAGAAATGTTTGATTGTTTGTTGAATTCCTCGCTCATTCTTCCTTAGTCCTTATGGACAGCAGTTTTGACCGGACCAATCGCTTGGTGTTCAAGATATGTGAAGCCATTGCCTTGGAAGTAAGTGGAAGACAGTTTGCTTCTACGCAGTCAGTTTCACTTGCTGCGCGATGATAAGTTTCAAGTGCAGATTGAACCAGAGTCTGTCGTTCACATCGCAGACAAGTCTGAACGGCTTCTAGATGAATAGCATTCTATTCTCGAACTAGGCTCTCATACGCAAAGACGTCGAAATAAACACTCCGAACAGTTTGGTTGGCTGGTTGCTTGTTAGCTGGGAACACCTTACAACCTTGTGGTAGAAGAACGATAGAAGAACATAAATTATGAAGCAAGGAAACATAGTTGTGTTGTGAGAGGACATGAGGTTGGGTGGGGCTAATGATTTCACAACGGTCCCGTATTCCGAATAAATTCTAAAATGTTTTCCCAACCGATGTTACCCTATGCTTTGCATCATAACAATCGCACAGATAATGCTCCATATTCTCGGTTTCTTCTTCTGGAAACGTGGGTCGCCGTAGCTTAGTGGTAAGTGCTTTAAACTGCTAAGCGAACTGAAATGAGTTCGAATCTCAGTAAAACGACCACACAGCATCTCTCGGCAGGCAATGATAAATCTCCGAGACAATAACGTAAAGGCTAACATGCGTCGGAACTTTAGGAACTTTTATGAACAACTTCACAGTCAGAGTTTTCAAAACTCTATCCTTCTTTTGCAACAGTCCGTACCGGAAAGTGATCCAGATGCCAGTCAGCCTGGTTGGTGGGAATGTTGGAAAAAAAATTCGTCAGGGCGCCCTTGGAAATAAGGGTTTCCTTCCCTTCTTTCAAGTAGGAAAGGATGAGTAAATATACCTTAAATAGATACAAACATCAATACACTTAAACGTCATATCACACTCTCCAACTGACAAGAGCTGTCAACTTAGTCTAAATGATGGCAATATCATGAGAAGAAGAAGTTATCGATGCTTAAATAGGGCTGTCTTTCGCGTTCAACTGCTTTCGGTTTATAGTTACAAATGTCTATCGGACAATAAATAGCTGATCAACTGGGGTAAGTAGAGCTTCTAGTGCTGAGCTGAGAACGAATTAGCTACACAATCAAGTTATTACTCGGGATCTCGACCCATGAAATGTTGTTGCTTGAGACTGCAGTCTTTCATTTTCTTTGAATCCGGGCTTACTGCTTCCAGTTCTTCAGAGTCGCGGGATCCCGAATTCAGTCATCGTCCTATAAAGCTCAAAACGACGAATGCTATCATATGTAGCTTTGAAGTCGATGAAGAGGTTGTGAGTCTCGACCTGCATTTCTTTGATCTTCTTCTCGAGAGTCAATATGGGTTTGAACATTCCAGGAAAGGTCGGCTTATTGCTGTGTTTCGGTGAAATCTAGGTTTTTACGATTGCAGCTAGACCAAACGACACTTATCTTTTTATTTGGCGCAGGAATCTCGCTATAATAATCCTCTCCACTTCGCAATTTTTGAAGAAACTCCCGAATGGTGTCATGAAGAGATGTATAAAAGGGGTTATTAGCCTTACACCCAACCCCGACGTCTCGGACAGGGAGTTACCCTATCCTTTACCGAGAGAGAAAATTTTTTTATTTATATTATTCACTAGCGCTAAAGGGGTTATAAATACCCTTATGCTGCTATTCACACAGCGCTAGTGTGGGTGTAGTGATTTTTTAAAACTCAGGTGGTATTAGGTTTCAGTTTTTTGCTTTGAGGGTGGTGTCGAGAATGACGGGAAAATTATTGGTACTGTTTCCATTGCTTATAATTCACAGTATTTCTTTCGAACTCCTTGAGAAGATTGTTGATTCCATGTGCGGGACGATACAACACCAAATTGTATGGGCTGGTCAACGACGTCAGCCTAGTCAGAAGAGTCCAAATACATCCACTAAGATGGTTGTAGGGCGGATGAACTCCAGTCTGGATAGTCTTCGAATCCAACCCGGAGAGATGATGTAGGTGGCGCTCGCAAGTGGAAAACCAACTTAAACCTACTTGGCGTGTGAAACTGGAAGACGTTGGGTGGTTAGGGCCTAGGTCCATCTCAGACTGTAGCACCATCATCATTTGTAAGTATCATTGTTTCAAACACTTAGGAACTGCGAAAATCTTCAAGGATACGCCGTACTTTTGAATACCTGCTTCACAAAAAAAAAATAAAAAATTTTTACAACCACCCATGACATCAACTCCGAAAACCAGTTATACCTCCACGAAGGCTTCCAGAAGCAAAACTTTGTATCCACATACAGACAGTGGATTAGTTTACGAGTGCCTTGTCAAAAAAAGTAATTTCATTATCCTCCCAAAAAAGCCTCCAGAAATCACTCCGAAAATGTCCACCGCCGAATTCCAAAACAAGGACGTAAGCAAATAAAATTATAATTTCATCGTCAAAACGACGAAAATGACTTTGGAAATTACTCCCAAACCGTGGAGAGAAGGAACAAAATCTCCATTACTCCGTGAAAGTCCAAAAATAAATCCAAGGACTAAGCACAAAACGAAATACAATAAGTAATCGGGCCAAAGGGCAAGCGCTCCTTCTTCCCCAAAAAGGTTGTTCTTGTGGAACGGATTACCCAACTTTTGTTTAAAAAAAAAAAACGCCGAATGCCCTACCGGAACAGTCTCACCGGTACACATTCTAGGACAAAGGAACTTTCTATTTAATCCAACAGCGCGAAAAACAGTAACTCCACCACCAACACCACCACACGCGAGATTACGATACAAAAAAACCGAAGCAAAAAAAAAAACTTTTACAACGAAAGCAACGTGAGTGAAGCCTGAAATTAGATTCCTTTTTGGTGAAATAATTATCCACAAGAAGGATATGAATATTGAAGGACATCTACCCATAAACGCGACGCACTCTCTCGTCTCTCCCTCCATCTTTCGATGATTATGCGGCCATAATCAACTTTTAACAATGGTCCTTCGGGAGTGGTAACCGCGACGCGACGGTGTGTCGTGGCAATGGTGGTGATTACATAACTCTTCATTCCATTTTTAGGGGCTCGCTCCTCTGGGATATTAATCACAAAATTTCCAAGGGTATTGAGTGTCGCAAACGTAAGACCGTCCCAAACGCGCGCCCATCGTTCGGAAGAACGAACGCACAATCTGCGGAAGTAATGAATTATGAAAGCTAATTAGGATATTGATTCACAGGATTTGTGGTGGTACTAGTGACGCGATATTGTACTTGTACCCCTGATTAGGTGTGCAGGGAGGGTGGTGTTAATGGTGGCACGCAGCACCTAACTTACAGATAAGGAAGGAAGGAAGTTCATTTGTTTTCGGCGACATAATGAACTAAAGGGGTAATTACGGGTGGTAAAGTGTAAGGGAAGTGCGCTAGCATAGAAAATCAATTTACAACTAAGGAAATTGTCATTTATCGCAAAAGAGGGGCGAAAGTTCGAAACGCTGATTGCCTTTAATTGACCGCTGAAGGCTTAGTTTCTATTGTTTTCTGTAGTAATCAATCACGGTCTAATTAGAGGGAAAGTTTTCCAAACGGATTTTTCTTTGTGTGATTAACTCAATCGAGAATGGATAGCAAATATTGATACTAATCCCAGCAATCAATGTGTGGATTGACCTTTGCTGAAGCTGGGGAGAATGTCAGGAGATTGGGCATGAAAAATGAATGAAAGTGGGTGTTCGGGGGAAGTTTTACTTCTTCTTATGTCCTGGTGTATCCATCACTGGTCTTCGTAAGTCATTCCGGTATGTTCATCGCTTTCTTCACCATGTGACCTGGGATTCTTCTGTCAACGTAGTCTTTTTTGTTTTAATTTTTCAGATAGGGGAGCAACTTGAAGGCTTCGACTGTAGGCCTGTGCAGTTTTTGGACCCACGAACAACTGATTAAAGATACAAATCACTTCGAGCGTCGGCATCACTTGTTGGTCACGAAAGGGAACCTTCCTAGAGATGGAACCGCCAGTTTTTATAGACACTGGAGACCTTAACCTCTGAAGTTGCCTCTAATTAAGTTATTCTGCCATTTTGTTCCATTAGTCCTGCCCACTACGACGATTCATAACAGCTGAGTCCTTATACATTTGCAAAAGGTCGTCTGTAGTGGCCACATCTGATGGGAGACTAGCAACCCCACACAGCGTTTAAAGAAGGCGACTTCGAACAAAGTTTTACAGGAATTAAAGGGGAACAGTCCAGTGTGGACTTGTGGTTCAACTAATAAGTCTCTCCAATAAGCTCGATCCTTTTCGAGTTGCCTTCGGTTACGCACATTGAGTTGATTGAAGAACGTCTTTACTTGCGCATGCCACCGAAGATAAGGTCTTTCTTTACTGCGTTGTCCCTCTAGATTGAATACGACGACTTTCTCGATTGAAGCTTACATAAGTTGCTACATTCAACGCTTGCTATGACGAGCTTACGTAAGACTCTGGTGAGACCCCGGGACACAACAGTCTTCACTTGCGCACGCCACCAAAGGTCTTTCTTTACTGCGTTGTCCCTCTGAGTTGAATCCGACGGCTTTCCGGTTTGAAGCTTATCTAAGTTGATACATTCAACGCTTGCTACGACGAGCTTACGTAAGACTCTGGTAAGACCCCGGGACACGACGGAATTGTAGATACACTACCAAGGAAAGGATCAGAACAGAACCTCTCAATGGTCGATAATTGAGTTCTGCCCCTCCTGTCACGTTTAGCACAGCCAAACCTATGCAGAGGTAGCAGAAAAGAGCATAGCCTTCTTCCTTTGCGATTGCCCCAGCTTAGCTAGAACTAGAAAGACAGTCCTCGGCGAATACTTTTTCAATAACTTGTGCGATCTCTCTAAGAAGCCACTTAAACGTTTTTGAAGGCTTATTCAATATCTAGGAACGGCAACTATTGCGAATTCCATAGGCGTTATGGACTTTTAAGGAACGTATGAGACATTACTTGCTAACTATTTTCACCCTCAGTCCAGGCTCTGGGTGTTGTACTAAGACGTAAGAATGTGTGTCCTTTGAAGTTGTACAGGAAAGATACTATCATGTCCAGGTGCAGAGTAGTTAGTTAAGAGCTGTGGTCGTGTATGTCCAGAGCAGTTAGGGACCGGCGTACAGCCGGGGAAGTGGGTATCCATTAGCTGATTTAGGGTTTAACTTGGCTGCACTAGGGCGCTCGGCATTATTGGTGCTTTAAGGAGGACTTTGCCTATGTGCTGCCAATCATCATGCCAAGATCTACGTTGTGACTTCCTGATCTCGTTTCTGATATAGCATTCGGTTGATCTTGTAGGTCGTACCGTGTTAGTTTGACGTTTTAATCTCTTTTCTGCTTTTGCATCGCGAAGCTTGGAGATCCATAATCCAATAGTATGGGCATTCGCCTTCTAAGACCCTTTCGTCTTTGTATTCCATAACGAGGGTAGTTAACAATTTCGTCATGGAAATCAAAGTTGGAAAGTGACAGACTTGTCCAGGGACGTGAAAGATCAGAGAGTTGGTAAAAGTATAAGAGGGAGAAAGAGAGGTATGAGTACTTGTGTGGCCCGCAAGGTAGCCGGGTAGTTCAATCTTGCAACTCGGTTTTTTTTAATAATAAGCGCGCGCTTAAAGGATTATGACAACCCTTACACTAGAGTGCCGGCTTTAGGGAAATTAGAGGAGAAACGAAGGAGGTACCGATGCTTGTTGGGTGTAGTGATGAGGAAACACAGAGCTATGTAGATCATTTCACATTCGTGTGGTGCGGCTAAACCTGTTTCCACGTTTCCAATCAACTTGGAAATTGGGCATGCGTACATGGTTCCCGTAAAACAACACTGGAACACACGTATGTCATACAAATTTAAGATGGCGGCTCCAAGATGGCGGGTGAATTTTGCAATTTATGCTCCGATTCGACTGAAAGTTTATATCAGGGATAAGGAAATGGAGTGGCAAAGACTAGGCGTAATATTGAATTTAAGACTAGTATATCCTGACATGCCCACATCCTCTAAAAAACTAAGCTACCACCATTAAAGCCCTTCGAAAAGTTTCAAATGAAATGCAAATCACAAGACTCGGGGGTAAGTGCAGATGATGCTGTACACTTCGCAGTATAAGTTGCCCGATTGCAACCGTCCGCTTATGTGGATGAGACACACAACATGTTTTCATCAGATCCAACCGAAAGATGCAATCACCCCTTCAATGTGGCTGCCTAAAGAGGCACTGGATTTGTCTAGACATTCTCTCTCTTATTTCTTCATCTAACATTTTCTCCATTCGTGAAATAAATTGCATTTCAAGACCATCCAGAACCCATAAAGACAATCCCAATAAGAAATGAATCTAAAAAGACCCCCATGCACCTGATGCCTCGTTGCAGAAATACATTACCACTCAAGTTGTAAATTTCTAAAAGAAAAAAACCAATAAATTTACAAAAAAAAAAAAAAAAAATTCCATGCAATGACATTTTATTATAAGAAAATTTGCATATTCACTCCGAAGATAGGTTCTATACTTGTTGGTCTTTTCCCTTTTTTTCAGTCAGACATACACACACACGTATGTGTGTGCGTGTTTGGTTTCGAATTCCTTCGGTGAAATGTAGTGCACTCCTTGGGTGCAGAATGAACAAAAAATTATTATCTTCTCTCCACTAGTCTCAAGGTGTGGTCTACAAGTGTGATGGATAGTAAATTGAATTCGATATAAAAGTTTATGTAGCGCAAGGGAGTGTCCCCGTCAAGTGTAGAAGGACATTTCGGAATATATACGGCCAAAGTGATGGTGGTACTTGAAGTTTTATTTACTTTTTTGTGGGTCGTTTGTTGCGTGCGTCTCTTTGAATGGAATATGATTTCGGTTTACGAGAATATTTTTGTGTCACTTGTGGTGGAGAAATGATTTAGTAATTTTCGAATTGTAAGCCGCTTCTTTTGGTGTACAGTGGTGTCTTCGAATGATGGATACCATGTGAGGAATTCAATTCCACTAAAAGCATATAAATTAGAAAGTTGTCACTGGAGGTAGTCACATGCCTTTGCTTGAAACATTGGAGCATGGCATATCTTTCAGTGTGTTTCCAGGTGACATGCTACCTAAATAGTGCGGGGACTGAGGGTAACAAAAACTCTCACTGCCTTCCGACTTCAGTCGGAGCCAAAATGGAAGTGGATTGGGAAGTTTTGCAGAATCATCGTGTGCGAAATGCTCAGTCAGCCCTGATGGATGGCGAAAACTAGTGTGGGACTCAACCAAACCAACCACATCTTGTGGAAGACTTTCTTCATCTTGTCAGACAGTCAAGCTGTCATCAAATCCAAGCTAGTTGGGAGCAACATGGTCATCCTTCACTGGATTCCTGGCCGGACTCGCTGGCAAAATATGGCGCAGCAGTGGACATAAGACATGCAAAAGGTCTTTGCTACAAGAATCGAGAGAAGTCGGTCCAAACACACCCGGCTAAGCACGTTGAAAGCTGATTTTCCCGAAACCTGCATGATGATCATTGCGTATCATGATAGGGACAACCTTAGAGTCCTAATTAACGAAGTCGCAATGCACTTCTTCACTGGGTATTGCTCACTCTATTAGGATTTGTGCAGATTCAGATTGAAAGATGATCACATCTTGTGCGAGTGTCCCACCATGGTCTGCAGCAGACACAAACACTTTAGCACGGGATTTAGCTCTCCAGAATGATTGACGAAGGTACGATTCTCATTTCAACATTTTCGTTGCTCGACACGGAACATCTTTTAAGTCCCAATCGCACTGGATTGTTCTGATTTCGTAGAATAGGTTCTTTCCGGCAGGTGTTTGGAGAACCAATTCCTGTATAAAGACAGAAATTTGTCTGCTGTTCATCACAGCTACCCCTAAAGAAGCTTATATTACTTTTGATGGCGCTTTTGATGGTCAAACGTGAATCTAAGTTTCTCTTTTCTAAATTCCTTCATTCCTGGCTTCGAGTTGTGCTGATTTTCATAGTCAGTCAGCCCTGGATTCTAAGATTTGTAGGCAAGACAAGACAAGTTCCGCAGTGTAGTCACCCTCTCCACAACAACAATAATAATAATAATCACAATAGGATTCGTCAGAAACCGCCAAGTGCCAAGGGCTGTTCAGCTCTCCCGAACAACAACCCTCTCCACAAGCGTCGTGGCAGGTAGCTGCGTCACTTAACCGTTACACGTTTAGCTTGCCTGCATCCTAAATAGGCATGCCACCTAGAGTCTTGTTTTCCAGAACCCCAACCGTCAATGGAAGCCCTAACTGAAGATCTGGACAAACCTAACGTAGGTTCAGCGTCGGAGAGGTTCTCCTCTGAACCTTGTCTAGCGAGCTCATTAGAGACTTCACTTAAAGGAAATACTTGTCTTGCTAAAAACCACCCTTATGAAAGGCTTAAGACTAAGTAAACGTGTTCCGATCATAGAAGTTTTCCATCCAAGATTACTCCCAAATATGTCGGTTTGTTGGCTCGTGGGCTCGTCTGACACCTTTAATGACTTGTAAAGTCAATTCACCCCACTGTAGTCTCTGGCTACTCCAGGCGTGCTTTGGCGTCCATTTTTGATTTTCCTTTTGTCGAACCTAGATGGTGCCCCAAAGAGGGTTCTTAAGTCAGTTCAAAGGAATACCACAACGGGGAGCACAATGGGCGTGAGGTCGCATCATACATCACGCTAATACCCCTTTAATCTAACCTAAGGTCCGATTTGACCGACGAATGAAGCAAGAAGGAGAATATATGCTTCTGCAAAGGAATAAGTCTTCAGATGATCTTTACCACTCGATCTACATGTGATATGTTACAAGCAAAGCCCTTAGAATGTATTATATTGGAGACTGCTGTAGAAGACGCAAGAGATATCTTGCCGAACACGCATGTAAGTTCTATGGCTCAACCTATTAATGCGGCACAAAGGGGGGTACATTAGACAAAGAAGCTCCAAGAAGTACTGCTAAACGATCCCTTCAAGAGAAGTGCCAACCTAGGTACATCGTCAGGAATCTAACCCATTGTTTCTCGAACAGAAAACTCCTCAATGATAACAATAAAGACAGATGAGAGTATATTGTTACGGGTGGAGTCCCACAAGGTTCGGAACTTGGTCTTTAATTGTTTGAAACTGCTCATGTCTCACTTATGGTGCACTGAAACTAGTAAAAAGGTTCTCCTTAACAGTAGAACTGATGAGGTTAATTAACACTAACACCAGGCTTACGAAGATCCCTAACAACTTTCAATTTCGAAACTTAGAAGCCTATGCATGTGCATGCTTTGTCGGATAACATTTCGAAAAGTTCCTCTAAGTCCTTTGGAACTGAAACACGTAGAAATGTGGAAACCACAGCCATTAAAGACTATCAAATCCATCTCCCATTCAAAGACCATGAAACAGTCCCAATAAAGTATAATAGGCTCGTATTCCAACAGACAAATCCTTCAAAGTTCCTTTCCCCACACACACACACACACAGAGAGAGAGAAAGAGAAATTAATCCGTAACTCATGAAACGTTTCCCGAAAAATCATTCATTCTCGCAAAATTGTTTAAGGGAAACCGCAAAAGCCTCTAATGAAACTCATATTCCCAACTTCCCCTCGAACAGATAACTTTTGGCACCCAAAAATACCGGACCAACATCCTGACCAATCAGCAAAACATGCTAGTTCATCCCCACAACTGTCATCTCGTAGTCATCATCGTTAGAGCTATCGAGTCCAATTCTCAACCACTCACCGCCTACTGTGTTCCCATTGAGATATCGCTTTCCTGAGCCTTTTTGTGGTTTCGGCAAAACTTTTAAGCCTCTCCTCTCGTTTTGTCTTTGTCTTTCCATTGCCGTTCTTAATTAGGAACAAAATGACACAAAAAAAAAAAAGCTGAAGGAGTCGAGTGAATCATTTAAGGATACTGCCAGCCAGTGTAGATATAAAATATTTTCAAAACGACAATAACCCCATAGAGATGTGGTTAACCCAAATGGAATTAATGCATCCGTCTCGTGGGGAGGTTTGGTTTTGTGGGGGTGTAATGTACAAAAGACTACACAACGACCATGATGACGATGACGATGATGACTATGACTATGACTCTGGCAACACCGAAGGGAATTGAATGTCGTTGAAGTAATTGTTATGTGATTCCAAATGCACTTTTCCCTGTTGTGACTATGACTACGACTATCACATGCGTATACACATACACACATAGATACGAGTACGAGTATGTGAAGTTTTATTGCCAAACAATGGCGTACTACTGTTAGTTGTTGGGATTTTTTATTCTGTCACATAGTGCACCAGATACAATGGTACGACAAGTGCAGGAGGGTGTCCCTGTTGCCATCATCTCAAAGTAATTGGTGATGGAAGAGGTGGAGAAGGAGAAGATTTTCATTGAACTACATTTCGATACGCTTTTGGTTTTTCCACTTTTCTTTTTCTTTTTTGGTTCTCCATTCCAATTCCATTCGTGAAAAATGTGATGATGTTTGGGAATTGGGGGACAAAACTCATTCATTTTCCAGGACGAGGCTAATCGTCAAGGGAGGTGTGGAAATACAGGGACAACTGCAGGCGTCAATGAAGAGCAATGTTTTTTTTTTGTTTTGCGGATTCATAGAGGAATCCCGGAGCCTCAGATGTCAAACGGGAGGAAATATTCGAGGCAAATTCGGAAAAATCGGTTCCGATTCGATTGGTGTGACAGAACTGCAAGTGATAAACGTTCGTTTGACGGTACCGATGAATGGGTGGTGAATGAATGAGTGATTGTGGTGGGGAGGGGGGAGAGAAGTTCGACTAATCGGGGAGCTTAGGAGGTGTTAAGTGGGAAATTGTGGTTGCTGTAGTTTCCGATGCGTTTTGTGTCGATGACATTGAGTGTGATATGGAGCGGGATTTGATTTATTTTCGAATGGAATGGAACCAGGAATCGATACTTGGTAAAGTTATCACAGACTTCAAGTCGTAAATTTGTGGAATGGATTTTGTGAAGGATTTTGACAGACGATTGCGAACTTAAGGAACTCAGTTCGGATTTTCATTTGTAATTGGATCCTCTGAATGCGAAGTTTCTCGTATCAGACGCGGACTATACCGTTCATGTTGCATCCATAGAGAGCTATTCATTGTTCACGACTTATAATCTCCCAATTCGATCTTCTAATGCAATCTTTGTTTATGTCCTGAATCGGCAAGATGTGTTATTAATCTCTCTCTAAGAGTTAAATTTCGTATCTTCACTGATGGATATGGTATCACCACCCACTTCTGCTACCTATTCTGTCTCATATTTCATTGTAACACTGTCTCAGTTGGATAACGATTGCAAGCAGTGTCCAAACTGTGGAATCTGAGATGTGGATCGTGGTAGAGTAGGTGTATCCGATCCTCATAATCTGATAATCTGCTTTTGTAAGGACGGAAAGTGTTGCGGTTGCGTTTTTCACAGCTTCCTCTGTGTCAGAGTTTCTTCGGAGCCTAGAACTGTTCCAAACTCTCTACTTTTTCCCCCACCCATCAAAAACTAGATCTTTGGAGACTTTCTTCTGATTTCTGCTTACCTTAGCAATACTCTTCAAATTTTCTACCAGAAGTCCCTTTTCATCATCGGAGAGCCCTCTTTACCTCTCTTTGCTCACTTTGTGACAACCCCATGCTTCACATTCAATCTTGCTCATGGAAAGATTAAATGCGTTTCTGATCAGCAAGGTATCAGGTAGGAGTGAAGGCCTCTGCATATGCAGCTTCCACTGCTGTTTGTAGACATTTCTCAATGGAACTCCCATTCCAATTGGTCAAAAGGTCTTCTGATGATAGATGCGGCAGCATAATTGTGATCTTCGTGCCTCATCAGAATACAAGGCCTAACTTCGTCTCCATGTCGCACAATTTGCAATGTTCTTGCAGTCCTTTGATCTTTCCTCATACAACAGTCGACTGCCTTATTGTAGAAAAGGCACATCTTCAGACTCTTTTCCGGTAAGGGACCACCTTCCGTTCGACGTGTCAATCAGTTCATCGCAATACTCGAAGCTATGTTGTGTACAATTAAACGACTCTTCCCATTGGATTGTCAATTAAGTACAAAAACCTGCAGTTGCCATTGCTATACCTTTCAGCTGTCTTCCTTCTATAGAGCATCGTTAATCAGCTTGTTCCCATTCGTAAGACTGTTGTTGAATCACCTTCAAGTGGATTTCAATCGACCTAACAAGGCGAAATGACATCTTCTGACTCCGATGTCTCCAAAATCCAGTCAAATTTCGTCAAGAGCCAAGATGAACAGCCTCTAGTTCCCCCATATACTAGCGACACCTATAAGGAGATCACTTTCTGCGGCCTGAACAAAGATGTGGGTGCTCCTCTCGGCCTTAGCTCGTTCATTTCTATCGTAAGGTCTATACTTTCCTTGCCTTCGTCATTACCTTGTTCGTAGACAGGATCTATTTCCGCTTTTTTCGGCCTCATCCAGGTCAGTCCTTACGCTGTCTGTCTCGTTTCTTCTACCTTTGACAAGACAAATTATTGCTGAATTTGTCTAGAATCGGTTCCACCTCTCTAAGTTCAGTGATCCTTTCTGTCAACTACTTGATCCATGCTTGTCCTAGAAAAGTATAGCTTAGATCTTTAGTGCATCAGAGTTGAATATTGAGGTACCGTCTGATGATATGACAAGTCCTTCTCTGCTCTCGACAACTAGTGATTACATTTTCCCCTGGACCCTGAGTTATCGATCCTCCGATTGCCTTCTTACAGTCTCCTATGGCATTGTGTCCATAAGCTTAGAGTGAAGAGTAGTTTTAGTTGTCTTAGGTATTTCCTGGGTGTGACATTACTTAAGACCTCTAACCGACAACAAGATGGAAGCTGATAGTAGCTTCCTGGAGTGTATTTCGGCCAGCGTCTCCTGTCAACTTTATTATTAGCTACGTGCCTATAGTTTCGCGCGCTGATTCGGTTGTGGTCGTTTTCCATTTACGTGCGCCATCTGAGTTGCAGTCCTCCTCTACAGTAATGTCCCTCCAGCGCTAATGTGCATTTTCTCTACGTCTCCCTTCCGTTTAAGTCGATGTATCGTTGTATTTCTTCCTCCACTTACTGAAGACGGGATAATAACTAGTCTTTCTTACAAAACCTCCGACGTGTGACAGCTCATCGACTTATTTACAGTGTCACACCACATAGGTCAGGGATTTTTTGTCATCACGCCTTCCGGCTTCTCACTCCCTAAGTTGTCGTTATTCTCCTTGATCAATACGCATTGCCTTCCTTCCTTTGAACGATGGTGTCTTTTACACTTCCTACTCTCATAATTGGTCGCCTATTATCTTCAGCTTCGATGGTGTCTTTTAAGCTCACAAACTCCAAACAATAACATCATTTTTCCAATCCAATTAGCCAATCACTTAAACAAATCACACCGCTTGACGTTTCCAGATTCTTTTCAAAAAAGGCATCCCCTTAATGTCAATTAAACCTTTAGTGCACACACATTCTCTAACTAATAATGCACTAATGGGTACACTAACTTTCTAAAAACTAACCAAACTCCGTTTCAAACTCCTGTTCAAAGTCTGCACATAACTTTTCAATAAACAATAACTCTTCTGGAAGTAAACGTAAACGAGTTGAAAACAACTCAACTCCCTCCTGAAGGCATCTTCATGTCCATCCAAGCAAGAACCGAGATAGGGATATACGTATCTATCCCTACACCAATGGTCAAGTGAATATTCCCCAACTGGTACACAACAATGTACAATCAATTTATTTCTTTGGTCGTCCCCGCTCTCCCCTAAGACAATACCGAAACTGTGAACTACTTTTTGAAGTTTTTCTTTCATAGTTTCGTTCCTTTTTGCTGTTTACTTTGCCTCGGACGTACACGAATGCTTTTCGAAATAAAAATAAAAAAAAAAACGTCATCAAAACAGTATTTCAACTTCAAAAACTCAAACTCGTCTTGAGGGCTTATTTTTCCACAAAAAAATTGAAAACCTTTCGTAAAAATGATAATTGCAGTTGAATGTTACGTTTTTTTTTGTGACAGTATCTGTCAAATTGGAGAATAGGCAGAGAAAGTGAGACAGAAAAAAAGGGTTAACGAAACTACTTAAGAAGATGAAAATCGGTTTTGGCTTCACACTTCGTTCGGGTGAACAACGACGATTGATGAGCTTTTTAAATAAATCTGACATCAAGACCGTAGATCATGATTGAGGACGGTTTTATTGGTGTGATTTTTATTCTTTGAATAAATTTTCAAAATTACAGTAGAGGCCATGGAATGGGAACACTATGCAAAGTGGTTTCATTTGTTAGTTTTGTCATGAAATATATTGGAATGGAAATGTCACATGTCAAATGAGGAGTTTGCTGAGGTCGTATCGTAATGAAATATAGTTCAAAGCACAACTAACCATCTGATTTTCTTGAAAAACTTAGGTCTAAGCTGATCAGTCTTTTGGTTTTTCAGTTATTTGAAAACAAACAAACGGATTGTATATATTTCGTAAATGTTTCTTCGACTTTCTTTAACACAAGTTGCACAAAACGGAGATGATGATGCCTACCTGGTCAGCTGGAGTAACAATGAAGGAGACATCCCAGAAACTCTCTTGAAGTTGCACCAATCTCAGAAAAAAAAAAGAAGGAAAAGTGACTAAGATTGTGCGGTCTTGTGATGAAAAGGAACAGTGAACACATTGTTTAACAAAAATACTAAGGTTCCCATAAGAAAAGAGAGAAAGAGGACATGGATTGGCACAAGCAAGAGGGATTAACTTTCATTTGGACAATAGGACAACCCAGGGCAGAATCTGGCACTTAAATCTTGAAAGGGTTTACATAAGTTTGAACAAAACGCATGCAGAAAAGCACGAGGTCTTTGTGCTAAGCTAGGTTTCCTCCAACTGGAAGGAAGTTGTGATTCTCACCCAAATCGAGATCATGAAGGAACCTCAGGATTGTGCTTCCGGATAAGTGGTTGACTACTTCTGGGGAGATCAATCCCCTTCTTAAGCGTTTTCCCCTGTTTCGAGCTATGGCGAGACATTAGTACAGGATGTGCTGCAGTTTCTTGATTTTTTGCATGCAGAAACGACACATGTTCGTGCGACGTATGCCTAGCAATGCCCGGTGAGGAAGTCCTTCAGAAGCTTAGCTTTACATTTGCTCTGTTGCCTAAACTTCTTGACTTCTTGTGGTCACTTTTTAGGACTGGCACGCTGCTGCTGTCAAGACTGTTGAGTTCCACAATTATTCTTGATCTTCTAACTCATCGTTCAACCTCCCTTAGGATTCTATTTGAACTAATTGTTTCACAATGCTGTCATTTGGCTTCTTCAGGGTGTGGCCAATCCATCGACATTTTTGCTGCCTTATCCTGACATGCAACATCTTTTGACTTGTTCTACGTTACAACTCTTCGTTTGATATAATTTAAGATCACGGATCTTTAGGATGTATTCAGTAATTAACGAATGCCTGTAACCTTCTCGAGGTGTTTGTAGAGGCCTTCTAGGCCTTTTTAGCTTAGTGTGTAAGGAAATTTAGCTGGTTACTGGGTTAAAGTTAAACTGCTTCACGTCTTTTATGGGCTTCTGTCTGAAAATAAAAGAAAACCGATTTGTGGGGCGGCTATTGTGCAATATTTTGGTCTTTTTGGCTTTGATCCGTTGGTCGGCCCCATCTTTGAAGAATCTTCATCATAATCCGTATTGATGTGGTCGACGCACGACCGATTTTTACGAAAACGAGCGATTTGTCGATTTTTCCCTTTATCGGGTTTCGAGACGGCAATAGCCCTTCAGTTGAGGTTGAGCGGTGACGTGAACTTGGCTGAATGCTTGAAGAAGATGCGCAGGGTATTGTTGAGGTTGACGCACGACCGATTTTTACGAAAACGAGCGATTTGTCGATTTTTCCCTTTATCGGGTTTCGAGACGGCAATAGCCCTTCAGTTGAGGTTGAGCGGTGACGTGAACTTGGCTGAATGCTTGAAGAAGATGCGCAGGGTATTGTTGAGGTTGACGCACGACCGACTTTTACGAAAACGAGGCGATTTTTCGATTTTCCCCTTTATTGGGTTTCGAGACGGCAATAGCCCTTCAGTTGAGGTCGAGCGGTGACGTGAACTCGGCTGAATGCTTAAAGCAGATGCGCAGGATATTGATGTGGTCGACGCACGGTTGACTTCTTCGAAAACCCGCCTCGATTTTTCCCTTTATACGGTTTCAGGACGGCAATAGCCCTTCAGTTGTTGCGGTTTTTAAGATTCCCTTTATCATCCATAGGTATATTCTTCTAGACCCGGCATTACTACTTGAAATTCATTCATAATATGAGTCAAATTGCACATTTCACGCACAATCACCCATGCAGCTCCACACACACGGTCATTCCATGTGTGATGTATGGAACTTGGGGAAAGTTGGTGGATTGTAACAATGCTTGTGCATATCGTTTCAAAATGTTTCCATGATCGAGGTGATCTTCCGTTTGCCACATGCTTTAGTAGACCATGACTGTTGAAATCTCTGATCCATATTCAGAAAGTCTGCTTCCACCTGCAATCTAGTCTAGGCGCTTCCAACTACTTATATGCTGTGGACCCCGACACCAGTTCAAAGTATCTTTCTAAATGTTAACACCTTCACGCTAGTCTAATTCCTGTTCCATATCACTTTTGTTCGTAACAAGATCACCATACCTTGACACAAAATAGGTTCACATTTCACTGACTCCACTGTCTGTGCCAGTGTGTGTGTGCTTTCACTTGTGTGATTTACTGAGAAGAACTTCTTCCAATTGCAATTGAATGAAGATGAATAGATTAGATTGTGTCTCGGAATACATTCACAGACATGAACATAAACGTGCCACATTGAGACGGAGGTTTTTATCTAGGAACCGACACTGGTAAGGGAATATGCATATCTGCCAGTTCACACTTGATATATGAGCTGGAAGGCTCGAGATACTTTCAAATAAAAAAAATAACACTCTTATCGTTTGGTGATACTATCCGGGGAGAGCCATCACCATTTATCATCATCGCACGTTACAATAATGACACTTTTCTAATGCCTTTGTTTATTTTTTGTATTTTTTCAGGTATGTTGACGATTCAACGGATGGTTTATTGATAATAGATACTTAGCGCCTTTTGTGGGTAAGTGACTGTGCGCGTGAGTTTGTTTTCTATTTCCCTCCCCCTTCACAGCGGAACTGTGTGACGAAGGGCCCTCTTCGAATGAAGTGAAGTGTGTTTATTTGTTTTTTTTTTTTGTAACTATGTGGCTTGTTTTGTTTTGACAAAAACCTATACATTCGTACAAATCTATATTTTTGCGAGGCCATTGATTTGAATATTATTATTGTTTTTGTTTTAATGAGCTTGACTTTGGAGGGACTTGATTTGAAACAAATCATTACTCGTAACGACGTAATGCGTATCTTTTAAGGCCATGGAATGTGTATATAGCACACCTTGTGACACATTTGAGTTGGGTTAGGTAAGGTGAGTGGGTAAATTACTGATCATGGGAACTTAAAAAGCAAAACTGTTGAATAAGAACCGAACGGAGAGATTTAGAAATTTCAACAAGGCCACCAGGACAGGGAGGGCTCTGACTAAGCTAAGCCCTTGGGCATCAAGTTGTGGACTTGGCGTCAATTCGAGTTAAACTGAACTGATGATTTCTATCACCAAGTACAAAATACCCACTTTCAAACTTCCACGTCTTAACAACCAAACACTCACTCTATCCCTCAGTGCAAGGTATCATGGCGTCATACTTAACCCCAAGCTCAACTGGAAACTTAACATAGAACATAGGGTAAAGAAAGCATGCGTCGCTTTCTATGTCTGCAGCAAGACCTTTGGCAAAAGATGGGAACTCCAGCCTAAGATGGTCCTCGGGATGTACAGTGCTGTAGTTCGTCCCATCCTTACTTATGATTCGCTCGTGTGGTAGCCTGTCTTAAGCAAAGCCTACAACATCACAAAACTAACAGAATCCAACGAACAGCTGGTATTGGGACAACAGGATTCGATCGAGTCCGACAGAAGCCCTCAACGTGCTCCTTCATATACTGTCCCTGGACTTGCACATCAAATACACCATTTCGTGTAGTGCTATCAGAATCAGGGAATCTGGGCTTTGGTCACCGAAACCCTTTAGTCACAGCAAGGCCATAACTGACTACACGTCTCCTACTTCAATAATAATATTCAACTTCACTTTCCGGAAAGGTAGGAATGGAACAATAGCCTACCCCACTCCACTCCACTGACGGCTCCAAGATGGAGTGTGGCATTGGAGCAGGTGTCTTTTTAGCGGAACTAACGTTTAGTCTACATCGTCATTTGCTTAGGGCCGACTGCAGTCCTAAAGACGGAGAGGATTTCGTTGCTCGAATTTTGAACACGTTGATTCGTCAAGCTCGAATATCAAGCCTTATAGTGTCAGCCTCAATTGGATTACAACGGATCACACTGGTGCTTGCTGTCGTCAACCTTCACCTCAAGTCTGTGAAACCTTCTTCATTGCGAGCTCCTGCAACGAATCTACATTGTCTGTTTGGCTCAGGAAATGTTCCCAAAGTGCCAATTATGTTTTACAGAGTTTTACAGCACAATTGGATCTTGAAATCCAGTTTAGTCAGTCCAGTCCATTAAATTCAACAAGAAAGAGCACAGGCCACTTCCCAAGCAAATGCCTTTGGTGAATACTATTTCTTACTTACTTGAAGCTGCAGCGGTTTATTGTGACATTCTGTCCCGATTCGTCAAAGTTAAGTGTTTTGGCCGCTTCTTGTTTCAAAACTCGCAAATGCATCGGTTACAAGCTCGCTGAGTTCTGCCAACATCGTCGCCGTATTGAAGCAGTTGCACGGACTTTTGAAAAATTATGTCTCTGGCACTGTCTTGGGAGCCTCGCACAATTCGTTGAAGCATAATGTTGAAGAAGTCGCATGACAGTGCATCACCCTGTCATAATCCTTTATTGACATCAAATGTCTCGGTGAGATCGTTGCTTACCTTGATGGAGGTCATACGGCTTGAAAGTGTTGATCGTACTAATGACATCGGGATGTTCGAAAAGAAATACTGTGAATTATAAGCAATGGAAATAGTACCAATAAATTCTCCCCAGTCATTCTGGACACCAACCTCGGAGTAAAAAGACTGAAACCTAATACCACCTGAGTTTTAAAAAAATCATTACACCAACACTAGTGTTGTGTGAATAGCATCATAAGGGTGTTCATAACCCCTTTAGCGCTAGTGAATTATAAATAAAAAAATAAAAAAAAAAATCAATAAGCATTTTCTATTGTCATCCTGCACAGAGGGACGAGTTTGATAGGGATGCCAAAGCTAGAAATTACTTTGTATCTCTCGTGGAGAAGAGTTCAAAATCGATGGTCATTTTCGAATGTTTACTCGGACTAATATCCTTCCTTCCTAAGCTTGCGTAATGAGAGGACCATCACCAGGATACTATTGCATAGAGCAAGACTGAGATTTACAATTTTTGCTGTAGTTCCATCGCTAATCACCACATAGAATCCTGCTAAACCTCGCGATTGATTCCAGAAAGGACAACAAATATGTCCCTGACTCTCTTCTTTTCATTTGGAAAACAAATCATTAATGACTTTTCCTGTCCAAAAAAATCAACCCACGTTCCACTTAATTTGTCGCAATATTTACTTTAATCCTTTCCTCTCATTTCCTATTTTTCATGAATGACCTTCTCTCATCGCCTTCAGCATAAAACGATTCAAGTGTCTGGGCAAAATCAATACTAATGCAAAGCGACATGCAATTTGTTATCCTTTAGCATCATTCATCGGCAATGTCCCATTAAGATCCCTTCATTCGAATGCGGCGATGCCAACAATGACAACGACAACGACAACAACGACGATGACGACGACGACGATGATGATGAAGTGCTTCGATGAAAGGAAAACATATTTTCATGAAGTGAACTATCGTGTCACGCCCGCCTCCGCCCCCATCCGCCTTCCTATGTCCCTGTCGACAGAGAAATCAGAAACAACACCAAAAGGCAACATAAAAACAAATTGCAAATGCACTCCATTCACTTTGTCATTCTGGCAGTCGCCAGTCGTCGTCAGCTTGAGGATGAGAGAGAGAAAGAGTCTATTTCCAGAACATGGACGAAATGGGAAATGACCTCCATCGAAACGGTAACATAATGGGGTGGGAGCGGTGGGCACGTCGAATTCGCATGGTTATTTCTATTTTTAAAGCGAAACATATAAAAATATTAATGACCTGGACTGGGATCTGTGCGATGATACCCAGAGCCAAGGGACGATAATAGCTGTCTTGGCAGACGTCATCATCGTTACTATCGCCATCATCGTCCTCGTCGTCGTTGTCGTCACAGATGTCGTCGACGCTTGGATCACGGAGTCCAAGCCAGCCAGCATATTCCCTAATCCGATGCAAATTCATCAAAGGATGAGGTGGTGAATCGGTGGCAAGCATAGTGCACGCGTTTAACTCACACAAACATACAAACACACACACAGTGAGAGAAAGAGAGTATAGAACAGTAGAACACCATAGACAGGCGAGTTATAATTAGCTTTTGTGTTGTGTTGTGTCTCTGGTTGGGCTGGGAATGCATTTAGCGATTTTAAGGGGAGTTTTCGAGCGCATTCCGGTCTTCGATTCAAAGCCGCATGTACGGCAGAGGCACCTTCCGGCAAGTAGGGAGTGGTCGGTCGGTCGGGTCGGCTCGATAGATAGATTGAGTGATGAATGTGAAAATGTCAAAGAGAAACAATTTAAGTGCCGACATTAGTGCGAAGGCAGACAAAAATAGACGGACTATTACTAATTGCCGAATAAAAGGGGTTGCCAGAGTGATTATTTTTTCAGGCGGAAGAGTTAAAAGTTTAAAAATTGTTTCGTCATTTTGTCAAGATTATTCATTATGCTTCTGTCGAGAAGACTGATAGTCAGACAACTGTAAGGATCAGGCAAAATTCTACGAACTGCACTTAGATGAGATAGACAGCCAGCACCGACCAGAGTATGTATCTGGATCCACTCCAACCCCTCGTCAGCCTAACCCACTGAGTTGCTTGACGTAAGTGTAGTAATCTGTAATCTTTTCTGCAGCGGACTTCAGGTCGAATTTGTTTAGTTTACCTGTGTCCTGGAGAGTCATTACATCCCCAATTGTCAATGGAAGCCCTAAATGAGGACGCTGTACGAATGAATGTTCATGTCCTAAGATCTTATTCCGAGCTTTGTCTAGCTAGCACTTCCGAGATCTCATTTCTAGTTATCTCCGCATGATGTTGGATTCAAGATTCATTGACCGGATTCAGGAAGGTTCCCGAAATATTTGGAAGTAGTAGCCTTGGCCGTAGCCTGACGATAGACAGACAAGCGCAAACACTTCGCCCCTTCTTCTATCTGCTCTTTGAAATATTTGTGGTCCGCTGATAGGGGATACAAGATGGACATTTGTTCATAGAACTCCGCTTGAGAGACAGATGCATTCTCTGCGAAATGAGTAATGGAACTTAATGTCGTTTTCCACAAATACGCTAGCGTCCAGTTTTGGAACCGTCCATTTCGAGGTTAAGACTCTAACCAAGATCAATCCATGGTTAGTTAGGTTGGAGTGGCAGGCTACAGTTTGCAACCTCACTTAGACCAGATAAGGTCCTTTGTGTTATCAATCCACGGTAAGTCGACTACAAAATTTGAAAAGCAGTCGTACCCTGGTGTCACCCATCCAATGAAAGCTCTTAAGCAGCGTAAGTTGGCGAAAGCAGCAGTCAAATATTAATGTTCTGGTCAGTCGCAGAACAAATAACCTGGGAAGGGAAGTTGCAGGAGAAAACCTTTCTGAGAATAGAGAGGAACCGTGCTCTAAAGTTTCACCAGAATAATGGCAAATATAAGGTCGAATAGTATCAACACGTTGGTCTTGTCTAACCTAGATCTGAGGAGAACAGGAAGACTTCTGTCTAGCAATAGGAAGTTCTGGAGTACGAGACGTCATGGTGCATTGTTTAATTGGTTGTCCCCTTCAACGAACGAGAAATAAACAGTAACCTACCTTCTATGCACCTGTCTTGTCCTATCAAGGTTGAGAAGGAAAAACCCTCGGGGCTAACTTCTATAAAGATCTCGAAGACCTTACTAAGCTCAATATGTACAAAAAATAATCTTGCAAAGTTCCTGATGCTGGTTACTCTGTACTTTACGTGGTATCAAGGACCTTTTCTAACGCCAAATGTTTGCTGAACCGCGTTACTCTGTTACTGTCCAAGTCCTTCCAAGAACTGGACGTCTGTAGTTCCTCTTAAAAGTCGCATTAATAAATCGTTCGTGGCGCCTTATTTTATGCTGATGTACGTCATCTTAAGCATATTCCATCGATCACCATGGCAACTCTATTCAACTCTTCTCATCCTCTCTCTCTCTCTCCTTCCCAACATCTCTATCTTTAGTCGGTCGTCCATGATAAATAGAAAACATTTATAACAAACCTTAAGCGTAACCAAGGCTACAAATGTTATTTAACTATGAAAACTTGTGTATCCGTGCTAATTAGAGACATGCACTTTGCACTTGAATATTTCAAATTAAATACCATTCCGCCGGAATCGACTTCCCTTCGCAGAGCTCGTTGCTGCCTCACCATCATTCCTTCATCAAGGCTGGATAAATCACAACCAAGTGACACGATAGAAAATGGAAACGTTCATTCCGCTAATTGCCTATGAGTTGTTGTGGGTCTCGTTTTGTTGTTGTGACTGGTGGAGTGCCATAAACTTTATCCGAACCAAGAGGAACCAGAAGGAACAAGGCTGCATTCCAAGTTTGATTATACTTATCCCCTCTCAAACTAAATTTACTCGTAAGCAATCGTGAGATACCGCATATATACATCGAGCGGAACGCGTGTGTTGCTTGCAATAAATTGAGTTGCATGCCAGTCGGTGGTATATTTGCAGCACTATTCTTGAGAAATGTCACAATGACAGATGAGGGGAACGACAGCACGAGGTAGAGTGAGATCTATGGATTCGTATTCATGTTCGTGTTCATTTTCTGACATTTATGTGACAGATGTGCTGTTACTGAAAGTTATGAACCTCTTTTGGTGGGATAAACCTTGTTAAGGATTCAAAGGGAGTTTTGCACTAATTATTTCATATCCTTCCCCAATTTCATCGCTCCTTTCGATGTAATTATCAAGAAATTTTCAAAAAAAAAAAAATGGAAAAACCTTTTCTCTTCTTGTGGGGGGGGGGGTGGCTTTTCCCTCTCTTGTTGTGATGAAAAACGATAAAAACACGAAAGTAGGATTAGTATCTCATTTCCATAATCCCCCCGCGCGCTGTTGGGGAAACAACAAATGAGCGTCAGGTACCGAAGGAAGAAAGGAAGGAAGGAAAAAGGATATTTTTTGTGGTGTAAAATAAGAAATTATTTTCATCTACGATGTTTGCTTCGTCAATTAAGCTCACCTTGAGTTGATAGGATCTACAAAGAGAAAAAAAACGGAACAGATATACAACGCAGCGGAGATACATAGATACATTTATGAATTGTTAAATTAATTGTAATTTAATTTGAAATCTCTAGGGTGAGGAGCTCCTTTTAGCTCCAAAAAGAGTGAGAGAATGACGTGGCTTAGGCATGTTTTAAGATGGCTTTGTGGGTTTTGTTTTACTCGATTAGAGGGGTGCGGACGCGAGGAGAGTGGTAGTGGTTTTAAATAATGTTCACAGTTAAATGCGAGGGTATGAGGAGGTTTTAATGTGTCTTTTGGTTGAGTGTTAATTAAGGAGAAGATACGAAGCACCTTCGTTAACTGTTTAAGTACGATGAGCACATATCTTTGGTCTTGTGGTTTAAAATAGGAATAAAAACAATGATTTTGTGTTCCAGGAAGATGAGATCTTTTATCCTCTGCCTTTAGTTTTTGTAGTCATTCGCAATCCATTTCGATTTATAACCTTTTGATGTTCGATCTTTTGCTCGACATCTTAGCTCTGATGGTCTCAATATTCTTCAACTCAGGCTTTCTGCAGACATAGCTCTTGAGACGCTCTTAGCGAGATACAACATTGTCTTTCAATGGCAGACAGACACTGTATCACAACCTATACATGGTTTCATCAAATGAAGAGTATGTGACCCTTTGTCCACTGTGCCCACCCGGGAATCGCAGAGGATCGACGATACAGTCGGCTAGATTTCTAACCCGTTCTGTTGAGAGATCGTCCCCGATTAGCAGCTCAAGTTGAAGACATAGTCTACCGTCGCTCCCAGGGCGAGTTGTAATATAAGTAGGGACGGGCTTATTGAGTGATCCACTTACAAAGAGACCATCAAAATCCTTAAGTAGGAGGTCAAATAAGTGAAGAAGAACTTATGGTCGTACCTTGTGAAGAGAAGGAAGTAGCTAGGGAGATACCGGGCATTTATACGGGAACCTAATCTCCAGCCCTTAAGGATAAGTTTGAAGATCAATCTCTGGATTCTGTGACAAGTATGGATGTAGTCACAGACCTTTCATCAGCAATAACCGAAGTTATCCTCAACAGACTGTATAGGGGTCAGATTGGTGCAAATCTTCGCTATCGAGTCGGACTAATGTTAAATTCGAACAGCAACAGAACAACTCAAGCCAGATTTCTTGAGGTATAGGCTTGGCTCCTTGGCTTTGGTGAGCTTTTGAAAGTTTAAGCAAGAAGTAGCGACGATGTTGTTATAATGGTGGATTCTCTATAGTTCTAAGGAAGAAATTGTGTTGTGCCTGCTTTGGGTCCGCCTCAATAATTCAGCTTCAGCGTTTTTAATATTTTCTCTTTGTGGATTTACTGTTCTTATAGGAGCGTCCATCCTCAAGATTCAATCAAGAGTTTTGAGAACGAAGGAACCTAGGCCAAATCCGCCAAATCACTATCAAACATGTATACAGCCGTTGTACATCCAATTCTCGGCTACGGATGACTAGTCTTGTGAGCAATCTTTGCCGACGACTTAATAATTAACTGCGGAGTCGGTGCGGTACCTTTAACTTATCCAAATCCTATCGTCTTCCGTATATTGCTATTATCTTCCAGGAGGATAATTTGGGACATGTCAAACCACATGTGCCAATAAATTCGACTTTCACATCATTTAATCGAACAGAGAAGGTGGAGAATCGTCTCCTCCTCCTCCTCGCTAATGCAGCTTCTGCAGAAGTCGTTGTAAAGGAGGTCCAGTCTATAGGCATGCTTGCCGATGGTGCAGTGTTCCATTATGACTTCCACTAAGGTGCTTATTAGCAATCTTTTTCGTTTGATGAGACAGTGAGAACATTTGAGATACAGTTTTGGCCAAATCTGCTTGGTTATGAGGCAGGTAGTACCTGCTATCCATCTGCGACAGGCCAAACAACTGTGTGATATCCATTTCCTCTGCAAATGTTTGACTCCAGCTCCTTACTTCAACCTAACCTAACCTAGTATTTTGCCTTAGCATTATTAAAAACATTTGTATACAGCCGTATTGCTATTGAACGCTTTGCTCGCCTCGACTTGTCTACATGTTCATCAAAGGGGTCCTTGAGAGGCCCATACAGAACGTTGGAAAATAATGGAAACTTTCTGTCAAGTCGTACTTTGTTTGATTGTTAAAAGGTTAAAGGAGTTAGCACAAAGCATTTTTAGGTTGCAGTGTTTTTTCGGTCTCCATAAGGCGGCCCCCATAGAGTCCAATTCTGGTGACTTCCGGATCCAATAGGAATTCAAAAAAGACATGAGAGTCTTCATCAATAATGACATCTACAGTTGGTGACGTTTCAAAGTCAAAATACTTCATTCTAATCAGGTTCTGCTGTGACCATGATGTAGTAGTTGCATCATCGCTTGTCACGCTGAAGGTTCCAGGTTCGAATCCCGATGTAAAAAAAAAGAAAGTCGATCAACTGCGAAAAAAGCTGACGTCAACTCTACTGCGTAGGCATAACACTGGCAATAGGGTGGTCATATGGCTTGAAAGTGTTGATCGTACTAATGACATCGAGAAGTTCGAAAGAAATACTGTGAATTATAAGCAATGGAAACAATACCAATAAATTCTCCCCAGTCATTCTGGACACCACCCTCGGAGTAAAAAGACTGAAACCTAATACCATCTGAGTTTCAAAATCACTACACCAACACTAGCGCTGTGTAAATAGCATCATAAGGATATTCATAACCCCTTTAGCGCTAGAATTATAAAAAAAATGGGTTTGTGTCTGAACTATTAGTAAAGTATTCATTTGTCTGAATGATTCTCTTGAGATTACCCTTGATATACAGATCTCAGAAGATCAAGAAACCTACAGACTTTAGGATTAACAAAATCAGTATTTCTTTGCCTAATGGTTGCGAATCATTGCTGGATCTCTCTAGATACTCCTGATTCCTAACAAAACCCACATCACTTCTTATAAACAAAGCCATCCATCCAATCATGTCTCCAGTGAGCTACAAAACCCTCCTCAAAACACATCTTCTCACAAACATCTCCAAGTGTCCATAAAACTATTGCAGCACACCGAAAGCCATAAAATTTGTTATCCGAACTTAAACAATTAGTCCCGAGTGTATTTTGCATAACAATTGCAATCCTCTTCTAAGGAAACTCTTCCACTTAAAATAAAAAAAAAAATTGTTTCGACAGACACACAGAGAAGAATGAGAAAGAGAAAGGGAAAACTTTTTTTTTAAACGAATTTAAGAAAACTTTAAATTTTACAATTTTACACTAGTCCTATCCTCATAGCTGCCAGCCAAAGCCTAAGTCTCGACCATTCCTTCGTAAAAGTTAACCCAAGTTGGTACTCTTGTTGGATGCGCACACCTGAAGGAATGTATACCTACAGTAGCGAATAATAAACTTTAGCTGATGCCAGCCAACGTCAGAGCTTGCCTTGGCTCGTAGGATCGTTGTGGCATGAACTTAATTCATGATTTGCGTTTTAATTCGACCCAACACCGCACCATCTACATTAACCCTTAAGGCATTGTGCAAGCAATTGCACCGCCGACGACGTCTTCTACTGAAAAATGTTTTCGATTTCAGTTTGTGCCTCTCTTATAGCAACGAAATACAAGTATGAAGAGTATCAACCCCCCATCATCATCCCCCAATGCAAACACTACCCACGGCAGTAGTCTTGCTCTCACCTAGCCTAAGGGTGAGATAATAAATTCCTTTTATTTCTCCACTTTTACGCTGCACTTGCAATTTAAAATTTAGCATTTAGCATAAAAGACCGAAAAGGGTTGATGGTGGGGGATGAAGCTCGGGGTACAACAATAGAAGGGTGATGGGTGGGTTTTTTTGAAAATTTACGGCGAAACTCAAGTCTCATCACCATGCAAAGAAATGGAATTTAAAGTTTGATTCCCTTGCAAGGACGACTGATAGAATAGAAGATGGGTGGGTGCTGTGCTGGGTTGGAACAGAGAAATGTGGCAACTTAGCTGCAATTGGTTTAAAGTGGTGTGGCTGGGTATACTCTGGGAATTTATGAGGGTATTTCCTCTCTCGAACTTCATCGTCGTCGTCGTCTTCATTGTATCGCTGTGGTAGCTAGGTCAAGATGAGAACGTATGTATGCACTTGTACGTCCTAGTACACAACAAGAAGTCTTGCGGACATACGAAGTGGAACAAGAATGGATTTCCGAATACATATGCGATCCAAGGAGAATATTTGAGTTCCGTCTGAGTGGGTAAATATTTATATTTTTTCTTTTGTTTCCTTGCTCGAGTATCTGTAGCTGTTACAGTGTGTCTAAACAAAACGAGAACACCGCATCGTCCTTTGGATGAAGGATGTGAGTTTCTGGGTTTCAAGTAACCACTGTGTGGTGGGTCAATTAAACGTCGAGTAGGTGAACAGTAGAAGTGGTTACATGGTAAGGAGATACGTCTATGTGGGTCGGGAGTTGATTTCTTTGATTAGTTTCCGTGGTAACTCTGTTCGTGGCTCAATCCATTTAGGCGAAAGGGTTGTGGAGAGTTGTAAAAAAACAGGAAAATTTCGGACACTGATTCAATTTAGAAGCGGTGTTGGCCGTCCTTTTGAAGTCATTTAAAAGGAATGCATCGGACACAGTGGATCTATAGCCAGCGACTTGGTTTAGTTCGACATTCCAAATATTTCCAAAGCCATCTTCCCAGTCGGAAGTTCTAATTTTGTTAGTCTAAGCACCACAAGGTTCTATCCGACTAGTGTGGTTTACTCCTTGAGATGTCGGAGTCAAAGATCCAAAGAGTCCAATCTCCAAGAAATTGTCATCTTCTGTGTACAGTCCAGTATACGACGTGTCTTAAGCGCTAAAGCCACCTCCACCCATCTGTCTTTCTGATACCCATGCGGTACTCTGGTCTCCGAGCTAACATTCATCACCTACGCTGCACTTTCGTCAGCTGTGTGAAGCTATAAGTAAGCCAAGCTTATTGTTCTGCAGATTTTTTGCTAGTCGTAGGCCATGCCTTCTTCCTGGGAGTGGACATCATTTTCCAATTCACTGGAAGGCAGCCTAGTGTTATTATAAAGCTCCTGAGCTCCTTTTTTTTATGCAGAAGCATCGGGTGAACACCGCCTCGTTCAGGGAATTTGTAAAGAGAGGCACTGTTAAGGTTAGGTTTGGTACGTAGGCATGTCTCTTATTTTACTTATCAGGCCAGCGACTCTTGGAGGGTCTGAGTCTAAACTACTACCACTTTCCATCCTTTGTGGTCCCGGACACTCTGTTTGCAGTTTACTAGACCAAGGTTTCTAGCGTCCGCGATTGCCTGATCTTCAAACTAGAGGTTCGGTCTCTCTTTTCTTAGTGAACCAGGTGATTGGGATTCGAAGATCGTCTTAGCTGGAGCGTTCTCATCCATTCGCTCGATGTGGCCGCGCAGGTCTCTATAAAGCCATTTTGAAACCCATAAAGGATATCGACTGGGTCCCTGCCTTACCTTTTGACGTTGTTACATTCTAGAAACAGGTTCTCTCAAGCTTGTCCGAGTTCCCTTATGGTGTCCGAAGAACATTTAGCTCACTTCCATAACGGCTTTCCGTTCTTCCGAGAATTTTGGTTAGAACTGAACCTCGATTTCTGTACTCCCACTCCGCGCCGGGTAGGGAGTGGGATTCATTTAGCAGATAAACCCTTTTTTCTCTTCCTCTACTAAACAGACTTTGAGACTTCGTTCTGGGTGATCCTGGATCTCAATCGAAAAACCTCTCCAGCTAGGCAGGTTCGTAGCTAACTGCCTTCAGTTGGTTGAGGTTGCTTTCTACTTGTGCATGCCACATAAGGCGAGGTTTTCCTCGTTTCAACGTTGCATCTCCGGGTTTGAAGTTACTAGAGCGAATGAGTCGCTTTACATGGCCTAGCCATTTAGTTACAGCGAAGCTCCAAGGTTGCATATTTCGTCGTTGAATCTCTTCCCCCAAAGTCTGTCAACCCAAATGCGACCGAATATCTTCCAAAAATTGTTTCACTCGAAACCACCAAGGACCTGCATTCGACAGAGTCCGTCCTTCAATGCCTGAGATTGATAACAGCTTCTCGGTGGTTGTTCCGAATAGGACCTTGGTTGCCTTCGTAGCTCAGAGAAACGAGATGGATCCCTCAAAAGCTAACTAGGAGCTTTGTTGAACGTAGACTTCTAGGTAATGAGTGGATTTGTATTGCATAACAAGCTTTAAAACTTGGTGAAGGACCATCATCTCCAAGGAAGGTTTCATTAAGAGCCATTCGAAAGCTATATGAACGTACGCTCTGGTACTTCAATTCCTCCACGTCTGTGTCTCTAACTCGACCAATCGTTAGGTTCTCGTTCAGAGGTGCAAATCTTACATCGAATACCACAGTGCTGTTTAATCTTAACAGCTCCAGGTGCCAGATACAGGCTGTAGACTTATAAATCGAGTTTCTGATCGTGTTCAAACTACTTTGTTCGCTACTTTGAGTGGCCTTTTCCACTATTTCGAAGAAAGAGTGGTCTGCAGCGTGCTCTAAGAGTCCCTTGACTGTTACTCGATCCATTTCTGTCCTTATGGTTTCTCCTAAAAGACAGAAGTAGAGCTCTCTTGACAGAAAGCTCTTCAATGTCAGACGTGTCTGTCGCTTCTACTTCATTTTTAGCGATCTAGAATCAGACTCGAAAGCCATATAAGAACGAGGCCATAAGCTGTCATGCTCACCCTAGCTAGAACTGTCACAGGAAATGACCATTCGACCCAACAGTTTACATTTTAACCATGTGACTATTCTGCCCTGCTTTGCTCGCTTTAAAGACGTCTAAGGGTGTTTCATGAGGAAACCAGACCCAACACAGCAGCTGTTGACAGTCTTGTATTGCTCCAACAATGCTGAGGTCTACAAGGTGTTTACGTTTGAGGAACTTTGTTTAAGACTACTTCCGGTCTGACTTTACTGACATGGTCAAGTTTGCAGCTTTTAAATTCCTTGACGTTGGCAGCCCAAGGCAAGTTGTAAGTTATTTCCTTAATCTCAAACAGATTGAAGCGGTTATATTGACTCGTCCTTCCAATTCGTCTCAAAGTGTTTCCACATTTTGTGGTTCTACTGTTGCAAACGCAAAAAAAAGGGCAAAGGCGGCAACCCATCAACCGAGTTATATTGAACTTTCTCGCCCGAGGAAATCAATAACCGACAAAACAAACATACACTTCCTCATGTGCATACACCGATGCAGACGAATGTCGAAACTTTGTCGCAAAAAGGATATTCCTCTGCGCCTTTCTTCTCATCCACTTCCAGTGTTTGTCTTGCTCCAGGCGCTATTGATTCCTTTTCTAAACTCAAGATTCCTTTTTTATTTTTATTTTCGTTCACCAAGAAGGATCGCGGACTTGTCAGTGACTTTGTCATACGACGAAGGAAAATGCACAAAACTTGAACAGGTTATGAGTTGACAAAGCTTATCTGTCGGCAATCTTACATGTTTCTAATGAAGATTCACCGCATCCAACATCACAGCGCACCAATCCATGTCATTGTTTGTTTGGGAAAACTTTTTGGCACGAGATTCAAAGAGCGGAAGCTAAGATATGCTTCCAGGAGTCGTTACAAAATCCTTGTTTGTCGAAACAGAACACAGAGAGTTTGAAAATTTTCTTTCTATTGTCTTCCACTTGTGGGTGTTATCTCTCCCGAATAAAACCGTATCATCGCGTGATGGGCAGGGAATTTGGCGGGGGGAGGTAAGATATCCAAATTCATCCACATTTCGCCACCATTGCGCTGGTCTATGGAATGGAACTGGAGCGCACATGACTTATGGTGACAGTAATTCGAATTTGTATAGCTCCTCGTACAATGGCGAGATGTTGGCAATCATTTGGAGAAAAAAACAAAAAAAAAAAAAACGAGAAAACTGGCAAACACCGTGTGAAATAAGAATAAAAATGTTTCCCCTGAGTGAGTGTGAGTGTAGGTCTACAGGGCCCGGTCTCGGTGTCGAGGTTTTAGGTTATGTATGTGGACGATTTATCGAAGCGGTGTGTGAATTTTATTTCCGCACGCGATACTTTATTGGTGCTCCACCGTGGTATTTTTTAATTTTTTTTATTTATTACGTTCATCGGTTGTGTCCAGGAAAGATGAACGAGCTAAATTTTTAGCAACGACCTAGAAATACAATTCTGTGGGCTGTGACAGAAAGATTTACACATGTACGTTGGAGGAAGGACAAAAACAGTGGAACTTGTAGCTTCGGAAAGTAGTTTTTCTTTTGTCAGGGAGAAGTTACATGTCAAGGTGAAGAACATTGTTTTCCCAGGTGTGTTAAGGGCACCCTTAAGTTCCAATCAGTCAATTTACTCCCTTGCAAGACTTTTGGGTATCAACTTAGGAAGGTCTTGCTTACCGTTCTGACTCGTATCGCTTTGAAATCGAGGTTTTAAAATTCAGTTTCGAGAAAAGGTTCGCAGACTTTTTGGGCTTGATGTCTCCTAGGGTTAACTTTACAAGGCGTTTCAACTGGTATCATCTTCGAACTCATTGAATGGTAGAAAAGTGGTTCAATCACTAGCAACTCCCAGTCAGTGTGGTTCACTACGGTGACGCTACAGTTCGGAGATGAACTTGGACCTAGTGTGGATTACCGATGGATGGCCTTATATTTAAGCCTAGCAGTCCATCTTGAAGGATTTTTTAAGCACGCAATTGAGAAAATATTAGACATAACCTTCATAGAAAACAGATTATCATCTTTTACGACAGGCAGGTAGGGATAAAAGCTCTAAGCTGCTATCTCTTTGACCCTAGACCTTCCTGGTGCTGCCGATACACCTTTAAGCAGCTTGCTCTTTAAAACACAACTTCGATAAGAAATTCAAATAACATTTATGTTTCCAGTTTCCATGTGTGTGTGTGCCATATAGGGCTGGGCCTCGCAAAAAGGACTAAAGAACTTAGACAGTCTAGAAAGTCTATTAAACTTACAAACAAAAAGATAATTGAAGAAATTCTCGCACCAAGCAAGCGCAATGCTAAGCGTTATAGTGGACTTCCTCACCGGACCTTGTTAACTCAACTGTTATCTCAACAAGCTTGGCAAGGTTATGTGCCGCCTCAGCTCGAAAGATCGAGGAACTGCGGAGCTTAAATTAGGCAAAATAATTTGAGGGATTCGTCTCCCCGTTACCACGACCGTGAGGATCCTCTATGAACTTGATTTTGCTTGGGATCACAGCATTTTCCAGTCGAAAGAAAACCTTGTCAAATTTTAGGTTGCAGTGTTTTACTGGTCTCCGTCAGGAAGGTAAGATGTCTCTCAAAGCTTAATTCTCGTGCCTTTCGGCTCAGTCTGAGAAGACTCCATTCGATTGCACGACTTCCTACCGACAAGGTACTATAAAGCGACGTCTTTTATCTTACTTACTAACTTAAGATGACGCTACAGTCCGGGGTGGACCTGGGCCTTAATCAACAAGCGTCTCTAGCCAGCTCGATCTTTAGCTAGCTACCTCCAGTTTCGCACGCTAAGTTGGTTGAGATCCCCTTCAACTTGCGTGCGCCACTTGAGTCGCAGTCTTCCTCTACTGCGCTGTCCCTCGTCTTCTATCAAAAGCTGAAATATTGGTGGCGATAGTATACAGCCTTGTGGGACTTCACTACTTCACTTCACTTCGCTACTTTGCTTTCCAATGCCTCTTCTGCGTAAGGGAAGCCCTCCGAAGATCACCATACAATTTTGAAAGGCTTTTCGAAACCGAATTTTAAGGAAAGGTTTTGAGATTCCAATACTTCTCTATGAGCGGATGCAAGAGGTTTGCCAATATTGCAGGCGTCACTTTGTAGAATTCAGCAGGAATGCTGTCAAGCTTAATCGCTTTGCTTGCTTTGCTCGCAACACCGTGAGCTGCGATCCGAATAGGGCATTCATGTATCCATATAGTGTGGGTCAAATCGGTGGGAAAACTCTCCCTCCATTTACTAAGCCTTCATCACGGTAGAACTACTACCACCGACCAGTTATACACTCTCAGGATTATGTTCGAGAAGGCATGAATGCATCAAGCCTGTCTTCAACTGTTGGAGGATAGGTATACGATCGGGTGCCTCGACACGAACTCTGCAGGAGTATTGGGTTGATAGTTCCCTGTAAAGGGTTATTCGGTTTTTATACACAAACAATAGAAACTGTGTTGTTCGAAGCATTTCGCTAGTGGCATTGGACTTCTTTTCATCAAACATTGGATTGGTTGTTATAGTCCAGCCGTGATGGAGAATATCTCAACCTGGGAGACTTGAAGAATAGCCATCTATTTTTCGTAGATGATTTGGAGATCCTTCGGTCGAAAGATTTTTGTAGCTGACTGTGCTGTTGTTCGAATGATGGTAGAAGGCTCGTTCAGTCCATTCGGCATGTCAGTGGGGTCCTGTAAAAACATTAGGAGAAGTTCAAGTGGTATATTGATGAGTGATGGAAGGAGCAGTGTAGAGTTATCTACGTTAGCCTGGAAAAAATATAGAAAAGGAAAGCCGAACTTAGTGCCAAAGCTAAGTTATCCCTCTCAAACTCGGTATGTTCCAATTCTTCATGAAATCTGGGAAGAGATTCCTTCGTGGTGTCGTAAGAATAACTCAGAGAGATTGAGGAAGAGACACAAGAATATGCGAGAAGTCCAATGTTTAGCAGCCACATCTCCGAACGAAACGATCTTTACATCGATGGTTTGTATCACGTAGTACACATGCATCCAAATTGACTTCTAAGACGCGCTTTGAGTGCCATGCTATTGGACTAAACTCTATACCTCTTCTGGACTGGGGATTCCTCCTGATGAAATGGGCAAACGAAAGTGGTTTCCAACCGAAACTGGCAAAGAACTAGTTGAAGATGGTTTCGACCATCTATCAGCTCCAGAAATGGTTCTGCTGTCACATCTATTGGGAACTTTTTCGGTTTCCTCAGTCAACTCTTGAGTGCGGTTTTGGTCACGTTACATGCTATGGTAATGGGACTCAAGTGCGCATCTACCTTTAGTGGCAAAGCAAACTTAAAGTTCTTCGATGCAACTCGGACGAAGGTGATTCATATCGTGAGGATCTAACATCGGATTTCCAAGAAGTTCATGTTCCACAAGGCTGACACATAGTGCCATCTGTTCATCTTCATTTTGTTTTACTAATTCCAACCAGCACCTACATAAAATATTTCCAAAGTTTCATCCGCTTAATGGACTTTCATTAGCATCAACATGGTTATGCAGTATTCAAACAATACCCTCAGCAACACCTAACTTCATCTTTGCACCCTACTTTCGTTCTCCCACTCTGTCATTCTTAATTACACCTTTAAGGAGCTTAAAAAAGAAAAAGAAAGAAACAGACGACAAACTTCAACTACAGATACAAAGTTAGAGCAACAATACACAAGAGCTGCAGAATACCATACATTTTACACGATTAATTAGCAGCGCATAATTCGTAATTCATCGTGTTTTCACCCTTCGAACTCGCCCCATCACACACCCCCTTAACATTGCTGTTTTATCTCTGTGAAAACACTGTTTGTCAAGATACTTTTTACATCGAAACTTTGTCCTGTCTTCAGTCCTTAAAAAGACAAAAAAATGAGAACTTTCGTAGACGAAAATTCTTATGAAAGCCTTCATCGCTTTACAGTTCTTTCGTTCGTTCCGTTCGTTTACTCTTCTTCAACCCAACTAACCTAAATGTTTGTTGGTGTGGGTACCTCCCTCAACACCAAAAAGTCATCATCATCATCATGATCCTTTTTAGTCGTCTCAATTATTCGCCAAAAAGAGTTATTTTCGCAAAAAAAAAAATGGAAGCAACCAGAGAGATAGGGATGCTATACCACAGTTTAGTGTGTATGTACGAGTATGTGTGTGTGCTAATTTTTGGAGCAAAAAATGGCAAAAATTGCAACACACACGGAAAAAAAATTCAAAAGAAAGGAGATCCCTGCCACCGTAGGTAATTAATTGCACTCGAGGAGCATGCAAACTACATCTGTGTTGCATCTATCTAGCTCAAGTCACATACACATACACACACACATAGGCATCGCATGCATATGTAATTTGATTTAAATAACCTTTTCCACATGTCAGACTGGGGAGATGATGCCAACAACATTGCATACCATCCACAGTCGAGTCATAAACATAAATTAATGGCGCCCAAGCCCAAGTCCAACACATGTCAACCGAAGTGATATGTCAAAAATTTTGACATATTCAGAATTTTCGATTCGCCGGAAACAGCTCTCTGTACACGGGGCTAAGCAATATTAAAAAAAATAAAAAAAAAATCACTCGACAAAATGTCCATTTCCTGTTTTGGGGCGGATCATCATCGGTCACGGAGAGCATTTGGAACCAGCAAGAGGCGTCAGGCGTACTCACACACGGATGCATATCTATACAATTTGTTTGTGACACGGTTTAATGGCCGGTACGTGTTTGTTGTCACTAATTAAAAAAAAAAAATCTCGGGACTCCTATCCTAGGCCCTGAGTGTGGGGTAGGCTTCGAATATAATTGATGCCGATTAGTTAATTGGGAATTTCGGATGCGGGAAGCATAATTGTTGTGAGATTGTCGGAGGACAAGTGAATGTTGTATTTGATTGTCGTAGAACGTGAGTATTTTGGAATTTTTGTTTTCGATTTTATTACTTGTCGAATGGAAAGGATTTGTGAATAAGTTTCCGGGATAAAAGACAAAATTTTAATGGTTTTTCTGTTCAACTATGTGAGGATTACGTGTGTCTGCTTTACGTTGATTGTTGATGGCAGTTTTATTGGCGCGCACTAAAATGATTATGACGGTTTTATGAAGCAATTAATTTGGAACGAAACGAATATTTTTTTTTTTTTACTTTATGACTGGGTTCTGACGTTTGTCATTGAATTCATTGGGTAATTTGTTTTGATTTTGTGCGATTTTGTGACATTTCAACGGGTTTTATGCGAAATGTCAGATAGCTTGTCGTGTTTGGTAAGGCTTCCGGGTGTCGTTTGTTTTCATTAACAAACAGAAGTTTTTTGAATAACTAGTCGGGGTTTCAAAATACATGTTACTTATGGCAAGGAGTGGGCCATCTGTAGGTAACGGCTAAGCTTTTAAAAATGTTAACAGATATGTGTCATGCGTCACGAAATTTGAAACTAATTTTTGGTCGAAATGAAGCCCCTTCAGCGAGTGGTGTAAGCAAAGTACTTTCGAAAGTGTATGCAATTCTCCAGGACTCCTCAAAAAACGAGATGGATCGGGGACAAACTTTTGTAAAGACATCTTAGATCCCAAACAATCCAAAATACAAACATTGGCACAACAAACAACCGGGGGGTATCAAATTGTGGATGCAAAGAAAGTGACTTGGGACAGTGACTTCTTCTCCAAGTACAAATCGTCAGGACCTGATCTGTTCAAAAGAAAATTTCGTTCCGTGGATCCTACAAATTGTCGCTTCAGATGCACCTACATACATACCGCACATATGGAGAGTCAAGGTCGTCTTCATCTCCAAAGGGGGTAAGTCCACTAACAGCTCATTTCTCCTGAAAACTTTTGAAAAATTGATCAACGACATCCACATTCGCTTCAAATTAAACACAATGGACACTTCACTAGCCCAACACGTTTAGATTAAGGGCTCAGCTGTAGTGACAACACTGGATGGGGTTTCATTGCAGTCTTCCTGTATATTGAAGGGGTTTCTGACAATGTGGAACTGAATGCCATTCGGCTGTGAAAAACTCCAAGAAGATAGGCCCGCCACTCGTAGACTGAGTGGAATGTATAAGCATTACCGCAAAACTGAGTGATCACAAAACACAAGCCCAGGTTTCCAAAGGCACACCACAAGGGGGGTGTTCTATCACCTTTTTTTAATAAGACTAAAGCGTAGTGGAACAAAAGTGGAAACCTACGCTGACGACTTAGTCGTGCTTATAATAGGAAACGGTCTTTCTACTATTTCGGAACTACTTCAGGAGTTTTAGCGATAACTGTGTCCTCAAGAGATCTATCCTCGACATCTATAGCTGAACCGCCATCAAAGAACTAGTTATCAGCATTTTGACATACAACAACCTTCTGGCGGCCCATCTAAAACCTCTGTAGGGGCTGTGGTGACATCGACAGGGAAGAGGACTCTCTTGGAATGACTGGAGCCAGGCGTTCTACTTCTGGCGATGCTCTTAACAAGTTGCTTAGTTTGGTAATGCTGGACTTAGTCCTTAAGAAGGTGATTCTGGCACGGGGTATATGAAGCTTTATGAACAATGTCCCATGCTCATGCTGCCTATCGAGTGAGCTTCCCTTAAAACGGTCAACTGTTAAAATCCAGACGGTCTTCTTCAAGACTCTACTCACTTATGTCTTCAACACAAACGGCTCCTACTGGAGTTGTTTGGCATCTGAATGAGGAGATCAAATTTTCCAGTGCCTTGAGCAAAATAAGAACTCTTTACCGTACTTGAAGTAGTTGACTGTGGGCACTTGAGGCTCTGACAAATCAATAGAAGATTGTTCCAAAATGTAAAAGTTTTCCTAATCGAATCGGCTTCGTCATACGTGAGTTCTGGCTCATAGAGGAATTGAAAGCAATGAAATCTCTAATGCATTAGCAAAATAAGGCTTGCCACTGTAAGTTCGGAACTTACCTAGTCTTGCTCCATAAAGTGAGGTGGTCTAGCCTAATTCCCTGAAGAAAGAGCTTAATAAAAACGCGGCAAAACTCCTTCTTAATCTAGGAAGGTTGCGCTCATCATAGGACATAACGCGTGTGGGGATCACATGGTCAACATGGGAATCACTGAGGACTCAACGTGTATGTTTTGTCATACAAACAATCATTCTTTGTCAATGACTTGCTTTTGCAAGATAAAGACTGCCCACCTTGGGTGTCGGCAAGTATGGACTCAATCCATTCTCTTTCCATGGTCGACATTTTGCGTTTCATCAAGACAACAAAGGGGTATACTACCCCCTCTCCAACTCAATTCACCTCAACCAGCCTCCTTTAACCCTTTGTTAGTTGATGTTTCAATTTTCGTTACGCCCTCCTTTTTCAACATACGAACTAACATTACCTTTTCATAAGAAATCTCACTTCAAACCGAGTTCCATTGCAAAAGCCTCTATAGAAAGGATAAATGTTGAATGACAGGAAGCGACATTTTGAGTTCAATCTAAGACTCTCCTTTTGACATGAATGAAGCCCTTTAAATGTGCCTACCTTTGTTTGAACATTGAAGAAGGGCCTCTTAATTGAACGTTTCGTTATAAGCTGCGATACGTCTTTTTGTGGAATCAGAGATGTTTGTATTCCAAAACTCCGAACTAGAGTTCGTCTACGACGCCATGTTCTAAATTTTTTCTTGACATTTTCCAAATCCTTCGAATCAATTAAATTTATTCATCATCATCACAAACTCTATGAAACTACTTCAATGACATGTATGAAGAATCTTCTCCTGTCTGTCATGTTGATGAACAAACATAAATTCTACGTTCCAATAACATTTATAAATGTCACCCAACCAAAAACTCGCATAGATATGTCAAAAATATTTTTGACTTGTCGGAAAACAGGTGTTGTAGGCAATTAATGTCACAATCTAAATGAAATCATTCATAAATATTTGACTGCAGGGGGGGGGAATGCTAAACGTCAAAACCAAATTTAGAACTAAATTTGTTGTATTTTGTGGAGAGTTCACTGAAAGGGACAGCTTGGGCGTGAAATATTCGATGTGGAAAATGGGATTGTCAGTTCTTATAAGTCAACAGGTTGGAACGTATTACTATGTAAAGTGTTGGAATCGATTAGATTGACGTATAAATGATGAATTATAGGAAGGCTATGGAAGAAAATTATTTTTAAGGACTGTCCAGCTTCCACTGAATGGAGAGTAATGATTGGTGTCAATAAAGTTAACCTGAAAAATGAAAACGGCATGAAAATCGGTCAAGCCATTTTCGAGTTACCACAAAACTAATACGAATTTTCTGATGGAAAAGTACTAGTTTAGTACTGAAAATGTTTGTTTTTCGTAGGAATTTGCATTTGGAAAAGTCTTATAGGGAAAGACAAGACAAAGTTTTGAGATTTTCAAAACCACTGTTTTCCTAAAGATAAAATGTTGGTTATTGTACTTGTATTGGTTACAACAGTGGAAGTACGATGAACTGTGATTTTGTGCGCAACTAATTAATCGTGTAAGATGTATGCTGCAGTTTTTTTTTTGTGTTGTGTATCATTACATGGCCAAAGTTTGTCGTCGTCTGTTAGTTATTTTTTGAGCTCCTTGAAGGAGTAATTAGGAATAGATTCCATTACCATCCAAAAGAGAAATGAACGATGTAGTGTTGTGTGTATATCCTGAAGCAGTGAGCTTATGAAGGGGAACTTTGAAAATATTTTATGCGGTATTAAATAATGATAGTGCTTCGAAGATGTGTTTAGTTACAGACAGGGGAAGAGTGGATGTGAGGTAGATACAAGGGTTTGATAGTTTAATGTCTAATTAGATTGTTAGAGAAAAATTTAATTTCTAATAGTTTTCTATGAACATAAAGTAAGACTCCAAAGGGAGTCACTTTGAAGTCGATGAACTAATGAAGCATATTTACTTTACCAGGAATCATGATCTGTCTTGAAAACGGAGAGTTCCGAGTAAGGGTCAAGTGTTAGTATTTTCTGGTTTCGGGAAAACATGTGGCGTGTAACACGGTAGGTAGCGGTAGGCATACCTAAGTCTTGCTTTTCTGGGAAAATGCTGAGGGTCGAGGCTATTGGTAAACACTGAACTACTCGGCAATCTCCGCGAGAGATGAGTGGCTATCTTGAAAGGCCTTGGAAGAATGGGAGCACTATATCAGGGACTGGCAAAAATCCATTACATTTAAGCCAGGATAATGCTTCCTTAAGTGCAGTTTTTCATTCCTGAAATGCGCTATAATAATCTAGAAGACGGAAGGGGATGATTTTTGCAGAAATTACCCAATTCCACCTCAGTTCCGGGCTTGGAAACGCCTTTTGGAATGAGCTGAACTATGGTTTTCAGTTGCATCATAATCCCAATCATTACGTGAGGGAATTCTTGTCCGAAAGTAGCTATCAAATCTCAGTTTAGTCGGTGTTATTGGGTATAAAAATGAATCGAAACCTATAGCACCGCGTTATGTCAACAAACGCGGTCCTAAACACCAACCTTGTGAGTGGCGTTGTATTGTGACTTCAGCCAAACTTGTGTTCCAAATTGTTGCCAGTGAAACAGGTCACGCCCGACTCTTTTGTGTGCACAGAAGCATTGCAATTCCCCAATCTCCCTCCTTTATCCCTCCCTCTAGGAGTCTATTCATTAATTAAAATCCAGGTAGATCGCTCGATTATCAATTAAGTCCTGATTTCACCTTAATCCTAGTTGAACTCAGCTATTGTCGAAGGTAAATCATTTTTTTTGCATTTCGTCGACCAACAATGAAATGTACACCATACCAAATCCTGTTTTATCCCTGATCCTGAAACAATTGTAGGTGACAAAATGCGATTCGCATTTAACTCCGATGCCAAACAATTGCACACACACATCCACACAAGGACACAGAAAAGGATGCGGCGATGACAACAATTCCGGTAATTCTCTCCCGTTGTTCCCTAATCCAATTAAATAGTTCAACATAATAAAAAACGGATTTCACTTGCCTTCCTTTCACTTGCCCCACCAACACCACCACCGCCGCCGCAATGAAGGATATCAGCAACCGGATTAAAAAGAGAACCGACAAAAAAAAAAGTTTGCCAAAGTATTTCAACACTTTTGCCGGCAACCTCAGCTCAAGTACCGAGATTTCAGGCTACGGCGCCACATGGAGGATGAAATCTCAATTTAATTTGCCAGCGTAATCAACTTGTTATCAACCCGAAAAAATATGAAAAGGACTCCGCAAGGATACAAACACTTTTTTTTTCTTTTTTTTTGCTGCCATTGCGTACGAGTTGGTCTCAGATTTGAAACCCACCACACCGCCACTTTTAATGACACTGATGGAACCGCCACCGCCGCTTTCTAGTTTGTTGTGGCTGCAGGCATATCCTTAAAATCTGTTGAAGGATTCACTTTACCTCGACCGAAGGAATCGCAGTAGATCCTCGAAACTTCCAGTTCCTGTTCCTGATGTAATTCTGTAATTTCTGAGACTAATTTTAAAGTTTTTTTTTTGTTCATTCCTACAGGACACTCAAAGGATGACAAAAAACAATATTTTTTGAAAAAAAATTCATAAATTTTCCGTTACGGTCCTGTTAGCTGTGCTTGTGCCGGCAAATTTGATTCAGCATCCCTGCGCGATACTTTGATTTTTCATGGAATAAAAAAAGCTCTTTGTCCTCTTCAATCCGCCCTCGCGCAAAGGACTGAATATGATTTATGAGGCTGTAGCCCCCTACAGGCCGGAATTTTTTTTTTTGCCGGTGTTGTGTCCTGTAATTCATTTTCGTTTTACAGAGGTTTGAGGGAGACTGTTACACCTGAGACCACTTTTACATGGCAGTGATGCAACGGCATGATACTTGGATACCATATCCCAGCGCCTGGATATCGTCCCCAATTTTCTCGGGAGTATGTGAAATTTTTGCGATGACTTTCGCATATTTCTCGTTCTGTTTATGCTTGCGCAAATTTTGTGTCTTTCGATTGGGCTCGTCCCGGTCTCATCCTGAAAGTTATGAAATATGATAAAGGATGCTGTTACTGTTACCGCTGTAACAGTACTGCTACTGCTGCGTTGGGGAATTTGATTAAAATGAACGGACCGTCGAATTTATTATTTATTGTTGCGAGTAATTTATGTGTTTCCGGCGGCAAGGAGACATATCTCGTGTTGTCTTACATTTTGCAAGCTTATTCCGTGTGGCAGATCGGAGCAATGAAATCGTAAACCCCGAGTGTAATCCAATCGTGGAAATGTGATTAAATTATTTTCTTTCAACGAAGGATAATCGTGTTACTACAAACCAATATATGTAGGTATGTATATGGAACGGTATTGGGAGGGAGGGTAGGAGGACATTTCTAGGAAAATGTACTCGAATATGTTTTCCCTTAATAAACTCATAATTGGGAGAACAATGAAGTGATGGTGGTCTTGGAAACGGAAAACAATGTCTTGCTGTCTGTTGTGTGTGGGATGCCTTAATAAGGATTCGACTTTTTTGTTTGGTTTTTTCTCGTAAGGGAATTGTTAATTAAGTTCCAGGGTAGGTACTGGAGGTGGATTTTAAGATGAATTGAGTGCACGAGTTAACCTTCCTTTGTTGCATAGGCTCTGAGGAATGGGAATTCACAACCTGCTCCTTAAACAGTTCACGTTTAGAGTTCGTGTTCGAATCCAGAATCCGTTTGAAAATGTCAGGGGGAACTTTATACCCTTTTAAGGTCGTAAAAATGCCACCTTCCTGCTGAACCGTCTTCCCATCCGTAGAAAAGACCAATTGATGCGCTTTTTTTGTCCAGGCTGGCGACTCTGAATGAGTACAAGTTTTAGAGTCAACCAGATCTTGCTAACTCTGCCGAAGAACGACTTGGGGGCGAAGAAAGACTTTGGAAAGCCATTTAGTCTGATAATACTGAGTCTTCAGTTCCGCTTTAGTAGTCTCACAAACTCGAAGGAAAAGATCGATATGATTTTTATTCCTAAGCTAAGGAGGAAGAAGAAAGGTCACACAAAAAGAAGCCGGCAATCGCTCGAAAACGATCGGATTACGGGTATGTGACTTTCTCGACACCGAGGATGTGTTTGACAGTTCTGACTACGAGCTTATCTCAAAAGATTAACCATCGAGTACTGAGAAGTTTGAGTCTATCTTCAGCTGTTTATATGTGGGTTCGTGTCTTTGCTAAATGGAACGAATTCTAGGTCTATGTTGACAATGTGGAGTATGTCCTCAGAGAGGCGTGCTTTTAAACTGTCTACGGTTGTTTCTAGTAGACAAGGCATTGTGTTAGTAGGCTATGTAAGCAAGGCATGAGTGGTCATTTCAACGGATCGTCCCACTCTCTTTTGCTGTGAAAAAATTGTTTGATTCAGTCCTCATCACGTTTCGGAAAACTAGAGATCGCAGTATCCAAGCTTAAAACCTCTTAAATGTCCCCGTTTACCGATTGAATCTCAACCAAGAAATACTTTTCAAACAAAATGCGGTACTTTCCCGTGCACTTTATCAAAAAACCGTCACAGATAGCCCCATTTCCAACTTTCTAACCAAAAAATCGAATGTGGGAATAAAATTGATTCGACAAAATTTAAATGTTCCCTTATCACCGAAGCTTTCAAATCATTTTTCTTATCAGTAACCCAGTCATCCAGATATCAGTCACTTAACAGGGTCACATCTGTCGTTAGCCTTGACAATTACATCAAATTACAAGGCAAAGCTGACAAGTATTTACATTTTCTATTGCGACTTTCAAAAAAAAAAAAAACTACGACATCGTTTCTAATGCCTTTGGCCTCTCACGCGAAGGCCCTCTTCATCATCATTCTAAGTATGTTAATCGTCTAATCGACACATGATAGTAAATCTTTTTTTTTTGAAAAGGAGTGCCTCTGCTTATAGCATGTCACCGACAATAATGTCTAAATTAGGCACGCAACACCCAAAAAAAAAAGTCGTGTCTCTCCTCCATCCTCCTTGTGCCGACAAAAAAAAAAAAAAAACACGATAAATCCATTGAACCAGTCAACCATGACAACATTTAAAATTTGAAGTCCAAATTTGATGATGGCACTCATGACCACCACCCTATTGTTGTTGCCGTTGTCCGTCGAATAAATAAAGATTATCCACTTGGATTGCCAAAGCAAACAATCACCTGGGAGTGCATCATGATGGTAGTTTCGGTCTCACCCGCGTACCGGTCAAACATGAGCCATCATCATGAAAGGCGGCGCCGCTTCCAGACTCTTATCCCGTTCTCTTCATTGAAAATGCAAATAAATACGAAGCTTTGGCTTTAATTCGAAAATTATCTGTTCGCTCTGCGAACAAATAAACATTCAGTCGAGCGTTCAGTTGAAAATTGGACTGCAGTCGAGATACGCTGTGAAGGTATTGCGCGCAACCAGATGTTAGCCTAACCACAGCCACCATCGATCCATCGATGGGTAATCACATGTGTCAGCATCTTAATGAGGAGTTTTCGATGCGGCTCACATCGAGCATGAAGATGGTGAGGAGGTGCAGAGATGCAGAGATGCAGATGATGATGCTGATGGCGCGACGGTTGGTGAGATGGGAGAAATCAATATTTATTTGGAATTTTATAACAGAGTCGACCTAGAGGCACGCTTTCTTTCGAATGATGAGGGAGGGAGGCATTTTGTACAGTGGGACCGTTGAAATGTTAAAGGGGATCGATATGAATTCGGTTATATTGTTGCCTGGCTGTCACTGGAGATGCTGATTCTTCTACCACGCCATCTCTCACCAAATATACACTTTGCTACTCCAAGGATGACAAAGTCTTCCGTTTGAAAGACAGTCGTCGAGTATTTGGCTTTCACCAATCAGATACCGACCATAGCTCCCATTGGGAAGTTTCCTTCTGCCGAACATGATGACAGGGCTCATATTGCCGATAGGGATCAAGAACAAGCGACATTTGACTGTTCTTTTAAGCGTCTTTTCTGAATCGATACAGCTTTTCCTGTCTCTTCCTAAACGGTTAAATCCAGCAGTAGCAAAGTAAGGTTAGGTAATAGGGTTAACAGGGAAAGGGCTAGGTCAATGTGAGTGACCATTGTGATGCCTGAGCGGTAGCAAACAAAGGAAGCGATAAAAGTTTCGTCGCCAGGAGTGGTGCGCATGGCTCCGGTCATTCTAAAACCGACGTACACTGTATAGTATGCTACGCGGTTAACTGACCTAGACTAGGACTCGTGAAGAATTTATGGCAGACTAGCTTGTTCTACTTTGGTTCTTGCTGCTTTTTTTCGTGTCCGGAGACATATCTAGATGTATCACGGCATCTACCAGAGGGACCTTTCCGAAAGATGCTGTAGCGTCAGATACATCAACATGGCAGATCAATCCGAATAGAAGTTGGGAGAGAGCTCAACTGCGAAATGGTTGCAGGACATCCAGCTTCCAAACGAAGGATATCTGCTATAGAAGGCTCTGAACATCCTATGCAACATCTAAACGAGAGGAGATCCTTTTGAGATACCACATAGATCTGGATTTTTTTTTCCAGAAACAACCCGCGGAACCAGACGGAGCTTACTCTGAAGCGCTGGAAGCTGCCTATGCTATTCTCAGCCTATTCGTTGAGATTGTGGAAGGAGCTGGGTCCTAAATAAATTCTTCTTTGAGTAAGGAGAACTGAATACGCACAGAGAAGGTGGAGAATCGTTTCCATTTCGCCTCTGCAGCTTTTGCAAAAATCATTGCAGGTAAGGTCCAGCCTATTGGCAATGGTACAGTATCCTGTGATAAAATCCACTAAGCAGCCTATTCTGTTTGATTAACCAATGAGAGCGGTTCTAATCCAGCTTAGGTCAAGTCTGTTTGGTGATGAAGGTGGATTTTTTTATAATTCACTAGCGCTAAAGGGGTTATGAATACCCTTATGATGCTATTCATACAGCGCTAGTGTTGGTGTAGTGATTTGGCAACTCAGGTGGTATTAGGTTTCAGTCTTTTTTGCTTCTTCTGTGATTGGTGACGTGAATCACGTTTGTTTTGAGAAGCAACCTACAAGTGACGATAGGCATATTAAGATTGTCCTTTTCCATTAAAATCGATGGAGTTTAACCCTGCCTGGCAAGTTCGTCGGCACCTGGGATGTCTCTATGCCACCGTACACAGATAAGGTGTGAAACAAGCGGCTGTTTTTGAGTTGAAGCCGACAGGTTCCCGGGATTTGATGGCACCAGTCACGATAGGGCCTCCTACACAGCCATTATATCGACTTATAAGACGGTCAGGCAAATGGAAAAAGACGCTTATGTTTACATCCTTGGGCAAGCCACCTCCAGCCACTTCCTATGCTGTCCTAGAGCCATCAGTGTAGAAGCATGTAGATGCCTATCATTGTAGCTCGGGATCATCCTTATAGTCAAGTCTGAACAGGAAAAGTGGTTTCGAAGTTCTTAAGTTTTTTTAGCTCGGCTACTCGAGGCTTCATTTCATCAGTGTTTCGTACGAGTGATAGCTATCGCGCTTCATATTCATGAAGAAATCTATCCTGTCCCAAGGCTGCCTATGCAATACGTGGTTATGTCTGAGTTCATGGATCGTATTAAGCCTTATGACTTAAGTCAATGTTTGTTGACATCTCTCTGTCAACTGCTGTCAAATTTTCAATTGTCATTCCTCGCAGTCCCTTTTAAATGTCACAGACCCCACTGTCCACTTCAAAAACATAAATAAAAATGGGGATTCATTCGAACAAGAGGATTTACTTCCTGCAAAGGATGTAGTTGTTATCGATAATGATGATTATTATGATTGCAATCCAGGTAAAGTGAAATTGTAACTGGATTCTCCTACTCTCGTATTATTATCGAACAAAAAAAACTACACAGAGCCTCCCAAGCTTAGAGGTTTATTTGGTTGTATTTCTTGATGAGGGTTCTGCCTTCTTCAAGTCGATAATTCGACGGTAATGCGATATTGTAATTGCACCTTCAGTCATAACGATGAATGTGACATGAGAACAAAGCAGAAATGAACGCATTCCATCTCACAGGGTGGGTATCATCTGTCAGTTGTCATCGAAAAAATAAAAAATAAAACAATCCACTCGAGAGAAATAGTTTTGCAATGAAAGTGTCGCGCAAAGCTAGCAAAATCTACGTGGTAAACATACCTGAGAGGTGTTTTGCTGTTTAATTGGAAATTATAGTGAACAAGAGTGCGAATGAATGAAGTCAATTAAATCGGTTTGTCACCACCACCGGGTGTGAGTTTTGCATCAATGATGCGAGGCTATTTTTTTTTTTGCAACAATTTACGTGCCTGACTTGGGTGGCTTATGACAAAAATAGCGACGCGGTGTATCTGAGCATCTGAGGGGTCTTGGATTTGCGTACCGGTGTCATCGTGTGAGGAATAGTAACTAAGTGAATAAATGCAAACACAGGTTGCATTCAGAGGCTGAGCTAACGTTTCGAATTTTTATGTTTGATTGAAAATTATTTGTTTGTTCACACATAAAGCTGACGTGAGTTGATGAAATTCAATGCAAGTTGGCAATTAGTTTGACCTTGAGATGGGTTAGAACATAGGCTACGTAGTTTGTCGAAATGTGACGGAATTCTAAATAAATTATGAACCAAAGGGTTGCCTTGTTGAGCAATTACCTATCCCTAGGTTGTGCAGTGGCTTTGCTGGGCAGTGTGTCAGCAGCGACATATAGGAAGAATAGTAAATTCTGGGAGGTGGCCACTTTGTTTAGATGTTAGGGATAAATTCGCAAACCAAAGGACTGATTTCCCAAATTATTTAAGTTGTCGCTAGGATCTCCTTTGAGAGAAGTATAGGCATAGCATAGAGTCAGGGGTGAAAAAGTTCCCCCGGTGTGTCAGACTATTACCGACTAAAACCGTCTCCGTCTTCAGACAAACCAACCCCAGAACTGCTCCTTGCATCACTTCAGCGTAGTGCCACTTTTCCTAACCTCGTGGGGCTCTAATCCTCTAAGGTCGTAGCGAATTTATGTCCTGTCCTCTTCTCTTTACTTTCAGCACTCTCACGATGAGCGAGCACATTTTGCGCATAACCGTAACGATATGGTCCAGTGTTATTGGGGTTTTTTAGATGATCGTTAAAGCACCCGTGTCCGGCAAGGAATTGTGTGAAGCGGAAATTAACCTCCCAGTTCCTCCGCCCTGCGATGTTTCCGATTAGTGTTGCAGTCCATCTTCCCTGGTTTCTCTGTTCTACTCCGGCGACCATGAGAATGACTGGTTCTGGCACTGTTTGGTAAGAGCTCCCCACCCGGAGAGTTACTCTTCACTCTCAACGTGCCTGGGTTTGGAAGAGGAGAAGGAGTTCTCATACGAATATTTTAGGTGATTACGAGGAACTTGCGTTATTTCTGTACAAAATTTCTGTACAAAGATGGAAGGCTTCATACCTTGATTTCAACTTCGATTGCAGATCACTCATCCTTTAAACTCGGCTCTAGACCTTAGGAAGAAGCTGCTCCATAAAATTTTCGGGCTGTGCCGGCTTATCAAGCTAGACTTAATCTTTACAAAATGAGGGGTCCAGGGAAGTAGGCAAAACTTGCTTCCAAATCCATAAGGCCTACGGTGGCATCGTACGTTGTGACAGGAATAAGCAATTTGTAAGATGGTAACTTTTGAAAATTGGCAAACTCTTTTGGAATGGCATATGTCTCAATCCTTCAGTCCGATAGAATCTTTCACCAGTCTGACAAGGTCTTTGACGATTTACGTGTGTTCAAGTCGAAAGCTCATTTCAAATGAAAAATGAATGGAAACAGGCGCTTTAAAAGATAAAAGGTATACCACAGGGTTAACTGCTGGTACCCTTACATGTGGCCAAGTACCTTCAAACTCAATTCGTTGACAAATTTAATAGAGAAGTCAAGGTGATGCTTCAAAATTGCCTAAAAGTACCCCCTCCGAAGCCTCTTTCTATTCCTCTTTGTGCTCTTAGACTGCAGCTATATCAACTCGTCATTTGTCTTTTCATTCACATTCTTCAAGGGACCGCCTCACGGGTTTTGACACTATAGAGCACTCTATAAGAGCCCAAAACGATTTCAACTCACATCTGTCTTATAAATGTCAAAGTGTAAACCGTTCACAATGAACTCATCCTTCCCTCACGTCCTTAAAAGACAGCAATATAATATAATTATATCCTCTTATCAGCGATTTAAGGAAAAGTTCAAATGTTGTGACCTTTTCAACAAAAGCTGTTACTTCATTTCCTGTCAAGAATATCCTTTCATACTCCTTTCCAATTGTCTTCTCTCCCCTCCCCCTTCCATCGTTTCAAGTCTTGCCTCTTGCGTTTAACCTTTTATGTTAATGGGGTTTATTTTCATGCATGTTCTCACTTAATTAACTTCATCAGCTGTAGAAAGCAAAAAGATAAAAAAAACCGTTTTCCTAAAATATTCTATATTCGTACGTATAACGTATCTATGAAAAAGGACTTCCCGCACAAAGTACTTCTATGCCGCCATATTGTACAATGAAAACCCATCAGAAACATCCGGAATCCCAAGAATCCCTTTGTCATTCTCTCATTAAAATGACTTAATCATTTGACAGTCGTTAAAGTGTTTCTATTTCTTGCTGAACACATGCAAGAAGTCCTTGAAATAAAAAAGGAAACGTTCTCCTAATTCAATAAATATACACACACAATACAAGTGTGTTTGTGTGTTGGCTGTACAAACCGATTAAGTTAACAAAGTTCTTCTTCTCCATGACTCATCTTATCTCATGGCATTGGCATGGTTTCATCCTTCTTCTTTACACACATACAGACGACTAATGTTAATTGCTTTGTAAGTGTATAACACTTTAAGACTGATAAAAAAAAAAAAAAAACTGAAGAAGGATCCTTCCTATCCGCCTGCCATAAGTTGTGCTTGTCCCATTTGACCCAAGAACATAAAGTAATCGTCCTTACCAACTGCGACAATGACTATTACCAACAAAGATGCCGACATGGTGCCAAATTGCGTATATTCATATGTGTGTGTGTGTGTTTGTGTTTTAGTTTGTATGGGCTGGTTGGTTGGTCTTCTGTCTTAAGTTAACTATCGCCTTTCAACCTCATTCTATGGACATTGTGGAGCCTGAAAGGCAAATAATAATGTCAACCCACAGTTGCTCTACCCCCTGGTATGCGCGCGTAAGTAAAAAGGTCATAACAAGGACAAGGTCAGATTAAATTCCATTTCCAGGACATGAAGTTCTGGTCCATGAAGTTAGTTTTGATTGCCAAAGAGACTGGAGGCACTGGGCAGGCATTGCAAGGCGACGATAATCGATGCGTACGCACGCTTGACTTCATCTTTCTGATTATATTGTAATGGTCACACATAGCAGTACTTACCATGTGGTGTAATAATAACAATTACCTCACCTACCGCCTCCACCCCATCTGTCACACAGTAATCCCTCGTCCTGCCTTGTGAGGATTTTGCGACTTTTTGCACATAAATGTTCAATTTGCTTAGTCAAGTGAACATGATATGAGTGGCATTCTGGGGAAGGAATGTCATGGAGCCTCGCATCCATTAAGGGATTGAGGTATTTTATTTGTTCATGTATATGTGTGTGGTGTTTTGATAACGCATAATGAATACAATTTCCGTTCTTTTAGACGGAAAGTTTGGTTACAAGTCAACATCTTCTGGTTTTGAATTATTTTTTTCGATTTTGAAGGGAAGGAAGGGCACGTTTGGGTGGTAATAGATTGTTTTCAACTTTTGGAATTCGTATCTTTTCAGTTGGTATACCTGTTTCGATAAATGAAAAGGAATTTTATTGGTTTCTTACGAAGAGAAGGATCTTTGGCTTTTTTTTTTTTTTTTGGTGAAGCTTACGAGATGTAATGGTTTCTTTTGATGAATGAAGGGATTCTCTTGTGATTCATATACTTATAGGGGGTTGCTAAGGACACCGCCACAATTCTTTGTACATGTTCAAAGCCAAATGAATGGTTAGGTCTTAGTGCTTAGTCGGTATATGTTGTCAATGGCTGTGACTCAAACTCTTAAGATTATCTAAGGGCTTCCATGGCGGTTGTTGTGGAAACTGGTCGAGAGCGAAACAAAAAGGACACTTGAGCCAAACTCTCTCAGTTCGCCATTAAGTTACATCTCAGATGTAAGGACGACTTTGTTCTGAACTGAAGTGGCTGTGAGACGACTGTGGACAACAGTGTAGACTGTTTTCTACTAAGTTGACTTTAAATTCTTCAGATGGGGCCTCCAACAATTGCTGAGGGAACACTACGGAGATCTATTGAGTTATTAATTTTTTTCTAGTGGTCCAGAGGTACCGAGTGTTGCACCATTCTATAACCTATCATCTGTGTGAAAAAGTGACTGGACTTGTAGCTAGACTGAGGTGAACAGTCCATACGTTAAAATCTTCAAGTTTTGATGGTTTCTTCTCCGGTCTAATACGATAGAGAAATCACAACACTCTGATACTCTTGCTCAGATTATCTGGAAGCATAGCTGGAGAAGATTGATGGTTATCTTTACTTCAAATGTGGACAAGAAAGGCCTTTCAATTTGACTTCATTCTAACCGAAGACGATGGCAAAGATTGAGGTCCTACCCAATGCGAGGCCCATGCGCATGGGATAGGTAGATTTACAAAGACCGCTCCTATCAACTGTAGATATCTTCAGTGATCCCTATGGTTCAGCGGTTAGAGTATTGGTCTTCTTAGCAAGCTAACATAGCTTCGAATTCTAGAACAAATTTATAAGTTGTACGAGAAAGACGAAAAAGAATAAGGTGGTCTGTCTCGATGTCTCTTTAAGCAAGAACGTGCATACTGAAACCTTCAAAAAGAGAGAAAGAGAGTAGTATAAGGCGACAGAGCTTTTATTTTTGTCTCTAAAGGCAGCAAAAGATCGAGCTGGCTGGAGACGCTTGTTGGTTGAGTTCCAGGTCCACTCCGGACTGTAGCGCCAAGTTAGTAAATAAGTTAGTAAAGGCACAGAAGAGCATTTGAAAAACGTCTCAAGGAAGTCGGTAGGGAAAACCATTAAAAACAAGTCGTTGTACCGCTCGTTTTCAAGCTGGACATCAAGTAGGACATAAAACCACATGGCGATGGTAAGCCTTTCAGTCAAATTTGGCAGGTTGGTTGGTTGGTTTATGGGGGTCGTCCTGGGACGTTTTTGAACATCTGGTGGGGCGATTGTACGTATAAAAATCACCCGCGGGAGCCTAGGATAGGTATCCGAGCAGTTTCCTTAAATCAGCAATTTGGAGCTGCTTTAGTCAATCAAAAAAGGTTCTACCAAGGTATGCTTTCAGTGGCAACAGTAGGACAATCGCAGAGAATGGTGTCGTGCCGATTCTTTTTCCTCATTGTAGCTTCTAGGAGTCGTTGTAGGATGACTCAAGTCCATCCCTATGAGGGCATCTGAAACGATTCGTATTTTCCTCCGATTAAGGTGCTACTTCATAAATGTAAGTGGAATCTTTAACTTCGATACCCATAAGAAGACTGTCTTCGTCTTCATTGACAATTTTGGCGTAAAGCACTTGGTAAAGCTACAGTGCAAGTCTTCAAAGCTAGTTCTCTTGGATCTCAAATCTTCACCGACGTTAGAACTGAATCGAAGTCTATCTGCAAACCATACCTTTAAAGCGATGAGACACAAGCCAATGTGGCTCCTGAAACACCAAGGGATGAGGTTTCACAATGCCTGAGAGAATTGAGCTCGAATAGTGACAGTACCGCCGGTCCATTTCCTGGAAATAGTGGAAAAACCAGCAATCGATAGGCTTGCCAAAGAGAGAAAAGCAACGTATAAACTAAGCTGGAGGATGTCACAATCACCCCTACTGGCGCCAGAAGAGGGTGTTTTAGATCTTCTTGAGTATATCCCACCTGCAATTATCCAACCCATTCCTGTTCATATGTGCTCCATTGGAATGCCGTCGACTTGCTTCCAATTATTGTCTTGAAGCTGTTCTAATTCTGCGTTAAGAAGTGCCAGAAGTGCTATTTATTCTGTCAATGAATTCTTGAAGTACACTTGACGATGAGGGTTAAAAAGGCTCTTCTTTCAGAGTGCAACAAGTAGGTTGAACAACACAATAAATTCAACTTCAATGAGGATGACATTTCTGCTTTTGGTTCTTCCTACCAATGTAAGGTGTTGGCAGCACTGATTTAAAGGCTCCGAAGTCAATGAGAAATTCAAGATTTGCCAGCCTTTTTACGACATCGCAGATATACAGAAACGACTTATATCTAAAGGGTCTTCCAATAAGGACTTCCGAACTTTTACAGTTGATAGCGGCCATATTGTTGAAGCTACATCTGTCAAATTGGCTGTCATTTATTCAGTCTGTTTTGCCAAATCACCATGGACGGATAATAGCGTTCAACAACACGTGCAAATAATAAACTTTTTTTTTATCAAAATTCGAGGGCATGGTCATCTCACGTGGAGGTGATGTGAACTGGCCACCGAGATCGTGCGATTTGACCCCGTTAGACTTTTTCTTGCGGGGTTTTCTGAAGTCGCAGGTCTATGCGAATAAGCCACAAACCACAATGACCCTCAAAGCCAACATAACCTATACCATCGGTCATATTCAGTCTGATTTATACGCCAGAGTCATTGAAAATTGGTCATTTCGGATGCGCGCCACCCAGAGAAGCCGCGGCGGACATTTGAACAATGTTATATTCCATACATAATGGCATCGATAAGCCTTTCAAACGAACAAACAATTTCGATGATATCTCACACACACTTTGTTTTATTTAAATTTAAAGATAGGAAGCGCTTAATGAAAGACTCTTTTGTTCACCAACACGTCCCTTGAAATAATTTTATTCGGCGATGACGTTTCTAGCTACCAAGTCAGTTGACACTACCAAAGCAGTGCTGCCATACTGTTTTTTGTAAGTTGTGCCATTTTGTAGTGGTGCCATCTGTGTAGTCATATCCAGGGATATGTGTGTTGGTGAACTATACATGGATGCAACAGAAGTTGTAAGCAAATTAATCAGTTCCTACCAGCTGCCCGATATTTGCATAGGATCCGATATGAAATGAGAAAAAAGATTCATCCACATCCATCAAGGATATCAAGTGCCTTCTAGGCAACAATAAAGGAAGCAAAATACATATTGTGAACAATTTATTACGAAAATCTTATTACTTCCGAACAAACACAGAACGTTCGTTGTTTTATCAGGCGTTTTTTTTTTCTTCGTTTTCTTCATCTCTATTTATTTGTATAGCTGCTGTTCTCATAACGCTTGCATTATCCTTCGCAATTGATTTACTTAAACATTCTCCTTATCGTCGCCAAATAAAAAAGGAAAAAAAAAAAGAAAACAAACAAATAGACAGTACTAAAGATAGGGAGATATTGAACGTGTAGTTTTTGATATCCTGACGTATGCTAATGTGTACATAAAGTGAGCACACTAACACACAGCTTAAAACTAAGCATAATTCCTATGTCCTGTTTGTCATGCAAAACGATAAAATGTGATTTTCTCCTCTTTTGAACCAACATCTTAGCTTTCTTGTCTTTTATCCTTAACGTTGCATGTGCTCGGAGAAATGCTTTTTGAACTCTTGCATGGGAAAGTACCATCTTCAACATTATTATTCGCACATGTCCTTGGGCATATGTTGCCATCTTTAAAGTCATCATTTTCATCTTCGTTGTTGTTGTTGGCGGCTTTTTCTTTCTGCTACTCTTGTATCCTGGGTGAATGATGACGGGAGCAACAACAACAACAACGACGACGAGCGACGAAGACGACACGAAAGGAAGTCCATATAGGGATTCTATTTCAAAGATTTACATTCCCTACTGCATGAGGATGTGTGTGTGTGTGCATGTGTGTGCATTGTTTGTTTGAAAAAAATATAATTTAGATCCTTATTGCACTTTTCCTTCCACCAGCAATTGTAATCCTTGAAGAAGCTTTTGATCCTGTTTACCTTACGATGGGGCGACCAAGAGAAAGAGGAATTTTCTTTAATTTGCTTGCTTTCTCGTTGCGGAAGTAGCGGAAAGATGTTATTGTGTTGAAGGATTTTTTTTTCTCTCAAAGAATCCTTTTCCTTTTTTTTTGTTTCCTTTTTGTAATTTTTTTTTCTTGCTCCCATTGGAATGATTGTAAACAATTTTCCGGACGTAAATGGTGTCCTGAGCATGATTAAGTCTCATTCGCTATGCGATTAATCAGGACTCTTGAATGAAAGGAATTGGGTTTTCTTAATTTTTTTTTTTTTTGAAGAAAGAAGAAGAGCAAGAGGAAGGGATAGGGATGTACCTGCTTGCATAATTAACTCTTTTGTTTTGGCCTATTTGGGGACTCGAAGGATGGGCAGAGACCAACCACTTTGATGAAATTGTTTCGACGAAATTAATCAAGAAGTTGGCCTTTGTTTAAGTTTTAATTGATTGCTGTCAGTTTTTCTGGCCTAAAGGATGCAAAGGAAAATAATTTTTTGTAATTTATTTCGCAAAAAAAAAAAAGAAAACCAATCCAAAGTCAGTTGGTCGAAGGGTATGGCATGGGACAAAGGCCTCCTAATTAATGTTATCTGAGACGAGAAAGTGTAATTTCAAAGAAAATTGCAAACCCGTCAGTCTTTTCGGGGACGAAAGACGAAAGGGTGGACAAGTAAAACTTGAATACTAATTAACTAGTTATCGAATATCCTTTTTGGGAACAAAGCCATCACATGGCATTGTCTTTGATTTTCTTAAGATCTTTTCTATGTTCTCCTTTAGAATTTTGTTTAATAACTTTTTGGAGTAAACAACGTCATCGCATCAAAGTAAATATAGGATAATAGAAGACAATTGCCCTATTTCCGTATGTCCTTGTCGCTGAGAAAGCACTTCCTGTAAACGAGAAGTCTAATGATAAAAGCCTTTGATAAGCATGATTTTGACAGGAAGAGTGGAGTGGTCCTCTAGAAAGGAAGTACAAATTCAGGTCTACTGTTGGGAAACCCGAATGTTTCCTGAAACCATCTAGATTAACTAACGTAATAGATTGCATTGGAAGCGTACAGATCATATAGATTTGCCTAAAGTGGGTTTTCTGATATTTGTAAGGGTGGGACATTTGTAGGGATCTCTCCACGACTACATGTCTGCCTAGGATGCAATACCTTGGTATGACGTTAGTAAGTTGGGACAGGGCAGGCCAGATTGGCCTAGCATTGTTGCAATAGTCAAGATGTTGCCATCTATGATTTACTTTCGGCAGAGAATCGGTAAGCGCTTTTAAATGGTTTTACATGATCGATCTTCCTATAGTCTGTACCTAGAGAGCCTTGTTTGGCTAATTCGTCAGTCGGATAGTCTGCTGGAATTTCGCCGTGACCTGGGACATAACAGAGTATGTCGCTATTTTGTTTAGAGACACGCTGAAGTCCTTCACTGCCCTAGATTTTATTATCTTGGATCTCTGGGAGTGATACTTCAGCCATGCGGTGGGTTGTCTTATAGATGTAACTTCGCTGTGAAAGATCCTAAAGTGACAAGACCGACTGAAGAAATAGTGAATTGCAGGGTCTTCCATCGGCTGTCCATAAAGATCGTGATAGATTCATTGTATAGGACCTCATTTAGGAGCTTCTGTCCCGTATTCCGTATTTGTAGTCACATATCACTTGATTTAGAAAAGCTGTGGAAAAGCAGGAGGATTTTGGCATGACCCATATTTTTTTTTTTTTATAATTCACTAGCGCCAAAGGGGTTATGAATACCATTATGATGCTATTCACACAGCGCTAGTTTTGGCATAGCGATTTTTGAAACTCAGGTGGTATTAGGTTTCAGTCTTTTTGCTGCGAAGGTGGTGTCCAGAATAACTGCGGAGAATTATTGGTACTTTTTCCATTGCTTATAATTCACAGTATTTCTTTAAAACATCGCGATGTCATTAGTACGATCAACACTTCAGCCTTGGGGTCGCATTAGTGGCTTGCTGCATGCCATAAATGTCCATTAGCAGACGCAGTTGTCGGAGAAGTTCTTAGCGCATGATGCTGAGCCAAGCCACTCGGTGGACTTTCTTGAGAACTTTTATGCCGGTTTGTTGTTCTAGAGCCGGCCATCAAACCATTATGCCATAAGTAAGGATTGCTCTCACGACAACAGTATACAGTCAATGGATTATTTTTGACTATATGTCTCATCCTTGCACTTTCTGCTTTTCTCCACAAGGGATTTTCTAGCGCAGCATGTACTTTCACTCTCATACAGTTGCAGACGTAGGTACTTGAAGGTCTCAACAATCACACATCCGCTGGCAAACGCTTCTTCCACGCTGGCAAAACCTCTGCGTAAGCCAGAGTCCTACTTGCTCAGTCTATTTCCGAGTGGATGGAAACAGCATTTGTCCAGTCTGTCCATAAAAAAAGTCGAATCTCGTTCTCCCCTTCACAATATCATGGAAACGATGATAAATTAGTAGCTTATGACTTTGAAACCATGTTTGTCTTGTCAAAAATGCGTGCATATAGGATCGACGTGTCTTTAGAAACTACCTTTCAGACCCATCAATTCAAGCTGTTGTGGACGATTTAAAGTCTGCAATTCACTATAAAAATGCTGGTGTTTTTCCAATGTCTTCGACTCCCTTTTTAATTTTCATAAATGACTTCTTGTTTGCAACTTGTCTGAAAGTATCCTTTGTTTCTCTAACTTATGTCCTCGCTTATGGCCCTCTTAAACATCGCTTTAAGAAATATTTCCAATCCGTCACTGTTTGATCGATTCTTTCACAAACAATGCTCTTAGACCATGGTTCCCGTAGTCATGTTTTGAATGCACATTAGTTTACCCTTAGGCCTATACTTTCGAATGCACTGTCAAAATATACGGATTCTTTCCTGAGACTAATAAGCTCTGGGTTTCCTCATTATTACAACCTTGAAGCGTTTAAAACCAATGTGCATCGGTATGTCCTTCGTCTTTCCTCTTGCAATCTACGATGTTCTATACATAGAAGTTGGCACTGGGCACTACCCTTACTTTCCATCGTAGTTGATCCCAGGTTCTGAGTGTAGCTATGGTTTGGTCATGAAGACCTGATTTGACCTTTTATTTCCAAAGAATTAGTAGTCGCTGTGGCTTAGTATATAGAACGTTAAGCTGCTTAGGTTCGCGTCACAGGTTCGCCGTTGAAAAGCGGCGCAGGGTCATAAGTCCACAGGCCAAAAGTCCACAATCGACTTTTAATCCACCTGGGTGGGTTATAAGTTCACAATTGATTTTTGGATTTATAACCCACCCAGGTGGGTCTAAAGTCAACACGAAATTTTTGTGGATCGATTGTGGTCTTATGGCTCATTGGGGTGAGTTCATAACACCAAATGAATATAACAACAGAAACTTGTTGTTTCTCACCGATTTCGGACATAAAAGGAAGCGGTGCAATACAGATTCCCAATATTTCAAAGTGTTTCAATGAACTCGCGACAGAATTGTGCACTTATGGCCCACTTCCTTTTTAACATTGTGGAATTATGACTCGAAATGTTGTGGACTTTTGGCCCACTTAGGTAGGTTATAAGTTCACGATTGGTTTGTGGCATTATAACCCACTCAGGTGTGTCAAAAGTCCATTGTGCGCTTTTGGCCTGTGGACTTATAACCTTGCGCCGAAAAAGCATCCAACAATTGTGATCGTTTTCCATACCTCTCTGGAAACATTCGTAACACAAATAAGGTTTGAAAATCGAAGACTCTCTTCTCTACACTAAAGTTCATATAAATTATTCACACATGCTTGCCTTTTTCTAATAAAAAAATCTCATAAATGTTTTTCTTTTTCTTTTTCAGGTATGTTTTCGAAGTTTTATTAACCATTTCCATCCAATGGCGTAAGTAATACATATGTACATCGTATACTGTTTCTTATTACCTCTATTGAGTTGTAAAGTACACCCATTTAGGCATTTCCGTTCATCGCGCATTGTTGTTTAAACGCACTGCTATTACGCATCATAAGTGAGTTTTAATGAGGCAAGACATGTTCATTTGGGACATTGGCTTGTTGTCGGATTGAGGTGAAATGACTTAAAATTATGATCGACTGGTACGTGCCTTGTAGATGTTGTCGTCGTCACGTTTTTTAGACACAAAAATACCTCATATTTGTTGCAATCAAATTTAAGGTGAAATAAGTGCGAGACCATGTCTAGAAATGAGATTATAGATTCTGGACACAGTAGAGTCATAACCACATGAACCTGACTTGAAAAGTTGGACAGGTTTGCCAGAGACTTGCATAAAAGATGGATTAGAGGGAGGAAACATTCTTAAAATTGAATCAACAAGTCAGGTGGAGAACATGTCCATAAATGTATTCTTAAAGCTAGTCGATCACTTACGATTCCACTTTAGTTCAGATAGACATCCATTTCGAAATCCACAAGAAAGCTGGACATCTGTTGTGGGAGTTTAGCTATTTGTGGCATTCCCTGACTGGATTTATTGAATCCTTTGCTGACAGCACAGAGAGGTTAGAGACAAATGAGTTGGATTGATGAACTGAATCAGCTTTAATCAGTTTCTTTGTACAACAAAGCCATAGTTAGGAGACAAGAGTGACGCACTGTCAATCTGCAGCTTATTTGGAAGCCTTTGTTCACTGAATCACACCCGCGGTAGTTTAGTAAGAGTAGATCACTGCTTTTGGTCTAATGCTCTAAATTTGACTACAGATCTATACAACCCTCTTCGGACGCTTCCAAAATGTCGTCTTTCTATCAAAAGGCTGGCTTCCTTGTGGTCTGAAGTAAGAAAGAAACTCTAACAGATCTTTGTGATCATTGCTCAAGCCGTCTACCTCATCGAAGAAGTGACAAACTGTGACGACCATGCTTATTGAAGTTAACTTGCGCGGTCTGATATTGTTTTTGTTGGTCATAATCCAATTCAGAGCTTGACAATCCAATGAATTCGATGCTGAACTCTTAGGAACATTAAAAAAAAAGAACCTAGCACCTCCCTTGTCCAAAATTTGTCCAGTTAAGCTTTTTAGGCATTTTCTCGAACTTGTACTGAATTTGAACAAGAGAATTTGCCAGCTCTCAATTTCAAGACGACAAGAAAGAACAAATCACAATTGCAAAAGCCAGAATGTTTGGTCCGGCGGGCATAGGTTAGGTTAGGTTGGAGGGTTGGTTGCATTTATATACAGCCTCACTCGTATCTCAATGGACCCATTGTGTTCCCCGGTCCAGCGAGCTTAGAAAGCTACTCTTTTGAAGATCCCATAAAACGGTTTGTTATAAGCCATACCTATCAATACGAAGCTCCCCGGATAGCTACCCTGCGAGTTTTTTTTTGTTTTATTTGGGCGCTTTAGAGAAGTAGTTACCTATCCGTACCCGCTTACATTGCTGAACATTTTTGAAGCCTGACATTTCTGGTTAGCAATGCGGGATACGCAGCTAAGCGAGGGAGTACATATCCGGGTATTACTGTAGTTCCAAAACCAGAACTCATCGCTACATTAGCTCCAAAAAGTCGTGTGAAAGGATCTACATACATTTTTGATTTGATCTAGTTTTTGTTAAGGAACTCCGCTACATCTGTGAAGGAACCTTCTAGATCAAATCTTACATACCGACAACTTGCACATATTTGTAGATTCATCGATGGTCATGGTGGGTCTATTAGAAGCCGAGCTCTTTAATTGAAGCCTTTACTTCAACTTCAACATCTGTTTTGCAGAAATCCAGGCTTCGCAAAACTTACAAATAGGTTTGCTACACTCAGCAACTCTAGAACCGACCACCAGAGACTAACGGAGACATCCAATAGCTAAATTACCGAGATCCGAGAACGAAAAATGAGACCAGACTGAAAGTCTAAAGGATTTTCGACGATGCTCTTACTTTTACACGTTTTTTCCCCGAGAAATGTCAAAGACTTCTGTTGTCAGTTGCTTCAATTAGACTCCATCATTGCCTCCAGTTCCAATCGGAACGAGTTGCATCATTTTGCACGACCGCCTTCTCCCCGTTGCTTTGCCTATTGTGCATTGGTTCAAACATCAGAGAAATCCGCTCGTGCCAAACTCTATTGGTTGACTCGGTTATCCGATACTACAGGAGCTTCACATTGGCCGACCTATTGAGCCATTGCTTAAGGAAAACACTTTTGTAGATGATTCCTAAGTGATAAACATCTTTCTAGCTCAAATTAGAAAGTCCTTGGTTTCCTTTCTTTCTCATTAGAGGAAATTTCCAATGGACAATCGGTTCTAGGAACCTACCAGATCAATTGAGTCCAAAATATTATACATCCCTGTGTTTGAAAGCAGAGTTTGACACCAGCTGCGGACATTTAGATAGCAAGAAGCGTATTTTATCAGTAAAGGCAGACCTTAAGCCCCAGTTCTTCACAAAGTAGAATAAAACTGGCGAAACAACATAAATGTCTTCGTCTGTCAAACTGAGACAGCAGCAGAAGTATTTCCTTTGTCAGTCGCACCACATTCGTGTTACGTGGTGAATTTCACTGTGCCCCCGAAAGTAGACATTAAAATATGTGCTTGTACAATAGATGGCGCTCTAACTCTGGCAAGTGAGTTAATTTCTTTCCTATTGACAATCCTAAAAAGACAAGTTCCACAAAAACCAAACTATATTCCACTTCGCTGCTTTGTCCACCATCCATCTTCCCCAAACCAAAATCGCCATCTATTGATAATCTGTGGCACTAAATCTTTAAATAAATTGCATTTGACATCACACATTTGCAATTTCAAACATTTTAACGTTAATGTCCACAAAATGGTTTCTACAACTCTGTGTGATGTTTATCTTTTTCATAAAATCGTAATAATTGACCTGGAAAGTCCATTAAAATTTACTCATCACTGAATTGCATTAACACTGTGGTCGACTATAACGGTAATTTATTCCCCTTTTACTCAAAACCCAGTCGGTTTGGTGATGATAATATGTCACTCACTCTTTCCAGCTATATAACTCACACTAAATGATCATTTAACAGCAGGGTTGGTCCGCCACACTGACGCAACGCTAGTTCTTTTTCCGTTAATATTTTCAGTTCATCTCCATTTTATTCAAATGACTTTGCGAAAAAACAATTCTGCCACTACTATCCCCCCCTCGTTGGGGCCTTAAAAATAAATAAAACATAAATACAGCGCGGATCTAGAAAAAAAGGAGTCCCACAACCAGCACTACCGCTACCGCCGCCGCCGCCGCCATAATCATCATCATCGGTGACATCGTGCCATTATTTGCATTCCGAAAATAAAGGAAGGAGCACACAAAAACGGAACGCCCTCGCATTCTGTGCATACAAAGTAAGAGGTGAATTATTGCACTTTGTCATCACGATTTACAGCCTTCATCAGGCCAAAGGGGAGAGAGTCGAGCAGGCTTTTGCGTATTTTTTTTTTTGAGCTCAACCACCCTGTGAACCCAGCAACAGGAGGGTGTACGAAGTGGAGACTTTAGAGACAAAACTATGCCGACATTTTGTGAAGTCTTAAATCTCACTTTAAGCATTCTGGATTATGTGTGTGCGTGTGTGTCGTTAAAGTAGTGCCGCCACACTTGTTATTTCAGTCGGTAAATGTATATGTGATTGTAAAAATGAGAGCTCACCATCACCATAGTCCTTAATATCCTGTTTACATGAAAGTTTAAACGGACACACGACAAGTGAACAGGGAGACAAGGTTGGTGTGGTGGCTTGTGGCTGGTGTCGTCGTCTCGCGTGTTGAGCATGCTTACGTGATGAGAGAAAAAAAAAAAAAAAAAAACGAAAAGGATGGTGATGATGATGATGGTGTGTGTTTTGTTTGGTGGGGTTTTCTGGGATGGCGGTTAGACTTTAAAACTTCCAGGGCCTAGTTCATGAAGAGGACGAGGACGACAACGATGCCATCGTCGCCGCCGACTATAATGATGAAAATGATGGTGATGGCTATGGTGGATGAAGTTTCATGCGGTAGTGGTCTTGACTGGGTAAATAGTTCTCAAAAGTAAATTCGAGCTGATGGGTGAATTTATACTCTTATCCTGTGTGAAGAAGGAGAGAATGATCAACAGTGTAACTAACAGGAAGGAATGCATGAACGTTTAAAAAGGAAGAAGATGAATCCATTTTTGTGGCAAACTTAAGCAACTTGTAGCTCATATCGTATGGATTGACTACCTTGATGTGGTAGACGTCTTGTAAGTTGTTTAACACGTTTTCTGCATCAGATTACGGCATTCTTGAGTAGTCTCCAGCGTCGATTGGGTGTTGAATCAGATGTGTTCCACCATAATTCAGAATTTTACTTGCCAATAACACATCGTCCTCGCTGAGGACTATCTTGAGATTTCTGTTTTTGTAGTTTCCATACTAGGCACGTACCAGTGTGGCTTCTAGTAGACCAAGACAAATCCTGGAAAGGAACGACAAACTCCAGGTCGAGGATCACTAAGCATCAAATGCACCAATGACACCCTAGTGGAGGTTCGACATCATATATGTTTGGCTGTTGTCTTCACCGTTTGCCACTGCCTCTGGTGCCCAGCAAGGTAGCCTATTCTTACTCATTTTCTTTCTGATCGCTCTGGACTAGGAAGGGCTATAGATCAAGAAAGCAGATAAATCAGAGAAGCACTCTAGAAATTTGGTAGCAGATGTCTAAAGCAATCGGAGTCAAGCTGCAAGATTCGATTGGACATACGCTCAGAGAAACGCGATCAAAATCGCCAATCACAGATGTACAGTTGGACGCAACTGTCTCATCACCAAGCAGATATGGCCAAAGCTGGATCTCAAACGTTCTCACTGTCTCATCAGACGGAAAAGATTGCTAATAAGCACCTAAGTAGGTGTCATAATGGGACACTACACCATCGGCAAGCACACATATAGGCTGGGCCTCCTTGACAATGACTTTTGCAGAAGCTGCATGGACGAGGAGGAGGAGGAGACAATTCTCCACCTTCTCTGTACGTGTCCGTCCCTTTCAGCTCGAAGAAGAGTATACTTAGGAGCCAGCTTCTTTCACAATCTAAATGAACTGGCTGACATCAACATAGGTAGCCTGCAGCGCTTCATAGTTAGCTCCAGTTGATTCTGCGGGTAGTATAGTATAGTGGTAACACAAAGGACATTTTCTGGTCTAAGTGAGGTTGCACCTGCAGCCTGCCACTTCTACCTAACCTAACGTATGCTCAGAGATTTATCGCCAAGCCTTAGAATAAAACTCTCAAGGCAGCAAAAGACCCGGAAGACCGAAAGCGGGGTGGAAGAGAACTTTGGAGAAGGAATTGCAGGAGACAGGTAAGATGTGACTGCATTCCATGGAGACCTTGCATTGAGGCTCTATGTTCCCCTACGAGATGAGGATAAAGAAGAAGAAAAGTACTGCTGGAGGGATTATTACTTTGTTCATTGACAGCCAAGTGGCCATTAAGACTGTGAAGTCGGATAGCAGTCACATAAATGAAGTAAAACTCTGCAACCGATAACAACGAAAGGACAGACGAGATCTAAGACCAACCCTTGATAGGAAGAGATCGCTTTCTTCAATAAGGTTAAGTCGCAGGGACACATTGTTGTCTCTGACGTTCTAGTCGAAGGCTGTGTCTTTGGCATACATTCGAAGAGACTCTGTGCCACTCCACAATGAAAAGGAAGTTGAAAGCTGAATGTCCCAGTCTATCCAAACAAGACAAGCAAGGAAACTTGAAGCTAAAAGGCTTTTTGAGGTTAATATCTTAGTCAATGTGTACCCTATGTCCAACGGAAAAAAAAGAGCCCCCCAGGGGTAAAAGAATATTCCAAATCGGTAAAATAGTTTTTGAGATTATCTCAAACAAAGTTGTTCAGATTTCATGATATATGTCATGATAGATCCCTGTCGTGCTGTTTTTCTTTAGTCGGAAGCTAGTTGCAGACGTTTTTACAGGTTCAAGCTGACAAACCGCATCTCCTCTTGTAATCCCCACTGTACAAACTGTACAGCAGTAAAAGGGCATACGGTTTCTTTTTGGAAAAAAAACCCCGGATGTCAGGTGCCATACTGACATGCATACATGCAATTCCGTGCATTTAATCTCTCTAAGTCATGTACGCCAGCAATCAAGCGTACGACAACGGTTTATAAAGTTTTATGCATCCTAGGCAGTACGTAGATTTATTACTTACCGCTAACCTCAACGTCAGCCAGAATAATGGCGTCGTTCACTGTATGTATGGAGATAAAAAAAGAACATAACTGGGCACCAGGATGTGCACCAAAAAAATGCAGCCGCCCCTTTATCCCGATGTTTAGCATCGCAAAGAGCGCCTCTCTACTCTTGGCATCTAGTGCTACTGGATAATGATGATGATGGAACTGGAGTTGGAGTAGAGATGGTTCCGCAATGAGTGCACTTACTTAAATGAGATTTTAATTAATCCAACTTTGCGTGTGATGCCGATCCAGTATTCCTGGGAGAAGCGTTCGTGTGTGTTTGTGTGTGAGTTGTTGGTGCGCGTGAATACGGAACAGGCCATCAGAACACTGGGTTAAAGAACAACCGTTAAACGGCCCTAAACTAATTTTAATTGGACAAATAATAGTTGAGGGCAGCACACAAGAGAGCTTGGGATACGGGATGGATGACTGAAAGTGGCACAAATCATCATCAGTGCAAGGATAATGCCAACGTTATAACTGCTTCGGTTCCCTACGACGATGATGATGATGATGATCATTATGATGACGATGATGATGCTATAATGCACTCAATTCCTGACTGAGTGGTGCACCGATTCAACTGGTAGTATGCCAAAGCAGATATGCACTCCTTTTTTTTTTTTTTCTGAAGTCCTTTCAGTGGTCACACAAGAATGAGAACGATGTGGAAAATGAGCGGCATGCAGGCAGGGACAGAGAGATCTGGAAGGAAGAGGATTTGGAAAATGCTTTAAAAATCTGGATAATCCATTTCGGGATCAATGGTAATGTTAATGGAGGCGAGTAATTGCAATTCGATTCGGGGGAGGTGAAGTATTATGCAATTTAATCCCTTTTTTTGCGTGTGTATGTGTGTGTGTGTGAAAGAGTATTATTTGCTTGGGCGATATTTAGGGCAGCAAAGTGCGTTATTATGAGCAATAATTGCAGTTTTTTACGCTCCAGGTAGTTTGTAATTTATAAATTTGATTCATTTGGCTTTTGTGGCTTCAAGGATTCGATTGGAGTTTCTGTTTGAATGGAATTGGAATTTGTGGAGTTTGAGAGGACTGAGGATTCGATTGGAGTTTCTGTTTGAATGGAATTGGAATTTGTGGAGTTTGAGAGGACTGAGGAGAGCAGTCAACCAATTATTGTGACCGATTGTACCTTCATAAGCCTGAACTGACTTCGAATGGGATACAGAAAAGTTGTAGGGATGCTTTAGTCAATTGTGGTCCATGGAATGGAATGGAATACATGAGCCTTAGCACATCCTTCAGTATACTGCCTGCTTGAACCGGTTTCGATTTTATAAATTTAGTCTGCCAACCTTTTCTTTGGTAGTTCCCTGACTGACTGATTTCTTTTGCTTCAATAGTGGGTTGCAATAGACCGGTCAATTTATTTCATGAAGGCACTTCACTACCAGCTTCGAACTGATATTTAACTGAGGTCCTACGAAGCCTAACGCCTTGAAGACGGGTAGGGTAGGTAAGTAGAAGTGGCTAAAACTGGTAAACCTGCCAGAGACACAAGTAGCGCGGATGCGCCGTTTTGTTGAAGACGGGTACCGTCATATCTTGTCGACTTAAGAACGATATACACGTACATACGTTGGACAGAATCTTGTATGCGACATTACGCAGGGATATGTCTCGGCAGTTGTTGCAAGACAAAGGAGACACCTTTTTATAGATGGGGCACCTAGAGCTGATATTCCAGTCGGTTGATGATTTGTCACTTCTAATAGCTTCGATAGCAAGCCACCAAGACTGGGGGTTTCATTCTTCTATTGCTGCGCCAACCACTTCCAAATTGAGAGTGGGACTTGTCCATCGACTGAACATGGACTTTCTTGATTCCCTATTACTCTCTCCGTTTGTTGTCCATTGAAGTGTTCCTTGAAGACATTTACACTGCTCTGCAAATCGCTGACTGTAGGTTAACCTTACTGTTTTGAAGAGCCTGTGTTCCAGGACCAGCAGCCAGTTTTTAAATAAAACGTCCGAATGTGGTTCCTATCATGAGAATTTTCGATTTCCTTAAACGAGGAGGTCCCGTAGGACCTCTTCTTTCTAAGAAAGGTTTTCTTTTCGTTTAAACCTGTTTTTGAGAGGTATCTGGTAGCACAGTGTGACCTCAGGTATCTCCTATATGCTGCTGCGGCACTGAATCCACTGATCGTTGGCAAATTTGTAGCTGGTGATGCCATAGTGGAGAGTTATTATCTCAGTTATTTGCTTCGATCTCCATCAACTCCAGGCGTGCTTAGGCGCTCGATACCATATCTCCTCTTTAGGGCGAAGTGTAGCTTTTCTTCGTTTGACAGGGGAGCTCTGAAAAGGACCACAACCAAGAAATGGTTAGAGGCAATGGCATGTCGGCCGTCGGGTAGTAGTAAGCACGTGGTCGATTTGGTTGACATTCCGACCGTTTGATGAAGGCCAGGTTAGTTAGTTTGAAATGCTCCACTTAGACCAAAAGTAAGTCCATAGCCCTTCCTCGTCCCTGTCGATCCTTCAGAAATCGTTGCATAAAAAACCCAAACGCTGGCCATGTCTGCTTAAGATGCAGTGCCTTGTGAGGACGTTGGTAAGTTTCGAAAGCTGGCCTCTTTGTAGTCGAATTAATGGTTCCGATCTTTTAGGATCGAGAAAAGGCTAGATTAGTCTAAGATGTTTCTAAGATGTTGTAAATCAGGTTGATCTTCCTACTGTCTGTAGCTTGAGAGTCTTGTTTGGGTTATTCATCAGCCGCACAGTTCCTTGGAATGTTGCTGTGACGTGGGACCCAACTGAGTGTGGTGTTATACTGGTTAGCGATTTTGTTTAGAGACGCTTATCATTGCGTTGATACGAGGGATATCGCTTCTTGGCTGTCGGGTTCGTTTTCAGTTAAGCGGTGGCCTGACTTTGGCTTGAAATACACTACTTGAGGGTGACTGAAGAGATGGTGAATGTCAAGGTCTTCGGAGAAGACATCAGCACCGACTCCTTCAGCTGTTTTAGAGGCGTCCGTAAAGGAAGAGATAGATGCAGTATAGAGGGCGCTGACTCCAGTCCCTTCTGTCCGGTATTATGTACTTGTGGCTCATATTGAAGACCTTTTTAATGGGCGACATATCAGTTGACTTAGGAAGGCTACAGTGGGTCAAAACACCAGGTTGCTGTGTGAATTCTTTTATGAGGAAAGTTGTGGGAAGTCGCTATCTGATGTTCTATCGTGTAGGTTATGCTTTCCGACTAATCTGTCGAATGAGCTCCGAGGGTTAGTTCGGGTAGATATGTGTCCCGAGAGACTCACTAAGGCTAAGAACCCGCTGTGGGAGAATTTCTTTTCTTATGAAGGGGAATTCCACCCATAGAACCATTTGGAGTTGTTGATGAAGATTTAGGAAAGTTTAACACAATTTTTACTGAGCAAGATCACATCTTCAACAATTTTAGCGTCGATTTCCTCCGTTTTTCACTCCATTTACTGTCCACAAACAATTTGATTCCACTGTTTCGGCATCAATTACCCACTATAAACAAGCAATTCACTCACATTCCTCTAATTAAAATTCAAAAATTCCATTAAACTCGTCAAAAATTGACTTGTGTTACACCCTAATGGGGGCCCGCACAAGTTTGCTAACCGCCACAGCCAAAGTATCATGGCAATCATCCAAAAACACAAAAACCACTTTTGCATGCAAAAAAAAAAAAACCAAAATCAACAGTATTTTCAACACTTTAGCTATTTTTAGAATTCTCCTTTGCTTTTGAAAAACTCCCTCCCGTTTCAATTCCAAGCCCCATGATGTTTGTCTAAACAAAAATCCATAACAAGCGCCACACAAAAACACCCGAAAAGAACTACAAATTTTCAAAAATAATTATAAACACATTCAATTGAGCTGTTAAGGGCCATTCTGGTTCTGGCAATGGGAACGGCAACGGGTCCCGGAAAACAACTCCAATCAAACAACAAAAACGGGTGCAAACGCATTCTATGCCCAAAAAACAACCGCTGATTCTGACACCAAACATCGAATACAAGTACGAGTATTTTTTTTTGGTTTTGAAATTTAAATTTTTCAATATTCCCTCCGAAAACAAGGGAAACAACAACAATTTGTTTGAAACATAAATTATGGACGTTTCTGTGTTCCCAAACAACTATTTTTTTTGAAAATGAAAATAAATTCTCTAATCAGCCTCGGATTTCAGTTTTTTTTTTTTAACGACTTCGAGCTCTGTTTTCCGAGGGAGACCCGATAGTAATTTGTCGGTTTACACAAGAATAATAACAATCATATTCCGGGTCCGACATTTGTTTGGTTTTGTGTCGGGATGAGGGAGCGATAGAGGGAGCCATCATAGATAGCTTCCATTTCGAACATATGTGTCCATGTCCAGTGATGAAATTGCTCTCAATTTGTCGTTATATCGAGAGGACGAAGCACGACGACGGTTTATTGATCGGAATAGGAGCATACCAGAGGCTGGCTGCCAACAACGAATGGCAGCATGGAGGCATGTGATTAACCCTTTTAGCTTTGTAATTCATTTTATTGTTTCTCTATAAATAGAGGGAGAGAATACACATTTGATTAACTAGCTTTTGCAAAATGAGGTCTGGACACAGATGGCGTTAGGAGATTACTTTATTTATCATATCACGAAATGGAACACCATGTGGGTAGCAAATGTTTGCCTCGATGTGATGAATTGGAGGGCAAATCAAATTTGTTACGGCCATTGGGTTAAATTTGCCAATTGTTTGGGAAACGCGTTAACGAGAACTTCATTTAGGAACGATGAACGAGGGAAGACTTTGAATGAGTAATGAGTAATGGATGTCTTTGAATATGAGCTATCGGTTCCATCTGTTAGACAGTAGGCTGTCAGTTTGAATCTAAATGCGTTTACCAGTTTGAGTGATGTTTATTTATCCAAATGGGGTAATGGAGGCTCTTTAGGAAAATATGCGTGACATGGGCACTGGTTTAAGTGGAATCTAAGATTCATACATATTTTCGGGATCAGGGTGTTGGAGATTATTTATATTTAGGGTATTTGAGAGCGGCTCCGGGGAAGATATTCCTCCTACTAACTTACTTGGATGGCTCTACAGTTCGGGGTGAACCAGGGTCTCAGCTGTCTCTAGTTGCGTACGACGTTTTGGGTTGGTGTTTACACAGAAGGGAATGTCTTACATATGTAGAACGCATTTTGCAGAGCAAACTCGGTTTGAGCCCGACCTTAGAGGAACCACTCACAATTTTCCTTGCGGGAAGGACGAAGTTGTGAGATGGGATTTTTCTCATTACATTCAACTATTGAGTGAACTGTCACCTCCATAGGTCCATCGAGCTGTCCAAGTCTCCCTATGCTGGGTCACTTTTAGGTAAGGGACATCAAAGACCGCACTTAGGCTTAGAGGAGCAGTGCTATGGTATTAAGCGACGACTGGTCACTAGATCGGCGTCTTCACTATTGAGATTGACACAAAAGCCGGTGCATTGTACAAGAACGGGTCACTGCTGTGTTCATCGACAATACGGCGGCTTTTAGGTCCCTGAAATTGGTTATATAAATGCATTAAGTTCATAGCTGGTAAAACTCTGCAAGTGCCATGAGAACAAGTCATCAATAGCCAACGATACTCAGGGTACAATGATATCCCGCTCAATTCGACAGACAGACAGAAGAAGTATGTAAGGGAGCAATCAGGGAATCTGGTTGTCAAGAAAAAGGCTTTTTTTTTTTTTTTTTTATAATTCACTAGCGCTAAAGGGGTTATGAATACCCTTATGATGCTATTAACACAGCGCTAGTGTTGGTGTAGTGATTTTGAAACTCAGGTAGTATTAGGTTTCAGTCTTTTTGCTTTAATGGCTACTTGACTGTTAGTACTTTTTGTTTAAGGGGAGATGCCTAATTCCCCTGGTGTTTCGGACTAACGCCGACTAAACCCTCTCTCTACATAGACAATCCGACCCTGAGACTGCTTCTTGCATTACTTTAGGGTCAATTGTCACTTTCCTTAGCCCTTATGGGGCTTCAATATTTTATGGTCGTAATAGGACTATCTCCCGTTTGTCTTTAGCACTTTTTCAATGTAAGAGCACACACAGTTCCAGTTGATTTCATTCGTGCTCCTTAACGTCACTATGACCTGCAACATTATCAACTTTCTTAACTCCACAGGATGAATCTGAAAACTACATTCTTAGCTACGCCCATCTACATCCAGGTCACGTGAGTTGTGGTATCAAAAGGCCGCATCCGCGCTACTTGTGTCTCTGGCAGGCTCACCAGTTTCAACCACTTTTACCTGCTCTACTTTACTACATCGTCACGATGATCTCGGTTCCAGTGCATTCAAAGGCCGTATGATGTACATCGTCTCGAGATGAGTTACCATACTGACATGCTGAGCTTCCAGTTTTTCACATGCTTTGCAGGTACAGTCAAAATCGTTTTCAATGACATCGCTTATAACGACCAAATTCATCGGTCCCTTGAAGGCCCTTATAACCGATTTGAACTGTATTTGTTAAAGTTCCCGTCTACTACCGCTCCGTCTAATCCGCGATATTTCGGATCAGACTTGCGGTCCATCTTTTCCTTGTTCGAAGAGCATAAAGCAATATGGTGTTTGGGTATTGCGTCGAAACGGTAAGCCCTACGCATTATTAGTAGTTTCGCCAAAAAAAAAAAAAAAAAACTCTGGCATAAGTTTTGCGATCCCAAGATGTTGGCCGTTCAGCTTACCATTCCATCACCCAACTTGTAAGGTATGTTGTCTCTTAACAAAACCATGAATATGTACAAAACGGTTTTCTTTCCGTTCCCAAGCCCTCATATCGTGCCTTAACTTATGCGCATTACTTTACATCGAACTAAAATTCACAGTTCGATGCACAAGCTACCATCATACAACATGTCAATCAATCGATCTTTAACGATAGACCCTTGGGTTCCACATTTTATATTCAAATCCATAAATGACATGTAAACCAATCTTGTAATACAAACTCTGAAATTTTATGCTTATGTTAACACCTCGTAATTTATTCTAATTCTTTTTCCTTTTCTTTTCTTTTCACAGGTATTTACTGACATTTCTACACAAAACAGTTTTTTTCTTTCTTTTGTTGCTTCAATGAGAACGTGAGTACCTATAACTATTGACAGGCAAAAAAAGGTCTCGAACTCGACCTATTAAATTTATTTATGTTATGTATCTCTACACGGCAAATGTAACCGACCGCTTCGGTTGTTCCACTTTCTTTCGCATTCGTATGCAAAATATTCAAATTGATTTTCGAAAACAGAACGTTTCGTGAGAAAAATGTATCGTCCACAACTTTTGACACAAACTGTCAAAGTCAACGGCTTTAGATGAGAAAAATCAATCTGAATCTGGTACGAGTATCTTATCCGGGCAAAGTTAACTATTTTACAATTTTATTAGTTCTGATGGATTAGATGGAGAGTATTTCTATGGGAAGAGCAATTGGTTTTAACCACCAAAAGTTGGAAATTTGGATCTGTATTGTGAGAAAAACTTTGTAATGAAGATGGAAAAAGTAATAAAAGTTATCTTTAATTAATAGAGGGTGGCCAGTGAAAAAGTTAGCCTTGTTCATGAATAATTAAGAAGGGCAATAGGGTTTTGTCGAAAAAACACACGGGATAGAGGAATATGAGACTTTTGTCTCGCCGCCGCCAAATAAGTTTGTGGATTGTGTTATGTAAAGGGTTTTATGGAGCCCAGCTATAATGTTTTATGTGCTGCCAAATAGACTTAATTGCGTGTAATGTCCCGAAATGGCTATAAAAACTGTTCAAGATGGAATACGATCTTGTAGGGAATTTAAATTTGGTGCTTAAAAGTTGTCGGGATATATTTGATTAGTTACCTGGTACCCAAAGACTTAGTCTAGTCGTTGAACTTGGGATTAACGAATCTTAAAGCGGAACACGTTCATTAACTTATTTTAATGGTGTTTTTTTTTTAAATAGGATTAAATTCGATGAAGTATTTTTTAGGATCCGTTATAAGTATGAGTAGGTACACTTGTACAACATTTTACAAATCTTAAATGGAATGACTTTGTGATTAACAAACTACTGGTTACGGCAATCGCTTATGTAGATGGCGTGACTTTAGCAGTCTTAGGACAGCATCTTAATACCTTAAAAGAACTTCTAAAAATACAGTAGAATCCGGATATAGGGACGATCAAAGGACCGACGTTCTTTCCGGACGACGCACAAAGCGAACTGAAAATCGTATGCAAACCTAACATGTTGTTGTGTCACGTCGCTAAAAGCGGTTAGTGGTTATAAGCGAAGTTGTAGTAAACGGATTCCACTGTAGCTCTAAATAAGCTAACTAGATGGGCAGGTCGGTGTAGTCTGGGAGGGTAAACCTTCACAAAACTTGATTGGTAGGTACTATTTTCAAGGATATGTAAAACTCTAGTCACTGATCCTTTCCCTCTTACTGGTATAAGTTTAACTTTTTCCAACGAAATTTCTGGACAGGAAAGTAAGTTTGAAACCCTATATTTAAGAAAGTGTTACGAAAGCTACAGTACCACTTTTCTCTTGCAAGAAAACTCTAAGGAATAAACAACTCACTGTCATAACTCGGTCTTAAGTCCGATACTCATGTCCGGGGTGTAGACTGCCTTAGATAAAGCCATAGAAATGCAAATATTTGGTGTGACAGCTGGTAGAGGGTCCTAGCTTCTTGCAACCATTCATGTTGTGTGTGTTATATTTATTCGTAATAATGGAAGGAACCAGCAGTCTTCGAACGGCAGATTGAGAAGTTTTTTCAGGACAGATTCAGGAGATTTGTCATTGCCTGCCAAAAGGTGATGTGGTTAGCAGTCCAAGACACTAACCATTAAACCAGGGGGACCACTGGTTGTTATAACGTCAAATAAATCTCTGGTTCTGCTCATTCTCATGTATGGAATAGTTGTCTGCTAGACTGCCTTAGATAAAACCATAAACCACGACCACTGTCTAAGCATGGTTCAACGATTGGTTTGTTTGTTTATATACGGATCACTTCATACGACTCCCTCTGCAGGACTGGACACTTTATTTCATCTGACATCCCTCGACATTGAGTTGAGTCCAGATTACCGATCGATCGATGTAAAGGTCTCTGCAGTCTTCACCGGATTTTTTAACTTATTTCCTCACTAGGCCAAACACCCTTGGATGGTGAGATCTTGAAGCCTCCTGGCATCCTTCACGGTTTCGGGCACGCTGGTTCCAGGTTACAAGACCAAGGTTTCAAGCGTTCGCGATTGCTTGATCCTTAAGCCACATGCTCCGTCTTCCTTTTCTTTGTGAATAAGGTGGCCCTCTTAGCTGGAGCATTCCCGTCCATTCGCTCGATGTGGCCGACCCAGTACAGAAGACGAATTTTTGCTTTCCGGACTACATCCACATCTTTATACAGCTTTTGGAGTTCGTAGTTGTGTCTTCCCCTCTATTCACCCTCCTCGCAGACATGACCAAATATTTGAATTTTCCTTTCAAAGGATCCTTAGATCTGCTCTGCTGTCTTATTTATCGTTCAGGATTCAGTTTCATAAAGCAAGGCGATCAAAGTTTTGTAGAGCACGATTTTGGTCCTTCGAGCTAGGAGTTATGATAAACCGAAGTAGCAACGATTCCCTAAGGTTATCATTCATCGAATCTTAAAGAGCTTATATTTGCCCCGGGATAGAAGAAAGGTGTCGATAGTCACATTCTGCCCTAGATGGTGTTAGACGGATCAGTTTTGGGTGGACAGCTTGTACTTCTCATTAATCATAGAATATCCCGTTTCACTTGTTCTCCAATCGCCGTAAAAGCTTCAATAATGTCACGTGGGGAACCGGTGATGATGTCTAGATCAACTGGGTACCCCAGCAGCTGGACGGATTTGTAAAAAAAAGTGCCTTCTGTGTGTCTTACGCTGTATATGCTTCAGCACAGGGTTGAAAATTAAGCAAACGACAGCACGTCTGCTTGCTGAAATCCAGTGCACGTTTGGAACTATTCAGAGATTTTGCTTCCAAGCTGCACGATGCATTTTAGGGATGATTGGACCCTTTTGGTATTAAATCACAAAGCTTTGCTTCTTTTGCTTCTTCTTAGCTCCGAATCTATGCTTTCCAACTTTAACCTCCTCCTTCTGTTCCTCAAGTCTTGTTTTGCGTCTTCCTGATCTTCAGTTGAATGAAAACTAAACCCATCGTTGTCACTTGAAGTAGTTATGACTTTAAAACACTAGATAGAAATAGTTGAGTAGTAGCTCTTAAGAGTCCTTTGTCCCGTGTCTTCCTTCTAAAACTAAAAAAAAACTCGGAATCTCCACCAACCTATATAATTTTCTTCAGCTTCTTCTACGTGCAATTAAAATCCTTCGCTTCTCGTCTACAATAGATGCTCGCATTCTTGAGTCCGGATGGAATCATTCCAATCTACTGCTACCGTAAATCCTTTCTTCCGAACCAAATACTTTAAAAAACCTTCAACCTCGTCCTCAATAATCACGTAAAAATTCTATTCTTCTAGCCAAACAATGGTAAATCTGTGTCAAACAACTGAAAGTTCAAAGCAAGGATGTCCTCTTTTCTATTTTTGTTTGTTTGTGTGTGTGGTGTAGTGGTTTCTCTTTTTTTTTTTTTTCTTTATGGAATTACATCCCTCAGCAAACAATTGTATGGCGCCACATCACAATTCCACCATAAATAATCGTACTCATACGCTTTAACCATTTTCCTTTTTACTATCACTACCAGGCGGGACGCCTTGGAAACCTGTTGATGTAGTATATTGTGTAACAGAAATATTTGTTCCCCTATGATCAAAGCAAAACATTGCAAGGATAACACAAATAAATCGCTTTAAAGTTGAAAAAAGAACCGAATAATACCCGTCATGGACTTCAAACAGTAAAATAAAAATAAAACGAAGGGAAAAAAAACCGATCAAGTAAATGTTGGTATTGTGCACACATAATGCTTCCTATGTGTGTGTGTTGTGGGATCCACCTCTCTTAATGCTCCAATTGTGGTCGACGTAACCATTCAAACGTTACCCTCCTGGGAAGTCCCACTCTCCTTAAAAGACACCCCACCGTACCATGTTACAAGCGAAGAAAAAAAAATTGAAGCAAACAAAATTAAGGGACGAGGATGTGCTATGAAGAAATAAATATCACACATAACTACACCAGCATACAGATGGTAGAAGGACTTCTCTTCTCTTCTTTTTATTTTTATTTATATCCTTATTTTCTACGCTTTAATGTTCTTTCCCTTTTTTTTTTCTTTCATTCTGCATGCGGGTGCGGATTGTAGTCCTTAAATGCTTTTGTCAGGAGAGGCGGAAAAATCTCTGCAAAAAAAAAAGAAGAGAAGAGGAAGAAAAGGAAACAAATTATTATAACAACAAATTCAATAAAATTTTATTCGTATCCCTGTGAGAGAACGCCGTCACACCAATAAATCCGCTCAAAGGATAACTTACGAGTTTGCCGCAGCAAGGATTTTTCTCCGTGTGTGCTAAATAATAATAAAAAAAATGATATTTGTATTATAGAAGTGATTGCTTGATGTTACTCCTCTCCTGTCCGACACACATACACACACACAAAGGAATCACCATAATCCAAAATCCACTTAAAGGAGAGATTTTAATTTCACTAAACTTCCATCTACCGCAGTTAAGGAAGCACCACACCAATACAAAAAAAAAAGGATGATGCGTGTCCGTAAAAAAGTAAATGTGTTCGAAAGGAATAAAAATAACGATAACAAATCTGTGGAAAATCCTTGAGAGTGACAAAGTGCCCCCCATACTCTTGTGGAGAGAGAGAGGGGTCGTTTATAGATGATTCTATTCGTAGTCTGTGTTCCTTAAAAAATAATTCAAATCTATTATTCGTTCGTTGGTCGGTGGTCGTTGGTCCTTTTTTTTTCTCCGTTGCCTGGTTGTTTGGTCGTTTGGTTGTGCTTTGTTGCTTTTATCCTTTTATGAGAAACAACATTGTGTTTTGGATTTTATTGAAATTGACATAAATATAAAAATAAAAACAGCAAATTGGTGGGCGATCCGGATGAAGACATAAGGCTGGGAATGGAGGCTGGACTTTTAGTGTAGAGTTGCCAGCTGATGAATTCGGGACAAGGTGCTGGAAATTGTTAAAAAAGGTTAAGAATTTTACTTCTAAAGTCATGTCTTACTTGTTCCATGGCCACAAGAGTTTGGAGGCTCTTAAGACTTGTGAAGACTCTGTATCATTACTTTACCCATCCCAACCCATTCTATATCTAAGCTGGGCATTGACAAAGGGAGTGAGTGCTCTGTCGTATCGTGACTTTCAAGGCAGAACATACATTTTGAGTTCTCAATGGTTGTCCATATGTATTGGGGCCTGTTGTTAGCCCTATACTTCCTTCCCAGGTTGAGAGGGAAATATCAGGCCCTTTCACAAAACACTTGGTGGTTCTACCAGGAGTGAAGCTAGACCATCTCTCTTATGGAACAAGACTCATGTCAATTATTGGTTCAGAACTTAGATGGGTATTCACTGAGCCCTCTTTCGCTTAAGCGGCAGAGATTCAACTCGGTTCAACTTGGAAATCTTTTACAATTCTAGAACAATCTTCAACTGATTTGTGGTAACCTTTGGAGGATGACTTTTCTTCTACACCATCTTTCTCCATCTTGATCCGGTAAACTACTCTGAGTATGGCAAGGACTTTCGTTTGGAAGACAGTAGGCAATTTATACACTTTCATTGCTCAAGCCATCTGCATTGAAAACATTTGTAAAAGCCAGAAGGGGGAGCATCTGGATTCTTCCATTAGGGTAGCTTACTTTATACCTTCTGCCGAACAAGAAGTAAGGGCTCACATAATCGATAAATAAGGTTCATATAGCGTCTTGTTTTTTGTGGTAGACTCCGTCTTTTTCTGGGTCGACATATCGCTTTTAAAGGCTTAAGGTGTTTGGAACGTCACTAGGAATCGTACGCACGACTTCAATCATTCAGGGTGGACTTTTCTTTGCAGTCTCGTGAGAGAAATATAAGCCGATGTACTGAAGCTCGTTTCAGAGCTTAAGTCTTGGCACAAGCCTTTTGACACTGTCAGAAGGTTCTAACAGCTCAGCTGGCTAGACGTAGGGTTATCCTCCTTAACTTGCGGAGTATGAGTAGTCGAACATCATTGCCAAACGTCCGAATATGTAGTCCTAAATAATGCATCTTCACAACCAGGGAATTGTCGGCAAAACACTACAATAAAGGTGAAAGGACCTCTCTCAACATTAACCATGATCTCCCACTATTCCCTTTCCGCAGTTAGCAGCCTTCGGGACAACATAAAAGACTGTCTATGTGGGAAGGCACACCAAGAGTGTAGCTCCCCTCTTCTAGCCCTTTTCAACTCTATACTCATGGTCGTGATGGGAAGACAACATATTGTAGTTGAGGAAGACCTCGCCTTAGGTGGTGTTTTCAAGTGAAAGGTGATGTTCAATGTTCTAACCACCGAGCCATGGAAACCTTTTTAGACATTGGTGCGGTTTGTCAAGTTGGATGTTTAGAGACTAGTCATCGACGAGACTTGATGAATGGTATCCTTGCTAAGAACCAGCATTATTGCGGTTGCATAACTGAATTTGTCGGCAGTGGAAGACCTAAAAATTGTTTTATATCACCTTTCCTGTGGCTTTACAAGGCATGTATAGTCTTTTTTACAACACCAAAACTTTTTTTTTGGAAAGAAGCGGAGCGTTTAGCTAAAGATTATAGGTCCCTAGTTCGATGGTCCTTGGAAGAGTTTAAAGAACTCCCAGAGGCATTCTAAGGTCTTACTCAGCGCACCTTTTACCCGCGTTGTAGCACCTTCTACAGTCTGTCAGGCTTTATCAATGTATTTGCAGCCTACTCAAGCAAGACCTATTCATTCCATGAGCTGTTGCAACGCTCACTCTGCCAAGTTCGATTTTATGAGTTCCAAATCCTTTTCTGACGCATTCCATGCAACAAAGTCGAAACCTTGTTTTAGTTGAACCTGTTCAGCATATAGCTTGTCACTGAAGGAAGCAGCTTTGCCTAATTGGACTACTGGGCGTGTACCGTCTATTATTCATTGCAAAGTACGTCACTTATCACGACCGAAGCAGAAATATCATTTCTGGTTTCTACTGTCTACTCATGCTAATTGTCGATAAGATTTCTTCACTCTGGCAACCTTGCCACTCTCTCCAAAGTCCTCACAACGATAGGCCATTCATCAGCTCGTTAAGTAAATCGTGTTCGTTTTTATTTACTCTAATGTCCTTATTTATGCGCATACGATGGGCGTTCTATCAAAGTAATCCTCGTCATCGTCATCGTCATAGTCGGTCGCTGTTGGTCGTCTTGAACATCGATTTGAGATTCGTCGTGTATTCTAGTGGAACATTAGTCGATGAATTTTGTAGGAACTTTTGTTTTGTATCGCGGTAATGTCCACCATTTGTCTTTATGGTAATCTGTGCTGCCACACCCCTTGCCTCCGCCTAAATTCCAAACAAAAGCCTCCATACAGCTTGGCAACAAGACCTAAATCAAATGCGAACTAAACACGAAAGAGTGGAATTTCCCACATTGTATCGTGGGTAAATGGTCGCTTTAAAGGTTCCTCTGCCCAGGATACGGATCCGGAAGAATTGTAAATCGCCAGTATCCCGGTTTGGTTTGGTGATCATTAATCAACCCGTGCTGATAGTTCGACAGAATGAAATTCTCCAAATAGTTGCCTGCCACTGATGGTGGCGTTTGCTAGTGGTACCGGTGCTGGCTGTTGGTGGTGAAATGAGAACGATTGACTGCCGGAGGATATCCTCGGCTGTGCACTATGTGTCCAACGTCTAAGCCATTTGACTGCGGACGGTTGGGTGTACATCATCGTCTACGTTGAGAGTATTTTTTGTTCACTCAAAGAGCATCCGAAAAACGTTGCTAAGCTAACTGCAAACAGGATACGGATACGCATTGTGGACTTAATGGTGGTTTTGCTTAAATGCGAGAATGTTTATACCTGTCAAGGGTTTCATGCGGCAAATGATGATGTTGCCATTGCCGGTGGTCGTTGTGGAGTTTCTGTTCGGTTTCGTATAATTGTCTGTTGTCTGTCTGTTGTATTACGCAGGATTGTACGAGGATAATTGAGTTATTTTACAGATTTGATGGACGAGCTAATGAGATGAGAAGGTTCTGGGCGGAAGGATATCCGGATGAGCATTATGTTGGTTGGGGCATTAATGGCTCTTCCAAAGCGATTATTATTTGCCATCAAAATGTCATAAAAGCGATGAAATGGAACGAATGGGTAATGGGTAGCGGATTATATTTAAATTTGCACAAGCAGGCAGTTATTTATTTTTTTTTTTACGAGGACTAAAGGCGCGGCGGGTGTAGGCAATATGTGCTATCGTTAGCATTTAGTGGCCTTTCCGTCGAAGTGGGTTCTAGTTACGTCTATGGATTTCTTAACGTATGATTTGTCAGCTTGGATCCTTTCGGGTTGATTATGGACTTATGGTGATGACCACTAAGTGGTTGGAGTGGTCATTTAGAAAAGTGGTGCACTTAGACAAAAGGTGGGTCCAACGTGATGTAAAAAAGGCTTACAGGGATGATAATGGAGACAGGAAAGCCAAATTCTTCTCTTTGAGTAGAGGCTTGTAAGATAGTTCGCATACTCCTTGTCAGCTCGAACTTTTCTTGGTTCGTAGAGGAATGGACACCTTGTTCACCAAGTAGACAATTTTTAAGGTGCTCAGACAAAAGATGTACCACTGTTGGACTCTTGAAAAGCAAGTCCGGTGTTTCTACATTCTTTCTACTCTTGTCAACGACAGCTCGTATGATCGTTTTGCATATAAAAGGTCGCTTCAATTATGTCCTCTACGGAATATTAACTTAAAGTCAACGCTTCTTGTGAAACAGGGTGCAGTGCTGATGGCTTGGGTTAGGCAGCCAGCATGCCCCAGTCCACTTAGACCAAAGGAGGTCCATTGTGATACCACGATCTTGGTACTTGTCGAACTATTTGGAGCTTCGAATGTGTGTCAGATCGCAGATGGTTTTGAGGAAGAATGCTCCCAAATAGAGTTTCCTTTTGAGGAACACACTAGGACATGTGTCTTCGTCTTGGAAGCTCATACAGAAATCAAATCAATCAAGAAGAGGCCTAGTTTAAAGTTGCTGCCTGCTTCAGCCAGCACCCTTAGACCAGTGATAGGTTCATTGTGATAAAGAAGAGGTCAAGCTTGATGACACGCTTTTCTGTGCTTAAGTCTGCGAAACAAGGTCAAACGCTTATAAGATTGGGACGGGTCTGCTTGGTAATCTGACACGTTGCACCATTGGACCGTCTAAGGTTCTAAGGTTTGGTCTGCTGATTGCATCCAGCTAAATCAAGCCTACATTTCGCATTTATGGTAAAAGCTCATCAATCTTACAGTTCCCTGGTGTATCTCTATGTCCTGGCACCCCAGTATATTGACTTTTTCTGTCATGTCATCTAGAGCTAGACAGTTTGGCTTTCCGTAAAAGTAAGTCAAGACAAGGCTTCTTAAATTGCTTTTATTTCCCCCTGCAATACGTTGCATTAGTTAGAAAGGCGGAAGGAGGGGCTAAAATTAAGCTTGTCAGGGAAAACATCTTTGGTCTTGAAGCTAACGTTCGGCGTCCCGAATTCGTCGCGAATTTTAGAATGACTTTTGGTGGCTTGTTGGACAGCTCGCCCAGGTCGTTGAAGTGGTATTCACCGAGGGCCGTCTTCCTTGTTGGGATGGTAACCTAGAACTTTTTGTCAAAGTTGAGTCGGGGTAAGGTAGGATTGTTTAAAATTGTAGAATGGCCAGTTTGGATACCAGACCACTGTGAGACGGAGGCAGATCAAACGATGTCTAATGCAGTAGAGGGCGTCGTCTTGAGTGCTTCTCTGATGCCCAGAGCAGCTGATCTTTGGATTTCTCCTAGTTCGTCTTGGTAAATGGCGTTTTCTAGGGCTGTGCTGTAGAGGCAATAAGTTATGCGAGGTTGTCAACCCCATTTTGTCTCTTTCACTTTCTTCCAGAATTATTAGGGTTACTGGTGCCTTCTTTACTTTTTCTAGAATGTATAGCTTCCTTTCTTAAATAGGACTCAGCCATTGCGCTTCATTAGTGAAGGCTTAGTGGGTGCCATTTTGAGATGGAGGGTCTATGTGAGGGATAGTGGACTTCCTAATAAACACCAGCTTGGGTTAACACTATAGTGAACCCTTGTCTCCTAAATACCATTTGACGCTCGAATTGGAGAGCTTTTCAGGGTGACTGAAGGGCTATAACTTGTTTTCTTAAAAATGGAACTGCATAGACTGACTAATTAGAGCTATTCCTCTGGAATAGAAGGTATAAGCGTTCCAAGTGTTTTTGCTGCACTCAGCGATTGAAAATATCTAGTTTTACAACAAAAAGTCCTAAGGATTATTGAGCTTTTCAGTGTGTGTTTCTTATTGACAAAAGACTTCCGACTATGAGCTGTGGGATATAGCAAAGTCGCCTTTGAAAGTCCTTAGTCCTTCCAATTCTTTCCACTCTGACAATGTTTATTGATGTACGAACGCCTTCTATGGCAATTCAACTGCTTTAAGCAACGACCATGTCCCACATCTTGTCATACCTAGTGCCAGCTCTTACGCACACCATATTCTATTTGATTGTCGTGAGAATTGCCTTGGGAATAAAATAAGTTCCCTTCCATCATCCCCTGTTGAAGGACGAACGCATACAGGTTTTTTATTTATTTTTTCTTCCTTTTCAGTTTTGTAGTCCTTTATGCCGCTTACGTTCATTTACGCTCAACATCATCACCGTTGTCGTCGTGAACATCATCAGCAATGACAGAGCAGCATCGTTGTAACAATTGTCGATTTGCGTTTCAGCAAAGCACCACTAGCCAACGTGCATCGTTTTCATTTTGAAAATAATAATCACCACCCTCCTCCGTTCATTCCTACACACACCCTTCGCTTAGTATAAAACTTTTGCACAAAGCACAATCGAAAACCTTTATAATTTCACAATTGATGACATTTTGAATGGAAACGGATATGGATATGTCGCAAGCATACTGCTGCATGAATGGATGCATGCATCCATGGAGGACGAGGGTGCTTGAATGTAGGACAGATGCACATCCGGCAGGAAAAAAGGAAACGATTGTCGGTGGTGATATGATGGTGGGAGTTGGTTTCCACAAAATTCAGCGTATAACTGTGCCAAGATGTGAAAGCTTCATCTCTCGGATGATGGCCAATTTTTATGTGAGACTTCAGTAGCTCGCTCGGTATCCAAATTAAATGATATGAAAATAATTTTTAAATTTATATCCTTATCCACAAAACTCACACACGCGAGAGAGAGATCCTTTTTAATTTTTTCTATTTTTTTCTACTCACACTCATCTTGGTGCCTTTTGAAATGCGTGCTTTGGCATGGCAGCGAGAGCAAAATGTTGGCGCTTCTCCTTTTTGCCTTCTTGGATGAGAAACGAGCGTAAAGGAATGCGATAAGGACACACATAATCGTTTTCAATCGCTTTGAAGCAAATCGAGGAAAATTTTCGAATTTTCTTTTTCGTTTTCTTTTGTACGGCTTTCGAAATTGTCCTTGATCAGGAGGTAAGAGTGAAGAAATCGAGCTGGTTGTTCCTTTTTCCTTTTGTGAGTAGGTACTTGTCCTTTTTTTTTTTTTTTTCTTTTGGCAAAGCAATTTCTTTAGTGAATTCAGCGTTTAAGTGCAGGCAAGCAGTATTAATGGGAACTTTTTCCTTATAAGATACCCGTTTACGGTAGCTGGGTATCTTCACTGACTTCGAAGGAATGTTGGGAATGGAAAAAAAAAGGACAATTTTACGTATATATTTGAAGAATTTTAATAAAATTATTTATTCTTTTGTTGTTTTGTTGCATTGAAATGCAAAGCTATGGTCATTGAAAAGGAATAAGGATGCATGCCAGGATGAAATGACTTTGCTGAGTACCTACCATTGGAACGGAGAGAGAAATTTGTCATTAGTTTAATGAATTTATTGTAAAACATTCTTTGATGGGTTGAGATTAATTGAAAACAGAAGGACTATGCAATTTGGTCGTTTGTAATCAAAAGTTGGGTACATCTAGATGGAAGATCTGATGTCAGAGACAACAACAATCAAATTTTAATGTCATTCATCCATTTTAGATGGAACTGCAGTTCGAAGAAGTAGTCATGTGGCATTGTGTTTGGAAGGATGCTTTGAAATCAGAGAACTTTGCTAAACTCTAGGTATTTCTCAAATTATCCTTTCAATGGAAGCAAATTAAATACAGACGTGTGCTGAAAAGCATGAGAGAGCATTTGCACTATGAGCGACGCGTGATGTGCAAGAGGCTGTTCGCAAGGTTGAATTTAGCTTGAATTGCTGTGGAGATTCTTGGCCGATTCTCGGTTAAACACTTTCAACAGGTCTAACGTCTATTTCTACGTGGCTCATGGCGTTGTCAGATCATGTCGAACGATATTTGGTGCGACAGCTAATAGAGAGCCAGGCCCCAGCTCCTCGCAACCATTCATGTAATGCGTTTTAATTTTTCGCACGAATGGAAGGGACCTACACTTTTACTGTCTGCTCCGAACGGAGAAGCTTGCCATTGCTTGCCAAGAGATGGCGCCTTGAAAACGTTTTTTTTTTTTTCTTGCTGAGGTTCGAACCTTTGTCCTTCTGCTTAGCAGTCCAATGCTCTAATCTCTAAGCCACGGTGAGCATAACGAGTCGAACGAGCGTCAATATCAAATTCCAGACATTTTTCCATCGCCCCACTAGGGGTAAAGATCTGATGTCTGATCAATTTGTTGATTTGTTTGGGATTAAGCCATACTCTAGCGTAGAATAGACGAGGTACCCAACAATGTTATACCTCCATACGCCAGTCTTCTGTCATTGCTTCAAGCTCGCGTGCATAATAATGTTATAAATTTCAGGCTGAAAAGTTAGCCCTCCATATATCAGAAGACGAGGTATGTAATCGGCTTCAGAGACTATTAAGTTTGAGGCGCCTTATGGCCTTCTGTACCTCTTCCATCAATGGAGGCGTCTGAACATAGTCTTTGCCTTGCATTGATGGAGCCGCCAATTCTTCAGTGAGCTGTTGAGTAATTTATTGAAGTCCAATTCCCGCTGCTCCAAGATGTTTTCAGGATCGGTGATCATGCTATACCACGGATTCTTTAGAGGAACTTCTACGCCTGGTGCGGTCCTCGGGCATTGTTCTTATCTAGTTCACAGAAGAGATTTTTCTCCCAAGCTGTGTTCTTCCGCCTGTGAACTCCCTTCTCTTCTGAGCTTTTTATACTCATCTTCGCGTGCCCATGTTCTTCGTTCTTCAATGCTTTGTATACCACATTCTTAGTCGCTCCGAGCTATGCTGAAGGTGTGTGTTCCCTTCGTCGCCCTGCATTCTGGTCTCAAGTTAACTCCTCCCTCATCGAGCTCCTCGAGTGTAAGTCCTACCGCAAGAGCCAAAGCGGTTTTGGTTCCTTCATGGCGTAGGGCAGCTGTATTGGTTCGAAACTAATTTGCAAATGCAGCACGTCCTTGTGAGACAACTTGCGTTTGGATCACCATACCAATAAAATAATGATCGAGTTTCCGTTCGTTACCATCTGGCGGCGAAGTATTGACACGTGGTCTCGGTCCGATTGCGAGTGTCTCCATCAGGAGATACAAAGGTGCCTTTGGGAATATTTTAAACTTCTAACCATGTGCTCACAAGAATCAAGTTCTCAGATGCTGCAAGTTCTATGACTCGTTGTCTATTGTCATTAGAGTACCTTCGGTCTATTTCGACGACATACCTTGGACAGTCGCCAGTGGGCTCCTCCGTAGGTCCGTGTACTTTTACGAGGCTTATGTTACTAAATTTGCATTCAAGCCGATAATGACAGGCTTCATCCTTTCGTAGGAACGTTCCACGAGAAAACGTTCATTTCGTTTAGCCGTTTTCTATGCAGTCCTCGTCGTCGTGAATCCGTTCCATATCCTACCCTTGTCGGTTGAGGTTATCGGCTCCATGCTAGCCCTACATGATCGGGCCGAGATTTCAAAAATATTGTTACTAGCCGCCACTGCGAAGAGTTCATGGGGTTACTTGTATGTCTCGGGTTCCTGACGGACCTGTGTCCGGGAGAGACATTGGAAAGGAGGAGTGTGCCTAGGCTTTAGGAAAGCTTTAATGCAGTTAAGGCCTAACTTAGGCTAAATTAAGGCTTGTTTGTGCCCTGAGCTCTTTTCCGAACTTTTTTATAAATATCGGCATAGGTCCTTAGATAAGTTTCTTCCTTTCTTCGTCTGTCTGCAATCGATTTAGGCTAGCTAGTTTATTTTGGCACGAGATTTCGTGTACTGAGCAGATGGCGCAAGGTGGAATTGACTAGAACTATCCCCGTCCAATTATTTTAGCGTGCCGCTGTCCACCTCACCTGTACCGACATTGCCTTTGTCACACTATTCTGGTTCACAACATGTGCCAGTGCTGAACAGTTAAGGTGCACGTATGCTACATGTGCGTCTTCCCGTTCATCTCATGCCTGATTCCTTCAAAAAGCCTTTTACAGTCCTAAAATTCTTTACTTTAATGGAGCTTCATTAAAGAGGTACGTGTATTCTAAAAGCTTTAACATTGTTTCTTCCACAGTTATGCTACCTGTTATAGCCTCATTATAACCGTTAAAATGTAAAAATAATACAATTTATATCTGTATAGGTATCCTTTCCATCTACAAGGAGTAAAGTATCCCTGAAAACTTCATGATATTCTGTAATGATCCGTCCTTGTTGGAATAAAAATACCGGAAAAAAGATTGCAAAGTATTTTCGCAATGAAATAACAATTTTCCGCTCACAACGTACGTAACACAACAGGAATCACTTCCGTTTTCTTCCTTTTTTTTTTGTAGTTTCCCTTGTTCTTCATTTTTTTTTTTTAACTGTTCTTTCATTTTCTCTCTCAATTTTCTGCTTCCAATCTGTGTAACAGAAAAAATTCACTTCACAACAAAGTGTATGATACAAGAACTCACTCACTGTGGTGCTCCATCATAAACTGGGCGTGCATAGTGGAGGAATGGACTGATGTAGCAAGCATTTCAGGTCTCAGTATCAGTAAGCCTTAAGCTTAAACCGTGTACTGTAGCTATGTACTTTGTGAGTGTAGATCTGCCCTCTCTGGAGAACAGTTGAACAATTAATTAAATAAATGTGCACATTGCGAACGAATGAAACTTAAAGGAAGGAATGAACGAATTTATAATTTCAAACAAGTGCGACGGAGGGGAGGGGGATGAAATGGACTCCTTTAGTCTGCAGTCATTTTGACTGCATCAAATTAAATGTGAATTAGGAATGCTCAGTTGGGAACTGGTACTTAAGGCCAGAACCCAGTAGGGTGAGTGGACTAAGTATCTATTGTGTGCAGTTTGCTTAACAACAGTTTGGCATTGTGTGGTATGAAGTTTGACTCTTCTCTATCTGGACACATTTGGAATGGATGTCTGATTTGATGGATAAGACAATCATGTGTAGGTTGCAAATTAACTTTTTGGTTAAATTTACTTAGTAGATCCGATATGGGGTTTCTAGGACGACTTACCTGTAAAGTTGAGTCAACAATTTGTATCTACTTGACAAGCTTATCACTTTGAAGGGAATTTATATTAGAAACTTTGTTTCAGTAACACGAGTGTAAATCTAAGTGGAAAGCTCCTTGACAATGTCGTGGTATGTTGTGTTGAACTTGAGGGTTGAGCTCTAAAGTGGAGACTGAGTTAACTGCTGTATTAGTGCGGCTGTTTTTCTTTTCAATCTACTACGCCCCATCTGTCTTTTAAGAGAGAAGAGCATGGGTGTCATATCGGCAAACGAAGATGTTGATATACACGCTAGATTAGGTTCGATATGTGGGCCGCCGAAGAGGAGTTCCTCAGCGCCACACTCAGGTCTCTTGAACCCATTGTGCTACCCATAGGGGGGAAATCTAACCATTAAACGTTACCCGCATAAAAAGTGTACTAGTAACTACTTACTGTCCTAATGGACTTCCTCGTCTCCGCAGTATGGTATACACGCTAAGAGAGAGTTCGGTTAGGTACCTGTTGAAGCCAAAAGTCATTGATATTATCTTGAGGCTCGCTACGAGGTTCGTTTCTCAAATCAGTATCTAAAGACTATTCAGTTTAAAATCATAGAAAAGCTGATAAGCCTTTCCCTTTCTAACGTCCTACTTTCTCAAAGACTATGATAGATCGCCACTGGTGTCTAGAGTTAATAGACTCTGGTCTTCTTCTTGATTCAGCTGTTTTGGAAAAAGTGTTTTTGAGAGGAAAAAACCTTAAGGGTATCCACGTGTTTTGATTCTTTGGTTGAAGTTGGAGCTAATGGGATAATCCGACTGCGGAACTCAAAGCAATCATCAATTCATTAACACTTGTTTTAAGCAATACAAGTCAAGCAAAGGACATACACAGACTTGTTTAATGAAGCTACGTACATAGCTTGAACAAAGTTTCAATAATTTAAAAGACAAGCCTGACGGTTCACTAGAGTTTGTAGTGAAAAGGACAACTTGTTTTGGGCTTGTGATGCTTGTGAGTCAATCCACATAGAGAGATTCATGAAAGTCAGTATGATCTTGAAAGGTTGGACTAAAAGTCGCTGAGTACTTCGAAGATCAAGAGGTTTTAACATCTTATTTTGACTTTTGAGTTGGGACCCGTGGGGAATTAGATTGACATCAGTTGTTCTAAATGGAACCTTTAAGGATGTATCATTGTTTTGCTGTTAGAGTGGAATACAGTATAAGTTGAGGCTCCGTTGGGTAGCTGGACTTGTGAGCTTGTCGCGAAATGAAAAGGATGACGAATTAACAAGGATAGGCTTGACACAGATCATCCCGCTTTGTATATTTAGGTACGAAGCAGGAAAAAACCCGAGGGTAGGACGCTACATTTAGTAAATGAATGGTCCCAGTGCAAAAAAGGAAGAACCGACGGACTCAGGAAATACATAAAACCCTGCGGTACCGTTTGGAAAAAACTAACAATTGAAGATTTCTATAGAGGTTTCGTTGAAGAGTAAGAAGCATTTAAAACCACAGCCCACTTTCTTTACCATTGTTCTCTCTCAACTAATACATAAACTCCTTGGATACACATCTTCTCAGATATCGAAGAATTGTCGGAAGAACTTGTAAGCAACATCCTGAACTAAACAAAATCGTCAGGATGGTTCGAAGCACAACACTCTTTACAATGCAGGTGAAGCTCCATGAGCAAATCATATCTTCTTCCCCCATAATGGATCTATACTGACCTGAGTTTGGCATCAAGAAGTATGTGTCCCAACTTACTTAATCTTAATTCGTTTTGGGACAAATAAGTCTACTGCAATGGAGTCCAATCACCATCTGTCTAATTGATTGTTTTGCATTGGATCGCTGAATAGGTTGATTCTGGTTCCAATCACAGCTAAAAAAGAAAAAATCTTAAAGCCTTTTTTAGTTCTAAGATCACTTTACATACATAAGTCCAAAACCTCTCTAAATCCATCGAAAGAGACAACTAGGAAAAGCGAGCAAACCTGATTTTGATAACCTAGCTTCACCATCAGCATAGGCTAGGACAAGCGCAACTTATATTGAGAAAGCAGACGACAATCTTGTAAAAAAAACACTCAAACACTGTCGCGTATATGTCCAGTGGACCCAACAGGGGAGACAACTAAGAACCGAGACCAGTAAATTGTTTAATCAAGCAATTGCAATTCAGCTTCAACGAGTAGACGTGGCTGAGATCGTCTCATCAAAGACATAGCTTCTGTGACTTAAACGAAGTCGTTCAGAACGACCTTGACGTAGAAAGAATCTTCAAAAGTTAATTGATAAAAAAAAAACGCTCCTTAGGAACTAGGAAGAGAACAAATTTAGAAGCAGAATCATCAACTCAATCCATGGTCTAGTTTTGTGAAGAAATGGGACACCAGAGGGAGGAGGAAGACCAAATACAACCACCAATCGTTGAAGCTACAAAACACTTTAATGAAGAAAGTGGTCTTAAAAATTACCCAGCAAACGACATTTCTTGACGTAAGCGAAGGATCTGAAATAATGTAAGCATTCAATCAGTTTAAGAAGCTCTCAAAGAACTATGTAGAGAACATTTTAAACAGCAAAATCATCAACTCAGTCCATTGCCTAGTTCTGTCATTAGAATGTCAAAAAGTGGGGTACTACAAGGAGGAGTTCTTTGGCCTTTGCTTTTTCCTTTAAGAATAAAACTTATTGCCTTTGTAGACAATCATCTGTTTGTGTACAAATTGCCTACTTTTCAAAATAAACATCGGTTTACACACTCCAACACAAATCATTTTACAAAATTCCGTGTTATTAGACATGTGGGACATCAACCTACAACCAGCTTTTTAATCCGTTTACCTTCGACGTGACTGTTCAATTCCGCCCCATCGACTTATAAATGTCATCGCATTGATAAATTCCGTTGCACTATTCATATAATTTTTGATTGAGGTCCAACTTATCCCTTGTAGTATCTGCTTCGCATGGATCCATTTATTTCCATTTCAACCAAAGCGCCATAGGTATAGCCTCAACCGCATCCAACCAAACACAGACACAAATTCATATTTAATTGGAACGACCATTTTTTTTATTTTTAAATCCTTTTTGGAATATTAGTTCAAAAAACTGAAACCCCCTAAAAAAAATCTAAAAACACCGTGTGGCGGAATAATAGTCGTTTACTCCTCACGCCTCTGTACATCATGCCGCTCACTCTCTTCTCTGACTCTCGGGACGGATGTGGATGAAAATTTGGTGATGCTGTTTGCTTGGCCATTATCCAATCGGATAAATTAGGGATAATCTTGTTTTATGAACTTAAAGGATCCCAATTCGGGGCTCGGGCGTAGGTATGGTGAATTTGCTGATAGTCTCCTCTGCAAGCGGAAAAACATCACGTATCATCCAAATTCTACTCGAATGAGTTTTTAGAGTTTATTCACGTCCGTTGACCGGTTTTTCAGAGTCCTGATGTGCACTCCTCATGATGTTGCACCCACATAGTCGCTCAGACAGAGCTATGCCTCTATTTTACCCCCCACTTGTGTTGGTTAAATAAAACGGTCTGAACGATGGAGGCAGGATATACCCGGACATGCTATCGAACACCACACATATCGCATTATTAGTTCCGCAATGCACTTCATATGTGCAAAGGATTCACTTTGATTTTTTTTTCGTTTTGTTTATTCCTTCTGTTATCCTTTTATTTCGTTTAATGTGTGCGAATGATGTGAGTCCTTTTATATGTAGGTGACGTTGGTGATGAAGGCTTTAAAGAAAAAAAAATCCTATTCCCAAAAACTGGGTCCATATACTGGTGAGTCCAAGGATTAAGGAGGGGTGGCATATAAATGAGTATCATTGTCGAGGATTTTATTGCGAAAATTTGTGCAGCAGCAGGAAAAAGAAAAACTAACAAACCCAATCAAGGATAGTTGGTTCCCATTCGTTTGTGTCTCCATATCCATGTGTATGTCTGTGTTTTCTTTTGTTATCCTTTTTTTTTTTTTTGGTGACATTTTCAGTTTTTATTGCGCCCGTGTGTATGTGTGTGTCCTGAACCCTAGTGTTTTCTTAGTCCATATTTTCTTTTCCAATTTCATTTGGTCGATTGGTTGTTGAAATGGCTAAGGCAATTTTCCTGTGTCCACACAAATATATCGTTTTACCAGATTGTTTGATCTAAAATGTTGATGGGGACAGGACGACAGGACGGTGACCCTATTCATTGAGAGAATTTGGTTGGCCCTTCGGTTTTATTTTATTTGATTTTGTGACTCGTTTTTTCTTTTTTGGTTGAACACTTTGTAAAAGTTCATGAGGCATAAGTGTGTGTGTGTGGGCAAGGAATTTGAAACTTTACTTTGTTTTGTATTCACAGGCTGTTTTGTAAGTTTTTGGAGAGACCTACAGTGGACAATAAATTCAATGGTGTATGCTCAAACGAATAAGGACTTTACCATTACATTCGGTTAGAAGGGTAACGAAACAAAAGTTTGATGGTTAACCTTAGATTTGAGATACATATGTGTATCAATCGGACTGGTATTATCTGACTCTTTGTATGGATGAGTGAAGCACACGTTAGGCAAGGACAAAAGTTTGATGGTTAACCTTAGGCCTTCTGTTGAAACTATCTGGTCCTTGGTATTGCTTAGATCGTTGAAGTAATTAAACAGCTTGTGTAAGGGCATACATGCTTCCTTCGTGAATTCTGTATGTGTGCCTAATGAATCTAGTCCTACTGTACCCTAGATGACGTTAAAGTCTAAACTGGTCCTCAAACAAAAAGTTTCGATCATTTTGTTTTATACTCAAGTTGGCTGAGATCCTCTAGGGTGAGATTAGCCCTAAGAGGAGCCGACGTATGTTTTATATAAGGCTGTCCTCCATACCAACTTATCGTAGGTCAGTGTCAAGCGTGTTGGTTGAGGCCCAGGTTCACCCCGAACTATAGCGCCACCTAAGTAAGTAAGTGTCAAGCGTGATCTGAAACACTATCTGAAGCCTTATCTGAAACAGCGTTTTACTTAAGTTCCAACACGTTGTACAGCATTCCTGCTCTATGTAAGGTTCGGGCCTAGGTTAAGACTAAGACAGTTGACATTCGGTTGGGGCTTAGATTAAAACTAAAAAACGCACCTCGCGTGATGCATCGACAGCCCATCAGTTTACCCTTAAGCCTTCTTTCTTCATCACGAGCAAGCGTTTGAAAGTAACGTGCATCAGTATCCTTAACCCAGTTCTCTTGTTTAAGGGTAGTCATAAGCCCTTTAACGATGCAACGTTCCATAACATTTGTTTTGTTCTTGGATCAAGGTGTTCGGAAACTTGAGGACCCCTTAGTGGCTTCGACTTGGGCTTATATCTACAACACGATTTTTGTTTGGTGGAGCTATGTTTTTAAGGGCGAATGAGTATGTTAATTTCGGCTTTAAGGCTTCGAGCTGAGCTCAATCGAGGGTTTTTGGAACTTCAGTCAAAAATGTCTGCAATCAACCCAAGAATTAGGCCCAAGTGAGATTCTGGCTGTGGTAGTTTCCCTTCCAGTGTTCATCTCTGTCTTCTTTTGGAGCTTAGAACATCCACCAAGCCTGTGCGTTACTTGGTGTGATTCCTAGCGAAAGATCCTCGTTACGTCTATCTCGTCGTCAATTGTGAAGTTTCCATTTTCATCATGACTCAATGCTACACCACAACATTGTAGTCTTCTGGGTACCAGGCCTGTGTTTGGAAATGGTGGTACGTCTTACTACTGCTTCTACTCTAACACACACACTGTTGCAATATTGTTTAGCAGAAATGTCGGTCCGAAATGAAGTCCTCCTGTTTAATGATCCATTTTAGCTTTATCTTGGCTTCCCTAACAGCAAGATAGCAAGGGCATGCATGTTTTTGTTTTTTCTAGCTTCAAATATGAATTTCAGAACTTTAAAAGGGTTTAAGAGGTCTATACGCTCGACTGGCGTCCTTTAAATTTAGATCGCGTAGCTAGTTGTGGTCTAAAAAGCAACTAAACCTAAGTTCATCTACCAAAATAGCGCCTCTGCGCTTCTTGTGTTTCTGGTAGGACCTTGTTGACTGTTTCAAGCCAGGATTCGGTTTTGGTTACACTATTGTAAGCCTAGGAACTTGTTTTGACTTAAACTGGTCCCGAAGTGTCGTGCTTTGAATCTGAAACTAGTCGCAAAACCAAGGTTTAAGTTGAAAAACACAACATTTTAGCTTACAAACTTGTCGTTGACCACTGAAGTTAGGCTTACATTTTAAAAAGACAAAGTTTAGCCAATAAACTCGTCTTAAACTTGAATTGAATCCTCTGATTAGAGGGCTAATGTCACATGACACGTCTGCTCAACACCAAGTCTGTGGTTTAAAAAAAAATACTTTCTACAATCAACATGATTATATCGTAAGGGTCTACCCCATTATGCTTAAACTGTCAGTTCTTCGTTCATGGTCTGTTTATTTAATGAAATTACCGCTAAGTGGCAACTAAGGATCTACCTACCTCACTTCACTAATTCACACTGCTAATAATCAAACTCTTAGGCATTTCCTTTCACTCCATTTTGTCTGCACCTTGGTGAATCCTTAATCTACATATTCTTCCACTTAAAGCCTTTTTATAGTTTGTTCCACAACAGAGTCCCTGTCTCTCTCTCTCACTCCGTACCTTTGCCAACAATTTATTAGTAGTGTTTGCTTTCGCCCCGAGAAAGGATATCCGAATTAAGTTCATGCATTAATTAAATTGGCCAACAAAATGTCTGCCATTTAACTGGGCAGTGAAATTGAGCAGCTACGAGTTGTGGAGCCAATCTTCAAATTTCCTACATTGATATCCACCACCGCTTCCATCCGGTCCTTCATGGAATGTTCAAATTTGTTCTTCCGTTTCCTTTTATTGTTTTTCGTTTTTTTCTCTGAATGACTCGTACAAAAACCATTCAGGAAATGTAAATAGAAGCAATACCAACCAAACTATAAGGATTCGAACTCAAACTTAAACTCAAACATTGACATCAAGGATTCAGGATGGTTTTTTCCCATATATTTCGTTGTTTCGGTTATGCGAGGATAATGGAAATTAAATTGACTTTGAGCCAAGAATACAAGACTGACTCGGTCTCAATGGTGGCGTTGACAAATTAGATGAACAGAAAAAGGATATTTTTATGTGTTTATGCTTCTTTGTGGTGGTGGTGATGATGGTGATGATGAAGGTACAATATCCAGTCGCCTCTTAGGGGACATCGAAATGGTCAGGTGGGATAAGAGAGTAAAGCTTTGACAATAATTCGCTTTGAATGATTTTTCCTTTTATAGGATATGCCCCGATGGTTGTTCTTATGGACAGAACCTTATTATTTATAGCGTCCTTTGAAGAGGGCGGTTGGTTTTGTATATGAAAATTCGATACGAAGCTTAACCATTTGAAATGAGGTCGGCAAGGGTTTTTTTTTTTTTTTACGAGAAATGAAATGAATCGACAAAGAGAATAGAGAGAAAGAGAGGGAGCTGTGGAGGTGAAAGGATATTTTGTTTGAAAAAGATAGCCTCTTGGGAATTGTGTCCTGCCAAGGAGTGATACAAGGGATTTTATTTTATGGTTTTGAAGATGACATGGCATTTTTCAGGTAGGTTATGAGTTTACGTCTATGGAAATTTTAATGCGAATTTAGAAAATTGAAAAAGGACTTATAGGCTATTACAGGCATTGGTGTGTTGCAAGAGGTCTTAAGATAGCATAACAATAAAGCTATTTATAGTCCATATGAAGAATTCTTAAATTACCTTCTGTCAGCAGGTAACTTTGATGGGTTTATTATCAGTTTCTCCCACATTTGGCCTTAGGGTCAAGTTGATACTGAATTATTGAACTACAGACCCATTTCGTGTTCTCAGATTTCTTGGAGAAAATGGCCAAGAGGAGATGCTCTAGAGTGGAATATTCAAAACGAGGCTAAGTAAGAGTGTATGACTTTCAAGTATAACTGGATAAGGATATATAAAATGAGGGGAACACTGGTAGCGAAATAATCCTTTCCGGGGGCACAATACTCTTTTACAATAATAATAATTTCAATTGAAAGGTCTCCGGATCCTCGAAGAGTCGTTGCCTGAAACCCTGCCACCCTTCACCCTCTTCAATTCCGGGCATGTTGCTTCCAGTTTGTCAGGCTAGTTTCACCCTAGAATCCACGATAACTTGGTCAGTTTTTCTTGTCATCTCAAACCTAAGGGCTACGATTCTGAAGACTCTCTTAGCTGGTGCATTGGTTATTCAATTGGTATGTCCACACAGACGGGACTTCATTCTTTAAACTACGTTTTGGTACGGCTCCTCGTAAATAGGACTGAATATTCGACGAAGAACTTTTCTTTGGAAAGGGTCTGGTATATGCCCCCCTTCCCTGGTTATCGTAAAGGACTCGGCGCTATACAATCATCAAAACTGGCAAAACCAGTGCTCTATAGGACATCATATTTGTGTTTCATGTTAGGATCTTCGGCTCAAGCCGTTTTGCCAAAACGAAGTAGCAGTTGCCTAGAATTTTTCTGCGTGTTGTGCCTTGACTTGTTGGCTTCGAGGTAGATGAATATACATATGTAGTTGTCATCGGTGACGTTCTGTCCTCTGTCGTGCACTGGTGCTTCATCTTCAATTGCCATGAAATCCTTTATGAAAGCACGCTGCGAGCGTCTGTTGATCCCAGTATTGTCTGCATATCTTAGCAGCTGAGTTGACTTATGGATGATTGTGCTTTTCGTGGTGATACCACCGTTATACACACTCTGCTCCAGCAAGAGTTTGAAGAAATCACAAGACCGTGCAGTTCCTTGTCAGAATTCGGCAGATGTCAGGAATCGTTTTGGAGGAAGTGTTTCCAAATAGAATTAGACCGCCCTAGGCGACACAGCTAGATAAGGTTTCTCAACATCCATCGCTTTGTGAGTGTTGTCATAAACGTCTTTAAGATCGATTATGAGGTCGTGCATCTCATCTTTTCCAGGATTTGCCTTACTGTAAAAGTTGTATCTACAGCCGATTTGCCGGGCTGAAAATCACTCTGGAACGTGCTAGTAGTGTGTTGAAAAACGGTTTAAGACGTTCACTCAGTACGGTGGACAGGAGCTTGAGCAGGGATTTGTCTCTTTAGTTCTTGGAAGACGTGGGAACGCGTTTTTTTTTGTAGATAGATCATATTTTAGTCGGTAATTTTCTATAAGTCAGCGCCGTCATGGGGATAGGTACGAAGGTTCTCTATAAAGGGGCGAAAAAGTTTCATTGAATGGCGAGAACTCCCAACTTAGGGCCTCTCTATAGAATTTTTAGACAGTTAACTCCGTCCCACACCAATGATTCCTTGTGGCCTGCTAAAGTTCATAGTAATGGCGTAGGGCCTCTCGATAGATTCTTCAGAAGGTAAGCTAAGTTGTAAAACTGCTTTATTGTCAGCATCCGCCTATCCTATACAACCTATGTCTCGTTGCCTTTTCATATCACATCTCTATACAAGCACTAGATAGTGAAAGATGTGTCTTTCTGAAATGAGGCGGCTCGTCATACCAACCCCCAAGCGTATTACTAAAACGATGCTAGTCGCCTGGGAACCTGTCAGGACTGAGTGTCGGTCTTCAAATACATCATCCGACTTCCTACAAAAATGCGATCCATTTCGGATACCAGTGTATCCCTAAGTGTTTATAGACTGAACCCTACTTTTCTCGGCTCTTAACCATTCTGTCCTGAACACATCGCAGCTATGGGTTGGGTTGATTGATATTCCACTTCCTACACCAATTTTTATAAGTTCATTGGCGATTTTTAAGTGCCTGACATTCTTAAAGTGAGTCTCCTTGTTGAAGGCCCATTATTGCTAGAAGTCCAATCTTAATTTGATTCACGTGCAAACCTTGTTCCGAAACAAATAACCATGGAGTAAGTTCTCCATAAATTCAAGCTCGTCGTGTCGAATTTTGAGCTCCTCAGCTATAGAATTAGGAACATAATGGCCTCTGAATAGGGTAGGGTTCAATGATTCCTTCCGTCCACACTAACAGCTCTAGGATCTATAATCGGTTCTCATATTTTAAGTGAGGAGTCCACTTTCCTAATTGAAACATGCTCGTAGGAAGTGATACCATGTGAATCTGTCCGATTCCACTAGTCAATATCACCGGATTCCTCCGGAATGTTTTCTCTTTATAAATATTGTATTTGACTTGAAAACTTTTTCCAAGATTCTTCTTCCCTTCCATTCATGTGTCAGTCCCATAGCTAAAAGTCTTCTATTTCCTCTTGTGGGTTGCGAAATTGACATAAGTCATCCTGTTGTTGTTTCTCCTTCCAAAAAGAAAAAAAAAAAAACAAGAAAGGGATCAAAAAACCTTTCCCCCCAAATTGATAGCAACGCTCACTAGAAAAGTATGACACAGCAGCACGACTTCTTCAAAGTACTACGCCCGCCATTCCCGGGCTTTCAATATTGGATGACAAAAGGGCAAAGTGGAGAGAATTTTATTTATTATTCCACAGACTCTCCTGACAATCCCCCATAAATATTTGTTCTCGCTTTTAGATGGCATATGCGATACGGGGTGAATGACCACAAATGACTGCGTATCCTTGAAGTCAAACGTGAAAATTCTTTCCCCCCCCCTTACTACACACATGATGAATGCATCAATGAGTGCGTCAAGTCAAATGTCCTTTTGTTTGTTGGCTGTAGCTCAAAGTTTTTGCACACCTCAAAAGACTCCATCATCCAGATTCCAGTGGAACTCCACACAGCTATAAGCTCACGAATTGTATATTGTGTAGAACCCTGACACAGTGCAGGGACATGTTGTTCACGGTACTTTAATTGTTAAGTGATACTGCAAGGATCTGCCAGTGAACATGTGGCATCCTTTGGTAGGAACCGACAAACAGCTGTCATTCGTGGACCAAGTGGTAGATCTTCCCTTTACTCACTTCCTACCGTAAGATGAAAACCATTGGAGTGGTCCTCTTGATTCCATTATGGAGTGAAGTCCTTTTGTCTTTGCATCCTGGCAAAAGGAAAATGAATGTGAGTGGGATGGTGGTAGGGTTGACATTTATACAAGGGTGCGATGTGTTTTGTGTAACCCGTTTTCTTTTTTTTTTTTTTTATTGCGCTGTCTTCTTTCTCTTCGTCCTCTGTCGCGTAATGACCTGTATAAAGTGCGGTGTGCACATAAGGACAACGTTCGCTGTTGGTTGACTAAAATGGCACATAAACAAGGCCAAGGAGGTAAGTTTCATACTTGACATGGGAGCCGAAGTAAAGAGAGGAAGTAAAGGAACTGAAAATTTGTACCAATTTCATGAGATGGGCAGCAGTTGGTTGGTAACTTTCGGGGTAATCTGCTTACAGTTTGTGGGACATTCTTTTTTTTTTTCTATGAACACTTGACAAGGACATTTAAAAGCTGAAGGGATTACATCTATGAAAAGATGTTGCATTTGCAGCTGGGACCGGTTATAAGTACGTCTTTTTGTTGGAAATATGACACTTTGGCTTAGCATATCCTTAAAGTGGGATAGGACGTTTCGTAATGACATTTTATTTACTCGTAGAGTGTTAAAGTTTTAAGCTTTAATAGAAGCCTTCTTTAAGTGGGTTTTCGCTGTTGTTTTTGGCATGAAATTGTGAAACTTTTGCCATTTTTTGACAGAAGTGGAGAGAAAGTGGGAAAGAAAAAATAATTGGGTGTGATCAAGCTTTACAATCGGAGTTTTGTGACAGTTGAGCTCAGTAACAAGAAAATTTGAATAACAATGCGGAAGGTGGAGGAAAAAAACGGCTTCATGCCAAGGAAAATACCAAATACCTTTGCAGCAAATTAGACCGCAAGTTGAATTGAAAAGAAAACACGTTCTATACCATCAACAGAAACTTTGAGACCAAGTCCCACCATAATTCCCTGGATGTATACGACCATTATTAGGCCAATTCTAACCTACGGCTGTCTGGTCTAGTGGTTAGTTGTGGAAAAGGACGAAAACCTTAAGGCAGTTACAAAAATCCAGTGTTAGGCATCGATCAACACAACGAGCGTTTTAAGAACGACCCCGACAGCAACCCTCTTTCATTCATTCCGCTCGACGAAAATGACAGTAAAGAGTGTGCAACTTCTTGAAGAAGAGCTAGATGGGTGAAGCTGGAATCAAAAACTGATTACAGAACGCCAAATCCTGTCTTTGACCTAAATTTTCATCAAAAGAAAGTTTGAAACCGATAATATATCCATTTTCACCTTCCATGGATGAAGGCGTAGACTGCGTAATCTACTCAGAGGAATCTGCCACTGCCCGGTCGGTGAAAGTTTCAAAGCGTTCCCGTGTTTTCCAAGCAGAAGTTCCAGCGATAACCGAGGAATTGAGAACTCCGAGGAGCAATATTCAAATGTATGTCCATAGTTAAGCCTAGTAAAAAGGTGTCCCAATGAGCTTACAATCCTAAATTGAAAGCAAAAAGTCTAACTCTGTTGGGTGCCGGGACAAAGAGGCATCGATGGCAATGAAAAAACCGATGAACTGGCAAGAATAGGATCAAAACTGAAGCAAACAATGGTCGATCACTTGGTTTTGACCCCTTATTGAGGTTCCTAAACAAGACTTACGGTTGGACTTTTGGAAACTTGTCAATGTGAGATGGCCATATTGGTTAAATCTGAGCGAGCTGACAAGTGATGAGGAAATACAGAGCTACGTACTTACATTATTCCACATTCGTGTTGTACGGGTTAGGAATGAATCCCTAGCTTTGTTCGAAAGATTGATCAATTAGATATCCTAAGAGACATCGGGGTTGTTGCTAGTTTAGAACAGAGCTTCGGCTTTATTTTAAACTGGATTGCGCCTGCAGCGTAGAAAGTTCTAGCATAGTCCTTTAAGGGTGAGTGCTTTGTAGCAAATATTCTTGACTTTCTTCCTTGGAACCACCAAAGTGCTAAGACCATAAATGTCTTCACAGACTTCAAAGTGGATTAGCATAACACAGTGCCACAAGTTGTCTGAATACTCTTTCCATTTGCTCGAGACACTTATTGTAGATGGTTCATGAAAGACCCTTACATTCTCTTCTACGTTAGTGGAGGTCATTCACCTACATAATGTCAAATCTAAAAACAAAATTTGTTGGTCTCACTTCTGACACCAAGTTGAGTCCACTTTGAACACCAAAAGTCACTAATTTTCTTCCAAAAACGAAGTTCACTGTTAACTGGTTTGCTGTCTGATGTGTTTGTTCCAAAATATGTAGGTCACTAGCTTTGAAATGTGCTGTCGGGCTTTTTTACGGTTAACGATGAATTTAAAATCGTTTCAGGCAAAATTGCTTGTACCCAAGCCATCTTCATTGATGAATTCGAACCCTCCTGACTCAGTCTATATCGCTGTTTTGACCGTGGTTCGTGTCCCATTTCAAAGATAACAAAGTCCCGGCAAATGTTACCCGCCTCGAGCGACCAAAGTAACAGCTTTTACGAAATTTTTGTCCTAAATTTCAACCATACTTCCTTGTTTCCAAAACAAACTTATCCATAGCTAAACAAACTTAAGAACTTAAAGTTCCCTCAACATGGATAAGCTCTTTCGTTTACCCCGCTATTATTCCAAACTTGATCCGAGGATAAATCTTCCTTCGACGTTCACCCGCCCTCATCAAATGGTTCTTATTAGCTGCGAGCATCCACACTTGACCTCCTTAGAAAAACATAAAATCGTAGAAATTTCTATCCCTCCCCCGATAGCACAGCATTATTGTTGTTAGTCCTTTGCAGACCTCCTGGAATAAGTGTAGAAAATCTATCCATTTCCCGCACTCATTCCTTTGGCCGACCATCAATAACCTGATTACATCCCTCATTGCTTTCTGGACGTACAGACCGGTGTTGTCTCGAACAAATTCACCCTCTCAGCGATAGGCAAACCCACCCCCTCAATTGCGTAATAATTTTTCATTACAACGACGACACATAGCGCGAAGATATCTTACCTAGGTATGTCTTGTTGTAGAAAAGGTTCTCTCAGATTTACTTCCTGCATATCCTTCGTTTAATTAATTGGAAAAGTTCAACAAACAGTAATAAAGTTCCGCCTACACACGGGCAATATGTAGTAACCATCCCCTCTCCGTGGTAATCTTATCCAACTTGGAAAATATCTATAAACTTTCCCCCAATTGAACACCAGGTGAATGTAACACATAGTTCCCAAGTAGGTAAGTGCCGAGCACCGGAACAACTTTATCTATGCATCTTCGTTGGAAAAACCTGAACAAAAAAGAAACTTTTTTTTTAAGGGCACTTAAGCTGCTCCATTCATTGTTCTTGGACAACGGGTAATTTTATCCCGAATTAGATTATCCCTTGGCATGTAAATTAACTCCAAAGGAAGTCGGCGGGCAATTAAAAGAAAATTTAACGAGTGTTTAGGGAATTCTAATTTGAGATGACAGGTTGCGTCATTGAACACAACTGTCAGTGGTTATGTCAACTTTGTGCTGATATGTACCGTCAATTTCAATATTGTGTTTCGTCGTCTAAGGTGTGACCAGAGTCGTCGTCGTTGTCAGCGTTTGGACATTTGTTGATCGGAAAATGCACTGGCCAGACACCTTTGTGCAACTGTCAACTGTCATCTGTCAGTCGAAGTCTGATCTGTCAAAGTGACATCATTTCGCCACGTTTATTCTACACGAATGGACTAAATACGAGTAAGAACGAGTACGCGTTTCGTCTCAAGTGGACGTCATATTTTCTTTCGTCCTGTTTTTTTTTTATTACAATTTACTGGTTTCCTCGTCCTCCTTTTTTTTTCTTCTCAAATGGTCCATAAAAAGGGAAGTTTTCGATGGAGAAAATGAGAAAGGAGATTCAGGATAATGGAAGAGTGAAAAAGAAAACCATGTCTAGTCGGTTACACAGAAAATTTAGACATTGGAGGAAACAAGATGTGCTCTGGTGTTGGTTCTGGTCCTGGTACTGGCGGTGGTGCTGGTGATGATGGTGAACGAGAGGATTTATGTTTATTTGCTTATCCTTGGGATTTACGTTTTTTTTTTTTTTTTTAAACTTTAAGAGTGTTTTGTGTTGTGGGAGAAGATTGGTGTAACTGAATACAATTTCCTGTTAATGCATGAAGAGCGGTTTCGGGAAAAAAGGAATTTCCTTGAGGAATTTTTGAGGAAATATGAGTTTTTTTTTCCTGTCTTCTGTTGGCCAAAGACCGTGATGGAAATCTGTTGAAAGGAACTTTAAGTGGAATTACGAAATTGAATTGAAAATTGAAGAGGACCACGTGATTTCCGGAGGTCAGTTTCGTGAGTTTTGGGAGGTTTTTGTTTTACTGTTTGAGTATACGGAAGTAGGATTTGCGTGAAGGGGGGAAGGTTTGTGTGTTCATGGGATTATTGGAAAATAAATTGGAGTTCTTGTTTTATATTTGCGATGCGAAAGTACAAGCAATCAACAGATTAGAGGCTGAGATGTTTTATGATATATTTTTTTTTTCGATTGAGGTTATGTTTATGAAAAGATGTGAGACGTGGTGGGTTGGTGGGTTGCAAAAAGTTAGTAAGACCATGAAAGTACATTATGATCGTGGTGATAGATAGCACATTTGGGGTTAGAGGATAGCAGGGCTTAAGGGAGCTTAAGGGCAATTTTGATACCAGTGGCAATGAAGACAAACTTTTAAGGTTTAACGCGTGTGACATATTGTCTCTGACAATGTCTTGTGTTTGTAGGGATATGGATACAACAGATTTGATCAAACACTCGTACAAGTCCGCTTGTCTTTTCTCAGCTATCAGAGGTTGAAACCTTTTTCTGGGTCTTAAGAATCTATTGTTTAGAAGCTTTCTATGTATTGTAGGGGTTGGCTGTGGCAGCTGTTTTGTTTGACAATTCGCTCAGATCGTTGAAGAAATATTTGTCAAGGGGTGTCTTTCTTGTTCTGCTGAGGTTTTTACATTCACATCGAAGATCAGAGATGGAATCTTTTTACGTAGGTGGGTAGGTAGAAGTGGCGGTTCATCAAAAAGAACCCAAGTAGCACTAAGTGTGCCTTTTTGTTCGTTTCGTTTGCCTTTTTATTACCACGACTCATGTGACCTGGTTGATGATGTTTGTTGATGTGTGTGGACTGTCTAGATCCAACCTGTGGAATTAAGAAAGAGGATTAGATCCCTTTACCCGAGATGCCCTTAGGGTCGTCGAAAAAGGTTGGTTCAGTGCGCGCAGTCTGGCTCTTGCTAGCGCCAGACATTTGCAGAGGAAGTGGGAGAGAGTTTCTTTCTCATTTTTCGTTGCCGCACCTGCGGCAGTGAGAGTTTTAAGGGATATCTAATTTGGCCGCATGGACTCCAATTGGCCAATATTCCTTTCTTTTTATGTAGCCTGCCAGCAAATCTCGGTCTGTCATAATGCCTATAACACGTGATAGTTGACTTCTGTTGAATGTGATGACTTTCTCTGTTTTCCCCTAGATCTGTCCAGAGCATCCTTGGCTTGCGGCACTGCATTCTCTTTTTGAATTTTTAAGGTGGACTTTTGGCTATTATCTGGTTCATTTCGAATCTCAATTTAGCACGCTCATCCGCTTTCTCATTTCCATGGAAGCTCTTATGTCCTAAGATCCAAATGAGTGTAATGTTATGGAGCACTTCGGGCTTGAGCCCATAGATGCCGCCCGTATTCGCCGACACACTTAAACCAGGGAAGGGTCATTGTGACACCATGTTCTGGGAGTCACATCCCAACCTACTCCTCAAACCACTTGGAGCTTAGAAGCGCAGGAGATAATTGAAGAAGAATACTCCGAAATGGAGGTTCGCTTCGAAGGAGCGGGCAGGACATGTTCATCGGAGGTGGGGAAAACTCGCTTTCTCATCTGGCTTTCTAGAACTCATACAGAAAACATTCAAGAAGAGGTCTAGCTTTGTTGCATTGTCCGATGATGACAGTCTTCTGTGCTGTTGTGACGTCTTTTAAGCGAGTTCGAGCTCTTATAACGTTTCAGATCTAGATTCAGTTTCGACCTTCTACGCTTCGTCTTGCTAATTGCTGCAAAGGCATGTATTTTTAGAATATTTACAAGATTGTTTCTTGGTCTTCAAGACAGAGTCGGCGAAAATCTATACATTTTTGACTTTTGTCTGTCAAAAGCTTGATTGTCATGCGAACGAAGTTCTTGGTTTTTCGTCTAAAAAATCTACAAATACCGTGGCATGACATAGTCCTTATATTCCTTTTCTAGAGCCCACAAGAGTTAAGCATAAGTCAGGAAGTGGGTAATCCGATAAGGTAAGATTGTCAACTGTGTCGTCTTTCCTTGTTCATGTCCGGTTACAAGTACCTAAGTGGTAAAATCCTGATATATTCCCTCAAACTTGTCGGGCGTTTGGCGTTGTTCAGCAGTTTTCTTTGCATTGACACCTTTGACAGGGTTGAAGTGGGAGTAGGTACATATCTCTGAGGATTTTGTAAAGCCTACACCTTGACAGCTTTGTGACAAATAAGCTGAAAGGCATCCCAGTTGGTAAAAAAAAAAAGTAAAATTAATTTTATTTCTAAACACAATCAATCACATCCATAAAATATGCACATTTCTCAAGTGTACGCACGTAACCCATTCAAGACGAGAGATAAATGACAAAGCAAACTGAACTTGAAGTCATCCCCTCACCACACCGCTATACGCTTCAACAAGTTGGTTTCCATTAATCGAATTCAAAAGTGCCTTCCCAAGGTGAAAAAGCGGGAGCACAATTTCATTTGAGCTCCGTTTACATATCCAGCACATAAATTTCAAAGTAAAATTAATGACTTCAACCGTCGAAAAATCAGCGATGTAAGACCGACGGAATCGTGACCCATTTTCCGGGTAATAAAGATCATATATCATTCGACAAAACAAGGCTTCCAATGCGAGAAAACACAAGCAGTAGCACTCACATTAAAATTGGATTCTATTAAAATTCAATCCCCAATATTGACTCTCCGTGACGACGCATGACGAGGAGCCTATAAACGAAATCCCAAATCTCTATACGGATTATAGTAGTGCGACGTTGTCTCTTTATTCTCGTCATTCGCTTAACCCCTTGACGAGAGCAAGTAAACAAACAGATGAAACCCACATGACGTCCAGATAAATGAGACTCCAAATGTCGTCTGGCAGACACACCACCAACTGACTGACACCTGAAAATCATGTTAAACATCCCGACAGACAACGGGATGTGTGGAAGATAATAAACAAATCATCATCGAGAAAATGCAGACAACCAGACAGCCATTAGGGCTAAGGAAACATTATCTCTCGACGACGACGAGTCGTCGGTGTGGAGTGCATAAATCAACTAGGGATGAGATCGGAGAGATGGATGGTTCCGAAATTCAAAACGGTTCAAGTTCAATAGGACACATTGAGGGGTGTTGGGGGTAAATTGGACATTTTCAATGTCCTTTGACAGCCATTTGAGTCCGACAAATGTACGCATCAGTGATGATGATGTGGCACAGGGTGAGTTGTATATGAATTAGGGGCCAAAGTTACAAAAACTTTACTAATTAGTTGACATGAAATGGTGGTCAGTGGAGTGTGATCAGTAATGACTGGGGGTTCATTATATTCCACTTGGATCTGGTTTGAGGAATAGTCGGCTGCAAGGTCAGAATGTAAGTGTTATGACGTAAGGGAAACTAGCTAGCTGTGTCAGGTAGACTGTAGACATTAGGGTTGGGTGTGTTCTTCGAGCTGTAGGACGCCTTTTTGATACCACAACTCACGTGACATGACTGTCTATATGAGAGATGCCTGGCTTTAGCTAGTGAATCAAGGTTTCCTTATTCTGTGTGTTGTTGCAATTATGACAGCGGGTGTTAAAGAGGAAACCTAACATGGCGGGATATGTGCCAATTTTTTCACCGTTTTCTGCGCTATTCCACCAAGAGTTGGCAATTGAAAGAAAATTCTTAAGAACTTTTCTCTGAACAAATTCCATTTGAGAGCAGACTACCTCCACGAGGGTTCAAAGGCTGAACCGTGTTTGTGACTAGCTCGTCGGCTCTATTATTCTATATTACTATGAGCGGGACTCCAGAGGAGAGTCATGTTAAACCGAGTGCTTACTTGGGTGATAACTTTCTCACACTGCCCACGAAGACGTGGTGTGTGAGTAAAGGGCTTTGAGGGCGGCCTAGATATCAATAATGACAGCTTTTTTGTTCTTTGCGTCGGAATTAAGACTTAGCACCTTACAGGCCTCTTTTATCGCGAGTACTTCCACCTAGAATACACTAGAAGTGTCTGGAGGGCGGTACGATTTCGATACATTTAGCAGGTATCACTGAGAAGACATTAGATCCAAAGCTGCATTGAAAGAGGGATCAGGGATGGCCCTGTTGTTTTTTGCTTGATTCCAAGAGAATTTTGACTCTTCAGTGCAGTGCCCAAGAGCTATTTTTGTGGGCAGCTTTACATAACTAGTCATGCACTGTTTCACTCATAAGAGGGTGTCAGCCTCGTATAGGAGTCATGTAATGAAAGCAGTGTCTTTATCTTCGACCCTAACATCCGTAGGGGTAAATGCACTTAAGGGGGCATCACTCTTTTGTGTTTTTATGTTGAAAGGAATGTAGCTCCCATTAGTAGCTTGTAAAGGAAGATCTTCGATGAGCCTTGCAATTCCACAAGAAGAGATTAAAAATAAGTACCAGAGGAGCATAGATATTCGAAATTTGGAGCAAATTGTAGGGACACCTCTATGTCTATAGCCCTCGCAATCGCTGTTCAACCTTGTTAAGGATGGTTGTTATTCCATATCAAAGCCTAGTTCCACATGCGCGGGCCTTTCACACCTGATGCTCTACACATTTGTTGATATCATTAGCGTTGAAGGCAAGACCGTAACCGTCTTCTTTTACCGGTTGGCAAATGAAGTCTACTCCCGACTTGTAGGTATTGAAGTTCCAGCTAGTACTTTGGGAACTCAGTTCAACTCATAACCTCCAAATATTGATCTTTTGTATAAATCAAACCTTTAAAGGATTAACTTGACAACTTTTTTAGAAGTTCAAGTTAAAATAATAAATCGTGATTTTTAGCACACCCTGTTTCCCCTGATACTCAACAAACCTTCATCCAAATATCCTTTCGAATATTGTGCAATACTTCAGTTTTTTTTTTTTTTTCAATTCCCCTTATTCCGTTTGTTATTATTGAACTAATATTGGCTCCTCTCTTATTGGAATGAGGGCAAGGTCTTGAAACGACCATTACCAGCTACCATTCAATTGCGGAACCATTTAATCGGAATTTATTGCGTTGCGCGAGGTTTTTTTTTTCTCCCATTTCTCTTATTTTTTGTTTGTTTGTGCGCCTTCTTTTGTTTTCGTTTTTTTTTTTTTTTGGGATTTTTATGTTTATATTTCCTAGTACACACAATCGACATTCACTCCCCTTGAGGGCTACACCTCACTTGTAGAATTTGCCAATTGACATGGCCTCCTCCGGGTAGAGTACAAAAAATGTCGTCGATTTTTTTATTTTTTGCATCCATTTCCTTCCACCCAGTTAAGTACAAATCGAAGCAATAAAAATGAAAACGTTTTCGGTTTTTTGCACTCGCACTTAAAGTACCACCACCATTGCCACCCTTCTCTGTGAGGGTCGTTAGTACAGGAACAGCCCCATGGTACCAAAAAGGTAGAAAAAATGAAGACGACAAAAAAAAAAGAGAAGGAAAAATGCCTCCGAAAAGAAACAATTGCAGCTCATTATGCGGAGAGGAAACTCACAGAATTGAGGACGGACCGCGCCACATTACCATCTGGGTAAACCTCCCGAGGGTTGTTGTTTGTTCCCTTTTTTTTTTGGATTTTTTTTGTTTCTTTTCGAAGCTTTTCCCATTCAGTTGAGTATGTGAATGGCAAGGAAGCCGCACAATTTGTTTTCATTTGATTTTCGTAATTGCTAATTGCGGTGGAGATGGTAGTGGTGGTGGTTGTGCGGCGGTGAAGTCGGGTGGGACAAGAATGTTGTGTTAACGAAGCGTATTCGAGATTTTTCAGGACTTGGTTTGGTATTTGGAAATAGAGTTAAAATTAAAATCTCCACAGTTCTGAGAATCGTGCATGGAGCATGGAAGCTCTTCAAGAATGCGAGGATTAAATGTTATTTTAAAGTTTGACAGGAACCTAAAAGATTTCCTAAAGGGATTTCCAAACAAATGGAAGAAGGAAATGATATTTAGAAAGGTGGTGTAGACAGTGTTTGATGAATGGAGTGCTGCCAGTGGGCAAACAACTTAGCAAATGGTGTGGAGATTGTAAAAGAGTCATAAAACTTCAATAGGGTAACTCGTTCAAAAACACGACTTTAGAACACTTTTACTGTTTGAGTTAACGAAAGTATTCGACACTCGATGCAGCCTCCCAGAGAAAAAGTTACTCCACATCGGATATTAGGTAAGTTTCTTGTGGGGTTCCTCTAAGGTCTATGCTTGGACCGTTGTTATTAAGAAAAGTTTTTTTTTGTGGATTTTCATTACGTCAATTGAAGCTTTTAGGTATTTTCAACGTCGATGGTGAAAATCTCACTTATCCTTTCTTAAAGCAGCCGCCGAGCTTATTATTTGACCAACTAGAAGGGCTAGATTGTGTTGTCAAAGGGATGCGTAGCTGGCGACTTAAATAACCTTGTTGTTGGAATGTGAATACATTATGTTGTAGAGGGTGATACAGTGTAACTCGGAAAACATGTTTTGAGATTTCTTTTGGAAGAATAGCTTGCCTAATGTGCAAGTTATAGCTCTGACTAGTGGAGGACATCTCCACAGGATGTAACATTTGGTTTCCTGTTCATTTCTATCACTACAACATAAGCAATGTGTGTTGAAAGGCATACCGAGTTTGGTAACATGGATCCTTACTGGGCAGTGACTCGTGCGAGTCCAGTTTTGAAGCTCTACTGTTCTGATCTGGTTGTAGGAGGGCGATATAATCCTGGTCATAGCACCGTTTTGTAAGCTGTTCCACTTGACATTGGCCTTTGATGGAAAGTGCGAGAAAATGTTTCTCTTTGCTGGAAAATGAGAACATCTTTCGCCATGGATCTGTAAATAGTTGACCATCACCTGGCTAGTCTAGATAAAGACCCCCCTTGGAGATTGACCTTGATCCGAAAGTCCAGCTGTACGAGATTCTTCCTGCGCTGTGCTTCCTTTTTAGAAGATTAAGTTGTCAAATCTATGGCCTTGATAGCGACTTGATTGTCAATTAAGATTGCTATCTTTGGTTTGGGTATAGTGTTGTGTTAAATGCTCCACCACGTCTCTCGGCTTGGCAGCAACTTCACCTGATAGACGCTGGATCAATCTGGAAATTGGTAGAATTAGACCTGCACTCTGATCCCGCTGTTCATCTTATGAGTCTTTTATCATTTGTTCATTCTTTCAATCCTCCCTAGAACCGAAGTCTTTTCTGAGTTTTAACTCGCGTGTGGTGTAGTTTGGTCACGGGTAGCATCATGCCTCTTGGTATGAAATCTCGAATGTTGCTATTCCCACAGAACTTTGCAGCATCCTCTCAATCTGACTGCGCTAAACGTTTTTGATAATGAATTGTAGGTCGGGAGGGAATCGATGTAGGATTACATTATAAGAGCTTCGATTGGCGTCGTGGTGCCTAGTTCCTCTGTTCTTTGAAATCTGGTAAGGTTTTCTGACGCTGCAGTCTTTACTTAACGCTGTCCACCAAACTAAGTGAGAATAGGACGATACCAGTGTACATCCACATGACCAACTTTGTTTGAAGATCCACTTCTTGCTAAATGGTTTCACGCCAGTTTCTACCTAAGTCTCTCGTTGGGTATAATTGGTCATTAAGCCGTGGAAGCGTAGGTAGTAAACAGCATCAGCTTAGTATTTGGATTAGTACTAGGTCCAAGTGCTTACCTCATCCAAAGCTCTGCGTGGCAATGAAAAAGTAAATGTTGCCCCTCGTTGCCACAGTTTTTTGCAGATATCGCTGGCGCCGAGTTATGTGTCGAGTATTCTACGGCTACTCTGGTTGGCATGCGAAGGAAGGATAACTATTTTCTCGAGCTACTACCCCTGTTTCACTTGAAAATTCAGTGAAACATGAGAACTTTTAAGACCCACGACTACTTGCGATTTACGAGTAAAATCCAATCCTTGTCGCACTTTAAATATTTAATTCATAATCCCGTTTCGCTGGGGTAGAGGAAAATCCAACCTTAAACTCCCTTGGTGACACACTCCTTCGCCCTTTCTAGTCCATTCGCCTTCTGAATATTGCATTCGAAACATGCATCGTGTACGATATTTATATAAAAAACTCTATTTTATGTCCGCTTTTCATAGAGAGCACGGAGGATACACACGCTTCCTCTCCATTGCTTTGCAACAAAGTAACCAAGTTTATTTCGTTTCAAATTCCCGATTCAGTTTAATCTTCAATGGTTTCACTCATCCTTAACCCTTTTTTTTCGCTCAACAGGTGTGCGCACTAACAAAACGTGGAATGATGCTACAACCGGATATCCTGCCGTTCAATGATCCAGTCTCTCAATATCATCGTGGAGTTCAAGCCGTTGCAGCAGCAGCAGCCGCCACCTCCGTTAGTAAATCAATGCAACAGAATATCATAGCAAATGCAGGACTCAGCTACGAGGATGTTCTAAACGATGACTTTCAATTCGATATGGATGGACATGATGTCATGGTGTTCCTGCACATACAGAAAACGGGTGGCACTTCCTTCGGTAGACATCTTGTACGTGATTTGGATTTGAAGGTGAGTTTTAAGAAAGTCTGGGAAAGGATTTTCTCTCGAGACATTTACCATGTTCTTGTGCACGGCTTATATCCACATGCTTAGCCATAAATTTCAACCAAAAAACAGGCACACCGGCACTGGGTACGCGTGGTTCGAGGCGTATGGTCATGTTTACATAATTAGGACGAGAGGATGGTGGTTGGGTCGATGTAGCCAATTGTTTGTTTTCGTTGAGCGAATTAATTTTGCGGACTCCTGCCATTGCTTGAACTTTGTCTCTGTGAGGGTTTGTAGTTGTAGTAGTTGTAGTCTTCCCAATTAGAAGATTTATTCGCGCTGTGATAGTTTATTTATTAATTTGCATACATGCATAGCGTATGCGGCGACCAGACCAGACCAGACAATGTTTCATTTGGAATTCAGCAGGCGAGGTCGGATATCTCTCAATGTCATATGGCAACCGCAGTCGAAGTCGTCTAAAGCTATAGTTACACAGCCTCGGTCATGTAATTACTTGGCACAGCACGCTTGTATAGATGAGTTGTGTTCCTGTCGTCGGGAACTGTTTTACATGTCTTTATCAAGGGGCCAGCCATGAAAAAAAAAACCAAAGGACTTAATACACGAATTCAATGAAACATTTAAATGCAAATTAATTGTCGTGCCCATGGCTGGACTTGGCCGTAATCAAAATAAGTTCGACAGCCTTGTACGTGACCATTAATTGTGTGGGAATCAGTTTAATTTTTGATCACTGAAGCCGGTTGTAAATACTAAATGAGCTGAAGCTACAGTAACGTCAAATTAATAAACCTTCGTTCACCCAAAAAACAAAAAAAAAGGCCTTCAGGTTTCTCGACATTGAAAAACAAGAGGTTTGCTTACTCCATCCGCTAAGTATAAGTCTCAATTCGACGCCCAACTAGTCAAAAGACGCTCCTTACACGTTTTCCCAAGCAATGTTGTGGCTTCTCCTTCAATACTCACCTAGACCTGTCATAGGCATAAAGCCTCGTCGAGTTCTGCAACACTTTTCAGCCCTTGATATCTCATCCTCAAAGATCTATCTCCTCATTTCAGAATACCAGAGAACACAGCCTTTTCTCTTCTGGTTATGCTGCCTATACCGAGATAGATATCATCAATACTTCCAAAATAACATTCTTGGCCTATGTGGGCTCAACAATTTCTCCTTCTATCTATCAGCCAAACATTCTGAATCTCCCTTCAGCGTAAATACCCGATGTGGCATTGTCATTGTCTCAAAGATTTCCATTAATTACAACTTATGAACGCCCCTAGAGCGATATAGTAGCAGACCACGCTTACACAATCCCTTTTCGTCTTATTCTCCACGGTGGTGGCGCGAAAATTGGGACTCGACCCTAAGCCAACTTTAACCAGTCATTAACAACTTATGCTAGCCTTCAAATTCAAGTTTTTAACGTCTTTCCCTAAACAGCGCCCATGTGAATGTCAGCGACAAAGAAAACGCTGCTACTGCTTCCGTCCTCATCGCAACGAGAATTGGTTATTCTCACGGTACTCAACCGGTTGGAAATGTGGCCTACATGCCGATTGGACTGAACTCACCTCCTGTGTGGATCAAGAATTGGACAAAAATGAAGGTGAAACAGCTAAACGAAGATATTTCTACATAACTCTACTTAGAGAGCCTATTTCACGGTATATGTCCGAATACCGACATGTTCGACGTGGTGCAACATGGAAAGGCTCAAGGCACTGGTGCTTGGGGCGGCAGGCAACTTCTGCTGAACTGCCACCATGCTACAAAGGTAAATTCAAATTTAAACATCGACTTGATGGAACAAAAATTATTAAGGAAACTTGTCTTCCCTTTTTTTTTAGGCAAAGATTGGCTCCATGTGACGCTGGATGACTTTGCCGCTTGTGACAGTAACCTCGCTGCCAACCGACAGACTCGTATGTTGGCCGATTTAGCTTTAGTTAATTGTTACAATAAGACATCGATGCCACATCATGAGCGTGATCGTGTTATGCTAGCAAGTGCCAAGCGAAATCTAGCAGCTATGGCATATTTTGGACTGACAGAGTTTCAGAAGGTAAGACACTGAATCCATCATTATATGCAAAACTATCCAATCCTGATTTTTTCACAGATGTCCCAATACATCTTCGAAGAAACATTCAATCTCCGTTTTGCAATACCCTTCGAACAACATAATACAACGATCTCAGTGGCAGCTGTTAGTAATCTCCGTCCAGACCAAAGGAAGCACATTGAGGTGCTCAATGGTTTGGACATGGAACTATATGTCTTTGCAAAGAATCTACTGTTTCAGAGGTGAGTTCAATGCCGGCTTCTCAAGATAAATATAAAATTATCTTTTCTTTTCTTTAGATTTGAACGTTTAAAAGCTAAAGACGCTGATTTCGAGAAGCGTTTCGCTAATCTCGGCAATATCAACTACAAACAGGGTGTCACCGAATTCAATTGGGACAGCAATATCGACGACACTGCAAGCACGGATCATTAGAAAAAAAGGAAAACACCCAAGAGTATTTTATTTTTACAATAATGTTTACCGCGAGTGGACAGCTAAATTTTTGTTCTCATTTATTTGTCTTAATTTATAAAAAAAAAGAAAAAAGCTTAGAAATTGTATCGTGTGCAGCTGTATATAGTCATTAGGTTAAGGATTCATTTATTTTTCTTTGTTAATTCACTAACATTTTAGTATTTGATACCGATTAAGTTGAAAAGAGAAAAGGAAGAAACACGCATCACATGCGAGTAGGAATTAGTATATAATATGACGCACTTAAACAAAGTAAGACGTTAAATAAAAAATAAAAAATAAATTAACAAAGTCTGATTTGCATATTGTTGCTGAAAGTAGAAGCAAAGATGAAATAAAAATTTAAGCATCACTTAGGTAACTAGGAGCAAATATTTTAGAAAACATTTGTTTTTAAATGGAAATATCCTCTCAGTTCATATTTAGTGCCATAGAAAGGAAGAGCTGGATTCGAAAGGAGAAAGTTACTACTTTTGTTTCTTTGCGTTCAGTATTCGAAATTCATTTTCTCATCACTGATTACACAGCATTTTAACGAACATCTCATAAAGCATGTAGGCAGGTAGAACTCTTGATTCAGGCGGGATTGCTTTTAAATTGTTTTGTTTGAAAACCCTGACATTCATCTTGACCATACTCTATTGCTTCTTACTAATACCTTCTCAAGGTTTGCTCTTCTGGAAATCGTACTCTGAAAATGCCTTGATCTTCACTCAAAAGGCACTACAACAGTTCCAAAAACACGCTCGTTTTGACATCACAACCGTTGCGTGTTCATTTCTAACTGCAGTCCTAGAAGCCCTTCACTGCACATAAAATATCACTTGATCTGCTGCTTCAAGCACCAAATTCAATTCGAGTTAAGTGAACTATTTGAGGTTCAAAATATGCAGCTCCTATTGACAAGACCAGCGTGGAGTGGTCGCTCAAAGCAAGTAATCATCTTTTTGCACACCCTTAGCTATTTAGGTTGGTGAGGAAGTAACATTGTGGATAGGTTACTAACTCTTGATAGAACAAATTATTTGCCAGACAACAGCTATGGGACTGACTTATGTCGATTGATTGTTCGAACCAAAACCTCAGAGAGATCCATTCTGCATCCTATAGTTAAGGATTGTCTTAATAAGTGCGGACTAATGTGTTTCGACTAATTTGGCATGTGTTGCTTGCATGCGACATGCTTCTTCAGTCTGCAGCGGGCTTAGTCAACAGTGCTCAATAAGAAAGCTCATTTCAAACTAATCCCTTTCTTTTGTTCCTCAAAGATGATATATTCGTCAATTTTACAGAAAAGCTATGACTCAGTGGAGGCTGCCAATTTGGTTGTTTATCAGTCAAAATCCTCGTTACCTTATCCTCTGACGTTGGGAAGCATTGATTGACTGATGGTTTTGCCTGGTTGATTTAATTTTTGATATGCTATACTTACGTTACCTTTAAGGGTAGTCACATCATCGTTAAGTAGAACTGTGACTCCCAATTCGCGAATACTTCCTTGAATCTTTAGTCACTACCCTACATTTGTGAACGACCAGATACTTGTCCCACCATAGTAGAAAGTGCTTATGCTAGCGAGTCTTATGACACTTCATTTGACAGTGTCACGTCAAAAATTAAAGCTTAACTTGTATTTTTTTAGTTCTAACAAATAAGACTCAATTAATTCAGCTCCAACAGCTCCATTTTCGTTCCTTCCATCTCCACATATTCATTTATTATCTAAGTCCTTCATAAAAACGAAATCAAATAATTTATTTCATCCAATCAACGTGAGATTGTCTTAAGCATTTATTTCATTTCGTATATTTTTGTTAAATGTAATATTAATTTTTAAACAAATACCATAAGTTACTGTAAAATAATATCGAATGTACAAATACGATGACTTCTTCAAATGTGCAGCTCCATTTTATTTTTTAAATTTAAGTTAAAAAAATAGTTTAAGTAATTAAATATTTTTCACAAATCATAATCACCAAAGAATATATAGAATTAGTTATTAAATAAACAAATTATGTAAACAAAATGAAATAGATTAGCAGCACAAAAATAAGAAAATGAAAATAAAACTGAGAAACGAATAATTATTCTAAAATTATGTACTGGGGTGGTTCCAGAAGTCATAGAGGGTGTTATTCTTGGAAATTATGGACGAGATGCATGGATTTTCATCTCTTCCGCCTGAAAATGATTCATAACACACTTCTTCAGAGTCTATTATTAATCTTTTTCCCCTCTGGGTTCCAACCCATCTAGAGGTCTTTACCAATCTTCCGAGAAGTTGATAGCTTTTAACAGAAGAATAATTGCACAAAGAGTTCTAACTGATGACGCTATAGTTTGGGGTTAACCTGAGCCTTAATCAACAAACCACTTCAGTTTCACTCTTTAAGTTGATTTGGGTCCCCTTCTAGTTATGTGCGTCATCCAAGGCGATGACTTCCTTCTCTGTATTTTCCTTTCCGTTTTAATTCGAAAACAGACAAATAAGACTGCGGGTCGGAGCCTTGCCGTCCATTCGCTGTACATACACTAGCCATCTCAAATATTCACTAGGTCGATGTCGGTGTAGTTTGTCAATGAATCTTCTTCTTTTAAGCCCGGCAACACAAATGGGTCCAAGTATTTCAAGATCATTTTTCTATTGACCAACGACTTGGTTTTGCCAACCATAGACGTGGTTCAGTACAACTTGTCTCTATTAATGCTGTCGTAGGAGGCCTTAAAAGTGATAAATAGATAGTGTGTATCGATTCGGACTTTTGCAGTTTTTTTCAGCATTTCAGGAAAACTTACGTTCTCTATAACCATACTGATACTCTACGCAATACTATGGAGACTGCCTTTGTAATTGACGCAGATGAAGGGAGTCAAACGATTCTGAAATGCTCTGTTTATTAGGCATGCACTCATCTGACCACTACTTATAAATGAATTGGTATATGATCTCAACGAAGTTCGACCGGAAGGCCGCCTAGTCCATCTGCCTTGTTGGATTTTAGCTTGGATATTGATATCCTTACCTAGTTTTGTTCAATGGTGGACAGAAGTTTTGGCTATCGTCCTCTTGGTTGATAGCTTGACAGCGGGATATTGGTCTTCGTAGCCGTTACATAGTCTCCAAAAGTAGATTTTCCCAGTGCTCAGTATCAACTGTGAGGTTGGTCTTCTTCTTCAACTCTACTGATTTTTGTATGGGATTTGTTGCCTTGGCACGTCCATTTGTACTGTTTCTTAAACTTCTGTACATTGTTTCTGGAGTAGCAACTTTCAACATCTTTGATCGCTAGCTACTCGTGTTGTTTTTTCTCATCGTCTCTTTTGCTCGTATATCACGAGAGTAACCCTCGTTCTTCTTTGCACCAACACATTACAAGTTTCAATGCATGTCCTTGTCGGCATTCTTCACTTAAGCAAGGGTTTCTTGTTGGTGGTCGGGTGGAATCATAATTTCTCTTCAAACGAAACACATCATTCACAATACGTAAAACAAAGAAATGCAGTGTAAATCTTTCCCAAAATACAAAACCCGCTATGACTTTTGTACCACCCTGTATAAATATGAAAAACAAATATCTATAACAAACTATTAGTCCTAGTTATTAAGAAAATAATTTTTTTAATGTAAATAATCTGTAAATATATATTTAACATTAATACTAAGTATTATACAAATTCAAAAAGAAAAACAAAAACAAAAAAATGTTAAACAAATAAATAAAATAAAATAATCGAAAAACAAATTGTTATAATAAACAATAAATAAATTTTTTGTACGAATTTACTTAGCTCTTGATTGTTTTAATTTAATTAAATTTGTTAATCGATTTATTATAAAAACTAAAAAAACATAATTTACTTATTTTTACGTGCTGCCAAAAAAAATAATAACATTTGTGTTTAATAAATGAAACTAAAACTAGTATACTTACATAATTTGTATTTAGAAGCAATTAATTATGTTTTATTTAAGTTAAAAGTCAAATGTTATTAACCAAATCACATGTAAAGTAATTTTTTTTTTAAGTTTACGACATAATTTGTAACAAAACGAAGTATTTTTTATTTTTTCAATTATTAATAAACCATCGTTTACAAAGGTTTTTATTTGTTTATTATTTTTGCTAGCAATACTATTTCATAAATAAAAAAATATTTAATCAGATTTCTCGAATATTCTAAAGAAAGGGAGCAAAGAAAAAATTGCATCTTTCAATAAAAAATAGTGTGTATCTACATTTATATATCAGAAAAAGAAAACTTTAATCAAACAATGAATAAAAACATGAAAAATATAAAGATAAACTCATAAATTAAACACTCTCACTATTATACCAGACACAATAAACTAAACAAGAAAATCAACTCAAATATAAAACGAATATTAAACATTTGATTATATGAAACTATTTGCTACAAGAAAAAAAAAATGAAATTAAACAAAAATAATAATAAAATTGTAAATGAAAGTTATTTTATGTAAGCTTATTGAGAAATAACGATAATATAATATATTTTAACAAAAGTGTGTTGGTTTTTGTATTAATTTATTTCCATCCACCATTTGGTTGAGCCAGCTAAAGCTAGCATATCTAGATCAATGATGATATGTATAACGGTATCTAAACCCATGTAAAAAGGTCAGCAGTTACCAGCAGCGCTCAGTAGTCTACTGTTCAATATCGTCATGAACTATCTCACAACGACCTACTTCCTGGAACATTCTCTACTCGGACGATGTTGTTTTGATAAGCGAAAATGCAGAAAGTCTTCAAAATATGCTGGACGAATGGCAGACTGCTCTGGAATCACTAGACTTGCGGATTAGTAGGCAGAAGACCGAGTATATGCGGTGTGATTTCTCAGACCAACACCGGTTGAATGAAGTGGAAGATGTCAGGTATCTTGTGCGGCAAACAAATTCCAGTCCATGTCAAAGGAAAGGTTATGATGTATAGTTCCGAATAGTGGCTACTAAGCAAACGCCAAGAACAAAAGCTACATGTGGCTGAAATGAAGATGTTGCGATGAACGGGAAGTGTCACAATGCTGGACCAACTACGCAATAAACATATTCAAGGCACATTTAAAATAAATCCAATTGCGGAAAAAAATGTAAGAGAATCGTTTGAGATGGTATGGCCACATTTTAAGAAGACCTGAGGAGCACATTACACAGAAAGTTATGGAGATGAGTATAGCACGTCGCAGACAAGGCAGACCTCGCTGCTCTTGGACAACCCTAGACAATAACGATATGAGGAGAGCGGAAGAAGACCACAGGACAAGTAAGGATGGTAACACCTGGCGACTTTGCACTAGGAGAGCCGACTCCAAATAACATGGGACAAGGCTAGGATAAGGATGAAGATTGATGAACAGTTCATGAATCACATGAATCTTGGGGAGATTCACCTTACCTGCTCATCCACCTAATTGGAGCTTCTGATGAAGCGCAGAAGGTTTCTGACATCGTTATAAATGGCGCTACTGTCGGGAGTTAACTTATGTCTCAAGCAACAAGCTGGATCTTTAGGTAGCTGCCTTCAGTTTTGCACGCCGAGTTATTTAAGTTCCCTTTTCGTTTGCGTGCGCCACCTAAGTTGTGGTCTTCCTCTACCAAGCCGTCATTCCGAGTTGGACTCGAAGACTCATGTGCGTGTCCCAGCTATCTAAGTCATTCTACTTGGATTCTTCTGACTAGGTCGATGTCACTAAACTGCCTGCATGTTAGTGTATTATATTGTTACAAAGCAACAATAAGCCTCGGAGAAGCTGTTCCATTTGTCCATCAAAGGTTTGTTCTTTTAAAGCATCCTACTTCGGCATCCAATATTGAACTACTCCGCCATCTCTGTGAGAAATGGTTGGCAATCGAGACCTGCTATTGAGTTGACAAAATGATCCCAAGGACTTTATTATGCGAATGGATACCAATGCTTCAGCCAGAAACACCTTGCTAAGCACCCACAATGAAAATGGAATCTCAACCAACTTGAAGTGTGCAAATGAAAGCAGTTAGCTAAGGATTGGGCGAAGGAGGCTTGTTTGTTAAGGTAAGTAAGTCCCACTCCTTCAATACTACGATCTCACACCGGAGCTACTTCCTTAGACTCCACAGCTATCCATTCTCTGTGTTGCTGCGAGAGATTAGGTCTTCTTAGCGGTTCATAACAGAGGAGCTGAGAGTATTGTTGTCCAGTTTTTTGATGCGTCCAAGTCGAACCAAATTTTCGGGTGAGAAGTCCAGCAATTGGAAAATTTTGTGCATAATTTTGAAGAGATTGTTAACTGCGCCAAAGGCCCTCAACCAGAAGCCTTACTTTCACAAAGAATTACCCAATCTAATTCCGTCTTATAAATTTTAATTAAGGCTCTGTGTTTATTAAGGCTTATTTGGAAGTATAATAAGTATTTTAAAGTCTAATCTTATCCCTTAATATTTTGGGGACCTTTAGTCTGCTGTTGCTGATAAAGAATCGGATAAGCTGCTGAATAAGGTGAATATGAACAATCTGGACATACACCAGGTTGTCCTGGTGGACCACGTGGTCCTGATTCACCTAAGAAAGAAGAAAAACAAATCGAAGTTAGCATATAAAGCAAAGGACGGGATATTTTAAGACTTACCTGGTCTACCAGCTTCCCCTCGATCTCCGGGTCGTCCAGGTGAACCATCAATTCCAACTCCATCTGATCCGGGTGGTCCTCTTGGACCTGATGGTCCTTCACGACCGATTCCGTCTTCACCTCGATCACCTTTTTGACCTTCTATACCGGGTGGGCCAGTGGGTCCTTGAGAACCTGGAATGCCGGGTATGCCAGGGAAGCCTCTATCACCCGTTGATCCTCGCGGACCTGGATCGCCTGATTAAATACGAAAACAAAATTTTTTTTTCCAAAATAGGAATGAAGTTGCTTTTTCATACCTCTTAAGCCTTGAGCACCAGGTGGACCAGGTCTTCCGACGCGTCCTCTGCCCGGAGGCCCTGGAGCACCAACCAAGGTAGACTGAATCTCAGCTATGTACTCTGTAGAAAGATATATCTTCTGAAAACATTTCTACAATTTGAAGAATTTTGACTCACCCCTAACCACGCCCATGCAAATGTCTCGTATTTCAGTTTGTTCCAAGCGAAAGTTTTCCGTCGCAATAGTTCCTGTTAATCCGGCTGGGCCTGGGGGACCTGGCGGCCCAGGTGGTCCAGGTTGGCCAGGATAGCCCGGTTGACCCTGGAAACCTTGAGGACCTGGAGGTCCTTCGTTGCCTCTTTCGCCGTCTCTGCCCCGTTCTCCTGTAATAAACGTTAACATTTAGAAAACTTTGGTCAGGCTTCTTAAAACATAGCCGACCTTGAGAACCGGGGCTGCTGGGTGTAAGTAAACGATGTGGTCTATCCTCACACGCACACTGTCCTGCGGGACCTGTTTGCCCTGGAGATCCAGGTAAACCAGAACTACCAGGTCTACCCGATGGTCCTGGTTGACCTGGCCTGCCATTTAAACCATGCTTACCATCTGCGCCAGGCAAACCTGGTGATCCTGGCTCACCTTTTTGACCCTGATCAACGAAACAGTTTAGAAACGCATGGAAGAAAAGCAATCGATAAAAGACTCACAGGTGCTCCATCGAGTCCAGGTGGACCTGGTCGTGTACCTAGCGTCGATGTTCCACCATAAATTACATCTAAAGCTGAATTTCCCGGGGGACCTGGTGGACCTGGCATACCAGGTTCACCTCTGTCGCCCTTGGGTCCAGTGCTGGCATTGAAAATGCTCCGTTGGAGCTCTTCAATGTATCCGAAATCGGAAATACTACCAGGCTCTCCTTTCGGTCCCGGTTCTCCTCTTTCACCAGTTTGTCCACTAAGTCCTATTAAACCTGGTGGTCCAGGCTGTCCATCAAGACCATCTATGCCATTTCTACCTTGTAGTCCGTCGTAACCCCGAATACCTTGAGGGCCTGGTTGTCCTATTGGACCTGGTATACCCGGTTCACCCTTCGAGCCCTGAAGAGAACAAAATCTTCAAAAACTTCAAAAAATTTATGTTGTCGGTGCAGTTACTGGATATCCAGCTGGTCCCATTATCCCTTGTGGACCTGGTGGTCCAATTGTCGCTCCACCAAAGCCTCCTATACCCGTTGGCCCAGGTAATCCAGGTTCTCCTTGTATGCCGGGTAAACCTCGTTCGCCTTTCTCGCCCTTTTGCCCACGAGTTTCGTTATAGAATTGTTCCATAATCTCACTCATGAACCCGGAAGTAGTTATTTCACCAGGTTCACCTTTCTGTCCACGCTCGCCTCTAAATCCAGGCTGTCCTTGTAGCCCCCTCATACCATCTTGACCACTCTGTCCTTTTTCACCTTTCACTGGCACCGATCCGAAATGATCTAAACTCGTTATACGTCCTGGTAGTCCTGGAAGACCCGGTGCACCTGGGATACCCTATTTCATGGAAGTAGCTTTTAAGAAAATCCCTTTTAAATGTTCACCAACTTACATCACGTCCATTTTGTCCTGGAGGACCAGCGGGGCACTGTTCAGGGCAAGTTCGAGTGGGACCAGATACAGCCGGAAGTGTTGGCGGCCTATTTATCTCCCATTCCTTCTCCGTTGGATCGGGTCCTTTAAACTTCAAATCGTACTGCGGTAGCTCTTCGCATGTAGTTCTGTTTGGCTTTTCTGCGTCGCAGCTAAGGACCATCCACTGAACGTCGATCTATGAAAAGCAAAAAACAAAACAGTCTTCAACGACATCTCTGAAGAATGTTTACTCAAGATCTTACAGGAATTGTATTGCCTGAGCGGACATCTCGTGCCAATGTAAAGAATCCATCGGTTGCATCAATTGGTCCTCGACCATTTAGAGGAACTCGTATATTTCCACTGATATCTATAGCCGGGGTGCAGTCAACCCACATCCGTACACTGTCTTGAGTAAGTCCCAACATTACTTTATGCCAAAGCCCATCGAAAAGCTACAATACACCATCAATATGAGTCCGTCTTAAGAGATATATTTTTAACTTACCCTTGATTCCTTAAACGACACGGTTTTCAAGGAACCATCATATAGCGGTAAAGCAAAGTCTACAGTGCTATAAATCGGGTTTATGGTCACACTTAACTGCGATTCATACTCGTAATTGGTCAAATGGAAGAGATACCATGGTTGAATGGGTGGTGGCTCTGTTCGGAAGGTACACTCAAAGGAGAATTCATCAGGCACTCCCAATGGAAAAGCCTGAGTCGATTCAATGGTCATATTTGTTTCTTCATGGATATGATAGGCTGTTTGAAATTGAGTTGATCCAGCAATACGTTGCACATTATGGAATTGTTCTTGATACTGATCCAGCTTGTAGTTACGAATCAAGTCGAAGGTGTTGAGATCTGGATCATCAGGACGCCCAACATTACACGGACTCAGGTTGTTGTAATCTTCATATTCGAAATCTGCTACTACAGGGATGAAAAATATTTTTGAAGTGTTATTTCCTCGAAAAATGTGTTTCAGAAACCTATGACAGATGTCTGACAAGCAAATATCAAATGTTCTTGCTGCGTTCAATGATCGAAAGACTTTGACTTAAGGTCAAAGCGTTTGCAAACCGACGTTCACAATGGAAACCCCAAGAAAGTAAGGTTGATTCATAGGCTTTCGCGTTTACTCCTGTCCTGGTGTCCGTAGAGAATTTCGATAAGCCTTACCATCCATGTCAGAATAGAACAGTTTTTCAGAATCAGGAACAGAGTAAACGCATGAGCTCAGTAGTTTGATAATGATGGGATTCTTTTCTCGGAGTCAGATTGTACTTCTGGTCACCCTTATAAATTTAGCTACTATTTCGCTCTTTTAGCTTTGGTAAGCATTCATCTTCGTATTGCGTTCGACTGTAAAGCGAGCTGATACAGGTTCGAATCTCAGTAAAACAATTGAACATTTTTTTGCGGCCCCTCCTACCGGCAGGCAATTATAAACCTCAGGGTTGGCAGGTATATCCCTTCAATTCGTTGGGGGTTGTGTCGTCAGTTTAACTGCCTTACCATGTAAAAGTTGAAGTAATGAGAGATGCACCAGCTTCGGATATAAATGGATCCCTCCAAATGGAAAGCGAGTCGGAATGTCATTTTTATAGTGTGCATAAGCTGAATTTGAATCTATCCTAGTGATACGATACGAATCCTAAAGAGATTAAGCTGCGACATATATTACAGCAGTCACAAAAGACTGCTCATCTTAGGATGCGGTTTCGTCGTGAGAAATCGAATACACTACAGTAAGCTGATAAATGATCGCATAGCTATGATCCACATCAGGAACATCAGCTTAATAAGCACACACGCTAATACTGCGGAGTCCATACCATGCCAAGAAGGAATTGATGACTTCCTGGATGGAGCCAGATTGTGACGTCAAAATCGTACTCGGAGACTTCATTGTCAAAATCCGTAAGGAGGGCGCTTCCACTGTACGACAACAGACAACGGACGGCTTTTACATTCTGGATGAGCGCAAATTCAACGAGGGGGAGGATACTCACCTTTTATCTGCCTGCTCTACCCTATTCAGGCTGGGAAGGCAAACCACTTTTTTTTTTTTAATTCACCAGCGCTAAAGGGGTTATGAATACCCTTATGATGCTATTCACACAGCGCTAGTGTTGGTGTAGGGATTTTGAAACTCAGGTGGTTTCAGTCTTTTTGCTCCGAGGGTGGTGTCCAGAATGACTGGGGAGAATTATTGGTATTGTTTTGCCATTGCTTATAATTCACAGTATTTCTTTCGAACATCCCGATGCCATAAGTACGATCAACACTTTCAAGCCATATGACAACCCTACTGCCAGTGTTACGCCTATGCAGTAGAGTTGACGTCAGCTTTTTTTTCGTAGTTGATCGACTTGTTTTTTTTTTTTTTGACATCGGGATTCGAACCTGGAACCTTCAGCGTGACAAGCGATGATGCAACCACTTCACCATGGCCACCCTATGAGACTTCAGCGATCTAGTTGCAAAAAAAGGAGCTGTGTCTTTGGGTCTAATTGGTTCTGCATATAGTGCGAAACAGGAAAAGGTCAACCTCAACAGCCAACCCATAAGTATCTTCCAAGTTAAAGTAAGCAAACACATCATGCAAACTTCACGAACGCTGCAAATGTTACAGATCGTCATATGCGTCAATTTGTTTAAGAAAAACTTCTTCGACTGCTGAGCTAGATGATTTAATCGACGGCAAGGAAGTCTTACTTTTCATGTGCGTAGGAACCTACTGTGCTACACGCATAATTCTTTTTTTCCTTATGTCATACCATTAGGAGGTCCTCTGTAGTCAAATTTCTTTCACACACTTTCGGCTGAAAACTCCTTCGCCTATGAGTAGGAAGGGCGAAAAAGATATGTGGACATAGTCCAAAAACTTTAATTCTGAAAACAACTTCCACTAATGCAGGTCAAGGGCACTTCTGTTTTTTCTTTAAGCTTCATTTTTGTGTAGCGTTCTGAAGTAGACCAATCGCTAATAGCGTTGACCTCATAAGAAGATCATAATTTCCAGCAATTAGTCTTGTACAGAGAAGATAGCACATTTCTATTTCAAATTTCTTTTTTAATTGCAAAATTCAAATTCTCTATACGGTTTGTTTGCTTGTTGCTTCCACTTCCTCTTTCCTAACATTTCGGGTGTTCTAATTGCGGTTATCACTGAAACTTCGATGACCTCAATGGTAAGTGTATCGCTAGAGGTAATTCTAAATTTGAGCAAATTACTTAACTTGAAATTTCTTCACCCCTTAAAAATATAGTATTTGAAAAATCCTTACAATCAGCTCCATTGTATCCTCGAACGGCTAATCCAATGATCACTGCCAGAGAAAACTTTAATATTTCGAAATAAGATTTCATTTTCACTTTTTCTTTCTCCGTATCTTTATCTCATTTTCACTTGAATTAAATTTAATTAATTACGTTATAAATTAACTAACTTTCGTATAGAAAAACCCTCACTTCACTTTAGAAAACTCTTCTGTATGACCACGGCAAGACCACTTCAACACGAACCGAACCAAATTCTTTTCAAGACTAAAGTCAGTCCAACCTTAAGCGAATAGAGAACTTCAATCAAGAGAGATTCCAAGTGTTTTAATTGATTCGGTAGGAATCAGAAACAATTTCTTTCACAGATGGTTCAGATTGTTTTATGTCACATCGGAGAGATACCCTCTATGGTGGGATAGTGCCGGCGACATAGCGCAACCGTAGCTAAATCGGTTCAAACGACAGTGTCAGTGGCGGTGGCGGTGGCGGAACTCAATAACACGTCGTTATGCTTATCAACGGAAAAAACATAAATTCTATCATATGGTGCGATACAGTTCAATTCATCTGTTGGCGCTATTCACTTCGACGGTGGACGTTGTCGATTAGAGTGTCATATTCGACGTCATCAGCATTATGAATGTTCAATCGATTAAAATAATTTCCCTGGAAGAACAGTCTAAGTCAGGAATGTGATGTCATGTTGAATTTATGTTTAAATTTTTTGGTTCTAAATGTCAGAACAAGTAATTGGTGGACTCGAATTTAGGTGTATTATGTCTCTCCTTTTACAAATAAGGGTGTACTTTCTTAGTCTGAATTAAACTTAGAGTACAGGCAAAGCCCATTCACTTCCTTAGAAACGTATCATTGAACCTCTTGTAACTTAAAGCATTGCTTGAAGAGGTACCTACGATAGAGTTATAAAAAAGTCGCGTTCAAAGTTTTCAAACTTGTAACAAGCTCCATAGTCAATGCCCCCTAAATACAATCTATTTCAAAATCGACGACAGTTAGACCTTCGTGCCCCAACTTACTCGATGTATATGTTTGGTTGGTGACTTTTTTCCATAAATGCTTCTATAAGCTTGTGCAGCACGGCGGTATTGGGTTAAGTCGAATGGGGAACTTGGAGTGCAGTCGGAGGCTGTTAGAAATTCCTAGTTTAGAGCAAACTTTGGCATCAACCAAGAAGCCTATTCGGTAAGACTGGTCCTGTTTTCAGTCGCACATTCACCCCTTTTTGAGGTCACCTCCAACTCTTGCTTGCCGCTTTAGCTGGTGCCATCTTCTACTATGTTGTGCTTCCGGGTTAGATTTCTATCACTGTACAGTTCATATAGTGAGTTATTTTTTAAATCATTTCCTTCAAAGCTGTCTATGAAAACAGGACCAAAGTTCTTTCAAGGAGTTTTTTTTACTCGAAACGACCAATGGTATCTTCTTCGATAGAGTATACGCTTCAACACCATAGAGTAGGTCTAACGGCCTTAATATTTTTGTTTCAAATCACTACGTGCAAAGTGGCGGTATCTTGTTGAAACTATATATTTTATATAGACATAGATCCCGAACCTCCAATTGTGGGCTGATAGCGTTCGCCAAGAATAGTAACACCACGATCACATCTACAGCCAGCATATGTAGCTAACCTCACATTCACGCATTGAGGATACTGAGGCTTCCCGCGTATGTACTTGTTCCTCTCGTAGATTTGTGATTCCCTAAAGTCATCGAGGTTGAAGTAAACTTTCGTTCAAAACTCATTGTCTGCAAGTTTAAGAGGATCTGGATGAAAGTACAGATCTCTAAGCAAAGTGTCTGATGGTGGTTTCTGCCATTTCAGTAACGCAGCAACAATTCTTTGCATTGAATCTGCAATCGGTTGGATGACTTCAAATGGCGCCAGCAAAATCTGTATTGTGCTTACCGCAGGCAAAGGATTATAACTTCGAATTTCATGAAATTTAAACAAAGTCATGGTTTGAATGTCGAAAATTTTCGTTGATACGTGATCTTCTCCACTACGATTATTTTATGTATCTTCTTACATGACATCTGCCATTACATATAAAGTTTATCAATTCAAATACATACATAAAAATGACAGTTAATACGTACCAGAGAAGTCTGGCAGCTCATAGAGCACAGCACATTCTATAATTTCATAGATGAAGCTACAATCGAGCATTGAAACTTTGCCTCACATTGTGTCAAAGGTGCGGCCTTCCTTTAATGGGGTGAATTCGAAAACTCTATGGCCCAAGAGTAAATGCCTAGTCATTCTATTAAGTTGTTCTGCCGCTGAACAACCATCTCTGTCGATGAGACCGTAAATTACTGAAAGACTTCTTCATCCAGACAGCCAAAGGCGAGCACAGTGTGCAGAGGAACTGAGATGATATGTGATTTATTTAGTCCAAAAAAGAACGAAACAACTTGTACAACTAACAAGAAGTCAGATTCGAATCGTCACAAGCTTTCTAACCGGACACTGCCGGGTTAAAAAACATCTCGTGACTATGGAAATAGCACAAGACAAGGAATGTGCGATGTGTAACGACAACGAAGAATCAGCAAAACACATACTTAGTCACTGTAACTGCCCCAAAAGAACAGGTCATCGTTTTCTAGGTAAATACTACCTCGTGGCGGAATATTCTTATAACCACCAGCTCACCCAAAGACATCGCCGGTTTCATCACGCACCCCGGCATCATGGAGGAGCTCTAAAGAAGAGGATATCACAATCGGTCCACTTGCTGTCGTAGTGATAAGAGATTAAGGACCACCTTAAATCCTAATTTTCTCTAATCCGGTCCAAACAAACAACGATTGATAAGTCCATCTCGTAGTTCTGAAATATTAGAGAAAAAATTACCAAAACGCCAAGCAAAACCCAACACTGATTATCAATTTTCGACTCCTACTGTACTTTCGTACATTTAAAACATAAAATTCTCCATAAGGTTACTCATACGACACAATGACCCAATTTTAATTGGTATGTTCATGTACTCTTGTGATCGAGAAAATGATTCAAAAAAAAGGTAAAATCAATTAAAAACTCAATTGCAAATCAATTTTTTAATATATTTCACAGTTTATTGTCGATTCTCGACGTTCGATTAATGTCGAGATATTAAAATACATAATATTAACATTATTTTTTGGTTTTTTTTTTTCATTTTTCTGTTTTGTTTTCTTTTAATATTTAAATAATTTGCTTGCTCCATTTTTTTCTTGTTATCTTGTAGTTAATAATAATCATAATAATAATAATAATAAGTATAATAATAATAATCTTTAGCAGTGTAAAGATTTAACTTTGTTCATGTGTTTTTTTTTTTAAGTTTTAGTTTTTTTTTTTTGTTTTTTGTTTAATATAATAATAATTTGTTAATTTTTTTCTTTGTTTTGTTTTGTTTATGAAATATTTATAATAATAATAATTTACGTTTTATTTTAGTTACATAATTTATTTTGTTTGTTTGTGTTTTTTTTTGTTTCTTTTTTTTTTTATAAGTTTTCTTTGTAACTTTTCTATGAGGGAAAAGAGGATTTTTGTTTAAAATTTAATGTATTTCATATAAAAAAGTTGTTTTCTATTCATATCTTTTCGCTTTGTTTATCGTTTGTTGTGAGAAAATTATAGTAAAAGAGATTGTTTAACTGCTTTTTGGAACTAAAAGCTTACACTGATGATGAGAGGAGTCCTGTTTTATGTGGTTTAAAGTCTTAGGAAAGATTAAACTTCCCAATTACGGGTAGAGAAGAATGCTGAAACAGCTGTTAGGAATGATAAAATGAATACAACCTTTGTCGAAGATTCGCATCAGAAAGTACTGCGCTGTTTAAATGAAGAACGTTTTGAAGTGCGAAAAGTCCACTTAAGACAGACGTTTGTTCTATTCCAGCTTTCTTTTAATCCGTGAAATAGAGCTTGTGAAGCATCAATTCCGGGTTGAATTAGACTCCATCTTATACCCGATGGTATACCCCTTTCTGGAAGGAGGTTAGAAGACCTAATCATCTTGAAGAATGGGTTAATGAAAGATGGTAGATTGGGAGCAGGCAATTCTTTAAAGGATTCATGTCCAGTCCGTCATCTCTGTCTTAAGACGAAAATCTCAGTGTACCAAGTCACGATTTTGGCACTACATCAAGCGCTGTACACCTTGTATAATATTTAAGCGTGCGGTAGAAATTTGATAACTAAGAAGTAATGAAGCGATACATAAGTATGTATCATTGGAAATGGAATGTATTAAAAAATTCAATGGTTGTGCAAATAAAAATGACTCGACAGTAACTTGAGTTAAAAGGGACATAGATGCAGAAGGAAACAAAAAGGCAGATAATCTGATGAAGCTTTTTTTGGCTTTTGGGTCTTGGGACTATTTGCTTGAGTATATAGAGGGGAATGTGGAACAGCATGATCGATAAGTGGGTCAAGAATGAACATCTGAGAATGTGGGAATTTGCGATGTCCTCGATTGTCTGCCGGTTGCACCAAGAAAGAAGGTCTAAGCATGAAGAACTTCAACATGATGAGTGGCGTCGTCCGTAGGACATCACGAATTTTGTTTATGCTACCTACATATATGTAGATTGTGTCTACCGAAAAAGTTATATTTTCGACAGAGAAGAACCAAAAAGTCATCCCTGTCTTGCATAGACTTTGTCAAAATTGGATGAGAGCGCGCTTACAATTTTCAAGAAAAAAAAAGTTCTACGTTGGTCCCATCTGCGTTGACGGTGTATGGTGAAGGAGTAGCTACTTCGACCTGTACCAGTTGTGCAACAAACACTAGTCAGTGTACAACGATTGAAATGATTTCATGTAGAGCGGACGAGGGACTACGCGGAAGAGTGGAGGGTGACCTCAACCAACTTGGCGTACGCAACTGAAGGTTGCTACCTAAGGATCAGTGAGCATTGGAGAAGCTTGTTGCTTGAAGCCCTGGTTTGCACCAAATTGTTGGGATGTAAGTAGATAATAGATTCAAACCCGGAAGGTGAGTCGGATATGTTTAAAACAAATGCAAGCATATGTTGGATTGAGGTGGTTGCCAGCTAAAGTCAGCACACTTACACAAGTGATTGATTTGTTGTGATAAAATGTAAGTTTAGACGTGAGGAATTACGATAAAGAAAGAACTGCGGAAAAGAAATGCGTAAGGCATGCTTGACTGTTGTGATTTGAATGATTTGTCTGAAATGATTTGTTTCTATGTATCTCTCTCTCTCTCTCAAAAACATACATTTGTTTGTTGGCGATCAATCACAAAGTAGATTGTCTTGATCGGATCGAATAGTCCACAATTCTTCAGCAATTGAGGCCTTCGAATGATACCTTCAAAGAGAAAGCGAAACAGAAGACTCACACCTTAGTTTCGGATCCCAAATATCTGGTTCCATAAAGCGAATGGTTTTTGAAACAGATATAGCCCTTTGGTGTCTAAAGTAGAAACTCATCTTAAATTCAAAGTTCTCTAGACAAAAACCCTTGTAGACAACGGTGCTCTTACTCACAATCGAACATCTGCAGACATATTTCCCGGAGGAGGTCATTGCTTGTTTTGTTCCTTAAAGCAGTTAATTTACACAATTAAACATAAATAAATGTTTGAATCTTTAAATTTTCTTTAAATAATCAAGGAATTGCTTCTTTTTTTTTATATGAAATTGTTTTAATGTTTAAATTTTACTTTAGGAAAGCTGTAAAAAAAAGTTCTATTTTTCTTGGTATCGAATATATTTTTCTCTCGTTTTGTTAGTATGTAATACATATTTTCGTTTTTCATTTTCATTAAATGCTTCAATTTTATATTTATTTTCTTCTTCTTCTTTTATTGTAATTTGTTTGTTTAAGTTTCGGTTGTAATATAAAGAAATTGCACTATATAATAAAAATCTCTTTTCTAAAAATTTCAATTTTATATCCGGCAAAAATTTACAATGTTGAATTAGTTTTTCTATTCGAATGTAAAAAATAATTAGTATTTATAATTTTTATATAAGCAAAAATTTAAATATAATATACATATTTCCTGTTGATAGTTTAACAATTTCTTTTAAAAAAATTAACAGAAAGAAAAAAAATAAAACAAAATAATTGTCTTATATATTACAAAGCTTTTCCATCATTTATATATATTTTTGTTCTGTTTTTTCAATTTTAGTTTGATAAATTTATTTGGTTTTTGTTGTATTTTTTTGTTTTTTTTTTTTTTTTGAATTAATAGTAATAAATATTCTAATTTCTGTGTAGGCGTGTGAGTTTTCTTTTTATTTATCTCTTTTTAAATAAATTTATGTTTTTCTTTTTTGGATTATTTTAAATAATCTTTTTATTTTTATATCAAATTTTATGCCGATTCAGTAAAAACTTTTTCGGTATCTTTATACAGAAGTTTAGATTTTTTGTTTTTATTCAAATACAGCATTTTTTTGTTTCTACGTGTCATATTTACAGCAAGTTTTTTTTTATAGTATTAAATATAATTTAGTTAATTATCTTATATCATATTTGATTTGACTTTTTTGTTTTTAAGTTTTTCAATTTACAAAATATTCTTTTTTTTTTGGTGAAGATATATATTTAGTTTTTTATTTTTATTTTATATCAATATATTTACAAACAAGTGTACGAGTAGTCTTATGGCAAAAAGTTTGTTATTTAAAATATTGAATTTTCTAAAAGCCAAATTATATGGGTTTGGTAAGAGGAAATCAGAGGAATAGGTTCGTTGTTTGGAAAATATTTCGAAAGTAGTTCTTCTATTTGGTCTTTGGAAAGGATTTAATGGTAATGAGTGGATCGTTCATCGGACTGATGGGTGAGAAGAATAAATCGGCCATGGGAGTCTCATACGAAAAACATACGAAAAAATATTTTATTGCAGGAATGTGTCGATTTCTGAATCAAGTCCAGCAATTCTCCGTTATTGGTTAGGTTAAGAAATATAAGCAGGAAATTATTTCAAAGCGGTTTCCTATATCAACGTTCAAAGCAAATGATTTAATTAGGTAATTTTGTTTGTCAGGAAGTCCCTTCATCAAAATATGCATGCTATTGTTTAAGAGCAGTCATAACTCGTATGTATACCGCGCCAATCATAAAGAAACAACACATTGATAAGTATTAGATAAGGATAAGGACTGTGTTCAAAATTTACTCATTATGCGGCTAAAGAAGTACTTAAATTATTTTGTAAACCTAGTCTTTGCGCCTAAGGGTATGTGATATTTCACTTTTTGTTACGGCATGATTTTCTTACAAACAAAATGATACTACCGTGGCTGAACTATTTGCTCCTTGATGCAAGCAGGACGCATGGAGGTAATTGATGAAGTCAAAGCCTAGATCCGACGACGATATTGGCTTAAAGTTTACGAATCCCAGTCCATAGGTCTAAGAAGTCGAAAAGCAAGGATGACATATCAATTTGTCTAGTAAATTGAAAAAAAAAACTTGGCTTCGGAGCCCATTAAGTTTTTCCAGCCGTGAATTCTCTTAAATCAGTTTCGTAAACTTCAAAAGTAGTTCTAGATTGTCGTCCTCTGTTGACTAGGTGGCAAATCATAAAAACATACCTTAGGAACTGTTCACCAAAAACTTTTCATATTACAGTAGAATTGCTTTCTTCTCGGGTTGAGCTGGAAGGTATCTATTTAGGGAAACCCAAAATAAGAATCTAATGGGCGTCTTTCCTACTTGGTGTGTCGTGCACCGTTTTTCTATAGGCACAGCTAGAAAAATGTTGTGTTCTTAAGTAAGACCAGCTTCGGCAAGATCCCCAGGCTCGGGCTTGCGAGATAGATCACTTGCCAAAGTGTTTCATTTCGCTTTGCGTTTTTTGCTTCTTGTTCTTAGATGCAGAGTCGTCACATGTCCGTAGGACTAATGCTTAATTGTTTAAGATGGTTCTTGAGTCAGCAGTGTCGGGTAAAGAAGTGCGATAGGAACTTACTATTTATGGGGTTGATGAGCTTTTTGGATTGGCACAGTTCAGTAGTTTCAATTTGAGAGGTTCTTTTGAGCTCATTGTCTGGCAAACTTATCGCAATCTCATTGTCTTAAAAGTGCCTGGATAATCAAAAAATGGAAATTTTATTGCTTGAGGGTGATAAGGCAGCTTGACTTGAAGACATAGGTAGGTACTTAGACCTGCCTAGCTGTAGAAGAAAATGAAGATTTGTTTTTCACGGAGACTACGGCCAATGCATTCTCTGGCGCATAGCTCGATTAAATGATCTACCTCTGCTTAGAAAACAGAAACGAAGCATGCCCTTATTTTGATTCAGGCGGATGCAATCAGTAATACGAATTTAAGATTGTTGTATGGTTTCAAGTGACAGACTTCCAGGCAGATTTGGATCTGAAACAACCTAAGAGGTGTCATCAACGAACACTGCCTATTACGTAAGCACGCCATAAGGCTAGTCCCCTACTTAAATGATTTCTTAAGCAGCTGTAGAGACTAAGACGAGGAGCAAAGCATCCTATGCACTTAAATGGAAGATCCATTTGAGAGGATTCTTTTTTAACATCCTCTGCGATCTGGTACATCTCTTTGTATATTTGTTAATTGCCTTCTACGCTTAATTCAATGTTCCAAATGGTACAACGAGGCGGCAGTCAAATAAGTGAAACAAACGGACTTTTCCCTCACGTTTTCAAGTAACAAGTAACCAATGACAAAGTATAACATGGGGTATGGAGGCATCTAAAAACCCGATTTGTGTGACGTAGCTGAAGATACTTAAATTTGATTTAGAGTCACCATTTGGGTCTAATTAGCTGCAATGGACATTTAAAGTTTGAGTCGAATTTCAACAAACTATTTTTTTCTTTTTTAAATAATCACACCCCGCTTAATTTTTTAAACAAATTAATGAACGTGAACCGTTTATGATATGTACTGTATGGGATATAATTTTTCATATTTTGAAATATTTTCCAAGCCAAAAACTTAAATCCTCTTCAGTTAGTAACAAACAGAAAGCGAAAATTCTATCTAAAAAAATAAATTTCATATTATAAGCAAAATTATAATATATTTTTCATGTACATATATTCTTTTTGTCTCAAGCAGGTATCATTTTTACAGCTCATTCTATTTTAGGTACGTAATTTTTTTTTTGTGTTTTCTTTTCATATCTTTGGTATTTTTTTATATTTGTTTGTTTTTGGTTTTCGTCTTAGATATAAATATAAAAAATTATATATGTATGTTCAATTATGTTTACTTTGAATTTATTTTTTTTATTATTTTTTTTTTGTTGCATTTTTTGAGGCAGAAGTTAGTACGTCTTTTTGTAGATTTAAAGAATAAAAAGATACATATTTTCTTTTCACATATTTATTTTCCTATTTTTTTGGTTATACAATATAAAAAAAAATTAATTTTACTCTTCTCCATTTAACTGACTGGTGATGTACAATTTTTTTTTCTATATTTTAGCAGAACAAAACATAATAAATATATTTATGTGTAAGTTTAACAATTTTTTTTCCATAAAAAAGCAGCATTATTTATTTCTTTTTGTTCTATTTTGTTAATCACAAATATATGTATATATTTTATTTAAAAAACTTCATCTTAAAGCAACGAAATTTTACAAAAAAAAGAACAATTTTCACATAAAAAAAATACAAACAAATATATGTACATATGCACTATATATTTGTGTATAAAAAGAACTGATTTTGCAGACTGGCAGTCGCATCAATATATACATATACATATATATTTAATTTTTTTGTATTAAAAAAAACAATTATTTTTTTAATGTTAGAAATTAACTTTTATTTTTTGTTTTCTTGTCGGAAGGCTCGATGTTTTTACTTTACCAAAATTATTATTATTTTGTTTTACTTTTGTAATAATAATTAGAATAATAATTATTTAAATTTTTTTTCTTTTGGTTTTTCTTGTTGAAATATTATTTAACAATAATTTAAGTTTATGTATACTTGGGTGTTCTTTTTTTTCTGCTCATTTTCTTCTTTTTTTTAAATATTTTTTAATAGTAGTTGTCTACTTATCCTAGGCATATCATGATTTTTTTTATGTTTCTTTTGTTTTTAATTAGCATCATTTGTTCTGCATTAATTTATTCACTAGTTGTTCATTTAAAGATTTTTTTTTTAAGTAGTTTATATATACAATTTTCTGATTTAGTGTAGTTAGAAAAAGAAAACAAATTACAAGTTAAATTACGTGGTCTGTTCATTTTTCTCTTTGGTTGCTGTAGAGTTTTTTTTTTGTTTTTTGTTTATTTTATATAGAAAAAAAATCTCGAAAAGGTACCTCGGAATAGAAGTTTACAACCATTTTGTGTGGCTGCGCATGTGTTGATTCCATTTGCTCCATGTGAGTAAATGCATTTCTATCTTTTTTCGGTTTAATTTACACAAAATTTGATTTTAAATGCTTTTTATTTAATTTTTGTGTAATTAGAAGAATTTATTCATCTTTTTGTTGAAATTTATGTTCTGTTTTTGTAGAGCACGTGCTTTGTAAATGTTGTTTCCTTTGGTTTTGCATTTACAATTATCCTGTGGGATTTATCCATGCCTACTTTTTCTCTTTGGATTACTGGAAAGATTTTAATTTATTTAATTTATGGTTGATAGAAATAAAGAAGCAATGATTGTTTGTTGTGTAATATTAAAGTGTATGCAAAATGACGACCGTGGAAATTGTTTTTAAAAATATGACTGCAAAAGCTTAAGAATAGAAAGCTTTGAGTAAGAGAATCTTATAATAAAATTGCTGCTGACTTCTTTAAAAAATCATGTCAAATCGAAGTATGACTGCTGCGAATTTTAGCCAGCCTTAGCTCCAACGTCGACCGAATACAAGCAAAAACAAAAACAAAAACGCTCTAAAAGGTTTAAGACTACCCTTAAGTTTAAGCGCAAACTTCAGGAAAATTTAAGCAAATACGGAGGTCCGGGTTGAAATAATGAGCATAACCCTGATTATTTTACATTCGGATTAGAAAAAAGACAGTACGTCCGAAAGTAGGCTTAAGGGTAAACCGATGAGCATTCGAAGCATGACTCGTATTGCGGGTGAAGGGTTGCAAGGGCTGAATCCTACTAACTATTTCGCAGGAACGTGGTTAGTGGAAGAAACGATAAGAGATATTTCTTTGGTCTTCAAGCACCAAAGACCATGTGTGAGTGTTTCATTTGAGTTTTTGGCGAATGAATGTCTCATAGATAAAGGCCAGCTCAGAAGGGGAAATCAATTTTTTTGCTTTATTTGAATGAACCTGTATGATGCAACCACCATTCATAGATCACAGTTGCTAGTGAAGGTTTTGCTAAAGTGGTAGAAGACATCACTGCTCTTTGGACGCAGTAAGTGCAATTCTTAGTCTTGGTCGCAATATAATGAGTTTGAGATACGTTGTCGTTTCTGCTTTTCATTTTAAGAGTACGAACGTTAGAGAACGAATAAAATAAATTAAGGATACTGTCGTGAGTGAAGGAATGGCTTGTAGACAAGAAATCGTTTATAAAAATGATCTTGAGTAGCCTTGAGGAACACCAGCATTAACATATGTACATGTACGGTGCTGGACGAAGTTATAGGACCTTTATAACGCAACTTGTTGGATGCTATCAATTTAGGGTTTGGGTGGCTTCTTGTCAATGAGTTTTATCATTCACTTATCCTCCAAGCTCCGAGCGAACTGTTAATTTAGTTCAAATTAGGAGGTAGAGGGTGCTTTGAATTCACTATTTGCAATGATTAAGTTGTTTAAATGAGACAACTTCGCCATCAAGAATTATTTTTCTTAGGTAAAAGAGAGCTGGGCATTCCCTTAGGATAGCCCTGTCTCAGTGAAGCTATTCCGCCCGATCTAATCAAAAACTTAAGCACGCAGTTTTTACTAAAAAGTATACTCTTGGGTGCTACACGGAAACTTGTTATATGTTTCAAAAATTACTTTTTATTAATTGGAACCGAATAACATCTGATCTTGAAACAGTACTGAATCTGGAAAGGCATAAAAGTGGACACTGGTATGCCTTGTGAATTTCTTAAACAAATTTTCTAACTTAGTGTAGCAGAAGACTTGATAAAAGAATTCTATTAAAATAGCAGTAGAGCATTGAAATACTAGTCTACATCAAGCAATTTGCTTAGCGGTAGGTACAGTACGATGCAAAATCTAGAAAGAAGTTATAAAAGAATTTTGTTTAAGTAGAAAAGCGAAAAGTTTTAATAAAGAATCCTGTTTAACAAAAAGCAGAAAGAAGGAAGAATTTTTTTCTTTTCAAATTTAGAAGTAGCTTAGCTAAAAAAGTAAATAAGTTAGAAAATATCAACGGATAAAAGCTGAAAGACTTCTTTAAAAAAAAAATCTAAAATAAATTGGTAAAATTATAGTCTTATCCACTGTATGTATGTTTGATCCACGATTAGCTATACTTTGATTTTTTATCGCTGCAAGGACTATTCTAAATTAAAGATGTAGTCATCAGTCATTTCTACATTGGCCTTCGAAATTCCCTATAAAAGTAAAATCTTACATTACAAACTTTTGTGTAAATATGTACATTTAACAAGTCGTCACTTTGCAATATATATGTACAATGTATGTATAAATATATGTAAATTTGGGAACTATACATAGATACAAATATTGAAATAAAAAATTTCTTATTTACATAAAATGATTTAAAATTATTTAATGTAGCTTGAAAAAAAGAATAAATAAAAAAAATTTGTATATGCAAGCAAAGAAGGAATGTATACGTATGAAATGAAAGATAATCACAGGGGGGTTCTTGGACAGCGATTACTGTTTAGAATGCATGCATTAATGACCAGGACATACCCATAAACTACGCGTTGAGTGTAAAGCCGGTCGATGAGTAATTATGATAGTTTAATAAGATAGTTAAATTTTAGTTCTTTTCTATGTTTTTCTAAAACAGTGTTTTTCACTACAAGGTTTTTCATTTTAAATAGTTTTTACTTTTTTTTTTTTTAAGTTTAAGCGAGTTGAAGACAGTAAGCTTTTTCGAGTTAAAACTTAGAGAAAGGAGTTTTGTTCATTTTGATTTTCTTAATTTTGTTGTTGTAAATATATGAGTTTATGAATGTATTTTTGTTAGGATCACTTTTTAGAATTTACTGTATTGTTGTATTGAACGGAAGCTAGATCACAAAATGTTTTGCCCAATTGTTAGACGATGTTTTTCTCTAAAGTGCATTCTAGACACTATATTCTATGGTTATAGAGATGAAAATCATAAAGAAAAGTAGAAAAAAAAAACTCAGAATGAACATGTCTCCACAAGAGGGCGCGATGATTGACTCTACGTGTATATACTATGTATCTAAAGATTAATATTTATTTTATAATTTAAGTGAATCGAGAGATGCTAGTGATGAGCGCCTAGATAGACCTAAATTTGTAGGACAACTGACCAGTGATGTTGTTCCGAAGAGCTTGTACCAGCCGATCACGATATTTGATAAATTCAAATCGTCAAGCATTATTTGTGCCACGCCCATGAAGACCTTTTTCTCAATACGACCATAATCGCCCCAAACGGTGACCTTTAAAAAAAAAAGTTAATCAAATGCCTTTCGAAAGATATATGTAACTCACCTGTAGTATACATCCACTGAATGGCTCTTTAAACACAAGCTGCTGTTGATACAACGGATCTAGGGTACGTCTGGCTGTCGATGTTTTCGATTTGTCTATACATTTTTTACCCGAAACCAAGTACACTTTGACATATGGCGCAGGAAGCATTTTTGAACCCGGTTTTTGCTGCAAATATAAAATGACAATCAATAGATGGTTTTCAAAACAACACAGTATGTGTATGACAAACTTACTTGTAAGCCTCTCGCACGTATAACTTCCACTTCAAGGAATCCCTTTTGGTGGCACATCGACAATTGGATGTCACCAAGTGAAGGAGCGCCGAGAACTTGTCGTCCAACCAATTGGCCAGGTCCAAGTCCATCAATAAAATCAGATAGTTGACCATCGTTCATGCGTAACGACGGTGACCATCTACTAGGAGCGATGGAATTGGATAGTTTTGGATAAGTGAAAAGTAAAAACAACAAAAAAAATCCAATATTAGTTAAAAAGTTTTAACAAATATTTTGATTTAACTAGAGAAAAAAACTTAAATTAAATTCAAATTAAATTTTGATTCAAAATTTTGTCAATTTTTTTTAAGTTTTCGTTACACAGGGAGATATAGAGACAGACATCATGTATATATGTTGCATATTTCTTATGTTTTTCTTTCTTTTTTTTTCTATTTGAAATTTGAAATTCAAATACTCATGCATGAAAAATAGTTTTTCAAAAAGGATGTGTTTTTTCTTTCAAAAAAAAGTGTGCAATTTGGAAAATTTTTTATTTTATTTTGATAAGTGACTGTAGTTTTAGAGTGTGTTAGTTAGCAGTTTTTAAGAGTGAAAGTGTGTTAGGTGTTAAGTGGAAGTTTTAGTAAAAAAAAAAATTGTTTCAAACTCATGCAGAAAAATTCTCTAAGAATTTTATTCTCAATTGCGCATGCGAAATGGAAAAAAAAAATTGAGAAAAAAAAATTCGATTGATATTTTCGAATAGAATTATCGTTTTGAAAAGTAGAAAACTGAAAGTTGAAGTTGAGTTGCAGCACTCTTTAGCAGGAACGATCAATGTTTAGACTTATTATGTCGCTTCTTGGTGTTTTCAAAACCTTTTCATAAAAAGCGTCAAATTATGGGACCGAAACCCTTTATTTAAGCTTGGTAAATTGTAAGCACTTAATGAAAAAATATATTATTCATAAAAACAGTTGGGCAGATAGAAGTTGATTGCAGACCATCGTGAATAGCATTAATCATCTTTACCAGAGAGAAGAACAGACACTTTTTGAAACTGAAATCATGCATTTTTGTTGGAATTAAATTAAAAATTGTGTCATGACGCGTAGATATCACATTGCACTTCAACCACGATTAGGCCATAATCTTTATTTGGAAAGACACCCCCATCCACTCTTGATTCTATTTAATAACAAAAGGCAAATTGGCCTCTTATTCTAACTCGAGATCATTCTCGCGTGTCTAGTCTGGAGGGGATGGTGTTTACGAAGTTTTTGTCGAATAGGAGGTGTTTGGAGGAATTCCAGATGATTGAGAAGGATGAAGTATCCAGTATGTACCCTTCTGATGCTGCAGTAGCCACAAACTATTTGCTGGAAGCTGCAGGGCTGAGGCAGAAATGAGATCAAGTTTTAGGATAAGACTGGATAAGATGCAGTCTAGAGTGATTTGTTTACTCCAGAAAAAGAAGTCAAGTATCTTCCTTGGGTGCATGGTAGTAAGGTTTGTCACTTTGTTGCCGAAAACTCACTTTCTGAAACCAAACACGGAAGGATACATATCCTGCAAAAATAATAGACCTGACAGAGATCAGAAAACCAATTATCATGAGTTGTTTCTTCACTCTCTAGACGTACTCTAATGAAAAGTTAATTCGGTGGAAATGATGTTTAGAAGGCAGTGTTCAATAATTAAACCCGTAAGAGCTCTGTTTCTCTCAAAGTTCACAGGGAAATTTGATTTTCTCCGTGATTGTTGCTTGGAACTTACTTGTCCTAGTATGTTTTCAGTTGGCTTTCAAATTATACTTTGTACTCCGCAGACAGCCAATGAAAAGTGCAAGTCCATTCCAAGTGAATCAGGGAAACGTGTTTATCGAATTTGCTACATGCAGGGAACAAGTGTCTTGATTGTTTCCTGCTAGTTTTAGAGTATAGTAAGGATTTCCTTAGCTATTACAGCTTGAATTTAAGAAAAGATAAATCAAACGCTTTTAGAGGACCTTTGGTGTCTGAGAAGAAAGGATGTAATTTTCCAGGCAGAAGTAGAAGAATGATTGGAACACAAACAAAAGGGAAGGTTCACTCATCAACAGGCTGCTTTTTTTTGGGGAAAAAAGATAAGATCACTTAATTTAATACAATAAGGGGCATCTACCAGCAGAAGTAAGTCCAACCAACCATTAGGTTTTTAAGTTAATTTCCTTCTAGGTGGTTCAAACCCTTTGAGCAATAGGAGAATGCTTTAAGGACTGCTCTGAGAGCAAAAAACACCTTCTCCTCCAATGGGCGTCACAATAGGTCTCAACTGACCAGAGAGTGGAGTAGAGGGTTCCCTCGCACCTTATCAACCCATCTACCAATATAATAAGTGTTTCCTAGATCCTTTTGTACTGTTTGCGTTGTATCTTAATTTAAAAAGATCACAATATCCCTAAAAAGCCGAGAAAAAAGCATCAGGATAATTAAGTTTGATTGTTAATCGACATACCTACCTAATCTATTAAGATACACATTTTGGCGAACTACAAAAGTAAGATGATGTAAAATAATATTTACAGTATATCCAATTCGTTTTCCGATAAAAAAAAAACTTTTTAAATAATAAATGAAATAGAAAAATTAATTAATGAACAAACCATGCATTCGTGCAAGAAGACGAGCCAAATAAACTTAAATTCGTACTTCGAATCCCCAAGAAAATTAAATGCATTTTAACATAAAAAAAAATAAACTAACAGCCAATTATTTGCAGAACCAAATATATATACAATACATCCGTATCATTAAAAAATAAATAAAAATTAAAATCAAAACAATATAATAACAATTATTATTTGTACACTCAGTTCAGAGGATAGAGGCGATTCAACTACAACTGACACCTATGTCCTTCTCTTTGTACAATGGCAACCTATGTATATTATATAGATAAACACGTAGACCTTCTAAGTCTTATGAAAAAATAAATAAAATAAATTACACCGAGAGCAAAAAAACACAGCAGCAGTAAAATCCACTCACATTTAGAATTAAAAAACAAAAAAAAAATCTTCATATTTACAATAAGAAAAAAATATATAAAAACAAAAAATAACTCAAAATTTAAGCCATCAAGTCATACTTGACAAAGGACACAACAAAATATTTTGTTAATATTTTTTATTTTTTTTTTATATTTTATATCGAAACCACACATAAATAGATAGAAGACAAAGAGAACAGTGTAGTATGCAAATATATATTTTTTTAATTTATATATTTAAGACAGAGAGAAAGTAACAGAGACAGTGTGTGAGAAAGAGAGAGACATTTTTTTTTGTTTTTTTTGGACGACTTACGATGAACCCTCTGAACTTGATATCGAGTGTATGCTTCCAGCTCGATAGGACGACGATGTTGGTGTCACTTCAACTGACCGCTGTATGCTGCCAGAGGAACCGCGACTAGTCCGTTGATATTGGGGTGGAATACCCAAGTCTGTTGAGAATTACAAGGGATGCACATATACATTTATAAAGTATACATCGACACAGAGATACAGATAAGGATAGTTATGTTTTTTTTTTTTTTGCAAATAAAAAAATTCTTTTGTTTTTGTTTGGGTTTTTTTTTTGGGACCGATTGCTGGGCTACACACAGGACATGATGCCTCCTCTTCCTTTTTTTTTTTGCTAAGATTTTACAACCAACATAAAAGTGTAACAAAGAAAATTAAATAAAAATTTCAACAAAACAAGTTTTGGTCTACATTTTTAAAAAGCAATAAAAATTTTTCCACAACGAAATTAACAAAAAAGAGAAAAAAAACTTAAAAACCAACTTAAATTTATATATCTTTCGACAGAAAAAAAAAAAATAAAACAAAAAACTCAACTCACTTTGCTACGGAATATTCCATTAGGAAACAATTTCGATTGATATATATATTTTTTAAAATTTTATTTTTTGTTAAGAAGCAACTATAGTAATAATAATAAATTCGAAGCTAAAAGTTCTTATAAATCACAAAATTTGTATCTTTAATTATTAAATATATTTATATTGGTATATTATTTTGTTTTGAATGTTCATGTGGTTTTATGTTAAGCAAATTAATGTTGTATAATGATGTGTCCTAGATGTTGATTGTTTTGTTTGATAATGTTTTGTGTTTCTTTTTTTTTGGTTAAGTCTATGTCTCCCTGACGAAGATACTTTTCTTTTTTCTTCTCACGAATCAATATTGCAAATGGTTATAATTTTAAAAAAACAAAAAAATTATAGAGAAGTAAAATTGATTAAAAAAAAATATTTTAAATTGAGTGATAAACATTGTTTAGGTGAAATATTGATTTAAAATATTTTTTGTTTTTTTTTTTATTAAGAAATAAAACATATTCTTAATGTAGTGCTCGAAGTCTTATAAATAAATCTATGCTTGAAAAAATACATGCATTTAATAAGAAAACAAAGTTTTGGGAAATGTATTTTATTTATAAGAAAATTGAAGCAATCTGTTTGAGTGACATTTTCGAAGTTCAAAATTGAAAAGAATTCGATTTTCTAAATTGTATGAATATACATGATGTCCCTTAAGATTGTATATATTGTTGCTGTCTTTGCGAACAAGATGACAGGACTTAGGCAATGCTTTATCAGGGAGCAATTTTTTCTGGCACTCCAAGATTTGGAGACATGGGTCTTATCATCAAAAGGAGTCCTATGGATCCGCACAGCAATAAAAGACCGTTCAAAGCATATGTGTCGGTTGGAATATAGGTTATGCAAGGTAGCAGTGTCAGGCTGCAGGTTGCAAACCACACTTAAACCAGATGAGGTCCTTTGTGTTACCATGTGGATCTGTACTTCAACCCGAAATACTCTCCACAGAGCCAGCCCGAGCTTGCTTGGAAGCACTAGAGGCTGCCTATGCTGATGTCAGCCAGTTCGGGTAGATTGTGAAAGAAGCTAGTAGCTAAGAATGCTCTTCTCTGAGCTGAGAGGTCCGAATATGTACAAAGAAGGTGGAGAATTGTCTTCTCTTCCTCCTCGTTCATGCAGCTGCTGTCATTGTTGAGAAGGTCCAGCCTATTAGCGTGCTTGCCGATGGTGCAGTGTCCCCTAATGACACCTACTAAGGTGTTTATGGGCAGTGAGAACGTTTAAGATCCTTGGTGATAAGGCAAGTGTTACCTTCTGTCCATCGATGTCGATCACGTTTCTTTTAAGTAGCAATTTGCAGGTGGCGAGTGGCATGCTTAAATCTCACTTTCCTTCTTGGTAGAGTTGTGTCTATCAACCAAGCTGTTGTCTGAAATGTCCCTATGTCCAGGCACCCATATAAGGTGAATTGCTCATCCATCTCGTAAAGAGACAAGCGACAATTTAGGGCTGTTTCTGAGTTAAAGGCGACAGATTCCAGGGATTTTATCGCAGCCTAACCATCAGTAAAAATGGTGATATTGAGAGTGGGGATAGTACATTATACTTCAGCCACGATAGGGCTTCTTTTATTGTCATAATTTCAGCTTGGAAGACATTACTATGGTCAGGGGAACGAAAAGAGATGCTTACGTTCACATCATTGGAGAGTACAACTCCGTCCACTCCCGATTCTGTTTTGGAGCTATCCGTGTAGAAGCAAATGGATCCCTTTTGTTGTAGGCTCATTAAGGAAACATGAATATGGTTTCCATATGGAGACTTGTGTATAATGACTACTGTCAGAGTTTCTGTGATTTCTGTGGTAAAATAAAGATTTCTTTCCACCGAATCTGCGTCAGACCTGCTTTCTTCGGTGGCCGGGACTTCGAGCGACAATTGGACTTTATCTGTGCATCAGCATAGATGTTATGAGTCTTCGTTTTACATTAGGAACATGAGGATGTTTTTGCTGATAATTTATTTAAATACAAGTCAGTTGTGAATGTAATTGGTCTCGAGAACATAACTAAAAGTCTGACAACTTTGCTTCTTTACTCGTACTTAACTAGGAATGTACTTGCTGAACGCAGAACGATGATCGAAAATGTGAAAAAAAGACAAGAATGCCATAATTACAAGAAGGAATTAGCCTTTTGGTTTAAACCTCTTTTTTACAACGCATTTGAATTAAGGCTTTGACAAATCAGGACGGTGGTTGCAGTCACATAATACAAAGACGATCCTACGAGCACAATAAAAGTGCGAGCATAGATAGTGGTCCAACAGACTTGGTTGTTTGCTGAAAATTATCCAGAACTTTGAATTTTATCAAGATGGACAGTCTGTCTATTTTTTCCTAAGGGGGGGTAAAAGCAGAAGTTTAAAAAAAGAAATGGATTCAGAGTTCGAACTGATGTTTTAGATTAACCAGTGATGATGAGGACCAGGATATGGAAAGATCACTTCTTGAGGGTAGTCTTATGATTCAAAAAATATTTAAAGGTTTTTTCTTGGCTGGGAAAGGAATGTTCTTCACACGACCTTCTCAGCTTCGTTCACAATAAAGATGGATCAGTAACACCTATACGAGTTTTGGTGCTGAAGATTGTTAGTAAACACCTTAATTTCCAATCAACTCTAACGAAAGTACATATTGCAAAGGAGTTAGATTGCGTGAAGCCACCTTTTCTGAAAATGATGTGTTCATCGAACATTAAGCCCAGTGCACACGAGTTCCTTTGGTCGCCCTCCGGCTGCGGCCAAATGGGAATCGGTGTGGTTGCGCGACCAATTTAATCGAGCGACTTCCTGCCCAGGACGCAGAAAATGGACGCGCGTCCCTTAAAATTTAAAATTCTATACGTTGTGCATTTTTTTTACAGCTGTATTCATGATGAGAAATCAATCTTAACGGACAAGCATGCTTAGTAGCTCCCAAATGAGAGCGGGTCCATTTGCGAGAACGTGTGGCGCTGGCCTAAGTGTCATACAACGATTTGATCGTGACTTGTATGAGATTTTGGGCTATCTATTTGAAAATAGACTTGGTTCACATCCATTGCATTGAATTAAGTAAATTTAGGTCAGTGATGCCATTGGATCATGACTGAACTGGACAAGAATGTTGATGGTCTTTGCAATCTGCCATCGATTCAGTTTCTTCAAATTGATACACTTTTCCAGTGGTTCCCAACTAATTGAAGCTGCAATATTATGTTGCTCGAAATCGCGAATAAGACGTAAGACATAAAAATGAAGACATGTCCCTGTCCCTAAGGACTAGAGACAAAAAGGCATTCCTGGTAGGAAAAACCTGAAAGTCATTTAAGACTTCATCAACGTTTTTTCAAGTTAACATGATCGCCACAAGTGGCACCATGATGATGATCCAATTGAACCCCAATTTGGAAACGAAATATGTGTTAATCTCTCCGAATCAGTGATCTCTCTGGTTCATTACTAATCGTTACCGCTTAGTGATCGTTTTAAAAAATACCAAATTTTTTCCGAATACTTAACTGAAGCTAAATCTAAAAATGGCTAAATCTAAAGTGGTCGGAAACACTATAAGCTGTATAAAACTTCTAATGTTATCCAAAAATTGCAGGCTCGATGACGATATCAACTGAATACCTCATACCGCTTAAAGTGATATTACATTCCACTCCCAGGACTCTAGTTGAATGATACCGAAGCTGACTGGAATGCTCTCAGGATCAATGAGATTTCTCGTACTGGTCCAGTTCTGCCGCACACCTGAAGTGGGAAGGCAACAGATTTTTAATATGTAGGAGTATATCGCCGCACACATTTCGACTACAGAGTTCGGTAAACGTAAGTTTACAAGTCAATATTAAATTATCTTGCTGGGTTGAGACATCAATTGATGATAAGAATCCTTTTTTGAGATGCAGACCAAATCTTCATAGAAATGAAGCTCAGTGCACTTGGTGTTTGTATAGGAAGGTTGTATCATCACACGATGAGTTTTGAATCTTTGTGGCTTTATAAAAATCGTCTTAAGGTTTCAATATGTAAAGACCCTGTAGATATTTTTTGCAGTTAATTTCACCAGCAAATTAAAATTTAAGTTAGATTTTGCCTTGACAGCTTTTTAGACTCATTTTTCCCTTTACCTGAATTTTAATAATTTTTTTATAATTAGCAAAAAAGAAATTGTAGTTTTGTTGTCATATTTTGTAAAAGAAATGTTTATAAGTGTTTTGTTATTTTAAATTATAAAAATAAAAAGAAAGAAAAAAAATATCACGCCTCCTACCTGCATGGTGTACCTATATTTAAAAAAAAATACATTTTGTTTTTGTTTTTTCAATTTTTTTAAAAGTAAAATGAATCAAATACTCAAAACCCATGCTAATTAGTTGAGATTTTTATGTTTTTGAAAAAATTTTAGTCAAACAAATAAACGAAATAAATGTTTCAATATTTTTTTTTTTTACAAACAACGTTTTTAAAAAACAAGCTTTAAAATAAATAATGTTAATGTATTAATGTGGATAGATTTAATGCCAAAAAGTCAAACTTTTTACTAAACTAAGCTAAGAATAATGGTATAGAGAAAAGCTTTTAGTATTATTTTTTGATTGCAATTAGCCTTTTATAAGCTTTATTCAAAAAATGTGTATAAACTTTGAATTTGATTTTAAATGCGATTGTAACCATTATGAAAAAATGCGCCAAAAACATTTTTTAATAAATGCATGAAAATATTTTATTTATAAATTTGTTGTTTTTCAGTTTTTCTTGTTGTTGTTGTTGTTGTTACATGCGAAGGTCAGCGAAAAGCTTTAGAAATTCTATTTTTATGCGAGTGATTTTTATTTTGAAGGCCTACACTTACACACAGATGGATCAGTACGCATAAAAATATGTAATTCAAAGCTTTTATTGAACCTCGACGTTATAAATTTCCTTGCAAAAAAGCCTAAAACTACGTATCGACTTTGGATTGGCTAGAGGTAAAGATTTTAAAATTTTCAAATGCTCAGCTGAGGATTTATATTTAAAAAAAAAAAAACACACAAACAGTTTCAAAGCAGTAATTTCGATTGAAATTTAATTTCAATTTTCTTTTTGTTCCAATTTTTGGCTGTAAGCTTAGATATCTGAAACGTTCGATGAGGGATGATGAAATAAGCGGGTGCTCTTCTAATTTTTCTTATAAAAGATGTCTTAGGCATGCCCAATCGTTATCTTATATCGTACCTTATGATTTAAATCAGTAAAGTGATCAAGACCCGCTAAATCATAGACTTCATGCATTTGTTTATAGACACTGCCACACAAAAAATGTATAAAGAAATTCATAAATGTGAAAACAACGTGATGCCCTCCACAGTGAGACTGCTTTTATCTTCACAGATGCCCGGAGGACTCAAAAATAATCGAGAGAAATGGTGCCGATGTGTTCTCAATTCAGTCATAAGTCATAAGCCGAAGTCACTGCTATAAGTTAGGCTGCCACATGGTTAGTGACACATGAAACATCTTGAGCTGATATTCTAACCAAAAAAAGCCAAGCTGCCACTTAACAATATCAAATTGAGGGAAGTAAAGGACTATCGCTTGTTTCTTAACAGAATAATGACACACTCTGCTGGAAGTCTGTTCACTGTGACATTCTGAGGAACTGTAAGCAAGGAAATGTTTTAGAAGAAGCTCTGTGGAGAAATATGAAGTAGTTTCCAAGATCTATCTATTGCCTCCAACCAAGTTTACAAATCAGTTTTTTACTTCTCAGAACTCACAAGGACTTACTCAGGAGTTGCTATGGATTATCGGCGAGATGACAACAATAAAATTAAGAGAAATGGGATATCGGGTCCAAGAGTTGAAGTTCATTTAATCGCTTTTTAGTCTTAAAAGTCTCACAGCTGATACCAAAGTTAAATTCCAAAGGAGTTCCGGTACGACGACGCTGGATTAGTTCTTCACTTATCAGGAGCATAACTTCTTGATATTTGGACGTATATTTCTGACGATGAAGAGAACTGGAAGGCATGGGAACAATCGAAACGACTGAGGTCTAGAGATTGACCCCCTCGATATCAGGAAATGAAATGCCAGAAGGTAGACCATGTGGCCAGTAAGAGCACTACTAGAGGTAAGTTAAAGTTTTCTGGTTGCCAACAAGTAGAATGTTATCAGGGGAATTGTGAGCTCAAAATGTGGATCTTGAACGCAAAACTAAGGAAATCAGAGTTTTAAGCAGGTTAGATTGCTCATCAGACTAGGAAGAGAATCACACATGAAGGAGCGTTTAAACAACAACCTACGGAAGACTGGATAACAAAGCATCCGATGGAGGCAACGTCTGCGCTCATCTTGAAGGCCCACATATGTGACTATGAATTGTCAGATCAGAAGCTAAAAGGCATGGTCTCTAAGTTAAATGTGACTATGATGTCTTCGATTAAGAAAGGACCTGTGTAACGACTGCTTTGGAAACTTAATGATACCATGGAGAATCCTGAAGCTGTGAGACAATGTGTGTCATGTTATGCTTAGAAAGGAGACAAAGCTTTTGCGTCTTTGTGAGGTACAATCAGGGAAAATTCAACAAGTACAGCATTCTACGAGCCATAAGAACCATGCACAGCCAGGGATCGGCATCAGTGAAAGTACTCTTGTGGAATGAGTTAATATTCAAGAGCCTTAAGGTCGCTGGATACAGAAGATGTTTAGACAAGAAGCTCATTTGTGGTTGTTTACCAATTCTTTGATTGTTTGAAACGCTTGCTTTCAAAAGACATCATAAATTCTTGACTGGATCAGGTAGTGCCATCTATTGACTGATATTTATATCCTTTTGGCTTTTCTTTAACTTGAATAACAAATGCACGTTCTAAATCATGACGAAATGTGTTAAATTCTGATGTAAGTTACTTAAGAAACCCCACAGTTATGCATCGGGTCTCATGAGTGGTTCCAAAAATTGTTCGTCTATCCTTATTGTTAAAACCTTATTGCTAATATGTATTAAATAACACTTTACAACAATGTTTATCACCCTCCAAACAATTTAAAAAAAGAAATCAAAAATAATTTTTCTTAAATAAAAAACTAAAATAAAAAAAAAATAAAAACTTTAAAGAAAATGAAACAAAATTGCGAACCTGTCCCCTTCGGTGAATCCTTCGCCACCATCATCGGATGCTGATGAACCCCGTGACAGTGGGCCCCGAATCTCACCGGGCAGAACCTCTTCACTTCTGTGTACCGTAAATGAGTTCTTACCCTTCTTTCCAAAGCCCATACGTCTTTTACGACCTTTGTTTTGTGTTTATTTTTTAATTAATTTTATTATTTTTTATATTTATTTTATTTTTAAATGCATTTTGATAAATGAAATACACACACCAAAATGAAAAGTAAATGAAAGTTGAAAAGAAAATGAAAAAAAAAAATAACGGAAAGGTTATTCACTTAAGGGCTTCAAAACCAAACCAAACAACCGCCCTTTTTATGAGAAAAACAAATGAAATTTGAAATGAAAATGAAAATATCAACTTCAACTGTCAACTGGCCAAAGGAACGGTAAAATGGAACATGTCAACTCACCCGTCGCTGACAGCTGTGACGTTGAGTTACTTTTCTTTCCCATGCCGGAGCCGAAGCGTTCCTCGCCACGACCGCTACTTCGGCCGCCGGCGTCACTTTTCGGCGATCGTTGCTGCTCAGCAGCGGCCTTACGTCGCTGCGAGTCATTTTGTTGTAGACCGACTGCCGTATCTGAAAGACTGCCATCTGAAAGGAAAGAACAGAAATAAGAATGCATGAGTTAGGATCCTTGACATTGATAATGTTACGATCAGCGATCATACCGATCTTGTCCTCAGGTGTACCGTCCGCATTCGACATACTCCGGCTGAAGGAATTGTTTAAATCATCACCACGATCGCTGCCCGATTCGATGCGATCGATTCGGTCCTCCTGCAGATGGCGCTCTTTACTACGACTACTACTACTACTTTCGCCTGGTCCACCACCGTCTGCATGTCCACCTCTGCGAGATCCCTCGCCTCTACTGCTGCCGCCACCACCTCCTCCTCCTCCTCCTCCTCGACCATTAGCACTATCATTCGATGGAACTTTGGCCACACGATCTCGTTCACGTACATCGTACTCACTGGCAGTGGCATCAGCAGATGGATCAGGAAGATCACCATCCACAGACGATGGATCATAAGTGGTTGTGGTGGTAGGTGGTGGTGGTGTTGTGGTTGGTGAACAGGTCGTTTGTGGATTTGTATGTTTCAATGAGGCACGTTTAGGTGAGGTGGATAGTAGAGCGACACCATGATGGGAGGAGTTGGTTTTTGTTGCAAAAGAGGAAGAAGAAGCATTGTTAGCATTACTACCACTACAATTAGAATCACGATTATAACTAGAACTACTTCTACTGTTATGGCTACGATCACCGCCACCGCCGCCGCGATAACTAGGACTTTCACTACCCTCCCTGTCGTATCTACTATTGCGAGCATAGCTATTGCTCGGCTTGTCGCAGTAATCGTCGTCGTAGTACTCAAAGTACTCTGGCTCATCGTTGATGCTGACGAGATTACTGCGATCACTACTGGCGCCGATCTGCGGCGGTGGCGGACTACTACGATTACGATGTGGATCGGAGGCGGGTCTACTACTTCTACGTGAAGCCGAGAGCCTTTTACTCGAAGACCGATTAAACTCCGAGTCACGATTGGAGTGTCTCGATGATGGCGGTTCCGACATTCCACCATCTGGTCGAGATCGCTCATGGTCGTCGATGTCTTGTGTCTCAGCTTCGGAGACTGGCGCTGACGAATGCGTTCTCGCACTTCGGTGATCGCCCTCCGCGTCGATCCCAGTGTTTTCCTGTGCGTTTTTCATTTCGGCATCTTCTGCGTACTCCACCGGCGAAAAGTTATGCGCGTTGGGCGCATTCGGAGGATCGGGTAGAGTACGACGTCTCTTAAGGTATGACGGCGTCGGTCCGTCTAGCTTCTGCTGACTAGTTCGTGTCAAATTTAAGGACATGTGATTGCGGTTGTTGCGATCGTTTGCCCGTTTACGAACGTAATTCGATGGAGCGACACCTTTGCGCGTCCACCCCACATCGGAGTCGTATACGATTGTGACGATCTTGTCGTCGGTGACGAGGAAGTGCGAGTGACTCAGCGGATTATTGGCGTCGACCGCTGCTCCCATATATGACTGTCGGATGTTAGTCTCAGAGTTAAACTTTTGCGGTAGTTCCCTGAGTGGACGACTTGGCGGTGGATATGCCTCATCCTCATACCGCACGTAGCGGCGTGACCAGTTCTTTGCACGCAGATCATCATAGTCCAGGGATCGCGAGTGTGACTCGCTAAATAATTTCCGTCGATCGAGCGGTCGAGGCTTTTTAAGGATCGATGGTGGTTGTGCTTTTGCCGACACTGGGATGCTGGCCATAAGGGCCTCGTCACTCAGCTGGCGTCTCAATCGCATAAGCGATTGCTTAGGAATCTGTACCTCGTCCAGCGGAGGCGGCTGCTGATTGTGATGGAATGTCGCTGGTTGCGTAAGACCACCACCGAAGTGCTGATCAGCGCATTCGCCGCACATGGCCGGATCTAGAGTTGGCAGTGATGGCTCTGACGATGGATGGAACATGGATAGGGATGGACGACGCACATGATTCATGAATGGAACACCCAAATGATCATCGGCATATGGCAAATGCTGGCAATACATGGCGTCTACAATACCACCACCAACGTTATCAGGGTGGTTGCCACCATTTGCTGCCGCTACAACACAACGAGGGTCGAACATGGGTTGAGGCAGTCCGCCGACAGCTTGACACTGGTCACATTGCATCAAACCATTGTTGGCGGAGGCGTTGGGTGAACTTGCATAGTTGGCGAATGGAAAAAATGCCGCGGACGGTGACAGATGGTTGGCGTTACGAAAAAAATTCACCACGGGTGTGGTGAATCTTTTGAAGTTCTCGAATGAGGGGAATGTTATGGGTGGAATCTGAGGATAGCCTAAGGCACTACTACTGCGAAAGACCCGCTGAGGGATCTGACGGAAGTCTGTGTTCGAAATGAATTCTGGAAAATGCATAGAACACTGAGGAATCTGGAGGAAATAGTTGGGAATGTGATGGTATGACATGTGAGCGCCGTCGACGCCGCAGCTGCCGTCGAGACCGTTCATGTTGAACTGAGCTCCATTCGACGGATTCGTGTTGATGGCATTGGGTGGTAGCAGACTTGTTGATGCAGCTAATGCAGCAGAGACATTTGTTGAATCAAGCGATTGTTGGTGTTGTAGTGGTGGTGGTGGTGGTGGTGGTGGAGGTTGTAGTTGTTGTTGCTGTTGTGGTTGTGGTGGTAGTGGTAATGGTTGGGGTATAGGTGAAGTTGGTGTCAGAAATTCAGAATCATCAACTGCGATAGTGTGCGCACGAAAATGTTCAAAGTTACCAAGCGGGGAACGCCAATTTCGCGGTAGACTTCTGCTTCGAGGTTTAAGGATGCGTTTTAGTTTTTTTTTTTTCAATTCAAGGATAAGGGGTGCCATATTTATAACAGTTACATAGTTTTTGTTTTCGGATTCAATTGTATAAAAATAAAAAAATAATTATTTCAAGAAAAATATTGGGAAACAACAAAAATGGTGCTCCATTCACAGACTACTTACCTCAATCCACGCGAACCTCTGGGTCGTTCCGATTGAGTTGAAAAAGCACTTGAGGTTACGCTAACTACAGACTCCATATCGGAATCACCGAATTCTCCCATGAAATCCTTATCAGGCGACAGTGAATGCCGTGGACGTATTCTTGATTCCATCGAGTGTAGGTCACTGTCCGAGAGTCCGGTATAGTGACGTTCCCAACCGCCCATGCCGGTACTGCGATAAGTGGCCTGATGGTGCGGTTGGCGTGATCGATGGCGACCAAAACGGCCACCGGGCAAACGTTCGTCAAACTCTTGACCTAGTCGATCACGCAACATGGCGTTGCGCGATGTTTGTGGTACCTATTCAATGGGAAGCATGTATTGGAGGAGTACGTCTTTCAAGGACTTCAGCTTACCTGTGGCAGTTGTCTCTTTTTGGGCGATCCTGTTGGTGTGGCAGTTGCTGAACGCGATTGAAAACGTTGTTGTGACGATGATGACGTAGTATTATACGATGACGAATGAATTGGAAGAACTGGATAATCTATGTAACGATCGTCTGGCGGCGATAATGATCCACGACGCGGACTACTGCTACGATAATAACTATTGTGATAGTTATCACTTGGTGCCGCCGAATGACTACGTTGGCCCAAACTCATACCACCACCGCCATTTCGACGTGAATATGCTACGGTCGATGCCGCTGGAGGCTGCTGTTGCTAAATTTAAAAAAAATTAAAATTAAATAAAAAATCTTTACTAAAGTTAAATTCTTATTTAAAATATATTTTAAACATTTTTAATCTTGGAACTGTGATATTTATTTTTCTATTTTTTTTTTCTTAATAAGAAAATAAAGCTTTAAGTGGTTTTTGGAAAATAGTTTTTAAGTTTGTTTCTAACAATACAAATGATTAAAAAAAAAAATTAAAAATACGTTGTGAGCAATCAATTCATCAGGCAATATTTAAATTAAAAAAATTCAAAAAAATAAATCTTATAAATACAATAATAATACACTGGAATTATTAAAGATGCTTGAAATGCTGAAGATACATTGCTGAATAGAGAGAATTAATATATATAATAAATTAATACATTCTGAGTTATGCAGTGCAGTTTTAGTAGGTGGTCTCTTGCAACATCATCGACTCTCGTATTGAGGAAGAAAAGAGTGGCAGCATTGAAAGCTACTTAGTGGTCTATTCTTGGAATGATCATCTATTTGTGATGATATTTGGGAACTGAACTGGAATATATTTTTCTATTTACGAGGGAAATGTTGAAGTTTGTTGGCAAATGTTCATTGGCTTCAGAGTTTTTGCATTGACACTCACCTTGGTTGGTCACAGCGATACAGGTTTTATACTTCTCATTAAAAATTGATTCTACTTACATATATCTTCGTCCTAACTCTTCTTTTGAGGTTCCTAACTTATTGACTATATGACTGAGGCTTTGGGTACTACTTAATTAAATCAATTATACAATTTGGTGCAACAAATTTGCATAAGAAGCTTGAATAACTAGCAGATAACTAGTGGACCTAACGTGTAAATGTTTCTCTAAGATGCGTCGAGGATCTAAAAGGATTTGGATTAAGGTCCTTGGGATTCCAAATCAGAGTTTATTTTACTTCAAATGAGTTCTAACGTGGTCTAGGCTCTCAATTGGGGTCACAATGATAGATATTGTAGACAAAAAAAATCATGGCATCGTTATGGAAGGGGATAAGCTGTAAACAAGGGTAAAGCCCAAGGACTTCTGGTTAACGAGAATGGCAACATAGGCAATGGACACAATGGATACGTTTAGATCCGAGTGAGGCTGCACTTAAGTGCAGCAATCCCTACAACCTAGGCAAATCAGACAAAACGTCACAGTTGACAACTATACTTGCGTGGTGCTTGGCTCTACTATCACTTCTGACAGCAATATCATCATCAAAAATCAAACGCAGAATTTCTCTTGACAATCGCTGTTTCTTAAGCCTGGGAAGGCAATTGAGTAGTAAGGCCCTAACCTGTGTTATTATAGAAACTGTGTATAAGACTCTAACCATCACTGTCCTACTCTATGGCTCTGAAGTATGGGTTCTGTCGAAAGCGTTTGAAAATATTTTTGGTCGTTTGAAGCTAAAAATTCTTTGTCAGATATTAAGTCCTCTTTGCATTTATGGGCTCTAGAGAATGAGGCTCAATGACGAACTATATGAGTTTTACGACATCGATCTAGTCAAATAAATGCATATTGAACGTTTTAAGTAGTTTGAGCGGAGAGAACGGACACGCTTCTACCGTCAGAATCTTTGGTTCCAACTTGAAAGGACAACGCAGTAGAAGAAGAAGTAGAAGGTGACTCCAACCAACTACCACTGCCAAACTGAAGGCAATCATCTTAAAACTAACACGAGGGGCTTGTTTGTTAAAGCTGGGTGGGTGGGCTGCAACGATTATGTGTCAAAAATTTGCAAAATTTTACGCGGATGGATATTTCAACGCAGTGTTTAACGACTTCTTGTATTGATTCATGACTGTTGGCATTACCTGGATTTATCATTGTGTCGAACCAGAAGTTAAAGCAGTAAAAAGCTAGTGGTTTGTAGGCTAAAGAGGTGATGATCACTGTTTTTTGGGGAGTCTCAATGAATTATTGCTCACTCATTCGGAGAAAGGAACAAAAAGAGAAGCTTTGAAGAAAGGACTAACACCAATGACCAAGGCTGAGACTTGAAAAATGGTCTTTTGACAAAACGACGCATTGTCTCATAAATCAATCACTGCAATGGTAACATTGTACGTATTATACTTCGAATACTCGACCATGGCCCAGTGGTAAGTTCGATGGATTATTAAGCAAGCTGATGTAGGTTCGAATCTCAGCAAAAAAATACGTTTTTTTCGCGGCACCACCTCCCGACAGGCTAAGAAAAATCTCCTAGATTATAATTTATTTTAAAAAAATGTTTCAATTCGGCATGGCAGATCCTTTCCATTGTGCAAAAAATACAAGAAGCGTTAGCCGTCTAAGGACAATCACACCAAATACTTATTTATTAATTTTTAGAGTTCGAATTGATTCCTCATCCAGCAAATATTCCTTGACAGATGTATTAAATCAAACTTTTAACCATAAGAGATTTCAAAGGTTCTGCACGTTTATGGTCCAAATCAACCAATTGCAGCTAAAATTCGTCGAATTTTTATGACGACGTTTTCAACAGCTGCTGATTAACTAGCACCGTCACTGCTGCCCTTCGTAAAAGTGAGCTTTTCACAGTCCCTAACTTGGTGAATTTTGGGAAAAGCCTTGAACCTCCATCCTAATTAAATTCAACTAATGACTTAGACTATCTGATAAATACAGATGTTAGAAACCTACTTCGCTTCATAAGAAGCTCCAATTGGTTCAACGAGGAGGTGAGGTGATCTCTCCAGATGCGTGTTGTATCACAATAGAGATGTCATTAGTTTAAGTGTGCTGGCAACAGCTGGCAGCCCCTTCAACTTAACCTGAATTTAGTTAATCCTAGAGCTTGTGCAAACTAACCATTGAACAGTACCGATTCCGACGTTTCCTGTTCAGCAACGGATGATCTTGTCAAAAGATCGAGTGCCTATTTTATTCGGAAAAAAAAAATTGTGGTCACCTCTTTTTGGGGACTAAAGAGGCTAACAATCAGCAGAAAATTGGTTTGTGTTCTCAGTAGATAAAAGAATGTGCACAGGATTTGTTGGTTGGAGTGAATTTTGAATGGATAATGACTACTCATTGGGGCCTTATCACAGTTAAACTTGTCCTATAACAAAATCCTTACATTTCCTTCAGCATTTTATTAATATTTTTTTTCTTACTATTTTTCTTCATATATTTTTTGTTACATTTGTTTTTTTGTTTTTGTTTTAATTAAAATTTTGTATTCAAAATTTCAAACCTGATTATGGTAACTCTGTCCAATGCCAGACACTGTTCGATAGTCACGTGCTACCATACCGGCCACTCTTTTTCGACCTTGTGGTGACATATCACGTCGAGAACGACGTTCGTGTAACTCAATCTGAAAATTTAAATTTCAAAATGGGAAACAACGGATATTGATGAGAGGTTACAGGGGTTTTCAGGTAGAACAAGTAGGCGGTGTATTTTTTTTTTTTAAAGTGGGCATGAAGGATATATATAGTTTTTTTTTTAATAAATAGAATTGAATTAAAAAGGAGATGAAAGAAGAAAGAAAAAAAAGGGGGAAAAAAACAAACCAAGAAAAATAGTTTTGTTTAATTAAAAAAATTAATCACAATGCTATTGGCGGGTTTTTTTTTTCTTTTTAAATGCATAAGTTATGTCAAGGAGTATTGTCAATGTGTCCTTTTGTGGGGTAAGTGTAGGTCTTTTTATCTGTATTACTACTTTCAAAATACACAGTAAGCAAAGGACAATACAAAAAGCAATAGAATAATACTACAAACTTCTAAAAAAATAAAAATAAATAAAGCTAGGTAAATGCAGAGGCTGTTTATTATTCTAAACTAAATTCTTGCACACATTGATGTGCTGTTTCATAAGAAACAATAATAAAATATTTTATATTAAATCCTTGTTACAGAAGAGTTTATATTTTATATAAATATATATATATTTTTTTGTTTTCTTTCGTGTATGTGTTCTTTTTCGTTTCATTTACATTTCTCTTTGTACAAAATATAGTTTTTTATTATTATTTTTTTTTTTTTATAAACTTTGTATTTCATTAACAATATCTTTGGGATTTTTAAGTGAATAAAAAATAAATAAATATAATATAAGTATATATTTCTAAGTTTACAGTCCGTGATATAAAATCTGCAATAGAGTAATAGTTATTAAGTACTGGTTTTCGATGGGATTTATGTTTTGGAACTAAAGTTGGTCCGAATTTGTAAATAATTATTTATTTTTTTGCTCATTTATTGTGGTAAAGGGAATATATTGCTGCTGGTTGGGAAAAACTAGGAGCATGGGATATATTTCTTGCTTTTGTGCAAACACTATAGTTATTAACGATATTTTTTTGCAAAAATTTGAGAGAATATGGTTCGGTCCTTACAAGGCGCAGAGTGAAAATTTCAGAAATCAGTGTTTTTTCTATCAAATGAGGACTTCTTCTTCCCCGGAAACGAAGAACTACTACTTATAACTTTAGTGCTTAGTTGGCAATATGTTCAATTTAAAACTTAAATTGAAACTAAATGTACGTAGCATATCGACAAAAAAGTGTATTTCTACAGTTAATCCATTAGCAATCTCATCTTAACTTATAACATCAACTTTAAACTGAATTTCAAGAAATATTCTGTTGTAAGCTTTACATCTAGGGTGGAATTGCTGCTCTGAGTCGTCAATCGTCACCAATAGTTCACTTAAAAGCTTCGCAGTTAGAGTGAGAACCTATTACTTGCGATTTAAAAATGAGACAGACAATATAAACATCATTGCCCATTCCCAAAGAGACTTTAAGGCAATTGATGAGCAAGGGGAAGACTATGTACATGCTGTCGCCAAAAACCGTTCCATCGAACGACGACTAGGTCAGATTGTAACAAGAGACAGCAGTAATTTTAATACGTCAGAGCAAATATAAACTCCTTGCTGAAGATTCGACGAGGGGTAACCTTAGACAATCGTTGTTACTTCGGTTCGTCCAAACAGCTAGGGTCCAAACTACTAATTCGAAGGACTAAACTCATGCTCTACAAAACTCTGACGGCATCAGTCTCTTGGGATCATTGGGAAGCAAAATTCTGCGTCGAAGATTTGGTCCTGTCTGCGAGGAGAGCGAATGGAAAAGACCACAATCACAAACTATACGACCTGTATAGACATGTGGATGAAGTCTGGAAAGTAAAAATTCGTCGACTGCGCTGGCTGAGGCATATCGAGCGAACAGACCACAATGCTCCAGTTAAGGGTGTCTTCTGATGCCAGCCACCTGGCTCATGAAGAAAATGGAGTCTAAACCTCCGGTTTAAAGATCGAGCATTCGTGGAAGCTAAAAACGTTAGTCTAGTAAACTTGAAGCAGCGTGTCCGGGACCATCGAGAATGGAAAGCGACTTGAGTTTAGGCTCTGACACTCTAAGGATCGCTGGCCTGATTTGTAAGTAAATACTTCCGATCTACCCTCGAATGTACCCATAATTTTTCTGTCATTTTTTGACAGACGTCATTAGTACCACCACTTTCTGTGATGGATCAACGGCATTTCAATCCAATAAGATGCAATTTAGACAAGGATTAGGCCGAACTACTTCAAACATTTGAAAACTGATTCGGATATAAGCAAAATGGCCACAAGGCATGCCACAAGTGTACTCCAAAAAGTTGGACATGGTTAGTTAGTTCGTAGTGATCACCTGAGAAGAGCAAGATAATACAACTGTGACGGCTTTAGGTTGGGAACTCCAATCAACTCCTGTAACCATTTAAATTTTCAAACGTAGTTCTTTAGATCGGTCGTGCTGAGATTATTTAAACTTTACAAGGAGTATTCGCCTAAGGCAGTTTTCCTGACGTTTTCAAAGACGGGATACATGTAGAGAAAGTATACGATATATTCTTTCTCTTTCTCGTCCCTGGAATTCCCAAACATTGAGCATGGCTGCTTAGAATCCAGTGCAATTATGACGTTAATTCGTTTGGAGAGCGAGTGTTCATCAACGAACCTAGTGTATGCAATGGTATAACGATCTTCTAAGCCTACTACGGCTATCATCTATCCCTAAGCCTTTAAAAGCCACATAATTCAATCGGAAATTGTATGTTTAACAAAAATTACAACATCTAGAGGAGTCATCAAAAACATTGACATTGAATATAAAACAAATGCAGAAGATGAGACATATAACATTTTGACAGAAAGGATTATGCAGTGATTATAAGAATTAAAAAAAAAACACACACACACATCGAGATAAGAAATATATAAGTTACACTTAGTGAGTGAGTGACTGTAGCAGAGGGAAAAAGAGAGAGAGAGAGAGAAATAGAGACGGCTTGGAGAGAACACCAATAATTTGTTTTTTTAATTTTTATTTTATTTTTAATATTACACACTTTGACGTTATATAAGAAACAAAAAATAGGTGTAATTCAATTTGTTAAGTGAAAAACATATGCAGACACATAAAAAATAAATAAAAAAAATTAAAATAAATTTAATAAACATAAAAATAAATAAATTGTATACACAAGACGAAAATGGATTTTTTTCGTTACATTTTAATTTGACACTACAACATCAATTTGCTTTGGTTTTTCCATAGAAAAAAGGACATACGTTCATAAGGATAAAGTATTTATATGTGACACAACAAAAAAAAAACAAGAAGAGAAGTAGAAGAAAGGACATTATCATTTTTATCCACCATTTTTCCACTCAAACAGAAAAATCAAATTTAATAATAATTTTTTTTGCTGTGCTATACAAAATGTCCTTTGAGGACATTATATTTGTTGTTTTTATCATTTCTCTTGTACACTATTAACTGATAATTGTCTGTGAGTTGTTGTTCTTGTTGGTTTGGTTTAGTTGGTTTAATTTTCTTTTTGATGGTGTTAGTTATTATATATAGTTTTTTTTTTTATTTTTTTTTGTTTTACCTCAGGAGGTGGACTCGATGAGCTGCCTAAGGACGATAGACTGGCGCCATCACGGCCAGTTGCTATTCCATCGATGTCACACTCAGATGTTGTATCTGAGTCACTTAGACGGGACGTGGTACTGGGCGGTGATAAATGGTCAGTCGGTGTCAGGATCATGTCCATTTGTTCATTTGTTGGGTCATCTCTACGTAACTATAAAATTTGGATTGGATTTGGTTTTTTTTTTTTTTGTGTTTGTTTTTGTTTTTTGTTGTAGGGATAATTATTTTTTTTTGAAAATACATATAAAAGTATACTATATACAAAATGTGCATTTTGTATGTTAATTAAATTTTGATTTATGTGCTAGAGGTAGAGAGTTAAGTTTAAAAAAAAATAAAAATCAATAATTTTTCAAGTCACCAGCACCTCCTCCATTCCTCTCCCCGAGAAAATAAAAATCATTAGCATGGAGGGCAATTGATCAAAATGATATAAAAATATATTTGTTTGTATGTATGCGATGAGATGGTGAGCCTAATTCTGTCTCGAATGTCGGTAAAAAGTTTCATTTTAATGGACCCAGAAATAGATGTCCTTGTTCTGTTTTTGGCAGGTCATTTGAATGGGAAAACATCAATAGCACTTCCTCTATCAGTCGAGTTAAGGCAACTTAGGATCAAGGACATAGGGCAGAACAAACTGTCTCAAAAACTGATATAGTAGACGTCGCAAATAAGGATTTCGGATGGAAGAATCGTGGTGGTGAACGAAAATAGCTTTGAAATTACAAAAAAACGTTTAAAAAAAAAACCGAACAGAAAGGTTGCAATGCATCCGAATTTGTCTGCATTCGATACTCTATTTCATGACTTATTTGATCTAGGAAGAAGAAGAAGTGTGGATTTTTAGTTAAGTTGGAAGGATTGAGTAGCTGATCGTATCGAAAAAGTTATCTACACGTGCAAATGGATGTTCCAAAACATTTCAGGGGTCAATGTTATAACCTGACTACGAATACCTACCTATACGACGACGGTTGCAAAGCGTAACTTCATCTTGTAATCTCGATGGTTGGTAGAGGACTCAACAGAACAATTTTGTCTATTAGGCTTGATCAAGATTCATAGGGGATGATGGTATAAAAGGACCATCACCATCGATACCGACAGAAGGACTGTAGACAATACTATGTCGTGCTTCTTCGATCCCCAAGTGTAGCACAGGACGCTGTTTGAACTGTGACCGCACTTTGGTTGAAGAAGTAGAGCTATGGTCACCAGTGAGTTCCAGCTAGTATAGTCGTTCATAGAATGAAGAATTTATTGGATCAGCATAAGTAGGTAGATTTAGATGAAAATAAGTCAGAAATTCACGAACCTAAACCCTTTTGGTGATTCTTTCCAAATGTGCCCCGGGTCGCTGAAGAATTGTGTGTCTAGGGTTATTTTTTGGCTTGGAAATTCGCGTCTATATCGTCATAATTTTCGCAGAGGTGGGTTGTATTTAGCCGCATTATTTTTAGATAAACCGCCAATAAGTTGTGGACTGTGAAGACGCTTATCACTGGTGCTAAGAACAATATGTTTTTTTTTTATAAGGTACATGATGGGAATGCGCTTTATCCCTCACCTTGTTGATGAAGCTTGCAGCAGTCCAAGAACTGTTCTTAGTACTTCTATCGGGGTCAGAGCTGAGAGATCGATCATTATTTTCGACCCTCTTCATGCCAGTTTATCAATCTTTTCAGTACCCTTTCGAAGACTCAAAAGTACTTGATTCAGTAACAAACTGAATGGATGTGATGCCGAGAATCATCAGTTTAGCTATTTGAATCGGAAAGCTTTACGGAAAAGGAAATAGAATTCGTCAATTAATGGAATCATAACTCATAGTTCGGAATATTAAACAAAATAAGATCCTTAGCTTCCCATTACTAAAAGATGATGAAGATTGGTAGGTTCTCAGTCGACTGAGATCAAACTTGTTCTGTTCGATGGAACCACTCTCGATTCCTAGGACTTTTAGAAAGGAAATTCTTCAACCGGACATGGACCAGAAAACATGTGTTACTAACCTAACTCCCCAGCGAATAGGAACAGATATGTGAAGGTTACATAAACCCAGTCAACTTCTTTTCGCCTGACCCTTATAATGTCAATAAGAGCAAGACGGCACCGAATACTTCCTACGGTTGAGGAAGAATGTGGGCATAACCTTTATGCACTTCTGATGATGTGAAACGTGATGTAATCAGTTAAAGCTGCAGCATTGATAGACAACGTTCGACGGAATACTGATGCTCTATAATGATTAGCGATTGTCCACTCCAACGTGCAGATGATCATGAACATGACGAGAAGAATCAGAAGGATGCTTCGAAAACTTAACTTGGCTCTGTCTTCGTAAAGAGCGTCAACGTTTGAGTTCACTACACAGAGAATGATTAGGGACGTATAATTTTCAGTAAAGTGGGACTGAATATTGGCCTTTCTCTCCCGACAGAAAAAAAAATGCACTCCAAGTTATCAGCCATGACTTCAAACTTCCAGTCACTTTGAACTTTCAACCATCAACAATGAATAGTTCAGCTTTGCTAGGAAGCAATTATTGAGAAGCTACCTTTGCCGAATCTTCACAACCAGGAGCAGTTGTTTCCAGTGTCCAATGTCAGAATTCATTTCCTGTGAATATCGTTTAAAATAAAGCTCTCTGTCGCAGGATGCTTATACATACTCAAATTCTAACTCTAGAGGGTCCAAAGCCTTGGCAGACATTCCGAACATGAAATTAGGCTCATAGATGTCTTCTATTTTATAGTATGTGACTATAGAGCAAATAATTAAATAAAAAAATAAATTGTATATACAAATGTAGTAGGGGGAGGAAATAAAGCCGAATGACCTTTCTAATGAAATATCTCGAGTTATGATTGGATTCATTCAAAAAATTAAACGAAAAGATAGGAGTTTTCAACTCATAAGACAGATAAATTCTTTTATATACTCTCCTTGCACTGTAGTTAGTTGTAGTAATCAACTTTGTGTTGTTTCATAGTATTTAACGAATAAGGATTATAGTATAGAGAACATATTAATTTCCCAAGAAAATGAAAAAAAAATATAAGAGAACTGAGTTTTTAAAATAGTTTTTCTGTTTTTTTTTTTTTTTTTTAAAATAACTTTTTGTTGTGTTAACGTTAAGGGATAAAGCGAGCATGTATTTGTTATTCTTTTTTTGAAACATACGATGTGAATTGGATCCTGATGCGGTTGCAATGGATACCATTCTGCCTCATCATCGAGTATGTGATGGGTCAAGTCAATAATAACTTCGCCGAGAAACTCGTTGGCACCATAACGGAGGTAGTCCCAGAGTGTCACCTATGGATGAAAAAGAAAATTTCATAAAGTGCGTGATGTTGTTATTTTTTAAAATAATTTAAAAATATTTTTAGGAAAGAATTACAGTCATATCGAGGTGTTCTACACGTATGAATACCATAGACGATTTAGAAATGGGTTGTAGAGATGGTGCTACATCAACATCATCAAGTTAAAGAGCTGATCAACCATTGAAAAACGTTCCAGAAGTTGATAAAGGAGGAGTCTAGACATATTCTGGCAATATTTTGGCCACGTTTCTAAATCCGTGGGAAGACATTGGAATCCTTAATTGCGAAGCTTAAGTAAAAGTTTTCCTATTTATACATTCCAACCGCATCAAATCTTTCATATTGTCAAATGCTCTTGCAGCGGGCTAACATGTCAAAAAACCTTGAATTTCTATATGGTAAAGGTCTTAATTCTAATGAGTCTTCGTGACCTAAAATGTATATTTCGATGCAATTTTTCATATTTGGATTTGGAGGACCCACCAGAAAAAATACCCTTCAAACTGCGCCAACTATAGAGGCATATTGTATGAGTGCCTAAGGCCTTTTGTCAACAAGCTAAATGGTTCATATCAGTATGGCCAGGAAAGACCACCACCGACCAAGGACTTAAACTACGGCAGATCTTACAGAAAATTAAGGGATTTCGAATCTGGACTCACCCACCAACTGTTTTCCAATTCAATGGCCGCATTTGAAAGCATTTATGGAGACCAACTATAGAGGTGAGCAATACAGCAAATAGCAGTAGAACACTAGAGCAAAGAATGCGAGCTGCTTCATTAAGGTCGACAAAGACCGCACCGAGATCTTAGATATAAAGAAACGATTTAGACAAGACAACGCTTTGTCATGCGATTTCCTTAACATCATTCTTAAAATAACACCAGAGGCACAATCTTCCAGAAGGTACTAGCGAACGCTGATGATGATACTTAATCGGTTGTTCTAAGAGAGATCCTTCACAATGGATCTAAATTGACCTAAGTGTGACGGGGAAAGGACTTCCTTCCCCGTTATTCCTCCTACCTAACCTCAGAGAAAGATCTTTCGGGCGATTTACGGTGTCATTTTCATAGGTGTTGAGTGAAGGGGACAAAACCGACAACGACCTAGTCACAGCGTTTCATTCTGAAGTGCGATCGAATCCACTTCGGAGGAATGGCGCAATTGAGAAAGATTTGAGTCGCAAGTTGCATGCGCAAGTGCACCAGATATGGCTCATCCTTTGATGGTGCACTTGCGGAGTTAGTCTGCTCTCCGATTAGACTCATCAGGGGAGGAGTTCTCCAGCAATTTCTTTCGATTGCCTAATCTAGATGTAAAAATCCAGAAAACTGTGCCCTACCATGCAGATTTGGCCCACATTCAATAAGAAGGACGCACGACCTAATCAACAGAGCCCACATCAAGACAGCAAGAATTGTAGCATTTAGCACAGGTCATTGGCCAATTGGCTCTCATGCTGCCAAGTAAGGTATTCTCTTCAACACTCACTGCAACAATACACATTTCCCTGTGACTGCCCTGCACCAGCTAGAACTAGGTCTCTCACACTTTTTAGTCGTTAAAATTGGTTAAAATAAAGCAGGAGTCACTCAAGTCTCTAAACCATTAACAGACTGCTTTTCCCTTTAGTTACTTTACTTACCTCTAGTAATCGTCCGGTTAAATCACATCGCCTAAGTCCAGTATATACAAACGTTTGGCCCCACCGTGGCTCACATGTGCTAGCTAAGGTTTTCGTTCGCCGCTTTGCTTTGGCACCCCGTTCAGGTAAAAGGAACACCTGAAATTGTTGATAAACAAAAAAAAAAAATTAGTCCTTCATTCTAAAACTTGAAACTTTGTATATCAACTCACTTTAGCATAAGGATTTCTGGCAGCGCCATTGGGTCTAAGCGTCAGTCCACTGGCACACACCAACGTCACAATTAACTGCAACGTATTCTGGTCATAGCCCAATTTCAGCTGTAGTCGCCCATCGATTGTCGGATCATGGTGACAGTGACCCGTCGCCGTAGGACCCAACCGCTGATTATATCGCAAACTAACCGGTGGATTCGGCACGACCCCTGTTTCTTGTCCTCTCTGCGGGTGCGGTGGGGTGACGTTTGTCTGTTGATGTCGACCTGCTGCATGCAGGTCAGGCGATCCTGGTGATGTTATCAATACACTAGGCTTATCACGATGAATTTCGATTGTGTCAACAGCTGTTAAAAAGGATATACGCATTAATTCAATTCATACAAATGAACTTTTGTTTTTGCTAAAAATATACACGCATACACATACACATGTACATATTTTAGTATAAAAAATGTAAACGACTCAAGAAGGAATAAAGGAAAACAAACAATTAAAAATTAAAATAAATCGAAAATCAAATGTGAGAGACAGAAAAAAAAAGAAAAAAGAAAAAAGAAAAATTCAACGGAAAACCAAACAGAAGAGGATGAAATAATTGATCCACTACTACCCGACATAAAGGACTTAATTAAATTTTCCTTGTTACTGTGCCTCGAACCGACACTACCCAACCACCCATCGAAAGGACATACGATGAATTTGATTGTAATACTATAAAAATATCTATACATGAGCTTGTATTTATATGTATATATGTGTGTGTGTGTGTATAGAAAGTAAAAAAAAAAAATCTATAAATCTCTGTATCTATGAGAACATGATGTATCTATGTCAGGAGTGTTGTTTATGTCTTGTATACAAAAAACCACAAATTGCTTTATGTTCTGTTGTTGCTCCTTTTTTCATTGCTCCTAATTGACAACACGAGAGTTAACCTCCACCCACAATTCCCCCCGGAGAAACACCCCTATTCTACCCCGACGAGGTTTTATTAAATTTTCTGATAATTTATTTATTTTACTTTTTATTTATGTATTTTTATTATTTTTTTTCTTATTGCACTTTCTCATTTTTTTAACTGAAGATATTTTTGTTTTGTTTTGTTTTGAGAGGGGGGGGAGGAAGACATTATAGATACCTTTTCGACCATATCTGGCTGGTGGTGAGTGAGATTGTCGCCAGGATGCTTGTGCTGCTTTACGGCTACTGTTTGATGCTATCGATCGTGATACAATTAATTCCACTTGTGGATCATGACGACTTTCAGCAATGATGTCATAAACTTCCTCAGCAGTCTTATTGTGAAGACTTTGTCCATTCCATTCGATGATTTCATCGCCTGTATTTTTTTTTTTTTGTTAATTGTGTTTAAATTTTCAAACGGATTTTGATTTTGCTTTTTATTTTTTGTTTTGTGATTTTGTAAAAAATGTGAAAAATTAAAGTTGATTCTTTTTTTTTTTGTTTTTTGTTTTATTGCTGCTGTATGTGAATTTGTTTTTAATTTAAAAATAATAATATAAATGTTAGATCTATAAACGATTTTAAAATATATGTTTGTGTCGCTATGTTTAAGGATAATTCTGAATATAAAGGCAAACACGAGATGGATCTATTAAAACGATTAAGAGTAGATAAAATTTAATAAAAAAACATATTTTTGGGCATAGCGCCATCTATTGTAAGTAAAGTATACTAGAGTGAAGCCACCAAAAACGTCTGTAAATTATAAGTCTTCGTTCTTTTTCATTTGTTTTACTGCTTGAAACAAGCTGAGTTAATTGCCACCGCATAGGCAGTAAGGCTAATAAAAGATAAAAGACATCACTGACAGGTCCTACTGTCACCAATAGTTAAATCAAGCTTATGTGCAAGCCATATCTAAATTAGATCTCCCATTTAGGAGAACTTATTTTTAACCCTAAACTGAGCTTATATATGTTGAATGAGTTTGGAAAGGTGCCTAGCAGGGAGAACACTTTAGCCAGTCATTGATAGAGAGAAGGTTCTTTCTCTAATTAAACAGTCATTTCTGGTCTCTTTATCCAGAACTATGACACTGGCATTTTTGTAGAAGCAGAAGAAGAAGACACTTGTCTTGTAAGTGTCCTGCCATAGAGAAGTTATCACTATTGGAAGTCGCTTCTTTCACGAACTGAAAGACTTACATAATATTGAACTGGGAAACCTTCATTGTGGTCGCTATGGGTTAATCTTTAGTGCGAGCTGACACAGGTTCAAATCGTAGTAGTTGTTTACGTCAACCCCTTTCGGTAGGCAATGGCAAATCTCGGAAATCTTCGGAGTGGTGCGAAAAAAAATTAAACTTGGGGGACCTTTTGGAAGTTCTATTCCTATCCCACGATGGTCAGAATGGATTCGAATGTTGGTTTACGTGAGTAGCGACTTCAGTCGTAAAGCGCTTACTTATTTTATCTAACCTATCTATCCCTTGATGGTTTAAACTTTCATAAGACCCAGATCATAAAATTGTCTTAAAATTGATCTTGCAGATGCAGTTTGACTATTTTCGAGTGTAGGATACAATTTCAGCACTTCACATCACCGACCAATGCATTTTTGAGCGAATAAAATAATTCATAATTTGAAAACATACAAAGACTACAGTAGCCGGCATAAGGCCTTGTTGGATTACATAGGAGAATGACTCAAGAAGACCCAAGTTTACTATGGTTATTAATTTTGTTGTTGATATTTTTCTTATATTAAAGGATTTACCTACAAACATTTGTGGACTTACAGTGAAACAAATAGGCCCTACGCAAAAGTTAAGATAGAAGCAGAGGGGGTGCTGGAGTTATTAGGTAGTGGAGTCGCGATAAGCTGAGGAAAGGTGAACCTGAATTTTAAGCAAGGGCCAACTTACGGATGACCAAGATGGCAACAGACCTAAGGACAGCGGATGGAAGACACCACTGAATACTAAGGCGTGTAGAAATTCTGGTTTCATAGGGGGGCAGATCCTAGGAAATGGAGCTGTATGTTGTTCCAAGTTTGCAGCGGTAGCTCTATTCAGGGGCCAAGGTAAATAGGCTATCTCCCAGTGAACAGGCCAAAGGAGATAGCGAAGGTTGGAATTGCTAAGCGTGTCTCTGGAAGCAGACAAACCCACAAAGAGGAGCGACAATAGAAGGAGACGATGGAGTTAGGGATAATTAAGGTTAGAGTTAAGGCTTAGGCTATGACTTTAGTTTAAGGCTTAGGTTAGCTTAAGTTAAAATTAAATTAGTAAGGCAAGAGTAAGTTTCCCCCTCCCTTTCTCCCTCCTCTATATGGGCACAGATCCTTTGAGTTGGAGCTGTTCTACTTCCTGTTCTATTTTCTATCCTATTCTATCTTTTATTAAAGTCCGTCCGTAGTCTGAGTAGGGTATTAAGGATCTTCTTTCTTTCTTCTAGCTAATTTTGCCACGAGTAAAAGTGTTTGACCAGGTGGTGTATGAGTGAGGGGAGACAAGAACTACCCCGTCCAAAGAGCTTAGCCGTGCAACAGCGAGCGTTCCGTCGTACTCCTTGCATACTCTGAAGATGCCGCCGCTTCATAATGAATTTAGCTGTAACGCGTACCATTTGATGGCTCCAAAATGTAACTACATAGTTGACTTCCACTTTTCTATGACAAAATTAATTTCAACGGAGATATTTTAAGAAGTAAAACTGTTTCTTTCTTTCTCTATAGCGAATAGACTTTACAACGAATGAACTTAAAAGCAAGTGCTATTTCGTTTTAGAGAGGTTTCACTGTGTAACAAAAACCAAGATGCTATTAGTTCGAAAAGAGGATCTTGTTTCTCTCGCTATATTTTGGAATGGATCTTCCATTATTTAATTAACTTTCTCCATAGGCATGTTTTTTTGTAGTACGTAGCATGTAAAAAGTATTTTTTTATAAAATAAAAATGTGTATGTATAAAATTAAAGCACATGTGTGCTTTATTAAAACACATACAGCAGCTAAAACATTTAAAAAAAAGTAAAAACTCCAAATTAAAAGCAAAAAAAAAATGAACAAAAGACACTCTAAAGTCCAAAAACATAATAAATATTTCACACTTTAAATAAAGCGTTATTCTCTAACATCAAAATTACCAATATCTCTTGCTATTTGTAAAAATATTTAAAAATAAACAAAATAAATGTCAACTAAAACAATGAATGGAAAATGTTTAATTTTTTTCGATTTGACATATTTACCTGGCCTTATGTGTCCTTCCATATCGGCGACTGAACCTCGTTTGACTTTATCAACAAATGCTCCATAACCATTTCCATTGTTATTACTACCAATGTTATTACCACTTCCGGTAACACCAACGGCATACGCCAATGGCTGACCACCAAGAACCTTTAATCCTAGAATATCCTCGCCATCATAGTATTTTCTTAATATCATATGACCGATCATTCGAGTATTGTCAGCCGATATTTGCCAATTAACTGGGTTCTAAATTTTGATATACACATGAATATATGTTTTGTTTTTTAACTTAATATACAAAAAAACAAATATTTCTTAAAAACTATTGTTTTTTTTTTTACATTTTAGGGTTTTGTTTGTTTATATTTTACATAAGTTTTTGTTTTGGTTTAAATATTTTTTTTTATGAAACATAAATTACACATAAAGAATGAAAGAGTTTTACTTTTTGATTTTTGTTTTTCTTTATAGTTGACAAAGATGTTAAAGAAAAGACATTCAAGTACGTATATAAATGTTGACATACGAAAAATAAGAAACATGTACAAAATGACAATTGGATATTAATTAAAAAAAAAACAAAACAAAATAGAACACATACATAGCTTCTTATTACTAGACAGAGTTTTTGAAAAAAAAGTGTTTTTAGTTGACTCTTTGTATTTATTTTTTTTCTTGTAAGAACACACACACACAAAAATTGTTTTATTAAATTTGGTTTTTATTATAAGTATTTAAAACAAAAACTTTGTACAAGCAGAATGGTTTTCCATGATAAGTTGATGATAGGAAAAATATAGTTTTTTGTTATATGAGGCGAAATAAATAGATGTCGACAAGCTGGTTATGATTTTGAATGGTCACTAGATAGAAGGCATTAAAGTGTACTGTAAAGTGTACTTAAATTATTCCACTTGAAAGGTATTCTACTACCGGACACAATAGATCTTTCAGGTCGCAGTATCATATGCGCCAGTAGCAGAGCCCAACCAATAATCATGGTTAGGTTCTACATGGAGTCTAACTTTTTTTGGCAGGAAACTGAGAGTTGACTTTAGAAAACATGTTCTTGTTCTTTGAATCATGGTATAGGTTAGGTTAGGATGTGTAAACTCACTGAGACAAGACGAAGTGTATTATGATACCACTCGATATTTCGCTGCACTACCTACTTGTAAGCTGATTGGACCAGCTGGAGCTTCTAATGAAGCAAAGGATAGGATACTACCGATATCAATGTCTGCCAGATCGCTGAGATCGTCCTACGAGCTCATATGTAGAATAGTCTTCTTTTGGACAGGGGTGGACTGGGACAAAGAAAATCAATGATTGTTTCATTCTCATCTTCATCTCTGCAGCTCCTAAAGAAATTATTAGAGAACCTAGGTAAGGTAATGTTAGGTAATAGGGATGACGGGAAAGAAGGTCCCTTCTCCGTCATACTTAGTTCAATGTAGACCCATTGTGATACCCTAGGGGTTTCAGACCCTTGCTAGGAATCATAAGCCTATGTTCTGTCGAGCCATTCCGAGGCGCGGATAAATCTGTGTATGTCGACCACAGACTTGTCGGACAGTTCTTCTAGATCCTGAAAGAAATGTCTTCCTAGGGTTTTGAAATCTCATGGCAAAGCGCTGGACAGTGGCAAAGAAAGTGTGGGGTGTCCTCATCTACTTCTTCGTCGCCGCAGCCTCTGCAAAGGTCATCCGTGTTTAGTCCCAGTCTTCTTGCATGGTATTTAAGCATATAATGCCCGGTGGTGATACCTATTAGGGAAGATAGGGATTTTTTTATCCATTTGCAGGATTCCATCAGTTTTTTTGTTTATTGTAGAATGGCCATAGTTTCCTAGTTATGACACAGGAACTAACCTTTAAGCATGTGAATTTATAAGACAGTGCCCCGCGAGAGCACCATTGGAGCATATTTGATCTAGTTTAGGCCAGAATTGTTTGGATACTTTACACATCGTGTCATGCTCCCATTTGATGTTGGCTTTGCTGATAAAATCCAGAAGTAAGTGTTTGCATGTAGCAATAGGCGTACTGAAGTGTTGTTTTTCTAGAAAAATGGAGCTCGCCAGCCTTACAATTTCGTGAAATGCCTTTGTCTTTGCGGGAGATGTGCCGCTTTAGAAGTAAGTAAATGAATAGGTAGATGTTGAACGATATTACATAACATTTGAGCCAGGACAGGACTTCCTGAATCACAATAATGGTCGATTTCCACTTGAAATACGCTATAATGATCTGGAAAAAGGAAGGTACTGGCTCAAAATGACGTTTTCGAAGAGAACAATCCCTTCCATCCCAGTCTCAGTTTTGGAATTTGTACAGAAATTAGCTGAATTTTGATTTAAATCGGTACAAGGAAGAGAAAGGAAATTTGTTAAGAAGGATTACGCAGAATGGTAGTCCTTCAGACCGGTCAACTTAACATGATTTCCATTGAAGACAATGGAAGAGACTGCGGTGCACAATGTGGAGAGCTTTAGAGAATGTGTGCTTTAAATTGTGGACAGCTTTCTTAGAAAGCGGGATTGTATACGGAAATGATGTGGAAGCAAAAATGGCACCGATTTGCCCTAGGGAGGTCCTCTGAAGCTAGTGGATCTGAATATGCCTATGGATCGGAGGAAGAAAACTGTAACAAAATTCTAATTTAGGGTGGATCTTAGAACACGATAGAAATAACCATGAATACCTGTTTCGGAACAGGTATCTCTTCTCAGACTTGGAGACAAAAATAATATACTGGACACTTAAGTGGTGATCAGACAATTGAAACAGATGGACAACGACAATTCGCTGACTTTGAAACAACTGTATTCACCGGTATTCAATGAGAATAGAGACTAGCTTGAGCAAAACGAAAAGTATGCATTAGCGAAGTAGGCGTCGGTATTGGAATTCCTTGATAGTAATTCAGCTGTTGCACTAGACGGATGAATGGTGACGCATTTGATTGAGAAACAGGTCGCTACTGAACATTAGAAAAGGTAGTTGAGAGAAGTAGGCAGAAACGATAAAACAAATATTGGTAGGCTCTACCAGGAAAGAAGTTCAAAACATGAAACTGAAAAACATTCGAATGGGTAGTTACTGTACTAAGAGAACATGGTACCATCCTACCATAAGAAGAAATTGGGGTTTTTGAAAACTGCCAGGAATAGATAGGGACGGGTGTCACATGTACTTTGCCAATGTCCAGCACAAGCCAGTTAAAGAAGGGGAATCTTGGGCTAAATAATCAAACGTTTAGCTAGTTAACATTCAAACAAAGTGGTACGGAGTATCGAGGCTGGGAAGGAACTTTGGCTAAAAATAGACCATGAAAGAGAGCTGAAAGGATGTCCAATATATTGGGTGTTCCGATGGCCAGTGTGTCTACCTTCGTCAGTAAAAGTCATATATTGGCAAATTGCAAAGGGATTTAATTGGGAACTGGTACCTACTGTGGCAACTCGCTCAAGACAAAGATGAGACTGCTCATAAAGTTGCTCAAATGACATGGCATTGCCTTGTTGAACTATGCAAATCAAATCGACAATGTACGCAGTATCAAAGGACTGAGTCGTCACATGTCCGACTTTCCTTCAGCTCAGAAAAGTCTTCTTTAGCAATAATGAAGAAGAGCTGATTAATTTCAGCAATGTTCGTAAATCACTAAAGATAAACCAACTTTTTTGCATAGAATCCTTCAAACGGTCTTAATTTAGTTGACTTGAGAATACCTTCCAAGTGGGGAATTTATATTTTTTCTTTTATAACAAAAACAGTTTAAAAAAAGTGTAACAAACTGTGTAGTGAACGATTTTTAAACGTTCAAAAACCAACTCGTTTACTTGACCTGAAAATCATGCAAAATTTGTATTCATACTCATTTAAATATATTTAACACACACACACAAATCTGAAAAATACATCAAAAAGGACGTTATTAAGAAATTTTGCACACACAGTTAAACACAGTTAAACAAATATTTGCCACACATGCGGTTTGGTCATTTTTTTTTGTTTTTTTTTGACAAATCACATACATTTTGCTCTGCTTAAACTTGGTGCAGTTAAATTTTAAACGCAAGGCATACAACAGTGCATTTATGGTGTGGATAGAGCTTAAACAAAAAATATTACCGCTAATTATATACAATAAATATAAAATTAAATGAAAAGTTAAAGAAAAAAAAAAGAAAATATAATCGATTTGTTTGCCCTGTGTTCAGTGGAAATCATCAAACAAAATAGAAAATAAAAAATAAAAATTCAGTAAAATGTCCTTGATGGTCCATCCTTTATGACTGTTTTTTTTTTATAATTTTCATTATTCTTTCCTTTCTTTTTTTTTGGGTTTGTTGTATTCCTGACAATTCTCTCACTTCTTTGATTAGTACAAAAATGTCTGTGTATGCTCTCGTTTGTTTGGAACGATATAGCAAGTGCATGTTCAAAAGTCCTTTTCGTTCACTTTAATCATTTTTGGACGATGGCCAAAAATGCATTAGATGTGCATATGATGTTTAGAATCAAAAAAAAAAGGAATAAAATCCAAATAAATTGTAAAGGGAAACAAAATAGCACTGAAGCACTCTACCAATCACCACGAAAGAAACAACAAAAAACAAATGAAACATCAACCAAACACAGTAAGAAAGTCTGCTAAATTCTGAACTAAGTTTTGTGAAACGAAATTTTTCGAACACAACCACCTAGTGCGGTCGAAAAAAGTTTTTGGACAAAGTAACAGGAAATTAACGAAACGTAATAAAACTTTGTACAAAATTTGTGTCTTGTTTTGCTGTATATAGTTTTGGATCAAAATTTTGATCCAAATTGTTTGGGGTTAACGTCAAAATTAAAAAAAAAAAAAAAAATTTTGCTAGTGCTGTTTTTTTTTTTTGTTTTATTTGAAAGGATTCTTAAGTATGTGTTAAGGTACCTTTGGACCATCGCCGCGATTGGAATCTTCACTACTTGTGAACGTACTGCTTGTATCGATGCCGGAATCTTTGGTCGCTGAATCTTGACTACCTTGTCGTTCGGCATCCCAGCGTGACCAGTCGTCAATGCCCACAAGACCACCTCCGCCAATGTTACTGCTGCCAATGCTGCTGCTGCCCAATACAGTTGTTATGGCTGCACCAGTTGGTGGGCCAACAGCAGCAGTGGCCACGGTTATTAGATTCGCAGGTGGAACAACCTCCACATCGGCGTCATCGTCGTGTCCGTCGAAACGGACCGTTTTCTTTCTGCGCTCCGTGAAACGGCGATTATCCTGAGCAGAGGCGGACGTCGTGGAATGCTCATCCCAATAGGGATGATTCGTAGTTGCTGAAGTCTCGTTAATAATAGTTTGCTGCGGATTATTGAGATGATGGTGAGCGTGCAGGGAGGGCGTTGTATAACGATCATATAAGGTACTAATGGTCGGTTCGCCTATCACTATTTGCGGGTAATGGTAACTACTGTTCGTACTGTTGCTAATAATACTGGCAACACCGCCAACTCCTCCTGCAGTCTGATGATGGTACGTCGATGGATAGAGGGAGGAATTTAAGTGCGGCACACCTGCCGTTGAGTGATGATGAAACAATTGGCCAGCAACACGATCGGCTACCAATGAACGTTGAGGCTGTAATGGCGGAGGATGTGCAGATGTAGGACCTCCTTTACTGTATCGATCGTGATTTGTACGATTGAATGTGTTGCGCTGTTGCACATCTAATCTAGTCGAGGAACGGGTATTTGGTGCTAGTGAAGCTTGCTGTGGTTTCGTATAGTGTTCCGAATGATGGAGGCGATTTGTTGCGTTCAGTCGGTAGTCGCGTTCATTCGAATTCTGCCAGTGGTCATGGTTTGCTAGAAAGCGCAAATAATTTTTTTTTTTTGTTTCTTTGGCGATTGATGGGTTTTATTTTATTTTTTTTTCAATTTTCAATTGTGTTTCCGGAGAGAAGTGATACATTTTCAAGTTTTTTTTTATAATAAATTTCGAAACAAAAATAAATTTAAGGAAATTTTGATTTTGCACCTAAACCCTGGGAGGAGATGTTGACGGAGTAAATAATTTTTTTTTATATTTTTGCGAGTGATCCTGTTGCTTTTTTTAAATAAATTTTTGACAACAAAGTCTTGTTTATTAAATAATTCGTGTAATTTCTTAAATTTACTTATTTTTTTGGTGAAGAAGATCTGAATCCATTTATCGAAAGGTTAATGTAAATGAAAAAAACCTTCTTTTTTTAAATAAAATCAATAAATTAGAAAATGATAATTAGTTCAAACGAATCTTTGCTTAACAACTTTTTTAAGACAGGGAAAGTTTGTTTTTTAAAGAACGTCAGCCTTACGTCAAAGACTGACAATGTCACGTAAGAGTATCGTACAAAAGGTAAGCATAGTTTCAGGCAACTTGAACTTCATAGGCTCTACGGAGATTCTTGAGAAAAACAGTTTCAAGTGACATTGCCTGTCTTACGTTGGAACGTTCTACGGTGATTAAAGAAGATGGCAGATTATTTATAACGAATTTCATTGACTGTTACTGTGAAAGCGGAAGCTTCTGTAAAGTTCTGTACTTAACGATAACATTTAAGCGATTATCTGGTATAAAAACGATGGGTGACAGACAACTTCCCTCCGAAAAAATGTGCTCTCCTGGACAAGGCTTAATGATTCTTAGATCTGGAGACCCACTCGTTACTCTTTAGGATTAATTGTTAATTTTAAAAGATTATTCCACCTATTTTGAGAGTGCCTTGAGACGCTCATTTGGGAGATATTTTAAGCTAGCTCAGCTTGAACAGATTGAAATAATACAATAGAGGTTAGACCCTTGTAAGCTTTAACCAACCTATACGTCGAAAAATTTAGAACTCGCTTTGCAATATGTCGGAAAAAAATTTAAAATCTCAACAAGAAGACGGGCTTCAAAATCAGATATTTTCACAAGGTTTAAGCGACATTGGGGATACGTGGACTGATATTTTTGTCCGGACTTAGTGGAACAACTTTCAGAAGCCTTTGGAAAGCATCACTTAACTCAAGCGATCTTGTCGGACAATTGACCTAAGCGTCGTCTTGTACATTGCTTTCTAAACTACATTAAATATGTTGGATCATCGAATCTCTGTGATGAACCAAACAACCCAGGTTCCAGCAACTTCATCATTCTTCACTGAGCTTCAAGAAGGAATTTGCATTGGCTTTCCCTTAGCGCTGTAACGATTACTACTCGAAAATAGCGTGCACGGGGGAAGATTGTAGAGAATGCATCATAATTGGTTCAGGTGGCTTTAAAGCCAGAACCCGACACCGCCGTGCAGCACAAGTTTTATTGACGTATGAGTGGTTTGAGTCAACAATGGACATTACACGCCGAGTACAGGGTTTGTAACAAGCAAACTGACGATACAATTCCTGCGTTTTTTTTATATCAACAACTTGTTGGGATATGTCCTTGAGCCCCATCACTGCATCGCAAGTGGATGTGTTCGAAGAAGTGCTCGCCAATGAGCAAGATTGAATATTCAAGCAGTGTTCCACTTACTACCAGGGATTCATTCTAAAAATGATAAAAAGTTGCCTATAGGTATCATGAGCACCGAACGATGGATTTCGTCGTCCATACAATTTGTTATTTCTTGTACCACCCAGATGCAGGACCATGTGAATATGGGTCGTCCAATAAGTCCATTAAAAATGAAACAGATGGCGCCACAATCGTAAATTTGAATTGACAGCTGTCAAGTACTATGCTTAACTAAAACGCAGTATAATTTTGAGACAGATATGCCATTTAGTTCAGTTTCGACAGCCACTGAAAGCAGACAACCTCGGTGATTTTCGAAAAAAGCCAAAGTAGGCCAAGATGGGTCTGTCGGTCAACAAGGTGATGGCGACTATTTATTGGGATGCGCATGGAATCATTCCCATCGATTACCTTTAAGAGGGCAAAACGATCAACGGCTGTTATTATTCAGAGCTGTTAGACCGATTCGACGCTGTTTTGAAGCAAAAACAGAAGGAACAAAGTGTTCTACCACCAGGACAAGCCGCCGGTGCATAGATACGCAGTCGCCATGGCAAACCTCTAAAAATTGCGTAACGAATAGGTTCCTTATCTCCAGATTTTGCCCCCGCGACAGTTATTATTACTTGTTTCCAAACTTGAAGAAATGGCTCGGTGAACGAAGAGGTCAGCGCCGCAACGGAGGCCACGACAAATCGTATTATATGGAGGGCATCGAAAAATTGGAGAAACATTGGACGAAGTGCATCGAGCTAAAAGGAGACTATGTTGAGAAATAAACTGAGTTTTGGCCACATAGATCATTCCTTGTTTCATTTCTCATGGACTTATTGAACAACCCTCCTCGTATGTAGCTTCTGGCGCTTAAACGAAATCCATAAAGACGTTGTGAATGACAGGAAGAAAACTCTAACTCACTTCCTTTTAAGTTGAACGGTTGCAGCAAGTGTCCGATAGCTTGTAGACTGAATCTTTGATGGTTTCATGCAATTTTATTCGAAGAAGTTGAAGGCTTTTCAGGAGGTCTTCCTGCTAGCAGAATGTACGTAGATTAATTAGGTACCTACATATGTATGATACGTAGGTTTCTTTAGCGTGTAACTTATGCAGTAGTATAAAATGGGGTCAGGAGGTTAATCGAACAAGAAAGATTGAAGCACACAAAGTTTGTATGGAGAATTTTGAAAGAAGGAAGACGATGAGCAATTGACAAAGAATAATGAAAGTTGGCCGTCTTCAGGTACCCTTGCCTGCTTTTCTTTCACTTCAACAATTTTAACGCCTGATTTTATGATTTCCATTGTACGACTATTTTTTTTATACACAATTTTTAAGAACACTTATTTCTTGAAATTGTTTATTAGAAACAAAAAAATATAAGGAAAACCAAATTGTACCTACCTATCCATGTACAATTCCACTTATAATTTCTGTATGATATTTGTTTAACATAAAATAATTACAAAAAAATAAACTTAAGTATTCTTCTATAAAAAAAAATAAAAAATAAAACATAAAACAGCTTTACAAGTTTCCATGCAAAAAATTTTCCACATTTTTATTTTTATTTTTTTTTTTTTCAAGAAAAATTAAAAAAAAAGTGTGATACAGGAACAAATTATTATGTTTCGATAGAATTAATGAAAAGTTTAGTTTTAGTTGTAGAAGTCTTACACACATTTATTTAAGTTAAAATAAAATAATAAAAATATATTTAATAATAATAAAAAGGACGACAAAAAAAGCGTACTGACTTTCTTAAGCGATACTGCAATTCATATACGTAAACTGAACTTGATGCAGTTCAAGAGTGGTGTGTACGAGTAGTGTGTGTTAATTTATTTGTTTTATTCGGATTTCAATACGAAAAACATTCATTAGGATTTAAAAAAAATAAAAAATTAAAAAAATATACTTATTTATATACGCAATGGAGAAAAATAAAAAAAATATTGTGTGCAAATATCACATTCCAAGACGATTGAAGGTATTTATTTATTTTGTTTTTAATTCGACTGATAGAAAATGTATCTTAGAAGGGAAATAAAAGTTTTGCTTTGTATCTTACATTATGGATTTGTATGTCTCCGGATACAATTGAGTGAACACCACCACCACCACCACTACCTGCTGAGAAATTTGATTTTTTTTTTTTTTTTTTGATTCAGTATCAGTATCAGGATTTATTTTTTATTTTATTTTTTTGTGTGTCGTATTTTGAATGTGTGTTTGAAAGGAAGTATGAAAATTTGTAGGTCATGTTAATTTTTTTTAAATTAAAAACAAAATGGATCTTAATTTTTCGGAAAAATGTGGAGAATTTAACAGGGAAAGCTGGTTATTTAGTTTTCTTGTAAAGTGCTTACGTTGTTGATAAAAATAAAATATTTTTAAATTTATTTAAAAAAATTTGTAAGTTCAAAACCGTAAGTAAAAGTTGTGGAAAGAAGAAATAAAATATCGTTTTGAATAAAAATTATAAATTATACAAGGAATTTTTATAATTGCTAAATTTTTAGAGACAAATGGGATCGAATTCGTCGAAAATATTGCACGTAAACTTGACCCCAAAAACTGAACATTTGTTCTTGCTATTCAGTGAGACCCACAAAATTCGGTCTGGAAATGCCCTTAAAACAAAAGTTAAACCAATAACGAGTGCATCATCTTTTAAGTACCTTGGCTCAAACATAAGCTGTGACGGTAATGTAGCTCACGGAATGAACGTTGGTTGGCATTAAAAGAGAGCAATTTAGAGCATATACAGATAAATGCCCGTAAAACTTAAGAAGACCGGCCATGATGTCAAAATTGGAATGTTAAGAACTCGGTATGCTGAGATGATGCGTAGGGCCAAACCTTCGCGATAGAGTTTGAGAATGTTCATAATGACAAGACAAGTTGAAAGGACATAAGCGGTATCGAACATAGTAAAAACAGCAGTGAGCATATAAAAAGGTCCAACAAGAAAAGAACGACCGAAGCTACCTAGATTCAAGCTATCAAGAAGGATCTTAGGAACGAACATCAATCGATTGCGAAAAACTTATAGAGAAGATCCTAGAGAATGAAAATAAGGAGAGCTGATCCCAAGTAATCGGGGCTTGGGCTAGAAAGAAGAGATAACTGTGCGCCTGTTAAGTTATCTAGATAAGTCTCATCTGGTACTTAAAGCATTCTTGAGTAGGGGGACAGAATCTACAATAAACCTACTTCCGTCTAAGGATACCTTCGAGGGGTATCCTAGACGGAAAACCTTACCAATAACTTAGATACAATTTCAGGAACGCAGTTGAATGTGGTCCTTTCTTGAGAAAGGAGACGCTCCAACTGTGCCAAATGTACTTACAAAATCTTTTTTTTTTTGCTTTTTCTTGTCAACCACTTGATTGGTCTACATTAGTGTGGCTCTTTGGGCTAAGGAAGCAATTGAGATTCTGATTATCCAAATCCGGTTCTATAACGTGAAGATATGGACTTTGTCAATCATGATAGAGGTTGCTCATGGTTGCTTTGAGAGAGAAATCCTTCGGGTTGTCCACGGTCCCATGTGCATAGACGGTCAGTGGAGAGGGAGATACATTGACGAATTGTATGCCATGTTCGGCGATATCGACCTAGTCAAAGGATTCAGATTTAACAAGTAAGTTGGTTGTGACATGTAAGGCAAATGCCCACCAGGAGTTTTCAAATCCACCACGGCGAGATGACGCACTGTTTGTGAGAGACAGCGACTAAGGTGGTAGACCCAAGTGAAAAGGGGCATCTACCAAGTTGGTTTGTGAAACTGGTGGCAGTTGGCTGACGATCAAGATGACTGGAGACGCTTGTTGGTTGATGGCCAGCTTCAATCCGGCTTGTAGCCTTTTGGGTATTGATTAACTGCCATCGTGAATAAGAATGCCAGGTTGTGTTTAATTAAAGCACACTTTCTCCCTAAGCCAGATGTGGAAATAGCAAACTTGCATGTTACGTTCCAATTTGTGGAACATCCAGTTGCAAAATTCTATCGATATACACCTAAGTAGACCTTCAGAAGGTATCAACCTCCAGGGCCTCCTTTTTTTCTTTCCAAAAAACATTCAAGTAAAACTATTTGATAGACCGATATGTCAGTTATAGATAGAAGTCACTTATACAAGAAGCAATCCTTGGCACTTTCTTGATCTCTCCCTTGGAATCCACAACACCAATTTATTGCAATTTCCTAAGCCTACATTAAGTTTCAAGTGGTTATACAGCTCGTGTTTGAGAACTCAATCATTTGATTGAACTTTCCACCCACACCTTATCAAATTGTGTGTCGAAATTAGCTCAATTTCCCTTAATTTATTTAAAGTTTGACCTTCTTGGTCCATTTCTATACATAACCAATGCCATCCTTCTTTTTTTTAAATCACGCATCACATCACATGAACTTTTGTCTAAACTCGTTGCGCGCTAAAATTGGTCTAGCTATTTTCAACCCCCAAAAAAACATCCATAACCCGGTTTAACCAATTTTAGACACAAGTTTACCGCACACAACTCTTAATTGAGCCATCATGCTAATGAGACAAGGACTCATACACACACACACACACACATACAAACAAAAAGAAAAAGTGAAACTTGAATCTCGGTTGATTATTAATTAACTTCATATCGCGTATCACACACATACCCCAACTCAAAATAGATTCCAACTGACAGGATATCCACATCAGGACACAATTTTGCCAGTGCCCGGCGCAACGCCATCCTTTGGTGTGCATTCATAATCGATGGGGCTTCAAACGTTGATAAGTGAAACGAAATGGCCGGGCGGCATTGCTATGACTATAACCGAGGACCGGTTGCGGAGGGGTTCCAGTTTTGTGTTTTTTTTTTTTTTTTTTGTCGTCGGTGTCACTTATTTATTGTGCCAGTCCGCTGGTTGGTCTGTTGACAATAAATTTAACCATTCGTAGCTACGTAACGTACCGAAGGAGGAAATTACATTCAGGACTTGCTGAACTTAACGTCACATTCAGAGTCTAATTTTAGAGAATTTATTTTAAGCGGATCCCGCTTGGGCGGCTATTTGTTTGTGAGCTCGGGGTGCAGGTTGTGTGTGTGTTTGTGCTTTAATTTACGTATAAATATCCTTTTGGTGGTAGTGCGGTGAGTGTTGGCGAAAAAGGATTAATATGAGATACTCTGACATGGTGACAATAATTGTGCGGAGTGGTAAATTTGCAATTCATTTGTGGGGCACATCGGTCTTAAGCTGCATCAGTTTATTATATGTACACCGAAGTACAAGTTGATGGCTTGAAGTGTAAACAGAGGGCGATTTATGTACTTTAAGTATTAAATGATTGTGAGGGGAACAAGTAGCCTACGTGGTGGTCTGTATGCTAGACTTTAAGCAGACAATTTATTTTGACAATTAGTGTCATATAACTTGACAATGTAAAGTGGAAGTTGCTTTTGAATGGAGTGCCACAGGGTTGTAAATTATCAGCAATATTGTTAAAGGGTTTGTTTTTTTCGTGATACAAACTGCCGGAACGTTCGCCCACAAAATTCTGGAAGTACGTTAGAGGCTTAGCTTCGGACTTGCTTACCGAACATTTCTTCACTACAGTTCTCCTTTAAGGGGTTTATGAACCTTTTTGATTGACGAAGTCCAGTATTTGAGTTCCAGAATGAAAGCTTCTCCAAGTGCTCCTATGAGTTGAGCTGCCTTTCTGATGAGCTCATCTGGAATTTCGATGTCTTCAATATTTTCGTGTCCCGGAGCCCAATTTTGCTGTGAACAGCTAGCTGTTTGAGTCGAACAGATAGGAACTCAAAGTTTTTATCTCTCCCTGGCTGTCAGGTCGACATTGAAGGATGTTTCCCATGTTTTCGTTGCAACTGAACCTTTAACTCTCGTGTACTCTCGTGTGTAAGGGAGGAAGGTCGAAAAGAGTTCCTAAGTCTGCAGTTAAGGAAGGGTGGGCATAGCATCTGTGATGTCTATAGGTAAGCCTTCCGATTTTTGAACAGGAAATGCGAGGGACTATGATAGTCAGGTTGGTCCTGTGTATCATTTTTAGATTTGAAAGGTGTTCCGCGATAAAGTTGATTGTCATTTTCTGTGTCCTTTTTCTGGTCAAAGGGATGATGATATTTTATTGAGGGTTAACACTAAGCCCTTTATATGATGTTCTTCAGAATCAATTAGTGGTTGACTGTGACCTGGTCATCGACGTAACCTTGTGTCAATGAGCCAAAAATGTTCGGGGGCCGCTTAACAGTTTGTCAATCCCTTTGAACAATAGCAGAGGTCAGAGAACACTCAGGATCTTATTCATGAGTGATGGAACGAGCAATGCAAAGTTGCCTTTTAAGGTTTGGAACAAGGCTTAGTTATCGGTCATTTACGCCGATGCCCATGAAATCAGGTAAGGATACGAAAGACTAAGCTACAAGCTGCCTAATTGAGGTTCCTTTGTGATGAATCTAGAATACATCGACAGTATTGAGTAAAAAACAACCCACCGCTTTCGCGAACGGAATAATCTATACTCATGTGGTTTCGTCCCTTAGCACGCATTTCCCCAAAGATGTTTCCAAGAATGCCATACCACCAGCTTAGTCATTCCCCAGCAGTCTTGCGAAGGATGCGATGGATATGAGATGTAGTCGATACTTTTATCGTGAGGTCTACTTCCGTCCACCCATTAGGGTTGATTATTTGATGTTTCAAAGTGTCAGTTGCTTTGTAGGCTTTAAGCTTTCAGATAGCTATGCCGACCATATTGCTCAATTAGCTGTAAACCAAGTTGTTGAATTGATTGCTTCAATTTAAATCAGGACACAATCACCTCAGCAGTAACTACAAACTTATGCATCATAAGCGAAAAAAGGAAACCCATCCAAAGACGTCCGAAGAAGGACAAAAAAAATGTAAAGACGAAGTCGAAAGAAGAAAATTTCATTAACCCCTAATTAAGGAGAATCATAATTGAGCGCACAGCAACCAACACGCCTTTACAAAGCAGGACAGACAATCTATTCTCCCATTAGTTATGTCGTTTATTGATTTTTCTGTCTCGTTAGAAATTATTACTCTTCCTTTCCTTATCTTGTCTTGTCTTCCATTGCCTACACTACTACTTTCCATTGTCTTAAGTAAAAAAGAAATCCTTCTCTTGGTGGAGTACTACTCTAGTCATATGCTTCATGTTTTTCAAAGTTATTTCGTCCTTTTTTGTATTTTACTTTCTAAATCGAAGAATCAAAACAGCGTCTTGGGGGAAAGAAGATCTTTAATAAGGAGCAAGAGATGCAAAAGTTTAAACAATTAACCCTCTCTTTCTCTTTTCTTTTGCTTCACTTACGTTGTCGTACTTCAATTTTCACAAGGAAGAATGAATAAAAACACTAGTATGTGTGAAATTGCATTGCATTCCCCTCTGTATACACGTCACCAAAAATTTAACTTAAGTAGGTGGGTGCACGACGACGACAACGACGAGACAAGGCACTTTATTTCCACAAGAAGTCAGAAGACCAAAACTGCAAGGTGGCACATAAAACGAAGAAAAAGAGAAAACAAATGAGAGAAAGAGAAGAAAGTACACATAAATCGAAAAAAACATGTGTGCACAGGGGGTACTTTCAAAGAGAAAGAAAAAAAGTATATCAAGTGGGAGTGTGTTGTTTGAGGAACTTACAAACGTCAAAGAATAAAAAACGAAGAACAGGAGACAACCCCAAAAGTTAAGAGGATGAGACATAAAATGCAAAAAAGCAACGGAAGTGATTTAGTGCACGGGAACCTTCGCTTAGCGTGAAGGAAGACTTTACCAAACGCCCACCATAGCAGCATCGACCTTCATTGATTTACATGCCAAGTAAAGTGTGCGTGTACAATATGCCAAAAGTATGCCAGGGATATATGTGCTGAGCTTTTCTTTTTCACATTCTCTCTTTGATTTCATTTTTTCTTTGTCTAGCTAGTTGTGCCGTTGTGGCAGTGAATAGGTAAGTTTTTTGTGTGTGCCTAGCCATGGCCACTTAGTAGGTGGTTGAGGACCAACAAAAAACGACGGTACCGAAACACTTCAATTTAAAAAAAAAGAGTTTAAAAGTGAAGCTTCACAAGGTTGTGGACTTGTACCAGTTCTTTTGTAAATAAATGTATTCAAGGATGCTGAAAGGAGATACCCTACCCATCACAAAGCAGATTTGATGCTGGGCTTCATAAGCATTTCACCTTTCAATGTAAGGCTATCAATTTGGAAGACGTAGGTTGAAGGAGCGCCTCATAAATTTAATTTGATGCCAATAGACCCAAAAGGCTTAAAAATCCAAACACAAGAGGTTACATTTTTGTTTTTGTACGACTTCAGTCATTTAGGATCCTGAGAATTGTAATGTAGAAACGCCTTTGAAATCGATACTTTTCGAGACTCTTACTGTATAAGCTGTTATCCGGTTCTAGTTTGAGATTGAAGATAACTTAGGTCCTTACCCATAGAAACGCGATCAACATCAACATCACCTATTGCAGGTGGATGGATAGATCCACTTGCCTCACCACCAAACTGGTTTTGCTTAAGCTGGATCACAAATGCTCTCAACGTCTAATCAGACAAAAAAGACTGCTTATTAGTACCATAGTGGGTGTTATAACGGGACACTGCACGATTGGCAGGGACACCAATAGGCTGAGCCCCCTCTATGATAAGTTTTGTAGAAGCTGTTTGAACGAGGAGGTGGAAAAGACGATTCTCCATCCTTTTTGTAAGTGTCCAGCTTGAAGTATAGCCTTCTTAGGAGCTAGCTTGTTCCACAGTTTGAAGGAACTGGTTGACACCAGCTTAGGTAGCCTGCAACACTTCATGAAAAGCTCCGCCCGGTTCTGCGGGTAGTTTTTCTAGAAGAAATTACCGATGTGGTATCACAAAGGACCTTCTCTGGTCTAAGAGAGGCTGCATCGAATGGTCTCCATTTTGTTCCCATCGATTTTTAACTGTGTGGCTTAGCTGTGTTTTGGATAATGAGGGTGTTCGGGAACATGGGGTGTAAAAACACACTAAAATGTGCAATATTTGGGAGAGCATTTCGTACAACCGGTTTAATTCGACTAAACCTCGCTTTTGCAGGGCGGTGGCAGAGGAAGGGTTAAATTTTTTCCTTCTTCACCTCACAGTTGGCGTACATGTTTATCTTCATGAGTCCGAGTCTTAGCCCATGTTCCTATGGGGATTGATATGCCACCATCAATAATGTGTTCTACTCAAGGCCAGGGTTTGTTTAGCAATCTAACCACTGAGCTTCTGCGATCACTGAACTATATGTAGGATCTACTGGTTGAATGTGGCTGTGTAAGTTGATAATCCAATAGCGGCCTAGCACAATAACACTACCACACCAAATAATTTTGGTCATGTCCTCTAGAGCCTCCTCTAGGTCAACTGTTTGTGCCCTTCATTTACAGATAACTTCGCATGACATCTTCGGCAGACAGAACAGACATCAGACTTCCATGAATCTAAACAAGAGTAGGGAGACTGAGTAGAAGGAGTGATCATGTTTGAAATGCCCACACACTTTTGCCTAGACGTCTTTTAGACCGAGTGCGGACGGGCTTTTACAAACCTTAAGCATATTCCAGGCAAAATTGTGCTCGACTGAAGCTAGGTGTAAAATCTGCCATGTACATAAGAATTGATACCGACAGACTTTAGTAAAGTCCTTTTAGACTTTCTCCAACATATTAAAGCGTGCTTTAGACTACAGTCACGTCACTCTAGACCTTTGCGAGGCCACAAGGCTAATTTGGTCAAAACTGGACAGGAAAAGGCTCACTAAACTCTTGTAGCTTACATGAGGTAGTCATCTCTCAGAAATTTCATAGCACGAAGGTATGTTCATATATTTTCAGAGGCCCGGCATCTCTAGTACTAAAATAAGCAACAGAAATGGAGACTGATAAGTAAAAGACGCCAGTCCGACTTAATCAGAACAACGAATGCCTTAACTTTTTGTGATCCACCCTTAAACTTGAATTTTCTTTTATGGTATGCAAATAAGAACTATTGCCGTAATTATTTATCACGTGCCATGACTCATTCTCCCCTCCAACAGACATCACATAACGATATTGCGTATTACCATCATTCCGCATAGACGTTTGAATTGGATTTCACTTCCACAAGTCTTCTTTGAGCTTTCTTCAGACTTTTTTCCAATATCCAATTGTGACTAAGGTATACCGTGACATCTTCCAAGGATTGTGTAATAAATGAAGTGCTACAAGGTTGAGAATTTAGTCCATTACTTTTTTTTTTTTTTGCTATTTGAGAGAAATTAATGTTTAATTCTCAAAGCCAACCCCTTTGAAGTTTTCTTAAATTGTAGACTCAACCCTGTTTCCAATAACTCTTACAATTGCGTCTAGGATTTTGAAAAAAAAAAAAACATAGACTACCCTTGTTCAATAATTGAAAACGTGGAACTTAAAAAAAAAAACTGGGTTTTATTTACGCTGTCCATTGAATAGGTCTTACTGGTCACCTCCCTATATTAACTGTTAGAAAGTATTCAGAATGAAACATATTGAGGGATAAAGTGAGTGAAAGCACATAATGATAATACCATTCTATTGGCTCATTTAAGGGTCAATGTCATTGCAATACAATACACACTTTAAAAAACACAGGGATGATAGCTCTGTCTTCTTTGTCCCACCCCCTTTTTTCTTTCCTTTCGATGAATATGCGAATTAACCCCTTTAACAGCAACCCCAGTGTGAGTTTTGCTTTAACCTTACCCACCAATATAAGCGACAAAGAGAAGGGAAAGGATGGGGACTCTTTCCATTAAACAATAGCTCAATGGGGTTTCTTTGCAAATTGGCAATTGATGGTATTGTTTTGTGCTTTCAAATGCAGTTGACCGTTTTCCCCTTCCCCCGAGACCGTACAAATGAGAATTTTTTTGTTTTTCTTTCTTCTCAGAGATTGGCAGGATTTCTAAGGGGGGAGAAAATTGCAAAATCTGAAGGAATTTATACATGGCTTCGTGTGGAATTAGTCAAATAGTCAATTCCATGCTTAGAATTTCAATTAGACTTTGTCTGGAAATTTGTAAGGGATAAAGCGCGTCTACTATACGTTATAGGAGTTTGGGTAGATGAACTTAAATTTAAACATTGCTCATATACAGAGATGACGTTGTCTGGTAAACTTTGATAGAGAAGACCTCTAATGCGTGACTTTTATAGTCAGAGGTTATTGCTTTTTGAAGCTGCTAAGATGCCTCTTACCATAATCTCAAAGGAGTCCCCAACAGTCTCTGAAAATGAACTAGAAATATCAGCTTTGACTTTTATCTTCCTGACCTTTCGATATTTGAATTGATCAATAGCTCGTTCTGTTGGACCTCTAAACAAAGCTACTGTTACAACTGATTCTCGTGTTGAATACTCGGGTTTTCAGTTGAGAAAACGTTTTCACACACCAGAATGAATACCCTTATGATGCTATTATTAGGTTTCAGTCTTTGCTCCGAGGATGATGTCCAGAATAACTGGGGAAAATTATTGGTATTGTTACCATTGCTTATAATTCACAGATCAACACTTCAAGTCGTATGACCACCCTATTGCCAGTGTTATACCTTTGCAGTAGAATTTCTGGACATTTTGAACCTTCAGTATAAAAATGGTTACAGGACCATCCCCGTTTGAACTGCAAATGAGATGAAGTAAACAGATCCCTACCAGTTGTCGTGGCTCAAGAAAGTTTATCCCTCAATTGGTTCCATACCTATTTATCAGTACACATCAGGCAGGATGTCAATGAGAAGGCAGAGATGCTTAAAAAGGCAGGGGTGACAACCTCGTTTGTAGAACGGGATGTCTTCTGCGGTATAAGCGGGTAAATTCTCCGGGAATATAAGGCTTCTAAGGACCAAACTAACTAGATAGGCTTGTTGGATAAGGCTCACGTTTACATCAAATTGCAGCGCCACCTAAGTAAGTAAGTAAAGGTGAGTAAATTGTCATCCGCTATTCCAAAGAATTGGTCAGGTCCTGTGAAGGGTTCAGCTTTCCCTTGTCTTACTAGATTTTCTACTGCTTCGTTACCATCTATTCCGACGTTGTCAGGTATCCAGTTTGTGTAAGTATTCTCACATAGCGTGGGCTGTCTGTCAAAATTGATGCATGCATCCTTGGAATCTTTGAAGCTCTGATATGGGTTGTCGTGACCTCATAGTTGGACATTTTGAAGATCTTTTCTTCTTAATGAAAATATCCAAATGTCAAGCTGCCAACTTAATCACGTTGAGGACCTGCCAAAAATACTTCAGATACACTTTGTAAAACAAGGTAATTCCAAGTTCACTTTAGTCTTATGCACGTCTGCGCAGCTCTGACCAGGACTGACGTTTTTTTTTACAAAACTTTTCACTTAGCTTTTTGATCTTTTTCGAATTGAACTTGTTTTTAACAAAATGTAACGCTTGATTTTGACTTTTGAGCAGAAATTGATTAAAAAGTTTGGGTTTCCTCTGGATCTGGTAGAAGAGGTTCTTAAATTGTTTTTGACAAACTTATAAGTTTCAATTCAATTCAATTTAATTCAATTTATTACACGAATTAGCTTACAACTTTAAGATTACAGAATCTTATAAATTAGGAGAAGCCTTAAAATTTACGTTAATAGGATAAAAGTTAATTTGGTATAAAATTACAAATACATATACATACAAATAGTTGGAATGAAATTGCATAGTAGATAAAAGTTATTGACTATATTATTATTATTGTTATTACTGTACTATTTACAATTTCATATAAAAGAATTTAAAAGAAGAGAAATGAGGGAAGAATTATTTGCTTATTCAACGGCCAAGTGTTCTAAAAGGGAGAGTTTAAAATGTACTGTGTTTTTGGTGTATTCTAAGGTGTATTGGTAGAGAGTTCCAGAGTCGGGTGGTATTAACAAAGAATTGACGTTCCGAGATTAGACATGAATACTTCGGTTGCACCAACATGAATGATCTACGAGATTGGAGGAACTAAATTCTACTGTAGAGATAGTCAGGCTGGCCTGTTTGTATAATTTCGTGTAGGAGACATAGAGAGCGGAGCTTCATAAGGTTGTCGACAGAACATCCGCAGATTTGTTTAGAGTAGACGGAGACATGGTCGGAATAGTTGAGGTCATATACATAGCGGGCAATATTGTTGTAGGCAACATTGAGCTTTCTTTTCCTAGTGTAGTCCATATTGCAGAAGATCTCGCATCCGTACAAGAGGATGGGTAAGAGAAACATTTTTGCCACCATGAGCTTGGTCTTTCTTGGGATAAAAGGCTTGCATGGCCAGAGAGCGCGGAGTCCACCGTAGATTTTTCCAATTGTTACATTTAGATGATTTGTCCAGGTTAGGGTTCTATTGAACCCTATCACCAAGTTTGATGGCCGGAAAAGAGGACAACTCCAGAACCTTTTTATGGATGACCAGTACACTCGACTTTTTAGGGTTTAAACACAAGTAGTTTTCTCGCGCCCACGTTTGTATGCTTAGCAGATCTTCGTTGAGAAGTCTAAAAGCTTCATCAACCATACCTAGAGGGCGACTGAGGATAAGTTGAACGTCGTCGGCGTATAAATGTACTGTACAACTCTTGATAATTTCTGGAAGTTCATTTACATAGAGTAAGAACCGGAAGAAATGTCGACGATTTATTACCCACAACTACTCGCTGTTGTTTCCCGTTCAGGTATGAGAAGATGAGCTTGCTTGACTCAAGTGAAAACTTGAATTTTTCGCTGAGCTTTTTAGCCAAAACAAGGTGGTTCACTGTGTCAAACGCCTTTGAAAAGTCCAAAAGAGTTAGAAAAGTGAAATTGTTTTTGTCGATTGCTTTCCTAATCTCATCAACGACTAACAGAAGGGCGGTTTTGCAACTCCTTTGAGCTCGGAAGCCCGATTGGTGGCTAGTGAGGAGTTTCGCATCTGAAAGGTATTTTTGTATTTGTTTTAAAATAGATTTTTCAAATACTTTAGAGAGAAAAGGGAGTATTGCAATGGGTCTATATTCTTTGATGTTTGAGGATGACTTCTTTGGGATAGGAGTAATTTTTGCCAATTTCCATTCGTCTGGGAATGTTGAGGTGGTCAAAATTGAGTTAAATAGATATGTAATGAAGGGTAATAAGAGTGGCAATATTAATTTTACGAACTTTGGATTGATTCCATCTAAGCCTGTGGCGTTAGACTTAATAGCTAACAGTGCTTCTACAACATCTTCATCACATAGCCTACTGAAACTGAATGTTTGCTCGCTTCCTTCAGTGTATGTTTGTTCAAAGAGATTGGCAATAGGCAGAAAATTGTTTTGCATAGTTGCTGATTTGACAAAGTTCGCATTCACCTGGTCGCAGTCAATGTCTTCTGGTATTATGGGGGCTTGTTTTCCAAGTCCGATATTTCGAATTTGATTCCACATGTTTTTACCTGGAGGCAGCTGATCAAATTTCCTTTTATAGAAAAGAGCTCTGATTTTCGACACACACAAGTTACGGAGGTTGCGAAAAGTTGTAAAAAATTCGTTCAGTTCAAATTTCTTCCATTTAGGAGTGGAAAATTTTGCCAAATGACCTACACTGCACATATTTTTGGACTAACCAAGCAATTTATTCGAAAAGTTAAGTTTGTTCATTTTTGAAGACATGATTAGTGTTCCTAAATGCTTCACAAGCATACTGGACCGATTTATTGGCTACGAATTGAATAACTACAAGGTCTTTGAACTCAAAATAAGACGTGGGGGCTCCTAATAATTTAAAGTGTCAAAAACTATTTCCTTTGGATAAATGATACAAGAAACAGGAGTTAAGAAACAAAACGTCCTTCTTTTTTGCTGTCAATTGTTATTAAAAAAAAAAAAAAATTGTTATATAAAAAAAAGAAAAAAAAAGTTGAAAACTGTATCATGTACCGCATTTTAACCTAATTTTCTTTCACCTAAGGAGCAACAACAATCTTGTGTGTACTTATATTTTACATGATGAAGTATGTTATATTGTGTTGAATATAATTTAACTAAATATGAGATTAAGTCTATCTTAAAAATCATTAAATAAAATTTGTACAGAAGTCGTAGATATCCTTTTCAGGATATGCATATTCTTCTTACAATACAATATCTCAGATATAAACGTTTGTAATGTCGCATGTTGAAGTTCAAAACTTTTCTTAAGTCTTTTCTCTTGTCTAGCAATTAACTTGACTAAACATAAGGTAAAACAAAGCTTATGCCGATTACCGTGATTTTAAATATGAGTTTCCACCGACTTATATCGAAGCACCAAAAATATTGATGTTAAATATAAAAATATTTTAAAAAAACCACACGTGGTTTTCACATTTTTGTGTTAAACTACAAGTCATCCTAAAATATTTGTGTCGTTGGCTACTAAGAAATGTTGAATGATTAAAATTTGTTTAGTTTAATTCTTTGTATAGTGTAGCGATACAGCGAGAAGCTATTAAAATGTATTCATTCATTATAAAAGCCCACATAGCTCCTAAAAAAAATATTTTAAATAAAAAAACTTGTGATTTCAACTGAAAAGCTTAGTGATTTTGTGATCTATTTTTTTTATCTCATTACAAAAATTAAAAAAATGAAAAGTAAAAAGAATGGATATGTTCAAACATCCAACATGCTATCGCTACAATTGTCCTACCTCCTCTTTATTCTGAGAATACTTCTTGCTCCTATTCTGATGAAAGTGAAATTTGAATCAAAGTTAATCCAGAAGGTAGGTTTTTTTTGAATTGAATTATGTTAAACACTTTACACAAAAACTTTTGTGAAATAATTCACTGAGATGGATTTTTTTTCCGACACAAGCATATGGATGCATAAAACACTATTTCAGAATAAATTATTATATTTTTAAGCACATTAAGTAACGCTGAATATATTTAATTTTTTAATTAATTTTCTTTCACACAAATAAGATTCTTTTTCAATTTCTTTTGTTGAAACCTTTGTTGTGAGATTTTTTTTTTTAATTTTGAACACAAATTCAACACATCCTTATATTTTTCGAATGGAATTCTGTACAACAATTCGTCGCAATTATATCCTGACTATCGCTGTCAAAGTAAATTTGCAGCGTAGTTTTGTAACATCTGGGCGCATAAAAATCGGCATTTAATATTTTTCAAAGAAAAATGGTTTTCTATAAACTTATTCACGCAAAAACCAACCGAAGACCCGCAAAAAATAAATTTCCTTTCTTTCGAAACGAAAACGGAACAGAAGTCCACAAAAAAAAAAAAAATAACGAAAGCGAATTTTTTTTTTATTTTCTACAATGTAGTTTCACAAAACAGAATTTTTTTGATTTTTATATTTTCGCTTTTCATCGCAAAACCACTTCCCTAACCTTGGTCAAAGGATTTCATTCATTTCCATCAGGAAGGAAGCGGTCCACATTCAGGAGAACACGCACACGAAAAATCGAAATACAAGTGAAATATCCTTTCTATTCCTTTTTCTATGACTCAAGAGGAAATACGATTTTTCATTTTTTTTTTGTGTTGAAAAATTACACGATAATCATGGAACTTCGAAAGAATTTTTTTTTTGTTGATAAATTCAACTTTCGCGCACGGTTTTCGTCCTTGATTTGAGGGAAACAAAAAAAAAAATTCTGAAATAATTCAGTTTCCTTTTTGTAATTTTAAATTTGTTCCGCCCGGCAGATGGTAAATGTTTACACGGCCTTAAAGTTCGATGGTAACTAATTTCCCTTCGATTTCTATTTATTTTGAGGTGCGGAAATATGAAAATTCTACTTCATACATATATATTTGTACGTGAACGTACACATGTAAATGGTATTTCCAATATATTTTTCCCTTCTAACACATATATACGAGTGTAACACTACTATCGTTGGGAATACAATTGTGGGTGGTGTGGTACCCAATTTTCTTCTTTTTTTCACCCAGAAGAAAACTAATAACAAACTTTTGCAGTGTTATGCCCGGTGTTCCCATGTTATTTCGTCGTTTTAGCGGGAGAATCCGGGAACTTCCCTAAGAGATACCATATGTTATCGGGAAAACTCTTTTGCTACTTGTTCCAAAAAAAAAAGGAAAGATGCATCTTCCCGACTCAAACCTACCCCTACAAGGATTTTTTTTTTTTTGGCCACCCCCTTGACATTGATATTCTGTGCCAATTCCAAAGGAATTTCCCCAGAAAACCTTGCATTTCAATCGATTCAACGTGTGTGGAACTTGTGTTCCATACCACATTCCATTCGCTATTGTGAACGGTCAGCATTATTTCACAGTAAGTTGGGAAATATTTTCAATTTCCCATTATATTTGAGTTTCCTTCCAAAGGTACATGCGCCATTCTGAGGTAAAAATTGAAATGGTTTTCCTGGAATGTGTGGTGAGAATGCGCTTCTGACAATGAAAACCCTCTGGGAGCACGAAGCTTTTCCCTGGCAGCTGAGGGGGTTGCTTCCAAAAGTTACCTTGTAAAGAAGACAAAGGAAAATTGCCCAACAAAAATACCTTACAAGGGCAGGTAATGTTGTGACCGAGAAAAAAAAAAACCAAAAAAATCGGGAAATTTCTTCGTCTGAATGAAAGTATAGAATTGGGCTTCGGAGAGTAATACGAGCACACAATCGTATCTCTGTTGCGCGATAGAGGGAGAGATAAATTGATAAAAAAAAAAACGGTTATCCGTCCAGAAAGCTTTTCAGTACATATGTCCTTAGAATTATTACCTTGTGAACAAGGTTTTTCGTGTACACACGCTCTTAGGAATAAACTTGTGTATAGACTCAAGTAAACCGTTGATGAGATATCAGGTAATTTTATATACAAGAGAGAAATTGAAGGACGAATTTCAAGACTTGAGGATATCATTGTATAATTTCGATTAATTGGCTTTGTTTGTTAGGGAAATCTAAAATAGGGTCTAGCAGGGATATTTGTACGAGTTCTATGACTAAAATGAATGAGGATCCACGCCACGAGAAGTTAGTTAGTAGAAATAATCGCATTGCAAAACTGCCTTACAAGCCCTAATTTACGTAGACGAACTTAACATAATTGGCATCACTGGCAGAGTTCAGCGAGCTATCGCATGTGCGTTCACGAGTATTGAGACAAAAGCGGCCAAAAAGGGTTTAGCGGAGAACAAGGTCTAACTCAAGTACTTGCTGTCAACAAAAAGGGAAACACAATATCGACGAATCTGACAGAACGTCACAGTTGACACCTTTAACTTTGAAGTAGAAAAGACATTTGCCTACCATAGCTCTGCTATCACTTTTGACAACGACATATCATCAGAAATCAGGTACATTAAAGCTTTGTTACTAAGGAAACACTGTATGAAAGCCTTATCATCCCAACCCTTCTTTATTGCACTGAAGCATTGACTCTATCGAAGGCGAATAGAGACATCCTTGGTTGTTTCGAGAGAACAATTCTTCGTAAGATATTCGGTCCCGTTTGCCTTGACGAGCTTTGGAGGGCATCGACATTGACGTCGACCTAGTCAAAGAGCTGCGCATTGAACTTTTGAGATGGCTTTGAGATGAGGGAATAGACTGCTCTAGCCCGCAGAGTCTTCGAATAATACGAGTGGGCAATGCAAGACAGGAAGACAGGGGCACAAGAAGAAGGGTACATCACTCAACTCGGAGGTCCCAACTGCATGCAGTTAGCTAAGGAAAGGGCTAACCAGAGAGGTTTGTTGGTTGAGGGCCAGATTAACTCCGAACTGTAGCGCCACCTAAGTAACTGAGAAAGCTTTCTTAGAATTGCTCATGAGCTCATTACTCCTAGACGAAGCGGTTGGGATAACTGATGGCCATCTCACGACAAATCTCAGCTTCGTATACCATGGGGTCAGTTTCCTAACATGTCACTGTAGACTTAAGCCACAACAATGGAAACTGCATTTAGAGCAACGTATAGACAGCAGTTTTTGCAAAAATGTTGAGGAAACCTCAGAGTACTAAGAAGGAAACACTGAATGCCTACCAACTATCAGAAGATAATCTACCATCGTTATATCCACTTCTGACACTCCGGCTTAATATGATGAGGTAGTCTTATCGACTAGAGCTCAAAGTCTGGGCAGCACAAAAGATCTACAAATGTCACAGTCAATCCACGCTCTACAGTCTACTTCAACGTTTTCACCTTAAAGTATCTGCGTGATGATACTGGAATGAAGATAAACCAACGACGTATATATCTCCATGCCAACAAAATGTGCATAAAAATCCGTTCGTATTATCCTTTATTCATAAATCATTTGTTCGAGTTGACGACATTATTTGGCACAACACTATGCCCCCATCTGACAACCCTACTAACCCTTAGAATACAGATTTTCTTTTGTTTTCCCCAACAAAAAAAACCAACCAAATCCTTGTGTCTAATGCAGAAACTGCTAATATGTCACTTTCAGGAGATTATAACGCGCCAAAAGCGCACTTACTTCACTGTTTTCATCCGTGCTGCATTAAAATATGATCAACTGCTGTGCTATGCAGGATTTACGTCCTTTTTTTTTGCAACCCAAAAATAAACTATACACTACTCGTACAATGTATGCAATTATATTCAACTGATTTACTACCGAGAGAGCCACTTTCGAACAATGACGAAACCAACAGAAAGGATAATGATAAATGTTGCAGGATAAGCGTTTGCAGTTGACCTCATTTGTAATTTAGTAGAAGAACTCTTTTCACTTCTTGTCGTCGCTGCAGCATCAATATTATTCTCCTCATTAATGTAGGAAAGGAGGGAGCAAAAAAAAGAAAAAAGAGTTAAAAGGATCTCCAGCAATTAGGTTACAAGCCCAAAGGACATGCACAAAAAAAAAATAGAAAAAAGGCCAACATAACTGAAGAAGAAGGCGTTGAAACAGCAATACCATAACGCAAGGACCTACATTTTTTGTTGGCGCTTGTCCCGAATAATGTTCTCAATTATAGAAAGGGTGTTCGGGCAAAAGCAATGCTCAAGGAAGCCACCTCCTTCCAGCGGCGTATGTGGATGCTTGTTCGAGGGAGTAGGCAAAATTTATGCTGATTACCAGTGATTGCTTTTGCAGCATCCTGCGAAGAGTAGTTATCATACTCATCTCCTGAAATGCAACACATAATGTTGCTTGTACAAGTAAAAAAGAAAAAAAAAAGGACTCTGCCCCCGTTCTCTTATCGTCAGAAGATGAACAGGACAAAGTGGAAGAAGATTCAACACAAACACAGTGTGTCAAACCCCCCCTACACGGTAATGACATTTTCGACTGAGATCCTTGTTTTCTAGACCGCAAAGCAGAGCAAGAAAGATTTATGTCACAAGGAAAAGTTTCAATATCCTTGCAGAGGGATTCAAGAGATGAAAAAACAAAACTTCTCATTGTCTTAGGGAGGACAACATATTGTTGACGTTTTTTGTTGGCCTCATCATCATTATCATTGTCATTCGCCCGCCTCTTTATAATTGCTAAAGAAAATTTGTTGTCCTGGTCGCGGCATTTAGTGTGCCCCAGCTAGTTTCGCTATTAGTATCCTTTTGCCCATTGACTGGTGAATGAAAGAAGAGAGGGATATGAGCTGGCATTTGGCCAAGGAAATTACTGTTCTGTGTGTGGGATGACGGCTACTGTGCCAATGCTGTGTGTCGGCTGTTGATGTGGTAGCAGGCACATCGAATGAGCTTGGCACACTAAGAACTGTGACTTTCAGGACAATTGGTAAAAATCGGAAGGAAGTTCACCCAAGTGAAAGGGAGGAGTAGTCGTATATATGCAATCTTGGCTGTTGTTTGAAAAAGTCTCTCGTCGTCGCATCTCGTTGGGAAATCATTTAAAATTCGATGAAGATCATGTAACGGAGGATGGGTCGATTCAAAAGGGTCACATATTGTGTGGCACTGGAATTGGATAGCTTTCGGCGGAATACAGTTGGAGAAAATAATTAATGAGACACTTAGAGCGCATCAATTATTAATTTTAATTCGATAATAATTCTTCCTGAATGGAGTTTGATTGAATTTTCTGAATTCGATTGTACGTATATTCGGTTCGGAAGGACCAAATTTGATTTATGTATTGCAAGTTGCCAACGTGAGTTATTGGGTTTAAACCTTTTTGGAAGGTTTTTGCAGATTCAGGTGCAGATACGGTGCAATACTCTCATTTTCATCATTAGCCTGTGATAAGAAAGGTTCCCGCAACTCGAGCGAAAGTTCAAAGATTTTTGATGGCATGAGAATCTAAAAACTCAAGACTTGCAATGAGATCGATGATATGAGAACATAGACCAACTTTGGTTATGGTATAATTTTTGAATACGCCCGCACTTTTATAAATCCACATCCATATGCTTTGTACATCTCGATTTTCGCACTCTCAATCTGACAGTCATTCCTGATTTTGCTCAAGACATTTTGTTTTTTATCGAGTCTCTGTGTGCGACTCTCGATTTCAAAATTCTAACACCCACAACACAAGATTGCAGTTCAACATTATTTTCGAAGAAAAATATAACATCTGTTCAGTCTTAAAAGATTTAGGTATTCGAGCCGGAGTTACACAGAAAGAAGACTCAGAAAGCGACTAGCTTGATAGGTAAACTATCAGGAAACAGCATTATAAGGGCATAATGGCCTTTGAATTGGGGGTAAGAAATCGTCTGGAACATGCCTACTCATACTAATTGATACACGGTTTTCCTCTGGATGTCCGAATCTTCGAAGTCGCCAAGCTCGACTCGGATCATTATCCTGTAGCAACCAAAGTACGAAGCTGGATATCCCAAAGAAGAATTTATTGAGAAGATATAACGTCCACAGAGCTCAATCGCAAGAAACCGACGAGAAGAGTTGGTAGAAAGTGTTATTCATTTCTAAGATGTGATCAAAAGACTTGAATCTCACCATCGTTTCCCTGATCAACAAGAAAGGGGGACCCGTCATCCTGTACAAGAAGTAATATGCCATATTGTCACCAATCTGTGTGTCCCCTATCAATGTGGTTTTAAGCCTGGAAAGTCCAAAATCAACCAAATTTCCATACTTCGGCAGATCCGAGGGAAAACCAAAGAAGTCCAAATCGATACCCACCATTCATTCTTTTTTCGATTTTAAGGGCGCCTATGACTGCATTTATAGAAACCAGCTTTAAAGAGCTATGTATGTCTGTCGCCTGTGCAGAATGACGATGCAAAATGCTCGCTCAAAATTCTCCGTCAAGATTGGTAACGTCCTCACCGAGACCTTCATCGTATGGATGAAACAAAACCCACAAGATGTACACCGATGATATTGATTGCATTGGCAGAACCTAAAGAGCTGTCATTGGGACATTCGCGAGCACTTAGACAGAAGTGGCCGAAAGGGGTTAAGTGATGAATGAGGTCAAAACCAAGTACTTGCTGTCAACAAAAAAGGAACACCCAACATCGACAAATCGGACAGACCGTCACAGTTGACAGCTATGACTTCAAGGTAGTATAGGACCTTGTTTACCTTGGTTCTGGCATCAATTCTGAAAACGACGTTTCATCAGAAATCATATCACGTAGTTAGGACATGACCCTTATCATCCCAGTTCTGCTTTATGGTGCTGGAACATGGACTCTATTGAAGGCGGATAAAGATATCCTTCGTCGATTGCAGCGAAATTCTTCTTAAGACATTCGGTCCTGTTTCGAATATAAAAAGAGGAGGACCTCTCCTTACATGGCGCCTACAAGCAACAAGACCTCAACCAACTTCGAGTGGCGACTGGAGACAGGGCTCACTGAAGAGGCTTTTAGTTAAGACCATGGTTAACTGTTGTGCCACCTAAGTAAGTAAGTTTCGTTGATAGACATCAAGACTCCCCACAATTTGGTGAATACCAAAAATAAATTGATCCTCCCCACACAGACTTAAAGATTAAAACCAATTTCATACACAAAACAAGAAATCCAAATGAATTAATGAATAAATAAGCAACTAAAATAAATTCTTTAGACATTTTTAGATTTTTAAAATTAAATTTAAAATAATCGTCGCAAAATGTTTTTTTTTTTAATTTTTCTTATCCCTACCTCAACGGTGTTCAACATCTCACTCCCGGAGAAATCCTTAAATTTTTTTTTCTGGGCTAACACATATATTTTTTTCAAAATAAAATTAAGTGTGCTTAGAGGTAGAATATTTTAATAAATAAAAAAACATATAAGTAGAGAAAAATAATTAAGAAACCAAATGGGAAAATAATAAATTAAATTTTAAAAATAAAAAAACAATAAAAGAAAAGGAAACGTAGAATAAAAGTAAAAAGACACCGGAAGAAGCGACGCACCGATAGAAATTGGCAAACTTATGGACTTACCTTCATAATCCAGCTGTGACTGTCCAGAATGAACACCATGGATCTCCTCTTCGGAACTACTGAACGATTGTTGTTGTGGTGATCCGTAGTCTTGTCCCAAGGGACGTTTGTGTTTATTCTGTATGTCATCTGACTGATGGTGGCCATAGGATCCACCACCATTGTCGGGTGGTAAAATAGTTGGAGGACCAATGACAGATCTTGGATAGGTGTGCTGCTGTTGTTGTTGTTGTTGTTGCTGCTGGTGTTGGTGTTGCTGATGATGTGCTTCGTGTTGGTTGATGGGTGGTTGTGGCAATTGTGGATATTGTTGTTGCGTCGGAGGTGTTGGCAGCTGAACTGAAGGTTGATGCTGCGGATGGTATGGTTGTTGCTGTGGATGCTGTTGTTGCTGTTGTTGTTGGTGCGGATGCCTTGGTGGACGTTGTTGCATCATTTGTTGTGGATGGTGTTGCTGTTGTTGTTGTGGATGATGCTGCTGTTGCATCGGATGAGGTTGGCCTTGCGGATGTGGTAGACGCATTATTTGTTGCGGTTGTTGCTGTGGATGTTGAGAGTGCGGTTGCTGTTGTTGTTGTATCATTTGCTGTTGACGTGGGTGTACCAAGTGCGGGTGTTGTCGCATTAGACCATCGATTTCACCCTAAAGAAAGAATTTGGATGGTGATATGCAGTTTAAAATATGAAATGTGTCATTTGTAGTGTTCGTCCTTCTAACGAGTGTACAGTCTGTCATTTGGGTACAATCAGTGCTAGGTCACCAATGAACAGCGCAAAATTTGTCGGACTACGTCAGAAGACATTATATTCGCGCATGCGAAGACCATTAGACAACCAAGGCCTAGTTTCTTTCGACACCAAACGGCCGGTTGAATATCCTTTTCATGACAAATACCACCTTCTAAGAGGTGGACTCGAGAGAAAACTTTTGATCGTATTGGACGTGAACTTTTGTCAGCTCGCTTAGCAGTTTAAGCCACGTGTACCACCTTATTAATACGACTTTGGTATGATTTGATGGAGGGTCCTTTAGTTCCATTTCTGTTGTAAATACCAAGCTTAGCCTAAGAAACTATGAGCAGCGCATCGTCTTTGAAGTCAGTGGTCGATTAAAAAGTCAAATGATTATCGTCAGTCGCGTTGTGTGTCCCTTGTTCTATCTCCTGCAGTTGCTGTCAAAGAAGAAGAAGACCACTCACCTGATAAAACTTTGGATCGTCCTCCGGATACATGCTATTCCCCCTCTGTGGTCCACCATGTTGTCCGCCACCGGGATACTGCTGCTGTTGTTGTTGCTGCTGCTGCTGCATTTGTTGTTGATACATCTGCTGTTGGTTCTGTGCCTGCATCCGCCTATGACCCGGACTCACAACATCCACTCCACTATCCGATTGTGACATCCTTCGACTATTTGGTTGTTCCTGTTGTGAATATTGCCGTCGAAGCATACTACCCGTTCGTTGGATCGGCAGATTCTCTTTCTCCGCTGCACTTCTCGTCCGTTCCAACTTTGGACGTTTGTCCGTTGAATCGTGAGGCTCAACAATAGCCTAGAAAATTTACAAAAGGATTTCTTATACCCACCTGAAATCGCCACCATTACACATTCATTTCTACTTACACTACTACCATCGGGTTCGATCCTCCGTATGAAACCATCTTGATTTGGTGTCTTATTAATCCACTGTCCTGTCTTTGACAGCAACTCCTGTTTCTTGCGGCACAATATACAAACCCAAATGACCTGCAATATGTCGTCATCATCGTACCCCCCCGACCGAAAATGAAATGTTATTCCGATGAAAAGCGATTCCAATGAAGAAATGGGACATTTTTCAATTAAATGGAAATAAAAAGGACGAAGTAAAAAAAAATAAAAAATTTGAAAAAATATGTTCACTTGGATTTTGGCTGCCAAAAAACTGTTTGCAGCTATCTACACTGAGAGTGGCTTGAGGGAGAAGAAGGAGAATGAGTTATTGGAGAAGAATACCAAACCAATAGCAGTAGCAGTAGCAGTAGCAGTGGCATGGCAGTAGCAAAATTTGTCGCCAGAAAGCCTGGAGTCGTTAGCTAAAGCGAAGGCACACACAAACACATATATACACACACACACACAAAGACAGCTATTGTCCTTTGAGGATTCATATTTTCAATTTCCTTGTCTCCAAAGAAGAGGAGTACTTGGACTACTGGGCGACGACGATTCGGATGGTGGTGGCAAGTGGCCAGATAAAACATTTTGTGGTTTAAGCATACACTTTGGCCTTTTGTTTTGTGTTGGGTTGCAAGTGAATTGCGTTACTAAAAAGGAATAGTGACGCGTTGGCTTTATTACTGTAGAGTGCATTGGGTCGGCTACTTTTTTTTTAGCCCGTGTCCGTGTGATTGCTTTAAAAATGATTCGAAGCGGTTTGGTAATTTATTACAAAAGTGACGCGTATCCTGTGATTTAAGGTCATGGGAGTTAAGATTTGGATAATGGAATTGCACAGGAATTGCGTACAAGTTGGTTATTCCATAGTTTGATATGACTTATTAGTGATTTATGGTGTTCGAAACTCTTACAGGAGTTTGCAGACTTTAGGAGCCCAGATGGTGACTTGTTGGCGGGCGATTTCTGAAAGCATAAATTGGTCTTAAAAGGTTGAAACAAAGTTTGCATCTTAGTGCTGTCTGCATCCTTTTACAATATAGATTCTGCCGTTTTGTCTCACTCAAAAGACACTATTGTAGGTTCTCCATATAGCCCAGGTGACATCAACTGGAAGGCACAGAGAACCGTGGATATCACATGAAGACTACAATGATCCATCCAAATGGATCTCCACCTGCCATGTGAACTAAGACTTGAGAGCCTAGTAGTGAAATGTTTGCAGGTTATGTACCCCCAAAATTGGAATCTGTCCTCGTGCAGTTTAAGTTGAATACTACTGTGGTACTAGACAGGATCAAGAATCATAAAAAAAGCAAGCTGTGACCCGGATTCAACCCAGAAAGTCGGTTGCCGTCAGAAGCTATGGATTTCAAGTAGACAAGTGGCCATTCGACTGTGACCTATATCAGTCTTACTTGTGGACTTGGGCTTACCTTAAAGGTAGGAGATGGTATCAAATAATTTCACAACCTTTTGGGACTAGGATGTAGTTAACAACTTCAATGCTAAAATCGGTAAGGAGGACATGTTTAGTGGATTGGACGAGAGGCACAGCCTTCAGAAAACATCGTAAAAACAACGGCTTTCAGACACCAAGATTTCAGACCGAGTTCGTAGTTAATGATGAAAGGCATGCATCCATGGGATAAACATGGGATCTGACTAGTTATTGGTTGCGGCCCTTTTAAGACTTTTAGTCTCCAACGGAAAGAAACTACGGTACCCCGTGGAAAGTCGAGGTCCTACAAACTGAGAAAATAGCTAGAAACTACTGAAATGGTTTGCGTAAAAATCTTTCCACTATCTCAGTGCCAACGACCAATGGATCCAGTGTCGCATAATCATGAAGAAGTAAGCAGAGCAAGCTCTACAAAAAGTTGACAGAAGGAGCACATCTTCTTATTCGTATATGAGCTGCAGCTGCAGTGAAGTAAGAGTATTGAGCCAGAAAATTAGGGAAAAAAGAGGGCTTTCTAGCTGTCAACTAGCTCTAGGAAGTCAAAGATTTGTCGATTTTACAAGAAAGCCTATCAACTGGCTGCTGGCTTCAAGCTCGACACTTCGAAATAAGGAAAGTAGACTAGTCACAGATTTGTAGGGGATAGTGGATGTTTTTAAAGAGCTCTTTCAGGTTGTTCCAAGTCATCAAGAAGATAAATAAGCTTTCAAGAAGCCTTCAGTTGTGATATTTAATATCCAATTAAGAAATAGGCTTCGCCCTTGGATACCAGGAAGATCGAGGCTTCGCTCATAATACCAATAGCCAATAGGTACTAGCTTAACAGAGAAAGATGAAGATTGTGGTGCCCCAAGTAGTTTTGTAAGTCCCTGTACTTAAAACTTATTCACCACTTGATGGAAGGGAAAATTAGAACCAACAAACTTGTCAAAGGTTGAGTGATTGCAAGCTTTATATCTCAATTTTCTCTCAAGACATCACCAGTTATCAATGGTGGTGACAACCTCCACAAGGCACATTTAACCAAAAAGTTTCAAAAATTAAAAAAAAAAAAAAAAAGAAACAATTTCACCGGCTGTTATCCCACAACAATACCGTTGATGTCGATGTACTCTCCCATTCCATAAACTACTCACCTTGTTACTCCGCAATGTGACCTTTCCGCCGCATCTGGCACAGCATCGTATATTACAGTAATGGCATATGTGTCCAACACCGTCGGCGAATTTTGTCTTAAGGCATATGTGACAAGTGGCATCTAGCTCAACGCCAGCCTTCTTCTGCTGTTCCGACCTCTGACGGATGGCATTCTCAAGTGTCACAACTTCATCTTGTTTACGTCTAAATGAAAGCAAAAATGCCGTGAAATGAGTGGGACAAAAAAAAAAAACAAAAAAAAAGGACGAGGAAAAGACTACCACGACGCTGATGACGGTTTAAGCAACAAACATACAAAAGTGTCACTTGGAAAATGTCAAATTAACGAAGGGTTTGCTTCTTTTTTTTTTCATTCAACGTTAGAGTAGTTGTTTATGTATGGATACAGAATATACGTTACCTCATAATCTCATTTTGCTTCTCTTCTTCCTGTTTTTGCCGCATAAGGACATTTTCGATTTGCATGCGTTCATTTGGTGTGAGATGTGACAAATCTGGCATGTCCTCCATTTTTGCTTTTGTAGTTGTTGCTGTTGTTTATTTGTTGTTTCCTCCAGAGTGTTTTAGGGATTACGTATTTGTATGGGTGTGTGTGTATATATGTGTGCGCGATAGTTACTAATGGCTGGCGACGGTTATCCTCTACTTCGTTATCCTTTTTCAGGAAGTGTAGAACTTTTAAGTTTTGTTTCGATGGTCTAGTTTTATATTTTGTTTTTTTTTTTGTTTTGTCGTCGTTTGCTTTGATTGGTTCTTTCGTTAAATTTTTGTTTTTCTTATTTATTATTTACATCCATATACAGTTATGTGTTTTTATTTTGTAATTGGCCTAATTTGTGTTGTCGTGCTGATTGTAGCGTTTGTAGCTACCTTTCAGGAATTTCTTCTAGCAAAAATTTCAGACCAACTCGATATCAGGACGAACACGATTTTAAAACTGTTCGTTGGATATTTAACGATGATTGACGAGAATCCTGTGGTGGCATACGAATTCATCGTCATTTTTAAGCGTTTTGTTATTTCTGTTGTTGTTGTTAAATTTATTTTGAAGAATTTTTGTAAGTTTTTCAACTTAATCCGTTTTTTTTTTTTTTTTTTCTTTTTTTGTGGAATGCTTAAATTCCACAACACTTATGGCACTCGGAATTGTGTTTTTGTTTGTTTTGTTTATCGAAGGAGATAAGATTTCATTGGTATGGAGATTTCCTTCATTTTAGTTGAACTGAAGATCTAGAAATAAATGGAAAATGGGAAAAAATATATTGTACAGTGTTTTCAATAAAAAAAAAAAAATTGTTAAAGTTTTAAGAAAGAATAATAATTCTCATTCCAATTTTATGGCGTCATCAGTTTGGCCTACTTTTTGTTTAAGGAACAGAATTGTTTCAAGTCGTCAATTCTATACAAAAGTATCCTTGGAGTTAATTTTTGTTTGAGTGCCACATACATACGCAGTTATACATTCTGGGACTCACAGTGAAAAAGTTGGCAGCACCAAAGAGCACGGATAACAAAAAGTTTGGCCGGACTGATCTTACACAATTTTCGATGGTCCGGGGTAGTTTTACTTCCAAGTAGCGAATCACAATTTGGATCGGACGACACTTCATTTGATCTATAAACCAATGGTGTTGTTCTTCGGTCTATTCAATCCAGTACACAAACCATCAGAGGATCAGGTGTTGAAACATAATTTTGAAGTGCTAACTAACGAGGGCAGTTCACATTAAAGTTGTCACCCTACTTGTGCACTTAGTCATCAGGAGCTTTATTGTTAGAATGGTAAAGTATAACTGGGCTATACTTGTGTGGTGATGCACCCTTAGAGGGTACTAAGCACGTATGGTGCCACCAATGCTCCTGTTTAAATTTAACTGGTAACTTGTTTTCTTGAGAGAGAACGAGGAATAGAGTATCGGACCAAAGACAAGACCTAACTAACTTCACAGAAAGGGCCAAACAAATTGGTAGCACTAGTCGTGTCTAGCTTGTAGGCTGGAACCAAACGCAGAAGGATCAGATTTCTTCTTGTTTCCTTGAGAGATAACGAGGAATGGAGTATCGGACCAAAGGCAGGACCTCAATGAGGCTTTATTAACTTCACTGAAAGGGCCAAAGAAATTGGTAGCACCAGTCTGGTCTAGTTTATTGGCTGAAACCAGGTGCATAAGGATCAGATTTCTTCTAGTTGAATCGGAGAGCACTAGCAAGAGCGACAAAATAATTGCGTTCGATTTCGAAGTGATCTTTGCTCGGTCGTCTTGTCAACCTTTCTTTGGCTTCAAAAGTTCCTCTGACCATATGGCTTAGCACTACAATATTCGGATTCTCTGTTTCTTATATGTAGACCATGAGGTAGAAGGTGTAAGAGGACACTCCCGATCTGAGAAATAGAAATAACATCAATTGAGTTGCAAAGAGATGGAGAAGACACTAAAAGGCTGCAAATGACAGCTCAATAAGAGATGGACTGTGGACATCGTCCAATGACTAACAAAGGCTGCGTAGAAACAGTATTAGAAAGAACCACTGCAGCTGAAGATCGTGCAGCTTTTTTAGAAGGGCCTACATCTACCTCCATGCTGTGTTATCTGGGAATCTCCTCGGTAATTGCGACAAATAGAGAGCAAATTACTCCAAAAAATAGCACAAACATCAGTCGAACAAGGATTGCGATAGGATTCTGGAACGTAGATACTTCTCGATGGAAAGAACAAATCTTCTCAAAGTTCCAGATATCTATTCGAATGGGAGGTTATGTGGTTACTAGGACCTACTAAGACTCAAGTACTAACAAAAGAGTGTAGTAGGTACTTGGAAAATCAAGTCCATTCTCATTTGTAAGCTGCAGTCGTTTATAGATGTTTTCTAAGGATTTTCTTGGTCAACAACCGTATCTCAAATGAACAGCTCGATGCTGGGAACGGATCAGGAACATATTGATATCATAATTCGCCAAGAAAAATAGGAATGGATTGATCGTACCTTGCTCCGTGAGGATGTTATGAAATCCACTTACCCAAGCTGACATAACAGCGGATCGGTATACGTAATGCAGAATGGTTGAAAGGTGGAGAGAATTGAAGCGCATTGCAGAACTACGAGCACGATGAGGCATAGGCATTGTTGATGTCCTATGGTCCACGAGGTGGGCAGGACATAAGAAAGTTAGTATGTAGGTTCGTAGATAGAGGAAAGTTTCTAAGTTTCTACTTTTTCTCCCAGACTGCCAAAGCATCGACTTTTGAAATCGTCTTGAGTTCCATCAAAATATACAAACCTTGATGACGATTGAGCAAAATTCAAACCAAAACTTCAAAAAGCCGACTGAACACGCATACGCCTTGTTTGAGTACATATCCACCCCCTACTACATCGTATCTGAACTCAAAACTTCTTAAGAAAGAACCTGAAACTGTTTGTAAATTTAAATACTTGATCTCAGCACACTCAAACTCTTTATGTGCCTCACGAATTTCCTGATCCTTTTGCAAACTTAAGCGTTGCAGTTAAAACGTCCTCAAATTAAGGCTAAGGCTAACAATTTCCCACTTACAAAAGCTTCAACCCAATTTTCTCGGTAAATGTTCAACATTTTGACGTTTTGACTCATAGTGCCGCAGTAAACACTAAAAGAAAATCTTCACTTCACTTCACGTGCAAACCAAACTCAATTACAAAATTTCCTCCACAAAAAAAAGGACATCAACGTCATTGCAACTTATCACGAGAACGGAAACATTATGCACTTTCCTCAGCACCATACTTGTACCTTTCACCGCTTTCGTCCATCATCATCAATAAAATCTCCATAAAGCATAATCCGCAGGTACTTCAGCTAAATCTGCACTGCAATTTCGCAGCCCGTGAAGGAAGGATATGGTGACAGCACTAAACATACCTTCACACGACAACAGCATGAAGAGAACGTCAAAAAAAGAAAAAAAGGACTTTCACACGCCATAAGTAATCTTCAAGTATCACTATCCCTTCACGAATGTGACGTGAAATCCAAAATCCTGGCTTTCCTTTATTTTTATTTTTTCCCTAGCACACACTCTTGACTGAGTGAAGGATCGGAAGGATAGAATCACGCTCGAAACTTTTCAACAAAAGATGTACGTATCCACTGCTTCAAGTCAAGAGTCCGGTTTTGGCATTATAAACGTGTGTGTTTAAATGAAACGACTTTTAATGGAAATAATTGCTAATGAAGGACGACTCGGCTATGCGATTGTGAAAGAGTATCAGGCAAAGGGAATCTTCTGGTAGGATGTGTATATAATTACCTTTTCCTGCTGCATTATGTATACGTATGTTAAACTATCGGGCTATCTCACTGCGACAAAATTCGACGAAAGGATATCGACCCCCATTAACACAAGAGGAACACTGAACACGACACAAGCCGGAATCTCTACTTTAGTCGGACTACTATGATGCACTGTTCCCTATTATCCTGAAAATTCCCTTCACAAGTGTACTTCAATATTAAACTGTGCGATGGCTGCACGAATGAATGTTAAATGAGTACTTGAGCTATACTATGTCGTCTATGGGTATTGTTATGTGGAACACATACAGTAGGGTAGTCCAAGTGAGGTTACATTTGTGCAACTTTTTTATATCATCTCTGTTTGTTTGTTATTAGTTAATTCAGGAACTAAAGGATCGATTTTCTTCAGCCCCATTCGCTTAGAAAGGTGAAGCTCCTGACTGTGTTTTGCACTATGTTTCAGTGTGATGTAGCACATGTGACACATAAATAGAACGTCTTAAAATTCGGAGGCGAGGACTCATTAATTAAAAAAAACATTGTCGCGATGAATTCAACGCTCATCAGTAGCTTGAATCGCTTCAAAGAAAGTCGATGAAACTCTGTCTTTGGATTTGGGAATGGTAGCTATTGCTAAGCTTTAGAAAAAGAGTTACGAACTTAAACCAGTTTGACACGCAAAGAGCCTTGGAAGATGATTGTTAAATTGAGGCTCACTGCAAAAGTGACTTAAATCGCTGACTTACGTCAAGTACTTGTCGAGAGTAAAACCAAATGCATGCCTAGGACGACACGTCTTCAAAAATAGCTACAAAGTTGCAGGGTAATCTTGACACACTTGTGGCGAACCGACAAAAGCTGGATATGCGAAACCTAGCGACTTTTAATGGTAATAATTCGAAACTCAAGCAAAGATTGACGTACCTTGAGAGAAATATCCTTTGTTGGCTGAGACAAGACTCGCCTTGTCTGGTAAGAAGATGGTCCAAATTTTGCGGAAATAGTTCCAGCAGGGAGATAGGCAATGGAAATCCTTGAAACAAGATTGAAAAAAAGTGCTTTAAGCGGACAAAATTGGTACTGCTAGGTCAGATAAAAGTCTCAGAAGTCAAGGAGTAGAAATATTTCTTAATCTTGAGTCCTTATGACAGCCCTTTTCAACATGCGTCAGATTGCAAATCGGACTACAGTAGATCAAAGGTTATGGCAAATCGGGTGGATCTACATTGCCTACTGCGATGAAACTTCGAGCTATGCGATCAAGGACCTCGTTTCTGCAGAAGGGCTTCCCGTGGTCGAAATGGCGTAGGCTTTCAGAATCAATTATTCTGCAACGGATTAGTGTTCTCACAAAGGCACAGATAAGGCGGTGGCAGAACAATTCTCTTGATGAAACCAATGGTGGCCTCTCCAGTTCCAGCTATGAAGCACTACTTGGTAAACACCTTATTTGGGCTACTCAGACCTATCCGGAGCTTCAATCCAATAAGGATTGTCATAACCGACCCCTTACGTCCGATAGGCATAACACAGAAGAAGAAAATGACCTCGTCTTGTATAACAGACTGTAACACGTGCTTCATAACATCTTTCAAGTACCTTCACCATAAAGGTCTAACAGCCAGTGAAGGCGGAAGCTTCACAATGGTGAGACCACATAAATGTCCTTTTGTTTTCCTTTCAATATTTGCCAGCTTGTGCTTTACGCTTCTGCTTTTGCTTCTGCTTCTTACCGCTTTTGCCGCCGTTGCCACAACGTATGTATTAAGGCTGCTGTTGCGTTTATGCTATTTGTGTTGCTTTCATCGTTGCGTTCCATATGTAGGGAGTAAGAGCAAATTAAAGATTTGTGGTTGCCTTAAATCATCTATCCGTCTCTCTTGTTCACAAGAGAAAATGGCGCATGTTGCCAAAGAGTCAACATACAAAAAGTTGTCAGAGCATAACTACGGAACCCAGAATCCTGGAAACACTTGAATGGAGTTTGAAGAACAAACACAACTACATACAACAACACAACCAGACACACATACACAAAGAGCAGAACATACAAAGATTGAAAGGAGTCGAAGAGCTTTCAACCTATTTAATGCAACACTCGTACACAATACAGAGTATCTTTGGGGTTGTATTAGCCCGAGGAGACGCAGGGTTTAAATGGGTAAAGTGTATTTGTACCCATTATAGGGAAGGGATGTTGAGGCGCACACAGATGGTCAGCAGTGGGGTAGGAGCAGCAGCAGAAGCAGAAGCACATGAAAAGGAAGCTTAAAATTTCCACATTGAGGTCACAATGAGGTTGTTGATTAAATTTTACTTAACGTCTCTCGAATGGGGTTGCACATGGGGTTGAGTGTTGAGAATGAAAAGGACTTTACCTGGATGTTTAGTGTGCATAGTTGCACTATGTGACACGATCAGCGTATGACAGAGTGTTGCGATGATTTTGAATAATTAAAAGTGGCTAACAGTCCATTTTTTTTAAAGGGCAGTGGCCAAGGCTTAAGGATGCAATTTTAATGATAGGGATTGCAGAACCGTTACCTTAAAATAAAATAAAAAGATTAGCTACAGACAAGGAATAGGAAAGCGGATTGGGATTTAATGAAGTGGAGAAGTGACTAATGAGAAAGGTGAAAAGTTAGCGAATAGAATGGAGTACATCGTTTCAGAGGTTTGATTTGTGGATTAGGGAAGACCACCCGGTTTTTGACTTAAAAATGTGTGAGATGAGGTTGCAAAAAAGGGAAGATTGACGATTAGAATGAGCGAAGCTTATGCAGCTACAAATATTAAAGTACCAAAAGGCAAATGGATCTAGCAGCGCATCCAATGTAATGAAAGCCTTCTACATGCAAGTTGGATTTGTAACTGTGAAAACGGCGTTCAACATAGGTTGTAGAGTTACCCTGAACAGCAAATTTCTAGAACGGAAAGTAAACCGAGCAAGTAAGCCTAGTGCAAAACAAAAAAAGCAATATGATCCACAAAGTTCCACTTAAGGCAAAGGCTATTTAAAAGCGCGTATGAAGACCAAATTTAAGATGCTTGTAAGCTAGGCAATAAGTTTTGTCGGAATAGTATAGTTCGTCGTTGGATCTCCACATTTAAAGTCCGTCAACCCAAACAGGACCGAATGTTTTACGACGAATTTTTCGCTCGAAGCGACAAGTGGTTTCGCCTTCGAGTAGGTCTGGGAAATTAAGGTTTTGTATGGAGTCCTCTTTTCGGAATAGGGCCTTAGTACTCAATGGTCTTCTGAGCCCAAACAAGAAGTGATCAATTTTATTTCTGATCAAAGCCAGACTAGCCAAAGTTCCTTACTACCTCGAGGTTATAGCTGTCTATTGTGAAGTTCTGTCCAAGTCGTCGATGTTGAGTGTCCCTTCCTATGTCCTATTTTGGCCGCTTCTGACTTTTATTACATTTGAGAATATTGAAGCCATGAAAAAGCTCAGGCAGTCGGTGTAAAGCTATGGCTTGACTGAGTTTCTTTTTGTCACGAATTGTGTCACTTGGGTAGGACTATGCAAAGAAGTTTCGAATTTTAAATTCATCTTCAGACGATCTTCAGACGCTTTTGCTCTAGTAAATCGTCCTGCACAGAGCCTCAATACCTTTAGTTTAACCTCGGAAGGTAGAAACATTATTTTAAGCTGACACTTATATAAATGCATCTTTTGCCTCTGCAACCTCTAGATAACCGGCAACGATCCTTTTAGCCTTGTCATAGATGTCATTCACCAATAACTTAACATCTTTGCTGCCCTAATACCATCTAAAACTTGATTTCGATATACGGTCCTACACTTACCCAACGTTCAGATGAACTTAAGCATACAAAATCTATTTCAATCTGCAAATGCAAATAATTTCAATAAATAGTTCGAAGCATATCTCATCTTTAGTGGGACAGCACTCCAGCGTCGATTTTACAATCCAGTGGGAGTAACGGCTTGCCGCCCACTAAATAATTCAACTCCCTGATTCATCCAAATGGCCTAATGAATAATTTCTTCAATTAACTTAATCGCAAAACAATGAAATATCTCTTAAGGCCCACTATGTACCCTTGAGACCAAACACCTACCTGGTTCCACAAAAAAAAAAAAAAATGGACCATATCAGCAATGTCCTTTGAGACTAATCTTCTTCATTACTGTAGAGTGGACTGTGTTTCAATTTACCCGGTCTTACTACACAATTTTAATGTGCATTATGCGTGAGAGTAATTCCATCTTTGGCCCCCCCAAACAACATCCTGACGCATCGCCCTAAAAAATTCGACGAAATCTGTTCAAGTACCACGCATTCTATTGCCAAACCACCCATTCCCGAATTCCCAAAAAAAAATCAGTTATGAAATATGTATAAGGATGCTGCAGTGAAATTCCCTCTATCTATGTGTATCCTGTGAACAACACCCCCACTAATATTCGATGGCGGTATAGCGGTGGCAGTCTTTCTCTTCTCCAGTTCGAGTCTGTCCTAGTTTTCGTCTTTTGGGCGATTTTAGAGTTTCGTTCTTGTTTTTGTGTTTTAATTTTTTTTGGTTTTTTGATTAAAAATAAATAAAATATGTGTACAAAGGATAACACACAGATACACTGGGAGACACACACTTGAGTTTTAGATACAACACAACGTTTCGGGTACACACAGTCTGTGTCGATGGCGAAAGCTTGATAAAGTCGACTCTGAGAAGAAAAGCTTTTTTTTCTGTTTGTCGTCGTTAAGAAAACGGGATGATGGGGTGGAAGAACCATTGGACAACTCCGAACAAAGGAGATACCTAGAAACATGAAGGGTGTGTGTAAAGAAAGAAATATCATCGGATGGGTGGAAAGTCAAAGAAAACACCGTCACCATCACCGACAAGTGACACGCAGCATATGAATAGGGGATGGAGAGATGGATGCGGCAAAAAAAAAAAACACACTCTTGGTCGTTGCCTTTGGAAGGCTCTGTTGGGGGGTTTTTTTTTTGACTAAGGGAAAGCGGGTTGAAGGGCCTTCTATCTCGTATGTGACGATGAGGCGGCGGTTACACTGAGGGTTGGTAGCGCTGAGAGTGTACATTATTCTATTTTTAGCTTTGTTTTGTTTTTGTGAGCCCTGAATTGGTGTGTTTGTGTAGCAGCAGGTGGGGTTGCTTGTGTCGTCGGATGCGTACAACTTGCATAGAAGTGCGTAGTTTAATATTTTTGTTTTCGTTTCATTTTTTTTTTTTTCACCCGTGATTAGCTAATAAGTTGAACAGTTATCACAGCAAAGGGGGAGCAGATTGGTGATCGTAAACCCTTGTAAACGTGGTTTGTGGGAGAACAAAGAAAAATGAAAAACCTACAGTAAAACTGTAGAGAAAGTTTCATGAGCAGTTTTTGAATACAAAGTTTTGAGTGTTTATAGTTCGTGGAACTGAACAATGGATAGGGGTTAGCTGCTTGTCACGAGGCAGTGAAGCAGTGTTATGCTATGGCATGTGACTAGAAAGGTCACTCACTTTTAAGATAAGAGTAGTCAAATGTTATCTTGTACCCAGCAAAGATCTTGACCTTTTCCAGAATCTTTGCCAAGGGAAGATGCATGACTAGGTAATGGAAATATCAGCTGTCCTAGTAATTCGTTTGACTATCTTTGGAGGCCTCTCATCACAAGGAAGGCAAATATTCTTCACGTCAATGCCTCTGTTCTTATTTTTTTTAACACAACAGTTCGGTCTTATTTAAAATTGAAAACTAGGTTAAATGGGCAACATTCCTTAATGCTCCAAGAAGAGCTCCTTGATGGGAGGGTTTAGACGAAGATAGATATAAACAGCAGCTACTTATGGAGATTCTATAGGAACGTGAATATTCTTTTAAAAAAAACACTGATTATGCCCACCCAGCTAGACTTTCACATCACGACTGTCATACTAACCAGGATGAGCTCAAAATTTGTAAAACGTTGCTGTGACGAGCTCAAAACATTCACCGTAAAACACAAAGTAATACTCCGGTTGATGCCGGGACAAAATATTATCCACGAGAACAAAATGGCGGATGAGTAAGCTAGAACAGGACCCTCTAGTACTTGTCAAATCAATCATATCACCAGACTTCCAATGGCAAGCTGACGAGAGATGGATCCCACTCGCATCATGTCGTATCTCCAGAGAACTCTGGACAAACAATAAACAGATAAACTTAACGCTCTCCACAGGCCACAACCTACTGGCGATCCACCTTAGAAGAATGCGTTTAAGTACAGACGATTCACGCAGAGGCCGCGGCTATACAGATGCAGAAGAGAGCACAGCGCACTTCCTATGAGAATGCGCCAGCCTACGTTAAACCAGAAAGAAGGTCCTTAGAATGTAATATTCAACTTCAACAGTCCGAGCGACCTTTCTAAGAAGTCACCGAAAACCATTCTAAAATTCATTACGGATTCAGGATGATTCAGTGAGGCCGAACGACCGCCATCTAACTAAAACAAACCCTTCTCCTCTGTTTTTTCGCTTAAACTGAGCATTTCATGCTCCAAAATGGATGAGGGTGCTCTTGGCTGCTTCGAGAGGAAAATTCTTCGGGTGATTTTCGGTCCCGTCTGCATAGACAGTGAGTGGAGGAGGACGAACTGTACAGCTACATCGACTTAGCCAAAAGAGTGAAGGTCCAACGACTGAGGTGGCTGGGTATTGTAATGCGGATGGACACCAATGTTCCGGTCCGAATAATCTTCGAATCTGCCTCCGAGGGACAGCGCAGTAGAGGAAGACCGCGACTCAGATGGCGCATGCAAGTTGAAGGTGATCTCAACCGACTTAGCGTGTAAAACTGGAGGCAGCTTGATAAAGATCGAGCTAGCTGGAGACGCTTATTGGTTGAGGCCAAGGGCTATCCCGGACTGTAGCGCTAGGGAAGGATATTTCATGCTAGCAGAGCACAATAGGTCCTTGGAAATCTCATATGATGCAGCCACCTCTTCAACCTACAAACCTATCAGACTGCATTTGTGCCAAAATTGATGTGACAAAAGGACTTTCCCTCATAGATTGGGAATCGTTTCGTTGACGCTAGGGGTGGCCGAACCTTCGTTTTGAAGAGCGTAGATGGAGTATGCCTGGAATTCAAGAGAATTTTCCCGTCTGTTGAGCGGTGTGGATGCCCGTAAAGTAAGTTAATTAAGTCAGTTGTAGCCAGTAGAAACAAATTTTATAGATTCGCGGTGATTTAGGAGTGACGGTCTACGAAGAAGGCTCAGTGTTTTGTAGGAATATTCCTTTCGTAGTCGCGGTTTGTCGAAATTGCCCTCGTGGTTCATAGGATTATCACCTGGTTGTCCAACATCAATCTGTCAAACGGTGGATATACAGAAGCCGTGGTAGGCATCAGAGTAGGAAAGCAAATGCCACTCAAGCTAGAACCACAATAATAAGGTCAATGTGCCATATAAAATCAAGCTTTTACCAGCCTATTCGTCAACATGAAGCTCTCTCTAGATCCATTAAATAGTTTTCACTACTTGACGGCCAATCGATAATCTAAAAGCTGCCATGTCCACGAGTAAGAATGGATCTTCCTTCAGTCTGCTGACAATCAATTAGAAGACTGAAACAAATTTTTGTCATGACACTGTGTCATCCTGTAGAAGATGCAATCATGGTCTCTTCGAAGTAGTCTCAGATACTTTCGACAGTGAAATGAATTCAATTTGATCTACAAACACTCGATGCCAGACCAAGAAGAGTGGAACCACTACAATGTACTTTGCAACGAATCTTCACAAATGGATTCAAAACCAAATACTGAGTCTTTGACGGAATCTTCTCAAAAGAGCTGGACATCGACCTATTCTTTAACCTGGGAACTTCCGTGTGTTGTCAAGCCGAAGTCACCATCATTTGTCAAGCTGCGTTTCAAAAATCGATTTGAATTTCTACAATGTAGTCACTTTGAGATCTCTGACGTCCAGTAGGGTAAACCCAAGCGCAGTTAAAGGCTACAGCATAGCCCTACACAAAAGTTCACTTCGAGAGGGTAGAGAAGTATTGTCTCGATCAAAGGTAGAATCGAATAGGATTCTGCCTAAGCCAAAGTCTGTATTTGGCATGTTGTACCAAATATGGTGAAGCACCGTAATAAGCTTTAAAAACCAAGCCTCGACAGGTCCACTTCAGTGCTGTGCTCTTGTGTAAGCGATCGCTACTTCCTATAATGAAGAATCTGTAAATATTTATGGATTGCAATATCTTAAGGCTTCTCTTACCGAACCCTACATCTCTACTAGTGACGAGCCAGGAACCAATAGGCACGACCACAGTTCCATCACAGACTAGGGGATGATGTAAAAAGGATCCTTTATCTCAAGTTGACAAGAAGAGCGTATTGTTCGAGAAATACACACAACATTGTAGGAAAGAATCACAGCAACTGTGGACGAAATGCTTTACTAGTCCTCTTCAAGGACTTTTATTCGAAGTTGTTCTCTAAACCAACCATTTGAAGTCCACAACCTTACAATAGAACATCGTCTATGCGTCTTCCCAACTTATTTTGAAATTTCTACGATTTCTCTGAGTCACTTTACTTGTAAGAATGCTTCCATTTCTGTTTGGAAACCCCATTAACCGGGTTATGCGTCACCTAGTTTCGATAGATAAGCCTGCACCCTCTATAACGTATCAGTGGATTTTCCATTCAACAATGCGTTCTCATGAGAATGTAAATACAACGACACCCCTAGAGGAGAATGGATTATCACCACCACAGCAGTATGCACGCCCTCGGTTGGAAATCTGAAACTGCAAATGTTATGCCAACATGACGTAGGGGTATCTGTCCTTTTTTTTTTTTTTCGTTCGCTATAAAAACCTTTCCAGACACCCACTGCATTCTGTCCTCTCCCATTCCACCTATGTCCCTTCATTTTGTAATTTCTGTTGTTTTTTTTGTTTACGTATTGACATCTGACAAATTCATTAGGATGGATGTCTTCCAGGCCGTGTAACCGAGAATAGAAAAATAGCAGCAGCAGGCGGACGCAACCAGCAAGTAAATGTCAAACGTCATTGTTCCATTCACAGGAGTCGATCTCATCCTGTCGGGTGAATTATTTATTTATGTCAAGAGCGGGAGTCAAAAGGAGGAAGCAGCATCGACTTCGTCTCACCAGGCGTGTAACACACACGACAAGCGAAAAAGCCAAAAGTCAATCTCTATGCATCCTTAATGATTGTGTTATCCTTCCCACCGCGCTAAATCACCACCACACCCTTCGTTTTCTTTGCTGTTTTTCTCGCTATGTGTTTGTGTTTGCCTTTTAGACAAATTGAAACATTTTGTTGAAAATCGCCTGAGGATTGCAGCTGCTACGCTCGCGAATCCCTGTGTGGGCTTTTCTCCATAAGATAAGTCTTATGGTTTCGAAAGAGAGAGAGTAGACCCAGTTGGTGGTGCTGATCTAGTCTCTTTCTAGGTGGGCAACTGATAATCTGTGCAGCCCACTCGGTTTATATCTCAAGTATCCTTCAATGTGTTGTCCTTCCAGACGTACTTTGACCTTTCAATCGATGGAAGAAGAAGGGTACCGCATAAAAAACAAAATAAAAATAAAGAAAAACAGGAAAGTGGAACGGTTGAACTGAATTAATTGCTATCACTGCGGGGGTGGCATATAGATGCGGTGTGTGTTTTGTAAAACAAAGTCGAGGGGTGACGGAGATGAGAACAGATAAATCTACCTAATTTAATTAAATACGTTAACAGCCCTGACAAACATGCATTAAGCCAAGAACGTCATTGAGTTGCAGGTGCAGAGAATCGTGCTGTGAGTACTCCTACATTGGTGTCTCCCATGCGAGCAGGTGGCAGCTGAGGTTGGGGTTTGTTTTTTTTTTTGCTTTACCATTTGGCAATGGTTATGGGTCAGGTGAGGGGGTGGATATGCAGCACTTTGAACTTTTGCCACAGAATTGAATTAATGAGCACAAACAGTGGCATAGATAAACGCAACCAGATTATGCATGGGCGATGCATGGTGGGGAGACCATGTTTTAGGCACAAAATCGTGTGTAGTTTATTGGATGGCATTAGGTCAGTCGCCAGTATATAGGTGGTTTAACGATAGTGTGCAGCAATTAGGGGCTGTGGTGGGCTCAAAGTGGGTGAACACTTTCTTGGTGATCTGTAATGAGATTAATTGCTTTGAACTAAATTGCAGTGGGTGTTGATTGCTTAGCTAAGGGGTGTCATAGCCAACACATACATATACACCTTTTGCTTTACCTTGGGAATGATCTGATAGGGGATGATTATTCTGTTCTATCTGATTTATTAAAGTATGTCATCGGAGATAATAAGCGGAAAGGGAAAGACGTCCTTTTTTTCTTAAAAGTCAAAGCACTTTCCAGTTCAATGGCATTATAAGAAGGCGATAGGCATTCCAATATGAACATTTACAATCTAGAGGTGATTTTTTCTAAGCGACAAGATTCGTAGACTCAGCCCAATTCACAGCTTGACTGTCAGATAAAATTCAGTTGCTTTTCGTGCACAAGAAGGAATTCGAACAAAGAGGCCATCTGAATGAAGAATTTTTAAGTATGCTTTCACCATTCACAAACATTTTTTGATTATTTTCCCGGTATTCGAACCCATGTCAGGTCGCTTAGCTCAACAGACAAAGAAAAGGGTCAAGAAGAAAACTTAAATCTAGTCGGCGTAAGGAATTTCAATAGGCTATCCATCGTTTTATGAAACAGGCATGGGTGGACGAAATGTGGAGGACGAACTGTCAAAGGCATATCGCTGCTAGATGTTTTACAGGAAGCATGAGTCTATCAAGAGCATCTACAACGTAAAGGCCTTACGTCGGAAAGAACCGAACTCTCGTTTATCTGGTACAGATCAATCTCTATGCTAAGACAAATCGTGGCAAAGTCACAAAAAATTTCAAGTCGAACTTCATCCCCTATTTATGGACTTAAAAGTCGCATACGACAGGATCTATTTACTAGGACTTGAGAATGTTATGAACTGTTACTAATCTGTCCTAAATGCACTTTAGAATTCCGTGAGAAAACACACAGTTATCACGTTTAAAAATTGGCTTTTACCCAACCCATCAAACATGGACAACCATGAATCCATGGTTTTCGAATACAGCCCACAGGTTCCAGATGGCACGGAAAGCCTTATTTTCAAAGCTGTTGGCCGCGTCCTCCGGACTTAATCTTGAAACACGTCGTATCAGTTTACTAACTAGGTGACAACTGGCGAGGTTTGCCTATGTAAGCCTGAAGAGTCATAAGAAACTACATCTGATGTAATTCCGAAAAAAATAGGGGAACACAACAAGCCTAACTGAGGACTAAATGAAAAGTCTTCTGCCGACATGATACCAGACCATACCATATCAAAGATTTTGTAAATAAGCCAGCTTAAGTGATCTACTGGGCGAAAGACATCTACATACAGACCTTAATGCTGAACTTATTCCCGAACTGCCAGAGTTTATACTTATACTGTCTAGCTGGGTCGTCTCCATAGCTTTTGTCATAGATCATCCGTCGACACTGGACGACAGCTATGAATATGAACAGCGAGGAATTCAGCCTAGAGATTGTTGCAGTGATTCAGAAGGTTAATAGGGAAGTGGATTTCCACTGAAGGCTGCGGTACTGACGTAAGATTTCTTGTTGGACCTATTGTTCGATGGTAGGTGTTTGAAGTTGATAGGACATGTAGCTATATATGATCATGAATCGATAGGATCTGCTTACACGTTTTATCATTCTTGAAATCTCTCAGTCCTTGACTACATTGTTCTGCCTATAAACACAGGAAGCCTCCTAAAGATCTCGTTTGAAGCAGAGTCAGCGCCATTATTTACAGTATTGGTCAATAGCTATAGCATCATTCAATTTTGATGCTAAAAGTATTAATTGTAAGCTCTGATACATGCAAAGGTAGTCGGTTATTCGCTCTTTAAGAGCATCTCCAGTCTATCAATACCAAAGTGACTAGGAAGAAATACTGTCAATAAGAAGGAAAATAGTTTCTCCCCTGTAACTAAGCAGTCCATCTTCATCTTTTCATATTCAAAACTGCCGCAGAAGCATTTTCAAGACGTTTTCATCGAACTTGTTTAGTGAATAGCTAGACTCCTCTTGTCAGGACTACGACTTTTTTGGCACGTTCAACAGCCTTTTCATGCAATATTACATAGTTTTCTACCTAACCTGAGTCTAAGTCTAAGAGGAGGAGTAGTGCCATTTGAAAGATCTTTAGACAGAAGTCCTTGAGAAACCGGCACTTGAAGCACTCTAGTTCAAAGAAGTTAGCTACAAACTAGAATCCGAAGCAGTGGGTGTACTAATTTCACCAAAACGCCGACTCTAGAAGAAGCATTTATCACTCAGTCCTTGAAGACGTACGAAATAGTAGACAATTTCGCAAATGTTAATCCTACTTAGGCGAATGACGTTCAACATAGACTCCTGTGATGAAATAATGTACTCCCTCAACCCACATACACTTCAAACAGAAGACAAAATGAAATGCAGAAAAAAAGAAACAACATTTACAAACGTCATTCGCTGGCTAATTACTTTCAATCGAAACACATATTCACCACACTTGCTCTGTTTACATATATTTTTTCCAAAAAAAAAAAACTAAATTTCTCATAAAACATCAAGAATTCAACTTAACTCCCTACACTTGTCCGAACATATGATAGTGGTGAAGTAAACCGACCAGAAATTCACCACACCATCTACGTAGGCACCTGACTTGATGGTGTTCGTTTATGCGTACAAGTATATGTATCTTTCATGCGTATCTACAGATAAGCTACTAATGTTATCGCGCATTTATTTAATTTCTGTTAGCAGAAGGGGGAATACCCCCCCAAAAAAAAAACTAAAGTGGGTGGTAAATTTTCCACGGTTAGTCGGTGTATCAAAAAAAAAAAAAAGCTTCTCAAGTTAATATCTTTAATTGTGTGTGTGCAAAAGTGTCTTGTACACTTGAAATACGTTTCTCTCTCTGGCTACGTGTGTATGTGAAAGAGATGAGAGTGGTGGATGGTGTATTCCAGGATGTTTTTCTCTATTGTCCATTTAATTATTTATTTATTTAATTTTTTAATGTATTTTTACAAAGAATAAGAAAAAAAAAGGACATTTGTGTAGAGATTACCTTGTGAAATCCTTGAAGTTGATTTATTCCGCTTACTAGATGGTATCCAAAATGTTGTAAGTTTTCCATCTACCAGATGCCATCTGGTAACAGCAGAGACACAATTTTCATTTTTTTTTCTGATTTTCTTAAAGGATATCTTTTCTTTTCTCAAGGATTTTTAAGGGACTTTTCTTTTTGGCCTTTGATAAGTTATTAGTTTAGCACTTTTATTTTGATGGAAAATCCATCGAAAAATTTCACATTTTCACTGGTTTTCTTTGTTTAAACTCTAGCTCGTATCCTGGGGGAGTTACAGGAGAGAAAATAGAGGGGAGAAAAATTAAAAAAAAAATTGAATTTATTATAAAGGTCACCATGGATGGAATGTACATATGTGAATCCTGATTAACAAGAAAGAAAAAAAAACACCATAATTAACCACAAAATTATTAATAACCTCTTCACTTTCCCGATTAAAAGAGATACGAGATGGAACGAACTGAACGAACTTCACAGAGCGCACACCACAAAACATACACATAAATTGGAATTTATTTTTTTAAGGGAGGTGGGCGAGGTATTTCGGAGAATCACTAGGGAGGACAAGGAGAGAGCAAAAGAAATTTTTTTTTCTGATAAATCATGCGATGAAATTCACCACACTTGAAAGGAATTGGTGGTTCGTTCAACAATAGAAGAAGATGCGTATTTTTTTTTGTTAAATATTTGTATCTCTCTATGGAACAAAGGAAATTTGTTAAAAAAAAAAGAAGAAAAATCCAAGAAAATTGCAACAAAAACGATGAAAAGGAGAGGAAAAATCAAGTCACATACATACACAATATGAATTCGGGAGGACATATAACTAAACTTTCAACTTCATACAGAAAACACAAAGCAAAAGAGAGGTTGAGAGAGTGTGAGAGAGAGAGTGGGATAGGCTCCAACACTAGGATATTCTTTTTCTAACTGCTGCCCACCTCCCGGGAGAGAGACACCCAGTGAAAGATACCAACAAAAAAAAAGGAAAATCGGGAAAAAAAAAGATTTTCCAACATTTTTCACAGATTTTTTCGAAATTTTCTTTAACATTCCCTCGATTCGGTTGTATATCCTTTTTCAGGAAAAACTTTAATTCCATTTCTACCACACTTCACCTTCTTTTTTTTTTTTCTTTTTTCCAAAGAGATATCCACCTTGGATCGCGTTTATCGCAGATTAGTCAAAAATTAAGAAAATTAAATGAATAAAAAAAACTTTCTAGAGTGTCCTTTTGAATCCTTATAGGGATTTATTTTTGTTCTTTTCACTAGTAATAATAAAATAAAAATAACTGTAAAGCAAATAAAAAGAAGCGAACTGGAGCAGTTAATTTACCGAGCTCTACACACTCGACGACCACAACGACGACGACGACGACGACGACAACGACAACGACAACGACGACGATGGCTACGATGATGAAAATTTGTTCGTTTAAAAAAGTTTCTCTCACACGCTTTTTGTGTGTGTATATATGCGAGCCGCGAGACAGTATGCGTGGTGGATAACGAGGAGATAACGAGGATACCAATCTACTTCCCTACGCGTGTTTTTCTAAAAAAAAAAGAAAAAGCTAAGCATTTCGTCTCTTTTTACCGGACCCCATAATATGTCCGAGATTCCTTGTCTTTTTCTATGCTCCCCTTTTGGTCTCTTTTGCTCCCATTTAGGGGTCTGGGTTAGATTTTCTAAAAATGATTAACTTTTGGTTTCTTGTGGTGTTGAAGTACTTCTTGTAGTCATTCACCACTTGAGAGGTCAATTGTGGTAAAATTGTGAAATTGTTTGACAAATAAGCTTTTCACCATTATTTCACGTCATGAAAACATTCTTTTGTCCCTTTCTGTTGTTTCACCAATGGTTTTCATAGCGTTTTTCACTTTTTCAGTAAAATTTACTAATTTCAAACAAGTTTTTCACCAAATTCATAAGGTATTCACCACAGTTGCGGAAAATTTCCCCCTATTTCTTCCGTTTCCTTTTTCGTTTTAGTTCTTCTTACCACCAGAAAAGTTCTTGTTGGACAACATGCGTGGTAAGAAGGAACCGCTTTGGCAATGAAAAGGTTCTTGTTGTTCCTTCCTAGGCGCTTACAGTGGTGCGCGCCTTTCCCATGAAATCCCTTTTGCGACTGTAGTATGTGTAACACACGGTTTGATTGTAGTAGACACATACACGAGTATATGTGCGATAAATGTTGATGATAAATTGTGAATAAATATTAGGTTGCTTGACGTCAGAGAGCTTTTCATTGATTTGGCAGTCGAGATAGTGTGTTGATGTGGGCGGCCATTTTCTGTGTTGTGTTTTGCGTGTGACGTAGGCAGCAGCAGTAGCAGCAGCGGCCGCTGCTGCAAGAAAGATGTTGTTTTTGCTGGAAGAATGGTTGTTTTTCTCTCGATGGGTTTATTTTAAAAAAAATTTTTTTAGGGGTTCGTGAATAAGATGTGGGAAGAGGATGTATATGGGTGTGTGTGTGGCGGTGATTCATGTACGATGAGAGTTTTGGGATAGAGCTTTTGCCGTTTGCGTGGGAACAGGAGGTGCATTGCGTGTTGCGGAAAGGGCTGTTTTTGGAATGATGGTGACACTGTATCGGCATGTAATGAGATATTAAGTAGCTGGCCCCGGCAAACAAGTGACTGGGGCTCATTTGGGTGGGATGGGCATTGCCTCGGAAGATGAGATGAATGAGCAAATGAACGTATGCTTCCCGGGGAAATGACAGAAGTTGCGTGGTCTCTGGACCGGGAGATGTTACAAAAACCGGTATTGGATGCTTATGGAGGAAAATATGCCGCATAATACTGAGTCGAGTTGAATGTTTTATGGATTATCGTTGAGAGGAAGGCGTTCTATTGGCATTGTGTATGTGTTTGACTGTCACAATGTTGAATAAAGGAATCCTTTTATGAACAGGTTGACCTCATAGTCCATTGAGTGTGATGATGCCACAAAAAAGCGTTGTTACTGCCTGGCTTTACTGTTTGTTAAAGTATTCGGAGTCGGGTTTTAGAAGATAAGGTTGTGAATACAATATACATTGGGCCTAGGGAAACACATTTTGTGCCAAACTATGTACCTACAGGAGTGGGCAGGAATTCGAAAGAGTTAATCTCTAAAGAAGGTGAGATTATTTAAGATGCCTTTCGATAAGAATATTGGAGAAAAGTCGTGACCATGTGAAGGAGTCTGCAGAATACTACCGCACATTTAACTCTTGACTTGTTTATTAATGTACTTCGATTCAATGGTGTCTAGAATCCCAATAGAGCTTGATGGGGTTGATTTGTCTAACGACGTTTGATTCGACGAGACTGGAGTTTCATGCTTTGATCGCTGCTTGGCTGTCAATACAAATTATAAACGACAGAGATTGCTTCTTCGATTTAATGATTCATGCTACTCGACCTTTGGTAAGGATTTGGGTTTGAACTCAGTAATCATAACCCACTATCCCTACTGTTTTCTTAGATCCATCCTCCTCTAGGTGGGATCAAAATAGAAGATATTATTTTGAAGTCGTTTTGTGAGTTATTATAGTCACCAGAGACGGGAAGGTCTAGTTCTTCACAGCGTTCCAGAATTGACTAAAGCCCATCCGAGTTCTGCGTCCTTTTATGGATTTCTCCTTTGCCACATTACTCCTGGTGAATAGCTAATGCTACGTTTACAAACCTGCTTCAAGAGTGACTTTTAACCGTAGAGGGCGAGTAACATAAAATTTCAAATAAATTTATTTTGCTAACAGAGTTCGATACTCAACGGCAGAAAGTATGCAATGAGGTTACACTGCATCATGCGCCAAATCGTATGCTATGAAATATCAAGAATTATTCATTGACAAGAAAATCGTTTTTTATTTTTCCTTATCACATATTTCTAGGCTGTAAAATGTGCTAAATGGTTTCGATAAAAATAGAATAAGGTTTGAGTCTAATTATCCGACGGAAATTGTTATCCACGTACTTCCTATCATATTCATCAACCACACATTTAAATTTTATTTTGAAAGTATAGATGTCACTACATGTCATATCTATGACACACACCACACAATTCAAGTTTTAATTTTGTGCCGCGGCCATTGCTATCGCCACAATCGGTTAAAAATTGTAAGACAAGTGTGGAAGGTGGATGTTCCAACCGGTTTCCTTTTTAAATTTTCTCTGTACTTTTGAATTGTTCAACGGAGGGATGTAATTTTTTGATAGATGTCAAGTAAAAACTATACAATTGAAGAGAATGAAGCAATATACGCATAGAAATGCTGGAAATTTACAAGTGTGACTGTGTTCTATCGCAACTTCTCACACATGTTTTGTGGACTTAATCATTGAACTTGGGAGCATCATCATAAGCATAAGGATATTTTACTGCATGCTTAAGTTTGTATCATAGTTTGGGTGTTGAAAATACAGGCGACCCTGACGTACTTATTAACTTATGATGGCACTACAGTTTGGGGTGAACCGGGGCCTCAATTAACAAGTCTCTACAGGCAACACAATCTTTATTGGGGTTGCGTATGCAGACCTGTTTGAGGTCGTCCTACACCTTTCCTGTGCCTTTTTCTGTGTAGTCTCTAAAGATTGAGATCGAAAATTATTCTGGGTGAAGCATTGGCGTTCATCGGCTCTACATAAAGTAGCTGTCTTTATCATTGTACACGTTTCCTTTTGACTAGGTCGTTATGGCTTTACAGCTCGTATAGTTCGAGGTTAATTTTCTCCGTCATGAATCATCAACGCAGGTGGCACCATAAATCGAACGTAAATTCAAAAGTTCATAGGATAATGAGGCTCTTATATAGCATCTCCTGAAAACCGGTCCATCCTAACACACTTTCTTAAGAGAAGTTTTATACGCTTTCTAGCGTTCGATGGTATCTGCTAGTTCGTTAGTTGCAAGCAGCCTGTTTAGATTGTCCTTCATACACTGTTGGGGATGAAATCATCTGATTCCTTCATTAGAATCTGGGGTTCCGAGAACCTTAGAAAAATGTTGCGGAACCTTAACCTCCACAACGAGTGATAATTTCCTGAAGTTGGTGGCTCGATGACGCCTTGTGTTGTGGAGTATGATGAATATAATATACAAAGCAGAGGAACTTGAGCTCGAGGAGTCCATGAAAATTGTTTTTGGAATGACAGGATTTTAAAGGACTAGATCAACTTACCTTATCCCTGCATCACTGTTAATCTGTTTCCTGCCATCGGCCATTCTTTATCAAAACATCCTGTATTAAGCTTTCACTAAATTGCCAAAGCTGTCACCCCAATGAAAGTACTAGAACACCACCTGTCACTGTCAGGCTAAAACACTTTGCATCCACTCTCATGCGCATGGTAGTCTCTCCCGTGTACCGCTTCTAATTGAAATTTTCCAAAAAAATCAAATCTTCACCCTTGTCCACCCACATCGAGCACAAAAAAAAAAACGAAAACTTTACCAAATCCTCCCCATATCGTCCTGATAACAAAAAGCTCCACGAATATACTGACATCCTTTTCACTCCGATGATAAATTTATTTATATTCCCATACCCTTTCCATTCGTCCTCCTCTCTCTTATTCTCTTTTCATCTCAATTTTTCAGTTGGGCGGTTAAAAAGGTGTGTTTGTGTGTGTATGTTTGGGGGATTCTACTCAATGATGCTTTAACCAAACCACCCCGTGAAAACCCCGCAAAAACCCCTCTCTTTAGGAAAATTGTATCTTAAAATATTCATGAACGGTTTTTCATCTCTCTCGAGCTGTAGCAGAGCCGAGTAAACGATAACACTTCGACTTTTCAACATTTCGTGTGATCCGCCTTGTGAAGTAAATTTTTATAAAAATCTTTTAAAAAAAACACAAACACTGATAATAAATATAAATAATGTCCTAAGGACACTAAACCGTTTTTCTAAAATCACATACATATCAATAACTTTCAGCAATTTGTTATAAATTGCGTTAGAAAGTAGCGAGTGATAAAGGAAAAGGATATTTTTGGGGGCATAAAGTGAGCAAAAAAAAAAACCAAAAGAAAACCACGTAATGGGATCCTAAATCGGTTGTGCACTTAATCTTCGTCCTGTAAATTCAACATTTTTACCGTGTAACCTGTGACGCAAAAAGGAATGTAGTTAAAGGACACTTAAAAACTTAAAACATATCAAATACATATCATTAGGATTAAGGATTAAATTGTAAGCTACTCTATCAATACATATCTTCTACATAGTGTCCTTTAATTGTAATTGCATTGAAGCAACACAACAATTCGAATGCAATAATCCTTGCGGCGTATTACATAAACAAAAAACAAAAAAAAAAAGCTAAAGTTTTCAAATAAAAATTGTTTTTGTGGCATTTACACGGAAAAAAGGATATTTTTCCAATAAACGTGAGTGTGTGCAAAAAAAAGAAAGAAAGAAAGAAAGGTGATAAAGAGAGAAAGAGAAAGACAGGGAGAGAGAAAAATTTATAATCCTTGACGTCTAGCATTTTGACGTACCACCAAAGGGAGTGTTTGTAAACTGGAATTTAAGAGAGAGAGAGAGAAAATTTCTCTTTGGCCAAAGGATAATAAATTACAGTGTAAATACAAAGAGTGATAAAAACAAATAAATAAATTTTTTTGTTGTTACGAAATTTACGTGCTAATTCAAAGGACCTTCGTGTGAATTGAGCAAAAGAACTCATACTCGTACCTGGTACTAATTTTTTGGCGAATTCAGGACTCTTCCTCCTCATAAACTATGACATCATCGTTTGACATTTAAATAAAGTGAAATAATTCTCTGGCCCCCCCATCCGCTCCCACATCTATTCATCCCTCTCGTGTGTACTGCGGAGAAGCATACATTACAGGTGTGGCGATTTAATTTTTTTGTTGTTTTTTTCCTTTCTCCACCACACTACGACGAACGGACTTTACACACTGCAATCATCATCACCATCATCGTTGTCCGGTTTTTTTTTGTTGGTTTTTTTCTTCTTTTTTTCCTGCTCCTTACCTATCCCCTAAGAGCCCCCTTAACGTCGTCGTTTGTGTGGGGTATATGAGTAATAGCGTTGTTGTCCGGTGCGCGAAGAGAAAGCGTATGAGTGTGCGTGCGTGTATAGTAAACAGGAACCAGCAATAATTCATAGAACGCAACGCGGAGATTTTCATTTTAATTAAGGATAAAAGCACAAACACACACACACAACATCAACAATAACAACAACAACAACGACGCAAAAAAAAGGATAATTACACATTTTATGTGCATGCGGTAAAATCGTGAATAAAAAGAGAAAGACACTGAGAAAGAGAGAGGGAGGAAGAAGGACTCTTAATTAAATGCTTCAGATTGCCGCATATTTCATATTCAATTCGTTTATTTCAACTCTATTACACTGTTACCTCGGGCCCCCTTTGTCCTTGGATACCTATTAGCGTGTTCCCCCCATAAGCCCAGTAACTGCCTCCATCACTCGTCGAAAATTGTGATCGTGTTATGAATTGTGAATCGGTGATGTGAGAAGGACAAAAGTAAACAAGGAAAAGGAATAAAGTTTTACTTCGCATACAACAAAAAAAAAAGGACGATAGGATCTTCTTTCGGTGCAACTACTGAAAGCAAAGGTGGAACGAGTAAATTGTGTTTTTTCTGTGTGTTTTTTTTTTGTTTGTTTGTTATAAAACTCTCCACACCCCCATCTACAAGGCGGATTCAAGCCGGAGGAAAGGATAAAGTTGAAGGGTAAGTGCGTAGAGAATGCGGTAACTTTCCCATGACAATTTTCTTTTAAATTTTCGTCCTTTTTTTGCTTATTTTCTGGTTGGAGATAACTTTTTTTTATTTTTTTTTTCTGTATGGTAAAAGGATAAAAGGATAATATTTTTATTTGGTTTGCCGGTATGTGGACAGAGTTGAAAGCGCATATTATGTTTTACTTTATTCTTTGGAGATTATTGAAGAGAGAAAGTTTCCTGAAATCCTTGAAGTTTTGAGTGGATATTCAGATTTATGGTGACTGCCTGGCCATAAGGGCATTCTGCAGGACAAGGTGGAATGCCGAAGGAATGTTGAATGGAGCACTTTGGGGGTTTTTTTTTTTGTAACGGAAGGAGGGCAAAGGTTTTTGATGCAGGAGGTGGTCAATTTCAGTTATACTGGCAGTAAGCCTGATTGACTACAGTCCGGGGTGGACCTGGGCCTCAACCAACAAGCGTCACCAGCCAGCTCGAAGCCTGACTTAATTTGCTGATATATCAAACCCTAGATAGTAGAAAATGCTTTCTTGACATTAAGCTTGTTTTCAATCGTCTTGAATGTAGTACTACAGCGATCAGTGTTATCATGTGTCTTCTTAGCTCAGACTCAACCAGTTTTTTACTGCGTCTTCTCTCTTGAGACGCCAACCCAACCTCGAATGTATAAGAGAAACTTTTCAACCCCTTGAGTTAGCAATAAAGACTGTAAGTCCCATCCGACGAAAACTATTCCATTTCCTTTATGGGTCAGAAAGCGCAGTCTATTAGGAGCTGCGTCAACAAAGATACGCCATGGATGGAGCTGTAGAACTTATTGGATGATTTACCATCAATCGCCGTGACTCAGTGGTTAGACCATTAGTGGAATCAGGTTCGAGTCTAAAATAAAATCATCAAGTTTTTTCTTGTGACGAAAGCGACTAAGAGGATCCAAGAAGGTGGTCTGTTCCGACATCTATTTTGACACGTATCTACGGTCACCTCTTCACTGTCCTTTTTGGGGAACTGGTGCTATGCTTCAATTCTCATGGAATGTTGTAGCTATGGTGGTTCAGGATAACGTTCCTCAAACGTAAACTGAGTTGACCATCAATATTACTAAAGCGAAGCGAGAAAAGGCTTCATCCACTTGGATGAAAGAAGCCAGGGATGACTATGTAAGTGGTTACCAGCTTGTTACCTCTCAATGAGTATCTTTCGACTACATATCTGATTTTGAAGTACAGATCATTGTGAGAAGCGTCTTTGTGAAACAACTCAGCAGTTTGCATACAAGAACGGCTTTTACTCGGTTCACTACCTATGTCTTCCTAGTCAGTGAAGTCTATCTGAATAGATCATTGAGATGGGTAAATGTAGGTTTTGAGGCAAGGTCAAGCCAATGGAGACGTGAGTAGAGGTTCTGAATCCACTATTCGGAGTCGGCAATAAGACTGTACGAGGATTTACTTTTGATTCGTGTAAAAAGGAAAACACGCACAACATGAATAGTTGCAAGAAAGCTTGGCCTTGGCCTTCTAATTGTGTCGTGCCAAACATTTGTATTTTTCAGGGCTTTAAGGCATCTAATACGAATACGCGCCATCATGTCCATCCAGACTGTGTGTCTGAGCTCCCTTCCAAAATCTTGTCTAACTGCCGAGACTCCTCTTTAATCGTTTTCGTTAGATTCATCAAGGGTTCCATTGCATATGGCCAATCCACTGACACTTCCATGGAGTGATAGCACCGGGAGAATGCTAGTTATGTTTTTCCAAGACAGCACTTCCAAGATGATGAAAATGCAAAACTTTTTAGACCTTGTTGTTTAGCAGTGTTTACTTGGGAGGTTGAGAGATTTGTTCCGCCTTGACTGTATATTGGTCACAATTTCTTTGATATGCGGCATTATGGGAGGGTGTTCCATTTCTTATCGGCAAGTATAGGATTCATAGTGATCAATCACTGATTGGTTCAGTCATTGACACTCTTTTTTCCAGTCCACAGGCTTCCCAGTTACCATCGATTCCCCTGTGCTTCGGCACCCAACACAGTAAAACTTTGTGCTATGACCTTAGGATTTTCAGTTCATCCCGACACCTTTTTCGCAACTTGGCTATCGATCTTCTAGCTGTTGTTAGTGAAGATAGTTCTCTTAAGCCCTCGGCTTTAGCTCTCGATAACTTCAATCACACTTCGAACACACTGCTGTGACTTGGCAGTTTTATTGACCAGACAGTGGATTCTGGAAACTACCCCTTCATCCATTTCTGAGTCGTCGGTGAAAATGGATGTATTGCCAGGTTTAATGCAACTTTCTTCATCCCACCTTTCCTTTCTACAGCTGGGCATCAGACACACAGATGTATGTACATTCAGTAGATCATGGCCGGTCTTGGCCCCTACTTTTTCCCAAAGATCCTTTTACATGCAAAGAATGCAATACTTAGTTGCCTTGTTTGTTCTCTCAAGAGTGTTTTCTATTCAGCTCAGTTCAAGTCTTGTAAGGAGCCAAGGTATTTGTATCAACCTTCTGGGAAAATGTCACTAGTTCCGTGTTTGGGGGTGGACGTTAAGACCACTTTTTTGCCTAGTTGTTCAGTGAAATTGAACTTTTTCTTTCAAAAAGAAAGACCTTTTCATACCCCATTTAGTCTTTTGAATTCGAAAGTTACTACAGTCTTCTTCCATTGTAAACTCGTAACTACTTCCGTTCTCGGTAGCTTTCAACTTCAAAAGAAGGAATTGTACGCCCACCTATTAGATGCGCCTTAAAACGTGATTGATTTGACCTGCATAGTCAAGTTTCAAAAATTAGCACACTTCATTCTGTTTGAAGATTCTAAACTTCTATCCCGTCAGCGATTTTAATTAGTTTTGACACTTTTCTTCAACGTCAAAACCGATAGCAACCCAAATCGAAGTTTAAGGCATAAAACGAACGCGATTGCAGTCACCGTGAATTATTTAAAAATCCTTCGAGCAAAATCAAATAACGCCGCACTAAAACAAAAGTTTTTCCATTTCCCATTTATGTCTTTTGGAGTTGTCTTCCCCTGCACCAAACTTGCATTGCAGAGTGCCATAAACTTTGCATTCAGTCTCAATACCTCACACTACATTCAAAACAAGGACGACGTGGGAACTACTACCGTCTTTAGTCATTTTTTTCACCTTAAAATCGAGGATATCCAGTGCATGATGCATAATTTAGTCAGCGCCCTCGATTTTACTTGTCTGTTTGACTTTTTTAAAACAAATGCACTGGAGTGGGGTTCGCACCCCGAAAAATACACACACCTACCCTTGGCCACAAGGCACAATGTAAGCGTTTCCGAACACACCCCAAAACTCGTTCACATAAGCCATGCACGTAATGCCGTGTGCATTCAGGGTGCATTCAAAGTGTGTGGCAGAGAGTACCACGGTGCATATTGATTTTTTCTATTTTTACACGTTTACCTAAGGATAATTTACCTCAGCAGGAGAATGAAGGAGGAATACAAGAAAAAAAAAAAAAACGCGAGGACTTTGCTTGTTTCGTTTCTTTTTACTGAAATGCCTGCGTTTTATCCTCTTTTAGGGCTCGCCGAGTGGGTTCTGCGTGTGCCTATCAAGCAAAGAAATGTATACATACACATACTCGATCAAAAGTTCTATGTATACCGCCATTTAGCGGCATAAGGACGAAGGTAGACGTGCCATTAATATGTAATGAACTTTTCAGAGAAAAGTTAGAAAACTTTGTGGCATATACAACAGTAGGAGGAGTAGTAGTGGGTGGCCAGGTGGATGAGTAAGTTCATTTGGTAGTGACAAGGACAATGGATACAGGATATTTTAGTATAATACATAATTTAAATATAAACGAGGGTAGAGGGTGGCTTCCTTCCCCTCACCATCGTTTTCACATGTCAAGCTAAAGACGGGCGGCAACGACGGACGCTTTTGTGCGAGAAGCTTAAGGTTGACAAAACGGCATCGTGGACTCCTGTGCTATAGCTGGAAGGTGTGAAGCTAATTTACAAACAATTCTACACCGTGAAGCAGGATCAGGACCTGAGGCAGGAGCAACGCTGTAGATTAGGATATTAAAATTAAATTTCAATTGGGCATGCGAGAGTTGGCATCCGTCATGATTCCAAAATTCAGGCCAATTAATTGGATTTTCGTTGGGACAGTGTCGGTGAATAATTAAGCCAGTGTTTGGCCGTACACAAAGGTGAAATCGAATTGAGATTAAATTTAATTAAATTCCACATGGAGTGAGTAGAAGTACGAGTAGGTGTTTAAATTTTAAGACTATCGAACCTTTAATGTGCCCTTAGGGAGGTATGAGAACGGGTTGCTTACTATACCAGGGGCCAATTTTTTTTTTAGTCCGGCTATCTCATGGATGATGTATCGATACTAGATCCACTGTGTATTGGCTTCTATGGAGACGAGTGCACAGCGGAGAGTCTCAATTGCTTTTTATAGTCTCAAGCGACTTCAAAATGTTAAAAGGCATCCACCGTCAAGTCTCTTTTTCTGGGCCATTTGCAGCTTCTTTTCGTTTAACAGTCGAGCTCTGAATTTAGCTGCGACGACATAAGGTTGTGAGTTGACGATTTCTGCTCTGGATGCGTGCCTCATATGTACTAGCATGTGGTCGCTTTGGTTGGTGAGTCAACCATCTAGTGAGAGCTTGGTTGCTGCATGGATTCGAAGTTTTTGAAGCCTAGTCCTACTTATCATCGTCTTACTAGCTGCTGCAAAGTCTATTAGTCGAAAGTCGTTATCTGTTGCCTTTTCGTGGTGGCTGTACTTTCCAACTTATCCTGGTCTTCCTTGAGCTTAAGTCCCCGAGTATGATTTTTACATCATACTTCAGGCAGGCTTCGTAGGCTCTATCCAAGATGTCATAGAATATCTTCTTGATGGGATCTTCAGCCTCATCGGTAGGGGCGTGCCTGATGCTGTAAAAAGTGACTCTGAAGCGGACTATAAAAAGGTTATCGCTCATCGAATTAAAATCAATGACTCTTTGACTTTAACTGTAGTATTCGAGTATGTATCTACCTATCCATCATATCTTCTAAATCATGGATGGTTAGGTTAGGTTAGGTTGAAGTCGCTGCCAACTTAAGTCAGCTCACTTAGACCCGTGAAAAGTCCAGTGTGACACCACAGGATCTGGAAAGATCTGTTTACCTTCTCGTTGAACCAATTGGATCTTCTGATGAAGCGAAGGAGGTTTCTGACATCTATTTTTTCTGTTGAGAGCACTAAGACACCAAAAATAGGTCCATTAGGTCCACCAGCAGGTACAAGTACAATCCTTTTACTGTGTTTTCTTCGTCTTTCTAAGAAAGTCGAGTGACAGCTGCAGTGATAAGGAGCTTAGGTTACCATCACTCATCACATCAGCCCCAAAAATTTGCCACCTGATACGAGCAAAGGTAGGACAATCAGATGGGAAGTGTTCCGCAGTGTTATCGCCTTCTCTACAAGCTTCACGGATTGTGGTGTCACTTAAACCTAACACGTTGAGATGTTTGGCAAAGGCCAAGTGTCCCATAATAACGCCATTAATTTTTCTGCAGTCTTTTCTGCCATGGACTTCTCTCCATTCGTGCGAAGAATATAACACGCACAACATAAATGGTTGTGAGAAGCTAGGCCTTGGCTCTCCACGAGCTGCCGTGCCAAATATACATACATACATACTTCTCACAGACGTCGAGAAGGATCTGTTTAGTTTGCCTGCATCTTTGAGAGTCATGCCACCTACAGTTGTGTTTACTTGAAACCCAATCAGCGATAGAAGCCCTAACCGACAGAAGCTGGAGAAGTTCTCCTCTGAACCCTTCCTGGCAAGCTTATTGGAGAACTCATTTCCGGTAATCCCACTGTATCCAGGGATCCAGACTGGATGAATGGGTACGTCAACAAACAAAATTGTCGAATTTGGGACGATACCAATCCACATGAGATCAAACAGCGTCCAATGCATCTGTTTTGGGCCAGGCCTATAGGTCGATGATTACCAACTTCTTTTGGCCTGAATTCGATGATATGGACACCAACGACATGTGGTTTCAACAGGACGGCGCCACATTGGAAATTCTGCGAGAGCGATTCGAGGGCATGGTCATCTCACGTGGAGGTGATGTGAACTGGCCACCGAGATGGTGCGATTTGACCCCGTTAGACATTTTCTTGCGGGGTTTTCTGAAGTCGCAGGTCCATGCGAATAAGCCACAAACCACAGCGGCCCTCAAAGCCAAATAACCCATACCATCGGTCAAATTCAGTCTGATTTATGCGTCAGAGGCATGGAAAATTTGACATTTCGGAGAAGCCGCGGCGGACATTTGAACGATGTTATGTTCCATACATAATGGCATCGATATGCCTGTCAAAGGAATAAAAAATGTCGATGATATCTTACACACACTTTGTTTTATTTAAATTTAAAGATAGGAAGCGCTTAATGAAAGACCCTTTATAAAGTTTGATCAACTGTTTACAACCTTATGGTGCTCCAAATTCCAATTAACTACCTCCGAGTCGGTTTCAAGTTGGAACCATGGTTTCTCTTGATACACAAATAAATAATTATAAATTCTCTTCTCTTTTATATTTAACATTCAAATGCCAACATAAAAACAAAATAAACATAAAAAAAAGAAAGGAAAACAAAACAAAAATCAATAGAAAACTTATTAAATAGTCACCAGGTCACCAGAGTGCCCAGTGTGGTGGGTGTTACCCCTGGTCAGTGTGCTAATTTGGGACATTCTACTCAAAAATTTATTAAAAAAAGAAGAAAAAAAAACATATTTCAGTCCCACAGAATCAAATGTCAAAACTAAAATGAAAATAATTCGTCCTGCAAAAATTAAAAAAAAAAAAACTGATACAAAATTGAAAAAAAAAAAAAAAAAAAACAATTTTTCTTTTATGAGTGTGTGCACTTTAATATTTCATTTTAATTGTTAGCAATCAAAGGATTCGCTTTCCAAAAGGATAAATGATTCGGCAAGTGTAGACACAGAGATTGTTTGAATATCATTTTAATAAAATTAAAGCAAATACTAGAACGAAAAAAAAAAAAAGGATACCAGTCAAGTTCTTTGTATGTATAAGTATCGTCGCTGAATTTAATGCATTTCCATTGTTCGGTGTTAATTTGACAGAAGGCTAGCTGATGGCTGACATACATAATTCCTGCTGCAGATTGCAATTGCAATCGGTAGGTGATGGCAGGACTCACTGAAGCAGCACGCATACTGCGGTATTTTCCATTATGGAAATTGGTCAATTTAAGTGATAATTTTAATGGCCGACTGGATGGAGGGACAACAGATATATTAATGCAGAAGATTAATATATTTTTAATCGGTCGAATATCCATTTAATATATAATGCGTGCCCGTGGGTTGTACAGGCATCACTGGAATGTCCTGCATACAAACTCACACACACACATGCAGGCAAGTGAATCTCGGTAGACAATTTTGGTATATTGATTGATTGAAATTCGATATCGAAGTACAGGTGATTTTTGATTAAAACTGACAGCTCGCTGTGTGCGGATGTGTGGATGATAATGATGCATGACATGTTACTAAGTGCGAAGTAATGTAGTACTTGCGCGGCGGCAGGCATATGCTGGAAGTGAGATGATCTATTACGGCCAATTAACTTATTAACATACAAAAAAAGTACCATCTCTGAACGGAAGAACGATGAAAATCTATTCAATTAGTTAAAATGAATAAAGGCAATTACAGTCAGCCACATAGACTACGAATGGAGTAGTACTTTAGCCGAATAGAGAACAATGCCAAGCCACCGGATGTGGGTAGTTGGAGTGAGTGTGTTTTTTTCTGTTAATTAGTGTGCTTATTCTCATTTGTGGAATTAAGGTCATTTGACATCAGAAGTCAAGCAGCCTCCACTTCGCAGAACACCTTCAAAAGAAGTGTTTAAATGCCTCTTCCTTATTTACATCCTTGCAACTACGTGAAGGCAACTACGAGCACTCAGACATAAGGATTGAAGGGATACCAAGTCTGACAAAATGGTTTCATACAGATCAGTAAAGGTCATCCCAATACCGGATTTATTTCGAGTCCTGGCTGGGAGGTGGATGGAGAATTTGTCATGTGTAGAGCAGAACTTTTCCAGAAGAAGTAGTCAAAGGACTCTTCCTCACTTACAATTCTTAAGGTTGTATGTTGGCTGTATTTTCTTCAATACTTCTCTCTTTTTAGCTTTTAATACTTCCGAGTGAAATCTAAACCCTTTTCATGAGAGAGCTTCCAAGGATCGATGCCCATGTGATATGGGACCCAAACTAGTTTGCAGAAAAAGATACCCCGTGTGTATTCTAACTCTGTGTGCATAACACACCTTAAAGGCTGCTATCAGTTGCTAGAAAACATCGATAAAGTTCGGTAATCTATAGAACTTTGACATGTTCAAGGTTTCTGAACAGTTTTCCTGGCCTATTACACAGTCTAAAACCCTGCTCTCGTTGGAAATTGAAGTGGTGGGTGAAAATTTAACTAAAGCTGATGTATTAAAACGTGAATGTTGCTATGGTAGTCCTTCCTTTTATTAACTTCGGAAATTATTAATCACTACACTTTTCGTTAGCTCCGAGTGATCATAGAAGTATAGCCATGGTGCACAAACACCTAAATCTAGTCCAACTTAAGTTTGGAGGTTTAGTTACTTCGAAATAAGTAAGATGACTGACCGTAAAACACCTTTACAGACTGTCCAGTCTTCCCTGGAAATAAAAAAAATTAATTCTGGATGAATGATCCTGTCAGTTCTGCTTGTACGATGAAACAAGGAAGGAAACCTCCGGCTGATACAACCTTGAGCTCTTTAAATGATTCTCACATGGGCATTTGGTTTATGGAATTTAAACTTGGCCTTCGAGTTCCAGCCTTCAATTTCGAGACAAAAGACACAATTTTTAGGCATTTAATTAAAAAACCCAGATAGGAAGAACGAATAGTGGTCGCCGTGGCTTAGTGGCTAGTGCGTTAGACTGCTAAGCGAGAGACAGAGGTTCGATTCTCAAAAACCACCAAACGTTTTTTCGCAGGCGTGAAAAACCTGCAAGAGCACAATCTGCCATGAAAAGCTTCTCAATTCGCCGTTCGGAGTCGGCATTAAACCGTAGGTCCCTTCCATTCGTGCGAAGAATATAACACGCACAACATGAATGGTTGAGAAGCTAGACCTTGGTTCTCCATGAGCTGCCGTGCCAAATATACATACAGAAAAAACGAATGCCAGAAGGCTTGGTCTGGTAAAGAAAGTCGGAATAACCCTCAACTTGTAGCCCAAGTGTTTATCTTTTCGAGCTTCTTAATGGGGACAACATTTCTGACACTAGGATTATGATATCGTACGCATAAGTGACCATCTTAACTGTCTAAGGTCATGGTAAAGGGTTTAAGTTTCGTTTGGGATAAATATCATAAACAAGTCTGAACGACTCCACAATCTTAACGACCACCTGCCTGTTCTGTAATCATACACCCAACTACGCTGTTTTTTACATACGGCTGCAACCTTGACTGTGATCAACTTTGAAGAACCCATAAATTCAGAAAGTCCTTGATGTCAGCTTTTGCGACGATCTCCATCTTCAAGCTACAGTTTTGGAAAGTTTGGTTCTCTTTGCTTGTCAATTTGCCTAAACATTTTTGTTGGTATACCCAAAATCCCCAACTAAGACGAAATCAAGGCTTGACCATACGTCGCTTATGATTAGTTGAAGACCGCATCTGTAACCTTGAGAACAGCCTTTGTTGCCCAAGTCTTACATTAAAAAAGTTTGAGACTTAACACAGTCACTAGTGCTTGTGTGGATGTCGATCTAATGGATCCCGCTATCTCAAATGCAGACTTCTTTTTGAATTTAGCTTTAGCTTAATTTTTTTGAAGTGTTCTCTATCAAGCTTGGATATCTTCCTCGCGGAGTCAGTCTGCTCCCCAATGGGACTCATCAAGGGCAAAGATTTCCAACACTTACTCTCCATTGCCAACTCTAGGTGGAAAAGTCTTGCAACTTGTGCCATATCTAGACAGATTTGGCCCCCCTACGATAAAAACAGAACGAATGACCTAATCAATAGAAACCGCATCGAGACAGCTAGAAACTCGGCAATTAGCACGGGCCACTGGCCAATCGGTCCACACGCTGCCAAGTTAGGCATCCCGTTTAACCCCCACTGCCGTAATTGCGACAATAATTCACAAGAAAATGAAACGCTATTCCACTTTCTCTGTGACTGCCCGGCACTTGCCACAGCCAGGCAGCACACTCTCGGAAAACCCTTTTTCAAGGAACTATCTGAGATTTCTAACATCAAATTCTGCAACATAAGCTTGGAATTCTAGCTTTGAAATCACGCTCTCCAGAGTCTGAAAGAGTCCCCCCCAACACAATCTAAAACCGGAAACGATGGCTAATGGTGTCCGGTCAATGTACTTTATCGATTTGAAATACAACATTAAGAGACCGCTCTATATTTCAATTTCGACTGCCAAAGTATATAATCTTCTTAAGTGCACTACTCCCAAAAAGCCTACGACTCTACTATAAAACGCCTTCTAATGTTAAATTCCAACCAAATTTGGATGACTAATGATCGAATTAAATAGCAGTCAGCCTAATGAACGATATTAATTATGTTTCATGAAAGTAACACGCACTTACTGGGCTAAAAATACATTTCTGTTGGCCATCCACCAAAAACCTAAGGGGGACACACAAGAGAAATGTTTTTGTCACCAAACTAATGACAGAATTAGAATGAGAAGGTCTATCATTTATACTTGACCATAATGGCGGGGTGATTGCTTTATATTGAATGCATTAGGGAGGAAGGTCTTGTGGTCATAATTATTAGTGGGACACAACATACCGGCAGGACGCTAAAAATATTTAAAGCGGACGTTACTGGAAATTTGATTGATGTGTCCTAAGTCCAATGTCTTCTGCTGCGAGGGAAATTAGAAAGGAAAAATTTAAGTGTCTTGGTGATTTGTGGAATTATGCTTGAGTACTGGATATTTTCAGTTCCACTGATAAAGGACATGCTATAAAGTCGTTGGCTTTGACTTTAATGAATTTTTTTGTTTGTGAATCGATCAAAAGTGTTTGGTGTTTGATGGACAATGTTGGCATGAGGTAAACAGAGTATTTTCATTAGTTTGCTTTGAAGAGGTCCTTTGATGTAATTTCGATGACAAAATAGATTATCGAACTCAAGGCGTCTTGTTTTTATACGGTCGGAAGTCTGTATAGACATCACTGAGCCGGTTGTCAGTAGAAGTGTGGGATTATTACCCACCAAAGCCACTTTCCACTTTCTGAAGCTTTAGGTATTCGGCTCATGCATATTCGCATTCTGCTGGTCGGTGGCTCCTAGCGCAGCTGTTCCTTCATGATGGACTTACCAAAGACACTGACTGCTTCCCACTTTTCTTTCAATGACGCCATATGCTGGATTCTGTTTCAGGGTGTATGACCTATCCCATGACGTTTTCCTGCCTTTTGCCCTGCGTAGAGTAGGAATAGAAAAGCCATGAATTGGGCGTCCTCAATCCTATCGGCATCCTCGAAGAGCGGCATATGGCTCGCGGGGCTTCGGAAACGTCTAAAGCTTCTGCTTGGAACACGCTGCTGTAATTTGAAAGTTTAAACGACTGAGCTATATCTGTCTCTAATGCAAAAATCCCAGAGCTTACACTAACATACATTTTTGATTCCTTCGTGAATATGGATATATGGTTGGGGTTTGTACCTCTTCTTCTGCCTAGTTCTCTCCGGAGGGGAACTGGATATCGAAGTCTATTCGGAATTAAGGATTTGGTTACACCATTAGTTTTAGCTTCAATGTTCGCCCATCCAGTGATTGCTTGGCGACCACTCAACCTTTTTTTCAAAGGTTGGATTGTTAAAGGGCACTTTTCGCCACTACTTCCTGAGTCGACAGGTTTAAGCAAATGCATGATTTCGAAGGTGCAATTGTAGACGATTTGCAAGTGATAGCTCTTAGACAGAGAAGCCGTCGTCTTAGAATTGTAGGTCAATCACGAAACAAGGATCGTGCTCACCTCTTTTCGAGCTCTGAAAGACTACCAAAAAGGGTGCTAAAGTGGCCTACTTTGAATGTATACTGGATACGATCAGTAAGGCGGAGAAAAAAAAAACAGAAGTGCCAAATGGGCACTTCACTAGTCAATGGTAACGCTACATCGTACATAATGTTCCACAGTAGGGGAACCAAACATTGTACCACCTTGCAGGGTTTTCTGTCTTAATTAATGCGTCCCTATATTTCCAGGCGCTCCTACTATGTGTTTCCAGTTTAAATAAACTTCGAACAACTGGCGTTATGAAAGAACAATATTGTGTGGGACTTATTCTATCTTCTACCTTAAGCCTCTGTTTACAGCTTATTTTGTAGCCGTATTGATACTCTGCTAGTCCTGCGATGGCTACCTATGGCCGAATGCAGGTGATTTGTTTTAAGAGTCTTTCAGCCGTATCCCATATGCAGAGTATGTAGATGGTATGACTATGGATCCGTTGATAGATTTCTTTTCTGTCCTTTGCTAAGTCGAACCAGTCCTGGCATTTTCCTTAGTCTAAAAACACTCTTTCAGTAAGGTATGATCGGCTTTTGTTTCGTCGTCTCCTATAACTAGGGTAATCGCTTGCATTTCCATCCTTGATTTCCTTCAAAATCTCTCAAATGGTACATGAGCTCATCTGTTAACTTTTTTTCTTTAAAAAAAAATTCAATAAACATCCTAGAAATCTAGAACAAAATTTCCGCCTCTCAACAAACTTAAATGCCTTCAAATTACCCCTCTCAGCCTCATACCTCCACCGACGGCATACCGCAACGCCCCCACTACTTGTGTCAACTATTTAATTCATTTATTCAGTTGAGTTCACCTCTTCAGTTGGAATATAAAGCAGAGAAGAGAGATTAAGCCTTCAATGCCTAATTGCCGAGGATAATTCAAGTACAATCTGGTAGGGGGTAGATGCCCACTTATCATAATCGTTGCGGAAGGAAAACCCCTAGTTCCCACTCTCGTATTCAAAGCGGATGCAGTGGGAAACCTGTTTCTAATTTCAAAAAAATTTTCATATTTTCTTTCTTTCATTTGCCCGCCTCTCACTGTTTGCAAATTTTTTTTTTCATTCTTCCTTTTGATATGCTTCCGTGTTCTTCTCCCGCATGGAATAATGCATTTTCAATTATTTCTTCCCCTTCTCCTTCCACCAGTTATCCTGAGAGTTAAGTCCATCCGTATGAGGATATAGCTTATGTACATATGTTTGAATAAAAATTCATTTCATTTTGGGGGATAAGATAAATTAAAACGTTTCCTAGTCCTGTCTCCTACTGCATCGGTATAGGGCCTACACTTTTCCATTTTAATCATAATAACTGATCCCAGTTTTACCACACGCGTTTGCCTCAATGACATTCCTTTTGGCAATCAATCAACTCTCTTGCAAAAAACCATCAGATACAGCACGAATATCTGAAAATAGAAAGATAAAGCATCAGGATAGGAACGTATTTGCCTGAGTTCATGAAAAAATCATGAAATTCCTAGAAATATCCCACAGGACGACAACCTCCCTTGTTGCGCGTGTTCTCTTCTCGTCGCGCCGCACCGGTAAAGATAAATGGAACGAGTCAAATGTTCTATGGCATTCGATATCACATAAAACTGTCACAATTCGCCAATTCAACGTGATGTGGAAGGGAAATTTCCATTTGTCAGGATATGGTGAGGAGGCAAAGCATAAGGTTTACATTTGTACACGAAAGGACTTTTATTGGGGAAAAAACATTCGCGGAAGATGCGTCTTATGTTTTTTTTTTTTTTTTTGCGAAAATAAACTTTATTCAAGGAGAAGAAGTAATTTATAGGGAAATGGTGGAAATTTAGACGGGCGATGGCGGTAGTGGTTTTTTTTTCCAAGGAGCCTTTAAGAAGTCTGGTAGTGAATTCAATATTCAAAACGTTTCAAGTCGTTTTTTTCATTAGAAAGCTTCTATCAGTCAAACAGATTATTAGATAGGTTGCTGAGTGTCCTACGATGTGAAGATATTTCTGAATCCTCATTCAATGGAGGTCTCTCCAAACTTTAAAAAAAAGAAGACCCTATCAAGAGTCTTACACTTTTTTTTTGTCCTAAATGACCGGCAGTACCGTTTTCGCATCAATAGGTCCACTGGCGATTTGATGGCATATCTCACCGAGAAGTGGAACGATCCCTTCATTACTTTGGTGAACGTAAGATTGTTCTGATTGATATTTCAAAGTCATTTGACAGTGCTTGACAGTTGACACCATTAATGTATCCATTGAAGTCTGCAATTCCCCATAGGCTCTGGTTTGTCTCCGACTATCTGTCTCTACAACTTCTTATCGAATCCAATCCCCTTGGTGGTGACAGCACAGTCAGCTCCCTAACTCATGTCCCTGGTTTTCAATCAAATGGATAATGGAGCGTCAAAAATCAAATGCGGTCCAAGAATGTTAGAACCGAAGACAAAAGACTTCCCTCGATATGTGTGTTTACGACGACTTTCGTTGGAATCAGTAACGTATTCAAAGTCTTTTTTGACGACTTTTATTTGCCGCTTCAAATGTCTAGATTTCTTCAAGGTCTATCTAGGATATTTTATGTCTCAGAACCAAAATACCACTTGTTTTTCCATCGATCCATCAAGCTTATGGATTGAATTCAGCCTGCGTTTACAAAGCGCACTATTGTATCCGGACCTCGTCGGATATATGTTCTGCAGACCGTCGTAAAGCATTTTAAATTGGCCGGTTTGATGGAATTCTAAAAACCTAACTTCAAAGTTAAAGATGGATCATTAATAGCTTCATAGACTTCTAAGTCTTCTATGGTGTCAGTATGCAGGACGGTTAAGTGACTTTTTTCCGCCCAACTTTAACAGGTACAAAGTCAGAAACCGGCTTCAAAAAATTAACGACAACTTTCTACGTTCTTATACATATATGACCACATGCATGGAGTTCGAACACCTTTACAGGGAAGTGTTTAAGCGCGAAAGTAGAGTGCAACAGTAGCCTTTCTTGTCGGCTTCCTAAACAAGAAGAGAAGTCATGTCTTTGGTTACATAAAATTTAAGATCTACTAACGATGTCGTAATGTTTACAAATAGCCAGTGAGTCCTTCCGGTCTTCTTTTCATAGGCACATCAAAAGTCTGGCTAGTTCAACCGTGAACCAGTTACCTAGTGGCTAGCACTTAAAAGACTTTAATCAACCAAAGTTTGATTTAAGTGTGTGTTAGCACAATGACTGAAGGCTATTAAAACAGCTCTTGCTTAGAAAGAAGCTGTAGTCCTATTTTCTGCTTGGCAATCTGCGAATGCTTTTGACAAACTTAACGATGGCGTGGACTTTATTTACTAACTTACTTGAGGTGGCGCTACAGTTCGGAGTGGACCTGGGGCTCTACCAACAAGCCCCTTCAGCCAGCTCGATCTTTAGATAGCTGCCTCCAGCTTTGCACGCTAAGTTGGTTGAAGTCCCCGCCACCTGAGTCGCGGTCTTCCTCTACTACGCTGTCTTTCGAGGGCGGATTCGAAAATGATGGGATTGGAGCATTGGTGTCAGTCGTTGGACCTTCAGTCTTTTGTCTAGTCGATGTCGCTGTAAAGCCCTTACAGTTCGTCGTTGTATCTCCTCCTCCACTCACTGTCTATGCAGACGGGACTGAAAATCACACGTAGAATTTTCCTCTCAAAGCAACCTCATCCATTCTCGACAAAGTCCACATCTTCAAGTCATATAGCAGGACTGGGATGATCAGGGTCTTGTATAGAGTCTCTTTGGTTGTTTAAGAAAGAGCTTTGCTACTCATTTGCCTTCTTAGCCCATGGAAGCAGCGATTGGCAACAGTTATTCTTCGTTTCTCCTTTATCAAAGTTCAAACTTTTAACTCTAAAACCAAAACAAACCTTGGCATCAACGCCGTGAACCAAATTCCAATTATTTGTTCTGTAAAACTTGGCAATGAACCTCATCCCAGTCTACAGACAGGCTTTCTGAACTAACCTGAAAAAATCGCACTAAATTGTAATCAACAGCCAACCTTGTGGTTGTTCACTACTGCATTTTGCGGTTTGCCCCCACCCGCCCTAAGGCCAAATCCATTTAAAGGATATTTTCACATTCCGGAGCGCTAATTCCCCTAAGAGGCTCTCAGACATAACAAAAAGTTTTTCTCATTTTTCATCGGCTACGGTATCCTTCTCTCACAGGATGCTTAGCCTACACCTGCAGCAGTCTCGCAAATTCAAATTCTGTTGCTTCAACGGAATTAGTTTTTGAAATTGCCACCCAAAATGTTGCCGCAGATGATGGCGGCATGTGTATGAGTATGTGTTGGAATCCTTTTTTTTTCAAAATAATTTTTTATAATACCATCCACACATTCTTATGGAATGAGATCCTGTTTTTTTTTTCAGAACAGATTTTCTAGTTCACTCTGTTTGGCCATGCATCTCTGGTTGCTCCTTTGAAGGTGCAAATGCGAAAGAGCGGAACGAAATCGTGCAACACACGCTGAAGGGATTTTCATAATTTCTTCACATATCCTTTCTTCTTTTTTTTTTCCTTGCGGGGATGATATAGGTACGAATATTCTCATTTCGTTATGAAAATTCAATTTTTCTTGGCTTTGCTCGCGAATGAAAAGTCAACTCATACCACAGCATCCAGTTGTGTGATAAGGATACGTACAAACAAACCAGGACTGTCATGAGTGAAAGAAGATGACGATGCAGGATGTGGAAAAAAAAACTGAAATTGGGTATCTTAAATGTTATTACAATCAGATGCACAGACACAGACAAGTTGGGGGATGACAAAAGCCACCAAAAAGGATGAGCAGGGAATTATCCTGAAAATTATTTTTTTTTTTGGTTTTTGAATGCATGAGGAGGACGTGGATGAAAGGCCAAAAGAATATGTAGATCTACTTACCAAAGTAAACACGCTCCACTCATCACTCAGTGCATTATGTTTTCTCAAATTCTAGTTCATCCTTCGGAGGACACAACAAAGTGGTGATGGTGGTGTATCAGTGTTCTTTGCTTATCCAAGCCGAAGGTGTATAACTGATAAAAGCGAGTCTTGTGCCAAAGTAGTAAAACCCAGAATGTGTGTGAGGATAACACCTTTTGATGGGAAAATCAACTTATGTGGGGAAACATTTTTAAAAATGCAAATTACTCCCCGGCTTGGTTGACAGGTAGGTAGGTATATCCCTTTTTAATAGTTTATGGCGAAAAGGTATTTCACAGTGACACGTGGAACACAGTTAACGGCTAAAAAGTTGACGATATAATTAAATTCTAATCCTGCGGTTCACGATATGGTTTTGTGTCGATCAAACTTGGCATGTGCTCCGTAAATGTGGGAAATTAACAGGTGAAGCGGGATAATCACTTGAACAGCTCATTGGGAATTCATCACGCAGGGGACAATTGACGCAAGTACGACGCAATTGCAAACGAAGTAGGCTAGGAGTGTAGAGATTTATGTAGGTAACGCGACAGAGTTATGTAATGCGTTCCTTTGATTCCTAATCAGCGTTTGAGGAGGTTGGAGCATTTATTGTCCCAACATTGATGTTTTCGTCCTTGTGAAACATTGTTATGCGATGTAAGGTTCGAAAAGACCAGCTGAATCACGCAATGGGTTAACCTAGATCCCTACAGCTGAGAATCTTCCTATTCTTTTTATTTGCACTGCGTATCGGTGAGGTGTTTAGTGTCATTTGTGTCCCTTTCGCTTCCAGGTAGGTTGTCCATTAACATGTCTCTAGCTGGAAGGAGATGGGCATATCTCTTGCAACATAAAAGGGGATGGGCAATGATGCACTTGCATATCCACTAGACTAAATATCGCGATATACCTGAGAGTTTGAGGATAATGCATAGCCTCAAAGGAATGTATTTTAAGGGACTGAAATGGGCTGTCTATAGGGATGTTCAACGATGGGTCAGGAGAATGAAACGTCACAACCCTATCAGTATTGCAAATGCTACTGTTGCTGCATTCTATGAAATATACACGAGACACTTTTCTATTGATGGTGTCCCAGCTGTCACAGGTTAGGATGAGATCCGCGTTGAATGGTCGAAGTCAATCCACTTCCTTATAACTGAAGAACTGTTAGCGGCGAAGTCTCCTGCAATGCACGTAGAAGCATTCAACAAAGCTGCCTATAAGCCAGTGTAAGAGCGACATGCTCTGCACCAAGATTTCCAATGCTGCCTCGCTCTGACTTGAATAACCTTCGTTCTGATAGTTCTTCGTCCTTCCGACTCCATTTAAGTGGATTCAGTCTGTATGCGAAAGCTATAGTCAGTCTAGTAGGTGCAATCAGCAATATCTCTCTGTAGCCGGTATGACTTCAGCTTCTAGAAGGTATGGAACCTTACCCAGTAGCAGATGAGGTGATTGGGAAGAAAATTGCGGCGAGAAAAACAGGAAACACTTTGGTATTGGCTGCAGAAGGTAAGAAGTAGCGAGCAGTTCTCATGGACAGGAAGGCCTTGAAAACTAGTTCGATGCCGAACAAGAAGGTTTTCAACTTGCAGCTATTACCGATCTTGCCACTCTGCATGTAGGCAGGTGAAAATACCGGTTGATCCTGTTTTCGATTGCTGGTCTTGATGACTACTGATGCGACTCCTTACTTTTCGTTTGTGGTACGCCAAGTTGTTCCTGCTCCTCGCCAGTTAATGGCGTGCCATTAGGGCCTCCACACCCTCTGGATAGCGAAGATATTCTGTTTCACAAGAATCGAGATCTATGGTGAATTCGATTTGTGGTTCTAAGCAGGATACTCCCGCTCCCGATTGCCTCTGATTTGTTTGCGATATTGGAACCGTGCTAGTCTTCAAAGTAAGACATTAATGCAGGAAACTTGGGACATAAAGTAGAGAGATTATCGAAGTTCTTCGAGCTAGTCGGTCAGTCCTTAAGGGGGAATTCAACGGACTCTAACCTTAGATCATGTTGATCACGACCTCTCACTCCCCTTAACAGAATGTAGCTACATTCGCCAAATGATTTCACCTTTTGGAAGGTTAAAATAATGTTTAGCAGCACGTTGGCACCATAATGATGTATCCTTTCCTATTCAACTCAGTTTTCCTTTTTAGCATTATTCGTGGGTTCCAACTGCTCCTTTCAACTCTTTTCAAAAGACATTCCAAGGTGAATGACCGTTCATACCTTTGCACCACCAGCTTGCATGCTTCCCATTTCCTTACAAATCCATTTACGTAAATCAAGCAATTTGATAACAGAAAAAAGGAACAAAAAGGAAACAGAGCAATAAAATAATCATAACCACAAATAACTGAGTGGAAATAGCATCACGCAATGTGGCCACTGCGTTGTTGGCCAATCAGCGTTTAAACCACCACCCCCTAGACTCACCACAATAAATTGTTTAGAGTATTTCACAAGGAATATCCACCCACACATACATACACAGAGAGAATAAGAAAACGCGCTTGTAACTCACCTACCTTCCAATTTATTTACAACCATCCTTTCTTCCCGAAGAAGAACGGTACAAAAAATATGAGAACGAGATAAAAAACAAAAAAAAAAAGATAATTGTCTCAAGAAAAAGTGGAACTCGTTAAAAATTTAAGAACACACACACACACATACTCAAACACCGTCAAGTTTGAAGTGCCTTCTGTCTGTCAAAGGCACATAAAATGTACCGTAAAGCAAGAAAGCTGATTGTACTCCTTATTCCTTGAGCCTCCTACAACTGGCATGTTGTCTTCCGTTTTGTCGTCCGTGTCCGGGGCGCTCAGTTCTATTGATTTTCTTTTTCCTTCTGTTTTCTCTGCCTATGTCTGTTTTGTCGTCCTAGCTGGGAAAATTTGTTTCCACCCCGCAAATAGGTATATCAAATTATTCACTTGGACAGAAAATCAATAGTCGTCCACTCAGGACAGGATGTGGACAAGGATACTGATGGGGTGGCCGGGATTTCTCATCGGAAGAGACCTGAATGTCCTTTATGTGTCTTTAGAATACGTGGCCTGACTGTCTTCGCTCAGGTAGGCACACCACACTTAAGTGAGTCGATAGGGCAGTCTAACCTATAGATCTGTGTGTGTGTGTTAGCATATGTTGTTCGATTGAATGCCGAGTATTTATGTCTTTAACGCGCTTCTAGGCACTAGCCTGATGATGTAACTAACCCCTTGGCATGTGTCTGCCGTGAAACTTTTATTCGCCTTTTTTTTTTCCCCTCCGTAATAATTAGATTTTTATTCGTTCGTGTGAGAGGTCGTTTGGTGGACAGGAATAGTTGGGCGTTAATTTGCCGACACACATGCTCATGTATGTCCAGGAATATAGCGGGTAACATAAGGTATAATGTGTGTCGGCATTGCATGTGGTTGGCTAGAAAATACAAAATAAAACATGTCGGTTTGATTTGAGACTTTTAAAGGGACTGGCTTCAAGCTAGTTACACTTTTATGGCGTAGAATTTGTATTATTGCTGGGCGAATCCTTTTCCAATCGTAATACATTGGAATTTTTTTTGAGTGTTGCCCTGATTACGCAACGAGTTCCGGATCCTTAAAGCTTATACCTGCTTGAGACATAGTCAGCGTGCCTTCAATTCGTTGGATTTTACCCGATTTTTCGAAGTTCGCTAGTCGGTTTTATACGGGACTGCTAGGCTTAGTTAGTGGAACCAAGAAATTATTGTTTTCCCTGGTTTCGAGTTTTGTTTTAGGTTCCCAAATAGAAGCAAGGCTTTCCAGTTCCTTCGACAGCTTTGAGGATAGACAGTCTTCTTCAACTCCTCATCTCCAGTGTAACTTTCGCCTAATTTAGTGACTCGATGGATGCACGAGACTTTCTTGGTTTCTTACTCCACTCACTGAACACTCTTCCATCAGTCTTTTGGAGGATTTTCCCGTCTTTGGCTGGTAAAACTTTGTTTTGCAGCAAATTTTGAGTTTAGTTTGTGCTTTGGACGTGCTTCCTTGCAACGTAAGGTTCTCCTTTGACCATTGGCAACTATTGACAATAGTTGACTCTGTCTCATATCAACGGAGTTGTTGCAGCTGAAATAAGTCCAATAAGCCGTCTAACAAGACTCCTATCTTGAAGCCTTCTGTGGTTTACGTAATCTGCTGGGTACGTTTCGTCTCTTACTCACAGTTTTCGCTTCGTCGGAAGATTGTACTGTAAAGGCTTTTATCAGTATTGTGTTATATCGCGAACCTTCTTCTAAGAATTTTCTTAATCTATCCTTCTAAAGACCTCTATAGGTCCGATGGATCGCGTTAGCATTATTCGAAAATTAGCTTATACCCGTGGCTTCGCCCATCTATATTTTGCGCAGTTACATTTTGATAATCAAAAGTAGCCTATACTATGACTCGAAGTACAGCCACTCTGTGTGTAAAATTTGAAGTTAATTGGTTCCGTAGTTTTCGTGTTACAGAGGAACAAACAAACAAACGGACAAGTGGGATCAGAAACTAATGAAAAAAGAGACAGTTTACATGACTACACTTTGCTTATAGAAGCCCAAATGAAACCGAAGACCGCTTGGTTTTCAAAACAACAAAACTCCCCATGAATCCATAATTAGTCCCACATAACTGTGGAGACTTGTTAAAACTCATCACAACCAAAAGCATAACACCAAACCTGATCAAACGTAATCACACAAAGTATCCTCATCTCACGAAATGGCTGCTTAAAGTCTTTCTCTCTCTCTGTTTGTGTCTCTCCGTTCCACCACAGTGTTGTCTGAACAACAGATTTGAATCAATTTTGAAAATCCATTCAAAGTTTACCTCACTGGAAACAGAGAAAACAAGAGTGACCCAATAACCTGAACCGAACCGAGGAACTTTGCACAATCCAATCCTGTCACATGCAGAAACATCCGCAATATTCAAAACAAAACGCATCAAGGATCTGTTTCTGTCTGCGAATGGGCGGCTATGGCTTCAGGGGGTTTTGTACTGAAAAAAAAGCAAAAAAATATAAGTTCCTCACGTAAAGGAGATTACGGTATTTTCACGTTGTATCTACCACCAACATCGCCACTGGTAATCGATTTTCAAACTTCATATCGGCAAAGTACGTGTCAACCATCCACCCATAGACCCTTCTTCCCCTCATTTCAACGTCATCGCCGGCGCGGTGTCGATCCGCCAGACTGGATATAATTCGTGTACGAGTAGATAGCAAGGATACGTTCCATCGCCGTTGTCGTACCAATCCCCATAAAGAGACGACGTTAAAAAAAGAAAAAAAAGGACTTCATTCCGACAGGGATTCTCATTTTGTACTTTCTTCTTTCGTCCTTTTTCGTTTTACAGGGTTTCGATTCGATTTTTGGAAACTGAATAGTTTTTTACGTGGCTGATATGGGATAACTTGGCTCTTTAAGGCTTCCACCCTCGTGTAACGCGAGCTCTAATTTTGTAGCAGTAACTGATTGGTTATTGGCGGGGCAAGGATATACCCAGAGACATCGAAAGTTGTACCGTGTTGTTGCAGGGATTACAGACAGAATCTATCAGCTTTCAGTTTTTTTTTTTGGTGCTGACGGTGTGGAACCCTTAAAACTGTTGAAATCGGTTTTTTGTTTTAGGAATCATAATAAAAGACATGTTTGCATGTCCTTTGATGAACGAGTACAAGAGAATTGTGTTCAGATGTTTAGGCAGGAATAGGAGAGTGGTACCGATTTGCTGGTTGCTTTCAATATTCTGTTGGAATTTGAAAACGAAAAGAATGGAGAAGCCAAATAGGCGTATCCAATCAAAAGAGGGTTCAAAGAAGGTCTGATCTAGTTGTGGAGTAATCCACCGATTCGATTGAAATAATCCGTGCAGGCTTTAGAAGCCACCAATCATTTCTAAATTTCGTTCAAGTCTTTGATTGGGTATCCAGTTGTATGGCAATCCTTTAGAAAGCGCAAAGCAAAGGGTGCTGGGACATAGAAAAGTCAATTTTGAACTTGGGACATAAGCCTAAAATCGAATTATGGCCTTATGTTCCACTGTAGTGGGAAATAAGTCCATAAGTCCTAAGTAAAGCGCTTGTAGTCGTAACCGCTTATCAAGCGTGGAAAAGGAACCCCTTTCGGCGTTTGAAATGACCGAGTCTTAGCTATCGTCTGCTCCGTGGTACAGTGGCCCTTTCGGTAACCTAAAGGTATTAAATATCAAACTGCAAGCCCTATTTTGTGAAGACCCGGACTAACTGAGAGCGATGCAACTAAATCAGTTGGTAACGAAGAAACATCGTCTTTTCCAGGGTGGAAAACATCGTTAATTCAATAAAGCTCTTGCGAACTCTCACCAAAAGAAACTCGAGACTTGTGTTTCTGCCACTGTAAGCAACATGCAGTGGATCTCTCTACAGCTACAAGAAGCGCTTTTTAAATCCCAGCCAGCCAGTTTGATTCGGATATACTTACATTTTTACGACTTACGACGATCGAGCAACATGAGTTCAGACAGCGTCGGATACGGTAGGCTTCCTTCTAATACGATCAAGGATTAGGTGCTTAATACTTGTCTGACGGCTCCGCATGGTAAACTATCTTCGGAACCACGCAAACTTGGGGATTCTCGAAATAATTTATGTCATCCTTGTGGCAAAAGGAGCATAAAACACTTGGCTTCATATACGTCTACAAATTCTTCTTAGAGGAAGCTGAGTTAACATCACTTGTCCGTTCAACCTCCACAACTTGATTACGAGCAAATGGAAGCCGTCCATAAAACAATGTCTCACTTGCGGGCATAAAAAACGTCTTACCTCAGCTGCACTGGTCCTTGCCTTCCACTTCTGAACACAAAGGATTCTCTACTGCATGCTACCTTTATCTAAGATCAACGATTGCATTCTTCGAAGCGCCTTAAGAAGTCCACCAAATTTGAACTATCGTCACGAAGGAACCTTTGGAGGGGTTTTAAGCTCAATGTTGCACAATTCAATGAAGAATCGACTACCAAGACAGTCCTCAATCTTCTGTCTGCTAGAGTTGGTGGTTCCTAAAGCTGCTGACAAACAGATCCTGTTATTTCTTCGACTCTGCAAGCTTTAACAACAATCATTCGTATGAAACATCAAGACGTTCCGAATCTGGTCATTCTTCCAGCATCTAACCGCGCTTGGTTCGGGGAATTTGTCAGCAAGACAGACTCTGCCACTGTACCATACTCCAGGCTAAGGAAGCAGTTACTAGCTACCTCGCGAACCTAAGCTGTCCACTTTTGACAGACCTCTGAATTGGCTGTGGAAAGATAATTCTTAGGGATTCGCAGAAGTTCACTTTCATGTTGAAGTCCTAACAGGAACTGAAGACCCCATCGTTGATTCCCTTTGAAGAATTCTTGTTTTACCAACGGAGTCCAAGAATGAGTCAAGAGATTCTTCTTTCCGTCCCTCGTCAGCAGTCTCGAACAATCTTCAAAAGTCGTAGGCATCCTGAGCTGAGGTTCATCGTGTTGAGACGAGAGGAATAGTACTTACATTTCTTTGAGCGGCATTTGAATATCCCTACGTGTATACATGTAGGTAGATTCCGTTAACATAAGACAACGTGCTACGTGGATAAAACTTCTTGTAAGAACTTTTAAATCCTCACAACGCTTTAAGTCCACAAACTTACATTCTTCGAAATAACTTTGAAATCACATTGGAAATCCTTGAGATTCTTAAACTGTAAACCAATATCTTTCGAAAACTTTTCTTTGAATTCGACTTGTTCATACAAAAACACATGTAGATACCTTCATTCCACCCTCCCAAAACGGTACTTCACATGAAAATAGAAAAAAAAAATTCTCGAAACAAAAAAAAAACCTGTGACACTATGACCTTCTGCTAGAAACCAAATCGACCGGTGTCACTCAACAATTGTACCGAAGGATACATAACCACCACTACCTACTCGCGCGCCGCCCCATAAATTTCCATGGAAATTCATTTCCATGTTTTTTTTTTCCTTTTCCTTTGGTAGTGGTCGCCACGTAACCACGGATACCGGCTACCAAAACAGAGCCCGCGTGAGACAGTGAAATTAGCCCAAAACTTTTCAAGTGAATAATACTTCAACTTGCTTATGTAGTTAGCCCATTTTTTTTTTGTTCCTTCCCATCGGTGCTTACCGGTACCGGTACCGTCTCCGACAAAAAAAATGTCAACCTATTGCTGTACGTCCTGCAACCCCCTTGTTGCATGGCATTCGGTATGTTAACCGAAAATTCAATTTTGAAAATTAGTTTGAGGTCGTACCATGGTAACGTGGAGGGGTTCCTTCTACCTTCGTGCTGCTGAACCGAGAATTCCTGGGAAATTATGTCATTTCTTGTGCAATAAATTTCTACAGAATTATAAAAAAAAAAAAAAGAAAAGGACATAGTGGAAGGATTCAGGAGGGTGAGCGATGTTCACAAGAAATGGTGGGTTGGCAGACATATTGTAAGTTCCTTTTATGGAACAGCGCTGAGTGTATGCCGATAGCCAATTGTTGGAGGAAGAAGATAAAAATGGCTTTTAGTGGCCAAAAGAAGGATTCTCGCCTCCGGGACTAGAAAAGATATATGTGTGTGTGTGGGTGTGTATGAAGTCTTTTCGAATTTTTCAGACAAAATAATCGAGTGTATAGAGTAGTCAATGGCTTGACTTGGAATAGAGGACACTCCTGCAATTGATTTTTCATTCACACCGACAGACAAAGGGAGAAAGAGAGGCGAAAGGGGCAGGACAAGGAAATGGATTTTAATGAAAATGTGCAGTCCTTCCAATTTTCACGGAAGATCAATAGTCCTTTAATGAGAAAGCAGTCCCCGTGGGTTTATGTAGCTTGAACTCAGCGGAACTAAGTTCTGGTATCCAGCTGTTGATTGATGGTGTGGGAGTTTAATAAAACAAAAAGGATCTGCTTTGTCCTTTGAAAGCTAGGAGGTCATAAGTTTTGTCCAGCTGTTTTTAGTTGGGAGGGATTTTTCGTACACTCAGCGTTGTCTCCTTAACCGAAGGCAATGAAACTTACCTCACAGATAGAAGATATTTCAACGTGTGAGCGGCTTTTTATGAAAATTTAAATACGGGACAAGTTCTAACATATAAGTCCTTTGCAGGGCTTCATTTCGTTGTTCTTTAGCGTGGTTATGGGTTAGGTGCAACTTATTGGCTTTTCTTAAAAGAAAAAGGACAGATTTCCATTCGAAAAGGGAATTTTTTTTAAATTTCGAGGAAGGTTAAGTCCGCCAAATCTTGAAGTTTTTTTTTAAGAAAAAGTGGTCAAAGATGTTCTGACTATTTTGTAAGGATTTTAGCTCGGCTCTAGGCCAGATATCACAAATACCATCGATTGAAGTTTTGATTTAATTAACCAACTTCTGATACTCGCACCTAACAAGCTTCATCACTAGGAAAGTTGGCAGTAAGGTGCAGTTAAAGAGGGCAAATTGAAAGAGACAATTCTTGAACTCATTTCAGCGATGGGATTGGCTTTGAAGAGCTTCCACTTCGTCATTGAATAGGTCCACTATCGTGACCATGAAATTGACTTTTACTACTAAGAAAAGTTTCGAGATGGCTAGGACACCTCTTCAAAGCGACTTGCCACACCCTAGGCCGATTTCATAAACTGATGACAGGTCCTTTTGGAAGGAATTTTGTACTTTCACAAGATTTTCGACATGTTGCTTAGATTTTGGTCGCGTTTCCCAGCCCTATACTCTCTCTGCATCACATAGATGGCGCTAGAGTTCGAAACGAACCTGGGTCTCAACCAACAAGCCTCGCCAATCAGCCCGGTATTCAGCTAACAGCCTCCAGTTATGCACTCCAAGTTGTTTGAGGTCTCCCTCTCATTGTGCGCGCCGCCTTAAACGAGGTCTTCCTCTACTGCGTTGTCCCTGTGGGTGAGATTTCTCGAGCGTTGGCGTCCATTCCGTTCATTTGAAGGCGGTTCAAGATACACACCATTCAGCAAAATCTTACAAGAGAATGACTTTTTATGAAAGTTTTAGGAGCTATGATGACCAGGTTCGTATAGTACTGTCTCCTACAGTCATACCATTGCAGCTGTATCTATCTAAATTTTAGTCGAAGCCCGGTTAAAGGTCTATGAAAATAATCCTCTGAATCTTGTCTTGAAAGGTCATCAGAAATATCGTTCACCGAAGACTATAGAAGACAGAAGCTTCAGACAAGTTACTTGTTTTGGAATCATGAGTAAAAATTCAACTTCACTTCTTGGTAGGCAATAGAATTGTGTAAGAACCGGTCTTGAGCTTGGGGAAATCGACTTGAATTCTAAGGCAAACGTGCTGCTTTGCTATGTCCTTGCTTTAGATGGCCCAATCAAAACACTGAAGTCAATGGATTGTTGCTGCTCAAGGATCCCAAAACGTACCAGAGCTAGACCAACAGCGAAGGCCAACAGTATCTTTGTATGTAGTTCAGAAGGTCAGCAGTTATCGCTTGATGGTAGGGCACCAATGAATCACAGCAAAAGTAACCTGACGCAATGGGGAAGTCCTTCCACGATTTGTCATCTAAATGGTGGACACAGATCTGTACAACCTTGATACCAGATAAGTCGTCGGCTTCTGTAATTGATTCAAGATTATTTATGAGTCTTTTTTTTATCCCTTAATCAAACTCGGAAACCAAGTAGAAATAGAGCATTACAAGGCCCAGTTAGAGACATCTGCCATCATTGAAACTGATTGTTTGGACAGAGAATTTTTTTTAACAAAAGTCGAGTGAGCAACGTCGTGTTCTTAGTCAGATTAGAGAACACGAGTTTACGATCTTGGTTCGGTTACAGCTTTAGATTGGATTGGACTGGTTTGAATCACCAGACTCTTAAAAGAAATCCCTTTTTAAATCACTCTTAAAATTTAGCTACCTTTGGACTTCGGAAATATAAATTATCTGCCTACTCATCATCACCGTTAAAATGTTTCCATTCCACACTAATCCCTTTTGACATAGGTCGTGCTGTAAATCTATTTCCCACACGAACAACATCAGAGAACTGATAAAGACAGTTGAAGACGTTCCACATGGAAAAATAATTTTCCAATTGGAAATTATATTTCAACACTTTTCAAAACTTAATGGAGCAGCAGAACACTCTGTTCTGCTTGATTTCCTCGAAAAAAAAAACAAAAATCCAACTCAAGTTGGATTAACTTGAATCGCACGAAATCTCTTGTACGACTTGATGCGAATGACTCAACAGATTTATAATTAAAAGTAAAACCGAGGTTGCATATATATATTTTAATTAATTAACCAATTGTACACAAAGCATTGCTGTATAATGAACTCGCCACATAATGAACTGCTTCACGTGGAATTCCCTTGAGTGGACCACCATTACCCCAACCTTCACCACCATCATCACCAGGACCAAGAGCTTCTACGTCCATATTGCTCCTCCATCCGGAGAGCAATAATAATAATTTTCCCCTTCCCACCGGCGAAAAATTACAATCCTTGCAATGTAACTCACAAGGACGAGTGTATAGGGGTAGTATACTCGTACGGTAGGTATTTTATGGGCTTACATTAAAAATGCAAATATCCCTGTGTCCTGTCCAAAAAATGCACTGTTGGGTGTATTATAGCCCGGGCCTGTGATTTTCCACCACCACCATGAAGTCTTAGTTGTCTGACCAAAGTGCACTTGTTAATTCTTAATGAACCCCAAATTGTCCGATTGCACGTACAGCGAGTGTAGTGCACCAGTCAGTGTGGAGATGAATAAAAACCCGATACACATAGCTTCAAGATGCCTACTCACATATTTTCGTAAATTACCGTAAGCCACATCCTGGAGGAGGTTTTTAAAATAAATACTCCTTCAGGCTAAGACAAAGAAACTGTGGGAGGTGGAGAGATTGAATACTGCCATCTGTTGGCGGATGGAATTTAATGTTTACTCGGTGGACCACGATTATAATTATAGACCTGTCAAGCGGTCATGTACATGGGAATGGACGAGGAGTCCTGGGTCGATAAATGGACAATTTAGAGAAAATTAAAGAGAACTGCGGAAAGAGAACTGTCTAAGAGGAATACAGGCTTGTGAGGCTGGTGTGTAAGAAGGCAGAGTTGGGAATGCCTTTTGTGGCCTTGAGATATTTTTGGATGAATGATTGATTGATGAGGTGCTTTCAGGAGTAAGTGCTCAATTTGAAACGAATAATAGGTTGTGTTCAGGGCAAGTTATTCCAAATCCAGAAATGGATGGATGCAGAGAAGTGGGATAAGGAAACAAGAGATGGAATGTTTTCTTAACAAATTTCGAGTTTTTCTCATTCATCTACTAGATCCTTGCTCAACTTTTCAGCAGAAGCCTTTGGTGTTATTGAGTTCAAACCTGTTTGGGTGAGAGGTCGTAATGATTGTCGTTATTAACCTTCGCAGGCAATGGAAAACATGCCAATCCATTAGTTCGGCGATAAGAATTCCGTTTATGCAAAAGATCCACCGACAGATCCACAGAGACCGGATTGCACTTACTTAAGGTGGCGCTACAGTCCGGGGTGGACCGGGGCCTCAACCAACAAGCGTCTGTAGCCAGCTCCGTCTTTAGCCAGTTGCCTCCAGTTTAACATGCTAAATTGGTTGAGGTCCCCTTCAACTTGCGTTTTTCTCGCGGTCTTCCTCTACTGCGCTATCTCTCGAGGGCGGATTTGAACATTTTTCGAACCGGATCATTGGTGTCCATCCGCTCTACATGACCCAGCCACCTCAGTCGTTGGACCTATTGCACTGGCTTTCGATTTTTATGGAATGAGCACTAGCCTCTTTGGTTACTGAAGTAGTCTTTGCCAACGTAGAGCCGCCATGAAAGCTCTAGAAGGTTGGGCTATACGAAGACTGTAGGAGGTGTAGAGATAGAGGGCTTTCTAATCAAAAATGAATGGACTAACGAATCCCTAATGCATATACCCTCAGGAAGCATACCGATGGATCGAGAGGAGCTGAAATAACTGAAGCAGGTGCATTTGGCCAAGAAACAACGATTCTCAATCAATAAATAAGTTCGCCAGGATCTTATCGAAGATTCAAGAGATCTAGAGGTGTGCCCCGACAGGAATAGTGAAGCTGTCCAAAGACATTATTTCAAAGTAGTGTAGGTATGTCTAGAGATAAACTCAAGAACCTTGTCAAATTCAAGAATATCCCCCTCTACTGGGTACTATGCTACATTACAGTGGAAGGTAGGAAATGGGTCGAAAGGGGCTACAAATCTATTAATAGGACCAGAACCCTTCAGTTCAATGGACAACATTCATCGAGAAGAGTTAAGACAAAAGAAAGAAGATTGAACCTCTGAAGACAGTCTCCAAAGCTAACACAAGGATAATCAATCATGGGAAACTTGAACCGAAAAAGGTCTGTTTATGTTATTTCTAGAAGCTAAACCTACAAGACGACGAAACATATACATTTTGACATAAACTGGGGTCATGAGTCGCAATAGAGGTATGTGTCTAGCGACCTGGATTTCGAGTTTCTTATTTTCAAAGAAGTTGTTCGAATAGCACTAGGAGGAGGCACAATAGGCCTTCTTAGGTTGGTGTATCTGAATTCTTTTATACTTGATGCTGTAGCTACTAGACTTAGCATTAACTCTTCGACTTCTCTGCGAGTGCTTAATCCTTCAAAATCGTCGTCTCCCCTTTTTGCGGGAACAAACTTTTTAGAGGACTAAAAGACCATTGATAGATATATTCCACTTTGCATTGCAGAGAGCACAGGCTGGTGCAACCAACCATTAGTTGGCTTGAAACTGCTTGGAACGATGTCAACATATCAAAGGGGAACACAATGGAACATTAAATGCACCAAAAACTTTACCTAACCTACTTGATGTTAAATGAATTTCCAAGCTTCGTACCCTAGAACCTTGTACCCCGCATAAAAAAATGAAGCACAACAGCAAGGTTAGAGACCTTTACAATTCAGATTCTACAGTTGTTGTTCTATTCTTTTCCCATTCCCGTTCTGAGATGGGCTGAATAAGGGTGCAGTGTTACCTCCCCAAGTTCATTGGTCCACTTTCGAAAGATTAATCACATCTCGTTGAAACTGAAAATATCTTTAAACATTAATCTCCCAACACTATCTCCACTAGTACCATCGACCACTAATATAATCATCATTGTCATCCCCTACCTAGCCTCCATTGTTAGGCAACAACCACCCCACACTTGTCTAAGGATTAAAAATAAGTTCAACTATAAATAAGGCCACTAGGGTTAGCTCCTCACCAAGCTATTCGCACTAATTGCTTAAGTCCGGTACAACCATCACTACCCGCACCTTCTATTCACAATTAACCCTCGTGTAGCTCTCTCTGGTTATCCCCAATCAGTATAAACCCTTCTCAAGGAAGATGCCAATCTCGAACGGTTGTGTGTTTTGCTCGTTCATCCATCTGATGGCGCGCAATGAAAGGAAATTTCTTTTTTTTTTTCGAAATTATTTCAAATTAATTATACTTGAGTACTTTTTCGTTGCCCTTCAGCCTTCCTTCCGCCGGCAATTAATGCCATCCATGCGACAATTAATGTGTCAAGTCCTTAAAATATAAAAATCAATATACAGACTCAATATCGTCACTCGAAAAGGGTCCCGCTACCACCGCCGATGTGATCTAAATTTCTGAGAAATTTTGTACGTGAAAGAAAAAAACAAACTGAAAAGGACTTATTTAGAGGACATCCTTTGCGCACACAATTGACCGTATTCAAGGTGAAATATGACTTCAGACGATATGATATTGTTCTTACTCAAACGGCGTAATATGCAATATGCATGTACGGGTGCATTATGCGAGAGAGTACATAATTAGTGCAAGAGCAGTAAAGTAACCAACTACACGGTCTGGAGACTTTCATGGTACGTTGGTTATTTCAGTTTTCCGTTCCGTTTTCTGTCCATTCTCGGATGAGGGCACAATGGAATCCAAAGGGTGGATTCACAAAACAAAAAAAAAGTCAAACAGTCTCGAATCTATTTGTCCACATGAAGGAATACACTCATTTAAGCCGCTCCTTCGATAAATAAAATGCATTTCCAAACTAAAAGAGTCTGGAATGTTGCATCATATGGGTTAATTTATAGAGAAGTTTCTGTATCGGTTAAAGGATTCAATACTGAAGATCTGGGAAGTAAAATAAGCAGGGGTCTTTAACCTTAAGACATATGTAGGTAACCTTCTTAAAAGCGATAAACTGCACAAAGTATAAAAGGATCAAGCTGATGATAGGCTTAGCGAAAGTAGCAGAAATCTTGTCAGCAGATGAGTTCTTTGATAGGCTTACCATCTTCGGCATATGACAAATCCTGGATTTAAACATAAGTTTTACTAAAACCTATACAACTTAGGGAGTTTTTATCTTTGCATGGGACACCACCGTCTTCCATAAAACCGACTCCCGAGCACTCTGCTTCAATTTCGTCAGACCAATCTTTTATCGTGTCCAACCTAAAGAGTCTTTCATTAAGCGCTTCCTATCTTGAAATTTAAATCAAACAAAATGTATGTGAGATATCATCGACATTTTTTATTCCTTTGAAAGGCCTATCGATACCATTATGTATGGAATATAACATTGTTCAAATATCCGCCGCGGCTTCTCTGGTTGGCGCGCATCCGAAATGTCCAATTTCCCATAACTCTGGCGCATAAATCAGGCTGAATTTGACCGATGGCATGAGTTATGTTGGCTTTGAGGGCCGCTGTGGTTTGTAGCTTATTCGCATAGACCTGCGACTTCAAAAAACCCCACAAGAAAAAGTCTAACGGGGTCAAATCGCACGATCTCGGTGGCCAGATCACATCACCTCCACATGAAATGACCATGCCCTCGAATTGCTCGTTCAGATTTTCCAATGTGGCGTGAGCTGTGTGGCACATAGCGCCGTCCTGTTGAAACCACATATAGTTGGTGTCCATATCATCCAATTCAGACCAAAAGAAGTTGGTAATCATCGACCTATAGACCTGGCCAACGTCGTTCTCAAAGAAATATGGACCAATGACGCCGCCAGCCCAAAATCCACACCAAACAGTGACTTTTTCGGGATGCATTGGACGCTCTTGGATCTCATGTGGATTGGTATCGTCCCAAATTCGACAATTTTGATTGTTGACGTACCCATTCATCCAGAAATGGGCCTCATCGCTGAAGATGACTTTTTGATGAAAATTAGGGTCAGTTTCCAACTGCTCCAGAGCCCATTCAGCAAACACACGTCGTTGTCTATGGTCGTTTACCTTCAGCTCCTGGATCAGTTGAATTTTGTACGGTTGCAGTCCCAAGTCACGATTTAAAATTCGCCAAGTTGTGGTCTGCGAAAGGCCGAGTTCTTGTGAGCGACGCGAAATCGACTGCCTCGGATTCTCCTGCACTTTCTCACGGACAGCGGCGATGTTTTCAACAGATCTTGCGTTTCGTCGACGTACGGGTATTGGTTGATCGTTTACTGAACCAGTCGACTCAAATTGATCCACCACACTGCGAATAGTCCTCTCGGAAGGACGATTATGGCGACCGTAAAATGGGCGAAGCGCGCGGAACGTTGCCCGAACGGAACACCCATTTTATATATATGTATCCATCCATGGTGATTTGGAAAAACAGACTGAATAAATGACAGTCAATTTGACAGATGTAGCTTAAACAATATGGCCGCTATCAACTGTCAAAGTTCGGAAGTCCCTATTGGAAGACCCTTTAGGTTGTGGAATTTGAAGACTCTGATTGTTGGACCATTGTTCCTTTCTTCGAAATGGACGCCTTTTGTCGTCAAGGAGTCGTATGATTTAATCCAATAGCCTGCTTATCGTCCATCACTCTGTGCCATAAAGCAAGACTGGTAGGGATCATTGACTTATTCAAATTCAATTTCATTCTTTGCGCAGTATTTTTGAGATTACTGAGATCGTTGAACTGTTGTTGTTCCTCCTCGTCATCTCTCTAGTTCCTGCAAAAAGTCATTGACTAGGCCCTGTCGTAAAAGGGGACCTTGACCAACTTGGCGAGCACAAATTAAGGCATTTAGCTAAGGACCGGGTTATTTGGAGAGGCTAACGTTAGCCCCGCTTTAGTAAGTAAGAAAGGATAACTCGTTAGTTGTGAATTGTAAGCATGGCCTCTCAAGCTCAACCTTAACATGCTAAAAAAAAGTTACAATTGCTCCTTCTGCTAACGCCTCGTTGAAGGGAAAAGTGCCTAGTTTGTTGCCAGCTCCAATGGGGGGTAAGTTAGGTTCCCCCTTTCACTTCCCTGGACAACAGGATCTAGGATTCGTCATGGATGAATCTTTAAAAGGCTCATATGTCATGCGCATAATCTATGACCAAACCGAAATCAGAACTTTTCCACTTCTTTGTCATGGCCAACATTAAGAGGTTATCCTTCTGGTTAACCAAACGCTTGCAGCTTATTTCAATTTCTACCCACAATCTTGTCATCGTATGTACATGTTGGTCTCGATTTTCCTTTGAGCTGAGTCAAAGTTTCTCTAAAGTCGACCACACAATTCATAGACCTTCCACCACCACCCCCCATACAATCATCAATCTCTCGACAATCCTCTCCATAAACTCCTTAAAGTCTATGACTTGGCGAGTCAATTTATCCCCTCTTATTCTTCAGCATTATCTTTGGAATTATTAATTTCCCTCATTAAGTACTAAACTGCAAGGCATCCATGTACCATAAGGTACCTATGTGTGTGTGTTCGTGTATAGTATCCATGCATTCCGACATTTATTAGAAGATGAGGTACTTCATGTGGAAACGTCTCATAATTAGTCAAGTGCATGGGTTTTCGAAGATGTGTGTGTAGCATAGAACGATTGCGTGATAGTTGAAGTTTTATCTAAAGAAATCGTGCAACTATTTGCCAAGAATGTCCTCGTTCGTAGAGATATTTCTGCAAGGATAAAACTAAACGAATGACTGACAATTTTATTTCGGAAAGGATGTGTCCATGGGAAAGAGGGATAAGTTTTCAATTGCTTAAGAGCAGTGCTCATCGCTAATTTTATAAATTTATCGCGTCAATTAGAAAGGATACTAATTTGTTTGTTGCATTTTACAAATATTGCTGATTGCTTAATTGATGTAACACTGTTTTCTCTTTCGTTGCAGGTACACACGCAGAAGTCTCACCGTTTTTATTGTAAGTAGACATCATTCATTACCGGTAGCTCTAATTAAAATAAAAATAACTGCCTTGTTAGACACGTAAGCTCACATCGCTGCGTTGCTTAAGAGCTCCCTCATGCGCAATTTCCTCTGTCCACTCTTGCGCACGACCATCAGACATGTTACAACTCTGACATTAAAAATCGTATGGCTGGTGCAACGATTAATGTATTTCCTTCGTCAGGTTGTTGTTTGTCGTCGCCTAGACTTGTTTTCTTATTTGCGGACCACAAACTAGACACCAAGGTATCTTGCTCAAAGTTCATAAAACTACACCTAGACTAGGTAAAATAACAAATACCACCCTCACCTCGAAACGAGAAGAAAAATTAAAACAATCTTACTGGAGCATACTGGGGAGTAGAGTGGCTAGATGGTGGCGGCCATGTGAACCACAACGAATACATCCAATCAATCCGGTTCCGTGTGAACCGAAACCTGTCTTTGGACCACAAGCTGATAGGAATTCCGTGCAGCGTCGTTGTACTCGTCGTTGTTATGATTTACGATATCGTTTCGTGGAGAATAGATTTGGTGTTTGGTAAAGAAAAGAAAAAGATGAAAAGCTACTATATACAAGCTTCCACTCCCAAATGGCATAGATTCCCTTGGTATGTCTTAATGGCTGCAAGCAATACAGTGGGGGTGAAAAGTTTTTACGCGGAAATTAGTTTTTTCTCAAGTGGCAAATGTTTTCTATTTTTAAAAGTGCGTTTGTATGTCATTTATAAACTTGAGATTCCAAGGACTCAACTGCTACGGAAGGCAGTAGTTGAACTGAAAACACAGGGTTACGATATCGCAAACTCTGTCAAAAAAGTGGAGACGTCTAAACGTTGCATCAGGTGCCTGCAGTTGCCTCTATAATGATATTTATAAGCCGAGCGACAAGAAGCTGACATCAGTGGATAAGATGTGTTCCATGCGCAAGAAGTCGTAGACGCAATACTTGTTTCTGGCACTACCCAAAACGGTTGGTGTTTCTAAGCGTCCCCAAGCGACCGATTGAGAACTTTAATTAAGGCGAGCTGTTGGACAACTTAGGGTTTATTGTCGAGGCATAAAATTGTTTTCTGATTCGTAGTCCATCTGGAAGACTAGAACTGAACGTTGGATGCTGTTGTAAGCAAAAGTGCTTAACTAGAGCAGAGTGTACAATTTGTATGTGTTTCATTCTTCTTTTGAAAAGAAGCATCTTTCGAGAAAAGATCAAGACTTGCTGAACGATAAATTCAGTACCATCGTTACAGATAAAGATGAAACAAAGTGCAGATCACTTTTGCAAGCTTGTGCTACTGAAGTATGAAAGTTTCGCTAAAATTGGTTCAGTCGTTTTTGTGCCAACTCGACACAAACAAAAAGTTCGACCAGCTCAATACTTGAAGAGCTGGTGGAAGGATTGAATACGACCTTATCCAACACGACCTTATCCAAAACTCAAAGAACAGTTGTTATAAAGATTTGCCACAAGGTGTCGTGAAAACCTCTCGTCTTCTCTTTCTTCTTTTTCTTCTATAGCTCCGCTCTGTAAGCGTCTTATTTTGCTGTGTGTCCCTACCCACACTCTTAATCAAAGCAGGCTTTCGTTGTGGTCATTAAGAGAAACCTTGCCACCTTTCGTCTTCGGCACACGATGTGAACGCCATTTCGTCAAAACTTCTTTGATGTTATGACATTCTAAACATCCTCGTTCATGCTTTGGCCACAATCGAGTATTTATAGATATCTGCCATCGATGGCTTGCTATTTAGGAGGTTGCCTGCTATCCTTTAAGTGGGGAATCATGTTCTCCCTGGCGGTGCTGAATTTGATTAGCTTGAGTATGTTTCTGAAGGTATTGTCTAGCTGGCTACCCTTCTCTATAAGAAAAGATACTAATCTCCTAGCACGAGTAACCCCAGGTAGAAACCCCTAATTTGTGTAGTCGCTGTAGAAGCTCTGATTTTGTAAATTTCTTGGGCTCGAGCCTGCACAGGTCGAGTCACAAACGAATACACTAGCCACTTAACCATCGACACCTTGAGTACGATCTTGATGTCGTACTTAAGACTAGAAGACCCTTGCGGATCCTATATGATTCTTCTCTATGGAGGCATGAGTGAAAGTGCGGCTTATGTTTGGGAATTGAACCTTGATGTGGATTGCAACCAGACATGCGCCCACGTGTCTTAAACTCAAGACATCCTTCTACGTTTCTGTAGAAGTCGACTTGAAAGGTGGAGGCTTCAAATGGGTCGCTTGCATGTATCTGTTAGGAATCCATCTCTAACCCGATTGCCAGGGATGTCAACAACAAAATCTTCCACATCTTAAGCTTTTAAGTGTGGCACTGCGCGAGGGTTACTCTTTGGCACAAGACTTGAATGAACGACTGATGCACGACTTAGGTGTGGATCATGGCGGAAAATTGTTGTTGTCTACTAGAACTAGACTGGATACTCAATTGTATTCTTTGAAGTAGGCAGCATACTTTTGTACCCCACTGTTGGTATTTCTGGTAGCACCTTCAAAGTAACCTTCCAATTCAGTGCACTTAACTTCAATTTTCCTCATCCGTATGTGAGATAATAGATTGGCCCCGTAGGATAGAGCTTACATCGTGTGATCGATCGTTAATTTACGAAGAAAAAATAGGTGGCAGGTGGACGACATACGCTCCTTCATACTTGCCACCATCCTTCGAGCTCAGCTAAAGCACATATGTACCTACCCGATGCTAATTACAAAGTGCATCAATAAAAATTGCGAATTATTTATGGATTCGCCTTCGTGCACATTATTGATGAGGCCTTTCCCCAAAAAAAAAAAGAATCCAATGGCGACTGGGACAAGGGGGAAAAGCAGTTCCTTAGCGCGACGTTAGCGGGCGAAACGACAGCCGTATAATTTATTTCAAGCAAATTGATTTGTTGGTGATATTGATGGCTCCCTTTGATATCGGCAGTGTACAGAGCATCAAAAGATGTCGACGACGTCCTTACGGTTTCTGATTATGTCGTGTTCCTCTAGTGGCGTTGAAGAAGCTACAGAAATTTAATTGGAAATTATTGTGTCAAATGGTAGCGTTGTCCCTGTTGTGGTTGTAAATTACCGTTTTGGCAAGTGTTGACAGGATGGATAGAAGGTACAAATTGATTTCTTCCTGTGAACATCTGTAAGAAATAAATTTTAAGGATTCACAAGGATGACGGAATGGGGTAAGATTGTGGCCATTCAATTGTCGTAATGTTTGCTAATTCAAAATTTCACCATCGACGTGATGGGGGTCACAACCTGCATCCCTTGTGCTCTTTATCTATGTCCAATTAAATTCCGAACATCTATTAAAGATTCCAACAGTAATCCATCTTGATTAACACAATTGCTGTCAAACACTGAAATGTCTGGGCTGGTCTGGTCGGCCCACTGTGAAGTAACACAGAGCCGGAGACGAGCTAGAGACAAATGATAAACCCAACAACACACACACACACACGAAGAGACGGAGACAAGTAGTCAATCAAGTGGCGACAACCACATGGAATCTAATTAATTCCATGTTTGACATTTCTTTCCTTCCGCCAGGGCAGTGGCAACATCGACGACCCAAGACAGTACCGACCATCACGCAATCCAACAGCAATTTTGCGCCACCAATGTTGAGGCTGTCAATGTCCATTCCACCACCAAACCATCAGCCACCAGCCTCCAGTCATCGGAATTATATTGCTACCGCGGTGCGATGATAGTCGTCGCGTCTCTCTACAATTGAAGGACAGACGGATGTTCAGTACCAGCCTCATCCCACTCGATCCGGCTGGTGGTCGTCCTTTTGCAGTTGATGCTGTTGCTGAAGGCTGTTTTTATTTTTTTTATTGTTATCTTTGTTGTTGTTGTTGGATTCCTCTCAAGTGGGAGTTCAATTGCTGAATGAGCTGTTAATACACTCAGTCTTTGGTCGTTCTCTTGGTTGCTCTTCATCTGTCTGGACTGTTTACTGTTGCTATTGTTGTTTATAATTATTATTCTCTGGTGGGTGGGTGGAAATAAGAACGGATTGGACTGCTTTGAGCGACAATCATCGCTGTCACTTAATTCATTTGTACATTTTTATCTCAATTAGAGAACAACCACTTGTGGACATCATTGTTATTGTGTTCTCCCTCCCTCTCGGTGAGGGTTGTCGCTGATGGACGGGCAATTGTTCTAAAGTGGAACAAACTTAACTTTGAAGGCACTTGATTCCAGAAATGCAATTTCCGCATAGTGGGTGGTTAGCATCTACATGAGTCTTGATTGATTGGACAGAGAAAGAGACATTGGATATCAATTATGTTGATAGTTAGGGTGGGATGAGGGGCAGTGGATTTAAGACAGTCTTTGATGCGTTAAGGCAAAGATTCAGCATTGAGATGAAATGGGTGTTGGACCGAATTCGGCTAGAAAAGTGCAATGAAGTTCCATCTTGGTCGAAACAACACTTGAAAAGTCCATCAATGTTTAGTTCAGCAGATGATCTAGGTACCTACTCCTAAAGCTTTTTGTCTGACGTTTGACATTTTGCTTTAAGTTGGTCAAGATTCCTTCTGTTTGTAAGCAGAAAGCCAGTTCCTTGGAATGTCGTAATCAGCTGAAACCCAACAGAGTGTGACATTGTGCTTTTGACCGATCTCCTTCAGAGACACTTGACAATCCTTCGCTGCCCTAGATTGTATATAAATCACAATACCGGCGGCCTCTCTCCTAAAAGCTTCTGTTTTTATTGAATCAAAAGTCATGGCTTCCACAACCTTTTTCTGAACAATAAATTTCAGTGGAGCATCAAGAGAATCACTGAAAATGGCGCTTTAGACACTACTTATTCCAAGGCAGACCCCTTTCTAACCATCACTCTGTAGACGCGAAGGTGAAAATCAGTCTTAAGATCGTTATATAGAACCAGTTTTTAACTTGGAAGCTATATAAGTTAGCTTAGCAAGAGTGCTCTAAACTAAATCATAGGTATCACGTTAGTCTTCTTTTGTTTTTGACCTGCTGTAGGTGAAAGCAATTACTCGAAGTCGAAATGAATTGAATAAGTCGGTGTGCCCTGCCCATGCCCAGTTCTAACAACTCTAACCCTAGTAAATGATTCGAAATAACAAATGTTTCAGATTAAATCAGTCGATGCCTCAAGTTCTACACTCTAAATGTGTTGGTATGAACATTTACAACTTTCGGATGTCTGCATGCGGAACTGTGCTCCACCACACATAGTCAAGCCACTGCATCACTTCCCCCAAACAAAATCCATAAATTATTTACCAGCTGATGTTGAATAACAAAACACCATGTGCTTGTGTTCGGTTGGGTTGCCCTACCTCAATGGCTCCACACGCATAACGCATTACCGATATGCATCTCGTCTCGCTGTCAATAATGCTGACCGTTGCTTTTTGAATTCCCTTTTCCTCTTTTTTTTTCCATTGATGGTTGGTGCGTACCCACAACTTCCTTTTTCCGCTTCGGACGGTCTGTGAAGTTGTTTCCCCTATTTATTTATTTTTTTTATTTTCATTGCAGTTATTCCATTGCGTTGTTGTTCTTATTACCAATGCCCGACTGGCATCTAATTAGTTTACCTTTTGTCTGCTTTGTTCGTCTGTTTTATTATTTCGTTTTGTTTGTGTATTTTCTTCTTCTCCTACCCCACTTTATTCCGGACGCGATTCTATTGGGCCGGTTTTGTTTCGCCAAATGAACATGAGCCAAACTACTACAGCTCAGGAAGGCTTTACACTATTTGCTTGGCTACAAAGAAGAAAAAGAAAAGAAAAAAAAAAAACAGAAACAAAGGGAAAAAGAGAAGTGGAAAAGAAAATTACCCACTTTGAATAAAAATAAATAAATGGGTAGCCAGGTGAGACGGCAACTCAGGTGTGACACAATATTACACATACGCAACTGAGCACATGCTTTATGTGTGCTGTATGTGTTTTGTATCGTATCTAGTGGGGATGATACAAAAAAGGAAACCCCTGATGAAAGAAGTATTGGATTTTTTTCATGGTCGTGATCGCATTTGGATCGTAAGTTTAATGATTTCATTCGTTTTGTTATATTCAAAACAGCTGTTCATGAGTTTTGGACAATAATCTAAAGCAAGTTTGAAATTTCCACTTCAAAATACGATTAATACCAAATATGTTCCAAATACGTTCCACATCGCTTATATCCGGTGTAATTAATGATAAATGACAATTTTTTTTCTCTCATCTGACGTCGACATCTCTGGTGAATTGCACCTGCTACCAATCTGTCAGTAGAATACCTGAATTGAGTCAAAATTTGAGTATAATCATAAGCATGAGCACATTTTAGAGATACATTTGCTCACTCTTTGTAGTTCTTGCGCAGTTCGTTCGTTTCTCCCTCTCTTTGAGTGATGGGATTTCCACTCCTTTCTTTTCCTCTCTTTTTACCTACCACACATCTATTCAATCAACTACCACCATAGGGATAGGTGGGGATATCCCCATTCCACCCTCTATATCCCTTTACAAGCCATTCTGTTCTGTTTTTTTTTGTTGTGGTACTTAAATTCGTTGCCGTAGAAATGTTTGTTTGTTATTAATAAATAATAAACTATTCCCTCGATTACTGTTATACGTGTGTATACACATATAGATACATGCATAGAAGAAGAAAAAAACAGTTAGAATTCCCAAAAAAGGATATAAAAGTGATTTAAGCGCAAAGGTATTTCCATTTTCAGAGGCGAACATACATTTTTTTTTCCTTGAATATCCTTGTGTGTGTACCTATACCTACCATTGTTTGATCGATTCTTTAGCAAATAAATTCGAATGGGAGCCGTTTTTTTTTTCTTCTTGAGGGTTTGTATCTGTAAAAAAAAAAAAAAAAACCATCGCACTTTCAAAATGATGAATTAATTAATGATCTCTAGGAGGGTTTCCAGCAGACATGAATGATACTTAATTGCGGCATTCTGTCATAATCTCACGCAATCCTACGAAATCTAGCGCGTTGTTATATGGTGGTCATTAACGATTGCTTGAGAGCGATCATCTCAAAACTTAATGATGTTGTTTGAAGTTCTTTAGGACGGTCGGCCCACAGAATTAATCAGAATTCTTGTGGGTTTCCTTTTGGGTGGGAATTGTTTTTTTGTTTCGATGTTTGTTGTGAGAAGGAATACAAGCGGGATAGAGACACGGGTTGAAGTTACATAATTGTAGATGAAAGATGGAGGTAGTTGGTGTTGGTTTTTATTTGTATTTTATTATCGCCTACGAGTTTAGATGGCTCTACAATCTGGTGTGGATCTATCACTTAACCCACGGAGACTTTTGCCTGCCATACGCATTGTAGACAAGTTGGATTAGTTGCACATGCAGGTATAACTTTGCGAATTAGGTTGATCGGCTTTGAATTCTCTATCGTGCTCTGGGCTGGTGGATGTTATAGTACCAATGACTTGGTGCAGTGTCCATGGACATGTCAATTACCTTGCGTTGTGCTTATCCTAAGAAAAGAGGTGTGAAAGAGTTTGCCACCAATTCTCTCCGAGATCGTAGGTCCTCTCCTCTGGAGCTCAAGGAAACAGTCCGAAATTGGACATTTCTTGACTCAATTTTTTTTTTATGTGATGCCACTAGTGGACTTCAGGGCGTAAATAGCGTTTTGTGGCCTTTCTCGGCTTTCCCTTCTTTCCTTTTCCAGACGTCTCAGCTCTGCGTAGATGCTTTTGAAGGAAATGCACACTCCGACGCCACTAGGTTTTCTGGTGTCGGTGTTCCTTCCAGTTCTCCTATCAGTACCTCTTATGATGTCAGTCTACGGTCATCCACTATGTCTGAGCAAAACGGGAAGATCGTGCTGAAACCGATGGAGCTATGAACGGGAACCCCCCCGTCCCATTCAAACCTGTTTACTTCTCCATGTTTGCTCCTTGTCCAAATTTCGCTAATAGAGATAAGACAATAGGTCCATCAGCCTTTGGTTGGCAGGTTCCGAAATTGCTGCCATTCTCTCAAGCTCCTTGTTGTTGCCTCCCCAGCATGCACCACCTCACCTTGCTGTCTGCCCTAGCGCCCAGAATGGAGCCATGTGGTAACCCTCCAGTGACCACTTACTCCTTCTCTGTTATTGACGAAGACCCTTTGCCGGAAGTAGTCCGTGACTACTCTGATGATAAAGTCCAATACCCTCAGGGTGCTCCCAGAACGTACTTCCAGCTTTCAATATTCAACACATTCTTGACGTCAAGTCATCCTTTCTGTCTTGAGCCTTCTATAGCCAGCCGTATGAGCAGTGGTAACTACAATTTGGTTGGTTGAATGGGCCTTCCGTCTGCTCGTCCTACTATATTTTCTATGGCTACCTCCAGCTTGTTGGAAACGACCCGCTCTAGAATTTGTCCTGCTTTGAGTGGCATGGAAAGCGGTCGGTATAACGACAGATTTGTTGGTGAATTCCTTTTGTTTCCCTCGGAAAGTTGCACGGATTGAATTTGTGGATTCCATTGTTATTTTTGTTGTCAATTTGTGAAGGGTTCGTGACTCATTCTGAAAGATGTCTGCCTTTCAACGACTTCAGCTTGAAGCTCACTGATGATCATAGCTCGACCAACAAAAGTACAGGCCTTGTGCTAACACTGCTTTATTCCTACAATACAGGATCGAAGAGGTCTTACTGGGTGTCAATCTCGATGGACCCATCATCCATTTTGGATACAATTTTTCTCTAGAGTCCTTCACAAAAGAAGGTGGATCTTACAATCGCCCTATAGGTATCCATAGTCAGAGCATTACATTCAGTTTGATGCGACTGTCGACACTGTCCTTCCAACTTAACTTGGAATCCACACTTTTACTTCTAATCTTCCCTAATCAAGTAAGTGGTTCCAAGTTTTGTTGAATAAAAGACTTGAGATAGGGTATCGTATGCAGACCCAGACCCAGACGTATTATAGCCTCTTTGTTCAGTTTTTCTTTGTTGTAATTGCAAATCTACTTACTTCCACCAACCCACCCACATTGCTAATGGTTCTTCCACCCGAAATCCTCGAATCACAAGAAAAAAAGGAATAAAATCACAGTTCCACTGGCAGCCATGTGGTAGATGCGAAGAGTGTGTAACTATTTTCAGTGTGCTTCTGGTAGCCATTCATCTCCTGGTTCCTTACCATCCGTTTGTGGGTTGCTGTAACTACTTATATACGTCGGGGTTTAGTGTAAACTAGAACTAGGTAAGGATCGCCAACACCGAGAGACGCTGTGATCCGTACTGGCTGTGGTGGTACATGGGAACCGAGATTTCTCTGAATAGCTAGTCCAAATGGGTGTTGTTGTGATTATTGTTCTCTTCTGTTTTGTTCCCGTTATTTTTTCATTTTTTTTTTTTTCATAACACATTTTATTACACTATGATGGAGCGCCAGCTTTAAGTCTCTGTGGATACGTATAGAAAATAAGTAAACCCAACCACCCTAGTACTACGGTCGTTGTACGAAAGTTAAGACGGACAACGTTTGGGATGAAAACAAATCGGTGTTCTGCGGCAAGCCTCTGGGTTGTTCTTTTTCTTCTCTAATGTGTATCACGACGACGACTATGACTACGACGACGAAGAGGATACTGACTGGTGTTGCTGTTGTTGGAGTGCTTAAGAGATTTCCTCTTGCGCTATACTTTTGCTGTTTGATGATGCAGCTGTTGATGGGTGTAGCTGAAGGTGGTTGAAGGTGGAAAATGTTTTCTTCATGAAATGAGGGAGGGGGTTGAGTGGAAAATTGTCCTCGTTAGGTAGTGGAACACATTTATTTTTTTTTTTTTTTGGAAGTTGTCGAGTAGTATAAAAAGTTTGTTGATTTATTCGCTCCAAAACTAAGTAAGTACAGCGACAAGATGGCAATGTTCGCGGCCGCCGCGGCATTGATGATGACGTAGCCAAGTGCGCCATGGTAATGGTTGCTGGTGGTGGCCTATTTCATGGTCATTATCTCGCGTGAAGTACTTTTGATGAGAGTATTTCGGAAATAGATACGTACACACCGGTTGGATTGGATGGTACTTATGCGAAAAGTTGTTTTTGGATGAGAGGATAGATACATCAATTTTGCTGTGGGACTTTTTAAATTGAGATAAAATTGGGGTCAGTAAGTAGACAATGGCTTCGAGAATTTTTGGTAAAGTCCTTACGTTGTGAACAATTTATGTTCATGAAAAATGTTTCGAAAGAAAGGGAATAGCACGATGGGATGATTCTTAGGTGTGCGCTGTTAAGTCTTTAAGAAAACCGGGGTGGTACTGAATTGGCTAGGAATTGGTTTCTTGTAGAACCACTGGGCAACAGCTGACAACATTAGATATTGACTTCTGGAAAATTGAAGCACAGACAATCTTAAGGATAGTTTATCCACATTCTCTGTTTATTCGATCACTAAGTTTGGGGACCAGCATTTAGGTGTGCTTCGCCCTGCTTATGAACTTCTATGTAAGCTAGGATCTATCAACAAAACTATGCTTGAATGGCTGCATTTCAACTTTCTAAACAAATTGGACCCAAGCTATCTAATTTTGATAAAGCGAACGTCGATAAACGCAGTCAAATCTATGCCTATACAAACTGTCTGATAGGCCTGCAACGCAGAGGGTCAGACCGCCTCTGCAGGAGCTGTAGGAACTAAGAAGAGGATTTAACTATCCTCCACGGTCTATTTATGTACCTGTCTAAAGCTTCTCAATAGATTAAGATAGCACTTGAAAGCACTGGCGTCAAAAGATCAAGTGTGTTAGGCAACCAGACTAAAATACCTATGTCGTGGAACTATTTTACACAACATGCCGAGGCGTAGACATAAAAGGCGCTCTTAATTTGCTCTCAGTGTAAGGGTGCCTTTGGCAAGAAGTGGGGCATATCACAGCAAAAGGTCCTTTGGATTTAAACTGTTATGATAAAAGTGCAATAGACTGCAGATAACTTCTTAACTATCCTTGTTGCCCCCTACAAGCATATCAATTGACAGCCATGAATGTGTATGATCGTAGAGAGAATTGAATGTTTTGGTCCTTCGTGCCGGGTACTTACCAATGAATACCAGGAATCCTTTCCTATGTTCTTCGTCTTTAATTCTATCCTACCAACTTGTCTCTCTAATCTCTTGCCTCATTACCCGATGGAGTCCGACACATAACTTCTAACTTTGTATGTTCCTTGTTCCATGTTTCTTTGGAAAGAAGTCCATCTAAATCTTGTTCTTTCATCGGATACGAAAGACATAAGCAATGCAACCTATAAAGATATCATAAATTGAATTCCCCTTCTCTCACTACCCCCCCCCGTTTAATCACAATCTTACGTTCCACACGGCTACAAATACAAACTCTCTAAAATTACACTCAACAATTTTGTATTTTTGTCGCTTTCAAATTGCAATTCTCTCACACAAAACCAAACTCAAATAATCACTCACAACGCTCAGCACATTTCGACTCAACTTTGAGTTTGTTGTGGTTTCTCTATCTGTGGCTCACCCCCGTTCTATCACACCTTTTACCCTCCATCAATCCCATAATAACGTTTCAACCCAACAGCACATGACGTTCTTTTCTTACAAAATTCACTGCAACCACCAACTTGCCGCTATACGTACCATACCAACACCACCATCAGTGAGTGTGAGTGAAAAAGATACGCAAGGCACAGGCACAACACCAGAGCCCGGCTGTTGTGTGTCAGTCTAATGCCAGATACGAACTCGTTTAGCTCGTGCGGTGAATAGCAAAACAAGATACGCGATAGTTTTCCTCTTTTTTTATTTTACCACGGACAAAAAAGTATCTAAATACAAAAAAAAGATAAAAAAATATCCAAAGTATCTTTCGCTAAAGTAGAATTTGGAAAACATAGAATCATCCGTTTCCTATTTGTGTGTGGTCTCTTGTCGTTGTTTCCGATTTTTGTTAAAAAAAGAAGTAAATTGAAAAATATATTTTTTTTTTTTGGGAACAGTTACAGTTACATGTTATTTTGAAATTATCTCTACCTTCTCCCACCCACCCACTAAAAAAAAAAAAATACGAACGACGTAAAATAGAGAAATTTCCTTCTCGTGATCGCGTGCAAAAAAAAGTATCTACGTATCTACGATATTTCATTCGGCGCCTATTTTCCTCGCTCCACTATCCATTCGCACCTTCTTCCTTCCTTAAGCACAATTCTCCACTCTCCATTGGAGGAATGCTTAAAAAATTAGAAAAAAAAAAACAGAAAACATGCGGGCCAGCACAATTCCATAAAAAAGAAAAGAAAAAATTGAACCGCCTCCTTACGCTCACCTATCTCGTACCTTTAATCCAAATACCAAACCCAAAAACTCAACCCAAAGTCCACCTAGAGCGACTGCCACCAAACTACCCCCCATACCTCCCCTCCCTCAACCCAAGGAAAATCGTTTTCCTTTCCTCATGCAAACTGTTTTAGTTTTTCCTTAGTAGTGTGGTTCTCTTCTTTTTTTTTTCGTTCACCGTGTATTTTTTTCTGTTTCAGTTGGTTTTTGGCCTTTGGGTTCTTTAAGGCGCAACCGAACAACAGTCTTAGATGGTGAACGCGTTTTACCTGGACTTAGTCGGTGTTTTGTCGATAGTTTTACCTACACTCTTTGTGTTGTGTTCAATTTGAGCCTGAGCTGAACAAAATATTTTTTTTCTCAGATAAAAACTCTTATTCAATGCAATCTAAGTTGCACGAAGTAAGCTTGGATTTTAGAGGAATTTTCGTTTCGTATACAAGATACACCTTCTATTCGTGGGATTTTTTTAAATTTTTCATCGTATATCGTATTTGTTTTCGATTTGTCCCCTTATAAGCGGTTTAAACTTTTTTTACGAAATAAATTTTGTTCGTTGTGCGAATTTTTTTTTGCTAAATTTTTCCATCTTTTCAGAATTTTTCCTAAAAAAAAAAATAGTGCTTTGTAAAAAAAAAATATATATATGTTTAGTAAAACGTGATAAAATATTGAATTTTTAAAGAAAATAAATTGTGATAACAAAAAAATAAATACAAAGTGAAAGTGAAAAATATTTTTGCTAAAAAGTGATATAAAAGAAAAAAAAAAAAGTAAAAAAATGCTGTTAAATTAAAAAAAAATAAAAACATTCATCATTTGGATATAATCTACTGAAATAGTTACTGCCTTTCGAAGATTGTGGATTTTGTTTTTGCCGTCTAAAAACTAATTACATAGTTTCAACTTTTTAAATGGTAGGCAAAGGTACAGTGTTAATATTTTAATTCTAATTTTTTTGTTTTAAATAAAGTTTTGTGGAAACTATGGACAGACAGCTGTCGTAGAGACCAGCTATTTTGCATAAGTTTTAAGAATTTATGAACATTTTTGTCGCCTTAAAGTTGATTTAAAGAAATCACTAGTTTCAATTCACTCCAAGGGAAATCCTTTTTTTGTAACGGAAAAAGAAAGTGCCAAGAGAATAAAGTAAAAGACTGTGCTGTTTACGGAAATTTCATTGTGGATGGTGTCTATTTGTTGGTTTAACTTTAAGTTCGTAATTTTTCCAAATGTTTGACTTTAATTACGAAACTAACCATCAGCCCTTGATACTGCAGTTTCTCTTCAGAATCGTAGTGGGACTTCCCTTGGGTTTCTCTGGAAGTAAAGGAATGTCTCTGGGTTGATGGCAAGAAGATGTTCCATTGGGACAACATCGCCACCAAGGATTCTGTTTCTGAGTTAAAAGAGGGCTGGTTATTCCACTAGCTAAGAGATAAAGCACAACATTACTGGAAAGAAACGGAAGGTAATAGACAAGCTAAAGCCCTTATACCAAAATCTTCTTTAAAAAATAACGAAAGAACTTCTACAACTAACAAGAAGCTAGATTCAAATTGTCACAGGCTTCCTAACCTCATGTCATGACTATGGGAATAGCACAAGACAGTACATGTTGGATGTGCATCGAAGACGAACAATCAGCAGAGCACATACTTTGTCACTGTTATTGTCTCACAAGAACATGTCATCGTTTTCTGGGTAACCCCTACCTAACAGCGGAAAATATAACCACCACCTCACCCAAATACATCGCCGAATTCACCGCTCACTCCGGCATCATGGAGGAGCTTTAAAGAAGAGGACATCACAATAGGCTCATTAGTGGCAGCAGTGATAAGAGACTAAGGCCACCCCTCTACATAATCTAATCTAATCCAATAGGCTATGGAGAGGGGTCTCTTCACTCTCAAGATGGAGTCAACAGCTTGAATCTGTTGCAGGTGGCAGTGTCCGCTGAAAATTCCAATAAGCTGTCCAAGATTGTTTGGATCGAAAGATTCACATAGAAAGAATATAAATTGTGACGATATTGGGAATACAGCTTTTGAGCTTGCTTGTCTAAGTGTGTTAAGCCCGGCTTCTCTGGATTCTCTGTGCTAATCACGGAAAGATATAATTGACCAATGTCTGATAGGTTGTTGTTGAGTTGAGTTGAATTGAGTTGGTGTGGTATCTCCCCATAGGCTAGGTTCTTTTTTTGGCTCTGCGACTAATGCAAGAGGCACTGCGACCTATAAGATCGATTGTGCTGGGGGTCTGTTAGAAGGTGGAAAAGTCTTGCAACTTGTGCCATATCTGGACAAATTTGGCCCACCTACAATTAAAACAGAACGAATTACCTAATCAATAGAAACCGCACCGAGACAGCTAGAATCTCGGCAATTAGCACGGGCCACTGGCCAATTGGTCCACACGCTGCCAAGTTAGGCATCCCGTTCAACCCCCACTGCCGTAGACAATTCAATAGAAAAGGAAACGCTTTTCCAATTTCTCTGTGACTGCCCGGCACTTGTCAGAGCGCACTCCCGGAAAACCCTTTTTCAAGGAACTATCTGAGGTTTCCCACATAAAATTCTGCAACATCATTAACTTTCTTAATTCCACAGGATGGATCTAAAAACTACACTCTTAGCTACGCCCATCAACATCCACGTGACGTAGCGCATCCGCTCTACTTGTGTCCCTGGCAGGCTTACCAGTTTCAACCACTTCTACCTACCTACCTACCTGTTAGATTAGGAGATCCTCGATCTTTCTAATAATGTTGGGGGTGTCTCCAGTCGAGAGCAAAGTCCTCCCACAGTAGGTACGTCTTCCGCTGATTCGTCTTCCTCGAGATTCAGTATTTAGTGTATGTACCTAAGTGATATCTGAGGCTGTAGTGTTCGAAGAGGAAACTGTTAAGCCATTTGATTCGTCTTCTTTGTGATTAAAGATGTTCTTGCTTAGGTGTCGGAACCCGTTTGGTCTGTCTGAGTTTCTGAATGTCCACCGTATTGCCCTTCAGTCGAATTATTGATACCCCTCCGCTAGTTGGTCAGAGATCAATGCCTTCAATGCCTCTGTGTCTTGGTACCCACCAGAATTTAACGTTGTTTGGTTTTGACAGGTCTTGGAAAGTACTGAAGCAGCCAGCAACATATTTTAAGTTGCAGTAGTAAGAACGCTGTGCTTTAAGTTCTGCTTGACAATCGGTGATTATATTGATGGTTGCCCCCTTTATGTCGGGGTCAAATCTTTGAAAAGACTTTGTGATAAAGTCCACAAATACCGGCTCCAACACAGGAGTCCATCTTTGATCTACCCATATACCACACTAATCCTTTTAAATTCAGCAACGAATCGGTTGGTTTACTCCAAGTACTCAGATACTTGCTTTTTGGACAAAAGACAGAGAAAGAGACGGTTTTGAGTTCATTCGTGAGGCATGTATTCCCAAAGTGTCTTGATCTTGTGAAAGCAGATCACTGACGAAGTAAGTGCTCCGCGTAGTACCGTCGCTTTCAAGACAAAACATATCTACACATTGAGTCCTCAATTTCCACATGCATTATGTCCTTTAGGTGAATAGTTCTGCACTCCTTCCTGTCTAGGTTGAGAAGGAAGTTTACACGTTCTTATCAGGTCCTTTTACGAAAGACTTGGTGGTTCTGCAGAAGGTTTAACTAAACCATCTCTCTTTATAGAGCAATACCATATGAGAGTGGATGCAATCCATTATATTTGTTGGACTGATGCCAATTATCCCTTCCAGAACTTCTGTTTCTCCTTGACCCAGGAACCTACGTAAGACAAACATGGTTCAATTTGGAGATTTATACAGCAGGAAGCAAAAAAATGACGACCTCCCTCAAAATTTGAACGTTCAGAGAAAAGCCTAAGGCAAGGATAGACTGTAATTCTACGAAGTTGAGTGCTTTGAAAATTTAACTACTTCACCTTGTTTATTTTTATTTTTTAACTTCGGCGGTGTCAGTTTCTTATTACACCTGCTTTTGACGACAAATTTGAAGTGTCTAATTTATTTAAAGGCACGTTCGACTTGATAAACCGACAATTTGGTTTACATTTCATAAAAGATCCATGAAAACTGCATCGTGAAAAAGTTGAGCTGACATTTAGCATTTCACGGAAATCACTCACAAGCATTTAAATTTGCGAGTGTAAGCTCAATAAAATCGTTTGTCACCTTAACAAGGAGATAAAGTGTAGTTACCCATTAAAATGTCAGAAAATCATTTAAAGTTTACCTGCTGAGATGCAATTAAATCCGTTCTAGACTTCATAAAACTTCGTGATCCACATCGCGGCATCCTATTGATGACGATGCTCACAATTAAAATCTTTCCGGGGACGCAGATAGATCTAACCAAGCTTCAGATCCTGAGAAATCCTTAGATTGCATGGTGGGATTTTAACCGATATATCGGTCTGATATGGTTTAAGTACTGAGCCTTTCCTTGTCAGTTCATCAACCTTCTCGCTACCTGGGATACCTTTGTGGACTATAAGCTCTTAGATAGCTCTACTATGGCTCTCATTGCGGCTTCCTAGTTGTCAGTTATTTTGACCAAAAAAGTTGACAATCCCACATATAGTGGAATCCGTTTACTACGACTTTGCTTATAACGACTAAAAGCTAACATTCTCAGCTCGTTTTGTGCGTTGTCCGGTTAGAACGACTTAATTCTTCGGTCCTTTGATCGTCGCTTTATCCGGATTTTAATGTAACTTCTTCATATGATACTAATCTTCCTTCGGGACTCGGATTGTAATGGTTTTAAGAAGTGGTTCTCTCTCATAGAGAGACCAATTTCATTTTTTGGAGGGTTAATTCCCAGTAAACCATTCAACCAACTTGGAGTGCGTAACTAGAGGCGGTTAACTAAAGACCGGCGAACTGGAGAGGCTTGTTGGTTGAGGCCTAGGTTCACGCCGAACTGTAGCACAAACTAAGTAATTAAACCATTCAGTAGGATCCAGATCCATCTTCGCCTTAGAATTCGGTAGATATCGCAGAAGACACAGCAACATCCTAAACGCAGACGATACAACAGCTCAAACACCGCTCTGTTGAACAGAGTTGATCAACATGCTTCTAAACCACGGATGCAGAATGTTGCCTTTCAGAAGACTCTGCTTAGGTCTTAAGTCACCCTTCGTTCCCAGTCTGCATCTACAATTACAATCCACAAGTGATCTGATCGAGTAACACACGCTTTTACAAGTTGCATTGTCGAAAGCACCCTCAAAATTGACGAAATTCCTGTCAATTGCACTCTAAATTCCAACAAATCCAAGATTCTGTAGCCGCGTCGTGCCAAATGTTATAAGTCTTTGCATGCTCTTGGCCAATGAAAGTAGATTACATCGACTGTTCGCTAGTCAGCAGTTAGGAATAAGGGTCCCTTTTTGACAGGCGGCTAAGCTATTTATGTTCTTATTTCCCAGACAGTCAATATGTTATAACTTCGTCGTTTTCATCCTAGTCTTGCCGCATGTTTATTTGGGTTCATCTAGTGCGAAATCGCCAGGTTTTACAATCCTGAGTTGTCTTCTTTTTTTTTTTATAATTCACTAGTGCTAAAGGGGTTGTGAATACCCTTATGATGCTTTTCGCACAGCGCTAGTATTGGTTTAGTGATTTTGAAACTCTGGTGGTATTAGGTTTCAGTCTTTGCTTCGAGGGTGGTGTCCAGAATGACTGGGGAGAATTATTGGTACTGTTGCGATTGCTTATAATTCACAGTATTTCTTTCGATGCCATTAGTACGATCAACACCTTCAAGCCATATGACCAACCTACTGCCAGTGTTATGCATATGCAGTAGAGTTGACGTCAGTTTTTTCGCAGTTGATCGACTTTTTTTTTTGCCATCGGGATTCGACCCTGGAATCTTCAGCGATGATGCAACCACTACACCATGGTCCTATCGTCTACTTGCGCTCATCTCAGATAATTTTTGAGTAAAGCTGTGCAAGATCGGCGGGGTCTGGCCGGTGTGAGACGACGTACTGTGCCAATCTCCATAACTTCACGTGTCCACGTGGGCATACCAGTTCGTGCCATGAATTACGTATGTTCATTCAACCTCCTGCCCATTGCAACATCTTCATTTCAGTCAAATGTTGCTTTTGTTCTTTTCATTTGCTAAGTTGCCTGTATTCAGAACCATACATCATAGCTGTTCATCCTGCTTTCTATCTTCTGTGAATTATTATTGACATAAAGTTTCTAGAATCGCTCCTAACCTTGGAGTTAGAACGTCTTGTAGTTTGAGCAACATTTTGGACAACTTGTTTATGATACCAAATAGTCTTTACGAGGAGCAGCTATATATCTTCCATTCCATGAAACCTAAGTCGAGGCTATAGTTCATATATCCAAAAAAGTTAGTGTGCATTGAAAGTCTCAAAGATGTTCTTGTGGACTTCGTTTAGGTCTCCCTTAAATCTTGTGGAATCCTTGAAGGTTTCAATGAATTGACACAATTATCCAGGATGGTCATTCTGATGAAGAGCTTTTTCTTCTCAAGACGTGTGAGAGAATCTCCCACAAGGTCAACTCACTAACCTAACCTAGTTTTAATGTTCCGTTACTAATTTTAGTTTCCGATAATCACGTGTCCCATGATGAGTTTATGGGAACTAAAAATAAAACATTTGTTAACCTTTTACTTTTAATTGCGAAATAAATTTAAATTTTTAATTTGTTTTTGTATCTTGTTATCTAATTTGATATTATTCACCAGATTGATTACTTGAAGTAAGCTTATACCGGTCATAAGATGCTACTAATAAATTTTATAGCTTTTTGGGAGTAAAATTTAAGATTTCATTCGTGTTGGGATTGGAACTTGAATGGTTTATGGGTTTTTTTTTTCTGTAAGAGGTAGCTCATTATTATTCAAAAAAAAATTAGGTCGACCATGTATCATACGTACGACTAGTTGTTATTGCCAAAATCAGATATAGGAACAGTTTAAGGAGTAAAACAAAACCTGATCAATCGTCCGGTACCAATCGCGAATCGATAGTCCAGACATGCAAATCCTGTTTCGTCACTTATGTAAGTAAATGTTATGTTCGATGGTTTATAAGTGATTTTTCAGACGTATGCACATAAGTATGTGTACCAACAGTTATTAAGCGCGTGCCTAATTTATTTGACATTACGGAGCAACACTTGTGCGCCGCAAACACAGCATGGCATTCATTTTTATGACACTAAATGCTAGTCTAAACGAGTTCGGTTTGGGATCAACTTATAGGCAACTTAGACAATTAGGTTACCATAACCATGTTTCCTTGTTTTCCTTTCAAATTTTGTGTCGAGGTAGAGTGGAGGATTCTGATTGATGGATAGTTGCTGGTGGAGGTCTTTGGGGTTATTGTTAAGGAAACAGATGTAGAAATGCTAACTGAGCCTCAATGAACAAGTCTCTGAAGCCAGTGTGATTCTTTGTCATCTGTCTCCAATTGCTTACTTCAAGATTTGGTCTGCTTTTTCTGCGTAGTCCCTATGGAATGGACTCGAAGACTTTTCAGTCAGAACTTTGTAATCCATTCGTTCTACATGATGTCAGATGCCGGATGAGTAATCTTCTGCACTAGATCACTCATGTATCGCCAACATAAATAGGACAAATCTTGGAGGTTCCAAAAGAACTTTCGTTTGGTTTTGGTAAAGTCGAGCTCTAGAGTTTCATCAGGGTCACATTGCTCAGGGTTCCAGGGCACAGTGACATAAAAAGAAGCGAGCGTACAGTTCTACACGGCTCACTCGCGGCAAGGGACCTCATTCCGCTAGAAGCAGCTAAAGGACAAATTCACTCACACTTCCTGCAGAAGGCCAACCTCCATATTAAGGAAGATATGGCCGACTTACCGTAAGATTAGAAGAAACGACCTCTAAACAGAACCCTCTCAAATATCACCAGAATTACGACGATAACCACGAAGCATTGGCCAATTGAAGACTAGGTATTCCTTGCACTAGCAAGAGCCAGACTGAGTACACTAAACCAACCATTCTTCGACGACCTAAACGACCTCTCAGGTACGAGATCTAATCCGTTTTTTGGATCTTAGCACCGACTGTCTCACATCTTCAACAACACATACCATCCACCAGATCACACGAGTCGTGGTGACAAAAAGGCACATTCTAGTGCTATTTGGGTTTCTGTTTAACCGCCACCTCTACCTATCTTGGTTAAGTCGAGTACAAGGATTAAGATCTAGCGTCTAGCTAGACAAACTCCTTGATCACTTTGAAGTCATCAATTGTGTACTCGTCTTATCCTCGTTTATAACGAGACCCATCGTTGTCGCTTAGAGATAGACCCCGACTCAGATGGGGCATGCAAGTGGAAGGGGACCTCAACAAACTTAGCGTACAAAACTGGAGATAGCTAAAGATCGAGCTGCCTAGAGACGCTTGTTGATTGAGTCTTAGGTCCACCCTAGACTGTAAGGCCACCTTAAGTAATCGTTGTCACTTTTGACTCGATGCTAGTGGATGTCAATGGCTATGTAATAGCACTGACTTTTGAAAAATAATGCCTAGTGTGTTGGACTGTGAGTTTAGGACTGTATGACAAGGAATGACTTTGTTCATCCCGACTTTTCCATCATTATTCTAAGTAGGCGGATAAGTTCGGCTGGAATACTGAAGCTGGACAAGGCACAATATAGTTCGCCTCTACTTAGACTGTCTTAGGAGGACTACAAATCAATGAACAGGTGATGTGTATCGATTTGGTGTTTTAAGGTCTTCTCCAGGAAATTTTTGTTGATTTTCAGCCCTAAAACGACCTGATAAGGACCAATTCACATCTCGAAAGATAGAATTTTATAAGCGATGGTCAGGTGGCTTATGGTTCTGTCTTTGGTTTAGGTGAGGCGGTCTTCTTTCTTGTGGATCGGGTAGATGGTATTCAAATCGGGAATCACTTCATTTGACAAGACAAAATGGCGTTTGGCCTTTCTATGGCGTTGAGCTTAGATAAAGACTAGACCTCGGTCGCCTTAATTTAAAATATTGTGTTCTCTACGCAAAACCATCTGACTGGTGATTGACATTCTCAAAGAAGATAACGTGTTTAGTTCTTGTCTTTGAAAAGCTGGAATTCAGTTAAAATGTCTCATAAATAGTCTGTTTACAGGTCAAAGTGCTATTGTTTCATTCTAGCTAAGAGCCTTATTCATGACATGAACCAGCTATAGTTGCATGTGGGAGGAATGCAATCTTTGAAAATGAATGACAATTGCATAGAAATTGAAGCTAAATAATGGAATCCAAATGCTCAAAATTAACGAAGAACATTTATTTAAGAAAAAAATGTAAAGCAGGACTGTTGCAGAGGATTCACTGCATCTAGAAACAATTGAGAAATACTTCCAACAGCAGGAATGAATGAATGATGACTCTTAGATTCCACTCCGACTTTTACTTAATTACAATACTATTCTCCACTAATGGACGTGTAGATATTTAGTATCCATTTCATTTTATTAATTAAAATGAAAATTAATAGATTTTTCCATCGACCACACTCTAATTATATTATGAAATCCCAAATGTTTGTTGTAATTGATTCCAAAAACCAAATAATTCATTTGCTACTCAATACACCACAATTAAAATTTCCATCGACACATTCCATCCAATCGTACTCTCTACCAGTTTCTATTATCCGCTAATTACTTGCTTATAATATTGAATTATAGTTACAATGAGCGTACTCAACCTTTTCCAAAAGAACACACTATACATATAATTAAATAAATAAAATCCAAATCAACGAGGGTGGGTTGGATATACCTAACCCGCATTTTACATTCAATGTTTTATGCATAATCTTTAAAATTACATTCCACACCCCTTCACCACTTCACGGTAGTCTCATTTAATATAACCCTCTCTTGCTTCGTCCCTTTCTGTGGTAATTGCATTTTAAACTATTATTTTGTTTAATTGGAAAATCTTGTACCAAATGGAGAACCACTACTGCCATTGTAGTTGCCTGTGGCAACTATGCAACCACCATTCAATGGTATTCACAACAATAACAAAAATAAATACAATAATCGACAGTTCAATTTAATTGACATCTAGATCTATTGAATTTACTGTCGCCTACACACACACACACATGTTAGATACATAGATACTCACCCTCTCGGAGGAGCATATGTTTATACTTATACCTCCCCCTAAGTTAGTAATATCAAATTTATTGATTATAGCCAGAGTGGATGAGTGGCTTAACGGTAACGGTATTGTTGTTTTGTAATCCAGGCAAAGAAGAATGTGTATCTATACAAATCTAATTACCCCCATGGTTAGATAGTGAATAACATCGACCCCAAGCACATGGATTTAATTAAAATTAATGTGTGTAAACAAATTGCAATTAAATAAATCGAAAATACATATATATACCCACACATAGATAGAAAAAAAAATCATTCATCACGTTTAGATACGTGGATACAATTTTTAATGTCCCACAAAACGAAAGCAATCAGTCAAAACTTGTAAAGAAGACAACACACCGACATGACATCGTCTGTGACACCCACTTTGGTTCCTTCTAAGATAACAACACCATATGTGTCGGAAAGTATCTAAAAAGTCGAAAAAAAAAAAAAATGAAAACTCATATCTACGTATGTTTTCGGAAACCCATTGTTAGATAACAGCAACAAAAATTGTGGTAAAAGGTGTTTAGAATGGGGCACCATGGACTGCACAGATACATTGTTTCGACTATTTATAGGTGAACTATTGTGGTGTCTATTTAAACTGAAAAAAGCTTGACATTTGACTTGGTAACCGGTAGAACTTTTGGTTTCAAAATAACCCTTTGTTTGGTTTGACTCATAAAAAATATTTAAAACACTTGAATTGTTTATAAAAACAAAACAAAAAAAAATCATGTAAACATTTACATTCACTGTTCATTGTGTTGTATAGTTACTTTCGTGCATTTAAACGAATATGTGTCATGGAAACGATGATGTAAGTAATTATAGGAAGGCTGGTGATTTAAGTGCATATTGGTACCGCCTTCAGTTGGGAACGATTCATGTAATCATGCCCGATGAGAGATGGAATAAAATGCGATCACTGTGTGACGAAATCGATTTTAAGAAGCTGTTCGTGAAATTGCTAACCTTGGGATTGGGATCTGTCATTTGCTGTCTCCCTTTCATCAGCTCTAGGATGAGAACGTGTCCCGAGTTTAAGAATACATAAGCGATGGATAGTGCTGTTGACTGTCGCAATAAGCTGAATACTTTATTGGATTCCCGAACTGAATTCAGTAGGAATTCTAGAATGCCCTTCGGTGGCATGGTTGACTCGTCGCCAAATAAGTATGCGCCTGGGGTAGAGCTAATCGATTTTTGATTCCATTGCTGTGAACCAGGGTAAAACCACGGAGGCAACTTCGGTACAGGTGAGGAAGACGGCGGCACGCTTGTCGTTGCTCGGTTCAGCTCGTCAGACGGAGGTAGTTCTTGTCGACTCCACCTTGTACCACCTGCTCAACACACACAACCTCGTGCCTTTCATGCTAGCTATAGAAGAAGAAGAAGTTCCCTAATACCCTAATAAGACAACAGACGGACAGAGAAGAACGAAGAACCTATACCAACACCCTAAAGAAAGAAAAAAAAATCCATGGCGAAACAACCCTAACTAGCCTATCCTAAACCTATGATTAGTAAGGCTCTGCGGCATAACGCATATGGCACTGCGACCTGAAAGATCTATTGTGCCTGAATTGCCAAGCATTTAAAGCTTTACCTACACTAGACCTGACTATCTTAAGATTATCCTTAACTTAACCCTAAAAGCTCCCTTTTTTCCCGTATCTCTCCCGGGTAAGGTTCGTCAAAGAACCCGAGACATGCCAGATATTGTTGGCAAAGGTTGGCCATCCTACCCTACGTGTCTTGCGACACAACCTGCGCTATCTAAGATGGCCGATATTGCAGGAGACCTTCCGGTCACGACCCTACTCTAGGCAGCGATAAAAGCCTTGGAATCATCGACAATACGATCCAAATTGGTAAAGCAATGACGCTGACAAATGCGACTTTTCCTAGTGCTGGAACTGTAGAACGGACGAGCTAGGTTAGGTGGATAGGCGTCCCTTGGGACTCACTTAGGCTCAGAGCCCGTTGTGCTGGACGACGTTGAACAGACGAGCTAGCAAAGGAGAGATTTGGTCAGAACTTCTCAGAAAAGAGGGGGAACCGCCTGCCTCTCTAGAACTGATAAAATATCGCCTCGATACTGAAGCCAGAAGAATGGGTAACAGGAGGTGAAATAATATCAACACTTATCCTTCCTTGAGACAGATCCGGCCTAACCTAGATCTGAAGCGAACATTAAGACTTCTGTCCGTAAAAAGGCAATTATAGTAGGAGCCCTCACAATCCATTGCTTGATAGGCAGACATGCTACTAGACATGCTACAGAAGCTGTAGAGATGAAGAAGAGGAAGAAACGTTCACCTACCTTCTTTGCCCTTGTCCCGTCCTTTCAAGACTAAAAGGCAAACTCCAGGAGAATTTTTCTACGAAAACCTAAGCGATCTAGCAAAGCTCGATATTCACAAAATAAAGACCGTTGTCTGTGGGTCTGAATCGTTCTGCACATAGTGCGGTACAGGAAAGGGTCTGAACCATGTCATAGCTTCCTCATGCTAGGTTCCCGATGCCGGTAATCCAATACTCTACGTGGTATCATAATGGACCTACACTCTAGTCTAAGTGTGCTTCTGCTTAGTGGGAGCAGCCACCTTACCTGGTTCTGTTGAGGCGAATGGATGGACATTGTTAAATTCAATCAATTATTTTCATAGATTCGACATTCTCAGGGATTTAACTAGGTTTGTACATATTCGTGTTGTGGATCTTGTCGTCAATCGACTGTCAAGTAACAGTTGCCCCATGTGCTTTAAAACAGTCACAACTTGAACACTCACATTTGTCAGTGATGATTCCAAAGATCTATTTAACTTTTTCTAAACCAAAAATCCATCCCACTACCGTTTGTAGTGCAATTGTAATGCGATACATACATTAACCTGATGCATCACCTTCTTCAGCATTCAGCTCAAGTCATATGTAATGAATCTCTCTTAACAGCCGCCCACATTACCATCTGTCAACTGTGAATCAATAACACTTGTCACTGCAATTCTACATCCACACAATATTCCCTTAAGAAGAACTCCTAGATACACATGACAATTTCATGCAAATGTATCTCGTATACCCGCTCCGGTACTACTTCAAACAAAAAAAAAAAATGCACTCTCTCTTACGTGTGACTTCCCTAAACCATCTCTTGAGGGTGAATAGACAAATCTGCAACACGAACACTTGACTCCATATTTCTCAATACTGAAAACTAAAACTTAAGTTTTAATATCCATTCCACACCACTTGTGTCTAGCGAGCGCATCAGATACCGATACGACAATACAAAAAGAATAAAAACTCACGTGGCTTCACAACACTTCTCCATTGCACCGTGCATAGAAGAGATATCAGATACGAATGCATCTCATTTGCATTCGTATGTTCGTTTGTTGCATCATCATCACGATGTTGCATAGAAAGATACTTTAACTTGGTGTACCTGATCGGATAAAGTTTCTCAGTTTATCTTTGTTGTTCTGCTAACTGTTGGCCAAGTTTTTTAATATATCTATGAGATATTTTGTGTACAATTTGTCATACGATTAACACCCAGATGTGGTCTACAGAATTTACAAAAAAAAAAAAAAAAAAATACAAAATTCAACAACGGAAACATCCCCTTTAAGTGGATCTTCCTTCATGGTCCGGGTTAATTCTTTTAGTTTGATACTTTCTCAACCTCCATTAAATGCCAAAGAGTATACCGCAAGTAGATAGGCAGACGAATAGATAGATACAACCTGATGGAGACAGGTGTTCACATTCTGTACACAAAGGAAGATAATGCAAAGAGGAGAGCACAGAGCACACCATAAAAAAGAAGAAGGAAACACTTAACCAACTACCTACCGGCCATCAGGTTCATGCTTCTTTTTTTCCTATTGTTTTGGATAAATTGATCATTAGATTGTATCACGTGCCACATGTTGTTGTCTCCATGAGGATATTCAGGTATATACAGTTCTCTCGGATCCTTTTCACTCTTGTCCGGCTAATAAGAGAAGAATATGTATACAAAGGATGATGGTTGCATGCATGGTAAGTAGCGGGCTTGGTGAGTGCAAAACTCCAAACACAGCAGGACTCTGGTATCTTGTTCAAGTGCTGCTTTGAACGATGAGGTGTGCATTAGATACATAGATACACATTCTTAATGCAAACTACAAGTTCTGTAACAAGAATGTCTATTATCTTGAAGTTTGCCAGGATTGCACAAGTTGGTTAAAGTAGTTAGTGTTTGTTGAGGGCTTTTTGGTGTTATTACATCAGGTATCCACTATACACAGCGGCAGCGGTGGTCACCTTTTGTCCTTGTGTACCTTCTGTTTGTGTTTTTTGGTATCGAGTGTGGGTTTATATCATAGTTTGCTTCCCTACTTTGGGTTGTCTCTGTGTCATTATGTCTGAGAGTGGTTGTGGTACACAGTTGCAGGTCACACAGCATATTGCTAACTAAAATTTATAATCGAAATTGGGATGGACACAAGTTGTGCCGATGAGTTCGCTTTGAGTGGAAGGATCATCTGTGTTAAGTGGAGGGTATGTGATGTCAGTCCACCTGAGTGGTGATGCTTTATTCAGAAATACCATCTGGACATCGTTTATGTTTACTCAAGGATAAGCTTTCAAAATAGGGGTTTCGAGGTTTGTTAAAAAGACAAGCCTTCTCTGAACTTGTTATAGAAAGACCATGTGGGCTTCCAGAAGAATCTCAATTCTTTCCTCTAGTGAACTTGCTTGTTTCTCTGAATGCAAATGCTAGCTAAACTCATTGCCGAGTCCGTGACATTAATAGCGGCTTGAAAGACAGCAATGTTCTCTTGGGGTGGTGTCTTGTATTAAGTTAATCGACAAGCCTTTTGTAGTATCAGTAGCTCCGCCCTGAAGATCCTGACAAACCCGAGAAAATATCAGCACTGGCTTAGCAGTCCATTTTTAAACCATTTGTTTAGATGCCGCTACAGTCCAGGCTGAGTATCGACTTCAAATGACAGCTGGCTCGCATACCATGTTAGTCAAAGTGATTTTTCTTTCCTGCGTCCTCCCTTCATGGTGAATATGAAGACTGTAGGCCGGAGTTCCATATGTCGTAACTATCGTTTTATTCTTACTCCTCTGTCAGTTCGCCATTCTCCTCTTCCACTCCCTATTTATGCAGATGAGACCGTCAACCGTTCAAAAGATCTTTCTATCGAAACTGTCAAGGGCATCTTCATTCCGTCGTGGTGCACATCTGGGATGATGGCAGTCAGTTAGGAAGACGGCCTTACTACTCGATTGCCTTCTTAACCCAAAGATGCGGGGATTGACTTTGAGGCCTAAGAAGACAAAGTTTGTAACTTCCTCAAAGTTTCAGCTGTCTCTCGTGACCATTTAGTCCAAATTGTCGATGTCAAGAGCATTTCCATATTGAAAGCTGCTTTACGTGCTTCCGAATCCCGCCCCATGAGAATTCCCTGCCTGAGACATCGACGCCTTCAAACATCCTGGCATCCACTGTAGTTTGCTCGGTAAAAAGAAAGTTTGGTCTTCCTGGTCATCTCAACCCTTAAGGCTGTCATTCATAGATTCTCTTAGCTCGAGCATTGCTGTCCATTTGCATCGATGTGTCGACTTCTGTCGATATCCACATCTTGGCAAAGCTTATCTAGTTCCCCCATTGACAGCATATGGTTCGTTTGATTATCCTCAGGAACGTCTCCATAACTAGTCGAAAGTTGCATGCAACTGTCCAGTCTCAGTACCGTCGTGAGATGAGATATTTTATTGTTAGATTCGCGAAATTACTCTACGGGACAGGTTCTTCGTCAACCTAATCTCTTGTCTTGAAGCTTTTTGCACGCTTTTTGTATGAAGATCACTCGATAACTCCCTTGTTAGCTAGGTTCCACATCGGTTTTGAGCTGCAGACACGCTCTTGACAATCTGCATTCCACAATTACTTTTGCCATGCTCGCTGGTCTGGCGGGATTAGTTGAGTACTGATCGGCAGAAAGGCTGCCGTCAGCTTTGGAACTGCCGAATCTTTAGATCTTTTTATTTTATGAAGCAATCTGGTCAGTTACAAGTCGAACTCTATTCAAGTCCAACTTGTTCATTAATCCGCCTACTAAAATTCTCTAAACAAAACTATTAGTGTCCATTTCCTGTTCTTCATCTTTCCCAGCTTCATTCTGTCAAAACCAGATTTTAAACACTCAAAATTGCAGAAGCCTTTCCATATTTATGGTCGCGCTATTTACTTATGTTAAACCGTTCTCTTCTGCGGCTTAACTCAATTAAAATTGTTCTCTGTTTGACCACTTTCCGGTTCGTGCGTCCTTTTGTTTACAAAAATATCACTAGGTATGCGATTTCAGGAACTGATATATCTATCCATCAAGTGTTAAGGTCAACTCCCAAAAAAAAACCCACTACTGCAAGTTTGCATACATAAGTGCGAACTATAGTCGTTAAAATTAAGTGGTCTAAAAAAATCCGTGATTACATAACGAAATTACCATTTTGAAACCATAAACTGATTTTATTGCCCTCTAAAGTGGCGCGTCCGTCCAACACAATCTTACTACCTGACCCCCAGATTCCCGACACATTAAAACAACCACCATCGGCAGCCACATGAAGTAATTAAAAACAGTAAACCTTGCGCTTCAGTTCTAGAAAACTTAGAAAACCTACTCGTAACCACGTGGATAAAAGTTTTTTTTTGTCTTTTTTTTCTAACCTTCCGCCGCCGCCACCGTAATGACGTTCGGTTTTATTGATTATAAACGTGAGCCTGGTCTATCAACAGCGCATTCAACCATTAGATACATTTCATCACATCAAAAGTCAATAGCACAGGAAGTCGGTAAGAAATTGAATAATAATCAGCAACTGGATGGGTTGGTTAATAAAGCCAAACGCACACACAAACACAGAATGTCACCCATAGATACATTTTGTAAATAAAATTTTGTTTCCAAAATTGGCCAATAGATAGAGTGTGGGCTTCTCTGATGGTGTCGTCCAATGTTTGGTTGGAAAAGAAGAAGAACAGCGATGTAGTCACCACAACAAGTGCGGGTTACTCTGAGTCATGGGAGATCACTGGGCATTCTTGTGGCCCGCCTGGGGACGGGGAGTTAATTAATTCTTTGAGATAGAATTGACTAAGGTTGATGGGAAAGTTTGTTGGGGAGCAACACCATTTGTTTGTGAGACTTGTCACCGAACCAAAAATGGGTGCAAAAGTCATGGAAACAATTTAATGGTCGCGCGGAACTTCAGAGTGTGCGGATACTAAAAATGGTTCAGATGAACTGCTGACATTGAATTGGGTTTTGTGCTGGAAGTTAAAGTGAGTATTTCTGACGCTTTTACGTGGTGTCGCGTCGAAACGGAATGACCATCTATGTCAATATGTTGGTTGTAAGGTTGTAGATTTCGTTGCTGTCTACTGTGGAGAGTTCGTCTACTCTAAGGTAGAGTCAATGACTTTGGAGGCGAATGATTTAATTTTCATTTTCAGTTAAAGTTGTGAAACAGTCTCTTCGATCTTCGAGGAAAGACTTGATAAGCAACATGGTGATCCTCACAGATGTGGTTTTGCTAGAGCAACGCTTAAAGTCATCGCACGACTTAAAGACCTTGCTTAGACCGATGGTAGCCCTGTTGTCACACACAATATAGGTTAGGTAAGGCTAAAGTGGTATTTGGTTTTGTAAGTGGGAATTTAAGTATGCCTCCCGCCACCTGCGAATTGCTATTCAATAGAAACGCGACCAATATCGCCAACCACAGATGGACAGTAGGTAGAACCTGCCTCATCACCAAGCAGATTTGGCCAAAGCTGGATCTCAAACGTTCCCACTGTCTCATCAGGTGTCATTACGGGACACTGCACCATCGGCAAGCATGCCTATAAGCTAAGCCTCCTTTACAACGACTTCTGCAAAAGCTCCATGAATGAGGAGGAGAAGGAGACGATTCTCCACCTTCTTTGTACATGCCCGGCCCTTTCAGCTTGAAGAAGAGTACACTTAGGAGCCAACTTCTTCAACAGCCTAAGTGAATTGGCTGACATCAACATAAGTAGTCTCCAGCACTTCATAGTAAGCTCCGGCTGGTTCTGCGGGTAGTATTTCTGGTGAAATACAGATCCTGGTAGTAACACAAAGGACCTTAACTGGTCTAAGTGAGGTTGCACCTGCAGCCTGCCACTCTTATCTAACCTATGTCTTGCACCAACTATAGAGGTGTATGCCTGATAAAAGTCGTGTATCAGATCCTGTCCAACGTCTATAGCCCTTCCTTAGCACACTAATCGGAACGAAGCAGTGTGGCTTCTTCCCTGGCAGATCGACGATAGACTTATTCTTCACACAGTACTGCAAATTCTGGAAAAGACTAACCAATTTCGAGTCGAGATTCACTACCTTTCATCGACTTCAAAGCTGCATATGAAAGCATTCAGTGTCTTGGAAAGGATATGAGATGCAGCGTATAGTTTTTTCAAACATGCACCGGATTTTGATAAGGAGACGCACCACATTTTGCATGGAGCATGTGTTCACATGGAAGGCGCTATCCTACTACCCTACTATCCTACTAATATTATAAAAGTGAATTTTTGTCCGTTTGTTTGTTTGTTCGTCTGTAACACGATAACTACGTAACCAATCAACTTCAAAGTTTGCACACAGAGTGGCTGTACCTCGGGTCACAGCAGAGGCTACTTTTGGTTATTAAAGTGTGGCTTCGCAAATTATAGGTGGGTGAAGCCGCGGGTAAAAGCTAGTTTTTAATAAATCCGACCATCTACTAGGGTGTGTAGACGACAAGTCGTGTCCCATGAGGCCTCCTATTACAGGCATTTCCTATTGATAGTGAGAAGTCATCCTGTTCTCTTCAGATCCAGCTAGGCCAGGTCTACTTCGACGAAAGGCTTTGACTGCCAAGCAATCCCGTGGCCTTTAAAAGATGTGATCACTATCGAAGAACTTCTCGATGCATTCTAAGAGCAAATCTTCCTCAACTGTCTTAAACATATGATTTCACTTCAAAGGAAGAGTTTCGTCCTTTAAACTTTGTTAAAAAAAGTCGTTAACCAATTCTCAAGTTGACTGTAATTGGACCCAATGCGGTAAACACATCCTCTTTGACAAATTTCAAGACGAACTTCTGCAAAAGTTCCCAAAAAAAAAAACCTCTAAAGGCCTAAATTGTTCGTTATGACGACCACTTGACTTATAATTTGGTGCCACTGTGTCTCTCACATTCTATTCTTTTTCCATTTGAGTGCATGTGAAGGTGGAAACACAAATTGAGGGTGAAAGTTGTAAGATGACACAAAGAAAAGGCACCTAGCCTTTAGCCCCAATTTGCATACACACTAAACTAGCTCACAACTAGTACATTTGTAGTGGTAATGTAGTCCAACAATTGTCATGTTAAATTGGGACACATCTGCTTTTCACATCGTCATCCTGCACACTTTAATGCAAGGGAAAAGGATACAAAACCTGATATATCCACTCCAACAAGTAGACGAAGATGCAGGTGAAGATGTATCCTTTAGTATAATTTTTCTTATGCAATTCTTCTTCGTTTCTTGAGTTCCTTCCTTACGTCCTTAGAGAGGAAGAAGAATTTACTTGGTGGGGACCAAGTAAAACTGTTTCGAGTTTTGCATTTGTGTTGCTAACATTCAGCTTGCACCCCAATGGGATAAATATAAAAGTCGAATGCTTTAAAATAAACACACACACACAGGGATTTTTTATTCCTTGAATTTATTTCCAACTGTCAAGAGACGGGAGGGTAAACAAAATACATTTTCTGTGCTGGATACCTGTCAAACCTGATGGCATGAAAGGGAATAAGGATATGAAAATCCACTGCGGTTATTTCTTTGGTTTGTTGTACTTACACTTTTTTTTTTGGTTTGGAAGAGGAAATTGAGTGACTTGTCTGCTTGTGGCATGTGTGTATCCTTATCCTTAGCATTGGAGTCAATTTTTATATTTCTGTTGCATCTTCGTCTGTCGGTGGTGTTTTGTTGCAGGAAAAAGGATATTTAAGGGGGACAGGTATTTTTCGGTGCAGTCATGCACCTGTTTTTTGTAAATTGGATGGTATTTGGTTTCAGGGGGATTTAGTCGGTAATTTGGTTTACCTATCAAGGATGTTTCGTTAAGGAAATGTAATAAATCTGGTGGCGGTTTTGATTTCGACTTGCATCAGAGTATCAACCAGATGCTTGACAAGGGATTCCGAACAGTTGTTCGGGATGAAGTATAAAACGCATGGAATTGATTGGAAAGGAGTTGTGGTTAGGTTTTTGTGGTCCTTTAAAGGATTTAAAGTCTTTTGTGGCATTTGTTTCCTGTCTTGGATGAGGCATACAACTTTTGGCCGGTATTTGGTTTTAGTTATTCATTGTCATTGGATGAGTAACCGTGGAAAGAGCCCAGAATTTGTAATTCCTTTGAGTCTTCATAAAACTTCGATGCAACTTGTAAGGAATCAAGTCACCAAATGGGTTGAAGAGGGAAATCAAATGAGATTGCATGGTCGTTGTCTCCTAAGACTGGGCGGACTTTAAACAACGAGTTTGGATGCTCGTCTATCCTTTAGCCTTGGTGCATTTATGCATAGTTTGCTTCAAGTTGCCTCACAATCGTCTAAATGTGGGTACTTGCTTGTTCTTTTTTGTCATGTCGTAGAAGCAAGGACCACATTCGAAACACCCTAAGAAATGTAGCTGTTTGTCTACAATTTGGACGATATTTCTTGCCAGTATGTCGAACTTCTAATGGACACGGGAGGTAGACTTACTTAGGCACTACGTCGACGCTACAGTATAGAGGGCGTTAACTAAGCTTACCAACAAGAAACACAATTCTTCTTCGTCGTACGAATCTATTAAAAGAGCGAAGGGACCATTCCCTTAGAATAGCTTAGTGATCTATTGTCCCGTTTGTGATTCCTCTGAATGCCTATACTCTTGATGACTTAGAGCCTTTTTGACAGCTTCGAGGAAAGGGTCGTCTACTTCTGAAGAATTTTGAGACCCAATCTGGCCGCTGTTTCGTACAACTACTAGCGGCTAACCTCCTGGCTTCAAGTTATCACTCATTTCTAATTCATGCGGTTTCAGGACCAGTCGAAGTGTAGTCGCATTTGCCATAGGTTTGTTTGGCCTTGCTTCTTTTGGCATGTGGATATGGTTCAGATGAAACCAGCATCGTGTGTTACTACCCTAAAGTTTGATAGCTTGATCAAAGTTAGGCTTTGAAAGTGGTTAACATAACGAAACCACTTGGGATTATAGACTATGTAAAGCCCACGTAACAACTTAGAATTTGATCGCAGAGAAGTAATACGAAGGGAACCCAAGTCATATCTTTACAGTAGTCCGTGAATCGAAGGCCAGTCGCTGTAGACAAATGTCCTCAAGTCTACATATGTATGTATGAACGATTAAATGTAATTCAATGAAGAATAGATTGAAAGCATTGGTCTGCTTGGGCTGTGGCTGATAGGGGTTCCAGTCAACAAAAACAAACTTTCGGGAGTGTTATTTGTCATGAAAAGGCTTCTCAATCGGCAGTTCAGAGTCGGCAGTAAAAATTATAAGTCCCTTCCATTCCACAGCACGAATTGGCCTTGGTTCTCTATGGGCTGTGGCGTCAAAAAACTTCATGTTTGGTGGAAACCAGTCAACTTGAAGAGTAGAAAAGAAACCTATTCGCCTTTAAATTCAAAATTGAAGTAAGTTACTCCAGACCGAAAGTGATACAGGGACCTCCCTTGCTTCGCAGGCTTTACATTTCCATCAAACAAAGCCTTCAGTCATGGTTCCCTTTTCTATTACCTCTGATCGACACCCTTCTGATGTTCTTTGAAGCGCAACGATTAGCAGCAAAAAAAAAAAAAAGTGTGAGAACAACACGCAACTTAACCCTTTTTTTGTTGTTGTTGTTGCTTTGTAAGTTCCAAAGAATAGAAAACAAAAGTTCTGCAAGTAAAACAAAAGCAATAAGCAAATACAATTCCGGTTGAAATGATGTCCTTTCTTACTTATAGCACGTGTGTAATCGCACGCAAACACACACGCCCACATATTCACTTCCGTGCACATTTTCGCTGTCGTTTTTTACCCACGTAAAATGTGTCCCTCTTTGCGTCATCACGTCTCGTTGTGTAATGTCATTCGCCCTACTGCTGCTGCTCTCTCGTCCTCTATGTATGTAGTCCTAGTTAAGCCGTTCCTTAGTCGTTGTTTTTTTTTTTGTTTTCTTTGCCTTTGCCCCTGGTTTGGTTTGGTTGCTGAATAACACTAAGTTGAACCGCATCCCGCTGGTTTTAAATTACACATCTCCTGGTTTCCCTCGTTTTTTTTTTCTCCTCTCTTTCATTGTTTGCCAGTCCCACATGTATGTACTACACACAAAGTCCGCCTTTAACGTTTTTTTTATATTTTGTGTTGCTTTCTTCTTCTTTAAGAGTTTACCACCGATGCACGTTTGTATCCTTGTGACAAGTTACTCTCAGGGTAGGATTCCCGCCAACAACCAGACCACCGTCATTGCACACAGAAAAGTTCTTCACCTCCTTCGTCATCAGTGTGTACCGTTGGAAAAGAATTAAAACAAAAGAAATGAAAGAAACCGGTTTACAATTAACGGTGACACACAAGTGCAAGGGTGGAAAGGACGATGAGCAAAAAATAGAAAAAAAAAAGAAGTGGAATTGCAAGGAAAAATCGCGCTTGATATTGTGTTTCGTAGAAAGAAAATAAAAATCAGGACATTTCCAACAAGGGCCACTTTGCTTGTCGTTGATGGTGGAAGGATGGTTATAGGCGACGAGTGAGAAGCCGGGTATAAAAATCAAAGAAGACGAATTAATGAACATATTGAATGGAAAATTGGAAAGGAGAATGCAAATAAGGAATAATTGGGAACAATGGGGAGTCGATGAAAAATTCAGGATAATTGGGATTTCTTTTGATTGTATGTCGAATAGAATTCGATAAGAATGCAGGATGCAGGATGCAGGATGCATGAGATTTAAATTGAGACTAGAAGAGAAGGGAGGTTTTTTTAATTGCCATGGGAAGTGTTGAGGTTGGTTGTAGTGGGCTCATTTCAATCTGAGCTTAAGGGGGGCTACTTAAAGAAGTGACGTCGAGATGCATGAAGTACTGAAAGTCAGGGTCAAAGAAGGGGTAAACAATCTCCAATTTAACTCAGACTTTTAGAGATATCACTCTTCTTCAACTCGATGAACCGGTGAACCTGGGAACTATAAAAACTTTACTTCAGTGGGTTGCAAGGGTTAAAAGGGGTAATTTCCGACACCTCAAGTTCATATCTTAGTAATTTTTTTGATTGAGCTTGTCCTTGAGGGTTTCCTTTGCACTATCACGAACTAACCAACCATGAGTTTCTGTCTAACTTTATCTTAAAGTTTAAACCTGAGAATCTTCTCGAAGATTGACTTCAAAAACTCGATTTAATGCTTGCTTAAGACTTGCAAATTTTGTAGAAAGAGTTAAGGTCAAGCTCATTGTTGCCCTAGCATAACCTTCTGTGATAAAATTTTGAAGGCCATAATCAAAGTAGACAACCGTAGCTTCTTTCGGAACTTGAAGCCAAAAAAAAATAGCGAACGGGCCCCAAAACCGAGTCTCCACTTGAGCCTCTTTTCATGCAGTGATCCGTATTAAATCTCCCCTTGCGCAAGGACGGCTTGAATGTATCTTAAGGGTTATTTTGTCGCCTTTTTTTCATGGCGATTGGCCTGATGAAAGGTGCTCCTTCCCGTTGGGAGAAAAAGGCATGCGATGACTTTTTCCACTAAGGTTAGACCTTCATTTATGACGTCAAAAGGGTTTAGAATTACTGTAACTTCTTGTAGTTTAGCATGAAGGTATAGTCTCTTCGAGTGTTAACATTCGAAGAAGACCTTGTCTTTCTGAAAACTTTACAACAATTCTTGATTGGTTTGGCACAAAATTGGACACAGAAGCCTCACTATACTTTGATTGAGCCCTACTTGACCTATTATGCAAAATTTCCCTTCAATTTAACACGACAGAGGGCATCGTTCTCACAATTCCTTTCAATTTCTAAAATCCTTTCTTGGAGCTGACATCAATCCTAAAACCTATCACATCACAACACAACAATTTGTAAGTTTTCAAATTATGTGTCAAAATGGGTTTGTCCATAGGAAATGTGTTTCCTTGATTACCGGTCCCGAAAGGACATCAAAATGAAATCCTCTAGCCAGCAAGGAACGGTAACAAGAATATAATAAATCGTAAATTTCCAATCTACAAAGTGTACTGTGTGAGGAAATGATTCTTCACTTTACTTACGTTCATCCTGTATCAAACCATCTGTTTGTATGTGTGTGTGTGTTTAGACTTGTACAATGCACTAGAAACCAATTCAATTCGTGTTCCCTTGCATAAACCCCCACACATTTCTTTGGACTCCAGAGAGACCATTCACTTACACAAATCACCACCCACCCATCATAACCGTATCTATCGAATAAATATCGAATGCATCACGAAATGAATTTCATGCACCGTAGGGAGAATGCCTTCTGCAATCCTGCTCCTGAATACAGTTATCTTAACATCTTAAATCTCACTCGTACACCATTCGTGGCACGTCCATAGAATTGCAAAATCAAAATTCTGGAAATAAACTGCATAAAGGCCTATAAATAGGGACTCATCCGCAGGAATGTGAAGCTCTCTCTCTCTCTCTTTTGGGCTTTGTGTGCTCAACGATGCCTACAATAACTGGAAGGAAACTCATGTGTATGGTGGGAGAGGGAGCCTTTATAATCTCATGGTTGTGGGTTTAGTGTGTTTGTCGGTAGCATTATGATGCAGAAGACTGAAATATCCTTTCCTCCCATCTGTGTGTGTGTGTTTGTGTTTCAGGTGCTAGTGGTCCATATCCTCCTTGACTGCGTGTTTTTTATTTTTTTCAATCCTTTCTCTGGTCTTTTCCTTGATGTTAATTTAAATTCTGGTTATCCTTCGCATATTCGCATAGAAATACGTATACGTTCCACATTATTCCCACTTGTGGTTCGGTACTTATTCCTTTTTTGGATGGTAGCGACTCCATTTTACACACTAGAAGTCAAACGAATGCAGATTGAATTAACTTTGTGTGGGTAGAAGTTTTCAGTTTAACAATTGGAAGGTTGTAAACTCAAACACCAGTTGCTCCTGTTGCATAGTGCTTCAAAATTTTCGTCTTCTATTTGTATTTGTATTTGTATTTGTAGTCCATAGTAAGAAGAACACTATAGATGTCGAGGGTCAGGATTACAAGAAAATCTGGCACACAAGGGTGAATGTAAATTAGAATTATAGAGAAACTGGTGGTGGGTTGAGATGGGGGAGACCTTCGAGGTAAATAAGGAAGAATTCCTTTTCGAATGCCATAAACTTGTGTTTGGTCTATTGAAGTTGGTTCAAGTAGATGATTCGGATATCGAAAAGATTTTTGAAGGTGTTTACCTAGCGTATTGTAGTAGGTGAACCTTTGAAATGTTTTGTCCATCATGGAATCATTGAACTAATGGATTTTTTTTCTCTTTCTCTTTTCAGGTATGTTTCCCAGTGATACGTGGCAAAATCAGTTCAAAAGTAAGAATATTTAAGAATTTATCAATAAACAATGAGATCAACTATTATTTACTTTGAACTCATAACGCTTTATGGGTTTAGGTATTTGATTCCTGGTAATGTGTCTAAATTCCTTCGAATCGAGGTGTGACTCATTGCATTCCATCACTTTCCGTCGACAGATCACTGCAAATTACATCCTTAAGGTGGCGCTACAGTCTGGGGTGGACCTGGGCTCCAACCAACAAGCGTCTCCAACCAGCTCCGTCACTGCAAATTACATCACTTATAATCTCCAGAGCTGTCCTGCTGGATGTCGCTTTGTCACTCTATTGTGGGGAATCCTGGCGCCTTGGGCACGTCTCGAAGTAGAGAATTTGGAGGCATTGAACTAACTTTTAGAGCATACCACCATCTATAATGTGATTAAGTCCTCATTAAAAGCAAATACTGTGTAGAAGAAGCCAGTCTATTGGGTCTACTACTTGATGGTCCCTCACTCTGTCTGTGTTATACCCAGTTCCACGGAGAGTTTTAATATTTAGATCGGCCGCAGTTCGAAGGCGAAGCTTCCATGAAGTGCTAATCGCATTCTTTTCCATCAGTTGACCGCCATTTCATCATTTTGGCTGGAAGCTCTATGCGGGACAGTCTAAACCCAAATAAGTCGTGTTTTCATTTACCATGCCACCAACGACAAGTGGATTGACGAATGCTAGGATCTAACTCTTCCAAAACATGCACTTTTCGGTCACTACCCGTCCTGTTATTTGATCCCTCATCCCTTTGACGATATCTCTCTTTACGTAGAGTTGTTGGCACCGCTTGCCACAGTCAAAAACCGACTCCCACATTACAGAAACCGGAACGATAACTTAGAGACTACGAAAGATACTTTACGTTTCCATGTAGAAATCAAAGTTATTTGACTGGTGGCTCCCATGTCGAGGTATAGCAAACTACAAGCCAGCTTATCCGTACGATGAAATATAGAAATTCCCTCTCTACTCGTTAAACGTAAATACTTTACCACCTTCGGCCTATTTCCTCGACTTACAATCCACAATCTTTCAAAACCAATGAAGGTCGGAACCTCCTACTGCCTCTCTTATAATTTTTTTCCACTCCTACTCTGTCTACTAGTAGTGCCTACATTTTGAAGTTTTGCATACCCGCGTGGCATACATGAAGCTTCACCAGTCTTTTCATGCTTTTTAGCAAGAAGACGAAGAAGATGTCTTAGCTTAAAAGACTCACTCCATGGCAGTGGCGCAAGTTTGCAGTAAATATTGTCGTCAGGCTTCACAGCGACTGGCGTAAACTGTGAGTAGCAGTGTGTCTTCCATAAGTCTCCGGCGACTTTAAGCCACCAAAAGACGCGACAGTATATCTGATTGCTTCATCCGTGACTACAACCAATAAAAAACAAACTAGATCCCCAATTTGTTCCACTCAATTCACTCAGTCTCGTGGATCGGGTTGGTGATCGCAACGAGTTGTTTGGAAAACATGTCTGAGTTGTCCCACTGAATTCACTCAAAGCCTCGGTGATCGCAACTAGTTGTCTGTAAAACATGTCCGAGTTGTCTCACTGAATTCACTCAAAGCCTCGGTGATCGCAACTAGTTGTCTGTAAAACATGTCCGAGTTGTCCCACTGAATTCACTCAAAGCCTCGGTGATCGCAACTAGTTGTCTGTAAAACATGTCCGAGTTGTCCCACTGAATTCACTCAAAGCCTCGGTGATCCCAACTAGTTGTCTGTAAAACATGTCCGAGTTATCCCACTGAATTAATTCAAAGCCTTGGTGATCGGGACTAGTTATGTGGAAAACATGTCTGCGGAAGAAAATTGGAAAAGCTTCTTGTTTCATCTTCAGATTTTCTAAAGATTGACTGATTGGACCAAACTACTACCTTCAAGAAGTGTCTCAATAGCTTCGTTCCATAAAAAGCCTCTTTCGTTAGCCAAGCTGGCCTCTCTTATCTACTCTCTTTGCTTTGATCAATAAAAAGTTGAAGTATTGGTCTTAAGTGACAAATTTACAAGTTTTGGGGGCTTTTTTCAATTGTTTGCTGTTCCGAGTTTCACCATGTAAACGGGTGGTCTTTCTTACTTAGGTGGCCCTACAGTCCGAGGTGGACCTGGACCTCAAACAACAAGCGTCCGGTGATCTGCAAAGGGAATTTTTCTCTACCAGAAGTCAGAATCTTGTACCTTCTGCTCCCGTTCTGAGTTAAAGAAGAACTTTGCACAAAAAGTGCCCAAATTAGGCTTCATCAGCAAAGTTGGAGCTCCTCTTTCGATTCCGAGTTTCCTTTGAAAGTTCTAGCTTGTTGCACAATTTTTAATGGTTAAGTTTAACATAAAGTCCATGTTTCATCTGTTATTCGCACAGACTGTCTTATGAGCATTTTTCTACGGTCGCATCACCTCAAAAGTATGCAAAGTTTTACGAACCCATTGCAATTGGGTGTTTGAAAAGACCTTTTTATACCCATTCAAACCCTTAAAATTCAAACAAAGACTGAGTCACTCCTTAGAACACAGTTAACAAGCTGCAAAAACTTCAATGCAATTTCTATGCAATTATTTTTCGTTGTTTACAAACTCCTTTGGATAAAGCCAACTTAACTCTTTCATCCATCCTTCGTACTTTTTTCAAAGTTTTTTTTTCAACTCAACGCAAATATCATCAAGGATGGTCGTCGTCTATTGAAAATCCATCACTCTCCGCATCATTGCACTCATTTCTCTTGAGTTGTTTTTTAATAAGTAATTAGTTTGTTTTGTTTTAAGTTGTTCCTTCGCCTTGAGTGTAATTATGCACCTTACACGGCAAGACAAAGGTAAACATGGGAAACAGCAAAAGAATAAAGAGAAGAACTTTGCATCTCTCGTTCTTAATTTGATCATCAGAGGGCGACGGAGTACATGAGATTTTCTTTTTCCTGTTCTCCCTCTCTCATTCTTGATTTCCTTTTTTGCCACTGCCACACGACTCCTCGGTGCTGTAAATCATAGACTCGGTCTTCTTCGCGCTAGACATTGGAAGAGATTCATTTTTATCTGTGTCCTCCTTCGTCCCACTTCCCAGAGTCTGGGTGTGGATTTGACTTATTACGTGTAAATCTATTCGGGTAGAGGGATGGCAAGGAGACCGATAGACAGATGATAGGCAAATATTCCTTGCGTAAGAAACTCAGTCGGCTTTGTGATTTAATTAATGACATCACTTCATCTGTGAGACTTTGAAATGACCATTGTATCGGTTGGTTCATTCTGTCGGTACGGTAGATTGTTTATTTGTTTTCCTTTCTGGTTTGCAGTTTTACCGAACCATCATCTTGCCGTATAACAACTCTATAATGAGGATGCTGTGGAGTTTGGTTGATGACATAATATCGTAAATGGATTTGTGCTCAAGTGGGCTGACGACTATAATTGGATTGAAGTTTATTTTTGGCTAGGATCTGTGATGACTGCGATTCAAGAGAATTGTGATGAGTAGGTTTCGTAAGTATCTATTGTAATGAGAGCTTTGATAGGTTTTATATCCACAATTGAGCTCAATAAGGAAAAAATTGTGTTGGGATCCACAAAAAATACACGACTTAAGTTCCATTGGGCATAACAGCTTCTGAAACTCCCAATATGGCTTAGAATGTTGCTCATCGGATTTTCGACTTAATTTGCTAAACAAACTTAAGCCGGGTTTTAACCAAACCCCTTGATCCTTTCACAGAGACTTCTGGTTTTCAATACAATACACACTGTCCACAAATCCTATCTTGGTTAAGATGATATCTAGTCTTATTCTTCATCAACAAACGTCTCCATCTATTGGCATTTTTAGGCTCGTGCCATTTATAAAATGTGAAGCCACAGTCTATGGTGTTATCATGGATAGCATCTCCAGCTTTTTGAATGAAAAGTGATACCTCCTGGATAAGAATCGAGACTTACACTTCATTTCGTTCGTTTTTTTTTACATCTTTTCGTATTGCTTTGGGCCAGCTTCTGTCATTGTTTAGGCTCAGCGTCACCATTGAAGTTCACTTTTCGCTCCTTTTCGACGGCTGTGTCCTACAAGGACGTATTCAAAAGAAGGCACCTTATTTGAAAACCAAGAACAAGACCCTTCTACCTACCTGGACGAGATCAGAAAATGTTAAGATCCTAAGCAAGTTCAATGGTTAGGAACGGTGATGTAGGCGGTGTGTTCGCTTGTGATCCGAACTGTGCAAGTTCGAGCTACGAACAAAGTTTGTCCAACCACTTCACCAAAAAAAGGTCTCTGCCTGGTAGTACATTGGACCGAAACTAGTTGACTGAAGTGTTTTTTCCCTGCTAAAGCGGTCTTGTTTCGAACTATGCCAGGGCATTGGTATATATAAGATGTGCTTTGCACTGAGGTGCGATGAACAAGCAAATAAGCTGTGAAAAGGGCGAAAGAATGGTCTTGAAAAGAGTTTGGAACTCGACCATAGATCTGCATTGGTAACCCATTCATCGACTCAGAGAAAGAAAGATGAATTATGTTCGATGGAGTCAAATCCAAAGACGGTACACTTCTTTCCAATCTTGTACGAACTGCAGAAGCTGTGTTATGGTAAATGGCCTTAAATCGATGGCATTGACTGGGGGTTTGGATTTGTCACATCTCCTTATCCACTTTTCGCGGATGCCTTAGCAGTCCATCTTGGGTCGTCCCGTCTACCGATTGTTACGAAGCTGGAATTAAGGTAAATCTAAACAAATCGGATTTGATAGTTGTTTCCAGAAGGTACGTTCCTATTGAAACTGAGGTCTTATTCGCGAGTGATTAGAGGAACGATGTAAAGTTATTTTGGATCAATTTTGAGAGAAGGTTGGCCGATCTATTGTAAGAAACGTCGAGCTTGGTGTCAAAGCTAAGTTTTTATTCTAGAACTCGATATTGGCTTTAACCCTCACCAATGGTCATGGAATCTGAAAAGTAACTGAAAGAATAAGATCGCTGATACAATCTGGAAAAATAAGATTCCTTCGTGTTGTTGGTGAAATAACTTGCAGGGATCGATTGAGAAACACCAGAATACACGGGAAATTCAATGTTCCCCAAATGCTTCTCCAAACTTGTCCCTTGTTCTCAATACTTCTCCCAATCTTCTCTGCAGGGCACTTACCCCTAAATCGACTTCTAAGTAACTTCCTAGAAGGCCTAGTACGATGTGGTTGGATCCAACCCACCATCTGGGAACTATTCCTGATGAAAAGCAGCTAGTGATGATGGATCGAGAAGGTTAGCGAGCTCAATTTAGCATCTTACCCCCATGAGCCTCATAAAGGATAAGCGAGTCTTTGAAAATGTATGTATGTGCGTATGGATTTTCTAGATCTTCAAAAGTCCAGTAGGTGAGTTTCATTTTGAGAGCTTCACTTGATGATCCTATAAGTCGAACTTCAACTTAAGTTCTCAGTGAGCCTAAAAAACAAGCTTCTTGTCTTGTTGCCTTCAATGCCATTGTGTCCAAATATCCAATTGATGGTCATTTTATTCTGAACAACAAGTTGCTTCAACTAGTCCGAAGCGATACAAGCTCTGAGCTTTTATCGCGGCCTAACCGCCGGAAAAAAACCGCTTTCTACAGAGGTTAATGCATTTTCTGTCAGAAAGCGTCGCAAAAAGTCGACAAAAAGTAAATAATTTCTCCTTGAGAACACGTCTCCTAGATTGTAGAATTGGAATGGCTTCCAAAACATGCACTTAAGGCACCTTTTCATCGAGAATGCTACCAAATCCCACATGTATACAACTTGTTTGGCAGAATTTTGAACATCCTGAAAGTTGCAAACAGTTTGACAGTCACCGATTTGAATAATTGGTTCTCATGCAACGCGTAGTAGGTACATCAAAATCTCTCGTTCCACAATTTATCGTCAACTACCTGCAACATTCCCCACATTGGTCACATGTGTGATTCAAGAAAAAAAAAATTAAAATTTAATTAAAACCACAAAATTGAATGAAATTAAAAAATTTTGTCTTGTACTTTTCACATCCAGACACGAAGTTTTTAACCACTTTCAGTACATTAACGTGTGTGTGTGTGGGCAATATCAATGCTTATTTGGCACACTAACATAATATTCAACGACGGAAGCAAAAGTTTAAGCTGCACACAAAGCATTTTCTATTGCAATGTCATGTCATGGATATTATACATGCAAAACTTAAACAAATTAATAAAAAAAAAATGTTTCTTATTCCCTTATTCATGTCACAGGGCGTGGGGCCGGGGCGTGAGCATGACTATGTATAAGTTTTTAATTGAAATTTAAAGTCAACGAATTGACTAAAATAATTTTCTAACCAATTGTTGGGCGTTAATTTGATTTTTGTTTTTTGGAAACACAACGTGTTGTTGAACTTAATTTCGATTTGTAGTCACAGTTATTTCAGTTGCAACTCACAGATACTGCATTGAGATACACTTGGTAGATACCCTTGTAGATGCAGGCAAATTTTTCATTCACAATGGGAGCGGACTATATAAACAGACGTTGCCAGCTGATACCAAAGTGAGATTATTTCATTTTTGGTTTTATTTTTTTATTTATTTTTTGCTGAATCAGCGGTACTGTCAGGTAAAGTTTATTGCACCACCTGCTCCAACTGTGCAAACAAATTAAATTTTATTTTTTTTCTTTCAGTTTGGGAGGGGACTTTGTATGAGTGTTCAGCAGGGCGAATAAATAAACACGAGTACAAGTGGAATACACTTCTCTGAACTGGATGAACAATTAGTAAATTTAGCGGTACACCTATATCTACTGACATACACATTTACTCATTTAGTGGATTGAGTGTGTTTCAGAATTTGTTTAAAAAGGCACGTGGATATGTTTTTGGTTTTCTAAAAATAGAGCTCCTTTCCATAGTTTGTATGAATAAACAATAAATTGAGGTGAAAGCTGTGTTAATTAGATTTCTTATTATAGTCATGACTTACTACAGGGTGTTGGTTTTCTACCTATAGATATCCAATTTGATTGGGAATTTGAAGCGCTTAAGGCCACTGGCTTTTGGGGTTTGACAATTTTGCCGCAACAGTTCCTGCATGAAGACTACTGTGTAGATTTTCGGTCAAATGTTTCTGTGCACAGGACTGGCTTTGTCAAGGCACTCAATATAGTCGAGTTTTAACTAATGCCTCCAAGATCAGCGATGGCTCAGGTGCTGGAGTCTTTGTGGGAAGCGGCAAAATTAGATTCCACTTTTCCCTGCTTCTCTTTTCCAAGCGGAGATTTATGCCATACTTATGGCTGCGAACCATATTACGAAAAACAAGTTTAGGGAGCGTAGTATCTGAATTTGTATCGATAGTCGGGATACGCTTACGGGCCTAGTTCAATCCTCTTACTAGATCCAAAAATAGTTCGAGAATGCAGGCCTAGTTTGAATTCGGTTCGAAGACTGAATCTGCTAAGCCTTTCCCTGAACACAGCGAGATTATCGGAAACGAGATATTCCATCAGCTTGATAGGGAAGATTCAGAAGAGAACTTCTCTGGTCTACATTGGGTTTGCCCTTATTTTTGGTAAGGGCTTCTATCGGTTTTGAACAGCTTTGTCGCAAGATATTTCTAGGAGTTTTTTGTAAAAAAAACTGTCGATCATAACACCTTAAAATATCTCTCTTCTTGCGGCTACTCACTTGTACAGCTTCTGCTTTTTGTTTTGCGAGGTCTAGCCCAACTCCTCACTCTTTGGATACATTCGTTAGAAGTGTTTTCTGTTTCTTCCAAGTGTTTCGCCGCCATTGCAATTGCGATATTATAGGCGAACATTTTAGGCTTCTAAGCTTCGAAACCCCATCATACCTAATGTTCTATAGAATTGGTCCTAGTACCGATCCTTGGTTAGGCTTTGCGACGCATATGACACTGCGACCTAAAAGATCTATTGTGCCTGGAGCCAGTTAGACAAGGAGATCCTCTATCTTCCTAATGAAGTTGAGATTATCTCCAGTTGAGGCATTACGGATGTCCTCCGGCGTTGGGAATTCTTTGTGGAGAAAGCGTTTCCTGACTCTGGAGACAGCCAAGCACTCATATAGTACCGGTTCGCCTGATTCGTCTGCATTCAGATTCCTGAACTATATTTAGTTTATGTAAGTGATATCTGAGGCTTCAGTGACCAGTGAGGAAGCCGGCCAGCCTTCTGATATCCGCCCTTTTGTGGTTGAGAATGTTTCTTGTGGTTTTTTTCAGGGGTCGGTTGGCCCTTTTAGTCTGTCTGAGTCTCTGGATGTTGTTCCAGTAGGATACGAAGTTTCGTTGTTCCCAGCTGTCCTGACTCATTCTGTGCCGCGGAATTAGGGATGCCGCAGAAGAGTTCGGCACCTATGTACCTTTCTGAAGAGCCTATCTTGGCAAGTTGATCTGCAATTTCATTGCCTTCAATGGATCTATGTCCTGATACCCACCAGAGCTTGACTTTATTTCGCTTTGAGAGGCCTTGCAGAGTAATGAAGCAGCCTAGAACGGGCTTTGAGTTAAAGTAATGGGAATTCAGTGCTTTGAGCGCTGCTTCGCTATCGGTGAATATATTAATGGCTACCCCCTTTAGGCCGGAGTCAGATATAGAGATAGCTTAGAACTACTTTGATTAAGAACATCGGTAGACGTTCCACTAGTTTTTCCAGATAGAACTAGGGAACTATAATACAATCGATGCGCCTCTGGTACTTAGAAGTGCGAAAAGGTAGCTGAAAACACCCTATATTCGCTGGAAGTTCGATTATTTTGGACAATTTTGACATTTCGAAGAGCCTTAGGAAAAACATAATGGACGTGTACAATGTGGAAAGGGGATTTGGATCTGTGCAAGTGGTTTCAACCGCAACAATGGTTTACTTATACCTTACACAATAGAGCGTGATCGTCGAAAAAATTGCTAAAAAAACAACTGAAAGGTCAAAAGCGTTTGAGTTCAAACCTTTGTTGAAGTGTCTGTAATAATCCATTGCAATCGCTAATGGATAACACCTACATAGGTTAGGTAGTCATAATCGCAACAGACACCTGAATCTTTTCGATTTCCTAAATTCAAATTTAAAATATTGACAAGAACACCTTTCGGATACAGTATCTCAACCTCAACAGAGGTCTCAACTATATCATCAATCCCACATCAATCTTCCAATCTTGTGCAACCCTCTCACTCTCTTTCTCTCTCTCATTGTCTACCTATTTAGAAACTGGTCGAGTTTTGCTCTGACAATCTTTACATAACCTACATCATCGTTCGGGGCAATAAAAAAAAAAAAAAAACAGAAAATCAATCTACATTCTCTAACTGACGACAATGATGATGTTGATGTGGATGCCGATGCCGATGCCGATGCCGACTCATCAAAATGGAAACGCGCAATAAACTGTCATTTACTTGTTTAATCTAAAAAATGACCTTCTAAGGTGGAATACATACACACATTTATACACACGCCTTTGTATCCATGAATCGACGAACGATGATCTGTGTGTTCCGATAAAATATAATGAAATTCACTGTTTTTGTGTTTAAATTTTAGATCAAAAGTAACGTGGGGGTTTCAGATTTTACAGAAAAAACGTTTGTAGGTTGTGATGTGATGCCGCTTCTTTGCCACGCAAATGAAACAACGTCTAACCTATTCAAATCTGGTTGACGCCTTAGCGCACGACACTTTCGTAGGCGGAAGAGAAGAGGAAACGTTTGCAACTTCTGGTTCTTCCTTCCCATACACTTGTTGCAGATGATCGCACTTGATACTTTTTTTTCTGAGACTGGAAATGTTATATTCCAAACAAAGTATTGTGTATCTTTTGTTTTGAAGTTACCTATCTACGTAGTGAAGTTCTATTGCCAATCGTGTTTCGTGATCGGAATAAAAATATTCTTAATTTTGTACTTAAAGTCTGAATGCGTTGGTATATATAATTAGCTTGAGTTGCGGTGATTAGATGGATGAACACGTGCACTTTATCGAACGCATTCAATCTGACCTTAGAGTGGTTTTTAGTTATACGGATGAAAACTGTTCTCCATGGAGAGAACATTTTAAATTGTCAATAATTAAGGCATTTGTGATCATATCACGTGAGTAATTGCATATGAAGGGAACAGTCATGCGATATAGTCATTGCATTGCTTTGCTAATGCAGTTTTTGCTATCTTTCGTTGTATCTAGTCGTTTACTTTGATAGTTCTGACAAAATGCATAAAAATTGCATGCAAAAGTTTGATAGCGGCCATATCCGGAAAGCTACTTTAAGCCTTCTCCAGCAGACTATCAGAGTCCATTTCAACATTTTTAATTACAGTTTCAGTCGAAGCCTACCGACACACTTGAGGTACATGTCACGTGAGGTAGATGTGCTTATTAGTGCAATAGTGAGTGTGGCACCAGTGATAGGCACGCCAATAGGCTGGGTCTCGTCTTTAACGATTTTTGCAGAAGCTGATTCTCCACCTTCTTCCTACGTCCAGCCCTATCAAGTCGAAGAAGAGCCTATTTAGGAGTTAACTTCTTCTACAATCTTAACGAACTGGCGGTACATAGTAAGCTTCGGCTGGCTCTACGCAGAGTTTCTGGAGGAAAAATACAGATCCATGTGGTATCACAAAGGACGTACCTTCTTTGGTTTGAGTGAAGCAACATCAAATGCAGCCTACCACTCCACGGCGTGTCTCGGTTACAAGGGAGTTCTCGAATACACCTGGCTCTACTCTAGATGCTCTACTAAGTCAGGTACACTTAGATCAAAACTAAGACCATTGTGATACCAGATGCACACCTTAACTAACCTCCTTTGGAGGTTGAAGTGAGGCATTTCATCTTCTTAGACGGGGAAACCCCTGGCATTATTCACACTGGAATTTTGACTTTGGACTCTGGTCCCATGGATATGCTGTCTGATACAATGACACCAGAACTTTGGCTGCGACTTTCGTTGCATATACGACTGGCTTTGGACAGAATCTGAACCAGAAGTGGAGCCTATTTGAATTTTCACAGATGTGTCGAAGACTAGAAAGGTCTGATGCTCGTGTTTTCGAGGCAAAAACCATCCATCTTCCAAGCGAAGACTTATACTATTCCAACAGCCATGAGGTGTTTTTCAAAAAAATACGTGGAAGGGCCGGTGTATCAATATATCTGAATCGACAGCCAGCCTGCGATTAAGGCATTGCTTAACCCTTTGACCACTTCCACTATAGTTCGTTATTTGACTCTCGGTTGGATTCCAGGTCATACCGAGATCTCGAGAAATGAGATTTCCTGCGAAATTGCTAGACAAAGCTCAGAGGTAGACTTTTCAGGGCCGGATACTGCTTTGAGTCGTCCTGCATCCTCGGTTAGAAAGACAATGTGTTTCTTGTGACAACAAATATGTGTGGGATGACTCTCCAGGTTGCAGACTGACAAAGAGAATGCTCCTGGACGTTGGAGATCTCAATCTCATCTAAATTTAAATGGTTTTAGAAGTAGATTGGGTTACAGCACTCTCAGTGGTATCACAATGGACCTACTTTCGGTTTCAGTAGACCTACCAAAATCATGGCACGCATTCCACGTCCTCCTGTGACTTCTACAGTGTTTGTATCTCAAATAGAAACCTGTGGAACGTATTAGTATCGCGTACATATCGAAGTAGATATTGCTTTCTAGAATGTAGGTGGGCATTTGTAGGATTTGTGTAGGTTAATCCTTGAAAAGAAGACGGCTTACTTGGAATCTATCGGGCGTCATCATAGGCACCACTAAAATCGGGCTAAAATAGGCTTGTTGCCCACATCTTTCATAACTTTTCTACTGATGTCCTCGCATTTTACAGAGAATTTTTGTCCTGCCTTTCTCTTCACAGCAAGATGAAGTGAATGGTTCAATGGATCATGAGTTTAAGCATGTTGAGATTTAGAGATCAAAGAGGGATATTGAAAGCGTCCTCAAACAATGGTGAAATTCGAATATTAAAGCTTTAGCTCCACAGGATACATGTTTCCCACATAATTTTACCCTTTTCACTGTAACATGCCTATAGACCAATTGAAAAGCTGCCGAAACCATAAAATTGTTTCCGAGTTTCTTTGAACATTTTACCTTTCCCGCAACCCCCCGCTGGGAATGATATAAACAAAAATAAATCCAACAAAAGGATTCAATTTCCCCCCCGTTTTCATAATTCATCTCAATTCAAAGTACAAGCCAATTCAGTACCTTTCCCCTTTCAGAATAAGATACAACTGTGAGGAGGGACGGTGTGGGCTATTTCGAAACGTCAACCGCAAAACAATTTCACAATTTTGCACACACACTTGCACACAGTCGTTCATAATATTTTATTTTTACATCTCATAACCCCCATCAAATCCAAAGGTGAACTCGAACACCGAAAACCCTCCCGGTTAACCACTAAGAAATGTGACAAATGGCATAACTGCGGCTTTAAAAGCGACGACAGAGCACACTTAACGTAACAATTCTAGTGAGATGTGTTGCAAGTTACGATGACGGGGTTAACCGCAAATCACATTCATACTTCGAACTACAACGTATGGAATAAATAACTTCAAAGGAATACAGCATCAAACACACATATATGTATCTCAATTGAATGCTATCAAATGCAGTAAAGCAGTAGCAGTACCGACACGGATACATAACATACATCTCAGGCGATGCCGCGAGACGTAACAATGCCACAATGCAGTTTGCATTTGCGGCAAAAAAAAAAAAAAACGAAACGGTTATGTATGCATTCCATCCATCGCAAGACTCCTCCTCAAAAAAAAAGGGAATTGATCTATAGTGCAGGATATTCGATTACAGATACAAGACGACCAAGCCAACGACTTCAAGTCACTCACGAATGTTGCCGCCATTGCTGTTGCTGCTTAATCCATTATCTAGATCAGAGTTGGAGGGATTATTAATTCTTTTTTTTCTTGAATTGGACTGTCTTAGCAACATCGGATACAATACTAGGTCTTTGTGGTGTAATGAACTTTTGGGCTAGTTTTGCATAACTGACGGTGAAGTCGTTAAGTACAAGTTGAGTATTTACACCTTCCCCCCGTCTTGTGGTTATTCTCTTTCTGTAATTCTTTTTACAAATTGAAGCTTTCAAGTGTGGAATGTAAGATTGGTTGGCACAAAGACTTACAAAGTAAGCTCAATTGAACTATCAATTTGTTTTGAAGTGAGCTTTGGTTTACAGTTCTTTTCCCCGTTTTGATGAGAATATTGTTTGTGGATTTTTTGTAAAAATATGACGTCTTACGATCCACAGGATGGTTTTTATAGCAAAACAATATCATACAAAGCAAAATATATTTTTTCGACAAAACAGGACACCCAATATCGACGTTTCGGACAGAAGATCATCCTAAACGGACATCACTCTTAGGTAGTTAGCGATCTTGCCTAGTTAGGCTTGAGATCAAATGGAGAATAATGTCTGCCAATCGCTGTTTCTGTGGGCTAAGAAGACAAATGCGTAGCAAAGCCCATTCTTGAACAACCAAAGTGACTCTCTGATCGTTTCAAACCTGCTATATGGCTTGAAGACACGGACTTTGTCGAGGATGGATGAGGTCGTCCTCAGTTGTCTTGAGAGGAAAATCTTTCAAGTGATCTGCGGTTCCTTCTGCGTACATGGAGAGTGGAGGAGGAGATACAATGATGAACTGTAGGGACTGTTAAGCAAATTTGACAGGGTCAATCGAGTTCAAATACAGCGACTAAGATGGCTAGGACATGTAGAACAGATGGACACCAGTGCCAGGTAGACCGCCACAGCCTTAACGCTTAGAGGCAAAAATTCACAATTCATCATTGAAAGTGATCTGTGTGCTCTGTACGAAAGAAGGGACAGTCACCTTACCTAGACATACACTTACACCACGAAGACTAGGTGGATCTTGTAGCAAAACAGTGAAAACTTCCGAATACCATGGTTTTTTCAGCTCACAGCAGGAAAGAGACTTCATTAAGAGTTTGCTTCTAAGCTAGAAGAATGGTTACATGCAAAATAAATGAAATGACTTAATTCAAAGACTGAAGCCCAATAAAACCCCATTGTCATCCATTTTAACACTCCCTGCAACCATCAGTTGACTGAATTGAATTTCCTATCTCCTCATCGACAGTTTGACGTCTCAAAACATGAAAGCGCTTGTCTCACCGTCAACTTGACACTCCAGTTTGATGCACCCATAACACATAGCTTGGCACTTCTTTGTGCAACTTGATTCTCCGACTCATAGCGGTAACGCTTTTATAAGTAACATTTGGAGTCTCGCCAAGTCACGAAATGTAAAACCAGTTTCCATGTGATCTACTATCTAATGACTTGTGTCGCATTGCGTCCTTCATTTACCAGATTGAGTAGTCAGAAAAGGGGCTCGTCACAGCATGTCAGATATTCTACGCCTACATTAGAGCTGTTCATCATTTACATTGTTCTATAGCCTTGAACTTTTCCCTCAAAGAAGTACAAAAGAAAATCTATGAATTTTTTGCACAAAACTTTTCACATTTATGTGCGTAAATATGCGTGGAACCCAAGTTAATAAAACACAATCCACAAAAGAAATCAAACAGATTTTTACAAACTTTTCAACTGAATTCCATGCCATGTACATATATGCATACCTCCCACGCTTTTCGAATTCACTGCAAAACATAAGAAATCCTCCTACAGATACACAGAATTCTCTCCCATAGATACTCTCTGTGAATTGCTGGTCTCAAAAGAAAAACCACCATCCAAATAAGCGAAACAATTTCTAAATGATTTCTAGTCCACCATAATCTGACTTGATGACCAGTTGTTAAAACAGACAACGGTTTCTGTAATCTGGAGCCAGAAAGTAGGAGGACGTTTGGCATAGTATTTCGTGGTTCGTTTTTTTTTTTTGTGGATATACAGTCCAAGATACCACACCAACCAGCTGTGTTAATTCTTTCCTTTGTCTTAGTTGGGATACGGAAAAGTGGACACAATAACAAACAAATCGTGCAAAGATAATCTGAAACAAACAAAAGAAATAAGAAATGGAATTGCACGGATTGCGCCAACAACAACAACAACAACAAGAACAAGAACTTGTAACTTACCACAGTCAAGACCACACGTTCTTCATTTCGAATTCATAGAATGACAAAACATCAACAAAATGAAATTCAACTCAAAAGTAGGTGCTTTGAGTCCGGGCCTCAACCCCCTGAGGGTGATGTCGGAGATATTAGCGAGCTCTGACATTCAAATGTCAGAAATGTATGCATGGAGATACATGGATTATGTCCAAGTTGTTGGCTGTTTTGTGCTCGTCTTTGTTGTTTTTCACGTTTGCTTTGTGGGATTTTGTTTTTTATTTTTGTTTTGTCGGTTTGGTTTCTTTTCCATTTTTTTTTTTAGGTCAATAGTGCAACGAAGTGAATTTTTTTGGTGAAAGATACAGTAAGTGTGAGGGATCGAGAGGGGTGAGGATATAGTATTTCAATGAATTTTCTCGAAATGCTGACTTTGAACTTCTGACAGTCATGAGAGGCGGCCAATGTTATGGATGTGAGTGCAACAATGCGGTTGGTTGGGTGATATGCTAATGCAACTGAAAATTGGTTCGGGAAAGTACGAGTAAGTCGGATAATGGATGTGATGAGAGCGGGGAATGAATGACTTGAATGTATCTGTTGAATGGAAGCAAGTATACAGTTGGTATGACAGAAAGGCCCGAGGATGATGGAAATGGAATTGAACTTTCTTTTTGAAGTTACACAGGTGATGGCTGTCTCTATTAGTGGAGGTCTCCCATAGTTTGAGGGGATTCTGGTAATTTTGTTGAGTGGTGCTTTCTAGGAATGTGTCTGGTCTAGTTTGAATTCCTGTATCTTTCATGGCACTGTGCTTAGAGAAGAGGCGAGAATCACAGCATAAAGGCAGTGAATTTACTTTATTGTGCGCTACACAAGGCTATTGTTTCGAGTAACTGGCAGTATCACCCAAACCTACTCTTTGATCTGCAGACCCCCTGAGGATGTTCGATTTTATTCAACTTGAATCTCAGCCCGTATTTACAAAATGTAATGGAACTAGCTAGATCAAATGATTGCTTTAATGCTGCCATACGCGGCTTTAAAATCGATCGAAAGTTTGTGGTTATCGATTTGTCGGTGGTGGACTTTCCGAATTCTTAAGTCACACTGATGTGGACCAATCAGATTGTCTACAAAAGTTTTTAGGGGATCACACAACGCAACAGATTGGAGCTTGTAAGCGATGTTGAGGAGACTTACGCCTCTTTCTTGACGATCGAGCAAATAATGCTGAGGTTCCATTCGTCGGAAATGATTTCGTCCGACCATATTTTACCAAGTCATCTCTCACCTAGGCCACCAGTACACTAGTAGCTTTGTGGAACTTAAGTTTAGATACACATTTGTATCTTTTTACCCTTTGGCAAAACCTCCATAGCAACTCTTTACTTCCTCGATCGTGTTTCTTATGCTCCTTCTAAGAAGCCGGTGTTCGTCCCTTCTCTCTTTCTTATAGAACTCACGAACAGCTTTGGTCCTTCTATGCAACGCCTCTCCATATGCCTCTGATTTCGCTGCATGGACTTCTTCGTCGTGTGGTGGCCAAGAGAAACCCAGCCCATCAGAGTTGAAATTTCAGAACTCGATGACAGCATGTGACCTTCTGAGCGATAAAAGGACAATCGATCGGAAAAGGGTTGAAGATCTATTGTGATTGTAGCCTTCCTCACAGTATTTCCTTGTGATGGTTCGAGTCAATGTCCGCCCAGAGGAATGTTCGGATATCAATCATAGTGGAGGTGTAACTTGCAGAGAAATAATTTCATGGAAACTTATTGCTCATAGGAATTCATGATACTTCTAGGGGACATTTTTCAGTTCAGTTGATTATCGTACAGTCTTGTGGATCTTATTTGACTCACTCTTACCTCATTTTTTCATCGCTCTACACATCCTCAGCTATTATTTACCCCATGGATAGTACGATTAAGTAAGGAGTTGGACTTTCCTATCGTGTAGTCTTATGTGTTAGTTTTAGGTCTTCTTAAACAGACTTGTAAGTTCAGTTGATGAGCCCATAATCTGCGGATCTTATTTGACTCACTCTTACCTCATTTTTTCATCGCTCTACACATCCTCAGCTATTATTTAACCCAAAACTTACTTGAGTTCTAAATCAATGTCAACACCTTGACACTTCTCATAAAACAAAGTCCATCTCAAAGTATAAATTCGCATTCTAAAATGACAAAGTTGAATATATTCTCAGCACTTTTGCTAAACAATAAAGGGAATGGCAATAAAAATTGCAAAAAAAAGTCTCATAAATAAATTCAACGTCATACGCTGACACTTTTTTTTATTTTGTCCACACTACTACTTTCTGCTGTTGTTGACACTTACTCAGCATTTTTATTCTCATACCTCATACACACTCATGTAGAGACTGCATCTATATTTGAAACAATTCACATAGATCCACTTAATTGCACATTGCTGCATGAGAACCAGGCAAAATGAAAACAACTAACAAACATAAAAAGATACAAGAAAAAAAAATAAAAGTGAAAAAGGAGAGAAAAAGTTAAAAGCAACAAGCAACAAGAGCCAATTGGAAGAAATGTTCCCGGCCGGCTCTGGCTCTTTCAATGACAACAAAAACCACTCACAATTATAAACAAAAACAACAATACAAGTTTATTTCGGATCCACTTCCGTTCTCCAGTCCCAGTTACATAGCTTGTACAGTACAGACAGATACATGAAGATATTATCACACATCCATATGAATCCAATTCATCAAATATGATGATATCTCGCCGACAAATGATGAAAATATCTATTCTATTCTTGTAGATAAACACACATGCTGTCCATTGGATTGTGTGTATCTTATTCGAATCGAAGTTCAATTAGACAATAATTGTCGTACAATACAACGAGATACAGTTGTTTTGGAATGGTGTACATTCATACATACAGTAGAAACAATAAATTGTTGTACGTATGTACGGATTTGTATCTTGGGGATATAATTGTTGTCGTTTCATGGTTTTTTCTTTTGTATTCAACCAACTTGACTGGGATAAGTGTTAGAGGGTATAATGCCGGATTATCGGATGCTTGATGATGGGGTGCCGATGATAAATGCAATTGTCAATGCCTGTGGTAATAAAAGATAAAGTTTGAGTTTTTAAAATGCCACTTGAATTGCTTTTTGAAATGTTTTGAGATGATTTGTTGTGATATGTCTTCATGTGTCAACATCAGATTGGATTGTTTTTGTTGTGAGGGGGGGTTTTGTTTTTTATGTGTATTCAGATTGATTGATAGAGATATGGAAAGTTTGGATGAAACAAGGTCTTAGGAGGCAGTGCAATGTTTGATTTGGTCATATTTCAACACCGTATCTGTGGGAAAGTAGGCATATTCACGTCTTTGATAGAAAGAGTAACAATTTTAGAATAAATTATCTCAGCTGGTTTGTGTCTTGGGAATGATTTCCAGTGACATACCTTCTTGCTTTGAGTTTTGTTTCCTCGAATCTCTCTTTCAGTGTCTGGATTTAGATGGAGTTTGTACTTAAATCGAATCACGAAAAACGTCCTGAGATCATTTTTAAGGGACATTCCCATTCGAGGCAGCATGTTATTAAAGAAACGACCTACATACCTTACACTCCTAGACTTCTTTTTACAACGCAAAGCTCGGATTTGTCCGTTTTTCTGCTCTTCTCTACCTTTTAAGGACGCATAGTTCCATCTTTGGCAAAGGCGGATGAAGATACCCGTGGTCACGTCGAACGAAAAATGCTTCGTTAGATATTCAGTCCCGTGTGCGTTGATGGGTTATGGAGGAGGTTCAACGACGAATTATACGAGCTGTACAGCGACATCGACCTAGTCAAAAAGCTCTGCATTGGTCGTTTAAGATGGCTAGGACATGTAGAGCGAATGGACACCAACGCATCGGCCCGAAGAGTCTTTGAATCCAACCCGGAGGGACAACGCAGTAGAGGAAGACCTCGCCTAAGGTGGCGCGTACAACCAACTCCAACCACCTTGGAGTGCGTAACTGGAGGCGATTAGCTAAGAACCGGGCTAATTGGAGAAGATTGTTGATTGAGGTCCAGGTTCACCCCGAACTGTAGCGCCACCTAAGTAAGTAAGTAAAGTTCCTTCTTTGTGGGAACAGTAGAACGCCATCCCATCGTACTTTGTATTCCACAGCAATGGGTCCAGCATGGACCGGAAACCTTGTAGCAAAACAAATATTTAGCGCGACAGCTCGTAGAGAGTCAAGGCGTAGCTTCTTACAACCATTCATGTTGTGCGGGTTATATTTTTTGCACAGAAGAAGGGACCTACAGTTTTATTGCCGACTACGAACGCCGGATTGAGAAGCTTATTCATGACAAAATATACTCTTGCAAGTTTGCCATGCCTGTGAAGAGGTGGCGGCGCGAAGAAACTCAGTGTCCCTTAGCAGTTCAACGCACAAACCAATGTTATACAATGATATTCTATGCCTGTCCTGATCTGCCTGTTCGTTCGCCATTTTGAGGAGGTATGCTCTTGAGTGCTCCTGTGGTTATCCCATTCATCGTTAGCATTCAAAGTGGAATACAGAATGAGAGCTCGTTAGATAGTTTATTACTTTCTTTGAGAAGGAACTGTTGACGTTTCCATTTGATTTGGAAAAATTTCTTTCGAATGCTACGTTGAGACTCTTGTCAGGTCCAGGTGCCTCTTTATTTTGAATCCACATCCGAGGCACATCGTCATTCTTAGAAACCTTCATAGATCATCTAAGTTCACTGACCCATGTTTCTGCATTTTTTGTAGCATTTGGGTCCCTGAACTCCATTCCAAATGATGAACCTACATCCCATCGAAAAGGTTTTACACCACACCCAGAGCCAGCACATCCATAATCCCCCGCCTGAAACATTGTCCAACACAAAACAATTTATTTTTTTTATTGTTTTCCAATCCAACAAATGGTTCCGTTTTATGCCAACTGTAAGTGTTTTATTCGCTTTTTGTGTTCCCTTATTCCTGAGGACCAATCTGCTGTTCAACCCTGACAACGAAAAAGTCACCGAAAAAAATATAAAAATACACCCTCCACCAACAGGAATATTTTTTTATTTTTTTTTATTTTTATCTCCTTAAAAACGAACAAGCAAGCTTCACATAAAAAGGTACCACCTGTCCTGGCATATGGCAGAGACCAGCCACCGACCGGAGGCGGCACACGGCTTATCACTCTTGAAATCGTTTTGTATTCCACGGAATGTAGCTAAAACTCGAACTACATCGCAGGGCCATCGTGGTACAAAGGGCAGAACACGTCGCGTCGATTCATAAAAAAAAAGAAAGACACTTGGGCAGTACCACTAACAGCAGCGGTCATGAACCAGTGACGCGGATTAGTGCCACTCTCACCCCCACCTTGCTGAGTGAGTGTGCCAATGTTGGCTACAGATACAACAGCGGCAGGGGTGGCGGCGGCTGGCATTGGATCAATGGACAGATACAGACTAGCACTATCTGTCATCGTTACCGCATTGGCAGAGTGGCTATGACACTGACACTGAATGTGTATGAGTGTGACACTTTGTCTTCCTGTTCCAAAGGTGTGAGGGTTGACTTGGGGGTTTTTTGGCGGCTGTTTCATTCACTACTCTCGCATATGTGCACATTTGACACAAAATTTAATGGCGCGGGGTTGGCTTTTGTTTTATTTTATTCCGTTACTTTTAAGGGTTTTTTTGCGTAATGGAGGTGATGTGAATCCCTCGAGGATTGCATGTAGATTTCCTCCAGAGATATGCAAATTTTTCCAGTTACGTCGCTTTTAAATGGAATTCATGTGTCGAAAGGGAACATGAATATGAGAGTCGTTTTGTTATTCATTTCGAAGTACGTTGTGATGTTTGTTTTGTTTTGTTTTTTATCATGAAATTAATTACAAAGCACATCCTTATTCAGCCACGAGTGCAGTGGTTAGTTAATCATGTGTGTGGTGAGGTTGTAGAGATCATAAATGGATACGTGTTGTCTTAATTAACTTCTGATGGAAGAGTGGAATCCTTTTCATAGAGCTAATCACACACATGAGATTTTATTATCAATCTTTTGGTTCACTTTGTACTTGCAAGGGCTGGCGATGGTGCTACTTGAGGTTAGGCTTTGTGCAATCTAGTTTTCTAAAGAAATTCTGATGATCTGGAGTGAGTTTAGAGAAAATAAGTCGCCCTCAGCAGTTTGGTAGACCTCTAGGTATCTATTTTGTGGTTCAGATCACCTTAGGGACCTAGAAGGTCTTGCTGAGTCTCCGTCGTTTCGTTACAGATTCTATGATTATAGAACCTTTTAGGCTTGGCTCCATCTGGTGTTTTTAATGAGAGAAGAGCATTTTTTGCGACTCTGTCCGAACTCTGGAAGTCCTTTCCTGAATCAAGTTCCGAAGACTTAAGATGTGGCGGGAATTCTTTATCATTAGCCAGACTTCTAGACCTTCTACGTATTTCCACATGACTTGGGCCTTGCCTTATTATTTCCAAAGTAATTTTGAGCCGGTTATGTTGGAGAAAGAGGCTAAGTTGTGTGACATAATTGTAATGTCTTCGTCATAGATTTTCTATCCAGCAAATGAGAGGATTAGGCTCTGCATGCCACAAAGAAGACCATAATTCTCATAAAGTACTACAACCTACATTCTGCTGCAATGTTGTGCTCTCGAGCAAGAAAAGCGTCATGGAGGATCCGTAGGATCATGTATGCGAAGAATCAGTTGACGGGACATTCACAGAAAATATGCTCAGGAGTTTCCTACTCTTCTAGACAGAGTTGACTCTTGTCCGAAGAACTGAGGTGATAGCAATATCCAGTGGGGAAGTTCCTTAAAAGCTTGACATTGGAGCTGGTAGCCGCAGGTATCCTGTGCTGGCTTCTAGGACGTTCTAGGCAATTCTAAAAATAGAACAAAGAGACTTCTGCCTATAAATAGGAAATGTATAGGAACCATAGTAGCTTGGGTGGGTGAGGTATCAAAACGACGCATCCGCGCTACTTGTGTCTCTGGCAGGCTTACCAGTTGCAACCACTTCTACCTACCTACCTTTAGTAGCTTGGTAGGCATGCACGTCCCTAGAATAGCTGACCCTTCCAACGATTTCTACAGAAGTTGTAGAGACGATGTAGTGGAAGAAGTGGTATATCAACTTTTTTGTACCTGTCCTCCCCTATCTAGGTTTAGAAAGCACACCCCTAGGAGAGTATTTCTACGAAGCGCTGAGCGAACAAGCCAAGCTCGATATTTACAAAATAAGGACCTTTGTCTGTGGATCTAAATCAAGTGCGGAACAGAAAAGAGTTTACACCGACACGGCTTGGAAATCCATCATGCAAGGTTCCTGGTGCTGGTAATCCGGTTCTCTACGTGGTATCACGATGGACCTTTATTCTGCTGCTCCTGCTTATCTAGGGCAGGCACCTTACCTGACAACTTATTGAGTTTCATCCTATAACTTGTGGTTATATCACACAGGTGTCAGGGTAAGTTGCAAGCCTCTGGCAATCTTGTTGCCACCAATGCTCTGAAGTGTTTGAAAACTCAATGGATAATTATTTTATTGCAGCCTTTATTCAAAACGGTAGAAGTTCAGGGCTTTCATCGTTGCCCAGTTGTCTGAAAGAATGACAAACTGTTTCCTGCGAAGGTTATGTATAATTTCTCTGGCACATAGCTCAATTACACAGATCTTCATCAGAATTGTCTTACTATGTTTTCCTTGTGATATTTCTTGTCAAGGTTTAGCTAAGCACGTTCTGCTGATTTTAACTGGTTGTGCATTGATCGTAGGAGTTCTCATCTTTCGTAAGGGCTTCCAAAACCAATGAGTGACACCCTGTCCATGAGGCAGTCTCCACTAATGACCAACAGTTGTCTTGATGTGCAATTCCTTTTTAGCATAATCAAGTTCCTAGTCTAGACCAAATTTTATTGCATAAAATGCCGACTTCAAGGACCTTTCAGCAGCTCAACGATATGTTAAACATACCTTTTGAGTCAACACTCAGAACAAGCTTATTTTTTATCAGAAATGAGTAAATCTGGCATGGCTACGTGTTCGTATTCAGATTTCTACCGTGACATTGCGATATTCATCGACTTAATAGATACTCGTGCTACAGCATATATTTCCACATCTTTGTTGTATTAGTACCTACATATCAAGACTGACGCCATGGCGCATTTCATAATGCAACAGGGAAATGCTTAACAAAAGCTTGTACACTTTTCAATCATTCAACATCAGCCATTCATTGTTAATCTTTACGCCCCTGTTAAGTTTTGCATACGTACACAGCTATCTGTGCCTTATACCCTTCTACACCGCCATTTAGTGTGTGCGACGCTATGCACAATATTCTTTTGTTTAATTAATCTCTGCTAGAACAATTAAAATTTTAACACATTTTCCAGAAACTCGTAGACGTAGAGAGCAACGCGCGAGCTAACGTGATGGCATCAACTGACATCAACATCAGCATACAAAAAGTATCTAAGCACTTTGGGTAGCGGAATGCAATGCATCTAACTGCTTTAAACAGAAGTCGGCTGATTGTTGTTGGTAATTACATAACCGTACCGAGGTGTGATATATATATCTGTATCCGAGAGAATAGTTTGTTTCTCAGCTAGTTGATGTCGTCGTCGTTGTCATTGTCGTGGAGCCCCGTGTCTGGATTGCAGGAGAAACAGGAGGAAACTGGAAGGAAATAAATCAACCGAATTTCCCAGTTGGATACATCTCTCTTCGCTCAGCATCGTCATCATCATCATCATCATTATCGCTAGCATCAGCTTGAGCATCATCATCGTCATCAACGTTAGAATGATTATCACCATTGCCATCGTCATCGTCGTGGCTGCATTAGCAACTTTCCAAACTGAAGTGCGAAAACGGAACCAAAAGGAACGTTAATGGGAGGATAGACACAGAACATGGAGCAACCATTTGGACAGAAAAAAAAAAAAACGAAAAGAGTCAGGAGCAATGTAAAACCGAGTTAGTAATGTGATATGTATTCGAGGGGCTACTGTTAGGTGTGTCAGATACTTTTTTTGTTTCAGCTTCTGTGGGGAATACGTTAGATAAGAGAGATTGGATTTAAGGCTATTCGGTCGTTAGTTGGTTAGCAGCTATAACGTGAGCTTTAAATGGTAAACTCTGGCGGTTAGCTTTGTAGTGCACGTTTATAGCGGTCGCACTAATTGGTTGGAATTTTTTAAGAAATACTTGTAGTAAGTTCTGCCGGTTCTGTGTGCTTTAGTGGTTTTTATCTATCCTGAATCGTGTGAGAAGGGAAAAGAGAATCTATGCTTTGGTGCATTAAATGGCAACGGAGGAATTCGAGTGCGAGTATGGGGTGCCACAAGGTTGTGTGCTTACAGGAGTTTTTTTTTTTTTTTGGAATGAAGCCACGATGAAGGTCACCATCTTTAAAGCCGGATTCACCTTCATACTAAAAGTTCCTTTCACAGTTTTGAGAAATGTTCAACTACACAAGGTTAGCATAGCAAAAACTTGATGAATTGTTCGATCTGTCATGCGGTAGAACTACGGTCTAGCCCCTAAAGCAAGTTGATTTCTTCCCACATGCTGCAGCCTTCACTCGGATCTCCACGGATTCATTGTGGTCCCCAGGCGTGAAATGTCCAGTCTGAAAGGAAAGACGAAGAAGAAGGGTCTATGTTAATTGATTGGTGGCCCTTTGACCTCCCTGAAGCATTCCGAATTCGCAATGAATTTAAGAATGGTTTTTAGTGGCTTTTTAGACAGATCACTCTGGTTGTTATTGTACTCATCAGACGCGGTCCTTCTGCTTCTGCAAAGACTCGGGCATTCGCATAGGAAGTGAGCTGTGCTCTCTTCTTCGTCTGTGCTTATAAGAATTATTTTAAGGTGATCCGCAAGTAGGTTGTGGGCCCTATAAAGAGTGTTAAGTTTGATCTGTTTAGTGGAAGAATGTGCCTGGTTTCTATTTGTTTCGAGATCTCTGGAGACACTGCATGATAGGAAGGTATTTCATCTCCCTTCAGTTTGTCTTTGGAAGTCTAGCAGTATGTTGGATTTAAAGACTGCTAGGAGGGGCAGTACTGAGTGATCGACCAATGATAGGTCCTGTTCTGATGTCCTGCTATCTAACTCATCCTCCATTTCATGCCCATGGATACCATTGAATGAGTTCTCATGCCATAACGCGCGTTTAGAGAACATTGAATGCTTGTCTGTTTGTCCTTGTAGTATGTGGAATGCTTTTCCCCAATCGATCACTCTCCTCAACACATTGCAATCCACACACATTCAAAACTAATCTACATCCGAACCTCTATCCACTTTCTTCTTTAAAAGTTTCTTTTGACCTCAAAGATCATAGAGGGATCAGGTCTAGATTCTCGTTATGTGCGTGTTATACTATTTCGACTACTGGAAAAGACATACAATTTTGATTGCTGAATCCGATTGACAGATTCACTAGCTCCTCATTGCTGCCTCTCTATTCTTGTTTTTGTATTCCAGTTATTAAGGATACATATTTGGAGAAGGTGCCTTAGCCTACTTAAGACCTTAGAGGACGGCATTTACCACTTAGAACACCACAGCACAATGGATTAGAATACAAAACATTATCGTTTGAGACACTCTTCATCTGATTTTGTGTGGTTGATATTGTGGAACGCATTGAAAAAGTTATCGCCGCCAATGGTGTTTTTAGAGCGCAGACCCGGCACAAAGATATCATTAATGAATAAAACAAAAAGTAGTGGTCCAACTGCTTAGCGTTGAGGCATCCCGAAAGAAATCGAAAAAATTGTATGATAATGTGGAACAAATCGATTGCCATTATACCGTGTTGCCCAATCACCTACCCTCGGTAAATTTGAGTAAAAAACTTGAGTCTCATCATTCTTAGAGACTTTGGTGAGTGTTTTGATATCAAATTTATCAAAGATTACCAATATGTTAATCGCTGTTAAGAAACTTTCAAAATCAACGCTTTCTTAGTGAATCTTACCCTATGGAAGTGAATGTCCCTTGTGGATCGTATATCCATAGTTATTTCCAATTTCAATATCAATCCATCTCATCTTTTCAAAGTCAACTTCGACTGCTCTTCTCCATCATCTCTTCAAGTCTCAAAAAAAGGAAATAGATTATAATCAATTTATTTATAACTTTTAGACAAAACGGTGTCAAAAAGAATAAACGTTCATAGTAATATTTCCCTATCCATCCTGTATAGATGTCCTGTAAAATGTTGTGTGTTCCCTTTTATTGCATCGTTAAGCATACGTTCCATAGTCTCTATTCAAATAAAAAGTTAACAAGTGCAAACAAACGTTATTTTAGATTTTAATTAAAATGGGTGGTGATGGTATAGCTGGGTCCTCCCTTTCTCCACTTCTATATAAGATCCAACGGGAACCTGTAACCTACATATACATACGTATGCTCATCGTCGACACCACCCTTTCTGGGTTTAAATGAAAGCTAATATCGATTAAAAACCATAGCCATGGGACACACCTTGTGTATCAAGAGAATACAGGGTGTTAGAAAATTTCGAAGGGATGTTTTGAAAGGTAATACAATTTTTTTTTTGATTTTGACGGGATAACTTTGTTAATTCTTCCGGGACTACTTATTCTAGTATTTTTTCTTACAATTTTTGGCAACTACAGGTTTGTCTGTGTGTTTGTTACGCAATAACTCAGAAACGACTTAGAGTTTTCCAATCAAATTCAGCACACATATAGAAGTTTGTCTAACTTAAGACATGGGCTAATTTTTATTGGCATTCCCTTGCTTAAAGAGCCGAATCCGTAGGTATAAAATCCAAAAAAAAAAATCATTTATTTCTATGTCAAGTGGGGTATCATTGAAAAGGGCTTGTCATGTGGCTTCCAAATACATAAAGTCTCATTCAATAAGTTCTTGTTTTCAAAAGAAAATAGTACGTATGTATGTCACCCTATCAAACATTCGTTTGTGCTACCTTCCGTGTGCTCCATCAAGATGATTATATCCTAGTATCCCAAGGATTATGTTAAATTGATAGCGAATGGAAATTTATTGACTGAAATATGTATCCATATAGTCACCCCTTAGTCTGATGAATTTTCCCCGTATACACCACAATGTCTAACGTGTGGCTCATAACTTTATGCGAGCGCGCGAGTTTTAACGACTTGAAATGCAATGAACCACCGGCCAACCCAAAATTAAATGAAACTGGGAAAGCGATTGAAATAACGATAGGGATGGCAATGGCTCTGGCGACGCGACGACGGCGACGTGGACCTGCACACGGTATGGTGGTAATTAGTTTTTTTTTTTTATGCTACCTTTGCATGTTTGCATGTCGTTAGCTCATATTTTATATGGAGTTACTATCGTGATGACGATGACGAGAGAAATAGAAATGAGTGTGTGTGGATTGGTCATTTGAATGCATTTGCTACTTCGTACACATACACCACTGGATGACCTTTCTGTAAATTGAATCTTTGAACTCGACAATTTTTCACTCAAAAGAACATTAAAAGCGGTACCAACGGGGGGTGGATATTTTATGGAGCGAATTAAATGCTGCAGCAAGCGATGTGTTCGATAAGAGAACAATTTTCTGATGACTTTGTCACAGTGGGTTGTGGGTTTTATTGGGTTTTTCTTGATTGTTTATTGCACGTTACATAATGACAAGTGTTGTGGGATTTTTTTTATTTTTTATTTCCATTTGTTGTGGTCCAGCAGTCAATTGCCGTCTAAAATTGCTTTGTTTTATTGGCTTGGATGTTTTAATGGTTTTGCGGTGGAGGTGAACGCACACAAATGGCATTTCTACAAAGGTAAGTCAGAAGCCGACTTGTGACCAGTCATACAAAGGTAATGCTCTGCTCAGCGAACGTCATGAATTAGTTAGAAATCTTATCTAACAAGAGACAGCAAGTAGACAACAATCTTCTTAAGGACTTCCAGACTAACTCAAGTATTGATGTGAGCCCTGAAGTCGGATGAAAGCAGACCTAAAGTAGTTGGGTCTGAGAAAGCCCATTTTCCAAACAAAACTAAGTGAGTTCAAGCTTCTGACTTGATTCAGCAAAAGCATTTTATTCTCGAGCTATTTTGAAGCGGTGAAAGGTTTAAGCAAGGCTTTAAAGTCTGTCTCGCTCAGGGCTTTTTATAGCCAATTGGTAGGTTAACATGCATTTATCAGCTTTTGGAAGTGGATGTTGTCTTCCGATAAGTGAAGCTTCCACAAAGATCCTAGCATCAGATGATTGACTGGTTTTAGAGTCATGCGTACAAATTCGACTTGTCTAGCTGGAATGTGGATCGGAGCCTGTATGGAATACCTGGTACATAGGACATCTGCTTTCTAGAGCAGATAGTCGGGCGGCATGGTCTGAGCATAGAAACATCATCTCCAAAAGCCTGAACGTTGACATCAGAATTATTGAGAGTATATCCAACAGAAGCTCAGACCCTGCTTATGGATAGTCCCTAGAATGGTCTCGCGTTCTGAACTCCTTAGAGTCTTTTATGAAAACTACTCTGACCGGTGGTCAATGAGAAGGGATGTACACCAAGGCCCATCTAACTGTGGGGATTTTCTTAAACATCCACAGCAACCAGCTTAAACCATGTTCCAACAAGACTGCGTTTAGTTTGCCAATTAGCGTCCTCAAAAGACACTCCAAATCAGACCACAGTATAGGAAGTCTAAGACAGATGACAGGATCTAGCTTTTGTAGAGCCACACTGCTCTATGAAATTAGCTATTGTCTTTGCTGGTGAGGGCAAGGCGGGGTTATAGAGCTCGTAGGAGATGCAATAGAAGACGAATTTTGTTTCACCTTGACCCAAGTTAAAGACTTGGTTTTCAGTACGAAAAGTTGCAGAAATAAGTTTCGAGTCTTCGGGATACTCCACTTGAACTTTGTCTTCTGGTAGGTACTGCAGCCTTCACTGGTTATATTAACATTCAAAAGTCAGACGTGAAGCGCACATACCTCCGTCGTAGAGAATACTTGGTATCGTCACCCTGTTTGAGTTAGATGTCGAGTAGGTGGCTGTGATTTCGGGACTTTCGCCGATCTGGGGGCAAAATCGCCTCTTCCATGATCGTATAACGTTATAATGCTCGTTTTTAGGTGACGAGTTATACGATCACGGAAGGGACGATTTGATCCCTGCTTTTCTTTCCCTCCCCGCTGTCACTGAAAAGAGCTGTAGTTTCAGCTGTCAACGCATCACAGCCTTTCTTCTTCATGGGAACACGTTGATCTGAGCTCCCTTTGACTTTTTAGAACGCTTATCATATATTTGGATGAGGATTAAGCAGATGATGTACTTTCCCCTTTCTTCTAGCATAATTCGAAGGCTCAAGAATCGATGCCCCTGCAATGTTCGAAAAGATTCACTAATGTGACTGCTATCTGGATTGGTTCCAGCCTTTCGGCTTTGTTTTGCCCGTAGTCTTGTATTGCCAAAAATGAATGCAAGGATTCATAGAGGAATGTGGAATGTTTTAACCTAACTCGCAGTGGAAAAGCGCTTGGTAAGGAATCCACTCCTAGAAGCTCGTTTGCTAGCACCAACGCGTAAAAATGCCAACTTTTGTCAGTCCTGGACTACTCTCCTCGTAGCACTATCGTTGACAGGCTTTATCAAATCATGCAGTTCTAGTGGGCCTTAATTGATTTACTCACTTCAGAAGTTATGACCAAGTTTCACTGATGCTTTTTCCGCAGTTCGAAATACTCCTACCTCTTCTGTTTTATTCCACCTGTGTCTTGTCGGTTTGCCTTTCATTTTCCTTAGACCCAATTACCTCGCTAGATTTCAAAACTCATGGTACATCACCATGTGTCATGTGTTAACTTAAATCCCATCGCTGAAATGAAATTCAGCAATTAACTCGCGGGCATTCAATCATTCGTCAGCTGACAGCTCATGAATTTGAAACGTTCCTCATACGACCCCTCTCTTCGTAGGTGCTTCGAAAAAATTACCTTGTGCTTCTCATTTATTGTTTTTCTCTTACTTTCTCGTTTTTCTTTTCATGGAGTTGAGTCATCCTCGTGCAAATATGAGTTAAACTTTCGAAAGTTTACCCGAGTGAGGGCGTTCTAATGGCACCCCTGGTGAAATTACATATTTCACCAGAACGCGGTTCTGTCGAGGCATATAGTTTGCATACATTGACTCGCCCTTACGATACCCTTCTGCTCCTATCATCGTGCTGTTCGTGGCTTCATGACGGGGGAATATAAAATCAGAAAATACTACAACAACAACAACAACGATATCAATAATGGAAGTTCAAGTGCTTGAGGGTGCATGGAAATTATTCGGTTTAGTGGTGGATTGTTATCAGTATTTGCGATAATTAGTGGCACACTTTGATGGCAGTGATATCGATTTTAGTTGGAACAGGAAGAATTTGCTAATGGAGTTGAAAATCAATGAAGCACCGAAGGTTATGTTAGAGGTCGAAGCAAATGAATCTGAAGGAGTCTTAAGTTTGTTGAACTCTGATTTTATTTGTTATGGCCTTTTGGAGCCCTAAAAACTCGATCTTAACGGGTAACATCTTCTTAACACATTTCTAATTCTCATTTCCCTTCTTCTCTTTACAGATATCACCATCTCAATGCAATTGACAAAGCAATCTAAATCTCCTCAATCTATTACATAATTATTGTCTGGCGCCCAACGCCTGCATTGAGTAATAGAAAACTTAAAAGAAAAATTAAAAAAAAAAAAAATTGTAAAACAATTGACGGTAGTGTGTAGTGGTGACCATCAAACGTCGAACAGAACTCACGAAAAACGTTCGAAAAAACCATCACCATTTCGTCGATTGCGATTAAACGCAGGCCAACGCTGCCGCAAACGCCAGCGAGTGCCCCACAGGTGTTGTCACCAAAGCGACAGTGTGCCGCAGTGTCTGTTATACCACAACTGCCACCACAGGTTCAATTCGCTTCACCGGCAACAGCAGCAGCCGCTGCAGCAGCCGTTGCTCTTAGCTCCGCTGCCAAGGTAGCCGCCGCCGGTGGTGGTCACCAATTGTTTAATCCGGCTGCCGTGGCCGCTCACCATCCACATCCACAACATCATCATCCACATCATCCGCAGGCTGCGACCCATCATCATCAGCAACAACAACAACAACAGAGGGCTGCTGCCGCCGTTGCTGCCGCTGCTGCTGCACAACAATTACATCCAATTTTAAATCCACTCCATCATCAGTTACAACAACATCATCATCACCAGCAACAACAACAACAGCAACAACAAGCCGTCGCTGTTGCAGCAGCAGCTGCTGTTCAACAACAATTACAGCAAGCGGCATTGCGTCATCAACAGCAATTACAGCAACATCACCAACAACAGCAACAACAACAACAACAACAACAACAACAACATCTTCATCATCACCATCATCAGCTGCAACATCATCATCAACAACAACTAGCGCATACCCATCCTGGACAGCAACAATTGTTAGTTTCGGTGACAACACCAACACAATCATCAGTAGCATCAGCAATTAAACTTGCAACAAGTGTTGTCAACAATAACAACAACAACAACAGCAACACGATTTCTAACCAAAATTCATCGATAGTCGTAACAAATACCAACAACAACATCAGTAGTTGTACATCAACATCACCGGTGTCAACAACAGTGAGTGTCAACAATTGTACTGTTGCGGTGAATCCATCATCAGTATCGCCAACAGCAAATTTAAGTAACAGTGACAACAGTAACTCACCAATTGCCAGTACAACACCAACAAATACGAATTTGAACAACAATAACAACAACAAAATGGAAAATCAAATGGCATTGGCACCACTTGGCCTGTCACAAAGCATGGACTCGGTGAACACAGCCAGCAATGAAGAAGAGGTGAGTTATCGTTCAAATTTGTACACAAGTTTGTTTTGATTTTAGATGAAGGGGAAGAGTAGAGGTCCAAGTTGGATTCCTTGGGGCACTCCAAGATTTTGAAGCAAATAAAGTGACTTTCGGGGAACTCCAACCTCATTTAAACGTATTTGAAAGAAAAAAATACAAGACTTAGAAGTCTCCCTTGCGGTACTCTTGAATAAAAAATATGTAAAGAGACTTTTCAATTTCCACAGTTAAAGGAGCAAACTCACGGAATGAATCTATCATTGAATCCATTGAATTCCAGTCGATTTAATCTTAATTGACCTCAGACATAAGTATCTCGATATTTTTGTGCTGAGAGTGCAATTTCTCGTATCTCTACCATATGATTGATGCATTTTTAATGCCACTTGATGGAAGATGCAGAAAAGCCCTACTCCCACGAAGTGTCCTTATCCCTCTGATCCATATCATCTGGTCGCGGTCGATGTGGGCAAAAGACTAAAAGCTCTTATGACAGGCTTGCTCCAGCCAATTTCATCTCCCACACAGTGCAGGAGTCATTTCCCTTCATTGCCAACGCTTACATCCAGCTGCATCCATTCTGGCGGTCAATTGAAATGACTCTGGTGGATGCAACGAATGATGGTATACACTCTTTTACACAGATCATCTGAAACAAGGATAAAAGTACACTCACCGCGGTAACGCGTTATTTATCTATCTTTGTTTGTCTCTTCATTGTGAATGGAGGGATGGAGTACGATGACGATGAATAAGAGATGAACCAATTAAAACAAAAAAAAAAAACTCAAGAGATTTTTTTTTTCTCGTGAATATTTCATTATCCTCTGCGCAAAATTTTTGTTTTTTTTTTGGTCCTTGTGTCATGATCTAACCGACCGTCATCATAGGGATGTGCTTGTCCTTGCTGTTGAAAACTTTTGTCGCTGCATCGAAATTTTCTCATCTGGTGGACGTTTTTCTGTCAGTCAGTCAGTAACTTTACTGAAAAAAGTAAGGGTACTCGTGCTGTGTGAAGATGTGGATCTGCAAGGATATCAGTGATGAAAACTCAATTTCGCATTTTTGTTAAAAACAAAAAGTTGTGTCTCCTCTCTTATCCAGTTTGCCTCATGAGCTACTGAGTTGCATCATTCATCACACCCCATCAGGATTCAGGATGCACAGAGAAAACTGTTGCTAAGAGTATCTTAAACAATATTTATCCCTGCTTATCCTTTTTTGCAGGTTTTTCTTCTTTTTTAAATAATTTAATCGAACGTTGATTGATATTTTTCAATAAGGCTCGTTGCATCCCTTGTCACATTGACTACCCAAGACAACAACTACTGCATGACAGAATACGTGTATGAAGATGCCCAGGTGATGAAAAGTGAATGAACCACGATGACTGCAGGAAACCATTTAAGGATTAAAAAATAAATATAAGCGCCTGTCAAAGAGATTTTTTAATTGAGATACACATACCTGCATACATACAGTTGGTTTTTTTTTTTCGAAAAAGATACAAGCAGCCGTGAGCAAACAAGCGGATTTTCATCAACGTTTTCACTTTGGAGTGATACCAGTCTGGCGGCAACTGATTCAGTGAACTGTATCCATAGTGGCGCATTCGGGAGGCAGTTGAGTAGGCTTGAGAGATTAAGGGTTGTGATTTATGCTCTTCTGCTGCTGCTGTTGTGTTTATTTTATTTTTATTTTTTTGTCAAAGTGAACCGCTTTGATTGATGAGGAGCTGCCAAAGTGGGTGTTAAGCGAATTATTGAATATATGGGTTAATGGAATTGAATAAGATGTGAGACGAGGAAGGCTTATAAAGGTATTTAGGAATGAAGTGTCTAGGTTGGTCATCTAAAGTAATGTGACGTAACTAACCGCCTTTCATTATTTTATCACCAGAAGACACAATTGTATTGCGTTTGCCTGACTGGATTATATTGCATGTAAACAGATGGCTGGTGTAATTACTTACGACTCCACCAAGGAACGTTACAATGGGCTAGGGGTTAAGCTTTTTGAACGCTCTGCCATCTTCTAATCAAATCTAATAAGTGCAGTGTATTTTTCGCTCATTGGGTGAATCTTTGAGTCAGTTAGAACCATGCCTACCATAAGACGACAGCAACCTTGTTTTCTCATTTCAACAACTTGATCTGCTATGTTGCTTCGAGCTTAAATTCGAAGTCGAAACTAAAGCCCCAGCGAATTTCAAATGCCCGATAGGATCTTGACTTCGTGGACTACATTTAAATCTCGAACAGCAAAAAGGGGAAAAGACTTACTGAAGATAAAATCTTGTGTTTGACACTAACAACTGAAAGCTTGTTAAATTCTGGTACGATCGCCTCAAGCTTCAGCTATTAGAGCTAACACTTGCAACCATGACCATTCGGAAGGTGGAAGTCTTCAAAAGATACTTCGGAGCCCTTAGTGAGTACCTCTCCTTCACCTCTCTGCCACATGGGGTACTAGTGATCTAGAGACTCCAACTTACATAGATCTGTTCGCCACATTTGGATTGTTCCAATTCTGATCTTTTTCAGCCTTTCGAGTATCAATTACAAGTTGTATCACAGTATATATGAGGGAACTGTGGCAAATTGCTAGGAACTAGGTACAGGTTTGCAGTCAATCCAATTCTTATGCCTGGATATGCGACTTTAATTGGACTGTTCTCTTGCCTTTCTCCCAGACATTCCAGCGTTTCTAGGGTATGCCACCATCGAATTGACAAAGATCTGTCAAATAGGAGTCATGTAGGCTAGGTAAGTCTATAGCTGTAGCCAGCATACGCCAGCATTCTTTGACCAAAAAAGGCCCATTTTGATGCCTTAATCTTGCGGGGGAATTCCCTAAACCTATTTGTCGAAACATGCAAACAAAATTGAAATTTTTTCGATATGTGCCTAATAATAGATGGGGTTAAAAGAGAATGAAGTTTCCTTTTAAGGAAGAAGGCAGGTCACGTGCATAAGAGATAAAGGCTGCTCACAACCTCCTCTTTGTCTCTGCAGATTCTGAAGAACTCATTTAAGAAGATGCCTCGTCTGTATGCGTTTTTGCCAATGTTGTGCCAATATTCAGTTTGCTAAGCGAGATCTTCGTGGTTGTCTTGCACGTGATACCATTGGAATATCTAAAGGTCGTCCTGCTAATTGCACCCAGTAAGCGTACATTATTCGTTTCTGGTGAAATTGCCATTGTTATGTCACCATTGGAGTAGTATGACTCTATGCTCTGGTACTCAGTATAAGTATTAATGTTCCCCATCTCTGCCATGTCGTTAAGAGATAAGTGTGAGGTGACTTTTAGTCAAAAGACTGCATTGGCTGCTATTCGCTTACTCACTTACGATGACCTAAACCAACAAGCTTCTCAAACCAGCTCTATCTTCAGCTATCTGCCTCCAGTTCCACTTGCCAAGTTGGTTGAGGTCACTTTCTACTTACATGGGCCACCTGAGTCAAGGTTTTTCTTCTTCTGCATCCTCGCTCTGGGGTGAATTCGAAGACCCTCCACTCCGGAGTGCTGGTGTGCATACATTCTATATGTTTCAGCCATCTTAGTCATTGTATCTGGACTCTTCTGACTAGGACGATGTTGTCTTCTCCATTCACCTTACCGAAGATCACCTCAAGGATTTTTCTCTCAAAACAACCGAGGGCAAGACCCAAATATTTCGCTTCAACAGTGAAGGCTGAGCAGAAACCATTCAGAGAGAGAGGGTTGATGTGAGCGATTTTATACTTCCTAGTGAAAAGGACCAGTTCAGCCAGAGGGATCACTCCTAAACCACAATTGGCAGACCAATTGGAAAGCTTCCAAAGTGTATTTTTGAAGGTATTCTGGCAAAGACCAACTCATAAGCCATGTTACTCTTGATACTATTTTCGATTTATGTAAAGGGAGGGAGGGATGTGCAGCTTCAATTTTTGAAATACTGTCGCCTTATCGTCGTTTCATATACAAGGAGACCCGAACTCTGTGAAATGAGTGATCACAAAGCACCTCCGGTCTCCCCCCCCAACAAAGTATCAATTATAAGTTACCATCGATACGTGACACAAAGCACACATCGATTCTTGGGTAAGTTTCATGTCATGTTACCACATGTTACTGACTCTCCCTGCCAGCCACAATCCGCACAAGGACTAACTATCAACCATGTAATCGAAAATTACCCTGTCACTTGTCCGGAAGTGACAAAACAGCAAAACAAAGTAAACAAGAGAACCGCCCCAAAAAACAACACCGTCCGCGTCGCCAACCAAAGCAAAAACAAAACCCTTCCGGATTCTCGAATAGTTTTTGCTGCTTGTCCACTCTTTTGTTTCTCTATCGGAGGGTTAACGTCCCCTTCCCACTTGGGCTCCGTGTTCTGGCTAAAAGTTCCGCAACAAAAGATGAAAGTAATATGAAATTTTTTTTCCCCGCTGTCCAAAGTTTCTCCTAGAAGGGTGGTAAAATCAAAAAAAAAAACTTTTGTCACCCCAAAGCAAAGAAGACAACAAAAATAAAAAAAAAAGGACTAACTGGGCGACCTACCCATTCAATTACTCATACACCCCACAGGTTATTTCCCGTGACAGGCAGTAGCTTCTGTGTACAAACTCTCTTTGCATGTTGTGTAACTTTTTTATGTGTGTTCGGCGCTAGAGATGGAGAACTGGAGGAGAAAGAGAAGAAGAAAAAAAAGTTTAATTGTGCATCTAACAATCTGTGGAATCCATCCCATCTCCGACCTATATCACCCCCCGCCACATTGCCTGAACAGACAAATACCGATACACAGAGGATGAAGTGATGTAGCATCACCATTAGTGTGTCAGGATTAAGTGGCTGCCATGAGACAACAACATTAAAATTTGAAATTAAATTCATCCTTATCCTTATCCTTATTCTCCTCCTCCTACCGCCCATGCTCAGTTATTTAACGTGAAATTCCTTTTTTGTTATGATTTTTCCAACGTCACTCTGGATGGTTCCGTTTCGTTTCGTTTTTTTTTTTTTCTTTTTTTGTTAAGAGAAATTGAAATTTCAAACACTCCTCCTGTCTTGTATCTTTATCTGTGGGATACATATAGAATGTGTCAAAAGGAGAAAAAAAAAATAAAAATATTAAGAAACGAGACAAATGGAATGAAATGGAAAAGCGTGTCGGGAAATTGGGGAAATGCAGCGCACATCCTTGCCAAAGTGATTGAAATTGACTGACGGGAAATAAAGGGATTTACTCAGCATTATTCCGAACGGAGAAGGGGGGAAAAGTACGTCTTTTCCCTTTTTTCAGGAAATTGTTTCAATTTGAGTTTAATTTTTGCTTCGAAAACTATAGTCCTTACAACGTAAAAGGATGATACATGGACATAGTTTAAATGTTCGGGAAAAATGAATTATGAGAAATGTTCTTGTCTCGTTTTATCTCTCTCTGTGTGTGTGTTTTGAAAAGTTTCTTTAAAAGTTTTCCTCTTTCCCAAGAAAGAAGACCAAAAAGGTGGTCAACAAAATTAGTTCATGTTCCAGTCCTTCGGGGGGGTAAAGTTTTTCCTTTACGTTTTCGTTCAGCTCCTCCAACACTCCAGTCAGGTACGGGTAATTAAATTCTTGTAATTTCACTTTTAACTAAAATTGGAACAATTTACTCTTTCACTTCGTTATGCGTTAAAGGTGTTAGTTAAGGAACTTCTTGAGGAGAAAAGTTCATCTAGTTGCCTATAGTTTGAAGGTATACCAAGAAGTGGTTGTAAGTAAGTGAGTAACAACAAAAGGATTGTGTTAGGAGAAGTGAGCGAAGAAATTTTGTGGCCAAGAATAATTTTCAAGATATGAGGCTCTTCTTGTGTAGGTAGTCCCTACTTCATTCAATAGAAATATGTGCTTCATTAGGGATGGATTGAAGTTTAATGAAAATATCTGTCTGCATTACCTGGTGCTCGTTTTACGCAGACTTACAGGACACTCATATAAAATTCATAGATTAGATCACTTAATCTTTTAAATGAAACAGCTTTATCTCCAATGGGGTTTCCAGCTCTCAAGCTTATTCTCCAGTTCATCGAAGGAGATATTCACAAAGCTTCTCACGTCTAATTTATCCCTGCAGTTTTGGCAGTAATTATAGTTGACCAAACCACTATAGTGGCAGTCAGACTATACTAAGTGGAGATGCCAAAAGCGGCTTCTATGGCTTTCAGACCACGCCTTATCAGAGATAGCTATATCCTTTTTCGAATAGTTTTTGAACACTTTCCACCAGACTCCAGATGAAATCCTCATCCTCCATCCTCCAGATTGGAATGGATGTCACAACTATTGCCTGCAGCCAATGTACATACCACTTCCAGCTCCAATCAGTCCCAAGAATCTTTTTTTCCAAAGCGATTTAAAGCTTTAAATATAAAAAGGTGCCTTGATAACCCACTATTTTCGCTATCTCAATGCCTACTTACTGACTTTTGAAACCGGTGGGGATGAGACTTCTTCTGTGTAGGTACTGAAGTCTAATTCTGTTCTCCGTCGATTCATTGTTGGAGGAGAAGGTGTAAAACCTCACTAACTTTTGAAGTCAAGCCCAATGGTTCGAGAGCCTACTAAATAGTGTATTTCAGGTTAAACAACCACTGTTATTTGTAGACTCATTTCTTAGAGGTAAAGGCTTGAAGTCCTACTAACTATTCAAGTCGAACTGAAACACTCACTGCCATTGTTATGTGTCAGAATCAGGCCAATGAGGCATCTTCGGTATATGCGAGAAAGACGGCGACACGCTCGCAGTTGCACGGCTAAGCTCATCGGACGGAGGTCCCCCTCACACATACATCACCTGCTCAAGCACTTTTATTTGTGCCAAGGCTAGCTAATAGTCAGAAGAGGGTTCTCTAATACCCTATTCAGACTTCGGATGGACATAAAAAAAGATAGGATAGGAAAGAAAAGAAAGGAAAGCTCCAACTCGAAGGCCTTTGGCCCTACAGAGGAGAGAGAATGAGAGGATAAAACTTACACTAAACCTAAGCTTACCACAGACCTTAAACTAAATCCCTAGCCTAAGCCTACTATACTTCGAACTTACCTAACCTATCCATACCTTCATACTCCCCTTCTATTATCGCTCTCCCATAAAGGTTTGCCTCTTTCCCGACACAGCGTGACCAGCCCTCCCAACAAACCATTGTTGAAGTAAAGATCGACTCTCAACGTTCAGAAACCTTCTTAAAACTTGCCTTTGAAAATTAATTTTTGATTGAAATTAAATGCGAAACTTATCGTACGAGACCTAGGCCCATTCCCAAGGCTTTAGCTGTCGAACTAGCCCTTATACATTCTTTGAGTGTCTAAATTTTCATTCGCCCACTACGAGTAGTCATTAGGACAGGCGAATCCAATATCACGTCCAGTCCTAGGGTCATTCGATCAAAGATCAAATCGATCTCGATTTGATAGTCCTATTCTACCAATAAGTCGACCTTCCACATTTGAATAGAGCTGCCTCGATTTAGTCGGAAGTTGAAGACTTACTTATGCTCAGCTTGACTGCCTTTCAAGAATGAACGAAAGATAATGTCCTCGAATTAAGGCACCCTCTCTAATTAAGTATCTTGAGAAGGTTCAGTGAGAATACATTTCTCACTGTAGATTCATTAATCTCCAAATAGCCTGGTTTGTTCAGAGCCAGTGTTAAGCAGTTTCTAAAGAGATGTTTCAAAGTACTATACCTAGTCTTTCATTATAGATAAGCATGCTACCAAACATGGAGTCACTTTATAAGTTCTAGCTACGAGAAAGAAGTAGGCGCAATTCTTTAACTTCCTATCTCTTAGAAATAATCACTAGTTAGATGCCTTATTCTTAAAAGGCTTAAGGATCTGGCTTACACAGATTTAAGAAGCCTTCTTTCCTTGTTTAGAAGTCCGAGGTTTAAGTGAAATGAAAAAACTACTTAAAGATCCTGTGGTGTCACAGTCGACATCTAACTAAACAGAGTTTACTTGGGCTAGCGTCCCGGGTTGCTTCTCCAACGGAACCCTTTTTAAGGTCATTCCTTATAGAAGGTAGTAGGTACTTCTTTAACCTAAAAAAGGGTAGAAGAAGGGACAGCATCTAGGCCCACATTATGCCGACAGGCATATTTGACATTCTTGTTGTGCTATTGTCTCTATAAATTTGTTTGGTACACATACATACGTATTCCACTGGAAGAAAAAAGGAAATTTTTTGTTTTCGTCTTCTATTGTTAAACCATTCTTATTAAAAATATTCTTTACCTACAACTGTTCTGCTCCTTGTGCATCATGATGATTTCCTTTCCATCTAGTACCGCTTCCAACTCTACAATTTATATATGAACGTTTGCATAAATAAGAAAAATCGATAAGGACACCAACAATAGGGATATTCTTAATTTTTATTTCACTTTGAAGGATTACCAATGCAAAAAAAAGGAATTTCAAATAGAATGCAAGATAACAAGTTGCCTGTTGTCTGGGTGTGTAAGGGAAAAACTTTTTATATTTTGAATTCCGCCCTTAAGGATGAAGGGATAAGAAAAAGAAACTTTCAAGGAGTTTCTTAAATTGCAACCGAAAGGTGGAACGTAAGTTGTTCCTTTTCGGAATGCATTTTGTAAAAGAAATAATTAAATTTAGTGTTATGTCCTTTGAAGGAATTCTATTTTCAATTAAGTTAATGGAAGGGTGTAGGCGTAATTCCCTTGGCAATTGGCCGCAACGTGTAAAATTATCACAAGGACATACAGATTGGCAATTTGACATGGCATGGACGTGATTTGGTAAATTTTGTTTGTTTTTTGTTTGCTTTGGTGACAGTTCGGGACTGGGACTGGGAGATTCAATTGCGTGGTTGTAGGTCCTTGAGGATTTATTAGAATTGACACAAAGATACTTTTGGTGGCATAACATTCAAGGATGACACATCGAACATGGTTTCCACATTATTTCTTTACTCAACGGTATTATTGGCGATAAAATTGTGTTTAGTCGAATGTGGGCGCCAGGAATGAACTTAAACTGATAGATAGGGACATTTATATCTTTTTCGAGAGTTCGTCCTTGTAGATATCGAGTTTGAATAAAGTGTTTTTCAATTTTCTTAAGCGATTATTGCGTGCGTATGGAGTGGGGGGGACTACATGTGTGTGGTTATGCGGCAATAAGGTCTAGCGGGCTATATAAACTTGTCTTGCAGACACAATCCTTACGAACATTCCATATTCAGTATGGAACTCGTTAAGAACTTCAGAGAAAACCAGGTTAATGTCTTTTTTTAGCGTTCGTTGTCGAAGCATCGTCGTCAGCATCGATTAGACGTTCGTCTGGTAAGTCACAATATGGCTTCAGTTAATTTGAACTCATCTCTGTATATAATAATGAGCCCCTGTGCTAGGCTTTGGGTTATGGGGCCACTAGCCGTGGCAACTTTGTAATCGACGAACACATGATTATCAACCTCGTACCGATCTTAGGTCACAGCCTATGGTTTCTGGTACAATTGGTGATCCTTAATTTACTCCAGCGCCTCTCCAATCCTGACACCTGCAATCATGTGAGACAGACTTGGCATCAACTGCATCAACCCAAAGCAAATAGCTTGGGAGAGGAGAGCACACTGCTCGACTACCCATGACTTCCGCAGCTGCGTGGATGAGTAATAAGTGGAAACACCTCTCCACCTGCCATGCAACAGCCTCTTCAAGAAACAAGTTAAAAGGAAGTACTTCTTAGAAAAACTTCAAGATATTTTCGAAACCGATGTCAATGTGGAACCTAATCCAAAAATCAAATTGGACCTTAAATGATCTAAGTGAATCCATCGACTTGGTAGCTAACCACGTAACCTTACCTAACCCAACCTACTCTGGCCAAAATATTTCAAGAAGTGTAGCGTGACAATTGTTTCGTCTTGGTCGTCGATTATTGAGAGTGTTCAATGTGAACCAATGTAGATGTAGAACAGTCTTTAGAACTTTTAAACAAATACCCGAGACAGCAAAGTATTTGACGTTTCCATCTAGGAACAGCTCGGTTACAGTAATATTGGAAAGCCTTCCGGCAGAAAAAAGCTTTTGTCAAGCAATAACGTCCATTATTTTGAGTTTGAAATCTTGTCCTTGCAAGAAAAAGCAAAGACCATAAGTGGTATCCCTGCGGCATTTCAGAAATTTCCGATTCAATTAACTCATCTTACATCGAAGAACAGACAATTGTAATCCAAACCATGTTACAAGTTGAAATTATAAGTTCTGTTTCAGGAGATACGTACACAAATGTACAGTACTGTACTTAAATTAATTGAAACAACATTAGTGTAGCAATCCAAATGAGACATCCAAATCCCTAAAAACTTATTCTATCCAACGAAAAGGCTTTCATACAATTTAATCTAAAATAATAATTAAAGCCTAACACATATGTTTACCATCGTGTTCGTGTGCCACATCAACCCTTCTTTGTAAATAGCTTTTAGTGAATTCATCCCCTCTCCCCGCTTGTATTATGTCTTTTTCCACAAGTGGGTGGCAAACCCTTCTATCAACCAAGCGAGTAGCATATCATGTTTAAACAGTTCACTTCCATGCCATAACAACCAGGTCATGTTACTTCCATTATATTTTGGTGGGGTATCCCACCTCCCGGATTGATGGTGGTAGCAGGAGTCAGCTGTTATTTTGTAATCAAGCGTGTCGTTGTCGTCGTCGTTCGTCGGTGCGACTCTGATGTAGACGGGCGTGCAAACAGCACTCATGATTCTGTTATTATTACTGTTGCTCTTACTATACCCTACGGCGGCTGTGATATTTATAATGAGCATACCGCCCACCTTGTGTCGGAGTCCTGCGGGGTAGTGAACTTAATTTTCCACACAAAAAAAAAAAACACCCAAAAACACAGACACACACATAAATATCACAGTTTGATGTGATGTGCCACTATGATGGGCGGGTATAAAAACGGTGTAAACCATGCTGTTAAAGGGATGTAAAGTGCTACTCTACACTTTTGGGTAGATATCCTTGTTAACAGTTGATTGCAATTACGTGAAGGTTTTCCTTTTCCTTGTTTTATTATACGTGCACTTGTTAATGGATCCCATGACAGTGTTATCCTTTCTCAATGTCATCTCATCACTAACAACCCCCGCCTCTATATTCATCTCGTTTATGCAACGAAGAAACAATTCACATTTGATTAATGTTTCAGCAGCAACTAATCCTTGTACAAATAAGTAAAGAGAAACGAAGCAATCCTTATTCAAGAGTCAACTCTTCGAAATCCTTTCGTGTTCACCCCCTTACCCCTCACCGAAAGCAAGTGAAAGTATCTACATCCTTTTATCCTTCGAACTCTTTTGAAAGAAATCTTTTAGCCGAAAAACTTTCCGCGTAATTAAATTAAGAGCTTAAGAAGTTTTCGCTTCGCCCATTGACCGATTTGGCGGTGGCGGTTGGCGAAGGATATACTTTATCCTAAAGCCTCGTGCTAGCAAAAATGACAAAAAAAAAAAACAGATGGCAAATAAATGAATTCAAGGATTTTTGGGGATTCTTTCTATTTTTCTTGGAAAGAGTATCCTTTTGCACGTGTTTTTTTCTGTGAAGATGAAGAAAATCTTTCACAGGATTCGAATGATAGTTTTAGATATCATAAAACTCAATTTGAATGTAGCCAACGGCAGCGGTTCTTTCAAGTGGAACTCAGTGAATTAGTCTTGTGAAATAATTGTCCTTTGCAGGATACTTAATTGTCATAAAGTGAGGTTGAACAGGATTATCTGATTGAGAACGATGAGAAGGAGATATGCTTTTGAAAATTTAATTGAATTTAATAAAAGAATTTGACCAGTGGATTATAAAAGGATTTCAGGATGACAAGACTTTTGGTCAGTGATTGACGAAAGAATCAAAAAGGATTGAGGATGGGATTGAATGTGCATTTAAATGGGTGGCGGCAAGAGAAGTTCTGCATGATGCAAGTCGTTGGACTTCAATGTTTTTAATGGAATATGACATGTTATCGTATGAGTCACCCCTAAAGAAGATCCATGTCCTATAAGGCTATCGAAGAGGAGTATAATCCTGAATTGATTGTTGAAAGTGACCGATTATTGCAAACATTCTTGCTCCTTAAGCTCCAAAAAAAAAACTCCATCTGGTCCCAATTATCCAAAATTGGTTCGTAGTTTGTGGCAAAACGAATCGTTGCACTATACCTCATTTAGAAGCACCCATCAGCAGCTTGAGTACAAAAATGCCGATCAGGAGACCTCCAAGTTATCCTTCGAATATTGATATATAGTCCCTTTAAAAAACTTTGAAAAAAAAGTTGTATCTTCTTTGTGGGACCTATGTTCGTACACAGATGAGATGGTGCTTTCAACCAAAACTAAGTTGTAAAATCCTGATGGCATTCCAAATTTTATTCCTACATTTCCGCCTTTCCCAATGCCAGCCATAAATCTAGGTCCATACCCACATAAGTAGTCCTTGATTGCCCCAAAAATAAAACCCAGTTTAAGCCTACAACTTTCCATTTATTGTTTCGATGAAACCTGTATTCATAAATTCGTTTTATATTCATTTTTAAATATTTAACCCGTTCGTATCCAGGCTCTCTCTACCCGGCACAACTTGTCTAACAAGGAAATAATTCACTCTCCCTCGGGGGTAACAAAAAATGTTGCACCAATTTTCCTATAAAGTTCACATTTTTAATTTTCCATTAGTGCAGGGCAGACCGTCGCCGTCGATGTATCCATCCCGAAAGTTATACTCCTATTCATCCCAATAGTTCTGTTCGTTTTGTTGCTTTTCCTATTTTTATATCTTCTGCCGCTTGGTGTTTCTTCGTTGGCTCTGGCCACCTATGGTAAAGTGAAAAAGATTATCCTGAGGTTGCTTATAAAATAGCAAAATCCAATGAATATCCAAGTGCATTTCTACGTGCTCTCTTATATCCCTCTGGGGGGAGACTACCACCCACCTTGATCAGGTATTCATCTGAAGATAAAAACTTAAAAAAATAAACTTTTAAACGGTTTTAAGAGAGTGAGTGAATGTGACTGGGTATGTTCATATTTCTTGGGCTATTCTCTCGTGTCCTTTTCAATTTTTTTTTTTTTACATATTGACATGGACACGCGCTAGGGAATCCCCACCAAGTATCACCGAATACACCATCAAATGCCACTAAGAACCTTCGAGCATCACAGTTGTTGACTCAAGTAATTTTCAAAAGACGTTTTGGGATCTCTACTTTGCGGTGTCAAAGAATGCATTACGGTGTTTCGTTTTGGGAGTTCCTTTCTTGTCAAAGATGGGGTCCAAGGAACTGCTTAATATCCTAATGGATGGCTTTTGAGTAGAAAGGAATAAAGAAATGTAAGACGGCAGGAAGTATTTCAATTCGACGGTTCGTTTTTGTTTTGAGTTATGAAATTTGTAAGAGCTTTTCAAAAACGGAATCCACAAGGAGTTTCAATTCTTGTGAACGACTTTTTGGCATTTCGTTTTATTGTATTTATTTTCTGTTGCTGGTACTTGTAGTTTCCGCATAGATGGCAGCACGCAAGACGTTGTGATTGTGATAAGTTTTAAGTGAATTTTGCATATTGAAAAACTCACTTCGGAACTTGTAGAACTGTTGCAACATTTTTAAACCAATTTGTCATGCAATTTAAAATCTAAGTCAAGAGTACTCGACCGTTGAACGGTCTTTGTCGGAGATTCCGCAGCCTTCTATAATTTTTGATACTAGGCGTGTTGCTCAGACTTAACACCCTGACATCCACAATTACATGATTTTCACCACGGAGGTTCGGTCTTTGTCGTCGCCTATCAATGTGATCGACTTGATCCAGCATCCACACTTTGATAAACCTACGAGTAGGTTCCACAATAGTACAAGTAACATTGCTTAGAGGCTAGTCCTTAATCGTTAATAAGCCGCAGCTGCAAGATCATGGGAAAGATACTAAGCCTCCTTAGGTCACTTGTCTTCAGCGATATTTTGATTCAAGTTAGTAGACCTTTTTGATGCAGTTCCCCGCTGAAGAAGTTTCCACACCCCAGCTGGTAAGATTGGCAGTGACTGGAGACCAGATTGGATTGTGCAAGAGCCTTTGGTTTGGAGGAATAGTCTTCTTCGACAACTGCCAGCAGCACACTTTTCCCTAGGTATGCTGAGCTTGAACTAAGCATCATAATAGCTTTTCCAGTTGACGCAGGCAGTTGTAATTTTTTTTATTGACCGGTAAGGATTGGTGTGACGTAGAAATTCACTTCCTCATACCTGCACTTCATCTTTCCCTTGTTTCTCTACTCAGCGTTCTTGGCGGCTATGCATGATGATCTTTATTGGCTTCCATTGTGTGCTTCCGTTCCAGCTTTATCTTTTCCGCTCGGGTATCGATGGAGACTACTCCCGCGACTACAAAAACAGCTGGTTCTGACACTGTTCAGTAGAAATTCACCACCCGGAAAGTTTGTCTTCCCTTATCTGGTTATCCCCCTTTTCTTTTCTTATCCTTGTGGAAACTTCTTCCTCTAGACAGTAATTGTAAATTTTGAGTAGAAGTCTAGACTGTAGCATAGTCTACAGAGATCACTGTTACCGTCGTGACGAAGATTATTTTTTTGAGCTCACTCTCTACTTCTCACAATTTCTGTAGCTTCTCACGTCTCTTGCTCTTCATCTGGTCGCTTTGCATCTTAGGTGTAGGCACTGTCTTCTTAATTCGGCATTATCGCTTGTCTCCTAGTATACAAGTTGCCCTTGTTCTTTCCGATCACTTCCGCAAAGCATGGAGGCATTGGACTCTTGGTGTATTAGTGTCATCACTACGGTCCCGGCAGCCCCATCACTTCTTGGATCCGCCCTATTCCTCTGTCTGTCATCACTACGGTTCCGGAAGCCCCAACACTTCTTGGATCTGCCCTATTTTTATGTCTATTACTGGTATCAGGTACTCTTTGGTTTCTATTGGTCGTACACAGGGTTGTTCGCAGGTCATACTACCGCTGTAGTCTTCAATCAATCTTCAGTCCCTTGCAGCAGATGCTATAGGTTCCGATGCGAATGTGATATCGTTGTCTCCAACGTTGATTATCTTCAGGCCTACATATGTAGTCAAACTTAGCCTGCACCCTTCGATAGTTTTCCAGGACATCAAGAGAATCTTATAATACGATTTCCCCTGCATCCTATTTGAAGAATCCTAAGTAAGACCTTCAGTCAAGTAGGCCTGGCAAGGACCCATTCGACCTTCAGTTAAATTTTTTACTAAATATTTATTTGAAAACATACTCCAGTCCCCTACCGTTACAGCTTCAACCTCTTAGGATATTAATATCCTTGAGATATTCTGCTTCAACTACACCATGATGGGGCTAGGTACATCCTTTTCTTTTACATTTTTATGCAAAGCTTCTCCTGCTCAACTATCATTTACCACCACAAGTACGAATGTTTTTTTTAGAAAATCCTTGTTTACTCATTTTCATTTGCGAAACGGTGCATCTATTTGGTTTTCCGTGTTAAAAAAAAAAAGTCCAAACACACAGCAGAAAAACTAGAAAAAAAAACGCTAAATTCTATGTCCTGTACCGGCTGAATGAATCCTTTTAAAGGCGGAAGAAAGAAACAGAAAATTAGAAAAAAAAAAAAAAACGCCTGGAAAACTGGCTTTTCCTTCTCTCTGCCACTTTTGTATGCTTTTTTGGTTTGGTTTTCCTCTCATGCGGTGTACATTTTCATATTTCTTTCTTTCGAAAGGAAAATATGGGAAAAATCATCGACTGAGAGGAGAGTGGGAAAGCAAAGGATCGAAAGAAAAAAAAAATCCTGTAAAGGCCCATCCTTGAATGAATTGTGAAGGCATACCATAGAAGAGCAAAGGACTCTTCATCGTTTTTTTTTATGGAAGAGGCTTGCGGTGAGTGGCTTCGAGTGAACTATGATGCTGGTCGCTCTGTGAAAGATGAATGAATGAAGAGTTGTTTGGTTAGGGCTTCTCCTGGTATTCGCTCGATTTCTTGATGTTTATTCGGTCGACGTTGATGAGCAAAGACATTGAATTATTAACCAAAAAAAAAAAGGGAGACAGATAAAGGAGAGAATTGGATGCACATTTCCATTCAATTTGGCATGGACACATGCTCTTTCTCTCGTTCTCTCTCACAAATTTGTGATGGCCCTTTGAATTTTCCAGAGCAAACATTAGCCTCAATCAAAGGCTGTACTGAATTGAATTGAATATTCCGGATGCTTTCAAACGCACCTGAACGTTGATGAACTCATGTTGACGTAGGTTAGTGAACCTGTGGCTATGCGGAGCATTAAAATGTCCCTGATAAGTGCTGTCTGGAAAATTGGGAACAATATTAGAATGCAATCCACTCAAAAACCATCGTTATGTGGTTCATGGATCCTTTTTATGATTTTTTTATGAATAAATGGATTAGAAGTATCTATTGGCAGCCTGCCGCATGCAATTCCGATGGTTTTTTGGTCTTTCAAGTTTGAAAATGGTTAGAAGAGCATGTTTGAACATTGAATGCCTCCAAGCTGGTAGCTGGCATGACGTCACTGAGTTAAGTCACATCAGCTGATCACGTTTTTTTTAATGGAATGCTCTATTTGGTTTGACAGTAGTCGATGCTATTGTACGGAAGTGCACAGTGGAACAAATTGTTTTCTTTTATTAGCATCTTCTGCATTATAGCCTTCTAAGGTAGATTCAAACATTCCAGAGGCCAGTTTTGTTCCTAATTCAATATTTTCCTCGACACACCATTAAGGCATCAATGACCGTAGACTGTACGAAAACATTTTTCATTTAAGAGCTCTTTGATAAGGTCCACTCTTCTGCATCATATGTCAGGACGGGTTCTTCTAAATAGACCCTTGTCACTCAATTGCGTTCTTAGCCCAAAGAAGCAATGGTGGGACAACTAAGCAGCAGGGCCTGGACTACCTCAAGTTATAGCTAGTGATAGCTGGGGCCAATGCTTAAATCAGCAGGTAATCGTTACAGATGAATTGATGCATACTCGTCATCAAGCCATCCCCTGTATCCTTTAATAGTTTGGCTCTCAGACCATCTCTGGCGGAGAACTTTTAAAGCCTTGCTCTATTTAACAGACAGAAGATGTAGTTTCTACAGATTCTAAAGACTGATTGCGTTTCCATAATGGTATTCCTGTCTTTGTCCCTTTGGGTTCCAGTTTGGGTAGGGAACCCTTATGTTGCCTATTGCTAATGTTCCTTCTTTCGTCTGAGCATGTTTTTTCTGCTCGTATTACTGGTAAACATCTCTTAACCTTTTCTGCACTAAAGCTCAGCAGAAAGTCTGTATTTAACCAAGGAATACGGACAGATAGTGTTGTAAAGTCTATGACATCAGTTGCAATACTTCAGATGGATTTCTGGCAAAGATGCCACTAGCTTCTTGCATTTGCTGTTGCTGAAGTAAGATTTCTCAAAACCTCTAGGAAGAACTTATCTCAACTTTGAACTTCTCCACACTGCTCTGTCCCTGCGTCTAATGTGCTGGAATTTCCGTTGATCAGGTACACTCGTTTTTTTTATTTTTTTTTATAATTCACTAGCGCTAAAGGGGTTATGAATACCCTCATAATGCTATTCACACAGCGCTACTGTTGGTATAGTGATTTTGAAACTCAGATGGTTCTAGGTTTTAGTCTTTTTGCTTCGAGGGTGGTGTCCAGAATGACTGGGGAGAATTATTGGTACTGTTGCCATTGCTTATAATTCACAGTATTTCTTTCGCTGCGCCTATATTCCAAGCTACGCAATTGGAGTAGAGTTCGAAAGGTCTTCTACTCCTTCAACTTGCTTATGTTCCATTGAATATGGAGGGCAACTTTCCTATAAGTATCCTTTGAATAGAAAATATAAATTTTTTACTTATTTAGGATATAAAATGTCGATGTGGAATGCAATTTTCCAAATCACGTTCCACATTCATTCAAAACCAATAAACACATCACCTATCTTCATTTCAATGATCAAGCTAATAAAAGTCGTAGTAAGGACTTCTTGACAATTAATACTTTGAAAGTTTTCTAAGAACTTGCCGAGCATAAGTCCCTCAAGGGAATCTCGAATCAAAACCCTTAACCGCTTAAATTTGATTCGTTAAACTTCAAGTTTATAGTGCATGTGGTATTAGTCCTGCACCCAACTATCTTAGACACTGATGGATGTTAAACGTTCCAATAATGACACCTTCCCTAGGAATAACATATAGAATATGCAAGCATCCTTCTACTTCTAAGCCAAGCAAACATAAACCGAATGAACTATAAAGTTACCGTACACAAGTTGATTTTACCCAAGTTTACACTGTCAATCAATAACAATCAGTAAACACATATCATGTTCTAACTTCAAAGTTAGTTTACCCCCTCTACTGTACAGAAATTAAACAAACATCTTTGACTTAACCTATAAATTGCGTGTATAAAGTATTTTTGCCTTCTGTTGTTTATAATTAAATAAAAAAATAAAAAAAATGTTTTCCATTGAAGGTAAGGGTTTACGTTTCGAATTTGTAATTTCTTATTTGGTCACGAAGATTGCCTCAAGCTGGTTGGACATACAAAGGACAAAACAAAATTAAAAGTGTGTGTGGACACTATTGAATAAAGCCATTCGGTTAATTTCTTTGTTTTAGTTGTAGTTATTAGAAGACTTGTAAAGGAACATATCCTGAAGGTTTAGAGTGGTTGTAGATACAAAGAAATCGACTTCTAATTGAATTTTTAACGACAAAAAAAGTTTGAAAACAATAGTTGTGTGTGTTTAGAATTTTTAAACTCAAAACAACTGTTGATGATCAAGTTGTGGGAGTTTAAGGACGTTCTTGAAAGATTGTGTTGAAAAATAGTACAAATTGGGAATCTAATGGATGAGGTTATTGTCTGAATGCTAGATGGAACCTACTCCTTCCTCACTAAACATCGTCCCATTAGGAAAGCACAATAAACTTTTTAAATAAAACGAATCAATCCTACATAAGGGAGCTTTGATATTTTTATTTCATTGGAAAAGTCATGGGCTGCAGGCAAGAGATGTTACAGAACCTAACGAAATGAAGACACACGATGTCAAATCGCACGATCTTCGCTACACGGCCTAAAAATCGTTGCCGCAACAAACCATTTGGTTCTTGCTTCTTGAGCCACATGATAATAAGGTTCATTCCAATTAAATGAGGACACAAAGACACGATGTTACTGCATTTTTGGCGTCATCTTCGATTGGTCTTGCCTGAAGTCGGGCTTACTCAAAGTCGCACTTAAAATGCGAAGTGACCCCAAACACAACTTCGATTTGAAAATCGTATATTCAAAGCGAAAGCCTAAAGAGAGCCAAAGCATAGACTCTTGTAAGCAATCCTACTCGCACGCAGGACCTTCGAAAATAGGCTGTGTCGGTCGTTATGTAGCTGTTATTTGCTTCGGTTGGGCTCTTTTGCATACGTTTGGCTTTAAGATTGATCTTATTGCTTTCGGTTTAGGGTTGATCCCTTTCAAGCCACTTAACCAGCTGATGTATTGCTTGGTACATCGTTGTGAATAGAGATCCTTCAGAGTTTCACGTGCTGTGTACGAAAAACCTTAAGCTCAAGCTTCGATATTATCAGCATAGCTACCTAGCTGTCAATGTAAATCGTAATATCCTCACGGATATTGTTAGCATTGACGCTAACACTGCGTCACTGTTAGAGCCTCCGCTTGGAAAACTTTGCTGTGATCTGGAAGTCTTATTGAGCTGCTTAGTCCTATAAGCGAGAGAGCCTCATAGGAGAGACTTGCTTCTCTGCCTATGTCCGTTTTGGATTTGGACTCATTAGATATTTCATTGTTCTCCCGCTGATCTCTGCTTGGAAAGACACACGTGAAGGGTCTCTTGAGATCCAAGTTTGAAGCAGGGGTGTTCGAGTTGACAATAGGTGATCAGATTGTTGCTTAAAATCAGTCGCATGGGTTTGTTCTACAGTGCGTTGACTAGCCAATTGTAAGAGTAGTATTCGCTGTGGATCCTTGCATGTAGAGCTCTAAAGGCAAAAGAGACGACGGACTGTAAGACAGCTTGAAGGAGTTAGGTAGGTTGGTAGAGGTGGCGGTTCAACATGAACTCAAGAGCAGTAAAATGTGCCTTTTTGTTACCACGACTCGTGTGACCTGGTTGATGACAAATGTCGTAAAGGTCGTCGAAGTATGGTCGGTTTAGTGGATGTAGTCTGACTCTTGCTAGTGCCAGTCATTTACAAAGAAAATGGGAAAGAGTTAATTTCTCATATTCGTTCGTACTCTTATCGTAGGTCGGCCATATCTTCCTTGACATGGCGCAGTTGGTTAACCCCCACGATTAGAGGTTAGCCTTCTGTAGGTGGATTTGTCCTTAAACCGCTCCTAGTAGGATGTGGACCCTTGCCGCGAGTGAGCCGTGTAGAGCTGAACCATGCCCCGAGAGTTCGTCTGCACTCTCGTTCCCTTTTATATCATAGTCCTGGAACCCAGAGCAGTGTGGACCTGGAGCGTTCACTCAGGCGGGCAAGTTCGTTTCGGAACTCCTGCACCAGTTTGGAGAACTTCAACATTCTATAAAGTAAAAACTGGTATCGTCCTTTGCTTAGTTAAGAGCACAAGTTCCGTTTTTTGGGCCCACACTGTTTCATCCAAATGCTTAGTAGGTTCAAGGCTCTCTGCAACAGTCCACTCAGTAATAGTGGGCTACAACGTTTCTAACGCTCTCTTAATGCATGCATTTCGACTTTGTTGAATGTAGGGTTTTTTCATTTGTTCTGTGCTGTTTCAACACCCTTACCTTATGTTTAGACATGCTGTGTCTTGGGCCCATTCTTATAGCAAAGCTTGTTGCGTGTATGCAAGTCACTTGATTTTTTGAAAGTTTTTTTTTTAAGCATAAAGTACGCCACACTTATGGTCTGGGTTTCTTAGTTTTTGAAACGAAGACGACTTTCACTTCTCGCCAAACATCGGCTATCGAAGACACGAACCACTTGCTGAAACTATCGCAAGATGGTGCTTTGGGTCTACAACTGCAGTGTTGCCATATTCATCAGTTAATAGGCCAAACATTCCACTCAACTCAAAATGGTTTTGGCATCCACAGTTTTGAATGAATGCTATTTAATCAAGCTTTTCAATTTCAAAAAGTACCGCCATTGAAAGAGCTAGTTAGATACATCATTAGTCTTTCAAAAACATTTTTTCCACCTCTAATATCTGCAAATTGTATAGATTTTCTAGCAAAAAAATATAAATCACTCTAAAATGTCCTTTTCTTTCTCTCTTTTCAGGTATGTTGATCCACCATTTGAATGCAAGTATACCATCCACATAAACTAACTCTCACCGTCCATTGTATAAAGTTTTAACCTAAAATATTTCAATATATCCATTATGCTGCATGAAACTTTCCTAATTCTCGACAAAAAACCTATGTCCTGCCTCGATTTATCCTTGACATATCGCCAGGCATATCAAAAAAAAAGAAAGCATTCACATCAATTGATTTGAAAAGCCTGCTCCATTGAGGGGGTGGAAAATCCCGTACCCGATTTTCGGTGAACGTTTTGGAAAATTCTCAAAAATCATTTATTTATCGATCGCCTAGGAGTATTCGTCATTCCTCATTCCGGATGCATTTATGGATTTATAGGTTTCCATTCTTTTCCAAAACTTATGCTCGACTGGTTAATTGGGTCTCATCATCAACATCATTACTCAGGTACCTGCCTACCATCTCCACTCTGTGCTTGTGGAACATTATTTTTTTTTCTGCATTTCGAATGAAAAGTTCTCGGAATTTGCCTCCCCCCGATACGCGGAAAAGTTTAAATAAAATAAAAAAAAATAAAAAAATTATTTATCATTTAATTGCTTTCTGCTTTGTTGATTCTTTGTGTGTGCTGTGCCTCTCTTTCGATTGTCGATGTGTGTATGTTGGTAGTGAATTTGAATTTATACCGCACGGTCGTATGCAGTCTTTGGTTTCTAGAATGCGAACAAGAAGTTTCATGGAAATCTAGGTCAAAACGCAACCATAACGCTGATGCAATCAATCCAGTGCTGCGGGATGGAAGAATAGGGAAAATATTGCTGAGCCTTTGTTAGCATTGCGTCCGCAATTAAATGACAATAACTACGAAGCTAAATGCTGTGTAATCGGTTTTTAATGTTTTCAATGTGAATCGGGTCAAGTTTGTGGGAGAGAATATTGCTTGATTTATAGTCTAGTAGACAATGTTGCAACGATTCACATGGGTGAGCTTAAAAGTTGAAAGGTATTCAGGAATTGCTTTAAGCCGCTGTGTTGTGTGGGTTTTATGAATACAGTCGGTTACTCCTAAGGGATGGAACAGTAGGTTACGTTAAGTTATGGGGTGGTGAACATCAGAAGTGCGTAGCGGCGTATTCGTATTGAAGGTTGGTTTGGGCGACTCACTCTTGACTCGTGAAGAGTCGCTCTGCCTGGACTTCTATCTTCCATTGTCTCTGATCTTTAGACTGAGATTCGAAAATTCATTTAGCTAGAGGATTGTTGTTCATTCGTTCATTTTATTCGGACCAATGTTGATGACAGATTAAAGCTCACTGATTTCACAGTTTTATCTTCTCTTCCGATCGCCTTGTACCCAGGATTCCGAAAAATTCTAAGAATCCGAAGAATTTTTCGCTCAAAAGCGCCCTGTATCTGCACTGCTTTCCTGCTTATCTTTAATGAAATCGAAGCATTGCTCCTGTGCCTCATGATTTAGGAGTCCTGTTCCTATTTCTTTTAAGAAAAACTACGGCCAGTCTTGGTCGGGCCTTCATTTGCTCCGGCATAGTCTGTGATAGGTGAAGTTCTAAACCACGAGTTTTTTTTTTGAAACTAGGACATGGTCATGAGGAATGAAGCAGATACCGACGCGACGCACGTTGGTATAAAATGCTTACGAGTTGTAGTGCTTTCGAGTTATACGGCTTAAAAGAGAATCCCTATATGTACTCGATAGTCCTTCCGTAAGAAGACTTAAGGGTAAACTGATGCACTTTGTGTCCGGCTGTGACTTTTTGTCCTAGGCGGTTCTCGCTAACTTAATGACCAACCTCCAGGAGAGTTTAATGCCAATGTGCGGTGATGTTGATGTCGTCTTTCTAACCGAGCTGTCGAAGTGGACACTTGCAAGTAAGAACTCAGATGCTTCGGTATCGGCGAAGGTTAAAGTGGAGCTCTAGGGTTTCTAAGAACTCAGTTAACTTCCATTCATCGCTATGGGCTGGGAATGCTCATGTGACTTGAAATTCATTCGCTTTAAACCGAAAGAGAAACACCGAGAATGATCTCAACATGGTGCTCGTAGAGAAGGCCTTTGAGACAGAAAAAGGAGCCTGGAGTAGGAATAGGACATACATATGTATCTACTTCGTCGGAAGTAATTTAAGACGGATTTCTTGCGCTCCAACCTACCTTTAATGCGAAACGACGCTACTTGATCTTTTGGTGTTGGAGATATCCTCTTGGGTCTAGAGTATAAGGCACTTTATCTCAAGGGTTTGGTAGCTTTGTTTGGCGCTATGGTTATGAAGAAGACTTACTAGACGTGGGTTTATTTTGTCTACCGAAAAATTTTCATTTGTTTGTCCCGACTTTTAACAGTAAGCTCTTTCAACCCTAGGTCATAGCACACCATACTAGATTCGACTCCTTCTACCTCTCGGTCATTCGGTTATGAATCAGAGAGCTTCGTTGGCAAGGAAGAGCATGTTTTCCGCTTATTTTGGAGCTGATCCCTCGACTTGATCACAACCTGAATGTCTCGCCACACGTCTTCAATTTTGGAGATTTGTCTCTGGTCTTCCAATCAAAGCAAGACAAGAAGCTGTTAAGCTGACATAAATGTATTGACACCTTAGAACCTTTGTTGGTAGACATAAAAAAGTTCGACAAACGTCAGCGTTTCATTCAAGATTGTCCCATCAGTCGCCTCCCTTAACTAATTGACTTCATGTCTGAATGTCTAAATTTATTCACATATTGTGCATGGCACCTTAAATAGAAAAACCGAAAACAAATTGATTTATGAATGCCAAAGATCGTTTTTCCCGGATAAGCACTACCGACTGAGTCTTCCCGGATCCTTCACATCGGTGTGAAGCAATTTGCCACACACAAAATCGAAAAGCCACAGCATGTCTGTCACACACAGCACTTGCATCAATCCAAACCATCTCCTACCGTCTCTAACTCTGGGATTTTCCCATTCCCATTCCCATGTGGGAATTAAAAATTTCATCCGAAGCTGGCTTCCGCATTCCAATGGGACACCACTGACCATACCTGTCACCATCACCATCTCCATCACATTTAAGACGGACAATTAAACTAAAGCGGCTCACGTTATGGCGGCAATGTGGTTGCCTAATGAAATTCGACTCACGTGCCAAAAGAACTTGTTAATTGTGCGCTTGTGACTCTACTGGTGACTCTTCAGCAAAACGATTCGTTTGACAACACTCGCCACTGCACGAGGGTGGTTAAATCCGATTACAACTGTTTCGCGGTTCGTCACCTGGAGTATCTAAAAACCCCTTGAATTGTGATTAGGCAACCGCTGATGACAATTTGCCTGGTCGAGATCATGTGACGCCAGCAGCGGTGCTTAATTGATCTCTCTCTTGACCATGAGTATGAGTGTCTGAGGAGGCACGGCTCGAACAGATTTGGCATTAATCCCCGACCGGTGTGATCGAAACTGGTGGCGTTTTACCTTGGCTTTCAATCGAGCCACGGATTGTGATTGACAAGGAGAACGAAAGTCAATGGCAGAGATTTGTAATTGGCTAAAGGAAATAGAGCGCGCAACCAAGAAATCACCTGAGGATAAGGAAATGATCCAAAACGAGGTGAATAAAATTAATTTTTCCGGTAATTTCATAGGCGCAGATAATTGATATGTAAAAGAGAAAAGTATCGCAACAGATTTCCTGATACATAACCGATAGCGATATCTCTAACCCCATACACATTTTTTGTATTTCCAATCTAAAATGAACACACGAAAACTTATGCAACAGTTTTGCTATTGCTATTGCTATTGCTTCCACCATGAAACAGAAATCCGTGACTTTCAGTTGGTTTCCCTGATAAAAAAGTACAAATTCCCCACATTCTGCTGCAGTATCTGAGGATAGAACTACTGCTAACTGAACGAGAGAAAAAAAATACATAAATCTAAATAAATTTGTATTTTTGAAATTAGAATTTTATTTTTTTGCGATGTTATCGCCAAACGTCGTCGCTCTGTTGTCGTCGTTGCTATTCCATTCCATGTGTGTGTTTGTGTGCGTTTTCAGCGGAATAGTTATCTTTCGTTTTTAGTGTTTCAGTGGTTCACTGGGGCATAGTAAATCAAAACAAGATGAAAACGTTTTCACCATTTTGGTGTGTGAAATTGAAAAGAGAAAAACAAAAACTTGTGGAAACAATGCCGAGAGATTTGATTTAGGGCGGTTTAGATACCTCTCTCTTTGAATGGTGATGGTATATGGACACGTTCGTTGTTGGGTAACCATCAAATGAGGTTTCCAGGAATTGATACTCATTAGGTGGATGCAACACGTTCCACACATCCATCAATTAGTGTTTTATTTTTTGTAAATTTTAATCGTTTAGTGAATATTGTTTAGAAAGTTTTGTTTGTTTGATCCTAAATGGTGAAGAAATGGCTTAATGGGATGTTATAAAACTTGGGATTTATTTCAATGGAGTCTTAACTTAAGTCATAAGCTAAATGACGATTGACTGAGGTTGCAAATTCAGTTAACAGATACGCAAATTTTGTATAATCTCATGCTTTGACTGTTTTTTTGCTTATATTGATTGGTGTGGTGAATGCGATGTCGATGTATGCTCAAACTGGATTGTTTCGAGAAGTCGCCTGCCCCTTAAGTATTCATGTACATAACGTAGATCCAATGAGTCTTGGTAGGCCGCTAGATTTCTTTCTGAGTTACGAAATAGGGACCCATAGCTTCCTTGAAGATATTATTAAATTTCTTCTTCATCGTTGCGAAATCTCTCGAGCTCTACACGATGTTTCCTCTGTTAGGAAAAATAAAACGCAGTATATATGAAGATTTTTAGTGTTTAATAACCTTACTGGGAAACAGTTTTAATTCAAGTGGAAAAGGGTTATTTGCCACCATGTGGAAAAAGGTAAAATCTAAGAAAAAAAGGAATGTCAGAATGACAACTGTGTTACGTTGCCAACATATATGAAAATCGACGTGTGGGTTGCCTATGGATGATTCGATCTTCAACATCCTCAGTCTATAGTGCCTAGTAAGAAAGCCTGTAAGGAATCGAATCCTATTTTGGGTGAATAATGCTTAATTTGTATGTTTTTTGATTTGAATTCAAAGAGAGTCTAGGTTTTCCAATGTCCGGTAAGACAGTCCGTTGCTTGCTTAGTTTGAAAGGTTAATAAACTTTTTAGATTGCGGAATCCCAGTTCCAGTTCCTTCCCACAGAAAGGAAGCGGACCTAAAAACGTTGATTGAGCTCTTTCTCTGACAAGCTCATTGGCAATCCCGGTAACTTGAATGTCCATGCATCCGGGAACCGTACCTAATTTTGCTACGAATAGCTAGTTGCTTTGAGGTGTTAAGGCAAAATAGAGTCGAAAAGATATGTGCCTAGAGCTTTTATCGCTGCCTGGCTGTCAGAAAAGATAGTTTTCTACGAAGGCCATGTCTAATGCATTCTCGATCGCAGAGTTCGATTGCATATACCTCAGTTGGGCTCATGCGAACTGATGGAGAAGGTTACTGCGCATTATTTTGCCAAGCAATCAGTTTTATTTTGTTTTCGTCTATTTTGACGTATCGACGTACCACTTGAAAGCTGTTCGTGTCGCTGTATAGTTCGGAATTCAATCTTCGTCTCTATATTCCGTCAACGCAGATAGGACCATACATCGAATGTTGAACTTTTCTTTCAAAAATTTCAGGTACACGTTTATTTTCAAGTTCAAGCATACAGCAGGACGGTGATGCTGAGGATCTTCTAAAGCGTCTCTGTGGTTCTTCTTGTAAGGACCTTACTGCATAATTGTCTCCTATGACCAAAGTTACATCCATTGCCTAGTATTTTATTCTACGTTGAATCTCGTTGGCATGATTCATGGCGCCCAGGTAGACAAACTTCTTCACTAACAATATGGCCAAGGCGTCGATATTGTCGGGAGTTTTGGTGTTCGTAAACAGCGTATAACTCCTCTTCTCCTCTTGTAAACGAGGAACCACTTTAACAGCTTCTGATGCGATGTTTGTGAAGGCATCAGTGCCTGCTCGCTTCTTTCTACCGATAACGTCAATGTCGTCTGCAAGTAATTGTGGTTACTGACTTGTGGAAAATAGGATCCGTAAATTTTGCACTGTTTTCCTCAGAACCAGGTTGAAGGAGCTACATGACAACAGTCCGTCGCGCTGCCTAAAACCTCTGATGGTATTGAATGCCTCCGTGATGGGTCTTCTGACCATGACAAGGGAGCGAGCGTTCTCCATCGTCATGGTAGACTTGATGCCAAATGGCTCATTTGTATTCATACTTTCACAAGTACTTTCGATTTTTTTAGACGAAACTTAGAAGACATACGCCTCTGTAATTGATATAGTTGGAGCGATCTATTTTCTCATGCATCGAACGAATGATGCTTAGTTTCCAATCATTGGGCATGCTTTCGTCGGGCCATACCTTACACATGTGTTGGTGCATGTACTCTCGAATCATATTTAAGAATTTGTCTAACGAAATGACTCAAAACAAATTCATCTTGTATTATAATTCCCAACGAACGCTAGATGGCGTCACTATCTACTTGTCAGTTGTCACCAGCTGATCACATCCAAATGAAGGTCAATCTATCTGAAACAAAAGATTCCAAGATTTCCTTCTAAGAATATTCCCTTGTTCAGTTGAAATCTTGTTCTCATGCAACACACGATGGGCTCTTAAAAACCCCATGACACGACATGAACGACTACATAGTCAATTGAAGCTTTTCATTCGTATCTAATTGCATGCAATTAAAATTAAAAAAAAAAAAAAAAAAAAGAAACGAAACAAGTGAGTTATTCTCCAAGTCAATTGAGAACTTACTCACACATGTGATTACTTGAACATGGCTCACGGCGGTGTTGTCGTAGGCGGGGGAATCCACTAAATGCCTTATTTTTTTTTGCCTACGCTCCCATATTCACTCACAACAGTCACACAACCACTGGAACAATAAACTTTCAATTGTTGTTTCAGCTGCCTTCTGGTATTGTTACTCAAATATGTGTGTGTTTGTGCATCGCTGTTTTGCCTGTAGTATCTACATTACTACTGTTGCGTTCCACATTATTTTTGGTATTTCCTGAGAATACTTCTCAATTAAACTAATTACAGATGCTGCCAAAGAAGGAGGAGTACAAGGCATACAAAAGTATCTTTTAACTAACGTGTATAATTATCTAATTACACAATTAAATGTAAGATGCTAGTTAACGAATGAAACCACCGAAAGGAAAAGTGACGTTAACAATTGAGTCACACACTCAGACTATAGCTTTTTTGAAGATACATTCCACAAACCATAAATTTAGTTTCAAAACTCCCACAGTCCTTTTAATTGTTATCCATGTGTTGGAAGTTTTAATTTTCAGCAAAAAAAATAACGCAATCCATGTCCCATTTAGTGGAAAATTATGTCATCATAAGCATTTAAGTTGCGCTTCCGTTGGATAAATTGTGCGTACGAGAGCGTGCGTGCAAATTCTTCTAATCACATATTGCGGCCATCACGCATCTGTATCGCATCTCGAACAATTGCACATGTTTATGATGACAACAATGATAGATTCGATGTCACGGATAGTGGGAGTGTAGGGTATAGGGAGAGAGAGTGGGTGTGACTGTGTCTAGCTAACCTAAATAAAATGTTTTCTTAGTTAGGCATCTTAAAAGTGGAGGGACACACGCACACAAGTTTCGATCTTAAGTAGATCTGATGAAGCAAATTGAAAAGTGGAACTGTGGTGAAGAAAATTGGCGAAGTTGAGTATCCCAATGACATACTGGAATCGAATCCAGGGGTGTGTTTTGTGATTATGAAAAATTCATAACTTAACCTCGATAGCCTGACAAGCACTGAAGTCACTGACATTGCGGTTAGAACTGGGGAATCTTATGAATCTTGCTCTGGTCTGAGCGTATCTCTAGTTCTGTGGTACTCTAACCAAGTTTACAAAAGATGAAGTTGTTTGTAAAATGTTATTATCCTATGTAACAACCCCAATGTTCTTCTTGAAGCTTGTAGATGGCGCCATTCGTAAAACTCAACGCAGCTTGTGAAGCCATGAAATTAACTTTATGGGGGGCGGAGACAAAGTTCTCGATGTCTGACAGAATTTACCACTCAACCATCTAAATGAAACGAAGTGGGGCTAGCAATATCCATGCTAAAGTCCAGCGAGGCAGTAGGAGCTCACAGCTTGCCGGGAGAGCAGCTGGAGATAATTTGGCTACACCAACTCATTTCTAAGATCTGGTCGAATGAGGGTATGCCTGATGAATTGAATTTCAACATCGTTTGCCTGATTCACAACAACGAGTGTGGAGGTATCAGTCTCCTCGGCAATGCGTACTAGATCTTATCAGTCATTTGGTTTGAATGCCTTAAACCTTTAGTCACCAACTTGATTGGCATCTATCAGTGTGGTTTTAGGTCGGGAAAGTTCACAAACGACCGAGTTTAAACATTTCGGTGGGCCCTACGAATACTTCATCGAAATTAAAGCCGCCTTTGAGATACTCATATAGAGCCAGGTCTTGTTTTGACATCCTTCCCAAACTCGTCTGCCTGTGCAGGATGACGATGGAGGATGAAATGAAGGAAACTATGTATAAGACCCTTGTGATCACAGTCTTGTTTTATGCCACTGAAACACGAACTCTATCGAAGGTGGATAAAGATATCCTTAGTCGCTTCTGTTGACAGACTTTGGAGGAAGGGATTCAACGGCGAACTACACAAGCTGTACAGCAACATATGTAGACTCAATCAAAGAACTGCGCATTGCACTTTTGAGATGGCTAGCGTATGTCGACCGAATGGAGACCAACTTTCTAGCTCGCAGTGTCTTTGAATTAAACCCGGGCGCACAATGTAAAAGACGCATATGTAGAGAGAGAACTCAACAACTTGGTATGTGTATCTAGAGGCAGTTAGCTTAGGGGAAGCTCGTTGGTTAAGGCATACTTTCAGCCCGAACTGTTGCATGACTTAAGTAGGTAAGAAGATATAATGCTGCCAGCTGAGAGACGATTTGTCAGGAGAGGTGAACCTTAAGGTTAGTTCTTACCTTATTTTCCTTGTTATCCGATGTTCCTGTCGTATCAGGAGAGTACTGTTGATTAACCTTAGAAAGATGGATACAGGTGCTCTAGGTGCTCTTATTCTATAAGAGTAGCTACAGCTTTCAAATTTTCCAAGAAGCAGCTCAAAAAATGTTCGCTTTACCCTACACAAAACCTCGTGCTAAGACTTGAAGTTGTATCTGATAAGGTCATTGTCATCACTTCCTTTGTTTTGAAGAAAACAGCAACGCAATGCGATAAAAAGGGATATATTTTACCGGAGCCTATCCTGCAAAAGAGTGATGTGACCAAAATATGCTAACCCAAAACAAAAGATGAAATAGTTGACACTAAACCGATGAGAATTTAGCTAGATAGCCAGGGACTGAACCAGAAATCCGACCACACGTACATATCCACTGATCCGTAGTACAGACATGAACCATTCCCGGATCTAGTCGTATAGATGGCGTTAGTTATAACAAGTTAACTTCAGCATTTGAAAATGTGGCTCCAATTATTTGTTCTATTTGTGTAACAAACTTGCTGGTTAGGTCGATCTTCTTTTTGACGTCTAATTGTCTAAGCAGGAGGTGCACATCTTTGTTCGTCATCAATTAGTTTCCACAATTTAATAGAAAAATAAAAATAAAAAACTCCTCCAAGTCTCTAATTTTCCCTTATTATCGTCCTTAATTTGTCAAAATGATTATCATCTAAAGCTTAATGGTTAAGTAGAACCTAATATTGTCAACTCTTCCCACGGTATAGTAGAAATTGGAAATTATACAAGCACCCCCTTTCCATTCGACTTGAATAACAATGATAACTATCAGTCTCTCTAATTGCGGTTACACTCATTTTTCATTGTTTCTTTGTTTCATGTTTTGTTTTGTTTATATACGTGTAATTTGTTTATCATTTTACTAGACGAATTGCGTCATTTTGTTGTTCTAAAACCGCATTGAAGTATAGAAATACAGGGCCAGTCGGGGGTTTAGTTGGCGCCTTGTGATGGTGAATCATTTAATTTGGCATAAGATACCAAATAAGACTTTGAAATGAAGTATGGAGACCACAAGTTCCATTTCAATCTTGCCTTATTTAGGGCTGTGGGTGTTGGGACAAACAGTTTTTGGATTTAAAGTAGAATATCAGGCCTAAATAGGGTTTCATATCATGGGACATCTTTGAGGAACAATAATTCGTTGACTATCTATGTAAAGCTACCTCAGCTCTTTTGGATCAGGTCTTAAGCCAGACATGTTCTATTGGTCTTACCTCCAGTAACCACGAATGCATTGCTAGCTCGGTGCTCATGATATATGTAACCATTGCATGACATTTTTTTAACGTATACTACTTTCAGCAATGACTGAGTGCCTGACATTAAGTGTAACGAAGCTTGGAATATACAATACTTCCTTTGTAAATGTCACTTGCGATGCGGTGATGAGGCTCAAGTTTAGATCGAACCAAAATCTCCCGCTCACATCGCAGATATGTGTGTGAAATGAAAAATGTCGTCCGTGCATTTGCAGTAAGCCTCGAACCCAATGTCTTTTAGATCTGCGTCCATTGCATCTTGTTGCCACGAGCCACTTAGAAGTAGAAGATCGTGACTATAAGGCCGCCTGTGTCAAATGTGCTCCATTCCTTGCTCTCGTTTTCTCTCCGCCAATATGTATCTTGATTGGTCTCTCTGACATCCAGACGATGAAGTTGGAGCTGACGTTAATGGCTTAATTTTCAAGCAATCAGTCTCCTTGCTTTGGTTCTCAGCTTGTCTCCTCTACATTCGTCTAGGTTCGCTTAAACGTTGCAAGAAATACTTGACCGCTTCTGATCTGGCTTCAATCTATAAAGCATTCATTCGCCCGAAGCTCGAGTACAACCCTCACAGTTGGTCTGAGCACCCCAATAACGGGCCTTCACATTCTGGATGGAATTCAAAAACTCGGATTAAGACAGATAGATGATTGGGTCATTGCTCGCTTGAATTCTTAGGGACTCCAGCACGAATGTATAAAGGTCTATATAGCTCTGTGTTTGCTCCCTATCTGATTGCGATCTACAAGACCTACATTCATCCTTAGTTGGATAGAATGCTTAGCTTATACTTTACAACGCTCATTACAATTTACAAGCATTTAAAATCAACGTGCATCAGGTCCGCCTTATGCCTTTCTTCCAAAATTCACAAACGCTTGTACTGTGACTCGTCATTTCAAGGGTGTTAGCCTTTTAACAGACTTCCTTACCAATCACAGCTAATTCAGTTAGCAAAAGATTGTGGAAAGTCCAAAAGATACTTATAAATGTGTTGACTTCGAGTAAAAGTTCACAGTCAAAGGGTTGTGAAGCTCATCTTGAATAATTCACTTTGACAGTGAAGGATCCTAAGGATGGTTTCTTCACAAAAGACATCGTTCGTCATTTGCCCAAGAAGAATGCAGTTCTATCATTAAAATCCCTTAACCATGTGAAGATTATGATTATCGACAACACCAAGCTTGCTTAACAACGTGACTTGTCAAGGTGAAGGCCAAATGCAGGGAATTCTTTCAAATTTAGGAAACGGATTTGGGGTATGAATTTACTAAGAAATTAACCACTAGCTTCCACATCTGTCTACCGACCTCAACTGTTGTGTTACCTGACCGCCCTGCCTTACCACACCCTCTGTGAGTGTGACTATGATTACTCCGGGCCTGTGAAATTCGGAACCCTCATCATGGTAGAAGTGCAGACCTTAAAAGCACGAAAAGAAATCAAATTATTGTAATTTTTCACAAAAAAAAAAAGAAAAAAAGGCGTTTAGCCTTCATGATTCAGATAGCCAGTGGCAGGTAGCGCCGGAGATACATATAATTTGGTTTTTTTTTTTTTCGTGCTTTCCTCTTTCAAATGACATTCATTATTATGTCATAGAAACTGATATAGTTTCTGAGGTAGCGTGTCAGACATACTTGATACTACATTGCGTTATTCTGTACTTAGTCTACACTCAAGCTTGCTTCCATTCCAATTAAGCCGGCTATTATATTACTTTTGATGACACAAATTACGCACAAAAAAAATAAAGGAATACAACTCAAAGCTTAAATTACCCTCCAGTCAGGCAGACGATTATGAAATTATTCAAAAAAAAATATCGAATTTCATCGAGAGTGGGGAGTTTTAATAAAATCCTTGCAAGAGAGGCATCCTGACAGTGATAACAGCACGCATCTGGTTGAGTTGGGGTCTTACTGGATGTCTGCCAGATTGTATCTGATGTACATGTGGGCTGCTTGTTGGATACAAAATGTAACAGGTGCATTATATGGTCATGGAATCAAATTGCACACTCATTGGGTGTGGGTTTGTGTATCTGGAATGGAGGTCCAATGGGATTTGCTCTTTACTTTCGATGGGCTAACTGCAACAGATGCTGCTTAGTGGAAATGGTTGGTCGACGAACTTTAAGAATTTGGGAAATAAGTGAATTCGAAACCGACTTCCTGCGATCCACGTCTACTGTATCTTTGAGTTTTATCCTGGGTCCGGACCCCATTTATGCCATTACTCCCAATATAGACCATCTTAGCATCTTCAGCTCTATGCTGGAAGAAGGCGAGTTAAGCTGGAGTTTGAATGACATTCTTCGTAAACCGTGACCTGGACTTAACGGTTTTTGCGCTAGACTTCTAAGCGAGCTGATACAGGTTCGATCCTCACAATGACTAACCTCCGAGGGTGTTATTTGTCATGAAGAAGCTTCTCAATCGGCCGTTCGGAGTTGTTAATAAAACTGCAGCTCACTTCCAGGTTAACCTTGTTTGTTACTCATCGGCCCTTCCTCCTCACTGAGATCACTGTGAAAGTCAGACTTCATCTATTAAGACATTACTTAGTTAAGTACACTGATTCCGGCCCTCTCAGGAGCCAGCTCCAGAGCTTCATAGCAAACTCCGGCTGGTTCTTCGGGTATTTCTGATGAAGTACAGATTCAGGACCTTATCTAGTTTAAGTGAGGTTGCACCTACAGCCTGCCACTCTTACCTAACCTAGCCTTAGAACATTGATAGTTCCAAGAGAAATCTACCTATTCAAGTCCCCCGGACAGCTATGACAAGTACTACTGCAGACAGATATCGTGTGATGTCATGAAAAGATCGTCTTGCACAAACTCTGCAAACTATGCCCGGAAAGTGACAAGACCTCTCTGGAGTAAGATCCTTAAGAAACTCCGAAAGAATGGCACAACATACTGAAACCTCGCCAAATTTAAGGAACAGCCCTAGAAGGGTCAGATCTTAAGATGCAGTCTACTTCCCTAAAGCCTTCTATGATCGGGAAGGACATATGGCTATATTTGACCCCTCGCTACCTCATCCTTGCTGGAAAACATCACTGTCGTCGGTTTCGTATCTGATTTATATTCAGCTGCTACTCTCTACTCCAGACATGGCAGGAACGATGTACACCGATTGTAAATCCTGTGCTATCATAACCGCCGCTGTTCTTTAGTTCTTCCACTCACACTCAAATCGTAGGAGGGAAATTAGTTTTGCTCTACTACTCTACTTCGACCTGACGACCTTTGGTGGAGTTACTGCAGAAACCAGACATACGATCACAGAGTTCTAGGTTTCATCATAGCAAGACTTAATCCATTAAGGGAAGCGTCTTCTTTGTTACAAGACTAACTGTCTTCCAGAATGTATTACCAAAAACCTGTCAGCAAACGTCTTCGAAGTTTTGACCGGTGTAAGGACTCAGTGTGCCTCAAAATATCGTACCACGATATGCACAAAAAGTGACCTCCGAGCTACCCTTGCCCAAGTAAAGAGACAACTGTCCAAAAAGTCCACTAAATTTGTTCGCTTTCTGCGAAGTTTCAAAGAGTATTAACCATTGCTGAGATAGAAACGCCCGTTTTCTGGACGTTTTTGGAAATGAACACTTCCTTCCTGGTCTCGGTAACTTCGCTTGCAGATAGGCAAAGATCGATCATAGCCTCGTCCAATCTGTTACTGGTCACCGCCAAAGACTGAACAAAATGTCTCTTTGCTTGTTTAAGCACTGATGATGGTTTCACCGACCTTAAGTCACCACAACAGCCTAAGTATCTAAAGATCTTTTAAAAGATTGAAATACACATAGACCTACAGATCCTTTCAGTTAAGACATGTACATATACCACGTGTTTCAAGTTCCGTCCTTTTAAAAGAAGAAATGATCACCTCGCTCTATATTGAAGCCTCTTCTTGTTTAGATTTCAGCTTATCATTTCACCCACTAGATGGCAGCAGGAGGCACTGAAATGGTGTGTGCCTTAACTACGTCAAATGACACAATAAGACATCTCGTTTGTGTATCTCAACTATGGCATCTGTTTCTTCGTCCAGCTCATAGTAATCGACCCCAATCATCAGTTGCAGTCCTATATTTCTAAACTTGTTACCCCAAATCCTGTACAACTATTCTCTTTTGATTACTCTCTCACTCATGAACTCAATAAGATTCATACATGTAATCATGAACAAGCAACAATTAAAAAGGAACATTTTAACAAACATTTAACTTCTCACATTCAAAGGACAAAGCACCTATAGGAGAGCAGCACTCTCGTTACTCGTCCTGCTGGCACGCGCACCTAAAAGCGGCGCGCGTTAATGCCAGCCTTTTAACCAGAACCACAATAAGATGTACGGGCGGTATTCAATGACACAAGCAGAATACTAGTTGAGCATTAAATATAAATGCTGCCAGGGAGATACCATCCCCCCCGTTCTGTAACCAACACACATCCTTTGTTGGGGTATAGTTGCGCTTGCAAAACGTATACGAAAAGTTGAAAAGAGAAGGACTCCATCTGTTATTCCCTTCATAAGTGAGTGTAAAATCATAGGAACAACTTCGCTCTACACATAAGATTGAACCTTGTCGTTTGTTCAGTGGTATCCATGTGTGTGTGTGTGTGATCCTTTTGTTTAACTTTGCCTGCATCAAGGCCCACCATTTTGCATTCACTTGCAGCAAAAGTTTACTTATCCTTCTTATCCGGAGCGCATATCCTTTTCTAGTTCATAGAACATCCCGGTGAGAAGCCATTATATGCGAAGGTGGTGCTGGTGTATTCATGGAGTCAATAGGTGACACATCTGCTTTATTATTTCGTTCAGGTTCCGGTGGCTTTCTTGCTCGACGAGCACTTTCTTTGTCAATTAAGGTGGGAGGACTATGTAGTAGTACTCAAGAGAGGAGCCTATATGGGTGTTTACATTGCGTAGATACACACCACGAACATCTCGAACATTATTAACGTGTGTTGTGTTGGGATTTTAATAACTGTTTCTGTTTGCCAACCGTAAACATGTATTTTTTTCCATCCAGAGCGATGGGGAGAGTTCATCATCGTGTTCCATCCAGGCTCTTCGTTATATCATTGTTAATTGCATCCGCTTCCGCCTTAAACCTCAACCTGCTTGTCTTACAAGGACTTCACGACAAACGATATTGAGTTCAACGGTGTGTACTCGTGTGTACATACGCATGATGTGCTGATGTTTACTCTACGCAGCATCAGAGATTCACCTTTGCCTGGTGGGGGGTTGGAGTGGGATGGAGGAGGCCTAAGAAACGCGTATGTAAGCAGAAAGTCCTGAGTAAATTGTTCGCAACGATGAGCAACATAAACAAAGATGTGCGTTACAAAGGACACCACGACAAACGATAGGAGGAGTGTGGGTAATGTCAAAGATCCTGGTTTAGGGGAGAGGTTGGGGTTGGGCGGAAGGCAAACGGAACGTAATTTTAATTGAATTTATTTGTTTTTTTTTCTTTTTTTTTTTTATTAAATTTGATTATTCCGTTAGAAGGTTATTGCGGTTTAGGCATACAGATTTAAACGATGTGCCCCTATCGTCTCTTATCGGATGGTACGTGCTGTAAAGCTTATGTTTAAATTAATTACAAGTTTGATGGAGGAAACGGAGGCGTGGCGATGGTTTGCCGGAAGGAAATTTGTTGTTAATTGTTGAATGTTGTATCACATTCACAAGTGAACATTAAAGATTTATGTACTTTGAGTGTGAATGTTGGAGGGGCTTAGTGGGAATAAAAGGGCTTAGACGAATCAAAACTTGGTGTGAAGTCTTTAAGGATTGAGGTAGTGTGCTAGAAGTCATACATAATTGAGCTTAAACCTCAATTTAAGTAGAATGAGGTTGTAACGACGTACGGATAGGGTTTGATTGGGTTAGGTTGGAATGGCAAGCTTCATTTGCAGCCAAATTTAGAACAGAGAAAGCCCTTTGTGATACCACGAGGATTTGTGATTTTTTTCCAGAAAAATACTACCTGCGGAACCAATCGGAGCTTACTAAGAAGCACTGGAGGGCTGCTTATGCTCGTGTCAGCCAGTTCGGTTAGACTATAGGGGTAGCTAGCTCCTAATTTGGCTCATCTTCGAGCTGAGGGATCTGGACACGCACAAAAAAGGTGGAGAATCATCCTTCTCTCCTTTTCGTCTATACAGCTTCTACAAAACTCCTCAAAGTTCCACGGTTGCTGGATCAGAAAAATATTACCCACAGAACCAGCCGGAGCTTACTATAAAGGCACTGAAGACTGCTTATGCTCGTATCAGCCAGTTTGTTCGACCTGGACACGCACAGAGAAGGTGCCTTTCGTCCATACAGCTTCTACAAAATTCCTCTACGATCCACAGCTCTTGGATCTGGAATATGTCGTCTCCTTATTGACTTTGTCGGAGAAGTAGGCCGGCAGATGTCGTTTTGGAATGATGGAGGTTTATCTGAGTTAGGCGCAGTATCGAAGCTCCTCCATTACAGTATTGTTGGCCTCCTCCAAATCTGACACTGAGTCTGACTCCAAAAGTTCTTCTTCCAAAGAGAAGGAGGCGATTAAGATCCACCATCTCTAGATCTGACAACAGAAAGTCGTGTCCTAAAGGAGTTGATGGAAGGAGACTGTTTGAAGGCGCTACCATCTCGCCAGGGTTATGTCTTACTAGAGATATATGTTCAGGGAGAGTGGAAACGGGGCTTTATTCGGATCTTTTGCTTGTATGTTATATCCTTCCTCATCTTTTTTATATACCTTGAGGGTTATAGCTCCGAAGCCGTACCTGATAACTCTTTTGGATGGCGCAAGTGCATTTGAAAATCCCTTTTGTCTCTTCCAGTCTTCCGATTCACCAGTGATGAGTTGGAAGCAGGGAATTGCTAAGGATCCTGAGGAACTTCTCGAAATCTGAGGGTTCCTTCGAGATCAGATTCATAGATCTGGAGCAAGACAGTGATTGGTCTAGCCACCATATTCTACCACTGTTCGGATGCTATGCTCTTACCCATAACCGCAGCTATGAGATGATCCCTCAGTACTTCGCAAAAGGGTCTTTGGGTGATTCCGCTCGACTGGAATTTTTTTGTCCAGATACTGCAGAACTAGGGTTGATGGAGGGATGGGTCCCAAGATCAAGGCAGTACAATGCAATTTGAAGTCGAAAGGAGGACACATTATTTGACATCAAAAAAGGAAGACTTATCCTCCTTGAGGATACCGTATGGTAACCCTAAGTACGGATAATGTAGATGAGGTCTTTCAAAGTTAATCACAGTTGTTGAAGCTGCTCCTTACTCTAAAAAAAAAATAGATTAAATCGTACAATGGAAAGTTTTCAAATCTCATTTTCGTAGCAACCAACAGTGCCAGGTCCTGTCCAACGACAACCTCCTCTTATGTAACTTTCGTCTAACTCCAGTTACAACAATCACCTATAACAACCTTAACAACATGTCATCGGTTCAAAGAAGTAAACTTTTTAATGAATTAATTAAATTTTAATATGAATTCTTGCATTAAAAAGGACACCAGGGTGGTTGCCATACAACAACATATGTAATGTGTCAACTTGACCCCTTGTTATTTGAACAAGGAAGTATGAGTATCACCCATGTTCTAACTATCAATTAATTAGTTACATTGAACAAAAACCCAAAAACTTTCATAAATGCATATCCTTGGTCCTTTTTTTGAAAACTTTGAATATATATGTGAATTAACACACACACACACACACACACTCTAACTTAAGTTTGAGGAGTAACTTTTAAATGAAAGTCAACCATATGTTACATATCCTGCTGCAACAGAGAGAGAGGAAATATCCTTTCTAAAGGATACATTTTGTGGGTGTGCCCAAATCGTCCATCAAGCGGTAATGATTGCGTCTAAAGCTGTACGACTACGATGAATCGAAATTGACCAAGGGAGAGATAAAAGTATTTCATTCAAAGGATATCATGTTATACAGTTGGCTCCATTGTCCTGACACTAAAGCGATATTTGGTTAATGTGCGCCCCCCAACTAAAAGCTTGATTCTCTCTAATGGGCTCATAATGAGATGGAAAAAAAGAGGAGCGAAGGGTAGATTGTTGGCATGGTACTGCTGGTGACGGGACAAACCAGCCTGTGACGGAGCAAATAGAACCAAGGACTCGCTTGGTTTTGTAGTAGTTTCAGGTCTATTCACAGTTGGATTTTCAATTTTCGTCTGACGAGTAGGTATCTTTTTTTTTTTTTTGCCTAACTAGGAACATTAGGAAACAGTTTGTTTTCGGAGAGAAGCCTGAGGGGTTAAGTTAACACAAATTCGCTTATTACATGCTTTTGGGTAATTTGTACTGTTGTGGCACGACATGTGCGATCTGCAAATGACCTCAAAACGGTGGTTACGAATGGTGTTATTGTGGGCGAGAGTGGATTTATGTAATAATTAAGGACATTAGTATACAATTTTGAGGTAATGACGGAACAATGTTTTGAATAATTAATTTATGTTATGGTCTAGGGATTATATTTAGAACTTGGACGCTTAGTTACGGTAATCTAAAACCATTAGATCTTATTAGATTGACTTGACTTGTTGAGTAATGAGGATAAAGTTTCGAGGAGTTAGTTGAAGGTCTAGGACTAGGTGAACAAATTGGATGGTGTTTAAGAAAATAACGAAATAGTTGTGAGGAAGTGGAAATGTAAAAATTTTGTCTAGTCACGTTCGGGGTTTCACTTGGATTTCAGTCACTTTATGGTCACATTCCTTCGAACTCCTTGAAAGATGGAAGCTAACGTCAACCCCACTGCATAGGCATAAAACTGGCAGTAGGGTGGTCATATAGCTTGAAAGTGTTGACATCGGGATGTTCGAAAGAAATACTGTGAATTATAAGCAGTGGCAACGGCACGAATAATTCTCCCCAGTCATTCTGGACATCAACCTCGGAGCAAAAAAACTGAAACCAAATACCAGCTGAGCTTCAAAATCACTACACCAACACTAGCGCTGTGTGAATAGCATCATAAGGGTATTCATAACCCCTTTAGCGTTAGTGAATTATAAAAAAGAAGTCTGTCGGAGGGATTTTAAGTTGTTTGCCATAATCCTGTTTTTTTTTTTTTGAGTGAAACAGGAACACAGACTTCTCCTCAACAGTCCTAATAGCCTTAATCTCTCCTATTACAATCGCAATTGTCTCACAGAAGGTATATCGTAGAATGGAGTGGAGCATGGGCTGCTTCGTATTCCGATTTAGTGAAGCAACAGACCCTGCTCCTAGCTGGTCCTTTAGCTGAAGTCCTTTTGCGATCTGGATCTTTCGAGGTTATTTGGGCAAATAGAACAAACGCTGCAGATACCAAAATGTTGCTACAGTTCGGGGTGGATCTTGGCCTCAAACAACAAAGGTCTCCAGTCAGTTCAATCTGAAGCTAGCTGCCTCCAGTTTCGCAAGTCAAGTTGGTTGAGGTCCATTTCCAATTGCTTGCACCACCTGAGTCGCAGTCTTCCTCTACTGCGCAATCCGGAGCGTGGGTGTCTATTTTCTTTACATGATACACCCGACTTAGTCGTTGAATCCTCACTCCACTGGCTAAGTCGTTGTCGCTGTACATTCGGTAGAGTTAGTCATTGCATCTCCTTCTCCACTGGTCGTCTAAGCTGATGGGAGCTGAATAAAGTTGAAGTTTATATTCCCTTTGTGGACTAGATCCATCCTTTGTCCTCTAAGACTATTATCCACTGGTAGCGGTCCCTCAAAAACGCCTTAGATATCGTTATACGCCTTTTGGTCCACACGTTTGGTACACTTAGGGTTATCCTCCTCGAGAATCTCCATAGTGGTGGACCACTCACGGTAGATGTCGCCTGTTTTGTCTGTTGTCTTGTCCTCGAAAACACTACGTTGGCCCAAGCGGCTTAGTAGCCTCATACTTTAAGGTTTTTTCTTCTAGTTGAGCCTCGTATCAATGGCAAGGACTATGTTGTGTTATGATCGTCGATTTTGTTTCTTTTGACAGCAACTGCGCTATCCGTCAATTAAATTCAACTCCACCTTCGCTTGATTCAAAGCTGTCTATTGTATGAATAAAGAAATAACCTTCATCAACAAAACCGTTATATAACAATACACCTACAAACCTAGCGTGTCCTCACAATATCATTTGTCAACTGTCACCCTATCCTATTGCTTAAGTAATCTCTCTGTCGGTCGTTATCGTTACAATTCCGTGTGTTTTATTCTGTGCGCACTTAGGCCGAAACGTAATTATTAAATTACACACAAAAAAAAAAGGCAAAAAAAAAAAACGGTATGTAACCGTTCTTTGGGAGCGTAATTGTGGATTTTAATTTCCATAATGTACCAACACCACCACCGCCATTGTTGCCGCACTATGCATTTAGATGCGTAGATAACAAAAAAAAAATTGGAAAATGAAAGAATTTTAATACATTTGGCCCCGAGCCAGTGTTGGGCCGTGCGGATATGCCCCGCTGAGCGGAACCAACTTCGTGAAAAACGCAGAAACTGATGGTTAGACAAAAAGTACAAAAAAACCGAAAAAAAAAACGTGAAAGGTAATTCGTTTGGAACGGTCGTTACTTTCAAAGAAGAAAAAACCACACAACAACAACAGAAAACATCAAAAGAAAGAAGAAATAGTAGAATTGGAAAAAAAAAATTACAATGGCATTGGTTAACACTGCACAAGTTTAGATGGGGGCTAGGTAAAAAGTTCTAACTAATGGAATCAGAGGAACATACGAACGAGAAAAGCGCCCAACAGAAGTCACTGAACCCACTGGTAATTGTAAATTTTTAACCAGCTGAGATGAATGCGTGGTTAGGTGTATGACCTATAGATGGATCTACTAATGGAATATTGCAAATTTTGATAACAATCTGAGGGGAATCAGAGTGCGAAGATACAAGGATAACACCGATTTTCGTGTTCAAAAACAAGTATTTGCGAAAGTGAACTCATGCGCAATCTAGGGCAGACTCTGTCTCTGGAAGAGGTAACTACACAGCAAAACGTAGTCCTCCGTTGAGACCTAGATCATAACAGCATTCTGGGGAACCTAGAAGCTGATGAACCCTGTCGTCCTGTCGAAAGCAAATCACAGATGGCAAGATCCTGAATATCGCAACGAAGCAAGGCTTATTAAGCCTATCGTCGACCTCCTTAAGACCGCACTGCACAAGGCACTGTATCCTAGGAAGGCAAGCTCAGTATTTAGATATTTGTAGGAGCTGCAAGGAAAAGGACGAGGAATGTGTCCCGCTCTTGGATCAGGATTGTGTAAAGTCGACTCTTTCAGGCGCGATGAATCTCTTACCGAAGTCTTTTTATCTGCTTCCAGCGACGGACATTCAACCATGACATTCTCTATTGTTTCTTAGTCCTGCAAGCATAGATGGCACATATCCAAAGGAGTTATGTCCAGCTTCCTGAGATGGTAGTTTGGAGAGCTGAATATGGTGAGGAAGGCTGTTGGGAGGTTAGAATCACGCTTGACTTTTCGTGTTTTTTTCGAAGTTCAATGGTTCTCTCACATGAGTTGGTCTTTTACTTCATGACAGAAGGGAATGGACCTATAAATGTCAATAAAACTTCCTTTCTGGCAAGCAACTGCGTTGCTTTCAACGTCCTTGGGTCGAGGAACCCAATAGATGACAATATAGTTTTGAACAGCTAGCTGAGGATGTTTATGGAGCTCTAGGCAAGCTTTGAGTCGAAGTGATAGAAGCTCAACGTTCGTTTACTGTCACCCTTCAGTCCAACTAATGGACATCTGGGATTAAGCTCATATCCCTAAATGTTTGAAAACAGACATGTTATGACTGTTTCCAGAATGATATCGGAGCAGGATACAATTGTTTGGTCTTTCGTCTTTCTTTTCACGGTGGTGACGGGAAAAACTTGGTTTTTTTGTGACTCAAACCTAAGAAAGGGTGTTGTGGACAGACTACAGTATTCAAAAGTAGTGGTCATAGTATACAACCTTGCAGCATTCCATTTTGTACAGTTTCTTACTGCTGATACTCTCAAGACCTCGGACAAATTGATTTGAGGAAAGGCCTTTCCAGAACAGTAGTAAAAATAAGTTCAGGATCCACACTGCATTTTTGAAATTGTATGACAACTTTTACAATTTTACAAAAATTAACAACTTATCTATAGACTTACAGAATTTTATAAACGTTTTTTCTTTTTGTTTCAGGTAAGCCTTACATTCGTTCTATAAGACGTTGCTTAGACAACTATTAAGTAAGTGGAATCTATTTGTTAAAAGTCCTCTACACAATATGAATGATGGCGAGAAGCTAGACCTTGTCTCTCTATACAAGTTGTTGCGCCAAGTGCTTATTTTTTTAAACCAATTTCTAACGCTTTTATAGTTTAAAGTATCATCAATGTATTAAATCTCCCAGTTCATGTTTTCTATTACCTGATTTCTAGGACCTAAACTCCTTAGTGAAAACTAGGGAATGATACAACATGCATAGGATTGAATAAAAGAGAAAGGAAAAAAGTGGATTGTAAGCCGATACCATAGAACTCAGTACTCATCTTGAAAGGAAGTACTTACAGACCAAAAGAAGGTCCATTGTGTAATCATTGTGAGTCCTAGGGTTGGGAGCCTCAATCTACTCCCGAAACTATTTAGATTTCCTAACGTTTGATCGGTTAAATTGAACTTTTTTAGTTCGTTAAGTTGAAAAGTATTCACCTAAGGTGCGGGACACGTACAAAGATAGTGCAGCTTCTTCAGAAATCGTCGCATATAGTGTCCAAATGCTTAAAAGACTTAAACACGATGCGGTACCAAGTTATGACGTTTGTTAGTTTTAGAAAGTTGGACTCTTTTGAGTCGAATAAGCGTTTTTGATCTTTCGGGACCGAGGACAAGCCAAAATAGGCCTAGCATTGCTGCAGGAGACAAGACGTTTTTATTTTTGCTTTGCTTTTGACAGAGCATTGGTGTAAATCAGGCACGGCATGGTTAAGATCCCCTCTTGTCTGGCTAGTTCACACAGTTCCCAGGAACGTCGTAGTACCGTAGCGATCTCATTCAAAGACATTCAGCAGCCCTTCACTGCTCAAGATTTTGTTGTGTTGGATACAGCAGATCTGATTGTATCCTACTGTGTGAATCTTCAGCCATGCAGGGCCTTAAAAGATAGCTGTGACCCCGTCTTGAAAGACCTGAAGCCTGAAGGAGTAATGAACGTCAAGATCTTTGTCAGTAAAGATCGAGATTGAACAGGACTTGGGGCTGACTCCAGGCCCTTCTATATTTAACGAGCATTTAATTTAAGGAGGCTGCGGTGAAGGAATGGAACTTTTCTCATTCCGATATGGAACTTTTCAGCCTTGGGACAACTTTAGTGGCTTGCTGTACACCAAAAATATTTTTATTGGCAGTAAACAATGCACGGTTTGAAGTGCAGTGGTTGGATTAGTTCTCAACGCATCCGTGATGCTGAGGCAAGCTACACGTTCGTTTTTTTCAAAACTGGCAACCAAATCAAGTTTGATCTTCCGACTACAGTGTACAGTCAGTTCATGTCTGTAAGCTTTATCTGGGACCATTTCCATGAGTAGAGGGTCATCTCTCTGTTAAGGAAACAGTCCTTCGAAAGAGGAACGTTAATACTCTAGACCTCATAAATAGTTTTGGACAAGACACTCTGCTACAGAAAAACACTCCTTAATACTGAATCGGCACTGTTGGGCTTAATTCACGTTAGCTTAGGTATTACTTCGCGGGGCTGGTTAGCAACTTATGATATGTTACTTACGTCCGCCGCTTCGATTCTTCTAAGTTCGTCCTGTATGCTCGTTATGAAGGAACAGATCCCTAACCAGTCGTCCTCTGACCTCATCATACAGCTTATTAGAAGCTGCGGGCATGACAGGTTTTTCTATTCCCCTTGCGAAGCGCTTGCTGTGAAGCCTTGCGTGTTCTGCATCTTCCTTTTCATCTGGGACATTCTGGGAAGAAAGGCGAGCTATCGCGTCCAAATCTGTGCAGCCAACGTGCCTGGACAGGAACATGAGGTGATAGTTGCAGTCCTCGCGTTTGCCCCTTCTCGAATTATCCCACTTGGCTTGCTCCAATGCTACAGAATGTTCCCCTTTAATAAGCCTTGAATCTTGAAGCCTTAAACAGAGGTTTTTTCACGAAACCTTGCGGTGTATGTATGTAGAGCTCTTAAGGCTGTCCAAACCCCTACTACTTCTTCTTCGGCTTCCTCCTTCGATTGCTGCAATCCTTGTATTTTTGATGTCAAAATCCACGACATGACTTAAAAATTCTTTTGATCGGACCCCGCGTATTCCTTTAAGTATAATCCAATCAAAGACTTAAATGCAAAACCTTGATTCTTCCGCAGGATAAGCTCCTTTAAATTATCAGCTCTTAACTGCTCCCATTACTACTCACGGTAATGTATTACCATCTTCTTTAAACTGACATCAATGAGGGTAATCAAAACAAAACAAACTGCCAGCACAATTGACATTAAGTCGATTTAAATAAATCAACATAACCGTGTATAAACGTCCTTTTTCCGTCTCCCTCTAGCAATGGAATGACGATAAGTTACAAAAAAGGGAAAAGAAAATAAATTCTACTCCGCTCGCGGAAGTGTAAAAAATTCAACAAGAGTCCCGGAAATTTACAAATCTCACCGCGGCACAACACTACCACCAATACAAACCACCTTTGTCCACTTTTGTAATTTTCGAGCCCTTACGGGTAGCCCTGTGAATGTCCTTTTTCTACCTCTGGATTTTCATATGCCTTTTGATTTTCATTTTTACGCGCTGCTGGCACAGCGCGAGCACACGAGTAATAATTTACTCCACACGAACAATATACGAGTACGAGTACAGAATGTGTCATGTAAAGTGTAGGGACGAACGGGAGGATGGAAATGGCAGGACTCTCTAACTTTGTGTGTGTGTCAGTAATGTTTTTACTTTACGGCGAGTATATGTGTTTTAATAATTAAACAGGAAACCTGAATATATATTACTCGCTGTGACTTACACGCGCACTTGGGCCACCCGTGTGGAATCCTGTAACACCACCCGACCCGACCCCACCACAAAAAAAAAGGAAAACCATCTAGTGGTCAGTTATGGAAGTTTTTTTTTTTTTTTTCATTCCTTCACATGAAAAAGAAAGAGATAGCCGACTCATAGAGGACTTAAGTGTTTATTCGACCGTTGAAATTGTGAAATTTTTTTAAGCCAGAGGCACCATTAAGCCCGTCCAAGGTAAGCGAGCTACCCAGGGCCGCCGTCATCATCGTGTGCGCTGCCACAGTAAATATATCCCCGGGGTCATTTCCACCGGGTAAGCGCAGAAATTTCATTTGGTTTTTCATTTTTTTCTCCCTTTCTCTCTCTCTCTCTTTCTCTCTCTGCCTTTGCTTTCGTCCTGTATTTATCAAGCTGTGGTTTATTATTAATTAGTAAATTACCTTTGTCGTGTTGTTGTTGAACTTTTGAAACACCACCACCACCGAGACGAATGGAGTTTTATTTTTGATGAAAAAAAAAACAAAAAACTCTACACTTCGTGTGAGAAAAGAGTGTTTAAGTATTTAAAAGGACTTTTATGTCATGAAAGTTGCGTGCAGTCTCAAAACTCAAAACACGGTGGGGCAGGTGAAACTGAAACACAAGCCAAGGTAAAAGGGAAAAAGATTTAGACAAAGTCGTTAATAAAATTAATTACCCGCTTTCATTTTGATTTATGACAACATCTTCGGGAGTGAAAATTTAGCTTTCGGAAGGAAGTCCTGTGAAACATCCAATGACAGTGAGTAATTCCTGTTGGATTTGAGATGAACTTATTTACCGGAATTGAAACACATTTTAATTGGATTGGAATTAGGTGGTTACTTTCCCGAAAGGGTGGGCTAAATAATAATTATTTAATTTTCATTATCCTGGCATCCGGGATGGTATTGGACTGGAGATACTAGTATCCATTTGGTAGGGATTAGGCTTTCAATTTCTTTTGATAAGCATGACGTTTACACGTGGATGGAAAAGGCTTTCGATGGGTTTGGGGTATTCCAATGAGGATCTGGTGTTCCCCTAGGGAAGCATAAAGATTTGGAGATGAATTCATACATATGTCTGCATATTTCATTGCCATTTTTTTCTTTTTGTAGAGAAAAAATGCGGACTTCCCTTAATTTTTTTGGCTCCTTTTTTCAGTTCATGGTAGGCTTTCATATCATTCTTAGTACCCAAGACGTAGATTGGGTTGCAGTAGCTTTCAGACCAGTGGTCCATTCTGATTCAATTGGATCTATCGCTACTGTACCTATATACGAATACACTATCAGGCCAGCAACCCTTGGAGAGTCTAAGCCTGAACTTAGGCCGCTTTCCATTCTTCACGGTCCTGGACACGCTGTTTCCAGAGTGGGATTGCTTGTTGTACCTACTTGTGGGCGAATCGAAACAATCCGAGCCTTTGATGATGGATGCCAATGACAATCATTGCCAAATCGCTAAGATCGTCGACTTAAAGAGCTCTCAGGTGGAGCAGTCTTTGGGACCGGTACAAAGACCTTCTCTTCTCTGCCATTTCTGCGGAAATCATTATAAAAGAGGTGAAGCCTGTTGAGATGACGTAAGGATACCAATGACGGAACTGTTTTGCAATCTTTTAAGCATTATCAGCCTTTTGGTGCATTTTTGATCAACTCTAGACCAGATTTGTCTGTTAGCACCCAGCTTGAGTAAGTGTTTGCATGTAGCGATAGACATACCAAGAGTGTTTGCTTCTCTGGGAAAACGCTGAAGGTAATGTCTTTTCTGGTGAGCTCGTCAGCCTTGAAGTTCTCTGTTAAGTCCCTGTGGCCAAGCACATGTGAATATGCCATCTTTCCAAGAGATGAAACGCCATCTTAAGCGGTCTTGAAAGAAAGTGAGAATGATGCCGCTTGGCTGTTCATAAAGGTGCACATTTGACTTAGGGCAGGGTGTCTTCAACCGCCATTATTTTCTCCTGAAATACACTACAATGATCTAGAAATCAGAAGGAACTATTCGAAGAAGAAAAAGAAGACATCCACTCCCACTCCAGCTGCAGTTTCGGAACCATTTGTGTAAAACTGAGCTAAACGTTGGTCCTCATTGGCAGCATTATTGCACCTATCACAGGCGGGAATTGCTGCTTTAAAGTTGCAATCAAATCTTGGATTAGGCGGTATTATCGGATAAATTATGGAATGCATAAGAAATAGAGAAGTGGCCAGCTCAGCACTGCGCTTAGGCATCTAAGTGAATGATGGATCTTTTGACTTACTGTTCAAGAATCGTCCACCAAACGATCCACAATGGACCCCTACAACGAGACAGTGAGGCTGCCTAACTTGGCAGCGTGTGGACCAATTTAGCCAGTGGCCCGTGCTAATTGCTGTGATTCTTGCTATCTCGGTATGGGTTCTGTTGATTAAGTCATTCGTCCTGTTCAGTCCATATCTGTCTGGATATGGCACTAGTTTCTAGATTAAATCTGTTGGAAAATCTTACCCTTGATGAGTCCAATCGGGAAGCATACTGACTCCGCAAAAGAGACATCAAGCGTAGAACTACATCTGGTTAGAGCGTCAGCTCCCTCATTCCCCTCTATGATACTATGGCCAGGAACCCAGAGAAGAGTGATAGTGAACCAAGCGTTGGTCTACGTTAGAGTTTCCTTACACTGTTCCACTAATTTGGAGGATGAAGCGAGAGAGTGAAGCGCTTTGATTGCAGCCTGGCTGTCAATAAAGATTCCTATGTTGTTTTTGGTGGTAGGTTCTCTAGCAGGCCTCTCCAATCGCTAGTACCTCCGCCTTGAAAACACTCGAGAAGTCTTAAAGGTGGTACGATTTGGATACCTTAATTTCCGCTGAGAAGAAACCTGCTCCAAAGCCACGCTCCATCTTGGAGCCGTTGGTGAAGGTCGATACTTGGTTCCTCCCTGACAGAAGCTATAAGCTCTTTTTGTATCTGCGAATCCAATGAATTTCGTTACTTATTGTCGCACTTGTGTCGAGTTACAAAATTCAAGTTCTCTTGAGTCCAGTCCCGTATTGCAAGCTTTTCGTGGAACTCCATGGGTTAACGTCAAGCTTTCGATAACTAGTGAGTGAGCCACAGAAAGGTGGACCTATTAGGCGAGATTGTTAACATCTGATGAAACCGTGTTTCGCATTTCCCTTCGAGTGCTCATAAGCCGGGAAGATGATCCCATTTTAGGTAACTCCATTCAGACAGCTCCATACAAACTTACAATCAAAGATGCAATCTTAGTCAGATTTCGTGGATGTCATGCTCAGCCTGACAAAGTGAAGACTTATTTATTTGATAGAAAACAACCTTTCTACCTCAAGTCAGTTCTATATTTAGAACACCATTCGGTTCTTAAATTTCCTCATAATCATGTTACAGTAAAGGACACGCATTGAGCTCCGATTGTTATTTTTAGAAATCGACACAAACGTTTCATTTGATTTTCACAGACGGATTTCACGTCATCATTCCCAAGTCTCCACAGATCGTAAACCTTAAAAGCCACCCGGTATATTGAATTAGTCTTACATTTTCAAAGCAAAACGATACCACACCACTCAATGCTGCTCCTTTTCATTTTACAAACGTCACCCGAAACCGTTTTCGTTTCACTCTTTATATTTCCAACCTTTCCAACGCCCTTAAGTCGACAGAAAAGTGAAAAACAAATTTCATTATCATCATCGTCATCATCGTTGACATCATTTTATCATAATTGAAAAATATTCCCTTTTCCGTTGAGAACGCCAACCACCTCTGGATCCTCAGGAACTCTCCCGGATCAAGGATAGAGTTTTCCAAAGAAAATGCCAACGAAAAACTTTTTAATTTTCCAATTTCAATAATTTCCCTTGTACATTTTGGTCACAAAAAGAAAGCGATATACATACACTCTCACATCGACTCTGGGATGAACCTCAAGCAGAGCCTGAAGCTGAAAGCCTGCACAGAGAAATCTGACCCGACCATGACATACCTACTTACCACAATCCACATGCACTATGTTGCCTTTTCAATTTGCCTATTCAGGTATGCATTTTGCGAGGATTCAGGTTGGTTGACGATGGAAATATCCTTCGTTGCATACAATGGCTATGCACTCCATTAATAACTGATGACGGAGAAGTTGCAAACGATGAATGAGGTAGGCGCACACCGAAAGCAGAAAGGAAAAAAGTATCTGCTCTTGATTTTTGTCCATTAAAAGTATCGCATTGAAAAATGATAAAAAAAAAAGGAAATTAAATGAAAGAATAATATGCCGTTGGGATATTCCCATATGATGGGATATTTTCAATCTTTTGCGTTCATTGCTGGATACAGTTGATGGATGTGACAAGAGCTCATTGCGTGGCACGAAGCTCGAAATTTTTGTTCCACCAATGCGCCATGGGAAAAGTTTTCAGTGTGTGGTATCCTTTTCCGTTGACAAGAGGCGGTTATTGAGTGAAAATGATGCATCTGACATATGCAGTAAGAACTAGGATGGGGGTATCTTTTCCTAATGTCTTTGCGGCAAAAATTCAAATGCAAAGCTCTCTAGACACAAAAAAGTTCCATTGTGAGCACCATTGTGAAGAAATGAGACTTTGAGATGAGAAATTTAAGAAAGATGGGTCAACTGGAAAAAAATCATAAAATCCACGATGAAGAGAGAACCTCAAGCTATGTATCTTGTTAAGAAGTTTTGATTGGGCGCCACTTTAGTCAAATTTGAGTAAAAAGAGCCATGGGACAAGGAATTTGCAACCGTACAACAGCCCTCATTGGCAGCGTTTGGTACAACTTGATCTGATTCACTACGCGGCAATAACTTGTTAAAGGCTGAGTGTTGGGCGCCACTTTTTGATCATTGAGAGTCTTTGACAATGCATCAACATTGGACAAAGAAAATCCTCACATAATTGTGGTTCTCAGTGGTGAAAGTCTCAGTCTTAAAGACCTTAGACCTAGTCTATCCAGATTCCTTCTTAAAACACTTGAACGACTGATTGATACCAATTTACGCGGCAGTATTGGATAGACAACTTCTATCAGCGATTTAATTTTCATATTGCAAAGGTTAATCAGTTGAAACAGGGGTACATCATACGGAATGTACAATGGAAGCATGCTTGAAGCTTTTTACAACGTCAACACTTAACCAGTTCCAGATTGAAAGGTATATAGCTCACTTGGCGCCTTGATCGTCTGCTTACCAGTGGGATAATCAAGTCAAAGCTAGGTGGGAAATCAGCAAGAAGATCTATTAGTAGAGGCACCCCACAAGATGGCGTTCTATCGCCTCTTCTTTGGAATTCAGTGATTAACAACTGATAACTCTAGAAGCTGAGGGATGCACGGTGATTGCTTATGCAGATGACGTGGCTATAGCAGGGACTCCTACAAAGAGCTTCAAATATGCTTACTAGATGGGCAGTTCGATTCAATTCATTGGCACTCCCTCTCCTAATAGAATTACCTTATATTTCTCCGACGAAGCAACATTTTTGGGGTTAGGTGGGGTAAAGAATAACTTTTCTCGGAAACAAATGGGGTTTACCAAGCTAAATTTTAACAAAAACTTCCAAGTTACCATCTCTTACAGGGCACTTTGGGGAGAAAATGTATTTCTGGAAGAAAAGTCGATTCATTTCTACACCGAGGGATCAACAATTAACCGCCGGATAGGTGGAGGTGTTATACTCTCTTTCCGTGTTTGCAACTATTATAGCATGGTCTTTCTAACCCCGTCTGGTATACTGATGGATCCATAATTGAAATAGGAACAATCCAGGGTGGATCTGGGCCTTAATCAACAAGTGTCTCCGGGCAGCTCAATCTCAAACCAGCTGCATCTAGTTTTACACGTCAAGTTGGTTGAGGTACCCTTCCACTTGCGTGCGCCACTTGAGTCGCGGTCTACCTCTACTACGCATTCCCTCGGAGGTGGATTCGAAAATTTTCCAGGAACTGGTTCCAGTATTTTTGGAGAATCAATGCGTGGGCTTCTCAGTCAGACTTGGTCAATACTCGTCCATATTCCAAGCCGATGTCGTTGCCATCAGCCGTGTGTGAGACTTAATCAAGTTTTGTGAGGGATGCCTAACGTGGCGTCATGGTCTCCTATCGACCAGTGGCTTGTACTAAAGTCTATGATTCTTGCAATATCTGGTCTTAATCTGCTTAGTAGTTCGTTTGTTTTTATTTTGTTGTAGTCGGGTCAAGTTTTTCCTAATATGTATCATGCAGTTAACTAGCCTATTCCAAGGGTGAAGACCCTGTGCATGTTGTATTCATCAAAAAAGTGGGATAGGCACTCAGTTTTTATTGTCGAATTGGAAGCTCAGATTGAGAAGCTTCAAGTGAGTGCTTGAGTACGTTATCTTAAGATACTGTTGGACACGTCTTAAGATCGAGGTCCTACGTTGGGCGCCAGTTTATTTTTCATGTGACTCTTGTATGTTCGTGTTTCCGCTGTATAGGGTTGGAACACACTATTGTGCTTGAATTGATAAGTGACAGTCTTCTCTTGTTACTGACAGGGACAAGGATTCTTTCAACACGCTTAGATATTTACAATATTTAAGACTAGATGCTGAACTTTTACTGACTTTAGCTGATAAACTTGTAACGTCTTTAAGAAAGGAGAACTCACACCACTATTAATTCATTTAACGACTGAAACGCTTCTTATGAAAAGTTGACGTTCTCCTTGTTGGGCGCCACTTTAAAAGTAAAATGTAAAATCGTTTTGCAAACTTAAAAGTAAACACTTAAGTTGATTGACGTCATGCAAATTAACGTCATTCCAACACTCTCATCGTTTACCATGAAAATTTACAATCGTAATTCATTTCCTGTCAATTACCGAATAACAATAAACAATTTTTTCTCTGTTTACCGTGTGTGAAATAACCTCTCCAATCACAATAAGACCCCAAGCTGATTCTATACACACTCTCCAAGTTGTACACATCCCCTCTGCATTCAATTAAAATCCAATTACAATCCACAGATTCAATCGTCCGATTCGAGCGAAATTACTTGAATATTTCACGTCCCAGTGAATCCGGATCCATTTAAACTTTTACCATTTGCTTACTGAATGATGGAGTCACCACACCTTTGGCACCCCTAAATGCAATTCGTACTCATCGGAGCCAATCAAATGCCATTATCTGACATTTAGTTACCACATTAGTGTCGCACACCTAGAAATTGTACGCGGAACGGAAATCAGAATCCATTTTGATGATTTCCTGTCCAATATACGTCGCATATGTTTTTGTTGATAGTAATCGACGACAGAGTACATTATCCTGGTGATGGAATGGTTGTAGCATAACTCAGCTCCCCCAAAGGTAATCGTATGAGAGCTTTGAATTTTGTAACTCGTCACGGTAGGCTGAGTAAGTGAAATTTAAATTCAAAGCTATTAGCCAAGCCTAGTTTTGGTTGCCATCTTGTGCGGGAGATAATTTACGGGAAATGATATGTGTTTTCGAAGTTGCGACTGGGAATCCATTAAATGTTTGTTGTTCTGTTTGTTCTATTATTTGTTTGGGGTAAACACCGGAAAGGGTACGTTCTTTGAGAGATTATTGTGGAACGGATATGGGAAGGTGGCAGCTAGTAGGTAGAAGGTGACAGGAAAGGTTGTAAACCAAGAGTTTTTCGATAAGAAACTCTCTTGAAGCCCTCTTGTTGGGCGCCAATTTATTGAATTAAGAGCTGCAACGCTACAATTAGGGAACGAAAGTCTTGAAAACTTTATCGCTTGTTTGATTGATCAACAGACTACAGAGAAACTAACTTACTTATGAGGTCAGCGGTCCTTGGAAGATTTTGGAGGACCTTAACAGTCCTGTGCACACTACTTTCAGTTTCTAGGGTCTACGAGTGCCTAATCTTTAAAGCGGAGGTTCGGGGTTCCTTTCCTTCATGAACCAAGTGGCTGTGATTCAAAGACGCTTGTAGCTGGAGTCCCAGGCACGCTGTCAAGGTTTCTAGCATCTGCAATTGCCTGATCTGAGATTTGGTCTTTCTGCTCTTCGTAAACCAGGTGGCTGAGATTCAAAGATCCTCTTAGCTGGAGCCAGTGCAGTCGACTACCTGCATATCCTTACACAGCTCGCAGAGTTCGCGGTTATATTTTCTCCTCCATTTGACAACCTCGCGGACAGGAGAATCCCAAGATCTGCTACCCTGTCTTACTTAGAGTCCTTCATTCAGCTACATAAAGCAAGACTGGCAAGATCAGAGGTTTGTTGAGAAAGATTTTGGACCTTCGAGTTAGAAGTTTGAATCCCACCTGTTTGGACGAACGGAAATAGCAGCGGAAGCCTTAAGTTATCCTTCGTCGAATCAGGATATCATTTGGACTCCTTTAGTACCTCAAAGTTATAGCTGTCCTAGTCCTAGACGGTGTTCGAAGGATCAGTGTGGTCTTCGCTGTAAAAGCTTCAATAATAACACGTTGGGAACGAGTGGTGATGTCGATATTGCCTGTGTACCACAGCAGCTGGATGTTTCTATCTGGAAATATCTCCCCCAGCACAAGATTGAAGACAGTGCATCTCCTTGTGGAAATCCGGTGCATGTTTAGGAAAATTCGGAGGTTCTGCCTTCAAGCTCCACTTTGTTTTGCGAATTCTCTAGCGTGGCGCAACAGAACCAGATTTTATCGGGATATAGCTCGGTGCAATGAATGCTGTCGTATGCCGCTTTGTAGACGTTGAAGAGATGGAACTCGTTTTTCTTTTCCAAGACTTGCCACAGGAAGTCACACTGGACGTCACACTGGTATGTGCCGATGAGTGTGGTGTAAAACAACTTTAAGCGTTCACACAGTACATTAGAAAGGATCTTGTAGGCTACATTAAGCAGGGATATACCTCACTCCTTCTTGCAAGATGCGATGGATAGAGCTGATATTTCAGTCATCGGGCATACTTTCGTCCTCCCAAACTTTGCAGATGATCCTTACCAATAACCACAAACAAAAGAGACATATTTTGGGCGCCAATATATTCGGTCCTATTCGACCACCGTCCAATGAAAGAATAATCTCCATTGGAGGCTCTTTAAAAACGCCTTTAAGATTGAAGCCTACATTAAAAAAAAAGCACAAACACCAGTCAGTCAGTTGAAACAACAGCTTATTTTGAGACAATAAAAATCCCTAAGAACTCTTCCTAAAGCATTAGCTAGTTGCTAGGATATTTTCTCTAGAGCTATGCTTGTCTTCTTCTTTTTTTCCTTGAAGTCCTTTTGGTTATTCACTGCAATCAGTAGAATTGCGACAAAAGAAAGAAAAAAAAATACAAACGAACAGCAATTGAGAAAGAGAAAAACAGAAAAGGATTTGAAATTTCCACAAAAGGCGATTCCCAGCTGAGGGCTCAAAAATAATCTTCTCCTCTCGTACTACAAGCAAAAAGGACCTCCCCATCGTTTAAGGTGACTCTTCCATGCGGCATCTTTGAAACACCAGTGGTAAGCATTCACACCAATCCCACGAAGAGTGACAAAAATAGTTTCATTCATCTCCTCATTGTCCTTGTCTGCATCGCGTTGTCGTTGTCGTTGTCATCCTCGTTGTCATTCCTTGAATCTTTGTTTGTCGTCTTCATGTTACAGATTCCCATGATACTTCAAAAGGAGAGTTTGAACGGCTCCCATCATCCATCTTCCTAGGATGAATCGTAAGCAGAAAAACTAACACAAGAACAAGTGCAGAGTATAAAGAGAGAGAAAAAAAAAACATGTCCTGCTTGCGTGCAAGGACTTTTCTATTTTTGTCAGATTTTTCCATTTTTTTTCATGTCATTGTCATCCCTTTGCCATTTTGTTGGAGTCGTGTTCGTCAAGTTGTTTGCAACGAAGTTGATATCAAGAAGAACAGGACGAAGTTTTTTCCTTTTTTTTTTTGTTATTGACGACAGACACCCACACCTTGTGTGTGTTTGTTCGATCTCTATATTCATTTGGTATTCGAAAAACGTTTGCCAATATTTATCCCATTACACAAGTGCTAGCAAGGGGGCGGGGGGTGGTTGTCCCAAGTGGCGTTGGGTTGATTTGAAAGAGAATGGTTAGATACTGGTGTCGTTATCACCATAGTTATCGATGTAACTCCCATGGTGTTGTTGTTTGACATTTGACAGTATTGCTGTAAAGTGGCGCCCAACAAAAGATACATTTTGTAAGTTTGTTTCTCAAACAATGTTGCACTTCTTGAATAATTTGGTTGCCACTGATATAAACATTCATGACACGTTTCTTACCAAACACACTGTAACCCAAGTCCCAGTAGTTCCAGGGAAAAAAAACTGCGAAGATGTGACTCCCACTTTGATGCTGACAATGGCGAGAATCATGATAAGAACAGCAATATTCCCTAGAAAGACGTGCTGTCACTTTTTATGTATACTGATGACGGCGACACATGGTCATTGATGATCAAACATCAGGAGGGTGTCCTCGAGATTTATTCTTGTCTCACGCAGCTTTAAATCATCGAATGAGTTGAGTATACTTAGTAGACAAATTTATGAGTTATGATATCGCTTACTGGACCACTTCCCTGGAAGGGAGAGTTTGTGCTGTTTCGAAGGATTAAAATCCGTTGACATATTTGAAGCACTAACTTGTCATTTGTGACATTTGCGCATATGAAAGTTAGCAATTGAAATAGTTTTGCTGGTTGTGATGCTGTCTTTGATGGGGGCTGCGGTACATCGTTGGGCGCCAGATATGAAGGAATTAGCTGGAAATCGAGGGTATTCATTTGTAATTGGGAACGCTACTAGTTTTCGGTTTTCTGAGACTTTTAAGGGTTCACTTAGCGACTCCTTTTCGCAAGTTCGAAACACGGTCCCTTCTATTGGTGAAAAAAGGACTTGGGCCTTTTGTGCCAAGTATTTGTTATTTTTCTGTTTAAAGTTGGTTTCAGTATCGTGTTGGGCATCATGCATTGACTTCAAACATTCCATCGGTTTTCTTGAGGTCTTGCGAAACGTTGATCTGGGACATTCGCTTATGAAAGCCAACGTATCTCGGGATCCAAAGCTTTGGACACGATTAAAAAAATGCAGGTTGCCGTGGCTTAGTTCTATGCGAGCATATGTTCGAGCCTCAGCAAAAGTACCAACAGAGGCTCTAGGTCTCGGCAGGCAATTGCAAGCTCCAATAAGTCATGAAGAAGCTTCTCAATTCGCCGTGTGGAACTGGTAATAGAAACTATAAGTTCGTTTCAGCATGAATGGTTGCGAAAATGTAGGATTTGGCCCTCTACGGGCTCGTAGTGCCGGATACGTCCGGGATTCTTATAGCTAAATACATCAGTAGAGGCTTGTGATCCTACTTAGACTTAGCTGATTCGATTGATTTCATTGTAGACCACCCCTTTGACTTACCGAGCACTTATGCAATAAATTGAGAGTTGATCCTAAAATTTGTCCTTTAGACACTCCAACTGAGTAAAGGAATACGTCTTCTTATGTGGTGCATAGAAGTCGAAAGGGACCTCAACCAATAATTTCAAACTGCAGCGAGTTTAAATTGAGCGTTGTTGGTTGAAGTCCAGGTTCACCTTGTACTCTAGAGTCCTTTGAATGAAACCCTAAGAATATTGAAGGAGGGAATGAGAATGTACAAAAGCCATCGGGCAATGTTTGAATGCCTTGAGCCACAAACAGGGTACTACAACGCAGTTCTGAGTTGCTCTTCACACCCTCGTATCGATCGTAATCTGCTGTAGGAATTCCTCTTCAAACTCACCTTAACGTCGAAAACGTCGAACCAATCCAGGTCCAGTATGTGAGCACTCCAGGAATGGTTGATCACCAGCTAGGGCAAGTTACAGGACTTCTTTCTTCATCTACCTACTTACTTAGGTGGCGCTACAGTTCGGGGTGAGCCTGGCCTTAACCAACAAGCTTCTCCAGTTAGTCCTTTCTTTAGATAACCGCCTCCAGTTACGCACCCTAAGTTGGTTGAGATCCTCTTCTACTTGTGCGTCCCACCTTAGGCGAAGTCTTCCTCTACTGCGTTGTCCCTCCGGGTTACATTCAAAGATTCTTCGAGCCGGGTGTTGGTGTCCTAGACATCTTAAACGACCAAAGCGTTTGATTAGGTCAATGTCGCTGTACAGCTCATATGATTCGTTGTTGACTGTTGCATTTATCAGAGTCTTCACCGGTACCCTCTTCTTTTGAAGATCTGGCTGGTCAGATTGCAGTGGGGTTTCCCTGGGTTTTGGTTGCCTTCAAGACCGACCATTGAACAGGTGGCTCTCGTATCCAATTGAAAAACCATCGGGTGCTGCTTGTCTTTCCTTTGGGCTCTCACCAAGAAGATGACACTTCCTCCACATGGGCTCCGAATCTTCTATGTATGCAGTGTTGTTGTGCTTGTGACGAAATTTGCATGAGTGTCTGTTCGTCCTAAGCTCTTTGGTTGGTCATTCTCGCGGTTTCATCGTGATGACCAGCAAACACTACCTACATTTGTGTCTACGGTACTGACATCTGTCACACACAAGGTCACACTGACTGCGATCGTGGTGAATAAGACTTTCTCTACGTGCTTGATGAAAACTCCTCTTGTTTACTGAATTGACCTCGGTGGTGGTTCCTGTGGAAGTACTGCTTCCTTTCTCAAGCCATCTGGGTCGATTCGTAGCTTATTAGCTACGTTGGCTTCTTTTTCTGTGTCAACACCATTCTGACCGAATCATGAATTCGACGTATGATGTGCTACAGCCCCCCTTCGTACACACAAAATTGTAATCCCTACGGAGACCTCTCTATCTAGTCCGCTAACATTTGACCTAGGGCCGTTTTCCACTGCAAAAGCTTGCACATTTTGGTTGCAAATGTCATACCGCAAGTCTCGAACAGTTTAAGTAGTTCCCGCAGGTTGACAGAGATTTTGCCTTTTGCAAGCTGTCTTCTCGTGCCGAATAATGATGTTTCAATTGGAATAAGTAGTTGGGCTACGACTCCATCTCCACTGTGGGATTGTCCTCGCATCAATCACTCCATACAATAGACGTTAGTTTAGGTTAGGTTGAGTGGCTGTCCCTACTAAGTAGAGACACACTTAGGCCAGAACAAGGCCAGTAGACGTTGAATTCCACCAATCTTTCCATCCAATTCTGGTGCTGGGTGATAAGCTGCTTCATTGTTTCTGGGTCCATTCTATGGATATCCACGTCGCCAATGTTGTATGATGTGGTCCCAGGAATGAAACGCGGGGACCCTGCTCAACTCGCAATACACTGAATGAATGAATGAGAATGAGAAAGATACAGAAAACAGCGTGAAGAGGTCTTCAAACGACGACCACTCAGAGTACTTGCCCGAGAACTTAGGCACTTCGGTGGTGGGAAATTTGCGATTAGAACCTCCCTTTGGTGCTGCAGGTGGCGTCTGTTTTCCTTGCAGGGAAAGCATAGCCATCTCGTCGACGAATACTTCTTCAGCATCCTGCAAAAAATTACCTTTTAAATACGCAAATTCTGAAGTATCTGTTGCATTGGAACTTAATGAAATAATTTCTTCGTGGCTCTCCGCTATCTCCGACATCCTTTTCTCCAACAGCTCCATGCGAGCCTGAATTTGCCCTCTGAATCTCTCTGCTGCGCCTTTCTTCTTGAAATTTATGAAGGCGCGCTCCTTGTCGCGATGCAAGTCGATTTAATCTTGCATGATTGCTCGGATTTTTAAAGATTAGAACGAATCCGGCTCGAAGGACCAAAATTGTTTTGAGAATGAGAATAAAAATCCAAACCAAGAAAAAACACGTTATGCCGTCTAATTCACAAACGAGAGTGAATTTTATTTCAATTTGTCAAATATAGGCAGGGCTGCCAACTTGAGTTTTAGTTCTATCTTATAGTGTGTTCTCATTTCAGAACACTGCTCTAGCTCTAACCTATGCTATGGAATGCAACCTTGCCTTGGGCACCAGAGCCATATGAATTATTTTGTTGGACAATCGTCTTATTGCATGAAAATCGTCTTCCCCAGCACTCATAGGCATGCGGAATCAAAAGTCCATTAACTTTTATCATCTCCCCATCCAATCTTTACTCATTTATCGTCCTTAACTTCGTATAAATCTCAGCAGCTCATCTAAATCCATATCTCTGCCCATAATTTTATTACGCTCGCACAGAAAATTGCTAGAACGAATCCCCAACTAAAACGTATTTAATTATCTCGCAAGGACCTCTCAAACATCCCTCAAAAAATTATTACAAATATGATGGAGACAAATGTCAGCTCTGTCAGTTAAATAAATTACCTCCGACTTGTGTCGACACTCAGTACCGGAGTAACAGTGGAAAAACATCGGTTGGTTTTCATTTAGATCCACTTGGGAGATCCTTGGTAAATCATTTTTCATGTCACATGCAAACACAAACACACACATGTACGGATGAATGACATAACAAAACGCAACAGCACAGAGGATAAACAAAACCCAACCAACATCACAGAACAGGACATCCAAATCCAAGAGCGCATAACACCGTAACAGGAATAAAACATCGGAAAATATATTTTATTGTCCACTTAATCCCCATTAGGGTCATTCCGTTGAATACGGAATTTTCGGGGCGAAAACATTTCACTTAATTTTATTTACATTTTCACCGTGTGGCGTGATGATGTGACACCCAGTATGGCGGTGTTCTTTCTGTGTTTGTGTGGGTTTTTATGGACAAAAAAGGGCGAAAGGACATGGAGATTTGCACCTTTTTTGTTGGTAAAACCAGAGAATACGAATAATGCGTCATTGGGGGGTTGGTAAGTCTATTTTTTGAAATTGGTAACAAAAAATCGTGCAACACATTCTGGACATGTTTGTATGTGTATGTGTTGGAAATGGTTTGTTTTGTGTGTGTTGTGGAACGATGGTTACTATGGAACTAAGAATAATCCAGGAGTTGCTTTTTAACTTATTGATTGTGCTCAAGTTTTCACGCACGTTGAAGTTGGACGGTGAAATTTTGAAGTATTAACGCTTGAATTAGATACTTTTCGTGATTTAAGAGATTTTAAGGATTTCGTGGAGGGTAGAGGGCACTTTTGAAGTTATATTTCGTGGGTTTTTCGAAGTTGTAATCTGAGAACGTTTTCAACTTTGTTTGGGTTTTGTTAACTCAATTGTGTTAGCTTACATGGGGTGGCGGTTGCGGTGAAAAAGAGTGAAACCATTAGCGAAACGTGTAACTGGGGCTGGATCTGAAACGCTTTTAAAATTTAATTTCCCTCAACAAATCGCATATTAGAACCTTAATAGGTGTCATCATGGGACATTGTCTAATAGGCAAGCATGCAACAAGGCTGGGTGTATATTCAAGCGATTGTTGTAGAAGCTGCATGGACGAAGAGGAGGAGGAAACCATTCCCCCAGCTTCTTTGTAGCTGCCCAGCTCTCTGCTGCAAAACAATGCTCCATCTAGGCGAATTGTATCTTCTTTTACGACTTAGGCGACCTTGATACACACAGATGCAAGAAACCTACTTCGTTTCATCAGAAGTTCAAACTGGTTCAACGAGTAAGAAAGCAGATCTCTCCAGATCCATGTGGTATCGCAAGGAAGCTATCACTCGTCTAAGTGTACTGGCAGCCACTTCAACCTAACCTAACCTACGTTGCAGAGAAATTATGTTTTGAATACTGACTAAGGACAACCATTTTAAAGAAACACCCCGACTATCCACAAACTGTCTTCCTCGATGTATAAGGAGAGTTTCAGTAAGTGCAACACCTACGTTTCTGCCTTCATTTGCTTCCAGTTCATGCAGTAAGTAATGCGTGAGGCCTGTTTAATGAATGGCATTCGACTTGAGGTCCATGTACTTCATAGCTTGTGTAGCCTTTTCATTGATTCTCTTGCAAGTTGAAGCATTGTCATTGTTAACACCTTTCAGGCTATTGATCCTTTTCGAGCCTTGCAGTAGCCTTATTCAAAACACGGTTCTGGTAATGAAAGGCAGAATCCTATAGAATGCCGAACTCCAATAGTGTTTTTTAAGGCGGAACTACCAGTAACACTTGATGCTTTCAGTAGCAATCGAACCCCCAAACATGGGTAGATAGATGTCCCGTGAGATATACTTGGACGCAAAGCCCATTGTGATGCAATCCCCCAAACGTAATGTAGCAATAAACACTAAGAGTAGGGCAACCCCGTCAAAGCCCTCTTTTCGGCAACCAAAGTCGTCATTCTTCTTTTAAGTTTGAAGTAAGTAATGATCAGACGATGTTTTACTACTTGCTCCCAGAGAGTCCTTCCATTTTCTTCCATTTGGGGCAATCTGTTTCCACCTCTCCAGAGCATTCAATTGCCGTAAAAGCTTCTACAAAGGCAAGTTCGGAGCGACCAATGATGTCAATCGAAGCAGCTGGACAGATTTGTTGAAGATACTGCCCTGCGATACTGTTCTAGCTCGAGATTGAAGAAATCGCATAATGGCACATCAAATTCCATCACAGCTGGATCAATTTGGTTAGGATCCCGAACTCAGCCATAGCCTTGTAAAGCTCAAGACGCTGAAGTATCATATGCGACTTTGAAGTCGATGAAAAAGTAAGATGTCGTTGGTCTTCTTCTTGATCGCTGATCCACCGGCCTGGAAGTTACTCTGGAACATGCCGAGTAGTGTGCTGCTAACGTTCAGCATGTATATTCCATATGGAGCTGATATTTCAGTCATCATCCACACATACTTGGTTGATGATTTGGTGCATGCACCCTACCACCATCACCAACCAATATCACCTCCATATTTCACAAGTTCTGCTGGTAAGCCACTGGAACCGGCGGTGGCCTTGTTCTTCTTCAGCTTTTTGATAGCTTTGCCAAGCTCTCATATACTTGGTCACTTCTTCGTTGATTGGAGATGAGCGCTCTTCCTGACAGATCATCATCCGTGTATAGGGTTCCGTCACTATTTCAAAGAGCCCTGGTTCCGTCCTTGAAGTCAGCTGTTAGTTGCGTTGAAGTTCTTCCTGTCACGAGACTCTTCGATTTACCCACTGCTTCTGGATCAATACCCTTAAGATGTCCATCTTCTGTCACTTCTTTCCAGTATTTGGAAACATCATCATACAACGGACATCTTTTTGGCGGTGGCTGGTCTCCCAAGGTGGATTTGGCTAGCACTTTGGTGATTTTGCATGGACCCATGGTGTATTGGTGTCAGTGGTAGACGAGTGTGTACCGCAGAGATGCTCTGGCTCAATTGCGTGCTAAGGCGTTCGACAACAAGTCTCTTTTTCTGCGCTATAAGCTGCTTCTTCTCGTTGGTTCACATTGAACCAAGGGAACATGCGATTTAGAAGACCACGTAGTTGACTTCGATGGTCATCCAACCCATACAGCCGTAGATATGATAATCTATGACGAAGTATCCAGAAGAAGTACTCATAGCTTTCATTGCTCCTTACGGCTTCAAAATCTTCGAGCAATGCAAAGTTATAAGTCTCTTAAAGCTGATAGCACATAGTCTTGCAGTTGATTGAATGGCACCCTGTAAAAGGCTTTAATTGTTACGACAATGTTTTCCAAATGGAAGTAGAATGTCACAAGAATTCTTGAAACCCCCGACAATTTCAAGGCCAACAATGCCTTAAAACTTGATAGTCTCCCTCTAAGAGCTCTAAAAACCCTTCATCTCGCCGTAAACCGATCTAACGACTGAAACCATCCCAATTAATTCGAGTTCCTTCAATTCAAGTGGAAAATCTCTGCAATTATCTTATCACCCAAAAGGATTAACCTCCTATCTTCGATGATTTCCTTTGCAAATCACTTCCTCTGCTTCAGCCAATACACCACAGAAGACCATCACTGCAATCTCATAGCGCAAACGATTTAAAACTTGTCTACCACCCGATGATTGTTATCCTTAAACGTCATTCCCTGGCGTATTTATTAGTTTCGGATCCAAAAACATTTCAACAATTTCCGCCCGCCATATCGTTTCCGATTGAGATCCTTTCAACAGCTCCTTCTTCCTTCGGCGTGTCAATTGATTGTGTGAATGATTGCTAAACATATACTCACACATGTGTTCACATGTTATCGCGTTGCTCAATTCAACTGCGAAATATCATTATCCTGAGATTTCTTTTCCTGTGATGCTGACGTGGAGATGGGGAGGAGGCATCCACAATCTTTACACGGAACATGGTGTAACTATCAGCGAAATGACAGTTTTTTTTTTCTTCTTTTCCTCAGTCGTTAAGATACGGTGGCGCCTTCTTGTGTAGCATCGGTTGTACACCCAAAGCACGTAGAAAATGAAAGTTTTGTCCTGACGATGATGGAATGGAATCTTGTTTAAGAATTTTCAGCCTTTAAGGCGCGATGACGACACGAAAAAGTCCATTAGTCCGTGAAATTGATTGGATACAGTTTGAATGGAACACAAAGGAGAGCCACAGGAGGCACTTTAACTCGTTTTTTTTTGGTCTAAAAATACAAACTCCCCACCAGATGGTGCTGTTTTCTTTTTTGAGTCACAAAAAAGGATATTTTTGGAACACTCAATCGCCTCCATTCCTCGCGGATTTAATGTGATTACGGTATAAAAAATCAGGTGAATCTTGTTTTGCCCACGACTGGGTCTCTCATAAAACAATATATCCTTGAAGAAGAATTACCCATCTGATGGGCTTATTCCCCAATTAAGCATTTGTGAGTGCGCCATTAAGCGGTACTCTTGTGCGTCGTTTTGGCAAGGTGGGGGAGGGGCGGGCAATCTACCCCGAAACTTAATTAACTTTGCTCCCACCACCCCAAACCCCGAATGAAACGATAATTAAAATCGTGAGTTCTTTCGCTAAAAGGATTACATTTTATATTCGCCATCTTCCCCTCTCTTTCTCTCTCTTTTTATGGTTATTTTCTTGGCAAAACAATTTCCGTCACACACTTATATAGTCACCTGTCAAATGGAACACCATGGCAAAGGAGTTGCCAAAAGCTTCCCTTTCGGTGTGTATCCATCCATCCATCGCATAGGCCCATGTTTTTATTTTTGGATGTGGGGAATTATTAATGCGCCTGTTACGTGGTGCCGTGGTTTGTATTCCACAGCTACTTCTGGTCGGGGGCACGTGCTTATGCTTACATGCTTCATATAGGCTCATGGGCAAGAGAAACACACACAAGCACACATGTCGTCGATTTGTTGTTGTTGAACGAGATGGCATTCCCCCCTTTGTGCACACCCGGATTGTGTATCTTTTGCTAAAGGGTATATGATTCATCTTCGAGTGGATTAAGTAGTGTGAGTGGATTTAGAATGAGATATGTGATTGCAGGAAAGATCGAGACGAGACACGCAGCATGACAAGTGGACAATGCTTGGAATGAGATTCTTGAGGAATTATGAGGTGATTTGGTGGAATTTAGCTATTCGCAGGACTAAGTGGTTGAGATGGATGATATTTTTCATGAGACAGTTAGATGGGGTATCTCTATCTGTTGTCTTCTGGTTCGGATGACAGTTTACAAATGTCGGTCATAGATCAGGAGTGGGATTCAGAATTTAAAGAATTGTCACGTCTAGACAGGAAGCTCCTTCTAAATGTTTTCCTCAATTTAGCAGTAAATGATGAAGACTTGGTAGGCATTCCTTACACTTGTGAGGTGTGGGCTACCACAAAGAAAGCATTTTTCAATTGGACATCAAACGTAGGTGATTACTCCCAAAACTAGGCTCGAAATTTGGTACGGCAGGAATAAAACTAACGTGGGACGTCTTTCAGAAGCTCTAGAGCATGATCAAATCTGCTCCAAGGTATTTAAGGACCTGTGAACTGTGACACAGTTTTCCAAAGTATCTGCAATCTACAGTTGAAAACAGTGATGCAAGTCTTGACTAGATGGAGTCTTATCCTCTTCCGGCACTAATTGTTCAATTTTCTAAGCCAGAAATGCTTGGACAAAGTTCTCTTGTCTAAGAACAGCTTATCAGTGAAACTGGCGTCCTCTACCGCACTTTACATAAAGTCTGTGTTTCAGGCACTTTGGCTTGTCGGACGATTTAAAGTACTGTGATGTAAGTTCATAGGAAGTTGGTGATTTCCCCTAAAAGCTGGGAGAATCCTCCAGCATCATGTTTTCAGACTTCTTGACCAACAAATGGGATAACACTCGACAGTGGGGAAGTTTTAGAACATGTGATAGGGGTCTTTAAATGTTTCCTTTGCACAAATTACAAGCTTATAATGCACAAGAGGCTTTTGAGACCTTGAACTATCAAGAATATCATAAACTTTGATAGTTTGGTGGGAAGAATCACTGAATCAAGGCATAAGACTCTGACTTCTTCTGGGACTTGTATGATATTTACAACGTCTAAGGATCCGATGATTAAAGCTGTCGACTACATCGTTGCATCTTACCCTGTAAATCTGTTCAAAGTAGAGGAACTGTGCACAGAGTTCCTTTTCTTTTCCGAGTCCTTACACTTGTGATGTGAAAATGTTAAGGTCTTCTTATTTCAGAAGCAGTGAATCTCCCTCCCTATGGGCCAATTACGAGTATCGATAGCTATAAGTTTAGCAATTTCTGTTGGCTTCTTGTCAATTGACTGTTTTCATCTGGAGAAGCCCTAGGTTGGGTATGTCTTTGAGGCATCCCACCTATGTGGAGGTGGATGCTATTCCAAGAGAAGAAAATACTGATTCCACAATAAACTAACCTTCTTGTTGTCTTGTGTTATACTTTGCAGACTTACTTGCCTTAGTTTATACCGAGGTTCTAGTATTTTGGTATGTTAAAGGGGTCACTGCATCCTAAACCTTCACTCGAATCTTCAAGAATTGTGTTTCTCTAGCTTGGAATGTCCTGTCTGGAAGAGAAAGAGAAAGATGAAGCGTCTGTGGTAGTTAACTGAAGGTGTTCCGTCTCCTGGAATTTTAGAATGGTTTCTGATGGCTTATTTGACAGACCTCCCAAGTTATTGAAATAGAAATCGCCAAGACCCGTCTTTTAGGTTCTCCCAAGTAGACTGTGCTCTCTTTTACATCTTTATCGCCGAAGTCCCTGCAAGTTGTCTGTATTTGGACGCATTCTTTTGAGGCACTTCGCCCAAAGACTGTGGCCTGCGATCTGCTTTGTTCTTATTCATCTACAGATCTCTGAAGGTGCTCCATCTCTCGTCAGCTTATCTTTGAAAGTCTAAAGCTTTGGAAACGAATGGAACTGAGTGATCGACCATTGATAGGTCCTGTTTTGACCCCTTCCTAGCTAGTTGCTCTGCCATTTCGTTGCCTTTGTGTCCACCAGAGAGTTACATTTTGTTTGAGCCTGTGGTAGCAATGTTTTACAAGCTTGACTGTCTATATCCCAGTTAATGACTGTCCTAGAATACAATTTCATGGATGATTCACGGATTGCCGCAGCAAATTACCAGGACTTCCGTTTGAAATACACTCATTGACTAGACAATGTCGGATTCTAGCGAGGAGACCCAGAAACCCACTGCTTCTGCGAAATTTTACACAGTTTAATGGCTTTTTCGTAAGTTCAGTCATCACCTGATAGGATCATGGATTTGGTACTTACGTACAACTTGCAGGGCAAGGCAATCCCTCCTTCAAATCCATTGTGGTGGCAAATTTAATGCTGTGAGATAATGCGTTTCAGTTTCTGACTATTCCCGCTTTACAGACATTTTCGAATGGCACGCCTTCTAATGGGTTAAGTATCCCCTTAGGGGATGTCATTTATGTGCCCTAAAACAGCATTCTGTTCTTTTTTTCGTTTGCCGGCTGATTCTCGATGACCCGCAACCATCAATGAAGAAGATCCTGAAAATGGAAAATTCTTACATCGACTTCACAGTCCACCTTGAACGACTGGATGGTAGAAGTCATACTGAGTCGAATCCCTTAACGGGACATGAACGTCAAACAAAACTTGATGCAGTTTCGTCGACCTTTTCTTATCCGTCATCCACACTAGTTGTCCTTCGTTTATAACCCAACATGCGACTCCTGTGACAATTTTTGACTCAAAACTCACTTAATCAATTAGTTTCGCTCCCCATCATCACTCCTGTTGCCTATTACCCAACCACCTTGCGACACTTATGTCACGTTCCCAAAATGAGTCATCATTTCCAAACAAAGACGACGACACGCATAGAAACTTCGAGAGTCAAATATAAAAAATAACAATTATCAGCCATTCCCCCCTTAAACTTGTGCCACTTTGTACCAAGTCCCAGTGCCATTGCCTCCTTCAAACAACCTTGCTTTACCGGCACCGACATAGTGGCGCCACATAATCCCAACAATGATTGTCAAGAAGTGTCCTTCAACCGCAAAAACACACACCAAATCCATTTAAGTTTCCCAAAAAAAAAAAAAACCAAAACAAAGTTAACGATGATGGTACCAGGATACCTGAATTACGATGTCCTTTGTCAGGCGATTGTACAACGTCTGTCACCCCTAGCAACAACTAGCGGGAAATTCATTTTATTTGTATCGCATTCCAATTTGCCATTGCAGTCACTTCGTGGTTATTATTCGCCGACAGTAAATCCTACAAAAGCGATTATCTAGTGACTACCACCACCACCACCACTACCATCACAATGATGATGATGATGATAATTACTATGGCACTATGGTGTTCGTGTTTGATGTATCTTGTATCCGATTCGCATGACTGCTCAAGCAGAGATTTAATTGTAATTGCGTTACTTGTACACGGACACCACACATATGGATACAACTGACAAAAACTAGTTAATTCGCCGCAATCACATGTGCGGCGAATTGTATACGTCGAGATGGCTCCGAGATTAGTTTTGTGTACTTCAAACCGAAATTGTTGGTTCCGATTGAACTAACATTGTTATCTGTATGCAATTAGGGAGCGATGAGGTCATAACGCACAAGAACCTCTATTCGAGTCTTACAACTTGTACAAGCCTATCGGGGTGAAATTAATTGATGAACGGTTATGGCAAAGGAGCACCGAAGAACAAGGAGCAAAGGGCTGTCAAGTTCATAAGTGTGATGTGTGCCTTTGAAATTAATTTCTGCACTCATTTTGCCTGATTTAGGTACGCGCAATGCACTTACATGCAAACACACACAGACACACACATGTGTGCGACGTGTGTGCAATGAATTAATTGAAGGCTTCTGCTTTCCTTTCCTTACGGTAAGCTTCTGCATCACAGCAAAACTCTTGATTTGAAAAGAGTGGATACGGAGTCCTTTGAACCTGAATATCAGTGTATACCAAGATGTCTACGATGGGCAAGTGCCTATTATTTTAGAGGTAAGGAACTTATCAAGACTTAAGGTTAAGAGGTTCAACATGGGAGAAGAGGAAGAACTAAGTGGGTTTCATTATGCGGAACAGTGAATTTCTAGAAGAAATCTGTGATTGACAGGGTGGTTGTACAGTACAAATGTGTAAGGAGAGTTCTTTGCCTTTTTGGCGGATATGAGGGACGCTATTCCCTTACAAGGAAGAAGAAGAAGAAGAAGAAGAAGCATTGGGTTTCAGTTTTTATGACTTTCCAGCCGATAGATGGAGGCTTTAGGTAGTTGCAATTGATTGAGGAAATACTAACAAGGAATTTTAGACTTATACGAGCCAAGGCAGGGCCATGGAGGCGTCTTCGGTTTATATGACGAAAGCACGTTTGTGGTTGCACGGCTAAGCTTGTCTTACGGGGGTTGTTCTTGTCTCCACTCTTCCTAACACTACACATCCCCTTCTATTGTCGATCCTCGGATCAAGTTCGCCTCGATCTTGAGAAACACCAGATGTCTATGACGCTAGCATGGCCAGCCCTCTCAACCATTACTAACTCACTTAGCCTTGATCACTGGGATATAGCCCCCTTCTTTGAAAATTAAAACTTGAAGCAAGTCTCAGAATTGATGGTTTTTAGTTTCTGTCGGGCGCCAATTTTTATTAGACTAGTCGGGCATCCCTTAAGAGGGATTGATAGACAGACAGGTAGCGACTATTCACGTATGGATTGGTTTAACCGATCTTTAAGGACGTCCTTGGCAATCGTGGAACCCGGGCATTTGGTGTAGTTTTTGTCTTCAATCCGAGGATGGTGTCCAGAATAACTGGGGAGAATTTCCAGTGCTGCTGTCATTGTTTTGTATTTCGTTTCGAGTTCATGTACGATCAACACTTCATGCCATAAGACCACTATCCATTGCCAGTCTCATGCCTACACAGTTGAGTTGAAATCAGCTTACTCCCATTTTATTGACATCAGGAGTTGATCCTTAAGCGATGATGCAAACCGCTACACCACGACCATAGAGATTCCGAAAAGGCCGTCCTCCTGTATAGAAGACATAACGAGACGAACGAGAATAAACAAGCACTTGACGATAAACTTTTCTTCCTGCGACCAAAAGGTCTTTGAGGGTCTATCTCCTATAACCTCGACCATGGGTGGGGTTTGGTTGTGTCGTAAGACAGAAAGGGTGGGCTTTCCAACCTTTGGCAACAAATACATTGGAAAAGACGAGTGTGCTTAAGTTTCCGACCCAGAAAATCTTCGAATCCATTCAGCACAGTAGAGGAAAACCGCGACGCAAAAGAATGGCAACCTCAACCAACTTGACGTGCGAAAGATCGAGCTGGCTAGAGACGCTTATTGATTCAGGCCTATGTCTACCCCGGACTTTAACGCCACTGTAAGTTAGTAAGGTTAAGGTAGTTTGAAGTTAGAGTACGGTTAAGCTTCAAGGGTTACATTGGTTTACGATTAGCTTAGGCTATAGTTCCGCGAACTCTTTTCTGATCTTTCTCCAAGGTATTGGCACAGATCCTTTGACAATTCTCTCTCTCTTCTTCTATTTCGTTTCTGTCCGTCTGAAGTCTGATGATGGTATAAGGAAGCTCTCGTTTTACTAACTAGCTAATTGGCACTCGATTTTGTGTTGGCAAGACTCACCTCCCTTCAAAAAGTTGCCACAAGCGTGCGGTCGTCTTCCTCCCCAGCACCGAAATCGCCACCGTGGCCCTACCCTGGCTCACAACAATAGTTTCCTATCCATCTCGGCATGTAGCTACATTCGTTTGAGGAAATCTTACAAATTTTCTTCGGAGGTGGTAGAGTTGAGGGATCAGAATGCACGTTGTTGGGCGCCACTTTTTTAAATCAACCATTACTCAGCGAAACATTTCTTCCAAAAAAGCAGTAAAAAGTGCCTACGGTCCTAAGTCTGGCATAATGGAGGAATCCAGCCTGTACAGTGGATCCATCTGTCAATGGATCAATCAGCTCAGTAGATTCATGTGTCTATTTCGTTAGAGCTAGGGAGCACAGTTTCCCAAAAAACAAACACTTCGATGATTAACCCCCTTGATGCGGAACGCAAACCACTTGTTTTATTTAATTTTCGATGCCGATCTGTGCTTCGTGTCAGTCTGCGTCAGTCACCGCCTCATCACAAATTAGCATGGAAACAAGGAAAGTTTCCCTGTCCATTGCAATGCAAACGATGATTAGGTAAGCGTGTTGCAATACAAATGTGCTACACTGTCAGCTCTCTGCTGTATCTGCTTGCTGATTGAATTTCTCGGTGTTACACCGACCCTCAGTAATCATCAATCAAGCGCGTAACAACCACAAATGAATTGATTCGTCCTTTGATGCAAAAGCTTTTGGCATCATCTAACTTTCGGTGCCCTCTAGAGGGGATACAGTTCCAGTTTTCAATTGTTGTTTACATGCTTAATACGATGCGAACATTTGCAAATTTCATATGCAAAACCAAAATCATTTGGATTTCCTATAGCATTACGCTGCTGCGTCCAGTCAACCACATCGATGCAGGTGATGTGCATTTTTTTTTATTGAAAATACGTTTGCCTGACCTTGTTTTGATAGGTTAGACAGAAGCTGAACCACAAATTAAATTTTATTTGTTTAGCAAAGTGAAAATTGGATACACACACATGGTGTAATGAAAACAGCAGGCGATAGGACTGGAAGTCCTTGTTGAAAGGTTTGAATAAATTCAATATGATTTGCATTTTTATTGACTCTTGCACTAACGGTTTTAGACGAAATTGGAATAAAAGGCAATTTAGTAGACAAATTGCATTAACTTGCAATTTTTTTTTATATTCAAGTTTGCTGTGTCATGCGTTGGGCGCCAATTTTAGGTTTCTTGAAAGAAAGTCTTGGTACTTAATATGGAAACGAGACTAATGGAGTCAGACCTGAATATGTGCTACGATATTACATTGAACGTCGTTGGTGGTCGCTTGCAAGTAAGAGACATCATTTCGCATCATTTTTGCATGTGAAACCGTCTGAAAGCCTCAAGATTGCGGAACACAAACACAGATACAGTTTGACAACTATTGGTTACTGTCGCACTTGTCGTAGGTTGTACTGTCCAGAAACCTCTAGGATATGAATGCGTCTGGTGGGTACTTGATTCGTGGTTCACAAAGAAGGTTTAAGTTCTCTCAGGCATTGCATCTGCTGCGGTATCATGTTGGGCGCCAGTTTTAAAGCAGCTGGAAGCATTAAGTAAAAGAACAGTCGTCTTTGCTTGGACGCCATCTAGTGCCTCGTTACCTCAGAAATCGAGGGCTAATTTATAAAACTATAGACGAACCTTGCAGGAAGAAAATTATCCTTGACGCCACACAAGGCCTAACTTGACTTGTGGAATATTTCCAACTATGGAAACTTCCGAATGGAGAAGCCCGAGTATACGTATCTGGTTGCCTATGCCGATAATATCGCGGCAGTGATTACCACTGAAGGTGCCCAAATGTCCAAGTCCAGTTCTGCAGAGATAGCTCTGCTGACTAGAAGGCATGTGTCTACTATCTTCGAGATGCGAGTAGGTCTGTAGACAAAAACCACCAAAGAAGCGAAGAGGAGCTCATCGACTAGCGAGATCCTATCGAACTCGTAGGAGTAACCTCCATCAATCTTTTAGTAACTGAGAACAAACATACGTTTATACGAAAGGAAAGCAGAGATTGGAAGGGACTAGGATTAGATGGACTAGAAAGGCAATCGAAAACATCGCAGATTGGATGGACCAAAATAATGCAACAGTGAGTTTCTAGCTCTCACAGGATGGGAAAAATATGAAGCCCAGCAATGATTCTTGAATACACTAGATGGTTTAGAGAAAGACAGAGATTGGTACGGAGGCTAAAGAAAGTGGCGCTTCACCCTGAAGTAGTGCAAGAAGCAGTTCCAAAGTCAAATTGTCTAAATATGGAGAGGGTTTAGTCGATGAAAGTCTGACACATAGCCACCCTTAACGGTGCATAAGGGATTCCCTCTTCAAAAGCAAAAGTGCCTCGTAATAGGCTCGAATCTTTCTCCATTAAAACCGTCGATGTTCTGGACCCGAATGTATCCCTTCGATAATCATCGCATTCGCTGTTCTGTTCTTCTAACTTGGTCCTTCGAGCTGAATAACTCAACAAAAATCACTCTATTCCCCTTTTCTCCTATTCACGTTTTGAAAGACCCCTTTCATCCATTCTTCAACTCTCTTACAACCCTTCTTCCACCTGTTTCCTCGAACACAATCACTTGACAAAAAAATAATAACTTTCCAAACTCTTCCAAAACATCTTCAAAAATCCCAAATTTTCATGTCAAAATCTCTACCACAACATACTACGTATGTATATCACAACCACAGAGTCTTGAACAATAATAGTCCTTGCCAAATTGGCCACTTAAAAACTTTGTTCTTTCTCCTTCTTTGTACAAACTTAATCAGTTATATCGTTCCAAATTACGTGGCATGTCATTCAGAATCCTTCCTTTTGCGCCTCTAGTCGTTGAAAACTAGAACTTTCATGTCCAAAATCAAGTAGAAACTACATCACAGGATGTACTCATCTGCCGTTCCCTCAACAGCCAAAAACCACAAATTAGGGACTTCAAAGGCAAACTACCAAAAAGTGAGGGCATTATAATTTTCTTGACTTCTTTTCTTTTGGCGTCCCATCTATCCAGGCATCGGCAAGTCGACCCATATACGTTCCTTAAGAAAAAATCAACATCCTTGACGTTGGTTGCCTAAAGAGAAAATTGCGGCATAAACGCCCCAGCGTTAGTTGAAGAAAAGTAAACACAGGCCCACTGAACGACAAGAATTTCACTATCCTGACACGTCCTCTCTGCACCACTCAATGTGAGTTCTTTGCCAGAAACGACAACGAACCTGAAAAAAAGAAAAAAAAGGACGAAAATGAGAGCTGAAATTTTATTTATTGACAGTCAGCAAAAGTCCACGTACGTTGGTTCGGCACATATACCTTGTATTCCCAACCAACTGAAAGAAATACAAGTGTGTATGAGGTGGTGTCCTGATTTTTTTTCCTTACAACTTGACTGGTCTCCAAAAAAGAATTTCTTAGTTTTTTTTCCTGATTCCTGTGTTTGGTTTAGTTTTCTTCGAAGAAAATTCCATTGGTTCACCACAAACGTGGACTGCATGAGTAAATTCTGGAAGTAGGTTTGCTCCTTGTTCGAAGGAATACGAACGATGCCATTAAGAAAGCCCACATATGCTGCGAGTCCTTTTTTTATTTTGAAGAGAAAGTCTATTGATCCTGTGGTCATGATGTGAAATAAAATTCAATTTACCGCTCGGACTACGACAATGGTGAATGAGTTTTCAAAGGATTCCCATCCCAGGGACATGTTGTTTTACTGTTTATTCTGCAATCCTTTCGCTTTGTTACCTCTCTAAAATATATGGCTCATTTCCTGGGCAACAAAATTGACCGACATATCGATTTGGATTCACAAATTACTCACAAAAAAAAGAAGTCCACCATGTCATTGTTGATGTGGGAAAAAATAAATGGGAAACCTGTCTCGCAAGGACGAAACACAAAAATGCAACAACGGTTCGACAGTTTTATTGGGGCCCGCATTAAAATTCAACGTTGGTCATATATTTACTTCCTGGACATAACCGTTGCTCTCCTTTTTCTCTCTCGTGGTTCTCTGGTTATTACACTGCTGTCATAAATTTCGACAAAGTCCGACTCCAGACTGGCCAGAGCAGTTGTATATACAGCACGTATGCGGACGAGAGAGCGGGTGCAATATCCTTTCCTGTTGTTTTTTTCTGGCTTTTATTGGTACCTCTCTGTACAATTTGATGGCTTGTGCCTGTTGTGTGGCAGGCAAAAGTGGATAGTGGACTCAAGTTGATGTGGGCAAGCTGCCAAAACCTGGTATTCATCGTTGAAAAAGTCATGAAGTCAGGACGAATGAGTCCGCTGTCTGATTGGGAAAATGTGTTTTCAGTTCACTGTGAGGCAATATTCTCTGGACTTTAGTTCTTTGATTATGTCATGTCGTAGGAATGAGGCGAGGAGCCTAGAGTAGTGTATGATAATGCAGTTTTAAAGGGAGGCAGAGACGTGCTGCAGGCATTTTAGGAAGTTAATCGTTGAAAGGACTTTAAATTTATTTTAATTTGATTAAAGATATTTTGAGTGTGGTTGTCATTTGCAATGAATTAGTCGGCCATTGACGCAATAGGTCTTCTTTTGGGAAGGAGGTCAAGTTTGGATGAGATTTTTTGTGATGGAAGAGACAGTTCAAAAGGATGAGGACATTTTTGACTACATGCCACATTTCTATTCTCCTAATCGACATAGAGTGGCCATGTCAACTGCCTGTTGCATGGCAAAGCAGTTACACTACAGGCCGTGGTCTTCTCGAAGATCCAGCCAAGATACTGTCAAGTTCTTTCCCAAAGTCGGCAAAATGCAGAGATTTGTACTACACACCATGCTCTAGGATGCTCCGGAGGATATTTCTGGAACCAGGAAACCGAATACCTCTCCACTCTCCACATTCCATTAAAATACTCTTCCTGACAACTTTGGTAAGCACCATCGATATTCGACATCAACTGCTGAGATGAGCTCAAGTATATGATTGATCCATTCAAACCAGTATCAAGCTTCAAACGTTCAAAATCACCTTAGAAAACATAAACTTTTCCCATTCCAACTGCAAAGCTTGGAGCTGACTTCAAAAACTACAATCAGGTCGAATGAGGTAGTCGTCAGAATCGTCAAATATCTAAGCCACATTCGGCACGATTTTGCACCACCGTTCAGCATATTTGAGTGGAACTCTAAAAATCCTTAAACGTGACGTTTTTTAAAGCCGGAAAATCCAACGACCAGGCAAGAAACCAAAGCCCGACTGCGGTACTCGGTGTTTTGTACAAGATGTCTGAATCAACTTTGCGGCTGTACAAATTGAAAGACGAAGTAGTGAAGAACTTTGACACATTCATCTGCTCGGACGGATCAAAGATGAATTGAGGTGTGGACGCAGGTGTCTACTCACTGAATCACTGAAAATATCAATATCACACAGCAAGTCCGCAATGGAGGGAGTTAACCAACTGCGCCATATCAAAGAAGATATGGTCGACCGAGGATAAGAACAGAACCCGCCCAAAAATCATCAGAATCAAGGCGAAAGTCACCAAGCATTGGCCAATCGGAGACCATGCGGCCAAACTAGGTGTCCCAACAACCCCCACTGCTGCAGTTGAGGGAACATAAATTTGAATGAAATTGTCTACCATTTCCTCTGCAAAAGCCAGACTGCACACACTAAACCAACCATTCTTCGACTACCTTTAGTCCTTTGACATCTCGGGTAAAGGGATACGGAATCTAATCCACTTTCTAAACTCCAAAGACTGGATCTAGGCACCGACTGTCTCAGAAACATCAACACACATCATCAACCAAGTCACACGAGTCGTGGTAACAAAAAGGCACATCTAGTGCTACTTGCGTTCATGTTGAACCACCATCTCTGCCATATAGAAGCAAGCTACGATGCCAATATTTATAAGCTTGTCGAAGTTATAAGTTGTAGTGTCTTCACATTTTTAGAATCGCCTAAGTCGTTTGTAAATCACCTGAGCCACACCGATGCTCTGTCAAATCCTAGGCTTATCTGGCCTACCCTCGATCCTAAACAATCGGAAGCTTCAATTTTCCTAAAAGGAGACCAGCTCTCGAAACTAACCAAAGTTCTAACAGGTTTCGAAACCGCTCCCATCCAATTTATCCACACATGAGGTGAAAAAAAAAACATCCTTCGGGACACTTCCAACGCCTTAAGTGCCATCATTGGTGCGCCCCCAAACTCGGTATCCTCCAAATTCACTTTCCCTCCATCCTTAATCATATTTCACCTACATTCGCGCATATCCTTTTATTCCACGCAAAGTACCCATTTGAAAGTTGCTCCTTTTTACAAATTCTAATTTAAAACAATCAACTGCCAGTCTAACACAATAATTCACACCGCACAATGTAGCTCTTACGTTCAAGGAAGTGAAAGTCAAAGGAGTTGTACAAGGACTAACAACAAAATCAGATCAAAAGCCCAATAAAAGCTTCCGTTGAAAGATAGAAAAAAAAAAACGAAACGAAAGGAAAATTGAAAAAAAAGGATTTCACAACTCCCAGCAGGATATTCTTTTTATTTTCCCTCCACCTTCTCTGCTTCTCTTGTTCTACTCTCATGTCTTTGCCTAGAAAATAGAAAAAAAAAAAAAAAAACCTTCACAGGGATATTTTCATAAAAACTCGTTAACCTCCATCTAGAAGTATAGACGCAGCTACTTCACACTCACACTTCTATTTGTACAGAGATGATCGTATCCCAAAGTCTTAAGAACAAAGGACTTCAATACGGTTGTGTCACCTGTCAATAATGGGAATGTTCACCCCTTTTTCATTCAAGTTTCATTCGCACACTTTTCATCATCACTTTACCGAAGAAGTTATCCTTTCATCTATGCATGTGTGTGAGATCCCACACTCCAGTGACGTCTGTGTGACGACAATACACCTCTGTCATGTGTTATGGAAAAATTCAAATTCCAATTTTCTTGAATTGTGGTGTCAATTGCTCAGAAAAAAAAAAAAAAAAAAAGGACAACCATCCGAACAAGACCTATTCCACAGGACATGGTCATAAATGTTCTAACTCCTCTACACAAATACAAAACATTTGTTACGGATACTCTGCTGCGTGACAACAAAAAAAAATCTGAATTACTGTAGCTTTCACAGGACATGAATACAAAAACAGATGTAGATACGATTTTTTTTTTTTGTTGTTGAAAAAGGATAAACATTATTGAAAAGAAGATAAGAAAATATACTTTGAAAGAAGGATAGGCGGTGTAGAGTTAGCTTGAAGGGTCTTGAAATCGCATTTGAAGATTTTATTATCCTTATTACAATGATAAGGAGGTAATAATAAATACATTTATATACTGCAGCTAGACGAATAATAATAATTCAACACAACAGAGAACGATTTGAAGGATATTTCTTTCATTTTAGATTGTGTCATGGGAGATTGAGAGTGGGTCTGGTTGCACAGCAAAAGGAAAGGAAGGAAGGAAGGATATGGAAGGAGAAAAATAAAAATAATATCCATGGGGTAATAAATCACTTTGGAATCACGTTCGTTTTAATAGAGTAATCCTGGAAGGATGTTTTTTTTTTTTTTTTTTTTAACGTATAATGTTGGGCGGCAGATAGAAGGCTACATTGCAGTAAATTGTTTCCATTTTGGATTTTATGTTCCAAATGTTGCACAGGAGTTGAGAATATTTCCAACTTTCCTAGAAGAATGGTAATCCAAGTGCTTAAACTGTCAGTATTTACCACACCCTGCAACTGCTGTTGCATCATTTCAAAAAGTCAGACAAGACTGGTGTCTGTTGAGTTGGCAGATTTCTCAGTAACGTTGGGCAGGATTCACACGACTTGTTTGAATCCTGGAGTCATGCTGATTGTATAGGCAAATGGTTCTGAGACGTCCTCGTTTTTGAATTTCCATAATGTCCTTAAGTCTTAGAGCCACAATCAGGACTGAAGAAAAAATCCATTGAACAAGGACATAGGCATGTGGTTCTGAGACGTCCTCATCTTAGAATTTCCACAATGTCCTTAGACTTAAATAAGACTGAGTCAGTTCGTCGTTCCACTTGTTCTACTAACTGTCTAGAAGGATGCAAAAAGGCAGGGACATGAGGTCTATGTTGTTTTTGTACTTCTTACCTCCCTAGGTTATCCTAGAGGCTTCACTTCTCATACTTCCTTTCGACAGTCAATCTCAGATGGAATAGAAAATAGACGTAGCTTGTCTATAAAAAGAGAAAAACCAATGATTTCCTTGACTGGACTTTCAGGACTCCCCGCTGGCTTAAAGAAGTTAATAAATTACCCACCATCTTCTAGGCGCAAGTTTGCCCAATTGAGGCACTCCTAAAGGACCCATTATGTCTTATGCCTTATGGTATCATCTTGGATAGGGTACTACGATGTTGGCTTCCACCAAGATGCCCGAATATCAAAGGCGCTGGACGATCTGTGAGTATAGAAAGATCCTGGATCTTGTGAAAAACGAGAGTAGGGACCTAGATATGTCTATGGATGGTAGGAAAAGAGTCAGATCGCGTCCATTTAGAGGATTAGAAGACTTAACCGATGGATCCATGATAGAAAGTAGAGCGGAAGCAGATATCATTTGAAGGAGGAACTGCCATCTCAGACTGAGGAAAAAAGTTGAGTACACCAAGCTGAGATGGTGGCCCTTCTATACGTGCTTTACGACTTGTGTGAAGGTCTGGGTGGGAAGTGGAAAAATGTTAATCGGATACATACCCCTGGCAGGGGAACGTGTTCAAAAACTTAATGATTGTGGAACTGAAAATGGCATGACACTGACTTGGGTTAAAGGATACGCAGACATCAAAGGAAATAAAAGGCGGACAACCTCGCGAAGCAGGGGTCGGCTTCTGAGTTTTTATTCAAATGAATCGAAAAGGTGGACATTGTGGTGAAACAGGAGTAAGCCTCAGAGTTTATGGGTCATTAACCATTCGCTGGTCTAGATTGACGAATGTTAAAGGACATGATCAATAGATGTACCACAAATGAACATCTGAGAAGATGAGAAAGCATGGCAAAATGCCGACAAGACGAAATAGCCAGCTACACCAGGAGAAAAGTTCTAAACATGACACAAGGAACTCTCAAAAGCATGCTGTAGCTAGAGGACAAAGATTCAGCTGCACATATAGCGTGTAATGAGTTAGTGTCCGTCTTCGGTCAGCATTTCACACAAATACTAGCGTTGAAACAGAGAATCATGATCGCGAAAGAATTGCCACTAAATCCAAGGGGTGTCCCTGCCTTGAAGGACTTGTGGAAGAGCGACTAAAGGGTAGCCAATGAGGAAGTGTGTTTCGATGTTTCTCGCTGTGTGTGTCGAAGATTTGTTTGGGAATGCCTACTTGATCCTGGCGTGTCTCTGGGCAACATGTGAAACGCTGAGCAGTGGCTTGGTCTAGAAAGGATCATCACAATACATCTCAATCTCGTAGTAATGCGCTAAAAGGTTCTACTGTCGTATTATAATGCGTTGGGGTATCCTTTCATGTTGACAGTTTGCACTTTTATTTACCCTCATTCGTCATAAGACCGTCCACTGTGTGTGATAGCCCACAAAATACGCAATCCTGAAACTTAAATTTTGTTATCCTTGTTAGATTGCCTCTCTTCTAAGTGTTTGCCATTTACTAACGCAATTTTTAACTTTTTTCGTTTCAGGTATGTAAACATGTTATGAACTGTAACTTTGCATCGGAACATGGTATGTGAACTATTCCTCCATCGAAATATACTTTCCAACATGATGACTGAATATTTGAAGAAGCTTACTATTTGCACTAGCAATTAATTAACTTAAAATTCTTCACTAGTTTCAAGTTTCAATGAAATTAATGATTTCTCTTGCACTTGACCCACCACCCACTCAAAGGCAATCTGCCTTCAGTGCGATTGATTAATATTTCATTTGGCATCAAGTCCATGTCCATCTCTCACAAAACCCATACAGATGCAGTGCAGTTAAAAATTAAAAAACAAATAAACATGAGAAGTTAATAACTTTAACATTTCTATTCGCTCTCTCATGTGCTCCTGGAAAAAACAACACAACTTTGCAAAATTTCTTCTTCATGTTGTACATCGCCTTACAGAAGAAGTTACCCAGAAACTTTACACAAGGATAAGAGTTTCAGCACTACTCGTATGCTTCAAATAAAATACTTGAAGCAGTCGTGGGAGACCTTATGCCTTCCTGGGTGTAGGCACTTGAGTAAAAGATTTTCCCTTTAGTTTGCATTTCATTAGCATAAGTGAATAGGAACCGAGCATATGTTGGGAGTAGCAGCAACAACTGGTAGATAGGGAGGAAAGTTAACGCATGCTTCGTGCTACTCCTCCTTAACCATAAAAAAAAAAAAAAAAAGTTGAAAGCATGATTGTAGACAGCATGACACAATAAATTTTCCCATGACAGAAAAGGATTACATTTGTGATATATTTTGAAGAAATTTTCTCTTATTTCTGTTCACATGGATTTAATGTGTCAGGATATGTTGGCACAGTGTGCGACAAGAAAATGAGTTCAGGTACCATGCGTGAGATGGGTTAAGTAAGGAAACTCAACTGAGTTCGACAAACAAAAATACAAGTATGAGGTGGATGCATCGCGTGGTGCAGCCTTCACTCGGATCTCTAAGGGATCCATTGTGTTCCTCTGACTTGGAATGTCCATTCTGAAAAGACAAAAAAGAGTGGAAGAGTCCGGATGAGTGCAGTTACGAAAGTTCGGCCTCCCTGAACCATCCCGAATTCGTCGCGTATTTTAGAATGGTTTTTGGTGACTTGGTGGACAACTCGTCCAGGTCGTTGAAGTGGTATTCACCAAGGGCCATCTTCCTTGTTCTATATAGGCTGGGACATTCGCATAGGAAGTGGGTTGTATTCTCTTCCGCGTCTGTATTACCAAAGCCAGTGGGCCGGCAGTAGGTTGTGGCCTGTGATGATCCTTATGAAGAGAGCTAAGTTTGATCTTGTCGATATTTGTCCAGAGTTTCCTGGAGGTGCGACATGATGAGAGTGCACTCCATCTCTCATCAGCTTATCTGTGAAAGCCCAGTGCAATACTAGATTTGACGAGAGCTTGGGGGGGGGGGGCAGAACTGAATGATCGACCAGTACGACCAGTAATAGGTCCAGTTCCGAACCCTTCCTGGCTACTTCATCCGCCATTTCGTTACCGTGGATACCTTTGTGTCCCAGGATCCACCAGAGTGTAACGTTGTGGTTCGCTGTAAGGAACCGCGACCTAACTTCTCGCAATCATTCATATTTCGTACGTTGGGAAGGGACTTATCGAAAAGAGGATCGAGAAGCTGTCAATCTTTTTGTCATTAGATGCAGTAATGTCGTAAATAAATGTTTGGCTGTTGAGCTGAGGCTCGAACCTATGTCAGTTCGCTTAGCAACCACGAGTATAATCGTTAATCTTGAATAAGTTTTTTGCTAGATCAAGTTAACTTGTCAAAGTTGCCTCATGTCTAACTTTTTCAAGACCACGCACTGAGTCTTAGCCTCTTTCATATCAATTCTCGGCTCCTACTTTTCCTATCGCTGCCTTTTCAGTAGATGCAATGTTGTTTCCTTGGAATGAGAAAGCTGATGAACTGGCAAGACCTAGAACAAGCTGATCGCTAAGCAAAAATTCCTCCATGTGAACTTAAACATGAAGCAGGGAACAGGTCTCATGCGGAAACGAATAGACGATTGAGCTCCTTGGAGTTATATACGCACAACAATGCCAGACGCAATGCACTGATGTGGGAGGATACCAGAATCATTTCTACTGTTGTAGGACTGATACAGGGCACACTACTCTACGCTATCATATGGCCAAGCTTAGACTAAATGAGGATGATTTTTGCAAGAGCTGTGGAGACGAGAAAGTTTATAAGAATACAACCCACTTTCTAGGCCACTGTTCAGGTCTCTGTTATCTCAGACATAAATCATTGGGAAGACACTTTTGCCAGGATACCAAAGAGGTATGCGGCGTACCTATCAAGGAGATCTGTAGGTTTATGTAAGCTTCAAGGTGATTCAAAAAGCCAGTGCTTTGTTGATTGCTCCATCATCAAGGGACACCTTTCTTCCGAATAGGCATCACAATGGTTCTCCCCTAACCTAAGTGTGGAGTAGAGGGTTCCTTTTTCCCTCGCCAATCCATCTACTTGCTGAAGATACAACTTTGCTCGCAATATCGTCCAATAACTCTTTGGATCGCCTAACTAACTCAAACGATTACGTTTAACTTACTTAATGGTCGGAAGAAATATTTTAGAAAGCAGGGGTCTGTCGTGTTGGTCCTAAGTGAGCTTCACTACTCTAGCGAGTCTCGTCTCAATCGAAACAAATTAAAATTGAAATGGTTGTTGTCTGTGCTAAAAGTGTAATATTTTGTAAAGAACCCTTTTTCTATATCATATGTGACGCGGTATTTCCTGATACCTTTGATGAAGACTGGTTTGTTGAACTCAGCAGCCTGTTATAACTCTTCTCTTTCAAATTAGAAAAAAACATGTAACACGTCAGCTATCGTTAAGTGTTCGTTTCTGGAACTGTCAGTCCTTGTCCGTGGTCATTCGAAGATTGAAGTTCTTTCCTAGTAGGCTCTACGCGGGCTAGCTTCCTATTCGCAAACTTTTGAAATAGTCGTCATGTATGAATCCAGCTAACGATACAAAATTCATCGTGTCATTGGATTTCTAAAAAGCGAACTGATTACATTTTTCTGTCGCTGACTGTTGCTTTTTTTATTTTTTGTAATTCATTCTTTCATTCATATTCACTGATCCCTCATTCCATTGTGTGCAAATGACACAGGGGCGAGCACAGGTTGAATACTTATTGCTTGCAGATGTCTGCCACTTGGCTCCTGTTTGTCGGATGATGCCACTTTTAATTAAATCCATAAATTCTTAATGCATTCATCTTTTCCACTTTGGCTAGCGGGTGTTGGGGTTCCCTCTCTCAGGGGCGACAACGATGCGAAGGAATGATTGTTAGTGTCGTCATCATGACACCCTCAACGAAAAGGTGTGGCATTATGATTTATTAGCTTATGAAGGATAACACTAACACTCTGTTGACAGTGTCAGTGTTCGCTTTGTCTGAATTTACTTCTATTTTTTACGAATGTGGAAGGACCAACTCATCATGACACACGTCAGCCAAATGAATGAAATGGCTGACCTCGCTTATCACCTCTGTTTAGGTGACCTGTGTCCTGGTAAACAGTGATTTCTTTGTTTGAATACCGAAATTGCACACACTCAGGACTCAGTGTACAGATTATAATTTGTCCGCACTATCTTCACATGCCACACATATGGATTTGCACAAAACAAGCTCAATGTTGTTGAATGCTGACTCAGAGAACTCAGAATGAACAGGAAATCCTAAAGAAACAACAACAACAATCCAAACAAATAGAAAAAAAAAGGACACGACTAACAGATGAGCACTTATCACCTTTGAACCAAGAAGGACGACGACAAAAAGTGAAAAAAAAAATTGAAACGAAAAGTAAACAAAAGTGAAGCGATTATAGGATTTTAGTCAGGATTTCGTCGTTCGTCTGTCCACTGAGGCGTATTCGTAATTTTTTTTTTTTTACGATTGCCTTTGTATAGTATTTGAACGAAACGATTTTTTGTGTAATGAATTTGACGCATTGAGTGTATCTATGTGAGTCTGTGAGTCTGTTAGTCCAGTCGACAAGTTGAGTGTTGATTTTTTTTTTGATTTCAGGACAAATGATGAGCATGAGTCTGTTGATGGTGATGGTGATGATGTGATGTCTGTCTGTTGACTTTTTGACACTGTTGACATTTGATGTGTTTGCTTTTGTCTCTCGTGCTGGCCCTGTAGGCAGTGATTTTTTTGTTTTTTGCAATGGGAGTCCTTTTTTAGAGATTCAAAATGTTTTCCCTTTTTTTTTGCGAATATTTCCGAAGCCAATTTTGACGTATTTACCGATTGAAAAATAAAAGCTGATTGCAGAGACTTTCGTAAATTGATGGGCGCGAGTTGATGGTGTCACTAATTGAAATACTTGACATTTGCTTTTGATTTTCATGGTTTTATTTAGTGAAAGGAGATTTATTTATGAGACAAATCCTTTTATTTTATAAGGGAGGTGTTGAGGACTTTTAAAATGAACCAGTGCACCAGTAGCTGCATTTATATAGGCACCCTTTGTCTTGTTTGATGTCATACGTGAACAGAGCTCCAGAGCTTCGTTGAACATCGCCAATGATCGGTAAAAACATTGTTGGTGCAACGATTTTACCAAGATTTACTGCTCAAATTCATCTAACGGTATTTTTTTGTAAACAGCCCCTCGAGAGCTGAGTAAACTCCCTGTTGATGCTATTGATAGCCCAATAGTGATTCAAAGGCTGTTGAAACAAGATCTAGAACGAGGGCTTCAATTGTGTCCTTAAGTCAGAAATATTAGGATAGTTCCTGCAAGTGAATGAAGAACCATGTTTTACTGATTGACAAGTCTCACAGTTCAAGAAGTATTCCCACTGAAAGGATGGTTTTCATGTGAAAAGACAAGTTTTTTGAGTGGAAGCTTCAACAAAGTTGTTGTTTAAGGCTCTTGATATGCAGCTCAATGTAAGACTCCAGGTTTCAGGGGATGACAAATCAACTGATGTGCATTAGCTGCTTGCTAAGTAAGTGTGCCTTCAAGTTACACCGCAGAGCTTAAAGAATATCACTTCTGTGCTCTAATAGTCTTCTTAATATTTTCTAGTCTAGTTCCGTCCATAGTTTAGTTCTATTCCCTCTTGCAGCGCAATAACCTAAATTCTTTTACCAGACTCTCACCCGTTTTACCACGTCAGCCTGACAAATGAGACAAGTATCATACAAGGTAGCACGTTCACACTTTTCGCCAAATTTGATTCAAGGGCCATTATCTTGGCTTAGAAGACGCTACAGAGGTCTGGCAAATAGAAGCAGATGCTTATGTTTACATTCTTGAAGAAGAATAACTATTCTGTCTGTGTAGAACCATGTGGACGCCTTTCGTTGTAACTCAAGATCATTCTTCCAGTCAAGTCTGGAAGGGGTACAGGCTACGAAGATTTTATTCAATAAAAGTCATTCAAGGACATAGTCGGTGCTTTGCGGTAGGAATTCTAGGTCATTGGGAATGGTGGCCAGGCCAGCATGTACATAGGCTCGACATTCGTTTGTTAGGGCATTAGATGACGACCTTAAGGACATCTCGGCTAAAAGGATAAGGGATTTAATCCTCTTTCCTTACTCCACAGGTTGGAGCTAGACACCGACTATCCACACACATCAACACAAAACCATCAACCAGGTCACAGGAGTCGTGGCAACAAAAAGGCACACCTAGTGCTACTTGGGTTCATGATGAACCGCTACCTCTACCTACCTACCTACCTTGGGCATAACATGGAACATTATATCCAGAGCGCCGTCTGTTTTAGTGTTTCTGAGGGCTACACTGATCCATATAAAGGCCGATCTTTATACGGAGGGAGTTTCAATGGATGGCTTTTCCAAGAAGTTTCACCAGTCGAGATACTTGTACATGGACGTCGTCAATACGTGGTTGAAAACTTGCTTCTTATTGCTTTTTTGCAGCAGTAGAGAGTTGTTGTGGCTTACTTTACTCTCTCTGTGATGTTGGATTTTTAACTGAGTGCCAAATATCTGGTCTTGTCTGCGAGTACAGGAGAGTACATTTTAGGAGTGTCGAAATGGGGAATTTCAAGTTTCCCTGTGAAGAGGACTAACTCAGATTTTTGGGGATTGACTCCTTATTATTAAGTCCATTAAGAGAGGTAGGTCTAAACTCACATACGAACAAAATATTGTGACTTTTCCCCTATTACCTCTCTAAAGGGAATAAAGTCTGACAATCAATTGACATTTTTATGGAAACTGTCGACTCCTAGAAGCGAGAATTTTAACCTGGACCACCACTCGATAGGCAATAAAAAAACCTTGAACTGTTTAATAATTGTCATATAAAAGCTTTTCAATCTGCCATTCGGAGTCGGCATTAAAGCTGTAGAACCCTTCCATAACACCCACAACATGAGCGGATGTGAGAAGCTCGGCGTTGGTTTTTTTTTTCGGTGAATTCATACAAAATGAATGACATGGTACAGGGTTGTATCTTAGACATACCAAATTAACTCCCTTTTTCCACGATACAGCCACATTAAGTTTTGCTTTTTAGGAAAAATAAGAATTCCTTCCTAAGACACGAAATTTATAAAAAAAAAATTAATAAATTCCCCATCAGCCATCATTTCCACTTTGAAAACAAGAGATGAAAACTAAATATGTACTTCGAAAGTTTACTCAACTCAAGGGTTAAATTTTATTTACAAAAAGTGAAGGGATGAATTTTTGTATTTATAAATTAAATTTATTCCAAAATGTATTGACGGAATTTAATAAAAAAAAAACAATTATGGTCAACCTGAATTGTCAATCTCTACCCACTAGCCAGTCACTTAACAATTTAATCATTCACAGCAACATGTCAATCAGTTGAACAAACATTCGATATAATTAAAATTTAATTGTTTAAATGTTTAAGGACGACATTTTACAAATACCCTCTTCATTGGGGGTTACTGAATGGGAAAAATATATGCAAATTATCTGATTTTTTTCTACTTAACGTGTAAATAGAAACAACAGAGGGATGCTTTTTAACGGTGAAAAGTCGTGATTTGCATTGATGTCTGCAGTGGGCGGGTGTATCGGTGTAAAAGGATATTTTTAGAAACACAGACGAAACTTATTTTGAGATGTGGACCATCTGATAGATCAAGTGGGTGTTGATGACGTAAGTTGCTAAAAAGTTAAAAATCACACACACGAAATTGGGATTACATGAAATCTACAGAAGAATAAGGATACAACAAGTGGGACTTAGGTGGGAGTTCAATGGACGAATATTGATCTCAGTGCTACCTTTGGATGAAAATAAAAAAGTTGATGGATGAAAATGTTCCTTTTTTGTGTCGAACTAAACGCAAAGCTTACATGAAGGCTAAACGACTTGTAATGACTAACACCCGATTATTAACTTAATTGCTAGCGATGGCGCTACAGTCCCGAAAGGATTTTGACATCAACAAGGGTCTCCAGCCAGTGATGTCGGTGTTGGGTGTTCTTTATTTTGTTGACAGCATTCACCCTGTTGACCATTAAACCTGCCTTCGCTGCTTCTATCTCAATACTCACGAATGTCGATTCCGCCAAGATCCCCGAACGTGATGTTAGACTCCAAAATAAGCTGGAATGACGATGCCAATTATCGCAAGACAGATTTTAAAACAGCTTAGTGATGAGTCCTTGGGAAGAAATACTATCTTTCAAGCCTGCATTTTGATAGCAGAATCCATCAAATCGAAACCCACTAAAGCAATGCAAAATGTTCTTAACCTCTTTCAGTTCCAAGTTAGTCGAGTGAAACTTTGTGCGAACGATCTCAGTGTTCGACAGGGTCTTCTCCATTAGAACTCCTTGAAGAAATGCCCTGGTAGGAGGTACACAGATGACTTCAAGAAGGGGGAGATCAAAAGTGCGACTGTCATCCTAGAAGCGAATCGGCTTTCTAAAGTAAGAACTGACTGCAATTGAAAATGAAGGTTGTTCGGTTAAGCTAGTTTAATAGCTAAGGCCGGAACCCAATTAGAGCTTGATCTAGATCTAATGTGATTCCATGTTGAGTATCGGATTATCAGCACCAGAAATCTTACATAATGAGTTTCCTTTCATTCTCCTCTGCGTAGCCGTTTCGGTGAAGACCCTTTCCTACTCCTCCCTACCTGCAGAACCATTTATAATAGATCCACAGACAAAGCTCTTTATTTTGTAAATATCGACCTTGACTAGATCACTGAGGTCTTCATAGCAGGGTTTTCTTTCTCAGCCTTGATAGGGCATTGCAGGTGCGTAGTATGTAGGTGGGCTACTGTTTTTTCCTCTTTCTCATCTATACAGCTTCTGTAAAAATCATTGGAGCGGTTTGAGGGTTAAATTATAAAAAAAAGTGTTAGTGTAGCCAGTAAGGGTCATTACAATGTACATTGAAAGCCAGACGAGCACCAAGGGTCTTGTCAAAAGTGATACTCTTTATCAGTCCTATCAAGGACAAAAATCCTACAACAAGGACAGTTTTGGAGTCTAAGGCATTGAGTTTAAAGCAACAAAAAGGACCGAATCTCTGTCTTAATGATCAATCTATTGCAGGTGCCAGTTTGGGCAATCAGACGATGCCTGTGGTCTTGAGGGTGCAAGGAACTGTGTAGAAATCTTCTCGCACTAATTTTCTAAAAGTTGATGCAAATCTTGAAACTTTTTCCATTAGTCTGCTTCACAACTTTTCCTCAAAGCCTTCCATCTACTCCTAACGACTTCTGTCGTTACTTTTGCCAGCTTGTCAGCTTCTTCATTATCTTCAACTTGTCGTTTTTCTTCTTAACGAGTTTACTAAGTTTTTCTTGGCTCAAGGTGTTGCAAATCGAATGAGCCTAGTCTTGTCCAGGTCCAGTCTCAAATTCCCTACTCTATACTAGTTCCATCTGCAGGTTTTAGTTGGAAAAATTATACATTTACTTGAAAGTGAAACAAAACCCTTTGAGGATGACATGTTAGCTCGTCCTTCTTTAAGCCTCGTGAGATTTTTTCCATGTATTTACATCTTTACTTCACACAAACCCTCTCAAAGAATATCTTTTCTTTTCTATGATCTCAGCCTTGAAGGCTCCATGACTATTTCTGTTTACAAAGGACAAACACGTGGAAGGAGTGTCAAAAGAATCGAGGGCGGAGATCTAACATGACAATAATATATGAAAGTAAATACCATGAATGACTTTCACAAGCAAGAAGGATAGATACACACTTTCACCAGCAATACCCACACAATGACACTCAAATCGAATGAGACTGCCTAATTTCTTTGTGACAACTTCCACCTTGAATACGAATACGAATTCAAATGATTTAATTATGCAAGAGTGGCCTAGAGGTAGAGCATTGAGATTGAGACTAAGAGGATGAGATTGGTATGCCATATGCCATGCTAATAAATAATTAAAGAGATGTTAGAAGGATATATGTATATGTGTGTGTATCTCTGATTCAATGTATCAATTCATAAGCAGATGATGCCGGTGATTTAAGGATGGATTTCCGTTGACATTTTGTTTGTTGTTTCCGAACACAAAGAGATAGAGGCTTACATTATGCCTGCGTGAATAAATTACCAACACAAACAGACAGATTGACATACGAAGAGGAAAATAATCTCTCTTTGGGCTTCCATCTAACTGTGACTGTGAGTAGTAGGAGAAGTCTGTATATCAGATTTGAATTGTTGCTCATGAGAGGTGGAATCTTTTTCACTTTAAGAGGGTTTTTGACTTTTCTTCGAAATTTTTATTGTAATGCTTCTTCGTTTTTATTGCACGCTTTTTCCTTATTCATATCACTTTTGTTTCCGAGAGTTTTTATGTCTCTTTTTGTGTCATTTTTTTGAAGAATTTATGGTGCCACAGTAATATTTTATGACCCTTCTTCTGTAATATGCTTTAAAAATATTATATGCAAATGATTTGTTTTTTTATTGGAATGATAGCAACAGTCTCTAGGCGGGAGGTTGTACAATAAAACAAATAATTTTGAGATTATCCAACGGTTGGGGTAGTTATACGCAAGTTGAAGGTCAATTGTTATACCGCAATCTGGCAATCAGAATCGATATTTATCGAGTCACTTACGTTGTTAAAGATCCTCAAATCTAGCTTCGATGAAGGTTCATGTCTTTTTCCTACATGTAACAAACAAGGGAAGCCTAGCAACCTTTTTAATCAAGTAATGTATTCCCCTAATTTGAAGCGTACAATCATGTGTCCATCTGCATTTTTTCCTCGAAATCTGTAAAGTTGTAACGTGAATGTTGTGTTGATTAGCCCTTAGCTTCGCAGAATGTCTTCAAATGTCCACATTGATCAGAAGTTAGACTTATGTCGCTAAAAGATGAGTCCTAGATGGTTTAAAACACAGACTCCAGGAACTATTCTCTTCAGTTCCTTCTGAGTCGTCAGCAAAACATAATTCGTCGTGTGCAGCTTGATGGAATACACCAGGACAAGTATTCTCTAAGCTGCTGTTCCCTTCATTATCACTCAAAGAAATGCTTCTTCCTTGTGAACCTCACTTGAAATAGTCTTAGAATTGCAGCTAGAACTATCAAAGGTCACTGAGATCAGGAAAAACCACATGCACTGCTTGAATGTCTCACTAGATCTACTCTGCAGACTATCCTTTGAGAGTGATGAAACCTCTCTTCACATTCTAATGGAGTGTCCAGCTGTCTTTTATCTCAGAGACCTCGCGAACAAATTGCTGATTGCCTCAGGAGTGAAGTAGCTGATCTTGATGTATGAAGGAGTGACACAATAGAATTCTACAGTCCTCAAGCGAAATAGCCAGTTGCAATCAGCACTTTTGACACTTCACCCCTAATATGCGTCATGCTTCGAATACACAGCCTATTCTCGGGCATTTTGTCAAATAAAGGGATTCTTTCCTAAGTCGTTCAGCACGAATGTAGAATGATCTATGTTTCCTCACCATTTCAACTCGCAAGCATTAAAAACAGAAACGAATCGGTATCTCCTTCGTCTCTCCTCTAATTTTTCTAGGGTGCGATCAAATCCGATCTAATCTACTCCTTGACAGATAATTCACGGCACACGCCACTTGCATTCCTATCACTGTCTTTGAAACCGTCTAGACAAAGCTTTGGGAACTCTCTATATAGTCACGTCTTCTTCTCTATGATTGTGATAAAAAAAAAGAGTTGTAGGGCGTATACGCTATTTTTTTCAGTGAAATATGCACTGTCTGCTAAATATAAAGACCATAGTCCTAACCCACCAAGAAGAGTACTTAACAAACTCACAAGTTCATCAATTGACTGTTTGGAAGGTGCTCTATTACACTAGGTTCACTCATATGTAGCTGTAGGATACTTTCTTGAGACATCGGCAGGCTCACACTCTTAAAACTTCGATCTTGTTTGATTAGTCTGTTTCACTAGTTCTCTTCAGAGCTCGCATCCTTCCACCTTCTTCCTAAGTGCTTTCGTTGTTACTTTTGCAAGCTCTTGAGCTACTTCAATACCTTTAACTTGATATTTCTGTTTTTACCGAAATTGCTAAGTCTATTCCAGGTCTGGTCCCAAATTTACTGACCTATACTAGTTCCATCTCAGACTTTAGTCAGAAAAGTGGCAAATTTCATAAAATGAGCTGAAACAAGGCATCTAAGCACATCGTCCTTAAGCTTTGTGTGAGCATTCCTGATCCCTAATAGTACCGGTAAACTACCGAATTTGCCTTTTCCCACAGAAGAAGCATTTAAATAGAACGAAAAGCGAAAGTAAAAGATTCAAGCTCGACTAAATGCATTCAGGCAGCGATAAAAGCCTTGGAATCACCGACAGTACGATCCAAGTTGGTAAAGCAATGCCGCAGGCCTCTGAATGAGATCGCTGACAGATGCGACGTTTCCCTTTGCTGGGTCCTTGGGCACAGGGACGTTCCGAGCAACTGCAGAGCGGACGAGCTAACAATGGAAGGCGCAGGTCGGATCCCTTCTAATAATGGAGTGGAACCGCCTGCCTCGATAAAATCGATAAAATCTTACCTCGATACTGAAGCTAAAAGAATGGCTAATAGCAGGTGGAACAACATCAACACTTGTCTTCTGTCAAAACAAATCTGGCCTATTCTTCCTCCCTAAGGAAATTACATGTGAGATCTCTGTTGTTGGTCACCCGGTTTTTATATGTGGGATCACAACAGGCCTTTTTCTGGCCTAAGTGTGTGTTCCTGCTTAGTAGGGACAGCCACCCAACCTAACCTAAATGCATTCTAACGTTCGGTTTCATACATTATGCCTTCGTTTTGCGCATTTTGGTGTGTGAACTTTTCTAACTTCAACGTGTTCGCACGCATAAGGAATCAGCGTCGAGAAGCATTACCCATTACAGCAGGCTATAGTTCCCTTTTGTAAAAGCTCCAAACTTATTTGTTGTGTCATAAACACTTCATTTGCATAATTTTATGGGGTAGTTTCAGGACTTACAATTGAGATACTCTTTTGACCTAGTTCTAGCAATCCTTTCGAGTTATTTTAAAACTTCGAAACAAAGTCCATCTTGGAGATAGATGCTTGTTAAAGTCTTGAAAACGTTTCCTTAAATTCAAAGCACCTCGCCCCAACTCCTTACCAATCAAAATTCCTTCTGCAAATATCTGCAACTTTAAAGTTTCAAAATAACAAATCTAGTTCAATTCTTGCTGAGTGGACTTATGATCGATAAAAGGAAACTACACTGCCCTAGTCAACACAAAATATCACAAAATCCTTCCGAAAAAATGATAACAAAATTGATAATACAGACGAAAATAAAAAGGTATAACGTCAACCAACTATCACGCCTCAAAATATACATACCAACATTCGTATGATATATCATATATCCAACTCCTTTACTACTTTAGATTCGATTCACAAATTGGGCAACAAATTCGATTCGACCTAAGACAAGAACAGGGAAACAAAAAGGACTTCTCTGTCTGAGTCTGAATTTAAAGGAACGTTCTGTTGAATTTGAACATTCTTTAGTCATCATTGAAACGAACGAAGGTATTTATTCCCTTTTTTTCTTGATTCTGTTTGATTCTGTGTGTGTGCACGACTGGATCTCGAGCCAAAAGAAAACAGGGAAAAAAAATCGCAGGAACCCATTCCTTCTGTCCGCATTGCAGAAGGAATAAAAATCAAATGCTTAAGATTTCAACTCACACACACACAAAGTCAGACGAAAGAAGGTCAGGAGGATACACGCTTTCTATTTTATTTTTTTTCTCTCTTCGTTACAGTTTTCCTTTTCTCCTTCCTTCATCTTGATAATTCAATTAAGCTAGTTTGCCTTACACGTTCGGTATGTTTTTTTGTTTCCTTTTTGTTCAATCACACGGAATAAACGATGAGAAGGTAGAGGGAAATGCTGGATTATCCTTAAGCTTTATATTAATCGGGTACACGCTAACGCGTTGCTATTGCTATTACAGAAAGATGTGTTTAAGTGAAGTAATAAAAAGCGTTATCCTTGTCCTAGATTTTTCACTGTTTGTGTTATTTCTCCGTGCTCATAAAAAATGCAACACAATTGCATACAATATCCACATACACATTCATATGTACAGAGAAAGGATGAGTAGTGAGACGTTGTAATACAAAAAAAAAAACTAAAAATGAGAAGCAGAAAATCGCCCGAAGGACGACGAATGTGATGTCTAAAGAATGCAGTATTTTGTATCTGTGTGTTTGTCAGAGGTAAAGCAGTGAACGCTTGTCCTAATCCTTGAAACGATTCTCTAATTAGTCATTGTTGTCTCTCAGTTTGTTCTGTACATGTCCACAACGAATTATTCATGTTAGCCTCGGGCTATGGAAGAAGAAAGATGATGAAGTAAGGGCTGATGGAAGAACGAAAGAGGTATGAAGTGTTTCTAGGTTAAAGTGTGTCCATCAAGTTAGCAAGATGGGGAAAGAGTCATTTTCTTTGTGAAAACTATGCGAAGGACCTTCCAGTATGTAAAGGGTCAATGTTTTATAGTCGATGATGAGTGTTATGGTTTGTAAGCCTGTCTTGAAACGGTTTACTTCCATTTTGGCTCATGTACTCCTTCCAATTCGACAATACTCAATCTTTTAATATTTAAACACCTAAAAGCTGTGTTAATCTAGGCTTGATTCGATATGGAATACAAAATCTTTTTCAAGAGTCAGCCACAGAATCGGCCGACCTATGTTGACATATAAAGCTTGCAAGTCATGGACTTTTTACCCACAAGAATTGGACTATGATCGACTAGGGAACTACTTTGCGTCCATGTCAAACCCAAGCTTCCAAGTTATGGAAGTTGTTGAACACAATTTAAGCTTATGATTAGCTCGTTGTAGATTCCAACGCTTTGTTGTCAGTTTTACTTCTTGAATGACCCATTAGTTGCGTCTAGATCTGGACCTTAGGTGGAATTAAACCCGTTGTGTCAAAGAATGCATTGAAACTGCTTAGCGAACACAGGTTCAAGCCTTAACAAAAGTTCTTCGTGGTAGGACTGACACTGACGTTGCATATGTTTCCTCCCCTGCGAAGATTCAAGCCGGAGTGGGTTCATCCACTCTACATCTCCCAGCCATCTTAGTCGTTATCTTGGGCTTTGTTGACTAAGTCGATACCGCTGTACAGCCCACATATAGTTCGTCATTGTATCTTTTTTTCCATTCACCATCTACACAGACGGGACCATAGATCTTCGGAACGATTTCTCCATCAAAATAGTCAAGGAAAATCTCATTCATTAGATATTGACAAATTCCATGCTTCCGCGCCGTAGAACAGGACTGGGAAGGTTTTAAGGTCTCGTATAGAGTCACTTTCAGATATCTTCTTAGTTAAAAAAAAAACAGCTATGGAAGATCAGGCAAACAATGCAGAGGTTTCATTCGTCGGACATGCTTTACTCAGACCATTTTTTGCAGATGAGTTGATGCATACTCCTAACGAAGTCATCTTCCACTGCTTCAAATAGCTTGATAGGCTTAGACTTATGTTTAAATAGAGTTATCTTTACTTCATCAAGGTTAAGTGGACGGGATTGTTGACTCGATTTAGAATAGGTCATTCAGCCTGACAGCGAAATTTGGATCGTCACCGTCATTATGCTCTTTTCAGAAATAGTCTGCGAATCTACCAAGATATTCCCTTAACACAGCGATCCTTAAAAGTTCCCTTAAGTTCAATTCCGTCGAATCACTTCTGCACGATGGACAAAGCATGTCTCGAAAATCGCTGATAGCACTGTTATTGAACTTATTGTTCAAAAGATCAATTGTTTGATGGTTGGTGTGGAACGTTTCTTCATCCCCGAAGCCCATTCACCATTTCAAACCTCACACGAAACAGTCACTCTTTAAGGATGCATTAGGTTTTCTACAACTAAGTAGAGCTCTTGAGTTAGTTCGACTTTACTCCGAGATTTCTATACAAGATTCAGAGAAATGCGTTTATTACTGAACTAGCAGTCCACCCGCGGCTTCGCACGCGTTGAAAATCTTTAAATGACGATAACTTTTTTTTCCGAAAACCGATTTTAATAATATATAGTCTATTTGCTGCTCCAAATTATTATATATCCACCTGTCAAAACTACATGAAAATCCGTTAAGTAGTTTCGGAGATGTGCGCAAACAAACAAACAGACAGACAGAAAAGAATTCTAAAAATCGATAATTTGTGTTCTTTACTCTTCTTTAGCCACCCACTTTTTTTTTTTTCAGTGTAATAGACACACCGGGTTCTACTGTTCTATTATATGTATTGATGATTGTAGAGCTCCGTGGCAAGTTGTTCCGGCGTCAAAGTTAGACACTACATGCCTGCCAATATTTCAAAAGCATTAGTGTAGTCAGTTACTTCATACAGCATCCAACAGATGGCCCACACATTATTAATCCGTAAAAACGTTGATATTCAAAATGTTTTCTAAAGTTTCTCACAATCAATTAATGAACTATTGATCGTTGGTTACCCAGTAACTGACATCATTGACGCACCGATTAAGTTCTCTAATTGAGGCACCCCCCACTGTCTATTCTTAACTTTACAAATTCTCATAATTAAGGTCCAAAACAATATAATTCAATTCGTGGAATATTTTAACCGTCAATATCCATTACACTGCCTCGGTAATAATTAAGGAATTATGTTAATTAAGCCCTTTTGCGCTTCTCTCTCTTTCTCTCTTTCTCTTCTAGCGGAATCCTTAACAATTAAACAAATTCCTTAAAGACATTTTATTAAAGTTATAGCTACCATCTATTTCTGAATACACATTCAATATTCATCCTTAAGAGTTTCAGCCTGATGCTGCTGCTTTGGTGTTGTTCGCTCAAACTGCTTAAAAGGACGAATATCATCATTAGCCTTCAACCGCATTTCATATCTGCCAATAAATCCTTTTGGAAAATTTCCCCTGGGATAGATACAAATGAATTTTCCACATGAAGTGATTTCATATTCACTCAGGGGGAAGAAATGTTTTGAGATTATACACCGTCAAGGATATCAAAAAAAGGAAACCGTAAACCGCACCGGGAAATAGAGATAGACGTATAGTAGAGTCTAAATGTGTGTTTGTGTACAACAAGGTGTCAAAACTTGTTACAACTTTTAAGTCTTTGTAAATTCAAAATTGTTAATTAATTAGGATTCCTGTGAAAGACATTTCACCAGAGATCCTTTTCTCACACAATTTAACGAATCATCACCGAATATTGAAGCACTCTAAAGTGGATTCTCCTCGTCACAACATTCTATGTATGTGTGTGTGTGTGTTAAAATGGTGCAATTCCCAGTTAAGTGAACACATACATACATTTCGAAGCAGACACGTAATTATGAAATCCATAATCGACTTCATGGTGGAGTCGGTAAATTGGGGGCCATTTCTGCATTCCACTGTGGTGAGAGGAAGGAATGTGAATGAAAATAACATAACCTTTCCCCTATCCCCTATTCGTGTCAATAATTAAAACTCATTAACACTTGCGAAGTGTTTCTTAATTAGCCCATCATCCTTTTCGACACCAAAATATCCCTTTTCGTTAAAACTTTAGCTGGGTTAAATCCTTCCCAAGAGTCTTATGTCCTTTTAGGATAGTTTTTACATCTCCTTTATAATCTTCATGCTTTCGAAACGGAGATGTTGACTTAACGAAGGAAGTGAAGAAGAAAAGTCAGATAGCCAAATAATTGGCAAAGGAAAATGGAATGAGGATAAGGGCTATAAAATTGCTTGAAACCATTAACAAGCTTGCACAGTCTTGTTTTAACAGTGTGTGCGACAAGTTAAGACGTACAGGTGAAAGTGTTCAAGGAGCTTCAGTGTGGCACACTTCTGTCAGTTCAAAGAATGTATTTTTGTCTTTAAGGATCCACAAGCATCCCAGATTGATTCTCAAAAAGGTCAGAAAACTGAGCGTAGGGATGGCTTAACATTCCAACAACACTAAGTCAAGAAGGACTAGCCTTAGAAGGTCTGTGGCAGGACTCTCATGGTTATGACCCATAATCACATCTACAAGGGTGGAGAGGGCTTTTCTATCCTTTTGTATAAGTCTGGTGATCCTAGCCTTATCAAATACAGGCCATAACTTCCTTGTGATGGCACAAGTGTATAAAGGGGACCATTTGTTATTTGCCTCTCTTTGAGCTTTGTTCCCTGCTTCGAGCTTCAATGAGCAAGCCGGGATATTCACCGCGAGATCGACTTGTTCCAGACTTAGTTCCGAGCCCTATCTAGCCAATTCGTCAACGTTCTCATTCCCTGGTATGCCCTCATACCATCTTTGGTGGGTTAGTTGTGAAGGGTGAGATAGCCCTTGACTTAGACCTCGATTAGGCCCGTTGTTATTCCCCTCAAACGACTCTTGATAGGGTCGGTGATTACGGAAAGAATCGATGGAGTGTCTATTGATTGCTTCTATGTCTAGGATATCACCGATCACTTTGCTGTCTAGATGCGTTAAGTCTGGTATCCACATAGACCCCAGTACTCTTTGACGTAATCTTGCATTTGCTGGACGGTGGCAGAAGGTTCCAGGTTTTCCTCTTCCTCGTCTCTGTCTGTGTAGGTCAGGTGTCTTGTACGAAGTCTCACCATTGATCTCAATTATGCTTTTATGCAATTCATCCCTTTCCTGCTAAGGATATTCTTTGGTGTGGCGATGAGTGATCTTGTCAAGTTTAACCAACATTTATGGAAATCCCTGTTGATCCTGTAATCGATTGCTGTCTTGATGACTGTTCCTGCGACTCATATCTTGTGTAGATCGCTGTTCCTACTCCTTTTCTCGCCAGTTCGTCTGCTTTCTCGTTTCCCATTACGGCCGTGTCTCCTGGTATCCATGAGACGGGCAAATTGCTTCAAATGTCGCACGAGCAGGGATATTCATTCGTTAATGTTTCAATTACGGCTTTGCTATCAAAGTAGATCTTAAAGCGTCTTCCTTTGGTATGGTGTCTCATGAGGACTTCCATCCCCCTCTTGATCGCGAAGACTTCTGCCTGAAAGACTGATATTAAGATGTAAGGCGAGTTCGATTTGTGGTTGCCAGCATACTAAAAGCTTTCATTCCTCACTGAAGCCTTCGTTTCAGAGGTTTTAGAGCCGATTAAATTGTTGCCTCAAACATTACAACCTTTCGCAGTCAAAAAGAATGTACTAATGGATACTTGAAAGCAGTTTCGAAGTCTCTCCTCGTCCCTCGTAGAAATAAGTAGCTCGCAATTCATCAAATCTGTCCCTCATTAGTCTAAATTGGTTGCGGGTTAAAATATGTCACTCAATCTCTTGCCTTCTTTTGTCACATCCGGTTAATCCTCCAGCATAATGGTTCATCTACTCACCCGTTGCATTCAACATTACTTTCGTTTAACTTTCTAAGCCAACAACCTTCCGATGTACAACCTTCCATGGTCCATTAATCGTGAGCATCACATAAAGATGCCATCAACCATCGTCCAAACACGCGTTTTGGCTAATTTCTTTCATAAATTTACCGACAAAAAGCTTTCGGCATAAAACTATTTTTATGATGCACTTCGTAGGGAATAATAATTCATGTTCCAGTTTGTCCTACCTATTCGAAAAAACCGTAAGATACCTACCTACTCCTTCGTAATAAAAGATTCATACGTATGTACTCCTCCAGGATATGTACTTCATCTGTATGTGTGTGTGGTTAAATTTACGGTCCCACATGTTGATTTTTCACCTTCGACGTAAATGCAGTCCAGAGAAAGATACAGAGTATCCCAGCTACATGGTTACAAAATTGTTTCAGTGCATTTGGCATCCATCGGATGAATGACTTTTTGGGGCTCCCCACATAGTGTAGACATTTCATTCCTGGCCTGCCTCTCTGAAGTATCTGGATGATGCTGATGGTAGTTGTAATAATTTCGTCGACGAAAGATACTTTATTTGAAATTCCATTCATAAAACATCAGACGAGGTGGAGCGAGAGTACCAACGACGACGACGACGAAGCCAAGTGGTGAAGTCAAATCGAATGTAGAATTTTGAGAGGGAAACGTGAAGTGATGCATACGGTCATGAAGAACTCCCACTTAGCCTTGCTGTCTTTCCTAGTGTTGTCATCGTCATCCTCATCCTCATTGTCGTTGGCATCAGTAGAAGACTCATCGGGGGCATCCGAATTCGAGCATATTCTGCAGTGCAAAGTGGAATTTTGTGGCTTAACCGGACAGAAGGAGGATGAATGCTGGCCCCACTCTGGTGCACAATTATTCCACTTCATTTAAATTTGACTCTTAAGTGGATAGGAGACGAGCATCGGTAGTACCATGCTTCTTCTCTTAATTGTGCGCTCATGTATGTATGTGTGTCAAGCAGTTTTGCAGATGCACTTGGTTAAGATACTTTGTTCTCCAGATTATGGATACATAACGTCCATTTTGATAAGATTATCAATCACAGACTGCATAATTCTACATCAAAGGTCATGCAATCAGAATCAATCTGACCGAAGTCAGTGTACCACTCTCCTGTGGTCCTTTACTAATTGTGTATTGTGACATAACTCCTGTGACCACGCTTAATCCTTATGCGTGACCATTGCCATCATCAATAACCAACAGTGAGTACAGCATCGTGGTCTCGTCAACCACATCGGGCATCGAACTCTCTCAATACACACTATCTGCCACAAATTGCCTTCCCGGTGTCCTTGCGCAAAATGTCGGAATGCGATAATTGCTAAACCGGCAAAAACAGGGTGAAATGTTCATAAACACTAAATATAAGTTGTGTCCCCACAAATACAAGCGCAAACAATAACCCAGACAACAGGTCGATAACTTGACTACGATGCTCTGGGCATCCCTACTTCGTCGTTCTCTTATCTGGTTTCGATGCAATGCCTCCAGCTTACTTAGTTTCTCTCCTCGTCCTCGCACTATTCCTTCGGTTAGTTGACAGTTTTTTTTTGCAATCAGATAGCAAAACTGACTTGCCTCTCACTTGTGGCTGTGGATTGGTATTTGGGTTCCTTTGCAAATTATGACACACAATTTATCCTTGGGGCTTATTTGGTTGTCGATCACGTGATAAAAGAGCAATCTTCGATATTTGTCGTATGTTGACCAAGAAAATGTAGGTCACAGTGAAGGTAAGACAAGTCTTGAAGGCATTTTATGGTGGTTGGAGTGTCATATGATTTCTTGAAGGTGGTGGAACGACCATGAAAAAGGGAATGACACTTCTCTTGATGAATTGTCATGGTGAAGGACACGTCAATATGAGGTTGAAGGTATTTCCTGTTTAGGTAAATTCAAGCGGAAATAATTGTTTTTCAACTTAAGATTGATTGAAGGGAATTTGGTTTACCAAGGGAATGCTGATGTATACAGGTCAGTAGCAGCATAGTGTTCATACACCAAGCCTGCTCTGTGGCATTTTGGGAGTAATGGACAAGTATTGAAACAGTTCTGATTCAAGTGTTTTGAGTCATGCTTATCAAGGTCGCCCCACTATTCTACCCAATTGGGTAGGTGGATTCTATTGCACGACATGTATTTCCACCGAATTTTCTTCGTTATGAAGGATCTGACTGATCCATTGGACAACCGCAACATGAAGGGGTTCTTGATGTTTGCATTGGCGCAGGGTCATAAGTCCACAGGCCAAAAGTCCACAATGAACTTTTGACCCACATGGGTGGGTTATAATGCCACAAACCAAGTGTGAACTTATAACTCACCTAAGTGGTCCAAATATCCACAACATCTTGGGTTATAATTCCACAATATTAAAAAGGAAGTGGGTCATAAGTGCACAATTCTGTCGTGAGTTTGTTGAAACACTTTGAAATATTGGGAATCTGTATTGCACCGCTTCGCTACTACGGTCCTTTTTATGTTCAAAATCGGTGAGAAGCAACAAGTTTTTGTTGTTGTATTCATTTGGTGTTATGAACTTTTGATAATTATGAACTTATGACCCACCCCAGTGAGTTATAAGACCACAATCGATGAGTCAATAGTCCACAGAAATTTCGTATGGACTTTTGACCCACCTGGGTGGGTGATAAATCTTCAAATCAATTGTGAACTTATTACCCACCCATGTGGGTCAAAAGTCCATTGTGGACTTCTGACGATATCGTTCTTACGAATGGTAAATGGCTGTCATTTCTGCTTCAAAGACACTGCAGCCGCCCGTTGCTTTGCAATAAACCTTGGCTCCCATTCCAACGTCTATCTAAGAACAGTCACTTTAGTAGGCCAGTTTCGTTTTATTGGTGACTCTACGGTTCCTTCAGTAATATCTATCAGGAAGTCTGATAGTTGATCTCCTGTCAAGTGCCAGCATCAGAGTCTAATGATCAGTTTCTGTCCACCTGCTTGTCTATCGACCGTGAGAAGCTGATGGCCATAGTCACCATTCCCCCAGTGCAGATCAAGTGGAATGAAACTCAGCAGTGTTGCTCTCAAGATCTTTGTGGGGTTTGAAAGCTGGTATTGCTTTACAGTCTCCCATCGACTTATTCTAATTGTCAATGTTGGATTCTATTCGGCATATACCAGTGTGGGTCTTTCTGCCTAACAGATCGACGATAGACCAAATTTTCACACTAAAGCAAATCAAAAAGGAGAAAGGAGGATTTGCAAATCGAGACTCACTACCTTTTCCACGACATTATTCATATGGAGCTCTACAGGGAAATGGCTGTACCTACTCGAGATCCCGGCAAACTGATTCAGCTGTGCTACGTGACGCTACTATTTCTTCAATATCGAGGTAGATCAGATAGTGCGCTGAGCAGCTATTAACACGGAAGGGACTATCTTAAACAAATGAATCCAGCTGCTGGGATACGCAAACGACATTGGTCGCTCCCAACTTACCTCCGCAGAAGTTTTATCGGCGATCGAAGAACAGAAGAAGATAGTAACCCTTGATGTTAGTGTTATCAGCAAGCAAAACAGCATCTCCCCACCGCCTAGGAAACAACATCATTGTTGACAAGGATGACTTCGAAGTAGTTTACCTACCTCGGAGTAAGCATCAACTCCACAAATAACACACTAGTTGAGGCTGCCTCAAATGGGTTCAAAACTCCTTACTCGGAAGACGAAATGCATGCTCTATGAAAGACTCAACCTGCTAGTTCTGCTATCAAGTGGCGTATGCTGGACGATAAGTAGGAAAGCAGAGCAGAAAGTGAGCACTTCCGAGAGAAAAATTATAAGTTGTCCCTATGCGAGGTGGACCAAGGAGAAGTTACAATCGCGAACCCTATGAGCTGCATCAAGATGTAGATGTAGTCATAAAAGTCGACTACACAAGCTCGGCCATATCGAGCGAATGGACAATAATGCTTCAGCCAAGACAGCCTTCGAATCACAGCAACAAGGTTCGAGACGACAATGAAGAACGATTCTCTGTTTTTAGAATAAAGCTATTGTGGGTGCTAGAGCATTTGGTCTGGAAAACTGGAAATAGCATGTTCGTAATCGGGAGCTGCAGTATTCCATTAGAGAATAAGAGAAACCTAATGAAAGGAGTCTTAAAGTCGATTTTCCTTTCAGAAGAATGCAATTCAATTCAAACCCACAAGTGGCTATCTAATTTAGATGCTCGAAGATGTTCGAAAAAAAATACTGTGAATTATAAGCAATGGCAACAGTACCAATAATTCTCCCCAGTCATTCTGGACACCAACCTCGGAGCAAAAAGACTGAAACCTAATACCACCTGAGTTTCAAAATCACCACACCAACACTAGCGCTGTGTGCATAGCATTATAAGAGTATTCATAACCCCTTTAGCGCTAGTGAATTATATAAAAATAAAAAAAATGCACATTGGATTTGTCGTGCATAAAAGCTTTGATTATGACTTCATCGTGTTACTCTTCCCTTTCACATAATACTTGACAGCAACACCCACTTGGAAGTCTTGGATTTAATTTGACTTCGTGACAAAAAAAAAAATTGGACCGGTAACACGCGTGTAATCCCATTTCCAAACAAAACAAAAAAATTATTTTAATTTATTAAAAAGGAAAAATAACATGACATGACTTAATCCATTTCATTACACAATTTTGCACGACAACGTACATACACCAGACTAAGTACGTGTGTACATACAAGTGTACGTCATCAGCATCATTATCCCGAAGAGCAACATACGCACGCTCATAAATTACTAACTAATTAACGGTGCTAAAATTAACTCATTATAGCTTCGTATTACGAGACAGGGTGTAGCGAACTACAAAGTCTTTCCACAAAAAAATACAAAACGGCGACACACAGAAGATGAAAATCTCGACACCCTGGAGAGGATGGGTGTAAGGTGGATACGACCAAGAAAAGCCGGCATGGATCGGAGAGGGAATGCCAGGAGGGAAAATTCTTGGTCCACATGATGCAGCAGCTTCTGCTGTGTGTGGCTTCTTAGACATGATGACATTTCGCCTTCATTTCCTCTTCCTCCTTTAGGTCTATCGTCCGACTTCCCTATAAATTCTCGCCTCTTCGTCTCTCTCTCTCGTTTGATACGCTAAATTAAATCAGTTTTTGCGGTTTATGAATTATGTGCGATAATTTGATTGAAGAATATCGTCTCGTCGTCGTCGTGAATCGTTTAGTTTTAGATGTGTACTCGTGTACCTATACGTGTATGTGGGTGTCGCATGTCGGAAATGTGACAGAGAAAGTCGAGGGAAATTAATTGAAATCAAAAATGTATGTTTATTAAAAATTAACGACACGCTGAAAGGAAAAGGACATTTTTTTTTGGATTCCAAAGCGACACAGACTTGGTCATAACAGATGGCTTGGAAATGGAAGGATGGCATAGTGGATACAGAGGAAGACTGCGATTGAGGTGGCTCCCGCAAGTGAAAAGGGACCTCGACCAATTTGTCGTTCGAAGGGGGGGGAAGTAGAACTGGCTGTAGACACTTTTTTGTTGAGCTCCAGGTCCACTTCGGACTGTAGTGCCTAACACAATCCACAATGATATCAATAAAAGCAATGTGCCACTTACAAACAATTCCGCCACTCTCGAGTCTTTGTCTTCTAAAATCCGTGATCAAGCGATTCCACATGACTTGAGTTCCATAGGAGGTGAATCATCCTCTACTAGAATAACGATCAATGACGTAGTAGAAGAGCTGAAACTGGCGTCGAGCAAAATAGACATAATCCCTTGCGAAAGTCAACCTTCCAGTCACCAATCGACGAGCTTCTCACCACCAACTCCACTGCAGCTCACATCAACCTCGATCTACCTAGCTCACTCCCCGTCACATAGTCTCATGGAAAAGGAGCTACCCCACCGATAACTCCCCCTACCTGCGCTACGAAGCTTATTCAACGGTTCGGAACATCAAAGACACTTCGCGAATGCAACAACAAGCTCAATAAACTAAGGAACAACAAGACGGATGAACCGGACTTCACTGCTGTTATCATCAAAGGCACCCCTCTAAATGCCGATTCCTCATGGGTGCGTTAACTTTTTCATTTTATGTGAAATGCCAGCGAATTCGTCAATCTAAATCTTGTACGTCCAGCAGTTTCCGCCTCAACATTCCTTCCAAATACGAATTGGAACTCACCAGACGATATTTCAGAAAATACCAGCTAACTCCGAGAAGAAGCATTGACATATACAATGACCAACCTCTGCAGAGGCTGTGGCGACATAATGTATATGAAAAAGAGGAAAAGACGCACTTCCTTTGTGAACCAGGAAAGCAACCCTAGCCGGATATTTGTTTAGCGACCCGGGCGAACTGTCATCCATATCACCGAAGACCATTCTAGAAATGCATACTGGATTCAGAGTGGTTTAGGAAGGCGACCAACAGATAACAAACTAATCTCTCTCACTTCTACAAAGGTACATCCATGCAGATCCAAGTGAGGCCCTTTAACCTAATCTAACCCAAGTCCTAACCTGTAGATCTGAGTTTGGCTTTGAAAATTTGTCCGGAGTCTTAAGTCCGTCAAATGAAAATTGTAGAACCCATCTACAATTTTGTTGGAACTTAATTGTAGGAAGCTAGCTATTTGACTGTGCTAAGTCAGCTTCAAATAAGGTTAAGCTCTTCTGCTTCTTGACTTGTGGCAGTTCCTATACCTTGCTGACCAACTTTCCCGTTCAAAGACCAAGAAGATTGAAACCAGCGTGCCCGGTATTAACGAGAATGGAAGGCTGTCTTGACTCAGGCAGTGACTCTATACAAGTCGGGAGCCCGTTTAGTAAACTAGACAGGGCTGAGGTCTGCTGTTTAGTCCAAAATTGGGCATGATTTTTGGCTGTAGCACCCAGTTCGGTAATATATTTTCTCCACAAAAGTTTCCAATCTAGAATGAGCCCTAGATAGTTGTCTCTGTCTGAAAAACTCCTTGATGTACCGTTGAGTTAAGGTGGAACAATGATTGAGATTTTGCTTTTGGTTAGGAAGTGTGTATGAGACCTTACCTGCTTCTGGCATCGCAACCAATTTAAACTTCAGTCCAGGCACTGAGTGGCGTACCAAAAGCTAGATAGCCTCGAAGGATTCCCATATTTTAAATATATTCCGGAGAAGTAGGTGCTGGTACTTTGTATAGTTCGAAACTGTAAACTGTCTATTTTGGCTTATTTTTCCTGATGAGGTTAGTTGAAGTCCGAGGTGGTGAATATGTAGCTATCCAAAGCTGGTAAAGAATTTAGTAGTGACGGGAGTGTAGCCTGGAAAGTGAGTATCGATTGACTGGATGCATTGAGACACTTGCCATTAGAAAGAGGACTTTAAATAATCTGGAAGATTCCCCTGTATTGTCAATCAGTGTTACCTCAGAAGGTTCGCGGTCCTCTGACCTCCTTGCTGTAGAGCGTCAGGGTGATTCTGTAAGTCCCACCTACTTGTTACACCCTTAAACGAACTATGGACTGGTACGCCTTCCATAATTTTTCCATAAATTTTAATCCAAGTTATTGCCCATAACCACCCTTTTCCAACATCCTAATGACAAAATCAGAAAAAACCCCCATCTAACCATTATTCGTGAAGCCTCATGGTCACACAACTACCCGCGCACAACCATAAGGAGCACATGCAAACGCATATCTTTTCATCATTTCATCCTCCGACATGCGACCGACCAACAGTCGCCATCAATTAATCCAAACGCAATGCATAGTGTCAGCCAGAGCACAAGAACGACATGAACTACTACATCAGCCATCAGGCAAGGCAGGCAGGTCCCAAAACGCAGCGTGAAACTTGCACAATGTTCTGCTGTCCATTGGGAGGAGGACATGATCTTGTTAGCATGATATGTTGATTAATTTTCATAATTTTTTGTTTTTGCTTTTGTGTAAGTCTGTACGTGGTTGAATCAGTACAGTTTGTGGCGCAAGGAAAGGCACATGGATCACGATGAATCCCAAGAAAATCCTTAGTCAACTAAGGGCAAGTCATCCCTGTCTGAACGTCAGTTTTTTTTTCTCCGTTCATGATACTCATACTTATTCATATTTATGGACAACCGCATAGATGGCACTGTTTGTCCACACCCTTTCATGGCATGGAATCGAATTTTTCAAAAAGAAATCATCCCTCCTTGTCGTCAACCACAACCATCTAGCAAACGCGTCCCTATCCCTCGGATTTGTCTACTATGTGCAGTCAAAGTGAAAATAGAAAATTCACAGAATAATTGAATGAAATATGGTTGAGCGTGTTTAGGTCCTACTGCCATCATTGGTTGGCATCATCACGGGGAGGGGAAGGGGCTTCGCTAAATACCACCGCGTGTTAAATGAATTTATTCAGCAAATTTTGTCATCGGGATGTGATGATGCCAGAGCCAGCGGCACCACGAACACCAGCTAAAACCGTGAAAATATTTTCAAATAGGAATTTCAAAATGAATTGAACGGTAATTAATTGTCTCGCATCCCGTGTTCGTGTACTAGTTATGAAGGACCGCTCTAGAGAACAATTTCAAATATTTATGGCGGGAAATTATTTCTCTGACCGTGTCTTTCACTCTCTCGGTGACGATATATCTTCCTCTCTTTGGTGTTTGGTCGAAATTAATTTCTCTCACAATGCAATTCGTATCCGAAAATGTACAAGTATCTATCGCCTGTAGGGAGTATGATTGTGTATGTGTGTGTGTTTGTTTGGGTGTACTGTACTTTGTGCAATGTTTTAATTAGTCAATGTCGATGAAAAGGATTTAAGGATGATAATGATGATGAGTGAGAGAGCATGGTAGATATATTAAGAACATGTTTTGTGGTATCCTCTGGCAGAGTGTTAATTGGAGATACCCAGTATCCCATCATTGGAGTGGGATTATCTTTTGATATTTGTGACAAATGTTCGGGAACAGTTGTGCATTTTTGAGTGGCAATTTATTTGTTAGTCAATCGGTTTGAGAATGGCGAATGGGGCACAGTGGTCTTTGGTGGTATTAATTGGTGATCATTCAATTCGTGTGCGAGGATTTAGATAATTTATAACCGTGGTTTATTTAGTTTTCATATATTTTTGAGACTTAGCCCTCAGAGGAGGGAAATTCGCCTTCAAGTCGTCATTTTGTGGTTCTTAGCTTCTTGCCTCATGTCACTAGGGATATTTTTATCACTTTTTGGGCCGCTCAACACATATGTCGTCTCTCTCCTTACTGTCGGTTTCCATTTGAGCCTGTTGACTTCTGCCTTTTTAAATGGACGCAATAAAGACCCCTGAACTGATTGACTTCTTCGACTTCTTGAGCTTTGTTTTGTCTGCCGGCATTTCGTTTGTTTGTGTGTGTAGATACCAGATTTTAAGTCCGACTGAGATGCTTTTCTTCATCGATGTGGTTGTACAATCTTGGTTCCCTTTTAAAATTTTCTTCTCTTCCAGTTACTTTTCGTCGATCAGTCATGTCCTATTCTGGGATTTCTGAGCCTTACACTGTCTTACAAAGGTGGTTTCACCTTTTCCTTTCGATGTAAAAGTGGTGTCAGCTCTTTTGACTTTCGTCATGAGGTAGTCTTTGGAGATCTTGCTTCGATTCTGCTAACCTTTGTAGAAGTTTAGTCTTTCTGAGCTCATTTGCCTTAAAACATACCACAGCCATTTTGTTGGACTTCCAAACGTTATGTCAAGCTTTTAACAGACTTCTTCGCCGGACTTTGTGGATGTTTCCGCAAATGAAACCAACTATTCCACACAGATGAGCCCTGACATCATTAGATAGTGTTCCATTGGACAAATCATTCGATGCATCATGTGTCGGAGCACATCTTGTGCAAAAAGCTCGAATCAGGCAAAATTACTATGTCATGGGACTCATCCCTACAGAGTCAATCCTGATATACCTCCAAGACCTCGATCATGCTTGGGGTCACAACATTCTTAGGAAAGCCTTCCTCGGCACAAAAGTCGCAATGCTTTCCTGGTCTCAGGGCCTAATTCTAGGGAAATGTTGGTTCAAATAATTTTAAAAATTGAAGAGTCCTTAAAGTCTTCACATACCTGCTTCCTCCTTTGACATTAAATAAATGTCAAACTTGACAAAGGACTGTACTGTCAATTGTGACATATAAGAGAAATGTCACCTGTTTGTCAGAAATGTCATCCTGTCTATTGTCACATTGTATCAATTGTCACTTGAACCAGACCGCACTTGTCGATTGACCCTCTTTATGTCATCCCAGCAGAGTCGAACCCCTCATTTTAATCTTTTTTATTATTTTTCATCTTTTTTCCTGCAATATGTATATATAAACAACTTGATTCCTTCAATTTACCGATAGAACACGTTTTAATCTTCTTCTTTTTACCTCATCCTCTCTTAGTCACTCCCCTTTGCTGGTGTAATCATAATTTCCCTCTACATCGCGATAAACCATGAAAATCTCAAACATACACAAGAAAAATAACAACAAGGATACGATGATAATGAGAATTATGTATGTTCGAGATACTTTTACACCATGAAAGACTGACTATAGGACGTCGTCGATGGGTATATAGCAAGAACGATATGGTTCTTCATATCGAGTGGAAAATGTGTTTGCTGTTGAACCTTTTAAGAATAACTTTGTCGACCCTCTACTCCTTCTTTTTCTCTGTGTCGAATCGACCCCACGTCACGCTCCTACTTGAAAAATTAGCTAATAATAGAGGGTGATAAATTAGTGAAGGGGAAGAGGGAGACATTCTTCTCTTATTTTTTTTTTATCTGCCAACCACCGGGCGGCGACGATGACGACGACGACGATGGTGGTTTGTTATTTTTATTTTCCGCCTTTTGTTTGTGTACAATGATGCTGATGACGATGGCACTTTAGGTGATGTACCACCCTTAATCTAACCTTTAAGTGATGGGTCTATTACCTGTGTATCTGTCGACTGATTTATTTTTAAGTTTTCAACTTGAATAAATTTAATGCTCAATGTTTTGGAAATTCCTTTTTTTTTTATTTGCAGGTTCGAACGCTTTTTGTGAGCGGTTTGCCAATGGACGCTAAACCCAGGGAATTGTATTTGTTATTCAGAGCTTATGAGGTTAGTAATTGGCCTTTAGAAATATCTTAACAAATTTCCACGTAATTGGGGTTTGACATTGTTTAAATATTTTTTGGATTTTTAAACCTTTTTCAGGGTTATGAAGGATCTTTGTTAAAGGTCACCAGTAAAAATGGAAAAACTGCATCGGTAAGTTTAAAACAAAATAACCTTGTCGTTTAAATGTGAGATTTTTTCAATTGAAATACGGTCCTGTATCAATTCTATTTTTTTATTTTTTATTTATTTTACAATCTTTTGCTCTATATTTAATCAAATATTGATTTAAAAAAAAAAACATTTCATTTTGTCTCCCCTATAGCCAGTTGGTTTTGTAACATTCCACACAAGAGCTGGAGCTGAAGCAGCTAAACAGGATTTACAGGTACAAAATTACTTTACATATGTATTTACTTGTTAAATTTTTCTGCAAAGTTTTCTAAATTTTTATATTGATGTAACGAAAAAAAAAAATGTTTTTGGAAAATTCAAGCAAATATCAAATTATTTTATTTTTTTAAACTTAGTACAACCCAAAAAGAAATCAATTCGCATTGAATTTGCAACAAAAAATAAAAAATACTATAAATATAAACCCTCCCTTTTCTAATTATAAATTAGTAAAGGAATGTTAAATATTTTATAAATATGAATATATAATCACAAAGAGGCACACGATATTACACAATTGAATTATACTTTCAAGTTGTTTTTAATTTTTAGTTTTTTTTTTTTAATTTAATTTTTGGAAATGTGCAAGTGCAATTTTTTTAAATCATGTGGAGGATATTTTTGAAAAAAAATACAAAGAATAAAATTGGTATTTATAGTTAAGTTTGTTTTTTTAGTTTTTATTTGATGGATAGTTTGGCAGTCGCAGGTTCTTATGTCAACCTCCTTTGGAATAAATTCATTTAGTTGTTTGAAATATGCAAGCATCACGCTTGCTTGAAATTTTCGCTAATATTGCTTCTACTTAGTCTCTGAGACCACCCTTTGGATGGATCTATGTATATCACGTCTCATTCGATGTTGAAAAAAGAAAAAAAGAAAATCACAAATCTGAAAATCGAGGTTTTGCTTGAAGAGCTAATCAAGGATTATTGACACAAAACTAGGCAGATCCCACTCGTCCGAAGACTTGTCAGACGCGAGACTTTTCCCCTCTCCTTCGAAATCTGTTGGTTGATTAACTTTTTGTACACTTGGAAAAGTCAGGATGCAAAGTTATTGCCTACACAGATGTTGTTGCTATTGTTATTTCTCGGAAAATAAAACTCTAAAGGACATTCTTCAACACGCTCTTTTTTTGCTCTCCAAATTGGCCACGAGTTATGGTAAAAGGACATTTGGTGATCGGCTCTTGAAAATATAGTAAACTTGCTTTTACCCGCGGCTTCACGGCCCACCTATAATGTGCAAAGTTATACTTTAATAACTAAAAGTAGCCTATACCCGAGGTACAGCCACTCTGTGTGCAAAATTCGAAGTTGATTGGTTCCGTAGTTTACGTGTTATAGAGGAACAAACAAACAAACAGACAACGTTTCAATTTTATAATATTAGTAGGATATCCATCTTTTAGGGAAGTGTAGTAGCCATGCACTAGGACACCACTCCCTCCACGGCATTGGATGTAATATTTCGCGTAACGACGAACATCGTTCAGCTTATTCAGCTTGACAGCTAAATGTTGGCTGTTACTTCCTTTTATGCTTGAGAATATTGCCACTTTATACCACTTGATACTAGCTTGTGAAAAAGTTAAGAAAAACTTGATCATCAAAGCCTCTGACAGTTTTATCTAAAAGCAGTATTCCGACATTAAAGTTTGTGGGGTTATGTATATCTTCATTCGTACTTTCGATCCATGTCGAAGAAAGCAAAAGGGTAAATCCCCTTAAAAGTGTGTTGATACGTCTATCGCCTGATCCCTTTATAAACATTGTTGATTGCGGGAGTCGATTATTGTCTATGAAGTTGTTTCGCCCTATTACAAAGTCGATTAGTCTACTTTCAGGTCTAGTCGTACTCTGCGACTCCTCTACCTTCTTATTCGAGCGTTAAAATTCCTTAACAAGTTCGTAATGTAAAATCATAGAAGAACGTCTCTTTAATAATGTCATACTTCTTCTCTTTGGAGCCTTGACCTCATATAAAGCTGATTTTCATGAATTAAGCCTCGATGCTAGCCTTTCTTAGAGCTCAAGACTTATTGACAAGACAATTCTTAGAATTTGAAAGAACCATCATCATCCACCTAGTGTTTCAAATATTATAAAGTAGATCTGATGGAAATGTTGCAGGTAGTTTGTCGAATCTCGGCTGTTCTACAGAAACTTATCAACTAATCACATAGCTTTAAGTTTAACCGTAGTGTTTCCTTTTGTCATCGCTTTAAAACCCGACTTATCCCTTAAGACATCAAACCGAGTTCTTAACATTTTCAAGAGGAACAACAAAAGGTTTTTAAGTCTAAATTCTTCCTCTATCGAGTTGCCTTCCTTCCCTGCTCTGAGTATCATTGATTTTCATTCGTGTTATTGGTACTTAAAATGTCTCTTAGTCGCGTTCCAGCTTCCTCCAGAGCTCTTTGAAGTTAAGGGTCTTTCATTTAGCGCGCCTATTTTTAAATTTAAATAAAACAAAGTGTGTGTGAGATATCATCGACATTTTTTATTCATTTGAAAGGCCTATCGATGCCATTATGTATGGAATATAACATCGTTCAAATGTCCGCCGCGGCTTTTCTGGGTGGCGCGCATCCCAAATGTCCAATTTTCCATGACTCTGGCGCATAAATCAGGCTGAATTTGACCGATGGCATGGGCTATTTTGGCTTCGAGGGCCGCTGTGGTTTGTGGCTTATTCGCATAGACCTGCGACTTTAGAAAATCCCACAAGAAAAAGTCTAACGGGCTCAAATCGCACGATCTCGGTGGCCAGTTCACATCACCTCCACGTGAGATGACCATGCCATCTAATCGCTCGTGCAGAATCTCCAATGTGGCGCCGTCCTGTTGAAACTACATGTCGTTGGTGTCCATATCATCCAATTCAGGCCAAAATAAGTTGGTAATCATCGACCTATAGGCCTGGCCAACGTCGTTCTCAAAGAAATATGGACCGGTGACGCCGCCAGCCCAAAATCCACACCACACAGTGACTTTTTCGGGATACATTGGACGCTCTTGGATCTCATGTGGATTGGTATCGTCCCAAATTCGACAATTTTGATTGTTGACGTACCCGTTCATCCAGAAATGGGCCTCATCGCTGAAGATGATTTTTCGATGAAAATTAGGGTCAGTTTCCAATAAAACAATTTTATTACTTGCACGTGTTGTTGAACGCTATATCCGTCCATGGTGATTTGGCAAAACCGACTGAATAAATGACAGCCAATTTGACAGATGTTGCTTCAACAATATGGCCTCTATCAACTGTCAAAGCTCAGAAGTCCCTATTAGAAGACCCTTTATTAAATAGAATGTCGTCCGTAACAAGAGGTAAACTTATATATTCCTACTTTAGGTTTTGATTTATTTTTATTTTAATTCCATTTTTCGTTATTTTTAAAAGAAAATTTGTTAATTTCCAAAAAAAAAAGACGAACATTTCTTAAGAATTGCATGAGCACAGCCCCTAGCTATACATATCTAAAAATTATAAATATTATATTTATGCATATTTTAATTTTAATTTTTTGTGGATACAATGATAAAATCCAAAGAAATTAATTGCGTTTGCACATTCACAAGATTCCCACTATCTATCTCAACCCCATCTCTCTATATAAAAATTTATATATCCAAAATTGACGATGATGATTATTCTCATCTCAATCAATGCATCCTTGTTTACCTACATATTTTATTTTAATTTTTAATTTTCCTTAGTAGAAAACAATATTATTTTTTTCAAAATACCAACAAACAAAGTACGTCCTTCGTATATCACAACAATTACACAATAAAAAAAAAATTATAAAAAAAAACCGCCAAACAAAATATCAACACAAAATTTTTCACAAAACCAAATTGAATAAGAAAAAAACAAGCACAGAACCTAAAACTACATTTTGTGGCTTTCCACTTTCTTCACCAAAAAAAAAAAGTAAAATAAAGACAAGACCAACCAAGAGATAACTCTTTTCTTTTCTTTGTTTGTTGATAAAGGGAAATGCAATATATATATAATTTTTTCCAAATTCCCCACGTTGATTTATAAAGTTTAAGACCATTCATAGAGAATTATAGTTCTCATTGAATTTAGCGGTATTTTTGGCGAATTTAAAATTATTTTTTTCTTCTCCTTTTTCTCTTTCGATAAATGGGAACATTTTCCTAACCAAACTTATAAGAAAGGCAGTAGTTTTTCTCCTTTTAATTTTAATTTTTTTTTTCTTCCCTTGTTTTATACATCCTTTACCACATATCCTTTTTAGTAAATGAAAATTTAACTCGCTCTGTTTCCTCCACCCAACCAATGGTGGTTGCATGCCAAAGAGTTGTTTTCATAAAAAAAATGCGAATGATATAACGATGAATTTAGGTCGAACCAAACCCAAAAAAAAAAAAAACAAGAAAAAACCCTCTTTCCCAAGTCAGGTGAATCACGAAAATGCGAAAATATACTAGCAGTAAATAAAATCAAAGGATAATGATGGTTTTGTAAAGGGCGGCAACGTTGGTGTAGGTAGTATGGAACCTGAACCACCCCATACGCTTGGGTGAATAGTAAAAAATGTGAAATTATTACTTCAACAACGTTGCAGCACACCACAACGAAAGCACGGAAAGTAGAATAGGAAAATAGTAATCGCATAGTTATCTATGCTATTTGTGGCACGCAAGTATTTTTTATATGTCCTCCATCATGCTGCTGAATTGTGCTGAATACAAAAAGAAAAAAAAAATAAGATAATAGCCGAGGTAAATATACTTTGTAAGTACACAACAGCACGAATATTCGAATAAAGTACGTGGCGTTATATTTTTATTTTTTTGGTGCTTTACAGTGCTTTCACATGGAAATCCTATTAAAATTGTGGATTTTATTATATTACTACCACGTCGCCGTCGTCGGCTATAGCATAGAGAGTTATACTGCTAATGGCATGTAAATGCCCAACAAACTACGCATAACAGGGATTACGAAGTAGTTTTGGGCGAATTAGTGGCAATTTGGAGGCGTGTTTTGTGAATATTTTATCGTTCATTATTATCTAAAGCTAGTTAAGGACGAAGATGTTTAAGTTAAAAGCAAAACATGCCTGTGTTATTTTTAATGACAGCTATATAAAAATTTACAAGGTCGTGATCCACGTGTTAGGTTAGACTTGATTGGAGGGTTTATTTTTAGTTAATTGTTTTAGCGTTAGGCTTTGCTTACAACAGAAGTGTACTTCAACCTAAAAATGCCAGTTTTAATACTGCAAACTTTTTAACTTTCTGACGAAAAGCGCATTTTCTACATCCAAGTTGTCAAGGATGTCCATACACTCTATAGTTTCGTGCGATGAATTGAAGTAGAACGTATCAGATTTCACGTTCATTAAGCACAAATTCATCACTTTTAGCGCAGCTTGACGATCCGTGAGAATACAAAGGCTCCCTTTCAGTGGCAGCGGAAGTTCGCCTGGAAAATATTGAGACACTTTCAAGTTTGAAAAACAAATCACAGATTGCCAACCTTATGGCTTTGGTTAAAAGTAGTACACGTCCGAGCTTCTATGTGTACCACTCGGGTGCGTGATAGATCGATTGAAGCTTATGGATAGCAGACTGATATGCCTTTGCCAGTGACAGGTGATATTGATGTCATTCCGAGGATAATAACAACGTCAGCCGTGCAGCCCTCAAGTCTCATTTCAAGGAAAAGCATCAGAGCTCTATTTTAAAATAGGGACACAAAGAAATCAGTGCGACAGACAAGCAGATCACTGCCTGCATAGCTTGAATAGAAGCTCTCTTATGGTCCAGAAATTATAGATCATTCCAGTTTGTGCATCATATGGCCATTTGTGGTTCTACGATAGGAGATGTACCACTCCTAACCATACCCTACCGGCTACTTGCTTGGCTAAACGCAGTAACGACTCTCGACATTTTGCATCAAGTGCTAAAAGGGTACTATCGTTTGCCCTTTACTTTTGAATCATTCTAAGCTGCAATGGATTTGGCGATGATTAGAGCACCTTAGTCTTACCTTTCACCTTCTTTTAAGACCCTTTTTTAAGTGCCTTTACTTGAATAATTGGTTAGCTCTGTTGTAAGTGCGTTGGACTATAGCAAGCTGACGCAGATTCAAGTCAGCAAAACTAAGCGTTTTTCCCGACGTTGAATAGAACCACCTTATTTCAGTCACTAGATTTCTTTGACTTAGGCCGTATAAAAATCGCTTTCTTTGCTCAATTAAAGCACCCATTCCAATCAAACTGGTCTGACAACTCGGAGTAGAAGGATTTAGATGTTCAAGCGTTAGAGTCCTCAACTTGTACACTGTTTTTCAAGCGAATAATTTTGACTGTTCGTTGCACTTGAGTTACTAGAGATTGCCTGCATTCACTCCTCTGGACTCGATCGGTTTTCTTTTTTTTGTTCATTTAATGTAGGTACTGTCGAATTGGACTAATAGTTATTAGGACCATAGATGCAACAGAGAAAGAAAAATTGCAAAAAGAAGAATGGCAATCTTGGCCACCTAAAGCGACCTAGCAACGCCCGTTCTTACCTTTCATAGCAATCTTTCATTATTTTGTAGCCATTCAGACAACACATAGCCAGCTTTAGTTTATATTATTTGTTTTGCCAGACATTCGGTTCAAGCTTAAAGAAGTTTCTAAAATATTGGGACAAGGTTACCTTTTTGACAAATTTTAATTTAAGTCCCTATCGTTCCACTAGCAACCCCTTTATACTCCTTAAAAATTAATAAGAAAAACCTTCTGCCTTTCTAAACTAAAAAATTAAAATAAATTAAACTTTAAACTTAATACAACTTAAATTAAATTTAAAGAAAAATCTCCCAAAACATTTTTGAAAACTATTTAATTTAAGTTTAAAAAAAAATATCCAAAAACTATCCGCTGTACCGCTCATTTGCAGCAGGGTGTACGCTTCGATCCCGATATGCCCCAAACAATTCGCTTGGAATTCGCCAAGAGTAACACGAAAGTGAGCAAACCCAAACCACAGCCCAATACAGCGACAACAGCCTCACATCCTGCATTGATGCACCCACTCACTGGACGTAAGTAAAGAACAAAAGAAATTCAAAAAAAAAACAAAAAAAAAAAACGAAAAAAGAAAATATAAAACCAAAAAAATATTTAAATTTCTTTTGTTTTATATTTTGTTTTTTTAGTGTAAGTAGTTGAAAAAAAAAAATAACAAAATTCCTTGACGAAAAGTAGAAAATTTGTGAATTAGATTAACCAAAACAGCGCACATTTAATCCCTAAATCCTAAAAAAAAAGAAAAAAAAAAGATAAGTTTTATATATTTCAAAGATGTCCTTTTTACCAGCAACATAACGCTTTTCTAAGGCACCAACCAACAACACCCACATCCACTTATTATATACCCCGGTCACGTGAACTTCAACAACAGCAATATGTCGCACTATATCACATACACCAATCACCAATGAAATCTGAAAAAAAAATATGAATATTTATGTATTAAAATATTTATCACCAATTCTATATCTCACTTTAAAAAAATTTAAAATAATTTAAGTATCATGTGTGCGTTTTGTAAAAATGTCGCAACAAGTGTGTCCTTTTTGTTTATTTTATTTTTACTTAGAATCCTTTTTTTGTAAACACAAAAGATAATACAAAAGATAAACTCGTGTAAGGATATTAGGTGATGTGGTATAGGCGCATGTTGCAGTGTAATACAAAAAAAGTCCTTTCTTCCTTCTGAATATCCTTTTTTTTTTCTTGAGCTAAAATGTGTAAAATAAATTTAAAAAAAAAAAAACAATACTACAGCGCTTTTTTTGTCAATAACTTTTGGAAATAAAATTTAAAATAAAAATATAAAATGTTTCGTTAAACATTAAATTAAAAATTAATATTTAAAAAAATGTCTTTATTTTCATATTTTTTTATATTTAGACTTGGGTGGACCATTCTTTCCCGGTGGACCGGAGTTATGGCACCATCCGTTAGCATATTCAGCTGCCGCAGCTGAATTACCTGGAGCTGCAGCACTGCAGCATGCGACATTAGTCCATCCGGCGCTGCATCCTCAAGTGCCGGTCAGATCTTATCTCTGACTAAATACAGATAAAGTATTAGAGCAACCTATGCATCAAGTAAGTACCTGTTAGGAATGGATCTGTACTGCATGTTTTGAATATTTGTTGCCATAGTTTTGTTTGTTCTTTTCTTTTTTCAAAAATTCAATTAAATAAATGTTAGAAATGATGAAGAAAAGTTTGTGAGCACTAGATGGAGACACTGTTAGTAGGAAGGAATCTTTAAAATAGGCACATAAATCAGTCTTTTCGAGAAGGCACCTGTTGATAAGTAGCATATGGTTAGGATCCATGAAGATCTATCGTGAATAGATGTTATAACTTTTCCGATTCAAAATGACCAAGGACTGCGTTTGCTTCTCTTGACTTAAGAAGCTTTGTTCAGAGCCTAGACTTATCCCTTCTTCTTTCTTTAAAGTTCGGATTATGTGCCTGCGCATTTCAGAAAAATATTTCGGTTTTACACATAAACGTTGCCCCTTCCTTTGCCGGCTTTATCACTCATCACCACAAGCAAGTACTACCCGATTGGTGTATCCTGAAAAAAAAAACAGCTCAGGTGTTTCAGATGAAAATTCGGGTTTCCCCGTTTTCCTCTTCATCACACTCAAGTAGTGCAGACCCATTTTGATGCCCATATAGGGATTTCACGGGTGTGGAATTAAATCCTTTATTGGTTTTTCAGCCATTTTATCGATCTCGAGAATCTGAAAAGATTTGGAAGTGGACATTTTGCTGCCTCAGTTAGGTCATGAAACATGCTGGACTACCATGAAAGAAGACTGGGATTGAACACGGATGACCTATTTAGGGAATACGGTGACGAAGACGTAGCTGAGAACACTCCACACTTTCTCTGCCACTGTCCAGTACTCTGCCAAATAAGATTTAAGATCCTAGGAAGACACCCTTTTCAAGATCTAGAAGAACTGTCCGACAAGTCTGTGTTTGACATACATAAATCCATCAGTGCTTCGGGCTAGCGTCCTAGTAAGGGGGCTGCAACCCCTAGGGTATCACAAGGGGTCTACATTGACCTTAGTGTGACGGAGAAAGGACTTTCTTTCCCTGCCAATCCTCGTTCCTAACCTAACCTAACCTAGGTCGTGAAACTAATAACTTCCTAGAGGTATGTGTCATTGATGGCAGAGACTGGCTGTCTTCTTGAGATTCGTTATCACCACACCCTCTGTTTAGGTCTTCACCGGTTAAATGTAGTTTCAGTAAGAGGTTTCTTAAGCAGTTTTCTACCTTTGAAGAGAAGTTTCATGGTTCTAGTTTCTTAGGTGGGCAAGGCCTTTCATCTATTATTGGCTGCTGATGAAATTGAATGTTCCAATTGTGACTTAAAGTCCAAGAGTGGAGGTTAAATTATCACGTCCGCGACTTTTTTGCCACTTCATCGGCTATTTTATTCCCCTTCAATACCCTGAGACCACAGAGTTTGACATTATGCTTAAGACCAAGAACCTTGAGTTCTTGAGCGTTTCACAGCTTGAATTTAATTTCGAGAGCAGAGATTTTTTCAATTGTAGCCTGACTGTCAATGAAGATGGGAATACCATCTCAAGTTATTACCCGCATTGTTGTCTCAGCTATTGCCAAATTATCCATTTGGAAGGCATTGCTGTAGGAGTCTGAGTTAGCTGCTTAGTTTAAGTATCTCGGAAAAGAGACCTGCGCTTGTACCTGTTTATATTAAAGAGCCATCTGTATCGATGGATATGATTTCGACTGTTATTGTCTTACTCCATCCTTCTTAGAAAAATACATAAGAAATGTCTAGTAAAATTAAGATAAAGCATACTTGTGCCTTAGCTTTAGCATGTTCTTCGGGGCTTGATTTTCAGCAGTTAAGTTGACTAATTCTTAGCGTTTTAGAACATATTTAACAATACATTGACTACCCTCCAATTTATTGCTTACAAACTTTATAAATTAAAAAAATAAAAAAATAAAAATTAAAAATAATATTTTGCATGGAATCTTTATTCAAAATTTGTATGGTCTCACCATTCTATATATAATTTTACCAATTCAGCAATTCCCAAAATTAAGCATAACTTTATGAATAATTAGATGAATTTCTTTTAAGACCCAAATGGCTATGCCGCCGCATCATACAACAGCAATACATCCAGCCTCAATGCATATGTCAGCCGGTCTGCCGCCTGGCGCCACCGCTGCTGGACATCATTTTTTATCAAGTCCCGCTTTGGCCAGCCCAGTTGGTTCGGCCGGTAACACTCATCCATCAAATCCTCCATTAGCCGCAAATGCACCATGTTCAACATTATTTGTTGCAAATCTAGGACAATTCGTATCCGAACATGAACTCAAAGAGGTCTTTTCAAGGTGAGTCAATAAAAATTACAATTTTACAAAACTATCTTTTTTTTTGTAAATAAAATTATTTTTTTTTTAATTTTCATTTGGAAAATATTTTAATTTAGGTATCATGTTTTATTTGAAAAATACTAACAAAAAAAAAGAAAAAAATAACAACATAACGATAGCATAACTGATGATTCAATTAAATATTATCACCCTTTTTTTTCCTCATTGTACTACTCACCTATATATGTTACTAAAAATATAATAACCTATACAGCATACAAGAACAGCTGCAATTTAAAAATTTATAGAATACATATTTACATTGTAGAAGTTTGATGCATTCACAAAACAAAATGAACGCACCTTGTTAACTAGCACCTGATTATATTCACATAAACAAACACGTGATTTATTTTTTTATTTAATTCATACTAAACGGAATTTTTCCAGTTGTTGGAAAAAAAAATAGATTATTACGCTGAATAAAGTTCAGTGGTAATTCAGCGTGGAATATTAAATCGGATTGAATTTTTTATTAACAATTGGTGGAGATATATGTGTATTTAGAATAAAGATTAAATTATATAAAATGTTGTAATTCAGCGCAGTGTTTTTCTCTTTTGAAAGTTCCTGCAGTCGATAGAAATTATTATACAGAAGAAATATCAAAAGCTGAATTAAACTGAATTGAGCTATGGAGGTGTTCTGTAGTCGTACAGGTAGAATAGACTAGAAGAGATCAATATTCTTTGAACATAATTACAATTTTCTACCCCAAAAACTACTGTCGGTGGGCACTATTATACAAAAGAAGTATGCGCTGAATTGAGCTGAATATAGACATGTGTAGTAGACCTCTACTATATATAACAGATTTTGAATTTTACGAATCTTGCGTAGACTGCTTATATTATTACTTGCACTGATAATGGTTCCACGAGTAGCACATGTTTTAATTGAAAGGCAGATAGGTTAGGTTTAGTACGTCAGCAGGTGAAGACTCAGACTCAGGTCTCAATAGACCCATTGTTAAATCCATTGGAAGGAAAAAGGCTTAACCCTAATCGTTACCCGCATAATAGAGTGTGTACATATATAACTTACTTACTGCGTTTGTGATACAAACCATTTAATAAAATGGACACCACACCCCCTACACAGGCCTTCTTCCGTAAGTATTACGTCCCGTAATCACACCTATAAAGATAGATAAATATTTTATGTCTTTTTCATAAGTCGGTGGGTCCGAGCTTTATCGAATAAAGGCTACAGCTTCCTTATGATAGCACAGGTGTCCAAAGAGGTCCATCTTCGTTGTTCGTCGTATTTCCTATTTCTTAAGCAACGGAGGATGCTTACCGAAACGAGCCGAACTTCTTCTAACCAATTCGTCAGCATTCTCATTCCTTGGTATGCCCTCATGCCGAAGGACCTGATAGTGCTTATACAAATATTTCCGCAAAGAAAGACGCTGAATTAGTTTATACAAATCAGTTCCCTCAACCAACTTAGCGTGCGAAACTGGAGGCAGCTAGCTAAAGATCGAGCTGGCTGGAGACGCTTGTTGGTTGAGGCCCAGGTCCACCCCGGACTGTAGTGCCACCTTAAGTAAATCAGTTCCCTTGTCTAAAATTAGTTTTTGTCCGCGACTTTGTTAGCATGGCACGCCAACATTTGGATCCTTATCTCCCTCCCATACGAGCTAGAACACTTCTTGGCAGACGACGTTTTTTTTTTTTTGTTTTCTTTATCGGGTGCCAGAATGACCAGGCTGGTTGAAAAGCTGACTTTCGGGCTAGCAACAGAAAATTGAGGACCTGAAAAGTAGTCCTCCCTCAAGTTCACTCTATACAAGGTTAATATTTATCACTGAGACTTTTTAATTGGCATCGCAAAACAGTCTTTAAGGGGGTCATGTAATTTCTTGAACTCAAAGGGGTAATATCACTGCTTATCACGCTGATTATTTCATGAAGGCGCGAGAAAAAGTCCTTGATTGCCTATCATCTCTTAACGAGATGACTGAGCACCTTTATTGGGAGGTGCCTGGACACAGTGGTATTCTTGGCAACTACCAAATCTGGACTGTGAGAAGACCCATCGCTTTGTTCATTATCCGATACTACCCTCTATAAAACAACAGGTTTTACTAAGAGTATCCCATTCGCCAGACTTTCGGATCCATCTGATTGAGGCAACCCATACTCTGGTTGATTTTGTCCACTTCAATCATCATCAGGAATTTTCCTGGTTCATGTCTGCTTGTTTTAGTGTCTTAATAGGCGTGGTGCTCAACTCAAACGCATAATAATCAAATATTATCAGTTTCAGTCAATTCAGGTTGAATTTTTGGGTATTTCTAGTCCATTTCTCACGTTTTTATTACCACGGGAAGACAGTTTTAAATTATTCAATGCGAATTTTATACAAGCTGAATAAAATTCAGCGCATTATAACGAATAAGTTAAGTGTCGTAGCATTTTTTATGTGATAAACTAGTTGTGCTGAATTAACTAGAATAGTATTTTTATCACCATTTATGCTCTTGAGCATATTTAAGCGATTATATTTTTAATCATTTCTTTTATTTACATAGGTTCAATCAAAGTTTTTAGTCGTCTAACATGACATCCATTGCAGACTTCATATCCAATGGACGACAGGTTAGACACATAAATGACCTTCATATTCTACGTTTAGATTGTTTTTGGCACTCTGTTCTCATATTCATCTGATATAATCCACGCTGAATAGTACTGAATAATAATTCAGCGCAGCTTTTTTCAACTAACCATTTCATTACTTATACTATATTTCGAAAACTTAACTATATAAAATAAGTGTGTAATATTAATATCTATATATATATATTCTACATTTAATTTTAATAATTATTATAAACAACTTGCACAGTATGCCTGGCTTTTGTCGCCTCCGAATGCACACAAAAGGTTCGCACAATCTCACTTCTACTTCTACCAGCACAACTTCTTCTACTTCTACTGCTACTACAACTGCAAATCTTGGCACAGGTGGTAACGTCAACAATTCCAACATCAACAACATCATCAACAACAACAACAACAACATCAATCAGATCAATGGCAACATCAACAATTTGAATTTTATAAATCAACAATATATGAACAACAACAATAATCCTGTTGCTTTTATTGAATTTAAAGATACCGCTAGTGCTGGTGCTGCAATGAATCAACTTCAAGGTAAATATCTTCTATCATCGGACCGTGGCTCAATACGCATTGAATTTGCTAAAACAAAAATGATCAACGATCTGACAACATCAGCAATAGCAGCAGCATCTATCGCCGGCAATGTCCTGTCAAATATAAACAATTCAGCAGTATCTGTCACAAACAATCAACCAATGACAGTATTTAATGCAAATCAATGTCATCGTCAATTGATAAATGGACAAAACTATGAAATATTAATGATGAGCGGTGGAATACCTGTCAGCTGTAGCACCTTACCAACAATGTTGACCACTACCACAACCACAAATTTAAACAATAACAATAATCTTACCAATAATCGTAACGCACTACAACCAGTTGTTGTAAATTCACTACAGCACCATCAAAACCATCAGCACCAAAATCATCTTTTTAGAGACGTATGTATTTCTTTTTCTTTTATTTTATTTATTTTTTCTTTTTTTTAAGTTTTTTTCTACTTTTATTTATTTATATCTAATTGCACAAAATGTTGATTGTTTGCAAATTGTTTTATACCCACATGAAGCTCACTCTTGTAAGTGTGTGTGTTGATGTAGTTTATTTTGCATTTGAAATTGTGTCATTGTCCAAATTTTATGATTTTTTATTTATTCACATAGAATAAGGATAACGTGCGACGATAAAGTTAATGTCTGGCATGCCGAAGGTTTGTCATCTAAGACCAGTACTCTTTACTTTCTTGTATAAATATTTGCTCATCGCCATGTTCAAAGTAAAGCAGAAGATTTCATATTTCCCAACCCCTTCAATATTTATAAACAATTTTGTAAACTTCTTCCTTCACATAGCTAATCAAAGAAGCTTTGGTAGCTCTTTACACCTGCAATACGCCCAAAGTAACCTACTGTTTCTACATGTGTGGTGAACAACTGTCGGGAAAAGCTCATTCTTCGACTCCATGATCAAGGTTCAAAGGATGGCCTGTCGCTACATAGCTGACGCCTTGAGACTAACCCCCTCAGCTGCGCTTGAGACCATTTTGAACCTCAAGCCTCTGGATTTGCTAGCTAAACAAATTGCGGCAAATACAGCAGCCCAAACAGTACAGTGGAACTTATCATTAAACAGGTCAGAACTAAAGAAATTAACTCCGAGTAGAAAAGAGGCCATAGAACCTCCATCGTTCTCCAAAAAAAATACGGTGCACCTCCAATAGAGGTGTCTCCAGGACGAAACTTGGTCCACCTCTGGCTTTGCTATTTTCATAGCTCATTCTAGCTGCTGTTCGCATTTTACTCTCTGCAGCGTACCAACGAGTGACCATATCTCAGTGGATGGATTCAGCTCTGAACATCCAAGAATAGGACGTTTAACCATCCTATCTGACCCGGCACTACGAGCAGCACACACTGGTGTCTTTACATCAGTAAGCTGTGTCATAGTCGTTCAGCAAGAAAGTGCTTGCCTACCTATCAAACAATGCCCACTGAGAGGGCCCTTACCATAGTTCTTATCCCGGACTTTTTAGATCCTGGAGACATCGCACCTGTCAGCGAATAAGCTGTGAATATTCTTCTAGTTGCTGATAGGACTCAATCTTGAACCCAAATTGATGGGCAAAAGCACTCCAGACCATCTCTCAAACTGCGGAGCACTGACTCGTAAACTTTGCCAACTATGATGACGGTTCTTTTTTATTCCGAAAATATCCCCGGCCAACACCAAAAGGGAACACAATACATCTCTTATCATCTTTGCTTAGATTATCATTTGTGGAAGCTCCTTTCATGATTGTTATCATTACTGTCTTGCACTTGTACTACAAATCCTCCCTCTTAGGTAGTACTACGCTTGACAGGACAAGAAAATCCTTCTCCCCTCACTCTAAGATCAATGTAAATCCATTGTAGTGAATCCTCTCTCCTCCTCTCGGGAGTGAAGACCTTCATGGTCCAAGCGTGTCATACTGAAGGTTACTTGTAATCCAAGAACAAATCATTATTGATCTTCTTTCAACTATCCACTTATCAAGCCTATTTTTCAGTCTCACTCCTCATATTTAACCCTTTCAATATAAATCAATTAAATTGGCAACTTTTCTCCAACACTTCTTCAATTGGGACGTGGGAATTACCATATTTTCTCAAATCTATTTCCAACAACCTAACCTACCACAATCAATTTAAAGTAATCGTCAATAAATTGTGTGGAACTGCTCCTAAATAAGTTCCAAAAAGGAAAATACATCTTCTCTTAATTCATAAAAAAAAAATTTTTGTTTAATACACCCTAACCCTGGTAAACTCTAATTTAACCCTAATTCACCCAAAAAATAAAAATAAAAAAAGCCCATCGGCGTGCTATAAAAATTTCATTAAGCACTTTAAGTAATTTCCTTGAGCGTATCCCTTTTTTTTTGCCTCAACCTTACTTAGAACCCTCAATAACAAAACTGTCTCCTTTATCGATAAATAAAGGCTTGAAACGCCAAAGAAGATTTCACCTGTCGGCTATTACGATTATTATGCAATTGAAAAGGGTCAACCCTTCGTATAGTTCTTTACTGTTTTTATTGGAAACGGATTGCTGTTTAAAATAAAATCGTCCTTCCAGCACACACGAACAGAAGGTGTCATAAATTCTCACAAAAAGAAGGGTTTTTGGCTTCGTTTTCTTTTTTTCAATTAACCTGGAAGACAAAGGCTAAAGGACCAGGAACTCTCTCTCTCTCTCTCTATGTTCGTCATCTAATTCAAATTCACGTCATACACAGTTCTCACATGTGTGTTGGATACAACAGGAGCAACAGCACGTCCTAACACCCTCTCTAACTAGGACATCTTTTTTTCAATTTTTAGGAGACAGGATGGAAACTTTTCTGTCTCTTTTTTTCTTTGTTTTATTATTGGGTAAAGAGAGAAAATGTATTATTAAAATTTCATAGGGAATAAAATTGTTCCTCTACAGGAAAAAACAAAAAAAATGAAAAAAAATATTCAATTTTCACCCGGCCAGCTGAATATAAATAAACAAAATGGTACTCCTACTTCCTACACACACTGCAAACGAATTGAATTATTTAGCCGCATGTTATCCTATTTTATTTATGCCAAACACTTGCACATATTCTGTTTTATTTTTTCTCTTACATTCGTAAAAATTCTCCCTCATAAATTTGCAAAAAAAAGAATATAAAGACATGGGGGAAACCATTTAGCAAAAAATAAAAAACCCTTAACTTTGTCAGTGTTTTTCTTTTTTCATTGCATAATAAGATATTGAAAAACATGTATACAATGGAAACCAACAAATTTGTAACTAATTCCGCTTGAAGCTTATTTTAAGTTTTCTTAATTTTTCATTTAATTCAATTTTCATATTAAAATATTGGGCGGCAAGTGAACTAACTAATATTTATACAATTTTAAAGGAAAAAAACATTTTTTAAATTTTCATTTCTATTTTTTTGTTTTTTTTTATAGAGGAGCGGGTATGGAATCAAGGCATGATCTGCTCAGTAAGAAGGCAGAACGTGAAATGCATCATCAATTTTTAATGACAACACCAACTTGACCCGTTTCAACATCATCAAATACATCAACAGCAACAATGGCAAACATACCGGCAGCATTATTTACAGGAGCGGCAGGACCAGGAGGAGGATTATACTCATATGTATTACCAACAGCATCACATGTAGCGGCATAGTATTTTTATTTTCCAACATAACCAAATTCATTTTTATGATTTTCCATTCCCGAATATTTTAACTTTATGCGCGCAAAGTTAGAAAAACCATTAAAACAGACAAATTAATAGACCAGAAAAGTAAAAATAATATATATAACAGCGGCTAGCAGACATTTTCATTCATGCATAGGAAAAGGATAAAAAATACGTTTTTTTAAAAATAAAACAGAAAAACAAATAAATAAACAAATAAGAAACCTATTCAGCATAAGTTTCAATATAAAAATGAACATTTAAAAAAATAAAACAAATACTACAAACAAAAATTAATTGAAAATATAAATAATAAAATGCATAGTTCTTATGACTGTGAATATTATTGTGAATACATATATATATATATTAAATTAAATGCGTTAGGGTATTAAAAACAATATGTAATACTAAAACAAAAAATAATCTAAAACAAATTGAAAATCCTAAGAAAAACTATCTTACAGGAACTTTTTCTAGTATTTATAATAATTTACAATGAAGTTATAGCAATTCAGCTCCTTTTTTCCATTTAGTTTTCCATCTTAAACTATATATTTCGACCAAAATTATACTTCTATATTGATTTGTTTTCTTTCTCTTATTCAGCTGAGCTGAATTAAACAATTTGGAGTATAAAAAGTGTAATCTATATGCATTTGTTAATCAATCGGCATATTTTGTTTTATTCAAATTCAGCTCAGTAAGTTTAAAGTTAATTCATTTCTATTAGTTGAATTGCAATATTTTTGTTTCTCAACTATTTAATATTATATACAAATATATATATACATACATATATATTAAAAGAAAATATTTAAATAAAATATATATATAATTATAGCTTAACCGAATGTGCCCTTTACATAGCTCTCTTTCTAGATTTATAAAAAAAATACAAAGTGAAACAAAGTAAAACAAAAATTATATATATATATATAAAAAACTTGTATGAATTATATAAGCATGTGAAGTTAGTTAAAGTAACAACAAAACAAAATGAGAATATTCTGTATAAACAACGATAAAAATGATCCTTCTTTTGCAAAATCAATTTAAAAATTTAAATTAAACAGGAAAACAGATTAGATTAAAACAAAAACAAAAAAAACTTTAATTAGGCTATTTTAAAAATTATATAAAAATAATGCTATGCATATTATTAGGAAATAAATTTAATGTTAACAAGAAACAAAAACAACAGAAGTTAATTAAATGAAAGAAAGGAATACTTAAGGGTTTCACATTAACAAACAAAAACAAACAAAAATATTTGTAATATTTTTAAATAAAAAACTTTAATTTTCAAATGCTAATGTAGAAAATTAATAATTAAAATTCAATTCAGCTACAATTTAGCTATTTAAATCATAAAAAAATGATATAAATGCAGAAACAATTTTCCTCCTCTTGATTGAACAACAACTAAAAAAGAATAAACTGTTTTCCGCCCACTGAAAAACAATTAAAATACACTAATGGCAAGACAAAAACAAAATATATTACATAACTTACTGATATCAAGTAGTTAATGTTATTTAAACGAAAAAAAAAACATCTTACAAGCAACCAAATATAATGCAAGAACAATCAATTTTGTACTTGAAGAGACATACGATGAAAAACAAATACTGAAACCCAAAAACAAGAAATAAAAAATAAAAAATCAAATGAATTACATCATTTACATATCATATTTCGTAGAAATTTGTGGACAGAGAGACATAAAAAAAACAAAAAAGAATATAATAACGTACATATATATGTATATATACAAAATATTTAATGAAAAAAAAAGACAAGAATTACCTACTTAAAACAAGTAAAAAAAAAAAAAAAAAACACTGTGTAATTGTAATGTTTAGAATAAGATGTTTCGATGTAAATTTTTAATTTTTTTCAATTTAGATGCTATTCAGCCGGCTGAATAGGTGATGGTGATGTGATTTTTGAAAATTTTTTACATTTAAAAATGCTAAAGTTGATTTGAGCTCACTTCTGATCGAATCACTATTATTTTTACCACAACACTATGCGGATGCATAGCTGCTAGCAACTAGATAATTAGGCTTTACATAATGGCTTACCATCTATTTAAAATTCAGCCGTCTTAGACTGAGTCTCAATTCATATTTCACAATATGACGTCGGTGTGCATTCGTGAAAAGGAAAAGTCGAGCTTAAACACTTCAACTTTCTCGCTTGGCATGCACTTGCGTTTACCTCCAGCTGAAAAATCGTAGCCGCAACAAAATTTGGCTAGACACACACTTGCGATTTTCAGTTGCAAGATTATTTAGTAGCAAAAGGTAGAACGTAGTAGTTTATACGCGAAGGCACGCATATGCAATTCTAGTGACGACAATTTAGTCGCAAGAAAGATGGAATATACCTTATTTGAACTCCGACTGGACTGTTGCCAACAATATAAAATCTCATGTGCTCGACTGAATTTCAACAGTCGTGTCGCAAGTAAAATGGGACAAATCGCAATCTAAGTCCAATAATTGAATTTGAAAAGTTCGGTTTGATATGGACGATTATTAAGGGTATAAGACAACAAACTATTGCAAAGGCTTACCAAGAGGAACTCAGTGAATTTTCAACTTTTCAACTTTCCTATACGTTTTTTCGAAAAATATGACGCAATTATTTTATTTCCTTTTTCTGAGACTTGAAATTCACCAGTCGTCTTACATATGTGCATAGTTCATTGAGCATAGAAATGTTAACTTAGAGAATGTTCCATAAAAGCTGAGAAGGGACGGGATCTCATCAACTCATGTGATGATCTTTTGCAATGATATCCCGTTTTCGAATTATTGACGCATACATAAAATTTTTTTGACTTTTTCATCGTTGATTGTTGTCATATACTTTGGCTTGAACATCATTTATAGACGCTTCTTTTTCTCGTAAAAGCAGCTTACAGTCCATAGGGCTTTCATGAAATCTTAACAATGAAGTTTATCTTCTTTTTGCAAGGTGGCGTAAAAGTCCTCACTCGATTTCCTAAGGCAGTAACTTTGTTATTTAATAAAAAAGAATTGTTTATTTACACGTTAAATTCTCTTCTTTAGAACAGCCAAGGCATGTGGCTTGTTTGTATAGTCCCGCGACGTCAACGAACGAACCCTAAAGCTTGGTGTGGAAGACCGATGCAAATCACCCAAATGCGATATAAAGCTCCCGGGAAACGCTTGCCACAGAATCTCCACTGTCGCTCATGCTGTGTGTGTGAGGTTGCATCATCATGATGACACCTCATGTTCTCCATACCTTATTCGTCAATTTGCGGCAGCAAGAAGACGAAGATCATAATTCTGTTGCGCTCAATATTCCAGTGTTCATCTCCCCAAAAAAGATGGTTCAACCACCTTTCCTCCGTAAACGCCGCTCTAAACAGTCACTTTAAGAGGGCTTAATTGCTCTTGTAGCATAACACGCGGATTTTCAGTGCTTCAAAAGTGATAATTTTGCTTTTAGAAATAAGCATAAGCGGAAATGCACCGCATAGGTGGACCTCGTCGCGCTCGAGATATAAGAGGGCTTGACTGTAATTAACACACAGTTGACGGTCTGCAGGCAATAGATGATGCACTGCTTGCACTTTGAAACATCTTCAAGCCTTTTACCAATATTCGCTGTAAAGGCTATCTATTGATACTCAATTTCGTGGTCCGTCCTTTTGGACATCTGCAGCCACAGTAGCAATATTCTCGGCCGAATGACTGGTCCGCGGCTGGGCCAGTCTTCTGAAGGCATGCGACTAAACCCTGCAGTTTTGAGGGACACACGATCCGGAAATCAACTCAAATTCATGTTGAGCCATATTTGTCAAAAACATTGATAAAATTATTCCGCGTTCTTAAAGAGCATAGCAATCCATCTACGCTTATTCTGACTCCGTTTACTTCACGCCATTTGCAAAAATGAGAACATCCTTCGGTAAGGTGATGACTTTTGTGCTACCTTGTATTTATAAATGAGGGAAAATGTTGTTTCTGGGATTTCAGAGCTCGTTCTAAAGATAATCCTTTTTTTAGATTCTTGTGTTTGATAAATGATAAACTTCGCTTTAGGATTTCACAAAGTTTGATATTCCTTTGATCTATTGATGATCGTTTCATTATAAAAACGATAAAGCGGTTATAGGTAAACACCAAGGCTTGTTTTATGTCTACTGCAAAGACTTGCATTGAATTCAACCACCATCAACCATCGCTGAATAGCACTTTTATCGTCATATTATTTTAAATTAAAAAAGATTTATATAATTTTATCCCAACTTACATAATTTTAAGTTTGATCTTATTCAGCAGCAATTCAATTATGCTGAATTTTGTTTTTATTTAGTAATAGCAATTACCAAAGCTGTCCTTATACATATATTATTTTATTGATGAAAAATCAAAATATTTAAATACCAAAGGCATATTTTAAATTAACTCCAAAGTTTTCATGCATGTATGTATACATATTTTATTTTTTCTCTGTTTGTTTTTAAATTAAAAAATATATGTATATCTACATATATAGGTTATATACAAAAATAAAATTGGATATTTAAATTTTTCCATTCCTTATTTATTTAATTTTACTTATAATGACTTTTTTTTTCTGTTTGTTTTTTTATTATTATTTTACGTAATGAAAAATTAAATATATTTATATATATATTCCGTCCAAGAGATATAAGAAACAAAATAAATGAAAAGAAAAAAAAAAGAATTTCTGTAGAGAATTAGCATAGAATAAAATTTATATATTTATGCATTGTAGTAGTCCCATTCTTGATAAAACTTTATTGAACGTGTTTATTTTGAAAATCTTTCAGCAGAGTTATGAGATCTAGTGATGGAAAAACAAAACAAAATACTAATGCATATCATTCATTGCGCCTTTTTTTATTTCTCTTTAGAATATAAGTGTAAAAATAAAAAAATAAAAATATTATCTAAGAGTAATGTCCGTAAGCAATCTCTACTCTAAATATAATAAAAATCTATTCACAAGATGACTCTTACTTTGTTGAAGTGCATTTCCAAAATAAACATTTCAATGATGACTGAACAAGCTAATTAAGTTTTTGTGATTGAATTTATCATTGTTTATGGCATAACTACCACTTTTGAAGTAGATATTCAATTTTTAAACTAAATTCAGTGCCCCCGTTTAATTCATCCATTGGATATATTTATGTGGTCATCGAAGCTTAGTCCATTTGACTGCTGAGCAAGAGGACACCGCCTCAACAAAACAACTAAATAGTTTTGGAAGTACCAACTTTTGGCAGGCCTCCTAGAGTAAAATCTGTTATAAAGAAGCTTCTTAATCTGCCGTTCAGAACCGGCAATAAGACTGTAGGTTCCTTTTATTCGCGTAGAAAATATAACAAGAATGGTTGCGAGAAGCTTGACCCTAAATTAATTTTCGTTTCACTTTCAATTTTTATAAAAAAAAAACCTACAATGCATAAATCCATTATAGGAATTAGTTTACCAGAATATGTAATACTTAAAACAAAACAAAAATATCGTGCGTGTATTAAATGTAGTAAATGAAAAATAAAATAAAAAAAATATGAAAAAAAAAACATGCAAACCAGACAGAAGCATTAAAAGACAAACTTAGATGTTAAAGAACAACAAACAAGTGTGAATAAAATTAGGAAACGAAAAAAATATATATATATGCTGAAAAAACAAGCAAAAATTATGCAGATTAATTTTAAAAAAACTAAATATTATATACAGCATCTAATATGGGAACATTAATTAAACTTAAACATATCAAATTTTCAAAAAAAAAAACAAAAAAAAGAAATTTTATCATTGAAATGTTTTTAAATTTTCAAATTAATGAGAAATACAAACAGAAAAGCAAAGCAAAAAACCAAATATAATTTAATTATAGACAAATTATTAAATATACAGAAATGGAAAAGAAAATTGTAAAACAGCAAAAACAAAAATGTAATACAATATGCGAATTGAGAAAAACAAAAAAAAATCATGTATTAAATTAAAATATATATCTATAAAATTAAAACAAAAGAATAGGGAAATAAATTTAATAGTTTAACCATTTATACAGACAAAAATAATAACAAAAAAAAAAAAACAAAAACAATACTACTGTACAACATAATACAATTTTTTTTTTTTTTATTAAATGGTTTTTAGTTTTTAAAATGAATTGATTAATAAGAATATAATTTTATTTGTTCTTGTTTTGTTATTAATATTATTTTATTTGATTTTTTTTTTCCTAATTTATATATAATTATACTAATTTTTATCGAAATTTTTAGTTTATGTGTTATACATAATTTAGTTAAGTTTTCTTTTTTCTTTTTTTCTTCTTTTTTTGTGGTAGTAATATACATAATAAATAAATTTCATTCTTCAAATAAACAGAGTTGATGTGATTTTATTTTTATTTTATTTTTCATATAGTATTCGTTACTTCAAATTACAATTTTTTGTTGTTTGAGGTTTCAGTTGAATTTTTAAGGAGCGCTATGCTGTCAGTTATATACATATGCAAGTTATTTTATGTGAATATCCAAAGTGAGACAGAAACTTAAGGAACCGTCAAACACACGCTTTAACGCCGCATTTCGATTCTTTTTAAATGCTTGTTGAGCCAATTCGAGCTTCTGATGAAGCGTAGGAGGTTTTGACATCTCTGTTTATCAAATCGCCAAAGTCGTTAAAGTAGAATTATTCTTGGTGAAGCCTTCTGTTGAGGGAGAGAACTGGCCAGCTATAAGAAAGGTGAGGAATAGTCTCCTCCTCCATTCAGCTTCTACAAAGATCGTTTAAATATACGCCAAGCCTTGTTGCATGCTTTCCCATTAGACAGTTTCCCGTAAGAACCTATTACGGTTCTGAGATGCGATCTGTTGAGACCTCGTCTGGTATATGGAAGAGTCTGAAATAGAAACAGACTGGTTCCGGAATTTTTGGAGAATCATCAGGTGCCAACTTCTCAATCAGCCTTGGTGAATTCTTGTCCCTTACAACAGATTCAAGTTGTAGATTCTGCCTTGAGAGCGAGGAGACTTCCCTCGACATCCTCACGGAATGCCCAGCTCTCTTTCAACTCAGAAAGAGAATCCTAGGTGGCGAATTCGTCTCTATGGAACAGCTTGCTGCCATCTACCCAGAGAAGTTCCTTAACTTCGTGATATCTTCTGGAGTGAAACAATTCATCTAAGAACACTAGGGAAAGCACAATAGGATTTGTTAGAAACCGCAGTGCCAAGGCCTGAACAGATCTCTCGAAACAATAATAATAATAATAATAGCCTTACATTTCCCTGGAAATCGCTATACCGCGACACCTAGCTTTTGAACTGTTAAACAGCTCCACCATCTATGTGAGAGATAATTGCCAATCCGGAGCTGCTATTGAATTTAGAGAAAATCATGGTGAGGCGGAAAGTCTGTGTTTTGGAATAGTCTGCGTTTTCTGAGAAGATTATGAAATTATTCAGAATGGAGGCGTGGTCTCATTTTTTCTCAACCATTTTAAGACTGTTTTAAGGCAAACGGCAAATATTTCGAGTGCTGACTGATAAAGCAGAATGTCCAGTGTTGCAGAGGGTCTAGCACGAACCACTCAACTTATGTTAAAACAACCTGATCGTTGAACCGTGCTTAGAATATTTAGATTTAAGGCTTTATATAAGGCAGTCAGTTCACCAGACTTCCACCCTGGACATGAGTATCATTATGATGAGCCAGTGAAGTATTCATGATTGTTAACCCCATTTGCTCCCGACAGCTTCTTTGCAAGAGAAAAGTGCTACTGTAGCTTTCCTAACTCATTCTGGAATGTTGGGTTTCCAACTTAATTCAGCTTCTTTGAAGAGAGGAAGGATCAATGGCTGTTCAGTTTTGTGGGAGCTGGTATCTAGACAGCACTGAACTTCTCATCTTGTTAGCTTATTCAAATCCCTTTGTAGAAGTTATTTTAAAGTGTTAAGGTGCTCTTGCGAGATTGATATAGTCACGTCATCTGCATAAGCGATCACTGTGCATGCCTTAGCTTTTAGGGTAAGGTAAAGTTGTAAGATTGTCCAAAATATGGCATGAATTTTCCTAATTTTACTTATTTAAAACATTTAGATTCTGGTAAGCTCAGGTTAGGCTGAAGCTTCTACTATGCACTGAGTCTATCTAAATCCATTACCTATAGAAGATAAGTGGAATAACTTTATGGGTTGCTATTCGAAAATCCCCCATGTCCTGTGCAAATTTCATTACCTAGCATAAGAATTCTATTAGTATGAGTAGAAGTAACCTTTTCCTCGATCTCAGGCATCGTTTCTTTGATTTTTTACTAAAATGTTGGATAGATTGCCAAAGTGATTTAGCACGCAATTTTGAATAGTTAACGTGCAGGAATCGAGTATTTTATCTAAGTGTGCCCAGCTTTACAAACGATACAAGTTTGAAAATTTAAAGGATTCTACATCACTGAAAGAACTCGTGGTCTTCCTGTCTCTAGGTGAATAGTTTGCCGAGATCCAGCTTTCTCTGGCATACCTTGGAATTCTCTCCTACGATGTTCTGATCCTTCCTCCTCAATTCTTCCCTTCAGCAGTATTTCATAGATGCCAGGACGTTTTTACATAAAAACATGCATATAAAGAGCAAGCGTTTATTTGTGTTATGTGATTTATTAATTCTAATTTTTTCTACAATTAGTATTTTATTTAACAAAAACTATATTAACAAAACAGAAAACCAATGAAACGAATTTTAAATTAGAAAAACAAAAATTAACTAACAAAAATATTATATACATAATTCTCTATACATACCTCACATCACACGAGGATATATTAAGTAATTTTAAAAATAAAACAGAAATTTGTGTATAATGAAATTTCATGTTAAATGTAAGTAGTGCAATTGAAAATAAAGAAAAAAAAGATAAAAAAAATAAATATTTAAAAAATAATCTTATAACTAAATATCTACAAGAAAAAAGAAATTATTATAACCAAAATAAATTGGAATAGAAAAAGGTAAACAAAGAAATAAAGTAGAAAGAAACAAAAAAAAAAACGATTTAAAAGAAAGAAAGGGAAGAAGAAGAAGAAGAAATTCAAAACATATCAAACTCGTGCCCGATTTAACTTATATTACGAAACAACAACAAAATGAAACATATTATTAACAAATATTTAACAATTGATATTTTTAAAACAAACAAAAAACGCATATCTAACAAATTCATTTAATTATTAAACTTATAAAATTAAATCATATTTACAAAAGCAAAATGCAAACATATAATGAAAACAAAAAAAAAACGAAAAATATATTTTAAACAATTTTTTTGTCTTTGAATTTATTTATACATAAAGAAAAAGAAACGCAAACATTTTTTTTTTTAGTAATTCAATTTAATGATGAATAAACTAAAGAAAAACAAAAAAAAAACATTTAAGATAGCAAAGAAGAAAAACTATCAACAAAAAACATTAAGAAATAAAAACGCTGAAATGAGAAAACAAAAAAAGAAAATTAAAAATATATATTGCATTTTAGCCTCGTTCTTACATAAAAGTAATAATGAATTATAAATTAAAAGACAATTGTTACTGGAACAAAACAAAAAATAAAAATGAATTAAATTATTACAAAATATCTTATTAAAACCGAAATATACATTAAATATTCGGAAGTAAACTTTTAGGAAGATCGGATTTTTAATTCAAGGGAATAAAATATATATAAAACAAAACAAAAAAAAACATTAAAAATTATATAAAGAAGCAATTTTTTCTCCCCCCCTTGTAAATCATTGATGACCAGTCTATGTAATGCAATTAATTATTTACCAAGGTTTTTATAAAATGAATACGACGAGAACAACTGATTTAAAACCAACAAAAATGGGAAACGGAAATAATTTATAATAATAATAATAAAAATAAAAATAATATTGTTGTACGAAAGAGAGATATGACGTTGATATCAAACATATTATAAATTAATTAATTATGATTATAATTATTATTATTATATGAAAAATAATGAAATGATTAAATAAATGAAATTTTAAAATTGTTTTGTGTAATTGTAATAAAATTTTGTTTTATTTGCTTACCAACTGTTCCATCAGCCTTCGCTGGCAGTTTTTACTCTACTCCTTGAATAACAGGGGAACGTAACGGTAGGGTAGAATACATAAACCAACTTGTTAGCTTTTTACCTCAGGTGGCCATGCTGAAAATGTCAATTTTACTCATAAAAATTACTCAAGGGAGCACGTAAGAAGATGGCCGATTTGGGAAACACATAGAAAGGGGTAATGAATCTCAGGAGTTTTCTGAAATAAAAGATATGAATATCCTTCAGTCCATCAATGAAGCTGCTAGGGAGAATACTCCATCGTCTGGTAGCTAGTGCAGAAAAGGAGCAAAACAGACGTCCTAGGGATACTGATTTCTCTTTGTCCCGCAGAGTAATCGTTATAGATAGTAAGACGAACACTTAGACCAAAAGTAGGTCTATCGTGCCGTGATACCATTGTCAGTGCTACGGTTGGACTCCAGTCTGCTCTGCAAACCATTCAGTAGCAGTTTAGACCGGAGATCATTTATATCGTTAAAGAAGTACCTATTCGTCTAAAGTGGGTTTTCGTATCTTCCCCTGTGAAGAGAAAACAATTCATATCTTCTTTCGACTAAAAGTTCTGACATTTGATCATGGTTTGGATCATGGTTTAGACATTAATTTATTCTACCCGCCAAATTCGACTAATTTTTGCAGATCTTAGACTCAAAATCTAATAATCTGAGTTTCAACGGATTATGTCAGCTGGGAAGATTGCATTTTATCTGATTAAAGCAGAATATTTAACCAAATTTGGCTTTATAACTATTGATAGAGAGAAATTGATTCATACTTCGCTGTGCTCTTGTTTAAATTAGTTCCAAATCTTTTCAGCAGATCAGCCTAGAAACCCTCTTCAATTAACAATATTTGGTGATTGGTTGATAAGTTGTAAGTCTTAACTCGATTTTTATTAATATTTTGCGCGATAATTCGATTTCTCTCCATAAAGCTATCGAGAATTAATTTCTAATTTATTATTCGTTCTTGATCCTTACTGTACTCCCTTTCACTCATATTCCGATATAACAACTTCTATAGCAAGCTTGTAAGAAAACTATCTATTACCCAAAACAAAAACCAGCCGTCATCCACCCAACTGACAAATCGCTGCACTCAACTGTCAAACAATTTGTTGTACATGAAAAATAAATTTTCTTTCATCTCCTGACCAACTGTTTGCAAATCGATGGAACATAACTGCGTCGAAAATTAGTTAATAAACAAATTAAATTATTGTACATACAAAATAAACAAAACCCTTAGCTAAGTACAAAGTAGAAAAGTGAATAAATTGAAAAAATGTTTTGCTGCTTGAGAACGTGCCTCAATGGAAACTTGCGAACACCAATGTCAGCGACTAATAGATCGCGAGAACCAGAAATTCACTTAGATGCCGCTTTTATGGGTAAGTTGATCCAACATCATATGATCTAAGTTATAATCTCTTGTCTATATAGGTCCCGAAGTGATTCTATTGTCAAATCAACTTCGAATTACTGGTACCGGTGGTGCATTGGCCACAGCTCCACTTGTACAATCAAAATCATATTTCGAAGTGAAAATTCAACAGACTGGCACCTGGTCGGTGGGTTTGGCCACACGACAAACTGATTTGTCGAAAAAAATCGGTGGAACAGACCGAGAATCATGGTGCCTTTGCTCTGACAACTCGACGAGGTTCAATGATGAGGTATTCCGACCGGCTGTAGTCACGACACAACCCCAGGCGAATGGCAACGCAGGCGGTGGACTCATCGGTATTGATGAGGATGCCGATGATATTCTATTGACGGTGAATCAAGCGATAGCGGCAACATCACAAGAGCAAGACGATCGAGAATTTCCTGGCGATGGTGATATCATCGGTGTCACCTTCGACCATATCGAGTTGAATTTCTTTTTCAATGGAAAAACTCTAGAGGTGCCGTTCCGAAATGTCAAGGGCAGTGTATATCCTGTTGTTTTTGGTAAGAAAATCCCCTTCAAAATCTAGTCAACTAATGAAAACGTTTACGTTTTAGTCGGCAACGGAGCGATTTTGGATGTGATTCTGGACAATTTCTCATATGGACCACCACCAGGTTTCGATAAAATCATGATTGAACAGTCTCTGCTGTAAAACTCGCAGTTGCTGATGCAGAAGATGCCATATGAACAAAAAAGAATAAATAATTGAGGACCGCGGGAGACCAGCTTTAGTACTTAAGGGGAAACAAATTAATTTATTTAACCAAACCGAGGGCGGGAGCGCACTATTATCCACTCTCTTTATACACTATATATATATATGTATACACATTCCGTAATGTACAGCAGGTATATGTTTGCTTTTATGATTTCTGTTTTACTTTTGTCTGTAAGTGAGAGCTTGGGCGGGTGAGTGTGTGCTGCAAATAAAGAAAAAAGTCTGGAAATTCACTAAATTGTGTTGCCTGTTTTATTTTGTATCGAAATCTAAGGTTTTTGTGAGATCAGTTCATTCGATTTGAGGCCTTAGTGGGATATCGCATGCGAAATCGAATGAAGGACTATGATTACACCCTCGAAAGACAGCACAGTCCTTTTCAGTTTCACCTAAGTACACATCTCTTTGACTTTTCTCAATTTTAATTTATTTGGAACTCTTTCGATCAAAATTCTTAGTAAACTTTCTCAAATGTCCCGTAGTGTAGATAATCCAATCGAATTCTAAAGAGTCGTAGTTATTCGTCTCCTTTTAGGGCGAAATAATCCAGATACATGTGGGTCAAGCTGGTATACAAATAGCGAACGCATGTTGGGAACTCTATTGCATTGAACATGGCATCACAAACAATGGATGTTTGGTACAAATGCCCTACGATGAATCGTATAAAACATTTTTTTCTATCACAGACACAGCCAAAGTTATACCCCGGGTAATAATGGTTGATACGGAACCAACTGTTATAGGTTGAAAATTAAAGCCCCAAGGTGCGTATTTACTGTTCCGTGAAATGACGAATTATTGTGCAATTTCAGATGAAATAAGAGGTGGACACTATAGGAATTTATTTCACCCGAACACCCTGATTACCGGGAAGGAAGACAGTGGCAGTAATTATGCCCGTGGGTATCATACTCTGGGATCTGAACTCTTGGGGTTAACGATGGATAATATGCGGATTATTGCTGAAAAATCTGATAATCTGAGAGGATTTCTTATGTTTCGAGCTATCGGTGGTGGCACCGGTTCTGGACTAGGAAATTTAATATTGGAACAAATTCACGATGCTTATGGGACGCTACCAAGGATTGAGTTTATCATATTTCCATCGCCATCGTAAGTTGATGTTACTGTCGGAACGTTTCCCTTTTGTCCTTTATTATCTTCCAAATTTGTAGATTATCACCACTAATAGTTGAACCCTATAATGCTATATTATCGACTCATGCAGGCATGGACATCAGTGAGTGTAGCTTTATAATGGACAATGAAGCACTTTATGATATTTGTGAAAAAAAATTGCAGATCAATGCTCCAACTTATACAAATCTCAATCGAATCATCGGACAGGTGTGACCAAATTTCAAGATTCCATTGTTATTTTTTGAATTATTTTCTTTTTTCTTTAGGTGGTTTCATCATTTACAGCTTCACAAAGATTCACCAGCGAGTCAAATATCAGTTTTGGAGAATTCCAAACAAATCTAGTACCATTTCCTCGGATACATTTTCCCTTAATTAGCTACGCTCCGCTGATCAATGCTTGTAAATCAAATTATGGAAATGTTACCACCGAAGAGCTGACATTCGAATGCTTTCAACCCTTAAACCAGTTGGTTCGATGTGATCCTAGAAGAGGAAAGAACATGGCATGTGTTCTACTTTACCGAGGTGACGTATCACCGTTCGATATTAATGCAAGTATAAATAGACTGAAGCAATCTCATATGACACGCTTTGTCGACTGGTCACCAATGGGCTTTAAAATCGGACTAAATTCAATATCACCAAGCTTTGTGATGGCGGGTGATTTAGGTCCAACAAATCGGTCCCTATTAGCACTTACAAATAATACCGCTATTCAGAAGGCCTGGTGTCGATTAATAAACAAATATAATCGACTTATTAGCCGGCGGGCTTTTATTCATCATTACATTGGAGACGGTATGGAAGAGGCTACACTAAGAACAGCTTCAGAAGGTGTTTGTGCATTGATAAGAGAATATCAAAAAATTGAAGGTAGTGATCATAGTCTCAACTCCGATGATGGTCTCACCTCCAAACATAGTCTCCCCTCCAAACATAGTCTCACTTCCAAACATAGTCTCACCTCCGAACATAGTTTCACCTAATGTCGGCAGCGCTGATTCACAGACGGGAAACAGGTTTTGCAAAGTGCTTAAAGAAGTTCAATGAAAACAAGGATTGCCACATTTTCAACAATAGCCCAGATTGTTTTCTGGAAAGTCTCTATCAGTTTTCTTCAAATCAAATAACCATTTGGCCGGTCAACATTTTGATTTTAGTAACTTGATTTAAAAACAAAGTTGAAATAAAAAATTATTTAAAAAAATAAACAAAAATCGCGCCTAAATCTTATTTGCTAATGTTTCCTCAAAGGAGTTCTACTAAGGGTTCATCCGCTATCACCTATTTTTCAAGAACTTTGACTGAGGCATTGATAAGTGACCCTATATTTAATCGGCGTGGAACATTGTCGTAGTTAGTGCGCGGTTCCAGCATCTCGATATTCAAATGAGGATGTGGAAGTTTCCTGATCATCAACCACACATGGCTATCAACGTAAGGCACTTCTCCAGTATACTGGATGTTCGAACGTTTCGAGGGACGAACCACCACCTTGTTGTTGTCAATTTAGGTAAAGATCTCACATCCTGGTGAAAAAAAGGATTTAGACAACACCGTTCTTAAAAGAATTGTGCACAATTCAATCGCCAACACCAGTCCGTGGAACTACTCGCATAGGTACGCTGGTGATATTGACATAGTCGTGAGGATGCGACGTGATGTCAGTAGCGTATTCATGAGTATTGAGACGGAAGCGGCTAAGATGGGTTTAACAACGGTCAACGAGGACAGAACAAAGTACATGCTGTTAACAAAGATGGAGTTTCAGCTCTGACATCTCAGACCGGATGGTCTGAGGAGGTATGGTTTTTTTTTTTTCAAGAATGGATGAGGTTACCCTTGATAGTTTTTATAGAAAAATCCCTTGGGTGATCTATGGATGGGATACAATTATTAACGTCATGGGCTATTTAGCGACATCGACCTAGTCAGAACAGCCTAGAAACAACAACCAAGATGTTTTGGGACATGCAGAATGAATGCTGACAAGCGCCCCTTCTCCAAGACTCCGTGAATTCACCCCGAAAGCTCGGTACTGTAAAAAAAAGATCGCGGGTAAGTAAGAAAGGACCTCAACCAACTTGTAGATCGAGTTCGCTGGAGACTCTTATTAGTTGAGGTTCTAGGTTCATCCCAGACTGTAGCGCCATCATAAGTAAGTAACTTTGTAAAAATGCCAGACAATTTTCCGGTTTGAAAGTATCAGACTTTAAGTAGAACTTGTTCCAATGGCTGTAAAAAGAATGTCGATCCCGTTTTAAACACAAAAGAAATAGAAATTTCATTTATTAATAATTGAATTTAGAAACCAAATATGTACAACAGTTATATTAGGAATATTTTTGCATCATATTAGGTCAAATGGAATCATTGCTTGCAGAACTTGCCCCCAAATATTTGAAGAGCTTCACTTCCTCACTATTAGAACTTCCTTCACTGACAGTTGATTCAGATTTTTAAACATGACGCCAACGGTTGATTGTTAACAGTATTTTATGAATTCATCGAGTGCAGATTTATCAGAGATTATACTTCGAAAATAATTTCCTTAACGCTGGTGATCCTTTGTGAAATAAGGCTGTTTCCAATACTTGCATTCTTGGTACTATTTCTGTTTCAATAAATTTTCGGTTATTACTTTGCGAAGCTTCTTCCGAACTCTATCCATCTCCACTTAAGGATATTTTTGTGCATCACATCTTTATTGAGTTAAATTTTCCTAGGCACTAGACCGCTTCGATGTAGAATCATATGGTATTATAGTTGTATGCAACGGACTTTTTTCGACAAGTCCTTTTCTTGCTCTGGGCGTAACCTCATTTAACTTTGTCATCCCAGACTTGTATTGATCCGGTTTTCGCACTTAACTTTAACATGATTCATTTCGGCGACGAAATAGCAGTCTCTATCCGCTTCTTGAACAGGATGTATCTCATAGTTCACTAGTTCTCATCGTTTAAGACTTGTCTTGATCCATTTGTCGCAGAATACTCTCTTTACTCCCATCCGTATGTGACAATAACAGATGCGAAACGTTCATAGTACTAAGGATACATTTTCATTACTGTCTCTTAATTTTAGCTCGAATGTCGGCACTGACACTCTAAATGAGTGGTTTTTTGGTCATTCTTACCACCGACGTCTGAAGTATGAGGACGATCTGATCTTACATCACGATTTGGTTGACTAGGACTAGGACGTTCTTGGTTACTACATGGACAACATTCGGATGGTGTTACAGTTGCTTCCAACCGATATGTAACACCGTTTTCTGTGTCATCGCTGTTTACATCCTCTTTGGGTACTTTTTTACCGCGTTTTTTACGAACCTTATTAGATTTTTTATCTGAATCATCGATTTGATCGGTTCGACTGGTGCGGCTTGGTCGGTCGGTTTTGTCGGTACGCTTGTCTGAACCTCGTCTTTCCCCTACGGATTTTTCTGAACCCATTGATGGCCTTTTAAATTTTAGTTCTTTAGCGTCCGAAACACTTCCTTTTTCACGTAAACTAGTTTTGGAGGGTCTCTTTTTGTCGTTTTCTCGCATTGGGCTTTTTTCGTTATTAGCAGAAAATACCCTGGCTCTCACCCCCCAGACTTGGCTTGATGAATTCTCTTTGTTTTGGATTTGATCTTGGCTCATACTTTTTGAGGTTAATAATAAAGTTTTACTGCTTTTATATTTTTTTTTAACATGTGGCCCACCAATATTATAGGAAGAAACTTCTCTATAATCACCTATTAGCGTGCAAATATCTTCTGAAGCTTCTTCAAATACACTCTCCTCAATGCCCTCGCTGATAAAATGGTGCACAAAAGCACGTCGACCGTATAGACAATTGAATTTATCAATAAGGCGACACCAAATCTTCGTTATAACTGTATTGTTCATTACTGCTATCATAGCTCGGTCGCCGGTGCCAACATCTCCACCAGGTACCGGAAAAGGGGGCATCGAATTCATTCCGATTTTAAATCCTGTCGGTGACCAATCCACAAATGAAAGCATATTCTTTGACTTCAAGAGGGTTATACTCGTATTAATATCAACAGGTGTCACATTTCCTCGATAGAGCAACATGCACGACATGTAATCACCTTCAGCGGGATTACAGTGAACCAATTGATTTGACGGTTGAAATGATTCCAGAGTCATTTGTTCTGTATTGAGTTCTGTGTAATATGCACTACTTGTCGTAACCAGTGGTGCATAGCTGACGACAGGAAAATGTATACGGGGAAAGGGCACTAGATTTGTTGTAAAATCTGAAAAAGACACATTCAAACTGCCGTAGAACCTCTGAGAAGCTGTTAGTGCTGAAACAACCTAAGATATGATAAATTTTAAGAAAATCACAAATTTCGACTCTCGACAGTACCTGTGCAATGATCCGGTTCAGATTTGTATAAGTTGGAAAGGGAACATCCAATTTGGTCTCGCAAATATCATAGAGCGCTTCGTTATCTAAAATGAACGTACATTCGCTGACATCCATTCCGACATGACTAGCCAACACACTGTTATAAGGCTCAACAATTAATGGTGATAGTCTGAAAATAAGGACGAATTTATTAAAAATCAAATCCAATCAGACACCACGTTTTTTCTTACGATGCCGATGGAAATATTGCGAAATCCAATTTGGTAAGCTTGCCGTATTCGTCAGCAAGTTCTTCAAATATTCGATTGCCCAGACCTGAGCCGGTACCGCCTCCAAGCGATCTGAATACTATGAATCCCCGCAAATTACAACACCCCTCAGCCACACAACGAATAGAGTTCATTGTTATATCTACAAGTTCGGTTGCCAGAACATTGTAACCACGGCCAAAGTTACTTCCGCTGTCTTCCTTTCCAGTTATAAGTGTTTCAGGCTTAAAAAGGTTGCCATAAGTACCTGTTCTTACTTCATCTGAAAATGTTTTCATTTCAGATGCTATTCACTTTTGCTTAGAATTTCGTCAAACCTATGACAGTTGGTTCGGAATCAACCATAACCATACGTGGAACCATCTTTTGGGTATTTGAATTGGCAAAAAAGACTTTAAATGAATCGTCCATTGGATTTTCATACATACAACCATTCGGATTGACGCCATGTTCGAGACAATAGAGCTCCCAACATGCGTTCGCTATTTGTATTCCAGCTTGACCCACATGCACATGAATTATTTCTCCCTAAAAGAAAAACGTTTTTAGGAAACATTTCAATTAGATGATATCGAAGGCGTTAAATAGGTACATTGCTGGACATTTGTAAGATGACTAAGAATTTTGACTGGACGAGTTTTAAAGTTTTTGAAAAACTAATTTAAATAAAGACACAGCCTCTTTTTGAATTTTAATTTTATATTTTGAAATGTCCGGAAATGAAGTTTATAGAAAAAAAAAGGAGAATGTCAAAAAATTTTATACAATAAACACTAGAAAAATTTATCAAAGTCATTTCAAGGACTTTTAATGTTATCGGTAATTTGTTTAAGTGTATACATTACCTTAAATATTGTCCGTTACATATTGGTTTTTAGAAATTTTTCGAGACATTTCAAACTTCGATGGGAAGCGACAAGTGTCCATTATTCCAAAAAGTCTTAAGAGACCTCAGAAATAAAATGTTGACAAAAGTCCCTAGGGAAGAGTAAACCACTTACTAGGATTATTCCTACATCAACAAGAAACTAAACACCTACAATCAGCACGTTCGTCGCCGAGAAGCTTATCAAAATTTGTAAAAGGTTTGAAAAAGTTATCGGTACCCGCTTACATTTGTCCATATTATGTATAACTCCTGTCGGAAGGAAGGATTCAATGAAAGCGACGAAGAATAATGCTCTTCCCCAGAAAGAACACCAAAAGGGATATCTTCATATCAACCACTCTGCACGCTAGATACAAGCGCGTTATCTGCAGTAGATTTGAAGTTGCAGTAGAAAATGCTGCACTGGTACAGGAGTGCCGGAACGAACTAGCCCGCTTGGATGAACGCTTCAGGGTCACACTGTTGTGGGTTCCAGGGCACAGGGACGCAGAAGGAAACGAGCGTGCAGATGAACTGGCCAAGCAGGGCTCAACTCTACATGGCAAGGGTCCATATCCCGCTAGGAACGGTTAAAGGACAAATCCATTCACACTTCCTGCAGAAGGCAAAACTCCAATGGAGAGGGTTAACCAGCTGCGCCATAACTCCACAGGCTGGATCTAGGCACCGACTGTCCTACATCCTCAACAATACACATCACCAACCAGGTCGCACGAGTCGTGGTAACAAAGGCACATCATGCTGAACCGCCACCTCTATCTACCTTCACTCAACAATAGACGAAGTAAAAATAGTAGTTGAAATGGCACAAAAGGCCTTAGTTCAAGCGTTAGCCTTGGGCTGGAGCTACGGGGATTAAGGATTATTGGCAGATGGACGCACCAACTACATATCCTTCCACGGATCGATAGATGACATGGGGATTACTCCTTAACGTAACTGCAGTGTTTTTTAAACTGAAGTCACCGCCATTCTGGCTCTGCATTGATATAATCCACCCAAGCTTATAAAGCTGTGTAAACAAACCCTAACTGTTAACAAATTGACTTTCTGGTTGGTACCAGATTGCAGGGACACGGAACGGAAAACTGGATGATTTTGCCGGAAAAGTGTCGGAACTAGACCGTTTGTACCCTGCCATTTTTAAGTAGATACGCTGATCAGCACCTTATTTATAGAAATAGGTGCAGAAACAATAATATCTATACATGTACTGTAGGCAGGTCCTTATTGCATTTCAATAAGAAGAATTCCAACAATCTCATAAAATTTAGTCGTTTCAGGTGTCCTCACAAGACACTGCAGAAGAAGTTGCAGAAACGAAAAAGAAATACAATCTGAACGACATCTGCTCTGCTAATGTCCTGCAATATCCACAAGAAGATTGAGTACTTTCCGTAGTTGCTTTGATGGTCTGAAAAATCTTCAAACCGCTGATTTCATGAAAGCTGAGGACCTAAGCGGTAAAGTGCCTTATATTGCTTCACTTCTTTAATTTTATAATAGGTGGTGGCAATTTGAGCATGCATCTATGTATATGTCTGACCATTTACTCTTAATATCCGGCAAGTGTTTTCTGATTGGTAATAATCCCCTTAAAATTCTACGTCGAATATTTGGTCCAGTCTGCGAGGCGGGCGAATGGAGGAGAAGATATAACCGCGAACTCTACAAGCTGTACAAAGATGTGAATGTAGTCCGGAAGGCAAAAATCCGTCGACTGCAATGGCTCGGCCACATCGAGCGAATGGAGGAGAATGCTCCAGCTAAGAGGATCTTTGAATCCCAGCCACCTGGCTCACGAAGAAGAGAAAGACCGAACCTCGGGTTTAAAGATCAGGCAATCGCGAATGCCAGAAACTGGAAGCAGCGTGCCCGGGGCCGTAAAGGATGGAAAGCGGCATTAGTTCAGGCTCAGACCCTCCAAAGGTCGCTGGCCTGATATGTAAGTAAGTAAGTAACAATCCGCTTAAGTACCTTAAATCGACATGCGTAGCAAATTAAATAATCATAGCAAGACGAATGGAGTTAAATTTATCGACGCTAAGGATTTGAAATAGTAATTTGAGAATTTTGTACGGTTTCTCATTTATCGAAGGAATAAGCACCCTGTTTTACGTTGGCAAAGCTGAAGTTTTCATGGCTTAAGTGATAAAAAGTTTTTTTATTTGTTAATTTTTTTATTTTTTCTAATTTCCTCATGACATCCCTGGCTCATATGTTAGAGCTACTTGCTTTTGAATGAATTTTAAATTCATTTCAAATGCTCGTTTTCTAAATTTAATAAAAAATTGAAAGAAAAACAAATGAGCCTTACAATTTAAATCAGTTTATTTATTTGAAATTCTATTGATCAAAATTTATCGTAAAATTTTTAATGTCCAATGGTATAAGTCAGCAACTGCTTCAATTCAATTACGTCCACATCCTGTATTCTTTTTAGGGAGAAATAATCCAAATACATGTGGGTCAGGCTGGAGTAGAAATTGCGAACGCTTGTTGGAAACTCTATTGCCTCGAACATGGTATCCGCGCTAATGGTACTTTGAGCCGCTATCCTTCGGATACTACTTTTAGAAATTTCTTTGAGTTCAATAGCAGCAATAAAGTGGTCCCGCGAGCAGTTTTAGTTGATTCAGAACCAACTGTTATTGGTATGTGAGTGGTGAAACGCTGAAATTGTTTAACTTGAATATTTTTGTTTGTAGATGAAGTGAGGACAGGATCCTATGGTGACCTATATAACCCAATTAGTTTAATTTCTGGCTGGGAGGACTGCGGAAGTAATTTTGTTCGGGGCTATTCCACTTTGGGGGTGGAATTAATAGATACCACAATGAATGCTATTCGCCATGTCGTCGAGTCGTGCAGTAATTTAAAGGGATGCCTAATCTTTCGATCTATTGGCGGCGGTACAGGCTCCGGCTTTGGCAATCTCATAATAGAGAAGTTACAAGAGTGTTATGAAAATGTGCCCAGAATAGAGTTTATCATATTCCCATCAAATACGTAAGTCTCTCACAGACATCAAGACAATTGATATAAGTTTCGAGTTTACAGGACGTCATCTTTAATTGTCGAGCCTTATAATGCTCTGTTGGCATCTCATTTAGCCATGGATGCGATGGACTGTACGTTTATTCTAGACAACGAAGCTCTCTATAGGATTTGTGCAGAAAAATTAAATATTACTGCTCCGAACTATGGGAACCTTAATAGGATCATAGGACAGGTATGTTAAGTTATATTGTTCTTGACTTGTTTTTTAACACGTTTTTTCTTAGGTTGCTTCAGCATTTACAACCTCACAACGTTTCGCAGTCAACTCGAATGTTTCATTTTCGGAACTCCAAACCAATTTAGTTCCGTATCCTCGTGTTCATTTTCCCTTTGTCAGCTATGCGCCTTTTGTCCATGAAAATGGAAAAAAAGTTTCATACTTTACCACAGAGCATATAACACAGGATTGCTTTGATTCGTCTACTCAATTGGCTCGATGTAATCCCGTCGATGGCAAATACATGGCTAGTGTCTTGTTATATCGTGGACATTTCTCATTGGCGGATATTAACGCAACTTTATTAGCTCTACGGACTACAGACGAAGACCCAATTCGTTTTGTAGATTGGTCACCAATGGGCTTTAAGATCGCAACGAGTTCAGAGCCTCCATTTACTGTACCTGGAGGGGGTTTAGGCAATTCGAATGTGACGCTGTTAACACTCTCGAATAACACTGCAATTCAGAAAGTCTGGTGTCGATTAATAGCGAAAGTTGATCTTCTCTACAGTCGGCGAAGTTTTATTCATCACTACGTTGCGGAAGGTTTGGAAGAGGATTTCATAAACGAAGCTTCAAATGATATACGTGCACTTGTTTCTGATTATAAGGAGGTTGATGAAGGCGGTGTTAATGAAAACTTCAGAGAAAAATCAAGTAATATCAGGGACACGATTGGAACTTTGCTATAAAAATGCACTGGTGAGTTACCTTATATGTAGAAAGGTCATATTTATTTGATCTCTTCCAACCTTTTCAACACTAAAAGAAGATAGTCTTCGCATACAACAAGCGCGTATAAAGGTAATATATGTTCTTCATTTTTTATTTGCCTTTTAGCTTTACGCTCGTCTGACTGCTTCAAATAGAAGTATTCTCAATTGGGACTTCAAAAATGCACTTTGGTGAGTTTTTCTTTCTATTCTCTTGGGATTTTGGAACACCACAATTTGCGTATTCGTCGGAGAAAGGCGAGCGATAGCACAGGAGATAAGGAGCTTGTGTTAAAAAATGTTGAAATCTGCCACCTTATTGGAGCTAAGCCAGAACAATCACATAGGAAGTGTTCTGCAGGTTCGTCGCGTCGTTAAAACTAAACACGTTGAAATGTTTGGCAAAACCGTAGTGGGTCGTTATAAAGCCTATAAGTGTCCTGCAGTATTCTACAGAGAGACAGCAAGACCCTCTTACGTTTGGCACTATCGTCGATAAGGCTGCGCTTATGTGCTCTACATAAAGTTTTTGTGTGACAGGTAATGGTTATGATATCTCTCCATCAGCTCATATGCAATCAATTTTCCCAAAAATTCCTGAAAACAAATTAGCCTCTCTATATAAGTCAATTTATTTCTTATTTGAAATATCTTCACTCAAAATTTATAGTAATATCCCCCAATATCTGTCCAATGGTATAAACTTTTTTGTTCAATACAACTGCCTTGACATTAAACACTTGCTTTTTGCCTTTAAGGGTGAAATAATCCAAATACACGTGGGTCAAGGCGGCGTACAAATGGCAAACGCTTGCTGGGAAATCTACTGCCTCGAACATGGTATCAGTGCTGATGGTACTGTGGACGACAATCCTTGCGATACAAATTTTAAAAGTGTCTTTCGGTTCAATAATAAGAATAAAGTCGTACCGCGAGCAGTTTTAGTTGATTCAGAACCAACTGTCATTGGTGTGACTAGTGAAGTACCGAATTCGGAATTGAATTTCTATTTATTTTTATTTGATTTTTTCAGATCAAGTAAGAACAGGAGCATATGGTCAATTATATACCTTTGGTAGTCTTATCACTGGGAAGGAGGACGGTGGTAGTAATTTTGCTCGTGGCTATTACACCATAGGAGCGGAATTGATAGATGTAACCATGGAAGCTATTCGCAATGAAGTTGAGTCGTGTGGCAATTTATCGAGTTTTATTATGTTTCGATCGATTGGCGGTGGTACAGGATCTGGTCTTGGTACTCTTATAGCAGAGCAAATACAGGAAGAATATGAGAAGGTGACCAAGTTGGAGTTTATTATATTTCCATCACAATCGTAAGTTTGTTCCATTGTAAAAGAATTTAATTAAAATGTCATGCTTTTAAGGATGTCACCTTTAGTTGTCGAACCATATAATGCTCTGCTGGCGAGTCATTTCAGTATGGATGCGCTTGATTGTACCTTTATGTTGGAAAACGAAGCTCTTTATGAAATTTGTGAATCCAAGTTGAATATGACTGCCCCGAAGTATAAAAATCTAAACAGGATCATTGGACAGGTCTTCTAAGCTTTGTTGGAACTTCTTGATTTATTTTTCAACACGTTTGTTTTTAGGTAGCTTCAACATTTACAACCTCACATCGTTTCGAAGGCAACGACGATGTTACAATTTCGGAATTCCAAACCAATTTGGTTCCTTATCCTCGCATTCATTTTCCGATAGTCAGTTATGCACCTTTTGTGCCAGGTGCTCCAGCGGGATATACTAATTATACCACAGAACAGCTGACATGTTCTTGCTTCGAGCCGTGCAGCCAATTGGTCCGATGTAATCCTCCAGATGGAAAATGCATGTCTTGTGTTCTGATGTACCGTGGAAAGTCAACAATGCCAGATATTAATGGGAGTATTGCACAATTAAAGGCTACGCGCGCAGTTCGCTTTGTGGATTGGTCACCAACAGGCTTTAAAGTTGGAACAAATATGAAACCACCATTCGCGGTGCCTGGAGGAGGCTTGGGCAAATCAAATAAGGCACTATTAGCGCTCTCGAACAACACCATCATTGAAAAGGTCTGGTACCGATTACTTGTAAAATCCAATACTCTATATGGCCGCCAGGCGTTCTTACATCACTTTATTGGCGAAGGATTGGAGGAGGAATCATTAAAAGAAGCCACAGATAATATTTGTGCCCTTTTGTCTGACTATCAGGAGGTCGGAAACGGATGTAGGACCAACAAAATCCAATGTCCAAAACATAATGTAGATAAGGTGAAGATGGGACAATATCGCTTAGAATATTTAAAGAAACAAGATCGGTTAGCTAATAAATCACCAAAGTGTGCACCTGCACCTGCCTATTGCTGCATTCCTGTTCAGCCTCCTGCCTGCGCTCCAGCATGTGCTCCAATCCGCACTCCCTCCAAATGCCCCATCAACAATCCCGTCATGACAAATCAATCCATTTGCCCTAAGGGTTCCACCAGGACCTCCGCCGACTCTCCTATCAAGCCTCCCGTTAAGTGTCCTGGTAATGGTGAAATACCGCTCCGAGATCTACCGGGAATAGATTCACTTAATTATTTCTTCGGTTATTCAAATTTCACGCCTGTAAAAAATACTGTCAGTACAGTTGCATACCAACGCGAAAGTCTTGGAGATGAAGACATATCAAACGGAAAGTCATATTGTACTACATGCAGTGTGCAATGCCAGACTGTTGAAAATGATATGCAGTATGCTACTAGCACGCCAGAATCAAAGGCATGTACATGTTGTCCGCGTCAAAATCAGACTGTAAATCTGGAACCTGAATTAAGTGATAGCTTCTTTCGACTTTCGCTACCAACGAGAGATGGAAGTATTCTTTCAGGAGATGATGAGCCACCTACGAGTAAAAACCCTGAGCCAACTGAAACAAAAATCGATAGAAATTACTATAATTGTCCACAAAATAAACCAAAATGCGATCAAAATATCTCAAATCGTAATTCATCAACTCAAGAAAAAGGCCAAAATATCTCTTATTGCTGTCCACCAACTAGAGACACTCAAAATATCTCAAATTCTAATCCACCAACTAAAGCAAAAGGCGGTCAAAATATCAATTCTTCAACTAAAGCAAAAGGCGGTCAAAATAGCAATTCATCACCTAAAGCCAGAGGCGGTCAAAATAATTCAAAATCGAATCCACCAACTAAAGCAAAAGGCGGTCTAAATACCTCAAATAGGAATCCACCAACTAAAGGCAATCGAAATTCTCCAGCGAGAGCACAAGGTAGGAATCAAGAAAAAGTAACGGCAAAAAAGTATGAATGTGAATGTTATAGTGTTGACGATATACAAAAAGAAACTGCCGATAACGAAAAAATCCTCAATTTGAAGAAAAAAAATCAAGAAAGCAGCAAAAGTCAACCAGAAACAAAGCCACTTGCATATGATTGCCAGTGTACATGTCACACAATGGACACCAGTCCGCAATTAAACAACTCTAATAACAAGCGCTCTGAAAGCATTCATAGACGACCAAGTTTTACACCGGCCAGGGAATCCAATCGAAGTGACTTTAAAGATTTTCGATCGAAAAATAAGAATCACGATATACAGAGAGAAGCTGCCGATAACGCAAAAATCCTCAAGTTAAAGGAAGAAATGCAAAAATATGAATGCCAGTGTGATTGTCAGACAGAAGCTACCGATAACGAAAAACACCCAAAGTTCAAGAAAGAAATCCAAGAATATGAATGTCAGTGTGATTGTCACACAGTGGACACCAGTCCGCAATTAAACAACTCTAATAACAAGCGCTCTGAAAGCATTCACAGACGACCAAGTTTTACACCGGCCAGGGAATCCAATCGAAGTGACTTTAAAGATTTTCGATCGAAAAATAAGAATTACGATATACAGATGGAAGTTGCCGATAACGCAAAAATCCTCAAGCTAAAGAAAGAAATGCAAAAATATGAATGCCAGTGTGATTGTCAGACAGAAGCTACCAATAACGAAAAACAGCCAAAGTTCAAGAAAGCAGTGCAAGAATATGAATGTCTGTGTGATTGTCAGACAGGAGCTACCAATAACGAAAAACAGCCAAAGTTCAAGAAAGCAGTGCAAGAATATGAATGCCAGTGTGAATGTCAGACAGAAGCTACCAATAACGAAAAACAGCCAAAGTTCAAGAAAGCAGTGCAAGAATATGAATGCCAGTGTGATTGTCAGACAGGAGCTACCAATAACGAAAAACAGCCAAAGTTCAAGAAAGCAGTGCAAGAATATGAATGCCAGTGTGATTGTCAGACAGGAGCTACCAATAACGAAAAACAGCCAAAGTTCAAGAAAGCAGTGCAAGAATATGAATGCCAGTGTGATTGTCAGACAGGAGCTACCAATAACGAAAAACAGACAAAGTTCAAGAAAGCAGTGCAAGAATATGAATGCCAGTGTGATTGTCAGACAGGAGCTACCAATAACGAAAAACAGACAAAGTTCAAGAAAGCAGTGCAAGAATATGAATGCCAGTGTGAATGCCAAACAATGGACACCATTCCGCAATTAAACAGCTCTAATAGCAAGCGCTCTGAAAACACTCACAGACGACCAAGTTTTACACCGGCCAGGGAATCCAGTCGAAGTGACTTTAAAGATTATCGATCGAAAAATAAGGATCCATATACTGGCGGTAGACTGAGAGAAGACGGAAAAAAAATGCAAGAATCCAGCATAAGCCAACCAAAGGCATATGCACATGAATGGCAGTGTGATTGTCAGTGTGATGTAGTAGATCAGAATCCCGAAGATGGTGGACAATTTAACAACAGTGATTTCCTGCAATCTGAAGCCAATGATTTTAATTACTCTTGCATGAGCATTGAAAATACGTGTGAAGAATATTTACGGAGAGATACTGCCAACAATGAAACAACCCTAGAATACAACCTAAGAGTTCAAGAAACCACTCAACAATGTTGTCCGCAATCGGATGATAGTGATTCCCATTTGCTACTTGGGCTTTCATTACCAACGAGATCTAAAGATATGCTAACGGAGGATGTCGAACCGATTCAACCGATTCAACCGATTCGAACGAAACAGATTCGAACGAAACGGAAACCGAAAACAGTCGAAAGATGTAATTCCTATTCCTGCATGGGGCTTTCATTACCAACGAGATCTGATAGATGTAATAGTTTAGACGACCTTGCATTACAAACGACATGTGATTGTTTAGAAGACTTTTCATTACCAATGGAATCTGAAAGATGTAATGGTTTCTCCCAGTTTTCATTACCAGTAAGATCTGAAGGATGTAATAGTGTAGACGAGTTCTGTGCATATGATACTTGTACACCATGTGCATCGCGAACTCAATCAATGTCGAACGGGCAAAATAGAACAGATTGTCCTCAAATATCAATAACATGTAAATACCCTCAGCATGTGGATCAAGGAGGAGAACGAAGACTACCACCGCCAAGGGTAGAGGGTAGGGCAAATCTTAGTGAGGCGCAAATCGCAAAAGAAAGATTTTGTAGTTATCAGCCACAAAATAAAGTATGTAGAGCCCAAGACCAATGTGGAAACCAAATGTTATGTTGCCGACAAATTGAAAGAGAGGAACCCCAATGTTCTGATGAACAACCCCCATGTTTCTGCCAAGAAGATGATTGTTCCACATGTTACAGTAATGGAGGTCAATACTGCTTCCCACAAGTTGACTACAGAAATGAAGAAGAGCAGTTTCAACGGACGGTTACACTGATGAATCTACCAGTTGTCAACTATTGTTGCCCAACATGTGGTCAAGTGGTAAATTATGCACCATCGACGTTAGAGTGTAATCCGGATACAAATCCACCAGATTGTGTTTGCCCTAACAACTTTGAGGAGGTTAACTCTTACAACAGTGACAATCGGCTAGGGCCGGTTTGTTGTCGACCAACTAGACTGGAATGGCGTGAACCGGTTTCGTCTCCTTGTATCCGTAATGATGGCCTTCAAAACACTTTCAGCACATCTAGTGTAATGCTATCGCCACAAGTAGTATTCTGCCCATGTTCTGCTTGCTATCCCGAGCAAGTACCACCTCGAGTTGAGAACAGAGTGCGTGAAAACTACTCTGAATGCACTATCAAAATACAGGGCTCCAAGACGCAGATGAAAAAAAGATGATTACAGATAAGTCAAGACTTCCAGAAGATAATGTGATGTATTAAGCGGAAATGAATGATTCAGCAGTACCAGCTGAATTAATCTGAGGCAAGGATTTACATTTTTTATTTATACTACTGTAAACATTTAACGAAAAGAAAAAAAAAAACAAAAAACAAAAATACAAGAAAAAAAAAAGAAAAGAAAATATTCTTCTTTGTATCTAAGGGTAGCGCGTAAGTTAGAGGGAAAACACCCACTGTATTCGGTTGTTTTAAGGCTCCTACGCGAACCAGAAAGACCGCCCTTTAGAGAGGCCAAACGATCACCTGTTAGATTGAACATTCCACGCTAAGGGAACACACTGGAGATTCTTTCATACGAAATGTAGTCACCTCTTCAACTCAAATGTTGCTCTTTGGGTCTTTTAAGGCTGGAAAATGACGTAAACATCAACCAGTGTACTCTTTTCGAAGAACAACATGGATTTTCTAATCCCGACGGAATTTAGAGACCGATTTTTACGAGCAGCCAGAAAGTATTTAACGGAAAATGTGATTCTTGAACATAGCATCATCCATCGCTAAGCTTCTAAAACTTATATAGCAGATCAAAACTGCCTTAAGGTATGCAATGTGTTTTTGAAATGTATAAAGCTTTTTTCTTTGGTTCATTTTACATGATTACGACGATTCCTTCAGGTTTTTGTCGTTTTTCAGGGAGCTCTTTCCAAGACAATGGGATAGGACTATGGATAATCACGAAGTTAATACACTCCTTTGACTCTCAGCTACACTATCCGGATATTAGTAAGTGTGGTAACATCTAAATGTACTATTAGTAAGTATAGACAGCAGGGGGTCTCCTCCCCATGATTGGCGGTGAAAAGTTGAAGAAATTCCGGAATTCTCTTGAGCATAAAAGTATGCTACAATATGATTTGGTAGTGATTGTTTCTCGAAAATCCCTGAAAATGTGAAAAAGCGGAGAGAAAGAGTTTAGAGATAAGTCAGTTCCTCGCTTTGAGGTAGTTAGAGACTTTGTCTCCCCAGACTGTGCTATTAAATCAAACAGCTATACCAGCCCTGAGTTCAAGTTCAAGTTCGCTGTTTCTTTGGGCCAAGAAGGCAAACCATCGCTCAATTGTCAAATTTTGAAAAGAGGAACATAAGAGTAGGATTTCTGTTTCTGATCAGTGTTACCAGCATGCAGAACTGATGCATCTTAATCTGGACGTCCAAAATTTGGCTGAACATTCACAGAGAATATGCTTGGAGGTTTCCTGCCTTTCCAGACACATTCAACACTGTTTTTGAACACAGATTTATCTGGTTAAGATGGCATCTCAGGGAGCAATAGCCTGAGATGAAACCCACTAGGTGAGTTAAGAATTTCCTTGAAGGAGTATAGCTTGATTAATGTTTTGGATTGCCTAACCCCTGGAGCATTTTCCCAATGAATTAGATGAAGTTGGTGTTCCTAATCATTAATCTCCGCTGTTGAAACTGCCGAATTGACACCACAGAAAAGTTTTCGTCCTAAAAATGCGGAAGTTGAACCAGCCTTAGCCCGTTCATCTGCAGATTGTATACAATTCCTTGATGACCAGCCACCCAAGTAGTATAAATTCACCAATTCTAACGCACAGGGATCAGGGATTAATTCTTGTGACGTAGGGGATTCCGTGTGACGTAGGGGATTCCGTGTGGTTAGGGGGGTTTCCCGTGTGGTTAGGTGTTTCCGTGTGGTTAGGGGATTCCGTGTGGTTGATATCGGCATGCGTCATAGCTGATAATGGTGAGGTGTGAAACCGAGTTTGTGTTTTGTGGGACAAGTTGTGCGGTGTGTCTGCTGTCAATCAAATAGCACTGAAAATGGCGGGGGGGGAGATTGTAAAAATGATCTTTTAGGACTAGTCACTGCCAGTGATAAGTGAACATTTTGGATTTTGTTTGTGGTTGGTGGCATGTAGCATTTTTAAAATGCGCGCGAATGAACTAGAAGTTTCTTTTTTTCTGGTGATATAATATATATGTATATCGACAAAAAAAATATATCAGTTGTGAGAAATGTTTTGTCTGTGGTTAATCAAGGGTGGCACTCGAAATTGTGATTGTCTTTCCTCCTGTAAGAAATATCGTGTGATACGTGTGTATAAAAAGGAGTTCTGGTAAATAAATAGAATGTTTTGGATTCAGTCGATCAAGTCAGGTGATAAATATTGTATTTGTCATTCGTCGTGGAAATATTTTAAGATTGTAAGGGTGGATGTAATAGATGCTACTTTATCAGTTTATTTGACGCCCGACGATGGATATAAATGCTTGTTGCTAAGCATGCGTAGAGGAGAACAATCACCGGGATTTCTATTATCAATATCGTATCAATTTAATGCTAATGAACATATAAAAATTGAAGTAGAGGGTGGTGTTATAACATTAGTAGGTTCAATAAACGATGGTGTTAAACGTATGAAGTCGATAAATCGGTTTCAAGAGTTTTGTATATTTAATGATTTTGATGATAGCTTAAGTGACATTGATGAAGAGGATATAAAATTGTTAGATCAACTAGCCTTAACTAATTAAACTTAAGATAAGTGCATGTTAATTCATTGTTTGGAAAAGATGGAAAACATAAATTGTAAGCTTTTTTTGAAGCAAATTCATAACTTTTTATTAGACAACAGAGAAATTTTATTAAATGAGCATTTAAATGAGTTTTTAGCATGTCATTCAGCATTATGTAAATACAACTATATTTCTCTCATTGAATCTAATCAAGAACATCATTATTCAACATGCAGCTGGACTTTAGTCGGATGTCAAAATGAACCAGACACCTGTGGATGTTATATGTTAGAAAGATTAATAATGCGAATAAAGAAATTAATGTTATTATATAATAGATTAAATAAAAAGCGTTGATTCCAAGAAATTCGATTCAATTTCATTTTAACCGTTCCAGAGTGTGGTAGACCTTTTATAGACAAAAAAAAAATGAATAAAAGTGTTTTATTGATAATCTGCCTTTCATTGGGTTTATTCCAAGCTAGTCCAATACCAATAAATCTGTCCGCTATTGGTGATAATAAGGGAAACTTGGAGTTTACCTTGTTGCTGCCTGGAAATGATACTTTGAAAATTGATCTGTCCTTTCAACTGATGAAGATCAGCAAGACATTGGGTGAAAATCATGAAAATAATAAAACAGCGACAACAACAACAACAACAACAGAGAACCCAAAGGTAAAATACTTTACCGTTGATGAGGCCATAGAAGCATTTAGGCAAGATTTGATTCGAAAAGAAAAGGATATAGCGGGAATAATTGAAAGTGAAAATGTTTTTTACAGACATTTTAAATTAGATTATGATCAAATCAGTCTAACTATTCGTTGTACTTACAACAGCAGTTATAAGGAACATACATTAAATATAAAATGTTATGAGTATCGCGAATATGAAACTGAAAGAATTATGAGCAATGGTGAAATTGAAGTATTTACAACGCAAGATACAATGTACCGCTCAGATGTTGAAATTATTGATGTTAAAAAATACACACAAACATATAATATGGTTATTGTTTAGATTGTGAAATAAAAGAATCAAAGAAAAAAAAAAAAGACGTATTTTTTAAGAGTAGGAAGGGATAAAGCATATCAAAAAATAAGCAGACATGATTGAACTTGTCTCTGAAAGAATCAGATCGGATGAAATACACTGAGGATACTCTGTATACATTACTATATGAAGATCAAAGTTTCTTGTTGGATTTAAGTTAGTTTTATCTTAGAATTTGTGGAGGAGAGTACTAAAACGAGAGCATCTAAAACGATGGATAAAAATTCGAAACCAACTATGAAGGAGACATGGAGCAAAAAGTGGCAGTACATGGTCATCAAAAATCCTATAAAGGCAGAGCCGAAATCTACTCCAGCTTCAACATCAAATATTCCATACAAAAAGTTATAAAAAAAAAAAAAGTACAATAAATGTTTCTTTATTATCAAAAAAACCACAAATTCATTTTGTTATTATTTCAAATCATTTTTTTTTTTTGTGAAAATAGAAAAGCAAACCGCAAAAGACTGATTAAAGTTTCAAACTATGATTACTTCCACATATAAAAGTTCCACATATAAAAGGAATAAGCGCATAATTCAGATCTTCATTCAAAAAAAAAAATTATGTGTATTACGGATGAATTAGAATTTTTCTTTGTGGTTGCTGATAATGGCGAGGCGTGAAACAGAGTTTGTTTTTGTAGGCCGAGTTGCGGTGTGTCTGCTATCACTCAAATAGCACTGATAATGGCGGCGATGGTGAAAATGTAATTCATTGGGTCAAGTCAAGTGTTAGAGATTGTGTCATACTGCTAATTCGCTTGTTCGTTAATTTAATTTTTCAATAAAATATGAAGGGTTTTATTTGTGATATTTGCCAGGAAGAATTTTCCTTAAATAAAAATTTGAGAAGACATATTTTACACAAACATGAAAATAAGAGATTGCAATGTAATATTTGTGATAAAGTATTAAACCGGAGTGATGCTCTATCAAATCATAAAATTAAGTTCCATAGTGTGCATTCGGATGTGAGTGTAAATAGTTCTGAAAAAAAACAATTATGTGAAAATCAAGTGACTACTTCTTCGGCGGGATGTTCAAAAACGAAAATATGTGAATCGTGTAAAATAGAGGTTCCAAAAAGTTTATGGTACTCCCATATTCGCACGAATTTACATAAAAAGAATAGTGCAACATCGTGTGAGTCATGTGAACAATTAAAGGTGGTCAAAAACACTTTCAATAACCGCATACAAACATTTATGTATGAGAATAAAAACGAAGAAAACATAGAACCTATGACATTTTTAAATCAGTCCGAAAATGTAGTTTGTGAAAATTTAAATCAGCTTTTAAATGTGCATTCAAATTTCAAATTTAATGTTGAGCTCTTTGGTGAATATGTGAAAATAAATAAAACTGATGAAGAAGATATGGTGATATCAATTAAATCATTTCAATCAAAAATGTGTCTTGTCCAGAATGCTGTAGAGTTAAAGCCATTATATAAAGAAATGTGTATGAATATTGTTGGAAAAATGGATGAATTGAAATTAACGTCAATGAATATAGACCAATTAGAGGCTCACAATTTATAGTGCTTCCAAGTTTTTTGGCAAATAAAAAAGCCTGCATTAACGTTAAAAATAATGATGAATATTGTTTTAAATGGGCTGTAATATCGGCAATAATACCCTCAAAGACTGATCCGCAAAGGACATCATCCTACAACATAAATGACATTACAGAAAGTACAATTTCATTTAAAACTGGAGTGACACTAAAATTCGAAGATTTAGAATTTCCATTGAAAATAAATGATATAAAATCATTTGAACTATTGAATACAAATATAAGTGTTAATGTTTTCGGTTACGAGGGGGAGAATAAGAAGATTGTGGGTCCTTATTACATCACGTCTGAGGAAAAGGAAATTCATATCAATTTGTTACTTTTGCAGGATATGGAGAAATTCCATTATGTATGGATTAAGAATATTTCAAAGTAAGAATGCGTAATTAGTTTCTATACTTTTTATCAATTTTCTTTTTTAATTTTAGACTATTAAATACTCAAACAAGATCAGATGGTCACAAGTTTTTTATATGCAACAGCTGTCTTCAATATTTCGGTAACGAGCGTAATTTTAATACACATAAGCTAGAATGTAAGAAAATTGTCAGTAAATTACCATCCATTGAAGAGTCTTATTTAGAATATAGTCATTATGAAAGACAGATGGATGTTCCATTTGTAATCTATGCCGATTTCGAATGTATTCTTAAAGATGTAGATACTTGCTTTCCACATCCAGATATATCATCTACTACTATAGTGCAAGAACATGTCCCTTGCGCATTCAGTTATTTTATTAAGTGTTCTTTTGACAACACATTAAATGTGTTCAGAATCTATAAAGGATTAGATATATCAAAAATGTTTGTTGAGTGTTTAATTAACGATGTACAAGATATAAATGAAAAATATTTGTCTGTTAAGAAACCGATGAATTCTCTTACTGAAGCCGAATTAAAATTTCATAACGAAAGTCTATTTTGTCATATTTGCAAAAGTTCATTAGATAATAATCGGGTAGCAGATCACTGTCATCTAACTGGTAAATACAGGGGTCCAGCCCATAATGATTGCAATTTAAAATTTAAGTTAGCGAAATTCATTCCAGTATTTTTTCATAATTTTTCGGGCTACGACAGTCATTTGTTCATAAAAGAATTCTCAAATATTCCAGGCAATATAAATGTAATTGCAGTGAATAAGGAAAGGTATATATCACTTAGAAAATCAATTTATCTTGCTTCTGATAAATCGTTTGAGATTCGATTTCTAGATTCTTTTAAATTTATGGCATCTAGCTTAGATGCTTTGGTTAAGAATTTATCAAAAGATGATTTTAAAATTGTTCGTTCGATTTTTAAGTCTGATAACGAATTCAATTTAATGACTAGAAAGGGAATTTTTCCATATGAATATGTAAATTCATGGGAAAGATTAAGTGATAAAACGCTCCCGCCTCTCGATAAATTCTTTAGCACAATAAGTAATTCTAGTTGTACCGAAGACGAGTATAATTTTGCCAAAAAAGTATGGAAAACCTTCAAATGCGAAAGTCTATTAGATTATTTGGAGATCTATTTAAAAGCAGGCGTTTTATTACTGGCTGATATATTTGAGAATTTCAGAAAAATATGTAGAAATATTTATGGACTGGATCCCTGTCAGTATTACACATCCCCTGGTCTATCATGGGATGCCATGTTGAAAGTAACAAAAATTAAATTGGAACTTTTAACTGATATAAATATGTATACTTTTATACAAAGAGGCATTCGAGGCGGTATTGTGCAATGTTGTTGCCGACACTCCAAATCGAACAATAAATTCATGAAAGATTTTAATAAAGAAAATCCGTCTGAGTATTTAATGTATTTGGATGCTAATAACTTATACGGTTGGGCAATGTCACAAAGTCTGCCCTATGGTGAATTTGAATGGTTAGAAATCGATAACTTTAATGTATTCAATATATCATCAGATTCACAATACGGGTACATTTTGGAAGTGGATTTGGAATATCCAGAACATCTTCATGACGAACATAGTGATTTTCCCTTTTGCGTGGAGAATAAGAAAAGCCCAATTGCAAAATTTAGGAAACTCATTTCTGATTTAACAAATAAATCAAAATATATTATACATTATAGAAATCTTCAACAATGCGTTAAACAGGGGTTGAAAATTTTAAAAATACACAGAATTTTGAGATTTAAGCAATCATGTTGGCTAAAAAAATATATTGATTTGAATACTCATTACCGCACATTGGCTAAAAATGATTTTGAAAAGAATTTCTTTAAATTATTGAATAATGCTGTTTATGGTAAAACGATGGAAAATGTAGACAAAAGAAAAGATATCAAAATAGTAACAAATTGGGAGAGCTGTGGAAAACGGTTAGGGGCCCGAGCTCTGATAGCAAAACCTAACTTTCACAGTTCTACACAATTTACGAGCAACATGGTTGCTATTGAAATGAGACGTGTTCATGTAATCTACAACAAGCCACTTTATTTGGGTTTTACTGTTCTCGATTTATCAAAATGGAAGATGTATGATTTTCACTATGAATATATGAAACCAAAGTATGGACACAATTTAACTTTAAATTATATGGATACTGATTCTTTCGTATATTCTATTAAAACCGAAAATTTCTATAATGATATTCTGATCGACATTGATAACAATTTTGACACATCAGATTATCCATCTGATAATAGGTATAATATACCAAATAAAAACAAGAAGGTAATTGGAATGATGAAAGATGAAATGAATGGTGAAATTATAAGAGAATTTGTTGGGCTTCGATCTAAAATGTATTCAATTGCTACTGAAAATAGTAAACAAATTAAGAAAGCTAAAGGTGTTAAAAAAACTGTACTAGATGGTATGAATATTGATGATTACAGAGATTGTTTGTATAAAAAGAAACTTTTTTATGGAAATATATTCATAATTAGATCAAAGATTCATAATATATATACACAATCTGTTAATAAACTTGCACTTAGTTATGTAGATGATAAAAGATATATAATGGAAAATGGTGTTAATACCCTTGCATGGGGGCACTACAGTTTGGAAAAATAAAGATGAAAAAAACCTTTCTTTGATTTTTAAAGCACACTTTCAGTCTAACTAACCTTCCCCAATGATTTTGGATTTAAGTTCACACCATAAACAATGCTATCTAACCTTGACTTTGAAAGTAATAAGAACTCGTTGAACCGAAAATATCCAAAAAAAAAAATAGAACGAGAATTTATAGTAAGAAGATAAGAAACGTAAAGAAACTGAGGGTAAGCGATTGACTCATTGTGTTCATTTGGAAGTGGTCAAGCCCTTTTAAACAAATCGCTTACGACTGAAGTAAAGTATTAAAAACACAACAGATAAAGAAGAAATAGAAGATTTAAATAAAAACCACAATATATAATTCTGTTTAAGAATTTTTATTTCAAGAGTCAATATATATCGGTGATGCGATAGCTAAATAATAAATAAGAAGCGAACCATTCTCCTGAGGAAACCAACAACCCGAAATTAGAGAATAAATCAATATGAAATAATTTAAACAAAACTGTTTAGTTTTTTGTATTTTGTATTTTTTTGTATTTATTCGATTTAAGCAACACTGTACATCAAGTATGACTTTTTCGAAAAAATATACTATATTATACATATGTTTAGTGTATTTGGCTTAATCCCAATAATATTGGATTTATATTAGTGTTAGGGTGTAAAAAATCACCCCCCCTGGCTCTGGTGTTTAGAGCTATTAAAAGATGAATTGCCGCTTTCAACTGCGGCCAGCTCCTGGATTTCTCTACTTCCTTGACTGAGTCCTCGAGTTCCCGCTTCAAGGAAGTGTACTCCCAGCAGACATCTTCAATTATTTGTACATCTTCTGCTATTAATTGTAATAGAGCGTCCATGGTGTTTGATATTGCTTTGGAAGGTTACTGAATGAACTGATGTTATGCTTAGGTTTCAACGAGTCTTTTATACACGAAAATCGTGAGAATTGTGGTTAAAAAAATGAATACCACCAAAAAAAATGATCTTATCTATTTAGGGAAAAAAGAAACAAAGGAATTTGATAACCCTACGAGCTAAGTCATATGAAATTAATAGTAATACGTACCACCAAAAATTGCGGTTCGACTTTGATAAAGTGTGACATTATTCTATTCTATTCTATTTATTCTATGGAAAAGTGTGATACAAAAAAAGAAGATATATCATATGTTACACACATTCTCATCTCCTTGTATTCTTTTATTCATTTTAATTCTCTTCGCTGAATTACCCAAATTCGGATATTGACTCACTCAACTAATAACTAATTAACCTACCCTAACTTTGGTGTAATTTTTTATCGTAGGTACATACATATATTGTTTGTGAGTCAAGGTTAAGTTGATTTGACAAAGTGAATGACTTTAAGTTTCTTATCTCCCTAGAATTGTTTTACGTGTATGACCTTGAACCTAAGCGAAATAAAAAAAAGTGTGAAAATTCGTTATCGCTGTATACTGAAGCTAGGTATTAAAAGAACATGTATTTCATTTATATGGATACATTAGTTGCCAAGATGCGTTTCATTAAACACCACAAAGATCTTGTGGTTCGAAATATTGATTTCTCAACCAATAGTTTGTCGACGAAAGCTAGACATAGTTCACTTTTACCGAACTCAATAAGAGCTTTAATTGTTGGACCCTCAAACTGCGGAAAAACAAATGTCATGATAAGTTTAATAGAGAGCCCAAATGGGTTAAAGTTCGAGAATATTTATATATATTCAAAGTCATTGTATCAACCCAAATATGATTATCTACGAAAATTAATACAGCCCATAAAGGGTATGGGTTTTCATACTGTCTCTGCAAATGAACACGTTCTACCGCCAGAAGAAGCTAAAACCAACTCTATTATTATTTTCGATGATGTTGCATGTGAGAAGCAAAACAATATAAGATCGTATTTTTGTATGGGGCGACATAAAAACATTGACAGTTTTTATTTATGTCAAACATATACAAGAATTCCAAAGCATTTGATACGAGATAATGCAAATATGATTATAATGTTCAAGCAAGATGAAATTAATATGAAACATATATACGATGATCATGTGGGAGCGGACATGAGTTTCAAAATATTCTCAGATATATGCTGCAAATGTTGGAATGACAAATATGGATTTCTTGTTATCAACAAAGATGATCCTTTAGGCGGTGGACGCTACCGAAAAGGATTTGATGTTTTTATTCAACTATAATCATTCATTGTGCAGAGCTTTTCATTTAGTATATCATCTGATTTCAAGCTGATACAATATAAATTTAATTGATAACCGCACAAGAGCTGATCTAATCACATCGTCTTAACCTGAACCGATAACTGATAACCACGAGGAACTGATCTGATCTGATCTATCTGATCTGATCTACCTGATCAACCTGAGCTGATTCAGTCCGATAAATCGAATGAAATACAAGAGCTGATCTAATCACATCGTCTTAACCTGAACCGATAACTGATAACCACGAGGAACTGATCTGATCTGATCTATCTGATCTGATCTACCTGATCTGATCTACCTGATCTGATCTACCGGATCAACCTGAGCTGATTCAGTCCGATAAATCGAATGAAATACATTTAGAATGAATGAGAAAATATTTTTTCATTACTAATCGTTGAAATGTCAATAACACTCACTTTAACTGGAAACGCATCAAATCTAACAACGAATTACTTTCCACCAATCGATTTGGATAGAAATTATGTGTGTGGACTCGTTGATTTCCATACATATAACTCAGTTCCCAACGTTGATTTGCAAAATAATTTGTTTCACGTAAAAGACACCTTCATTGAACTTCCAGTCGGATCGTATGAATTTGATGATATATCTTTATACTTGCGAACAAAATACGAGCGTATAAATAAAACTGGTCAAATATACATCGATGCTAATTATAATACACTTAAAACTGAAATTTATTGTAGTGATAATATTGATCTTACTCAAAATCGAACTATTGGCTCATTATTGGGATTCAGCAAGAGAGAGTTAATAGCAGGGCAGGAGCATGAATCAGACTTGCCTATTAATATATCAAAAATCAACGCAATACGTGTAGAATGTAGCATTGTGGGCGGATCATATATCAATAACTCACCGGCGCACACACTTCATGAGTTTTCCCTGACTGGAAGCCCTGGTCATAAATTGTATGAAATTCCTAAGAATGTTATTTATTTGCCTGTGATCACCAGACAGATAGGTTCAATTACAGTGAAAGTTGTTGATCAAAACGGTGACCTAGTTAATTTTCGTGGAGAAACAATTACTCTTAGGCTGCATTTAAAACCAAAGGATCAATGATTATTTAATCTAAAATTTGAATGTAATCGTTATGCCATTTTATATGAAATGTATTCAAAATTTCAACAGAGTTATTATATGCGGGAATCTCAACCTATTCTATCGCGAGCAGATTTTAAAAAAAACAGCTCCAATCATCGTGGTTGATGTAACACACCAGAACGAGACAGTTAAATCGGGTCCCATCGATATAAGAGTGGAGATTAAAACTGCAAAAAATATTCCAGAAAACACAGCAGCTTATTGCATGCTTATACACGATCGGCTCTTGGAATATACACCTCTTACTGGTGAAATTAAAAGACTCATTTAGATTGTAGTACACATTCGGCTTTATGGAGGTGCGAACGTGTGCAAAATGAACGGAGATCATTTTACAACTATAGATGTACAAGGATTTAAAATAAATAATAATAAGTTCATTGCAAAAGAACTAGCCGTCTCTTTTAGTTTTTGTGAATATCAAAATTTTCTTATTAAACCACCATTTAAATATGGGAAATTGTCGGCAACAGACAAAAGGCAAGCAAATTGGCTGAAAGCAAATCATCACGGTCTCACTTGGTGTGCTGGTTCTATCACCTTTAACAGCGTAAGGCGGTTCTTAAAACAAAACATTGAACCGAATACAATGATTTTTGCTAAGGGAGTCGAAAAGATACAGTGGATCAAAGAAATCCTTGGTAACAGCCGCTACCAGATACACAATATCGAAGACTTTGAATGCAAAAGTTTTCAATTCCTTCAGCAAACTGCAAACTCAACATATGAAAGATGCCCTGATCATCACCACAATGGTTGCTGTGCCCTTGAAAATTCCTTACTTGTACGTCAATGTGTAAAGAGAAATTATTTAAGAAAAAAAAAACAAAGCAATACATTGAATAATCTTTATTTATTTTTTATTGTTCATTTTTTTTCTATTTTAATTTTTGACGATTTTCCCAATGGTCCCAAGTACGTAATCGAATACTTTCCTTCATTTATTGCGGCCATTGCTGTATCACTCATCCCACTATAGCGGGCTGGAAGAAATACCTGGTTAAAGCAAATAAAAGAATTAATAAATAACAAATTATCAAATATTATTTTGATTATTACTTACTTGAAAATCCGGTAAAACACACAGCATAGATCCTCCGTATTTTGTTTTACATCGTTTTATTTCTTTTATATCATAGGCTAAATCGACTATGAGCGTGGCTAACTTCACCGTTTCCTTAAAAATAACTTTTTCTAACTTATCAAGCTCTGCTTGGGTGTCCATTCTTGGTGCTGCTTCGCGGGTAACTTAAAAAAAATTGTGTACGATTTCGCTATTTTATACTGTTTTAAGCCTATGGAAAATTTGTTATCGCGACCGCAACATGTCATCAAAAAACAATTATATCCCTCTAAAAGATATGGCATGTGTTTGGTTTTGATATAATTCTACACGACCATACCATTGAAAATTTGTAGAAGTTTCAGATTTCACAGGAAAATAAGCTATGTGCGACCATTCATTGACCGTTTGTTTGTTCCAGACGAGGTTTTGGGGGAACACACGTTTGAATGCCCTTTTCATCTTGGCTACCCACAGAGAAAGCTGCCGATCCGGTTTAGTCTGAACTTTTCGATTCTGTTTACGCTCACTTTTAGTTGGCTCGATCCATCTCTCATGCATGCCATTTTGAACGGTCACCCGTTCAATACAAAGATCTCCATTATCTTCCAGGTTTTCCTCACACATGCCTGTCGACGAGTTTTGAACCAACAGATCTCCATTATCTTCCACGTATTCCTCCTCACAATATAGTGACTTGATAATCTTATTGTCTTCTTCGATGGTTGCCGAGTTTTGACCCAACATCCTCGTCTCGAGATAATCTTCATCCACCTCAATGAATTCGTTATATAATTCTAAGTCACCATTTTCCATCCCCGCCACCGTTCCGACCAGATAGCTACTATCTTCCACGTTTTCCTCAACTTGAAGACTATTTGCCACCATCTTATCTTTCACGTTTTCCTCAAAATCATCTTGCAGCCATGGCTTGTCTTCCACGTTTTCTTCCAAATTAAAGAGACAAAAATCACCACAAACTTCTTGCGTCCAAGGATTATCTTCAATCTTGATGATTTGATCATCCAAATCTTCTGGCGACCATGGCCTGAAGAGATCTTTAATGTCTTCGTTTAACCACTGGGAAAGTGCTTCCTCAACCGTAATACACATAATTTTTTTTTTTTTGAATGAAGATCTGAATTGTGCGCTTATTCCTTTTATATGTGGAACTTTTATATGTGGAAGTAATCATAGTTTGAAACTTTAATCAGTCTTTTGCGGTTTGCTTTTCTATTTTCACAAAAAAAAAAATGATTTGAAATAATAACAAAATGAATTTGTGGTTTTTTTGATAATAAAGAAACATTTATTGTACTTTTTTTTTTTATAACTTTTTGTATGGAATATTTGATGTTGAAGCTGGAGTAGATTTCGGCTCTGCCTTTATAGGATTTTTGATGACCATGTACTGCCACTTTTTGCTCCATGTCTCCTTCATAGTTGGTTTCGAATTTTTATCCATCGTTTTAGATGCTCTCGTTTTAGTACTCTCCTCCACAAATTCTAAGATAAAACTAACTTAAATCCAACAAGAAACTTTGATCTTCATATAGTAATGTATACAGAGTATCCTCAGTGTATTTCATCCGATCTGATTCTTTCAGAGACAAGTTCAATCATGTCTGCTTATTTTTTGATATGCTTTATCCCTTCCTACTCTTAAAAAATACGTCTTTTTTTTTTTTCTTTGATTCTTTTATTTCACAATCTAAACAATAACCATATTATATGTTTGTGTGTATTTTTTAACATCAATAATTTCAACATCTGAGCGGTACATTGTATCTTGCGTTGTAAATACTTCAATTTCACCATTGCTCATAATTCTTTCAGTTTCATATTCGCGATACTCATAACATTTTATATTTAATGTATGTTCCTTATAACTGCTGTTGTAAGTACAACGAATAGTTAGACTGATTTGATCATAATCTAATTTAAAATGTCTGTAAAAAACATTTTCACTTTCAATTATTCCCGCTATATCCTTTTCTTTTCGAATCAAATCTTGCCTAAATGCTTCTATGGCCTCATCAACGGTAAAGTATTTTACCTTTGGGTTCTCTGTTGTTGTTGTTGTTGTTGTTGTCGCTGTTTTATTATTTTCATGATTTTCACCCAATGTCTTGCTGATCTTCATCAGTTGAAAGGACAGATCAATTTTCAAAGTATCATTTCCAGGCAGCAACAAGGTAAACTCCAAGTTTCCCTTATTATCACCAATAGCGGACAGATTTATTGGTATTGGACTAGCTTGGAATAAACCCAATGAAAGGCAGATTATCAATAAAACACTTTTATTCATTTTTTTTTTGTCTATAAAAGGTCTACCACACTCTGGAACGGTTAAAATGAAATTGAATCGAATTTCTTGGAATCAACGCTTTTTATTTAATCTATTATATAATAACATTAATTTCTTTATTCGCATTATTAATCTTTCTAACATATAACATCCACAGGTGTCTGGTTCATTTTGACATCCGACTAAAGTCCAGCTGCATGTTGAATAATGATGTTCTTGATTAGATTCAATGAGAGAAATATAGTTGTATTTACATAATGCTGAATGACATGCTAAAAACTCATTTAAATGCTCATTTAATAAAATTTCTCTGTTGTCTAATAAAAAGTTATGAATTTGCTTCAAAAAAAGCTTACAATTTATGTTTTCCATCTTTTCCAAACAATGAATTAACATGCACTTATCTTAAGTTTAATTAGTTAAGGCTAGTTGATCTAACAATTTTATATCCTCTTCATCAATGTCACTTAAGCTATCATCAAAATCATTAAATATACAAAACTCTTGAAACCGATTTATCGACTTCATACGTTTAACACCATCGTTTATTGAACCTACTAATGTTATAACACCACCCTCTACTTCAATTTTTATATGTTCATTAGCATTAAATTGATACGATATTGATAATAGAAATCCCGGTGATTGTTCTCCTCTACGCATGCTTAGCAACAAGCATTTATATCCATCGTCGGGCGTCAAATAAACTGATAAAGTAGCATCTATTACATCCACCCTTACAATCTTAAAATATTTCCACGACGAATGACAAATACAATATTTATCACCTGACTTGATCGACTGAATCCAAAACATTCTATTTATTTACCAGAACTCCTTTTTATACACACGTATCACACGATATTTCTTACAGGAGGAAAGACAATCACAATTTCGAGTGCCACCCTTGATTAACCACAGACAAAACATTTCTCACAACTGATATATTTTTTTTGTCGATATACATATATATTATATCACCAGAAAAAAAGAAACTTCTAGTTCATTCGCGCGCATTTTAAAAATGCTACATGCCACCAACCACAAACAAAATCCAAAATGTTCACTTATCACTGGCAGTGACTAGTCCTAAAAGATCATTTTTACAATCTCCCCCCCCGCCATTTTCAGTGCTATTTGATTGACAGCAGACACACCGCACAACTTGTCCCACAAAACACAAACTCGGTTTCACACCTCACCATTATCAGCTATGACGCATGCCGATATCAACCACACGGAATCCCCTAACCACACGGAAACACCTAACCACACGGGAAACCCCCCTAACCACACGGAATCCCCTACGTCACACGGAATCTCCTACGTCACAAGAATTAATCCCTGATCCCTGTGCGTTAGAATTGGTGAATTTATACTACTCACCCAACTAAGTCTGATTTCGTTGTATGGCATCAAAGCAGCACTTAACTGACTTAGAATCCAGTAAGTGGGACGTCAATGCTTTAAGTATTCCAGCGCCCTCAATACATGTCTAAGAACTCTATAGCACGAATGTCAGCCTGGAAAACCATTGGGACACATTCCCATTGATAGTGAGACTTTGGTGTTAGGTCCTAACTTGCCAGCTCTAACTCTTGAAGAACTAAGGAGACTTTATAAGACCTTAACTACCTCAGTCCTGCTATATGGCGCTGAAGCATGGACTCTATCGAAGGCGGATGAAAATACTCTTGATTGTTCCGAGCTAAAAATTCTTCGAAAGATATTCGGTCTCGTGTGCGTTGACAGGCTTTGGAGGAATATCCCATTCGAAAACAAGATAGCTAGGACAATGTAGAGCGCATGGACATCAAAGGCCTGGGGAGTCTTCGAATCTAATTCGGAGGTACAACGCAATAGAGCTAGATCCCGCCAACGAAGGTGCGCACAAGTAGAAAGTGGTCTTTTCTTCGTCTGGTGTTCACGAATTCGGTGGTTAAAATTGTCGTTAGGTTTATTTTTAATAACTCATCAGTTAGAGGGAAACTCGTATACCGATATTATCGGTAGTAACATTCCGGCTCATTCTCGAAATAAGCACTACATCTTTAGGAGAGTTTGATACTTTGAAAGGCCCCGCCGATTAAGATCCAGCAAAAGTTACAAATAGTTTGCATTTCCACACCGTATTTTGGAGGCTTATTATGGAAAAGCACATCCTCCTCTCAATGCAACAAGCTACTTATCGATGATTGGATATTTTGGCAGTTCTCTACAAATGAGCGCAATACATTATCGTTTCGGAAAATGCGTACAAAAAAACAAAAATCTATGGACAGATGTCGTTGAATGAAATATGTCACCTCTAAGACCGCCTCTGTTGAAAAGATCCTGTAAATTAAATTTTCCGCCAGCTGTTATCACTTTAAACAGTCTGTCGTACTTATGCAATCAAACTTTTTGACACCCACCTTGATCTGTCAAATGAAAGACAGATAGGTGCTTAACCGACAAAGGGTGTTGCCAGTCGCAAAGTGTAAAATTTTTAAGAAACTGCGTGAAGTGTTGTCAGCAAAATGCTTTTGCATTTTATTTGTTACAATTAATTTGTCAAAACACAACGCAAAAAATCTTTTAGAAAAATGTTCATCCCAGTTATTTTGCACAGAACTGTACTTTTAAAAAACGATCAAGCAGTAAATTCTGTTTGATATGCATTAGAATGTAAAATTTTAAAAAATTTCTTTCCCCCAGCATGTTGTTTCGTAGAGTAAACTGGACTATAACCAAGTTCCATATTTTAACCTTTTCGCCCACACCTAGCTTAAGCTGACCTCGAAAAATTCCTTAGACTCCAATCAGGTTCAATCGTTTAACCAAAAACATAACATCTCATCTTATTCAAATATTAGCTTCGTTCCCCACTTTTTTGCTAGCAATAATTCACAATAAATTTTAGGCTCCACCCAATTTTATCTAAGCCTTGCCCTTAACCACTGCTAATGTTCGAATTTTCGAAGATGCAAATCTTATATCAACGATACCTACCTACCTACCACATCATCTTCACACCTCCGCTATTGTAAAAATTTAAACAAAAAAAAACAAGTTCGATCAGTCTTAATCTTCCATCACACCTTCGACAATAATCAAAACTTTAACTTTTATTTAATCATAAAGTTTGTCTTCAAAATAAAATACTTTTTTTTTTCTGTAACAAAAAAGAATTAATAAAACGGAAACAATTAATTTTCACATCTTTCTCCCTCTCATCGTGTCTTGAAGCTCAGGCAAAGATAAACCTGTTTAGCTCGTGTTTATGTCGTTTCGGCGATAAAACTAAAAAAAAAAAAAACAGCAAACAGTCACCAGTCACACATCAACACAAAAGAACCAACAAAAAAACAACACAACACAACACACTCTCACAACAAAAGAAAGGTGAATCACAATACAAATTTTGAACTTTGTATACCCTAGCGCTTCTCTTCTGTCATGCATATTTGCCGGCCTGCGGGCATACTGTCAAGGTGTTATCTGTCTCATTGGGTTTTCATACAAATCCAACCCATGAAACTCGAATCTATAAACTTTTGAAAGATGACATAGAATTGATTAGGAGAATAATAATCATGGAGAATGCTCCATAAATTGGTTACGAAACATTAAAATGACAAAAAGATAAAGAATCTATTTCTTTTTTGGTTTTGTATTCTTTTTGGAAGCTTTAGAGGTTTTCAATTTGATTACAGAGAACCCATTTTGCATTTTATCATCGTTTTTCAATCGAATATTTTGGGACATGTTTAGTGTGGCCCATTTGGGATTTTAAGAAGATGGCACCGAAGTGTATGTATGTGTCACATAAAACCTTAGAGGTTTATTGGTCTTTTATGTGGTGAACCTGACTCAATGGGCTTTAACAATGAAGGAGCACCTGCAAATGGATTTTGTGACAAAGAAAATCAAATCGAAGTTGATTTGGTTAAGTAATTATGAAAAGAGAGGCTGAATGTGTCCATTGCAAATTTAGAGTGAATAGATGTGATTCACACGTTGCAATTTGAATGCCGTTTTGTGGTTTAGGAGGTTTAAGCCTCAGTAGAACCACTAAAAAATTGTCCAAGGCATCACTGTAAGACCTCCGAGCGTATATTCTGTCACGAAAAAGCCGCTGTTCGAAGTCGGCAATAAAAACTGTGTGATAAATGTAACACGCACAGGATGAATGGTTTTGAGAGCCTGGCCTTTAGTTCTTACAACCTGTGGTGTCCAACTTTTTTTTTTCTTTTTGAGTTTTGTCCACCCGTCCAATAAAATGTGAGGACAGCAATATCTCATCTTAAAACCAGCAAGGTTGCTGGTGCGACTGGCCTACCAGCCGAGCTTTTTAAAGCAGCAGGAGATGATTTGTTCAGGAGTATTTGAAAAATATGGATAAAGATGCTTGTTCTTCTTTAAGTGGCAGAAGTGCAGACATTTACCAAAGTGGATGAAAGTACCAGTGGTTGTTCCGAAGTGAAGATTTCTTGTATGATGTTCGATCCTGTTTATAACGACGGAGTATACAGCGGCACTGATTTAGACAAGAAAGTGCGAATATGGCTAAGAAATGTGGAGCACATGGACACCATCACACCGGGCCCGGAGAATTTTTGCGTGTACACCGGAGGTGTGACACAGGGAAGTAAGAACTTATCTTAAGTCGAGTACGCAGTTGAAAACTTGATCTGTTAAACCAGACACAGCTTAGGATTGATGGTGGTGGTCGTCATTGCTTAGTGGTAAGTGCGTCTCTGCTAAGCGAGACACAGGAAACACGAAACGTTTTTTCGCGGCACCACCCCTTCGCAGGTATGACAAACCTATAAGAGTACAATCTGTCAGAAAAAGCGTCTCAATTCGCCGTTCGGAGTCGGCAATAAAAACTGTAGGTCCATTCGTGCGAAGAATGTAACACGCACAACATGAATGGTTGTGAAGGCTTGGCCTTGGCTCTCTATGAACCATCGCGCCAAGTATTTTGTTTAGGATTGAGTTGCTTAGATGTTGTATGTATGTTGTATGAAGCCCAGGTCCACTCTGTACTGTAGGGCTATTTAGAGTAAAGTTGCGCAGATCGAGCAGGGAACAGATACGAGTAGGCCTTCTAATTGACAGGGTTTAAGTGAGCTTTCGTTTTATGTGCAAGACTAGGCTCTTTTCCTTTCTCTTTTATAAGACGTTGGAACGTGTACCTACCTACATATATGTCATGTTAATTTGCCTTGCTGCTGCTCTGCTGGTTGAGCTGATTAAGTTTGCTCTATTCGCTCTATTTTTTGCATATGAGTGATCCAAATATATTTCCTTCTGCTTCTCTTCCAAATTTAGACTGGAACTGTCGTTATAGGTTTACAAACGGGACTCTCGTCGATGAAAAGAAGGGAAATCGTTCCGCTTTGAACTATGTGACCCTTCACCAAGAAAATCTTGCACGACATTGAAAAGCAATGGATTTTGGAAATTGCTTTGGTGCACTCCGGCTCTCCTAATCGTCTTAGTCCTACTTTATGACGCTGAAGCATAGACTCTATTCAGGGTGGATGAAGATATCCTTGGTCGATTCGAGCGGGTAGTGTGTTCGAAGGTGACTCGAACTGTGCATGATCGACTCCGGTCAGTGAGCAGCAACAGCCACCGAAAATAGCAAGAAGAACGAACAATATCAGATTTTCTCCAACCATTACACCAAAAAAGGGTTTCTGCTTCGGGGAACAATGGACCCAAATGAGTCAGAGTGCTCCTAGAATTTGAAAAGAAAGATATGAGCTATGAGATACAAATTTCGTATTGGACATTTAAAAATAACAAATGGACATCGTCGTCCTCAGAGTCTTCGAACCTATACAGGAGGCAAAAGGTAGTAGAAGAAGACATCTTCCAAGATGCCGTGATAGTTGAAGCCCACGTTCATCACCAACTGAAGTGCCACTCAAATAATTAAGTCTAGGCCTGAAAACCTATCCTTTTATTAGTAACGCCCTTTTTGGTTTCACCATTCGAACACAATATGGAGCCGGCCTTTACTAATCTTGATATTCCTTATATTTTGACAATTTATCAGCGCAAAACTCTAAAATAGAAATCACTCCTCGACTCCATCGACTCGAAGTTTTAGCTTTAGAACCTCATTTTCCAGTCTAAATATTATAAATCCTTCAACACTACACCACTGATCTCTCTTTTCAACTAAGATACTGCCTCTGTCACATAGATATTACATTACGAATTTATAGAAATGATACTTGCATACATTTCACTTAATTCAGTTCACCATAACTACATTCAATTATTTATAACTTAGTAATAAAAAATTAAATTTTTAATTAGTCCAGCATACTTGGTTAAGAAATATGCAAAATATTCGCATCGTATTAACATAAAATAGTTAATAATAATAATTTGCATAAATTGTAGGTAAATGATGCATATTCAACTAACGCATCTACATGCATATACATTTCTATTTTACGGTTTTTAACTAAGCAGTTCCAATTAAATTTTTTTTTTAAATAATACGTGCAAATACGAAACAAATTATTATCTTTATGAAGCGAAATAATTTTACTTAAATTGCCGCTTACATTAACATTTGCTTCTTCGTTATGCGCGACAACTGACAGTTACGGATACGGATATCATAGACATGGATTCAGTTTTATTTTAGCTCGAAGTGAACAATTATTTTTTTCATAATCCAACTAAGTTGATTAGAAATTCCATAAGATGTGCAAGAATAATAATGGAAGCAATATTGTGTGTTGACTTCTGTAACCAATTAGTTGAAGAAATCTATATTTTTTGTTGCAATTTGTAACTTGGGTGTCAACTAGTGTTTTGAGTTAGAGGGGTTCTATAAGCTTGACTAGTTTGCTTGGTATCAAAACCTCCCTTCTACTGTGAAGGGATTTGGAAAGTTAATGAGTTTTGAATTTTTAATAAAAATTAAATCTTTAAATAGCTACCAAAGTAGATGTGCATTGGCATCACTGAATCCATGTTGATTAGATCAAGGGTTCTCAAACTTCTTTTTTTCACGTTCCACTCTTGTGTGGATCAATCGCGTACCACAGAACTTTCAAAAATTCTTAACGTCTGAAAACTTTGTGGAAAGGATGGTGTTTGAGTTCGATCGTATGAAACGTGTCTGGAGTCTTACTGTTACAAATCTGTGATGCGGCATTAGGAATTTCAGCAGGTGTGCGTGCTCCGTGCACTACCGTCTGAGAATCGTTGGATTAGATCATAATAATTGTGGATCCAAGGAAAGGGATGACTTGAGATGACACTGATAAGTACCTAGAGGCTGTTCCAAAAGTGGCCGGATAAATAATCAAAACACCGTTGAATATGCCCTCCCCTACTGGCGGGACCCCATTTATTTGTTTAAATTTTCAATGACATTTTGGTATAATTGGAGACCTATTTCTCTAACATGCCAAATTATTTCGTTCTTCAAGTCCAGAATTGTTGCGAGCTTACTGACATAGACATAGACTCTTTCCTTCAAATACCCAATTGACCTTGCTCTTCCCTGAGATAATTTGATCCGGGAACTTCGATCGTAGTAAAATCATTGTGTTGCCAACTGTATGACACGTAGTACCGTATTTTTGAAACCACATATCATCCAAGATCATACCATCTAACTTGTGTTAACATTTTTCAATTATACTGTTCATTCACCTTAACAGCATTCCTGTCAAAAATGACAGCTGTAGGTATGTTTGACACAACGAAAATGGAACGAAATTCTAACCTCACCTCATTGGGTCCAATTTCTTCTCTCTTTCGCGAAACGTCTCAGTTAGAGCTGATGAAAGATATCAAGATAGTCTTCCAGATATAGCCAACTGTATCATCTTCTAGAAGTCCAATCTTCTTCAGATGGTACCTGAAGTTTCTGTGGCCTGTAGACAATAGCCGTGTTTTTTTGATTATTATGCTCACTTCGGTCAAAAAAACGATCTATACTCACTTCATCCACAGTAGCAGCCGCACCAACCAATTGGTTTGCGGCTCGATTTCTTTTTCTTCATTTGACAGTTTGTAAATGTCAAAACCGAGGAAAAGCAACAAATACGATCGGCTAAGAGCTAATTTATGTGATTTTTCGTGCTCTGGTGGTCAACTTTTGTAGTTCTATCCTCACTTGCTGCTACTGGGAAAGTTATCGCCACTTGATGCGTTGTTATTGCTTTGTGTGTAAAATTCTACTGGGCTGGGTATACAGCTCCCAAAAAAACACGGCTAATGCTACTAAATACCTATTTTGGAAGGAGCATAATTGGTTGTAACTCAGGATCATAATTCTCACAATTTTTGCCGGCGTGGTGTTTGGGTCATCTTTTGGACAGACAACATACTGGCAAGCTGTATTCCCAACTTTTCCAATTTTATGGAGCAACACGTTGAAACTGGATATCGTCTGGTTAGAAACTGGGTGACGTAGCAGTTTATATAGGTATATCCATACCTCCGCTCAGTCCGTCTATTCAGCAACGTCCCTGATAAGTGTCGTAGTCTAACTTCCTCTGGAGTTGCCATTGCCAACGTCGACGTACTTTTTCCCTCCGACTAGGAGGTCGACTAGGGTAACCACCGTAACTATAAGGACGGCTGGTTCCAGCCCTGTTCGATAGGAACTTACTACTCGAAGGACTAAGCGTTTCTGTATTGCAGCCATTTGCTTCCTGTCTTTCTCTTGTCCAAGTACATCGACTCAGATTTCGTAGTCATACAGGAGAATGGCATACGTGATTTGCATGCTAACTGTTAGGCCGCTCATGTGATGAACTGATACTTAACTGTGTCTACTTGGGATTTAACAATTGAAGAGTCAGGTTGACTAGCTCCGTCTTCACCGCCGCTAGACTTAGTCCACAGTCTTCCATCCAGGTCTGCATGCGTCTCATGACTTAACTAAGTCTTTCCTGTTTATTATCGATGCCTCTCGCGGTAATCACCGGTGGTATTGTTATCTACATACATCCCATAGTAGGAGATATTCTTCAAATCAGGTCCCAGGATTAAGTCCTGCCCCGCTCCAACAGTGATATTCTTTCTGCGGGGTCCCTCCGTGGTGTCGAACAACTGATTCTGGCATTATCATCCACAGGAGACATTGCGAGTTAAAGATATTTCTCACATCAAGAGTTGCCAACACGATGAATTTTCTTGAGCGGTGATTTCCCTGTTGAGCAGTCTAGATGATCTTAACCACTTCATCGATTGTTCCAACTGTAAAGTGCGCTTTTTTGAATACATGCTGTCTCTTGAGTAGGTCTCCTGTTTTCTGTTCTGTTACTGTGTCGGTTTTTTAGGAGTTTCCCTGTCAAGCCTGTTATCTGTACGCTCATAGAGAGTCTGGGTCTTCTTTTCTCTTACTGATCAGCACCAAGAAAGGTGTCTTCAACCTTTTGTGTGAAATCTCTCTCTTTCTCAAGACAGCTGTTTACAACAACCTGGGGGTAGGTTCGAATGATCACTTTGAATACTTCCAGCAGGTCTCAGGGCTTTTAGGAATTATGATTTCAATTATTCCCCCAATTATCACCCTTATGCTGCATGCTGCGGTGGAAATATAATTCACAGTTGTAATCGAAAACTAAACACGTTTATCTATCGCCCGCTTATACTATTCAACTCATTGGTTAGTCAGTTCGATCATTAAATCGGACTTTGTGCAAACAAACCTGGTTTTGAATTTACTCTCAATATATTCGGTCTAACAAACATTCTACCATTCATCTAGTCATTTGCATGTCCAGTATAATCAGCTCGCCATTTTTTATAGACCTCATTAGATCGCGAACCAAGATTAACACTTTTACCACTTTTTCGATGACGAATTTATCCATTTTTTTTGTTGGCTTCCCGAGTCGAAACCTTAACTAATTCTTGTCAGAATGGACTTGTAAATAAATTACCGCGAACCATTTACGCGTCATTCCCATTCCCGATCTGCATATCATGAATGAACGAAACTCTACTGCCTGGACAATAGTTTACGCGATAAATTAATTACTTTGCATAATCAGTAGATTTATATACCCAGCGCCGTTTCATTCAGTCCCCCCCCCCCCAAAAAAAAAAAACATAACTACTTCCACGAGAGCGGTGCTTAGAAAAAAAACCAACTCTAGACCAAGATCCGAGGAGAAAAAAACCCAAACCGGGCTGGTTTCATTCATAAATTTCACGACTTGACCATGCATTATTAATGAATGGCCAAAAGCCGGTCTTAGCCAAATTCATAGGCATACACCGATACACAGATACTCTGGGACCGGAAAATGACATAAAATCTCTTTTCGAAGCTTGGACACAGATTAAAAGTTTTTTTTTGTGGTTTTGGTAGATGCCAACCGAAAGGTGATCTGGTGTGCTGGTTTGGCATATACTTACACCTATAGCCGTTCTGGTTGATGGAGCTGTCGCCTGTGGTGGCTCCGCTGTCTCGATTAATAGATCGAGTGCCACTGCCTCTCGATCCCTCTCACTGGAGTGTTTATAACATTTTTTTTTCTTTGGCAGGCATTATGAATGAACGAAGGAGGAGAGTGTGGTACTAATCCTCAGCAGTGAACATGGTGGACCTGCATTACATGGTCCATTACATCATCATAGTGATTCGGTGCAACGTTGTTTGTCGTTTAAAAGTCCACGTCTGTCGTCGGAGTCGTAAAAATTGTTTCAAAGATTAAAAATCGTGAATCGTGGACAGAGAACGGGATGCTGACGACCAAAAATGCAAGTAAGCGGACTACATGTCGTATACGTAACGAAAGTTTGAATATTTATTGGGTCACTTATCATACACACACACATACACACTTCAATTCACTTTCGATATTGATTTGGGTTGTCGTATTGGTGGCGGCTACAGGAAGTCAGTAATCGTGCCGAGCGGAGAAATTTGTCGCATTCGCGTTTCACTGTGTGTGGGGATTAAATGATTTATTGGGACAGCGGAGGAAAGTGGAGTAATGACAGTGTTAACACTTTGATTTTGTAATTAACTTCATCGTGATGAGATATTAAGGAGTTTTAGATATTGTAGAGCGTGCTTCTGTTTACGCTTTATCATGCTCATTGCTCTTTACATTAGGTTCGGTGGGTAACTTCATGAACTCTTAACCAAAGAATGATGCATGGAACAACACCATTTAAGTAGAACTCTTCCAGCTTTCTAACAACTGCTGGTCGTTGCTCTTGTTTGTCATCTTGAATCCGTGCGATGGTGTTCGAAAACCTTTTTAGTTTCGACCAATATATGTAGTGTAGTCCCTCAGCTACAGCTTTTGATGTGCAAACGTCTTTACAATCAACATCTAGTTCAGTAGCTAGTCACACTGACTTTCAAGGCATCACTTCTAGATGAGAAAAGTTTCACAGAAAGTCGATTGTTTCTCAGATTTTGAAGTTGAGTTCTCACTCTTTTCGTCTGATGCCCATTCAGTTGTCTATTCCTGCGTCTATCCCTGCGTAAACCTTCCGATTTTAAAGCCAGTTGTCAACCTTTTTGGAATGAACATCTCCTGTAACTGACAAGTCTGTCCAGCCAGCTCAATCCTTTTCTAGCTGGCTCTGGTTTTTCACGTCGAGTTGATTGAGATCTCTTTCCAACATTATCCCTTCAGAGTGGATGCAAAGACTGTCCAGACCTGACTGTAGGTTTCCTCGCGCTCCAAATGTCCTTGGCACTTAAGACGTGTTATATTTTTCTCGCGAATGGAATGCCTGTTCCGAACGAGGCATTGAGAAGCTTTTTCATGGCAAATTACACTCTCCAAGGTTTGTCATTGCCTGCCAAGAGGTGGTGCCACTTAAAACTTTTGATTGTTTTGCTGAGGCTCTTATATGTGTGCTCTCGATTAGCCACTTAACCATTTCTGCACCGTATAGTGGGACTGGGATAATCAGTGTCCTTCGTAAAGTCTCCTTTGTTGCTCTTGAGAGGGCTCTACTTTTAGCCCAAAGAAACAGCGATTGACTAGAGAATTCTTTTTTTTTTTTTGTATAATTCACTAGTGCTAAAGGCGTTTTAAATACCCTTATGATGCTATTAACACAGCGCTAGTGTTGGTGTAGTGACTTTGAAGGTGGTATTAGGTTTCAATCTTTGGTCCGAGGACGGTGTCCAGAATGACTGGGAAGAATTATTGGTACTGTTGCCATTACTTATAATTCACCGTATTTTTTTTGCAACATCCCGATGCCTTAAGTACGATCAACCCTTTCAAGCCATATGACCATGTCTTTCTGGTAACGTTTTGGTCGATTGAACGATGTTAGGTGAGCTCTTTTGTTCACTCCCAAACCCGTCTTTGCCGATTCGGCCTCCATACTTGTAAATGTCCCATTGGCTCTTCGCTTCGTTCCTTCAATCATCATCATCAGCGCATGCGAGAAGCTGGACATTCTTTTGAAATAATTTACGATTTTTTAAAGTAAGAGTACCTCGCCTAGATCGTCCTAAACTGTTTTTACGCCAAGTCTATTTTTGGTATTCCTACAAAATTCTTCCGCTTATGAAAGACGACTATAGAGAACGATAAGCAGTCACTGGCGGTTTCGTGAACAATGATTTAGAAGCGTCTAAACAGGGATAAAACAAAGTAAAGCTCTCAACGAGCATTGAGACATAAAATCGACGTCATATCCAGAGTGTTACGATAGACAACTATGCATAGTTTCGAGGTTATGAATAAAATTGTCTACTAAGACTCTAGTATCAGATTTTCTAACCTCAGTGTGGGAATGCAACATTCGCCAAACACTGTAATCAGGACCTAAGGAGACAACTATTCTGAAGGGCTCAGTTAAGAAGAACCTTCAGCTTGAAGTAATGTACTGTAGTCGTAAGACCGATCCTTACATATCACATGATGGTTTGATGAGCGGTTCTAGAAAAGCTTCAAATACAAGCACACAATGAAGGACGGCGGACAGAAGCGCTTGGAGTCAGCGTGAAGTCCACTTTAATGGGACTATTCCTATCTTAACAGACGGCTCTAAAACAGTCGAAGACTAAGGTACTAGTGTATTTTTAGAAGACCTTAACATTCACCACTTCTTCAGTCTCCTAAAATCACGGTAGTGTTTCAAGCCGTCGTCTACCTAAAGATGAACCCAGTATCCTGCTTAGATATTGTGACAGTAAAGCTGCAATCAGATCTCTAAAATTCAACACTAAGCTGCACACCCAAGAACAAACATTGACTGCAGCGTTATTTAACGTGAAGAAAAGATGCAATCAAATCCAAAGTTCTCTGCCAAAATCTATTTGTGTGGACCACCTCTAGGTCTCCAATTGATGACGTTCCCTTCTACATCGCTTAGCGAGATAAAAATCTAATGATGTCACATCTTGATCGGGTGAATGCTTATAATTACTCGACCTCGATAGCACTCCATTAAAAGGTTATAATTTCGTACATTTTACGGCGACCACCTGTCCACCGGCGGTGGTGACCGGAAATCGTGTTTCTCGTTCATAACCTTAAAAATCAATTTCCATAAATTTTGGTACGGGCTCCCGTACCATCGCCATGGCACCGGCAATTACCTCATCTGGTGGTAAAATGTAAATTTGTGCCAAATGCTAGAAGTCAACAACAAATTGCCGCTGCCAAACTACCTATAGTCACCGGAGGGGCACATTGCACATAGTACTCCGCTAAAAGCCGGGCTTGACCCTCCCCCCCCCGCCACCCCAGTTTGGTTAGTTAACTCAGTAAGTAAGCTGAAATTTGTTCCATGAATGAAACGTTTTGGCTGCGGTTTTCCTTTTGTTTGCTGACATGATTTCCATGGCGACCCACGCTTTCGCTGCGCGCGCCGTTAATTTGAATACTGTAAACACTACGGCTTAACATATAGCTCTGTGGTGTGCCCATGGTATCAAAAGCCCGAGCAGGAGGGGGGGGGAGAAACTCTGGTTTTGGCCAGATTTTCCGAATGAAATCTTAATGAATGAAAAGTTTTTTTTTTTGAAAGTTGTTGCAGTTGTATCGGTGGCATGATGCCATAGCAGCGTGCCACCATTGCACACATGTATCTATCAATCTATGTATCTGCGCTGCAAAGACCGGAGAATAAAATTAAAGGCAACTATATTCAAATTAATTAATTGCCATTCGAATATAATTTTGTTCGACTGCGCCTACGCTACGAACTAGCGAGTTATAGCGTATGTTTGTGTGTTGTGCGTCATTAATCGACTTGAGTTTGATGGCTGTGACGAGAGGGCGGGTTAGTGTAATCTAAGGCCTAAGACCGGGACGGGCTTAAATGCTACTTTCAACTTTTTCTTTTTTTTTTGTCTTATGTTTTCCAAACCGAGTTTTCTTTTTTTTTCTTATTTTTTTCAAGTCTAGATTTTTCTTGGTCTAACTTGCGGGAACATTGATAGTTGTAGATGCTTCATCTGTGGTGTGAAAGATACACGTGGGTGTATACTAATGTCGTGAACCAGTAGTAGCCAAACAATAGTCGATAATTGACGAAAATCAATCGGAGGCATGGAGTCATTTTATTAGGCGGTCTTTGAGGTTTTTCCAGCGAATTTCGATGGTTTGGACGATGTCGTTATGGTAGCGGATGGCGCCATGAATTTGTTATGACTGCATCTGTTGGTAATTTTTTATTTAATTAATTTTGACAGTAAACCGGAATAAAAGTCTGAACACGAACAATTATCAGGTTTCTTAATGATGTTGTCGAGGCTTTTGATTTAGGTGCGTACAATTTGAATTTCTTCTTTGTAAGGCAGTGGGGTTATTGTTACTTATTTCGGTACAAAAGCTAGGATCTTAGAGAGGTTTTTGGCAATTGTACGTATAATGAGTTTGATGCGCTGTCTTAATGACTTGTTTCTTTCCTGACACCCTGATAAAGACACTGTTAATGTATACAAACCGCCTCTAGATGGGTTAGATCACAGTGGCATATCAGCTATCTCATGCTCCGACCACATAGTTGAAAAGAACGAACTCCCAAAAGACAAGTTTGGTGATAGGAGAAAGCCATTTGGAATGGTCTGAACAGCTTCTTTATGAGTTTTAACTGGTCCAAAGCGTCATTTACTTCTGCTACCTCTGATATGAATGACACCATTCTCCTTGAAGAGCATCAAATAGAAGGAAAAAGCGTGGTTTTACCTTCAAAGAGGCTATCAGGATGAACGAGGTAAGTTTTCCGTCAGATAAAGCAAACAATGACTTTCTGAGGTACTCTCAGTTTCTCGTATTCGTTCTCTAGGTAAGGTTAGGTTGAAGTGGCTGCCAGCTATTGCCAGCACATGGATCTGAAGAGATCTCCATACCTATTCGTTAAACCAATTGGAGCTTCTGATGAACCGAAGGAGGTTTCTGGTATCTATGTTTGTCAGATCGCCTAAGTCGTTAAAGTAGAATTCCCCTAAATGGAGCCTTCTTTTAAGGAAGAGAGCTGGATAGTTACAAAGACGGTGGGGAATGGTTTTCTCCTCCTCTTCGTCCATGCAGCTTTTACAGAAATCGTTTGAATGGACGCCAAGCCTTGTTGTATGCTTGCCTATTAGACAGTGTCCCGTGATGACACCTATTACGGATCTGAGATTCGATCTGTTGAGAGAAATAAGATTCTTAGAGCGTTTCCGCTCTGTCGCTAGACAGGTTGTACCATTTGTCCACCTAGAATTTGTTTTCTCAATAGCATCCAGCTTGAGTTTAAGTTTACATGTTGCGATCGGTATACCCAGGGTGTCTCTTTCTGTGAGCACGGGTACGGTTGTTCCATATCTGACGAGTTCATCAGCCTTGCAGTTCCCTGGAAGTCCAAACCTCGAAACTTTATCCACGAATTATCCAAGTTGAGCGCCATTCCATCCTCGGAAAGCATCATCAAATGGAGAAGCAGAAAATCACACAGAAGTACATACAAACGTCGGGGTGGTGAGCTCTTGGCGACAAAGAAACAGCGCTTTTACGCGTCGAATTTCGCTTATTGGCGAACGCTTCCTTGATTGCTGACACTTATGAAGCTATAATGAGGCTCCAGATCAGATTGAACCAGCGCCTGTCACACACATCACAGACATGTCCTGCTTATAAGCCTTGTACTCAACGTTTCTTATATGGGCGTCTTCTACGCCGTGTTGCCCCGAACCAATCTGCCCAGATATCTGACCATTCGCTACTGTACACACGTCATGCTGCACAGTGATGTCGGTTGTCCAAGAAGTAGAAAGTTAGGCCGCCTGAGTCAATTGTGCTACATTCCCTCCCATTTTCTCTCGATAAGCTACTCACGTTTTCCTTTCACCTACATCTTGGCTGCTCTTTGAGATTTTCCAGAAGCCTCCGCCGTCCGTCGGTCTTTTAAGTATTTTGTGTTGTATTCTTTGCAATCAATAGTGTGGCTTTCCAGCCGTAAACAGAGCTATTGATCACAGCCCTTTCAAACCAAATAATACTCAAGATAACACGCGATCGTTATTTTTTGCGGAGTTGCCAGGTCGCTCAGATTAAGCCGATAATAATGATTCGTACAGCTTTAGTTGTGGAATTTCATCCTCTTTCTTATGGTATAAAGCACATCTCTCTATCCCTTTTCATTTGGGAACAGTTGAGATAAAAGAGGGTTTCACTTTTTCGTGACGTGCGTAGAAAGACATACGTCCAAACGTAAGATAACTTGTGTGTCAATCCTTCTACACAGAGTTCTGCCACGTCACCCCGGGTTGAGTTGATCGTACATTGTTATGTGATCCCTGTCATTTCACTTGCAACACCTGAGTACTTGTAAATGACAACTTAACACTTGTCAAACATCAACGTGCTTGTTAATTACACACTGCACTGAATGTTTTCAATTTCAAAATATTTCAAATACAACACGAACGAGTACATACTGTGTGACTGTCCAAAACTTAATTAAAATCTTCGTTCCAAGTCATCATGTTAGCCGCAGTGTCACTTCCGTCCGTTGACAGGCTGTGAAAATTCTTAAAAACACACTTTAAGCTACTCAAGCCCATTAGTGATTCCATTTTGTTGGTTTACCACAACTCAATGGTGTGCAGACATTTCCATTTTCTAAAGAAATTTTCGGCGACTCTCTGTCGACGCGGCAACACCACCACCACTGATTGACAACTTGACAGGCTTACAAAACTTGCCAAAGTGTCTTGAAGTTTGAAAAACGAAACGCGAACGTATAAATTAAGATCATTCGCCAAGACCTGAATATGTATCTTTATCCCAAATGTGAGGATGAAATTCGGGAGAACGTTTGTCCGTATAGGTCCAACATGCTCCACATCAGCAGAGATCAGTGAATATCGTGTGCGACTAACGAAAGAAAGAGTTAAGATACCTCACGATGATGAATCCATCATCGGGTCGCCGTGTCTACGTCGTCGCTTGTCCCGAATTCGGTGCAAGACGAATGAATCGGGATGTTCGCACTTGTTCGGGGATCTGTGTTGCATGCGGTTGGGGCTGCTGCTTATGCATATTTTTCATCGTATCATCGTTAATTAAGATCTTAATCTTGGACATTTTCGTTGGGGCTATCGACTGATGGGCTACTGTCCGTTGTGGCCGCAGTGTCGGAACGAATTCGATTGGATAATGATGGTGCATGGAGCTGAAGAATGGGCCGCTGGCACCAGTTGACTACCAGGAATATATTTTTTTTTTCTTTTTGCAAAGGCAAACTGTAGGATCAGGAGTATTTTGCACACACGATAATCACATGGATTGTGATGATTTGCACATTAAGTCAAAGATATGGAGAAGTGGAACGGGAAAACGGGACCGAAATCATGTTTTGATTGGAGCTTAAAGTGTTTTCACTTTGACATATTTATTACCTGCAATGACGAAGCAATTTATTTTAGTTTTGACAGCTGATTTCAAATCAATCAATCATAATCTTTTGGAATGCATCCGATGGGAGGTAACCCACGGGACATAGATATTTTACGATAACGACCTGTTGAGGTTGATTGTGGAAATAACTTTCGAAAACGGTTTAGTGCATAATCAATTGAAGGATATCTATGGAAAGAGAATTGTACGAGTATAGCCGGTCAGTGACTTTAAGTTGGTGACTTACAGTTGTGTTGAGATGTGTGTGTTTCAATGATTTGTCTATAGCTGGTAGCAGTCTTTGTCGTAGGACTCGGTTGTTAATGCCTAAGTTGAGGCGAATTCGAGCTATGAAGGTTGCACTGTCAAATTGGCAGAATCTACATGATCTGAGATCTCAATGCAGCTTGGGGCTACACAAACAAAAACACTCTCCAGTCACTTGCTAAGAGAACTTAAAAAGACGAGAGGAGCTATAAAGAACAAAATTGCAAGAGAGAAGTGGGGAAGAAACGTATATGTGCAGTAATGGAGGAACTTGGAGTCCACTTGTGCCGACCATGTCTGATGGAGCCATCTCCACACTCATTAAAAAAAAAACCGGGTTAGGCTAGACGTCTTCACTTTTTGAACACACCCGCAGTCAAAAATGTCTACTGTTGACAAATACAAAGCGCCATCTATGACCAGATAGACAGTTAATCAATTTGAAGCACTTAAGCGGCATACGCAATTATTTACTTTCTTAAGGTGGCGCTACAGTCTGGGGTGGACCTGGGCCTCAACCAACAAGCGTCTCCAGCCAGCTCGATCTTTAGCTAGCTGCTTCCAGTTTCACACGCTAAGTTGGTTGAGGCCCTCTTCAACTTGCGTGCGCCACCTGAGTTGCGGGCTTCCTCAACTGCGCTGTCCCTCGGGGTGGATTCGAAGATTTTTCGGACCGACCTCAGTCGTTGAACCCGCTAAGTCGATGTCGCTGTACAGCCCGTACACTTCGTCGTTGTATCTGCTCCTCCACTCATCGTTCATGCAGACCGGACCGAAAATCACCCGAAGAATTTTCCAAGAGCACCCTCATCTATTTTTGATTAAGTCCATGCCTCTGTGCCGTAGAGCAGGACAAGGATTATTAAGGTCTTATAAAGGGTCACTTTGGTTGTTCGAGAGAGGACTTTGCTAGTCCAAAGGGCTTCTTAGTCCAAAGAAGCGGCGATTGGCAAGAGTTATTCTTCGTTTGATCTCAGTGCTGGTGTCGTTGTCTGAATTGATAGCGGAGCCGGGGTAGACAAAGTCCTTAACTACCTCAAAGTTATATCTGTCGCTGGAGACGTTTTGTCCGAGACGTCGGTGTTAAGTGTCCTTTCTTGTTGACAGCATATACTTGGTCTTGCCCTAATTTATTGTTAAACCCATCTTCGCCGCTTCCGTCTCAATACTCGCGAAAGCGCCACTGACATCACGCTGCTTTCTTCCGATTATGTCAATATTATCGGCGTATGCGAGTAATTGGACGGACTTTTGAAAGATTGTGCCTCTTGTGTATGCGCGTGAGTTTTGCACTATTCTCTCAAGAATGATGTTAAAAAAGTCGCATGACAGCGCATCGCCTTGTCTAAATCCTTTTTTGACATCAAAAGCCTCGGTGAGTTCTTTACCGACCTTGATGGATCAGCGTGCATTCTTCATCGTCATCCTGCACAATAGCAGTTAGACAATATAAAAGACGTGCCTGGTAAATGAATGTTATAAAAACAGATCTCCTGACTCTTGGGTCATCTAGGAATAAGGTTTCAAGGTTAAAGGAGTGGCAGGGTGATGTGTGGTGTCTTCTCGCTTGGATTTTCATGGATTCATTGTGTTGCTTGTCGTCCAATCGTGCATTTGCACCTTCTTTTTGTCCCCCTTAGTCACAACGAATTCAATGAGTTTTAGAACGGGCTTTGGCAGCATTGTTGAAATTTTTTCCAAAGCGATGAAGAGATCGCTAGTTCTGCTGAGGCTTAGGCAGTCACGGAGAAAGAGTGTCCCATTTACTTGTAGGTAAGTAAGAATAACGCATGAAAAGTGGAAAGAAAAGTCACATCAATCGATGATTTGTATACATGGCGCTTCCAAGTGATTTTTTTTCTGTCACTTACCCAACAATTCGTTCCAAATTACTCCGCAAACAACCGCTTTCATTTTGAGGATAACTCAAGACTACCAGCAGAAATTTATAGATTCACTAATGTTTGCCATTCGAACAGATTACAGACTGAAACATAATCACTTATAAATAAACCATTTATCATTCTTTCGAGATTTGGCAGCACACTCATAGATTACAATTCAACAAATGTCAAAATTCAAATTTCAAATTTCCATTCAACTGACATCGGCATCGTTTGATGGAAAAATGGTAATTTCTTCAAATTAATAGATCACAACCGCAATAATTCACCTGATCAGAGATTTTAATGGCTTTTTGCGATTGCTCCAACTCTAGTTGGACCACCTGGCAGTGTTCCACCACCGCCGCTGACCGAATATTCTTCAATTGTCTCAGATATTTCGAAAAAAAATAATCGTTCGACAGTAACAAAATTGCAATTCCACAGAGAAGTTCTCAAACAGCGCCGCATGTCAAACTAAATTCGGATATGACATCCTACCCTTCCTTTTCATCCTGGTCGTCCTCCTTCACCAAGAAATCAATTCACTTCTTCTTCATCTTCATCATCATCTGCTGTTTCTTTTACTGCTGAACGCCATTATTTTCTTTTGCGCTAGAGAATTTTACGATTTCTCGATTTGACAGGAAAATTACCTTTAACCATGTTTGGGCCTTCACGATCGGAAAGACTGTAAAATTAGTTTTTCCTAGCGCTCGTCGTCGTCAGCGTTGTATTCTAGTGGCACTGGAAGAAGGCCATCAACTTGTAAACACTGCCGCCGCCGCCGCAAAGTCAATACGGTTGGCATGGACGGTCGCATTTTAATATGCATAAAATTTATGACCTATAGAGTTACTAAGCGCGGAGGAGGGTAGCACCGTGCGTCGCTGAAACAAAGACAAAGATTGTGCGACAGGAGTTGTGGTGAAAATAGGTCTTCGAGAGAAGAAAATAACGATTTTCAGACAGAATGACAGCGGGTAGACATTGTGATGTGGTAGTGGTGAGGGTGTGTCTATTGCTTATATCAGGTGAAATAAGTTTCCAAATGAAATCGACGAAGAAGGAGAGTCTACCTTAAAGTGGGCATTTGGTTAACAATTAGTTTTCAATCTAATGAATTCAAATCGAAGTCAGACAAGTGATGCATGGTTATTGGTTTAACAAGGAACAGGCGGGGGAATGAGAAAAAGAACGTTATACAAGCACAAACTGACTCAGCGGAAGGTAAGATTTTAACATTTTCTTTGTTTGCACAGACGATCACAGTAGATTGTTGAAGCTTCCTTATCGCAATGCACATCAAGTTTATGAGTATACTTCCTGTGAATTGGGAGTTGTTCTATGTCTTTGTCCTTCAATACGGACAATCGTTGATCTCCTTGCAACCAGTTTGCTGAATTTTACTTATCCGAAGAGCACCGAACTCGTGTTCTATTGTTTACCAGGTTAAGCGTCACCTTTCACTTCAAAACCGTCAGACACTTCAACCCATTTAGACTTTCTCGTACTTATTTGAAAGTAAGGGCTGGACAGACCAAGACGCTTGACGAAACTGTCAGTGGATGGATACAATATTGACTCCATATCCAATCAGGCAGACGAAACAAAACTAAAACCTTCATCCTGGAGAGAACTGAAGAGAACTTTAGAGATCTAAAGCGTGTTGTAGAGTTCCAAACACAACCACAGACATGCATAGATGACACCCTGTTTAAAGGAAGGGATGCAATTTATGTCTCAAGACTCACTTAAGAAGACAAGTTGAAAAAGGCACGAGGGAGAACAGCATGAAGATAAGAAGCCAGTTAGCAAGTCTGTAAGGAGATACGTGGAGCAGTTCTTGGATCGTCGGAATCTTAGATTAGAGTTCCAAGACCGAGAGCTCTCAGACATAATGGGAATGGAAATAAGTATTTTCAGAAGGAAAGACACCTAATTCCAAGCCTAGAGACTGGGGTGGACTTGGGCTTTCATAAGGAAAGAGACTGTAGAGCACTTTCAGAGGGGAAGACACTGATTGCATTGCAAACAATTTTCAGAGACTTGGATGGGCTGGTTCAAGTATAATATAATAGAGAACTAACCCCTGAATCCCTGAACCACCCCAAATTCATTGTGAATTTTAGAATGGCTTTTGGTGGCTTATAAGACAGACCGCCCAGGTCGTTGAAATAGTGTTCACCGAGTCCCGTCTTCCTTATTCTGTATAGACTGGGACATTCGTAAAGCAAGTGGGCTGTGTTCTCTTCCACGTCTGTGTTACCGCAGCCTCTGCATAAACTCGTCTATACTTAAACGCATTCTTCTAAGGTGGACCGCCATAAGGTTGTGGCCTGTGATGATCCCTGTGAAGAGAGCTAAGTTTGATCTATTTAGCGCAAGAATGTGCCTCGTTTTTATCTTGTTTTCTGGAGATGCGGCACGATGAGAGTGCGCTCCATCTCTAGATGCTAGATTTGACGAGAACTAGAGGGGGTAGAACTGAATGGTCGACCATTAATAGGTCCTGTTCTGAGCCCTTCCTGGCTAATTCATCCGCCATTTCATTCCCGTGGATTCCTTTGTGTCCCAGGATCCACACCAGAGTGTTACGTTGTGATTCGCGGTGAGGGTTTTAAGCTCTTCGCGACAGCGTTTTACGATTTTTGACTTAACTGCTGTGGATAAAATGGCTTTAATGGCGGCTTGGCTACCTATGTAAATGTCGATGGTTTTCCTAGAGACTAACTTCGTTGATAGTTGACTGGCTGCCTCGGCGATGGCTAGGACTTCTTCTTAGAACGCACTCTCGTGATTCGGAAGTCGTATTGACCTCTTGATGTTGGGTTCTAGTGAGTAGATCCCAGAGCCTACTCCTTCTTCGGTTTTTTACTCGTCTGTGAATAAAGAAATATACGAAATTTCCCGCTGGCCCACTCGTCTCTTAAGGGGAAGATAGTTCTTATATTTAGGCTGAAGTCAGGAGATGGTGAGAGGTAGTCCGAATTAGTGTCTAGTTTTGCCCAACTTGCTATCTTTCGATGGCCCTTGTCGCCTGCGTTTCAGAGATTGGATTGTTTTAAGCGCAGGGCACTTTTCGCGGCTGCTTCCTTTAGGTAGAGGTCTAATGGAATCAGGGCGAGGGCTGCAGTTGTGGTAGTTCTGATGGCGCCAGTAGTGCCTATACATGCCAGTCGTGATGGTTTGGTAAGTGCTCAGAGATTAGTTGTTTTCTCTGCTGCAGGCCACCAGATTAGACATCCGTAGATTAGGATGGGCCTGACAATGGCTGTATACATCCAGTGGATGATGACGGGTTTAGGACCCCATTTTTTACCAAGCATTTTGTTGCATGCTTAGAAGGCATTTGACGCGGCATTGTTGAGGCATGCTTCCGCATGTTCAAGACAGCGTTGGGGTCCCTCTTTGTCCCTCTTTCACTCTAATTTCCTATCTCTTTCTTTCTCCAGTACTAGACTAGTTAATCTGCATCCAGCGTTCCACGATGTGAATACCTCGGCGACGACAAGATTGCTTCTTCATTGACTGAATGTGGGCACTCTCCCTGCCCTGTCACTCTCTCAACTGTCGCAACTGCTGGCAATGCTGCTTGAACACATCTACAATTTCAGTTATCAGTTGCCAGAAACTGGTGGGTGTTGCTCCTGTCCTGTGATTCTTCCATTTCCATGAACTGTGAGACTGCAGGGTTTTCTTCTCTTGTTTTGGAGTACAGCGCGCCATAACATGTCCATTTTCTGTCACATTTTTCTGGAATATGCTGAGACGTCTAGCATCGAGTCTCTTCTTCTTCTCGTTGGAAGCTTCCCTTGCTTCATCTAAATCCATAAAGAATTTTAAAAGACGACAGCTTACGGGTGGGATCTACATCTTATTTGATTGAGACACCAAAAGAAGCTGACAAAGGTCACATACTTAGCTATGATTTACAATAGGCACGTCTAAGTAAGGGTTTGTACAATATTCTTGTGCTTACTCTGTCGTGTTCAGTGAAAGGGTTGTAGAACGATGTGTGATCGATCTGTTTGAAGCCGACTTTTTTTCTGTCAAATGCCGACGGCTAATTGGACCACTTCCACTTTCATTGTTACGACCCACCTGGCCTTCAATTTAATTTTAGGATGCTTTATCGTCATTTCCTTTGGGTGGTTGTTGGTTCCCTGTATGACTCTACTGTTCCGTGTGTTTGTGCTTCAGTGATGCCTCTCTTCCAAGCATAGAAATACTTTCGTCGTCCCTGTGAGGCTTTCACGTTAGTATCATAATATATTTCCCCAGACCTGGTCTACTGTTTCTAGTCCCACTTTTCACGGTTCCTCCTGACCCCAACATATATTAGTTCCGCAAGCTTATCTTCCCATTATCCGCTTACGCATTCCAAAGACTAAAACTTCCCATTCATCAGTTTTAATCAAACAACCCAAAACCGGTATGCAAATGTCGATCTCTGCCAAAAAATTAATTAAGAACTCAGACATCTTAAGCTGTATAAACAAAAATCCCCCCAAATTAAAGGGAAACACGACTTCATCCAAGCACTCTTCGATCATCCGTTAAAGGTTCTACAAAACGAAATTGTAGAACCCTCCCAACGTTAACTACGATGGATTGCAGAACAAAAAACAAAAAAGTTGTAATCTTCAGCGTGAATATGGCTCGTGGCCTTTCAATAGATTTCGTTCCTCGACTTAGCTCGAGGGTCTATTGACTTCTACCTAACCTGTGTCTATTTTTTTTTTTTTTTTTTTAATTTTTTTGCCAACGGCAATCGTGCTCACAACTTCTCAATGAACCGCTCCTCTACCACCATTGCCATCCACTCTGTAGAAACTCTAAAAATCATTTTCATTCATAAAAAGTCTGTTTCGCGCTCAACAACAGAGTGTTTGGCTGGTTGGCTACACTCGACTCACCTCCATTGCTCGAGGCTAACAATCCAAAACCTCGAAGATGGCAACGACAACGATGACGACGACGCAAGGCGACAAACGACACGAAATGTGATGTGGAATTCGTTTCGTGTGTGTGTAGTTTGGATACACCAAGCCTGAGATGCTGTATGGTGTTAGCCTCGACGCGTCCGGTGACTATTTTTAACCAAGCTCAGGTATAGAATTACCTTTTTAGAAAGAGAGAGAGAGACAATATGACAGCGCCCAACTGAGGAGCTCAAAAGGACTCGGGTCAGATAGCGAGACGTTGCAGTGCAACTCCCAAGTGTGTAATAGATTTCTAACCCCAGCTCTGGAGTTGAATGACGATAATAAATGTGACCAAGTGCTGAGACATCACCAGTGCTAGGAGTGAGGGAACAACAGATTTACCATTGTTGTGCTGGCTTCAGTTGTTAAGGATTTGTTTGGTCTGTGTGGTGTTGTTGTGCACCATTGGAAATGGGAGTGAGTGAGATCTGGAAACGGAAATGGGTGTGCCAAAACCATATTCATACACTCGAGTGTGTTAGTTGAGTTCATTTTGATTGTGATTTTCGTTCATTTGGTTGGAACACCGTCTCATAAAGGTGTCATGACGGAGATTATGGTTTTTTTTATTCCACGGAATGGGATTTATCCTAAAGATGCACTTAAACTCTGTAACCGTCTAACTATATTCAGACGTTTAGGCGGGGTTGGGTCAATGACTACTCTAATCCGATACTGACTCTGGTTATGTGCTATGACTGGACGCATAGTGTAATGAGGCTCGAAGACTACGAAGATTATGAACGCCGTTGATGAGGATAAGCCTTCGTATGGTGATGAGAGTGAGGAATGTTGATTAGCTTTGGCAATGCGGTTTTCTATGGAAGTCTATTGGACCATTCCGTGGGGCTTTGTACAAGACAGTGTCAGAAATGCTTTTTTAGGTGAATGGGAGCCGAGGTTTAACGTGAACTTCTTGAAAGAGGGCGAAGAACATTTGAAATGTTTTTTACTTTAAAGAGGCACACGCTTATATTCATCGTGATGAGCTCTACAAGGCTGAACTCGAGATCACGGCTACAAGACGTTGAAAAAAACGGGATGCAATGTGCAATTTAGCAACAGCTTTCAAACATGCACTGAATTTTGGGAAGGAGAAGCCATCATCTCGTGCCGGGACAACAAATCTGTCCAGCTGTTGGGATACACTGACGACATCGACAACATCATCAGCTTCCTGCATGCCGTCACAGAAGCTTTTACGGCACTTGAACATGAAGCGAAACAAGTTGATCAAGACTCCTAACTTGGAAGATGAAATGTATATTCTACAAAATACTAGCCGTGGAGGAGGAGACGAAGATACAACGGCGAGGTTTGCAAACTCCGTCGCTAAAATACGTCGACTACACTGGCTCCATCAAATCGGGTGAATGGACAAGAAAGACCGAACTTCTGTTTTACATACTTACTGACTTAAAGTGGCCCTACAGTCCAGTGTGGACCTGGGCCTCAACCAACAAGAGCCTCCAGCCAGCTCGATCTTTAGCTAGCTCTCTCTAGTTTCGCATGCTAAGTTGGTTGAGGTCCCCTTCCACTTGTGTGTGCAACCAGAGTCGCGGTCTTCTTCTACTGCACTGTCCCTCTGGGGTGGATTCGATGATTTTTCGGACCGGAGCATTGATGTTCATCCACTCTAGTCAACCCCCAACCTCTGTTTTAAGGACCAAATTATCGTGGATGCCAGAGCATTTGATCTGATGATCTGTAAACAGCGTGCACGGAAACGAAAACAATGGAAGACAGGAGTGTTTCAAGCAGACAACCTTCACATGTCGAGACTCAGTTCGATAAGGAAGTTCACTGACTCTAAAGAAGGCCGATGACGAGTAAAGAAGTTGATAGCACCGGTCTCGGTTTGCCAGTCAGTCGTTCAATTTCCTTTGTGTACTCGAACTTCAAAGGGCAACCTATCTATCAAAAACGATTAAGACAATTTTCACACGAGTGTTGGGGTGGCAACGCTGATCACGATGCCAAACCGGAGAGTCAAAGTAAAAAAAAAACGTTGTCGTTGCCTTCAGCATAGTGATCAGAGGGCGGCTTCGCCCACCTATAATTTGTGAAGTTACACCTTGGTAACTCAAAAGTAGCCTATACTGTGACCCGAGGTACAGCCACTCTGTGTACAAAATTTGAAGTCGATTGGTTCCGTAGTTTTCGTGTTACCGACGAACAAACAAACAAACGGACAACGTTTCACTTTTATAATATTAGTAGGAGTTCAAACGGCCATTTCAAGACCGACATATGTAGCTGACAAGGACTTTTAAGGAAGCCATGGAATAATCACCATTTGTAGTTCCAAATTTGAGTCTTTACGACTAAATTTATGCACAATTCCATCATCCAAAGACGCACAATAGCCTCAAAATCTCCTTCAACAATAGGCTTTCTGATCTGGTAGGTACTATTGTCGTGGGCTTGCTTTCTTTTTTGTCTCCCTTCAAGCAATGGGTGTTAAATTGTCATGTAAATATACTTTTGCACACTTAACCCATTCATCATCTCGAACAACAGTTGGACATTGAATTTTTAAACCCAATCTTCCCACTGCTTCCAATAGTTCATTCAACTAGTCTAATTTCCTCTGACCCCAAAACTGATCCTCCTTGATCCGGCATAATGACTTCATTACCACCCCAAACGCCCAAGCACATTTCATAAGCCAACAATACCAAAAAAAAGTCGTTAAATAAATTTCAACCATTGATAACCCTCCCCAGATGAAAAAAAAAAACTATTTCTGTCATCCATCCAATCAATAGAGAAAGACACGTGCTAACCTAAAATTCCTAATGACAGATATTGATTTTATCAAGTGGGCAGATCAAAAGCCCATGTCGCCACAGTCTCATTATCTCTCTCAACGCTCGACTCCTCTTTCAAACAAAAAAAATACAATTCCAAACCCAATTGGAGCCCACAGTCATCTGTCACAATAGAATTCATATCTTTTTTAATTGCTCATTTCGGTTTATGTCCCTGATAAACACACCACAACAGCTTACAACAATCCGACCGCACACAGTGTGACAAACAAACTTGTTAATGCCAACCAATGGTACACCCCTGGAGTTAACAAATTTTCAAATTAACAAATCCAAATCCGCTCCACAGATGCAATTAATAAAATTATTACTTTGTGAAATATTAATAAAAAAAAAACCAAACGAGATACAGATACAGAAGAGAGTTTTGGACTAGTTCCGCACTGCGGTGGTATTCAAATCATCGCGTACCACCCCAAGCGTCACGCTGGCATTTGAACCAGAATAGAATGCTTGAAATCTTCGCTCTCGAAAATTCTTAACAATTAATTATGCAAATTTTAAGTAACGATTATGATATACGATCTCGAAACATATAAGTTGAACACAAGCCAACTTGGCTTGTTGGGTGGATACGTTTTGCTGGTGATTTGTCACTTTGCTGGTGATTTATGCGAGACATCTCAAGGAACACAAGTCTAGTGACAAAAGGCTATCGTCTGACTACATGTTGACAATTTTTCAATCGAAAAACAATTTAGGCAGTGTCAGAGGTCGATGGTGTGACATAAAAATCTCATTCCAATAGGTACCCACTGAAATCAGACAAATGTTTGACCATTACAACAAACAGGGTGACAAAAAGGGCAAATTTTTTCAACACAACATTGAAATCGATGCATAGATACATATACAACACGATGACACAGCATGACGCCAAGTAATAAAATCGAAGAAAAAAAAAACAAAAGAAACGAAGATGGATAGAGAAATAATGAAAAAAAAAAAAAAAATTAAGTTCGTGGTCCAACTCTTTTGTTTTCTTCTTTCAGTTTGAAGGTATCTACAACACTTTGTGCCTCACAGTGACCATCTGTTATTGTCGGTAGGTCTTGGTAGATTGCTTGTTGCTTAGATTTCATTTAAAGTACGCTCGCCTACGGACCTTTTGGCACGAGTCAAGTTTTGTATAATCTTCGATTGCACCAACAACAACAGCAACAACAAAGAATTGATTTTGCCGAAATAATTTATTCCGAATGCAAGATCGTTCAAGAAATAATATTTTTTCATCACATTTGCCCGACTTTGAGACGACGCACGATGGCAATCGTTTATTTAAGGGAGTCCTCTGTGCTTTTATTAGGTTCAATGCACACACACAATCTGTTATGTTAATTTATTAATCCAATCAAAGTGCGTAACGAGAATTTAATTTTTTTTTTTTTATGGGATGGGTATAAGGATTGACAAGAGAAATTGAAATTAATTGCTGTGGTGGTTTTTAAATAGATTAACTGTAAAACGAATCGAGCGGAACTAATGGCATCACCAACGGCTAGAGGAGTGACCAAAATGAGCGATTTATTCACAAATTTATTCATATGTTGGCCAAATTGAATTCGGGAGATAGGAGAACGATGATGGTTCAATGACTCCTTTTATATAAAAACAAGAGATTTGCCAGAAGTTCTTAAGGCAATAGGTTCTATGAGTATCTGATTCAAACAAGTTTTGAGAGTAAGTCTGGCGCCAACAATGATGATGAAATGAAATTAGTAAGTCTGTGACACGAGTTTGATCTATTCTAGATGGAATTGTTTGGAAGTCAACTGGCTAAGACTTGGTTAAAATAATCGGAATCCGAAGTTGAGTGTGACCCTTGGACTATCTTACAGCACTTAGCACGAAAACAGTCAACCCCTCATCGAATAAAATAACCCAATTCGAATAAAATTTGGATTTTCACAGACGAGATCGAGTGACCTCTGCAATCTACTCCCTTAAAACCCAACTTTAATCGGTCGATAAGACTTCCGAACAGCGGAACCATGTTCCAATCGGAAGTCCCAGCAATCGCCAAAGCGGTCCGAGAATTATAAGTGAAACTAGTTTCAAGGAAAGCAACTTCATCCACGGAAGCAAAGTTGCAAGAGTTGTAAAACTCAGCCGTGATGAGCTCAAAACATTCACCACAAGTCACAATGTAACACTCAAGTGGGTCCCGGCAGACAATGGTAACGAAATGATAGCTGAGAAGGAATTAGAAAAGGACCTGTCATTGGTCAGTCACTCAGTGCTGCCCCCATTTGGACTGGTCAGATCCAATGCAGCACTAGACTTTGTGGTCGCCGTGACTTAGTGCCAAGTGCTAAACGAGAGATACAAGTTCGATTTCCAAAACCACCAACGGTTTTTTCGCAGCACCACCTCTCCGCTGACATTAAAAAACCTTGGAGAGTATAATCTGTCATAGCAAAGAGGGGCACGAGAGAGCCGACGCGTTTGTCAGATGTGGTTCTGCCCTGGATGCCTCCCGTGCGGAGTCAGTCTGCGCTCCGATGGGAAATTTCCCAACACTTTCTCTCTATTACCAACTCTAGGTGGAAAAGTCTACCAACCTGTGTCATATCTAGACAGATATGGCCCACCTACAATAAAAACAGCAATAGGACCCTCATCGAGCAAGAATCACAGCAATTAGCACGGGCCACTGGCCAATTGGTCCACACGCAGCCTAATTAAGCATCACGTTCAACCTTCACTGTCGTAGTTGCGACAATTCAACAACATAAAATTCAGCAACATTATCAATTTTCTCACCTCCACAGGATGGATATGAAAACTACACTCTAAGCAACGCCCATCAACATCCAGGTCACGCGAGTTTGTTGTATCAAAACGGCCCATCAGCTCAGCGCTACTTGTGTCTGGCAGATTCACTAGTTTCAAGCATTTCTAGCAACATACCATAATTTGTCATGAAAAAGCTTCTCAACCCGCTGTTACAAGTCGGCAATAAAACTGTAGGTCCCTTCCATTCGTGCCAAGAATATAACACGTACAACATAAATGGTTGTGAGAAGCTAGGACTTGCCTCCTAGCTCATAGCTGTTGCACCAAATATTTGGATTTGTAATAGAATTTCAAAGACAAACTGACGACCGATGGAACGCACTCTCATTATGCGTGATTCAAACAAGACGGTGTCATGTTTGTAACTCAATTACTTTAGGGATTATCACAGGCCACCACCTTAAGGCGGGCCATCTTGGAAGAATGCGTTTAAATACAGACAACTTATGTACGGACTGCGGTGATGTAGAAGAGGAAGAGAGCACAGTCCACTTCCTATGCGAATGCTCCAACGGCTCCAGACGGCTCTTGGTGAATACTTAAGGGTCTTTCATTAAGCGCTTCCTATCTTTAAATTTAAATAAAATAAAGTGTGTGTAAGATATCATCGAAATGTTTGATTCGTTTGAAAGGCCTATCGATGCCGTTATGTATGGAATATAACATCGTTCAAATGTCCGTCGCGGCTTCTCCGAAATGTCCAATTTTCCATGACTCTGGCGCTTAAATCAGCCTGAATTTGACCGATGGCATGGGTTATGTTACCCTTGATGGCCGCTTTGGTTTGTTGCTTAGTCGCATAGACCTACGTCCTCCAGAAAACCCCACAAGAAAAAGTCTAACGGGGTCAAATCGCACGATCTCGGTGGCCACCTCCTCGTGTGATGACCATGCCTCCGAATCGCTTGTGCAGAATTTCCAATGTGGCACTTTTCGCCGTCCTGTTGAACCTACATGTCATTTGTGTCCATATCATCCAATTCGGGCCAAAAGAAGTTGGTAATCATCGACCTATAGGCCTGGCCGACGTCGTTCTCAAAGAAATATGGACCGCTCCACACCAAACAGTGACTTTTTCGGGATGCATTGGACGCTCTTGGATCTCATGTGGATTGGTAACGTCCCAAATTTGACAATTTTGTTTGTTGAAGTACTCATTCATCCAGAAATGGGCCTCATCGCTGAAGATGATTTTTCGATGAAAATTAGGGTCAGGTTCCAACTGCTCCACGTCGTTGTCTATGATCCTTTACCTTCAGGTCCTGGGGTCATTTCAGAATGGCCATTCCACGACAGAGGAACACAATGGATCCATTAGATATCCGAGTGAAGGCTGCACCACGCGATGCATCCACCTCTTTAACCTACCTACCTACCTTCAGGTCCTGGGTAAGTTGAATTTTGTACGGGTGCAAGCCCAAGTCACCATGCAAAATTCGCCAAGTTGTGATCTGCGAAAGGCCGAGTTCTTGTGAGTGACGCGAAATCGACTGCCTCGGATTCTTTCACGGACAGCGGCGATGTTTTCGGCAGATCTTCGTACGACGACGTTGCGTCGACGTACGGGTGTTGGTTGATCGTTTACTGAACCAGTGGAGTCAAATTTATTCACCACACTGCGAAGAGTCCTCTCGGAAGGACAATTATGGCGACCATAAAATGGGCGAAGCGCGCGGAACGTTGCCTGAACAGAATACCCATTTTGATAAAACAATTTTATTATTTGCACGTGTTGGTTGATTTGACAAAACAGATTGAATGAATGGCAGCCAATTTGACAGATGAAGCTTCAACAAATATGGCCGCTATCAACTGTCAAAGTTCGGAAGTCCCTATTGGAAGACCCTTTACTTCAACAACCTTTGTGATCTATAATATTTTGGAAGATGGTTCGGAGAGGTCAAACAACCAGTCTTTCAGACTGGACATTTCACACTAATGAAGCACAATGGATCCTTGAATGCAGCCACCACTTCACCAGCATTTAAAACCAACGTGCATAAGTACCTCCTCTTTCTCTCCTCTAATTTCCCTAATGTCCGTGCTTTAGTTGAAGAGTAGTCCAGTAGCTTATGATGATCGAGTCCAAAAGTGGACGCGTCATTCGACTCACTTTCTGAAATGTTTCACAACCAAGGACATTGACACATGACTTCCGATTAATTGAAAAAACTGAGCAAACTGCCTACAAAATACCATCGCATCGTGGTGCCCTTAATAAATTGTCACGTAACCACCTCCAAATGTGACAGTAAAACGTAAAATTGTCTCTCTTATGTCAGAGCATTTCTCATCTAAGTCGGGTACTGTTGCCACTCCTAGTTCTCATATTTCTCCACTAGTCTTCAAAACAATTCTAACATGTCCTTCATCCGAAAAAATCATTTCCAACTAACCTCCCATTTTTGTGAGATAAATCACCTTCGCCATAACGTTTGGGTTGTCAAAATCAGATTACATGCAAGAACCACCACCACCACCACCGGTCCAGGTGACACTATGACACTCCATCGTTTGTATGCACTACAGCAGACCAAATGGAATGCATGAATATTTGATTAAGCTGAAGCCCGTCTACAAGGTCTATAGTCCTATTCTCCAATAAAACGCGCATAAAGCGAGCATTAGCAAATATTTTCATGCAACCCATTAACATAAATGAAGTTACCACCTCTACGAGTTGTCTTCTTTTTTCTAGGGCCAGACAGAGGAGCCCATAAACCATCCGAGATTACACCCGCCGCCGCCGCCGCGCCAGAACTAGACTCCAAAAATAGGTGCAAAAGACTCAATAACAACCGAAGAGACAGAGATCACAAGAGGGGAAGAGACTCAATGGTTATTTGATACTCCATGGTGGAGGAGACTCCAACTCCAACAAAACACTGGCATCCTCCGTAGCCTTATGCCAAACACAGACCCGGATGATGGAGAATGAACCGCCGAACTTGACAGGAATACATTTGCAGCTGATTTGTAGTTGGGGCGGATTTTATTTATTAAGTGCAAATGAATTAAATTTACGATTGAAAGAAAGTTGAAGCGCTTTTTTTTGGAATCTTATTTAGGGTCCTCTCCTCGTGGATGGACACACACACGCACAAGTCTACAAGTAAAGGATGCCTAGACTAGCATAGATGATAAAATTAATAGATTTGTACGAAATATGCCGCGCTTTTAAGACCGCCTGACCGTATAACAAAGTACAACAAACCAATTGGCCCGTGCTGTGTACCTATCACGTTTCGTAACGAAACAAATTATCCAAGAGAGGGAGCGGGCCTCGCTTTGTGTATCTTACTTTCTTGCTAAGGCGGTGTAGATGTGGAAAAATCCAACGATGTGATGATGTGTTTAACGGGTGTTTAGATCATGATTTAGTCGTAAATGAGGGAAAAAACCTGGCATTAGGTGTGCGGTTTTTTTCTAAGGTGTTCCTCAGGGGTACATTGTTAGGCCAGTACTTTTTGTTTGAGTTTGTTTTATGAGTGATTGTGGGGATATGATGGTGGCGATGAATGATGGGAAATAATGTTTTAAGGCATCTTTTGGAGGCTTGTTATTGGAAGAGGAGTAAGTAACAGGGGCATCTACAAGCTCCTTAGCGTCACAGCTTTCTGCAAAAAGATATTAATTCCTTGAGTTGAAAACGAAGAAAGCTCTACTTTCGCATTAATGTCAAGGAAGAGCTGGACAAATGTGGAACAAAACATCCTGCTTGCATCCTGAATGTGCGTCTTAGGCAAGGTGGTGACAAGAAGACATCGTGGCCTCTTTGTAGGATACACCAAGGCCAAGTGATACCACCATTACTAGAGGAAATAGAGTAACTGCAAGCATTCAACTTCTGGAAGGAGGGCCTAATAGGTCACACTGACATCACTAGATCGTCAAAGTTGGAAACAAAAACTGACACCATGCTCTGACTTTTAAACACTTTTGCCATCGAGAGAAAGTTGGGATGAAGAAAGGGTCGTTTTAACGGACAGAACATCCATTTTCACTGGTGGTGGGGGGAAGATCGAGTCGGGAATCTACTGAGAAGAACCTGAACCTACAAGCGATAGACGAGGTCTCATTTACATTGATATAGACATCAATGGCTAAGCCACAGTAGTAAAATCGAGCAAAAAGTCTTAAGCTCAAAGGACAAAGCCTTACTTTGTTGTGTTCCGAGACATAGAGGCATCGATGGCAATGTAAAGCCCAATGAACTGGCAAGAATAGGCTCAAAACTGAACCAAAAAATTGTCTATCGCTAAATTCTGATCCATATAAACGAGGGTTATGGTTAGACTTCTGGAGCCTTAACGATGAGAGATGGAGGCACATTCCGATCGTGGCGCATATCAAAGAAATTGTGGCCAGTAAAGGGAGAACAAAAGAAATACTCAAGCTAAACAGATCCTATTTAGTACTAGTGATCAGCATCCTTACAAGCCAAAACCTACTGGTGACCCATCTAAAAAGAAAGGGACGAAAACAATGACTGCCCTCTGCAGGGGTTGTGGCGATATTGATGCGAAAGACTTCTACGACTGGGCAGTCGTCAGCAGAATGAAGATAAAATCCTTGGGAACTGTGAACTACTCTACCAAATGATTCGCGGCGGCTTTTATCCAGTGATACGGACACAACAGAAAGGACCGCAAGAGTGAGGGAGTGGCAGCAACGTTGGAATCTTTCGTCTAAGGGCCGATGGGCATACCGTCTTATTCCGGACATCGAGACCTGGATAACCCGCAGACACGGCGAAGTAAATTTCTACATTACACAACTGCTAACAGGACATGGTTGTTTCCGGTCTTATCTACACCGGTTTAAAAATGACAACTCCCCCACTTGTCCATCTTGCAGTGATACTCTCGAGGATGTGGAGCATGTATTCTTTCACTGCCCAAAATTCTAGTCACAAAGAGAAGCACTACAAATTGCATAGGAGGAAACACCAACTCGTGAGAATATTGTGCAGCACATGCTAGACTTGGAAAATAAGTGGAGCGCCGTGAGTTCCTACGCCAAAGATATATGCCAAGAGTTGAGACGACTTGAGCGACAAAGAAGAGAGAGCGATGAAAATGCAAGAAACAGCGCAGAGAACACGAGCAGACACATACCTGCAGAAATGCGCATCCCTACAGGAACGCACAGGCTTACAGAGACGCACAGACAGAAAGATATACGAACATATATGCGCACACAGCAACACGCAGACTTATAGACCTTATGGACTTAAAAAGACCTTTCCCCAGACGTACAGACTCATACAAATCTGTCGACAGGAGGCAGCTACGGCTGAAACCCCCCCCCCTCCCAGGATGAAATGCTAGGATGGCGGTACCATGGGGGAGCATGGGTTAGACGCAGAGGTGGTTTTAGTTTGGGTTAAAGTCCTACACTCTGGCTTTAGATGCTTTCCACCTTCCTTACAAAAAAAAACGTTTAAATATTGAAAGGACCACGTAAATTGCACACATCCTTGACTGTAGAAAGGACTGAGTGTCTACGAATACTATGCCATCCTACTGCCATAACTTATGCTGGTGGACTTGTTTTGCATCTGAGTGCTCCAGTATGGTGTTCCAACACCCCGACAGAAAAAAGAAAATGCAAGTCTTATCCAAAAAGTCTTTAGCTTCACACAAGACAGTAACAAACTGGATTGAGGACCGTTGTGGTTAATTTTTGGTAGTTTTTGGTTTGACTATCTGGAAACTCAAGCATGGCACTTCATCCAAAGTTACGTTTGGGTTGTTCAACTTTATCTACAGCCAACGGGACGATCTTATCACACGCCAATTTTGTAGAAAATTCTCCTAGAATACTGAGATGCTGACATCAACTCTGTCACTGTAAGAGAAGTTCAATGGGAACTGCAAGAACACATCCAAATCGGGTGCCTCTGGAGTTCTTGGAAAGTGCAAAAGACTATTAGCAATACTGCTGTCAAGCCCTTGGAATCATTGCAACTGATGTACTAGATGCAACTGATGCTGACTTGACAATTTGCTGTCAAGTAGCTTCTGAAAGTTTTTATTTGCAAAACTTCGGAAGCCAGGCATTAGCCTTCCCCTCAAACCCACCCTCTGTGGTCTACGAATTGCTTGAATCTCAAGAGAAGACCTTTGTAAACCCTTGACTTTGGCCAACCACTCTTAAACTTTAAAATTCAAATTAAAACTCTTCACGCAGCGGTAAGTCCTTGTCTAAACCTCCATAAGCATGCACATAACCTAAAATGAAATCTCATTAGATGCAGTGCAATGCGTTTTGTGCTGTGCTGCTGTTGTTACAGGAACCACAACCCACCTATATTTCCTCCGAGACAGAGTAACATATCCCCATCCACATACGGATGTATTCCCTGGGGGCACGTGTTGCAATTTTCATTCATTCATGCAATTTAAATCCGCTGCTCATTCAATTTTCCCATTCGATCCTTGGCCACAGAGCACAGAACCAACGATAGAGGGAATCTCTTAAGCACAGTTCCTCTAGAAGTAATAAGTTCCCATATCGCTGATGAAGCAATCCCGCAGCATGGCACTCCAAAGTGATTATCATACATAATCAGCGTTCGCAGATCTGCTGGCATTGTGAATCGAAGAGGCTAGCTCATGGAGCTCCGAAACCCTAAGATGAGTGGGCATCATTTATTGCACCTGGGTAAATATAATAAAAGCGTTCTGAGCTCTGGTGAATGACTCAATGAATTATGCTGGACCCTCGTTGCACCATATTCATCCCGAAATGAGTGGCGCAGTGCTTTAGTTCCAGAAGCAGCTTCCGTACCTACGCACCACAGTTTGCCACTTTTGAAATGGATCAGCACGTAACGCAAGCGTGTTGCATGAAAATCGAGGAATAACTCTGGGTGTGATGTAGATTGATGTGGATAAGAGGTTCTTTATGGTGGCTTTATGGCACGGGGCTATTGTCCTGGCACAGTGCTACTTGTGATACACGAAATATTTTATGTGAACTCGAGATGAATTGGAATGGAGATTACTACTGTGTGTGTGTGATCTTTTTATGTAGAGTATCTGGTTGGTAGGAGATTGGAGCAGAACTTGTCGAGGCTTATCTTAAGGAAGTGTATCCAGCTCTTGAAAATATCATTCTTTATGAATATGTTTTAGACTAGGGGGGTTCTCTCTCAAGATGTACTCGGTGTATGTACATTCTTGTGGTAGAAATCAAATGCATGTCTGAAATGGAAGGGTGGCGGGATCTATCGCAGAGTCAGTTTGGGTAGCCCTATACCAGCAGACACTGCTAAAGACTACAAAGGCTTTTGAGATGTAGGACGAGTACAAAGAAAGAATCGACTTGCTAAAGGCCGAAGCATAGGTTTTACCCTGACTTAGTGACATGAATGCAGATTAGAATTTTGTTCAAAATATAAGAGTAGAAGTCTCAAGGACCTCCTAACAGTGCGTTTATGCAATTTCTTGAACTTGCCCAACAACGAAGTTGAAGATAAGTTCTCCATGAGTTCTTAGAGCCCTACCTAGGTATGTACGAGATATTCATACGAAATGTCGTCGGAACTTTCTCTTAACTTTGGTTGTTTTGTTGTCAAGTCTATGAACCTCCCTAAGGATGATCTTTCAGTTATTCAAGTAGCTTCGACTCTATCGCTTCCTTCAAAGAATCTGCATACTGTACGTAAAGTCAAGACTGTGTCTGGTTAGTGGTTACCATCGAGAGAGGCTACGTAGGACCGTGTTTTGTTCGCAGGGTTTACTTTTTCTTGCAATCTTTAAGCTCGATATCTTTCCCCTATGGCACTGCCACCCTCAGTGTCCAGATTCCACTCATAATCATTAAACAGTCTCTCTCGACAGCGGATGGTGTTCAAAGTGGTTTCTGATTCATGATGGTTAGACACTTGATCCTCTGGTCATTGACTTCATGGTTGATGATCGAAAAGTGAAGTCTCTTCCTTAGAAGCTCACAGTTATCCCTGGCTTTAGCACTCGATATTGAGAAGCATCTTCATGTAGAGTCAAGAGCTGAAAGTAACTAGGAAATGGTCTAAGTCAACGTTTATCTTCATGAATGTAGACTTACTTACTTAGGTGGCGCTTCAGTTCGGGGTATACCTGGGTTTTAACCAACAGGCCTCTCTAGTTATCCTGGTCACTGGCTAGGTATATAGCAAATTCTTGTTGTGGACTCTAAGTTGTTTGTGGTCCTCTTCTATCTGTAAGCTCTACCTAAGAAGAGGCTTTCCTCTGTGTTAGCTTCGAAGACTTTGCAGGCTGGTGTATTGGTGTCCACTGGCTCTCTGATGAGATATCGTTGTCAGAAGCAGAGCCAAGATAGACAAAGTCCCTTTCTATCTCCCAGTTCCAGGTGTCTAATGTGACGTTCTATGCTGTTCGTCAATATTGAGTGAGCTAAACCCAGTTTGACCGCTTCTGCTTCAATTCTCTTGAATGTACCCATGGCAACTCGCTGACTTTCATTGTCTCCATACGTAAGCAGTAGTAGCAGAGAATTTGGAAAGATTGTGCTTCTGGTGTTGACTTGTGAGATTCGCACAACCCGTTCAAGTCTTCAGCCATGGGGAACACAATGGATCCAGTGAGATCCGAGTGAAGCTGTACATAAACGCAGCCACCCCTACAACCTAACCTAACCTACCTTGTCTTAATCCTTTTTTGACATCAAAGGGGAAGTTGTTACCGACCTTGATGAAGGAGATATAAATCTGTAAAATAACTATCATTGGCAGCCTAAAAGTCGACGAAGAGATGGTGGGTATCGATCTGGGCTTCTTGGGTTTTCCCTAGGATCAACCGAAGAAAATTTGATTGATTGTGGACTCTTATGGCCTGAAACCACACTGATAGGGACGAGGAGTTCACACAATATGACAAATAGGATCTTATATCCGATGCTCAAGAGATTTTTCCACATGCTCCTCACAAACCATTCAGAGGGTCATCTTATTCCTCCATTACAGCGTCTTTTTTCAAATTCTCTTTCAGACTTTGACCAACAATCAACGTGTTTCTCATCCTGGCAGACCTCTATGGAATTCGTGCCCTGTCCTTCGAGTTAGGGATTTAGTTTCTTTGCTGAACCCCTGACATTTCTGGCATTTCTGCCTTGCCTGCCTACGAGCATTCTAACGCAGTTTATGGACTAAAGCTCTGAATATGTCGAATTAGCTTAAATGGAGTACCTGGCGACACCATCTTAGAGACTCCTGCTGTGATTTCCAAGACACATTTCAGTCGACCTCAGTTGACTGGCGGACTGTCTTGGAATCACCTGGGCAGCATCGTCATTGGCAGAAAAACAAAATGAGTTCTCCTTCCATTTCAGCACCAAGAAGCTTATGACATCTTAAAGGAAGCCCTCTAAATTAAGTCTCTAAGTGGCAAGATCGACAAATCCATAGATCATCGCATGAAAAAAGGCTGGATGAAGTGGAAGATGCTGGCAAGAGTCAATATCGACATGTCTACTCCGTCAGCTGTTGCCTTACAAAAAACCTTAACTTTCTCGTCAAGTGAACAACACCTGGATGAAGTGGAAGAGGCTGTCAGGAATCGTGTGCGCTAAGAAAATGGTTGTTCGACTGAACGAAAAAGTGTACAAACGCGCTGTAAGACCTGCCACGATAGTCTAGTCAACAATGACATGAGAACCGTCCAGGTTTACTCCGTCAGCTGTTGCTAAACAAAAGACCTTAACTTTCTTGTCACGTGAGATGGATGTCGTGGACGGAATGAACATGAGTCCCAACCAACAAGCTTCTTCAGTTCGCCAACTCTTAAGCTAGCTCCCTCCAGTTGGGCACTTCAATTTGGTTAAAGTCACTTTCCATTTATGCGCACCCTAAAGCAAACTCCTTCTCTATTGTATTGTCCTTCCGACTTCCGATTGGAAGACTCTGTGGATCGAAACATTGGTCTCAACTTCCATCCAATTTGTAATTTATTGTCTCTTTATGGCTTAAAGTCAATTATCTGAGGCACGCTTTAGCTTCACTATAGACTGAATTTGGAAACAACTTTCTTGTCATTTCTATTTTAAACCTCTGAATGAACATGAAACAAACATATTCCGTTGTTTGTTTTTGTTTTTTTGTGGTTCGACACGCGCTTCATAATCACATCTATTAATCTTAGCAGCAAACCACAAATCTGTTGAATCCCATCAAGAAATCAAGTGGGCGTTGCATCATCACTCCAGCATCCATCGTGCATAGATTCAATTAAACACTTAACTTCACTTAGTCATGGTTGGACAAGTAGGTACCTAACCTACAGCGCCATTGACGAGACACAGAATAATTCATTCAAAGTTACGAAGAACTTGTTTGGCATGTGAGATACACTTACAAGATATATGATACACGGGCACTGGAACTGGCAGTACCTATAGTACTGGGACTAGGTTATGAATCAGAGGTGTTTTAAATGGAATCTTAATTCAATCATCATTACAGCATACGACTACTTATGTATGTCTAACAACAACGGCTTCCTCTTTCCGTTTTAAGTAGAATTTTTGGAAATTTACTTCGAAAATCCTCAACCATTCTCGTTTGCATATGAAAAAAAAACCAAAGCTTCCGGCTTTGATTTCTCATCTCTCCAACATGCACCAGCGCCATAAACGGAAACCAAAGAACCAGAAACCAATAATCTTCTTCTTCGTCTTTCGTAAATAAGCCTTTTTTTTTGTATTTTTTTTTTTTGGCGTGGGCTTGAGCTCATTATTTTCATTGCGGTTTGTTGTTTTCGAAAAAAATTCAAAAAAGTATCTAAAACTGAAAGTGACACTCATCGGCTCATCATCGATTCAACGTTTTGTTGTTCCTCTTTGAATGGCGCTATTACACGACTGTCAACACTATGGACGGCGGATGGACCCGTTCGAAGCCAAAAAATAGAAATCGATTAACGAATTAGTATTATTTAGTATTTCCGGTGGTTTTCGGAGATTATTTGACTTTTAAATTCGGAACTTGTGTCATATGACACAGGTTGACAAAGATGGCGTTGCATGACATGGTATCTCTCTGTCAAAACTGTGCGTGTGTATGGTTAATGAATGAACTGTGAAAAGTGTAGGCTGATGATGGTGGCACCATCTGCCTTCAGCAGCATTAAAGTAGCACCAGATGTGTCCAAAGGTGGGCGAATTCAAAAGCCGATCAATGGACCGAGATATGATTTTTTTTTTTTTTTATATCAGTTTAAGGGTCCCGATAATGAAGTTATTAAGTGAAAAAGTAGGTTAGGGTTATGTGCATTTATGGGCTTCTCTTGCGCGGTCATTTCCCGTGGCGATATTAAGTCATCACGTTGGGCCTTTTTGGGTTGGAAAACCTTTTATGGTTCTCGTGCAATGACATGATTTCCGGTGTGGGTTGTTTTAATTTGTTTGTTTATTTGTTTTGTTAATGCTGTTGCAGATGCTTGGGATTAGGTTGGATTAAGAGAAAATTATAACTGTGTCATTGACACAGTTTAGACTCAGCATGCATTGAGAGTTCTTTGTAGGGAAACATCTTGATTTTAAGCTTTTTTTTCATTTTGCGATAAAGAATCTCATGAAACTCTTATCGATATGTCACAGCGTGTTTTGGGTTCTTTCATTGTTTTCAATATTCACACGTTCCGTCCTAGAGTCATCTCATCGACATATCCAGAGCTGCTGCCTCTAGAGCTTTCAAGGCTGACTGATTGTGAATGTACAAATGAGTAACCTTTCTAACTTCGTCCGAGAAAGCCTCTTCTGATGCCATAATCTTGTTTAAGTTACTGGAAGTTTGGAATAACCTTCACCACATAGAACAACAGCTTGGTAGTGGTGTATAGGCAGCTGCGGTTGTGGTTCTTATATCCTTAATATACCCATAGCTACAGGTTTATTCTGGAAGAACAAAAGATCCTCGAACTGGTAATGTCGTGCTTTGCTTTAAAGAAGTTCTGACAACTCTGAACCTCCCACAAGTTCATCTATTCATCGTCGCATTTTATCGGTGTCCAGCCGCATCCATTTCTCAGTTTTAGCAGCAGCTTTTCATGCTTCTCACGGTATAAGTCCAAGATGATTCAGGTACACGATATCGAGGAAAAGAGGAGAGAATTTCGTACTGTGCAGCTCCCTATCGGATCCTCCCTTTCGCATCCACCTCATGAAGTCTTTCATAAGGTTGTTGAGCCATATATTGAACGTGGCTACAATGGTGCCTCCTTTTTGTCGTATGTCTCGAATGAAGAGTAAGAGCAAGACTGGACCAAGAACACTTCCTTGCGGAACTCAGACAGCCATTTCCTCCAAATCTGAGTCTATATTCGATTCCGTGTTTAACACGGAAAAGTCTGTTCGGGTGGTAGGGTTCGAACATTTTGTAAAGCTGTTCCAGAAAAAATAGTCTCAGCTTATACTTCAACCCTTTGTGCAATATCTTATCGAAAGCTTGAGAGTTGATAGGGACAGCGCCAGAACTTCAGCGTAACAAATGATGATGCGAACCTCTTTCTCTTTCAGTTCAAAAGATTACAGTTCCTCCTTTATGTTTTGCGACGACAATCAATAAGTCTCAGTGGCAGGCATTCATGTTGGCCGAGGTAGACTTGAGGGACGACTACTTGTTCACATGGCCAATTCTATGTTGTTTGCTCGAGTATCAGCTCACCCAGTAGCCTAGTCAGTCTGAAAAAAAAAAAACCAGAAACATCGTCGTTTACAAAGCCGTTCTCTAGCCTTAATCGGAAAAAAGGTTCCGCCAATTGCCATAGTCTTCGTCAGATCTTCTCTAAAAGGTGGAAGAAGGAGATCATCAAACTTCCAATTAAGAGTCAATTGTTGAAGTGAACCGTGACCGCGACCGTGAAGGATGGAAAGCGGCATTAGTTCAGGCTCGGACCTTCAAAGGGTCGCTGGCCTGATAAGTAAGTAAGTGCTGAAGTGAACACTTCATGTTGAATAAGCTGGTTTCCTCTCTAGATCCACCTTCAACCACATAAGCACTTTTTGGAATTCATCATATAGCAATGGCTTCCATTCACCTACCCTTCATGGACTTCGAGGAGGTATTTATGTGTTGCACGGAAGAACTACCATTTCGGTGGACTTATAAGTTGAAAATGGAGTCAGAGAAGACTACAACTTATGTTTCTTTATAAAATGGTCTGAAGTTCGAAAGCCAAAGGATTCACTGGTAAATAATAGTGTGAAGGCAAAAGTTTTACACATTTTGAACCCCAATGCTTAGCTGCCGCCATTGTCGAGTAGCAAATAAAAGCTTTGTTGACTCAGTGATAGATCTAACAACGTGTGTTATCAGACTTTGAATCACCTTTACTCATATCCAAACCATATAGTCAAATCAAATCACATCTATTCACCGTTCATTGTCTTCTCTATCCCCCCATCCATCGACAGGAAATTACTCAACAAAAACCCCTTTGGCAACAAAAAAAAAATCCTCTTATGAGCCAAAGTACAATTGAAAATTTGACAGTTGACACTTACAGCCTCGTATCACCCACCTCAAAGGTAAATCTGATTAAGAATTACATTGGTACTTTGTAACAAAGGCCATCGGCTTATCACGTGACTTAGCTACCTGTCAAGGTACATACTCACACTTGTGAGCATGCCTTTGTCTGAAACCAAAAATCAATGTGGTATGACTCTCCTCCGCCGATTTTAATCTTCATTTGGGAAAACTGTCACTTTTCCCTCTTACACTGTTTGGACAGCTTCCGTTGACAAGGTACTTATGACATAAAACTGGTACCAATCCACCGTCACAATTCAATGCGATAAATCTTGAGGAGTTTTTTTTTTTTTGTGAAGACTCACCATAGCACATTAGCCTTCCCAAAAGGGTTTCGAAGTGAGCCCTCGTCCACCACCACCACCATCGATGAGAAACGCACTCTTGCAACGGAACACCTCATGCACCATAAATGATCCAAAGAAACTGATCAAGGAATCAAGATAAGATGAAATTAAAAAGATTCCACACACGAATGGGGGTTATACAGGAGGAGCAGGCGGAAGAATACAAGAACGAAGTTGATGCTGCTGATGGTGATGGTGAATGGTGATGACGATGATGACGCGAATGCTTCTAGTGTTGAGGCTCTGTATGGCTGTTGCTGTTACCGGTCGTCATTATTGCCACCATGATCCTATATCACTGTGAATAATCTCATCATTTTGTGTGCGCATTCCTGCGTCCTTTTCGTCCTGCGTGTCGTCTCATCATCATCATCATCATGATCATAGGATCGGTTACGACTTTAAATGAGTTTGCGTTCAGATCTCAAGTTAAGATCTCGCCCCGATAGGCATGGTATAAGGTGTTTGATCAGTCTAAGTATCTGTATCTGCATCAGCATCTGCATCCGTATCTTATGAGCAGAATGCATTTGCCATCATGCCATGGATGGCTTCTTTCTTTTCTTTTTTTTTTGATTTGAAATCAGTTAAGAAGGGTACCGCCGCAGCGCAGCAGCTGTTAGTAATGTTTTTGCGCGCTATCCTCTGGTCTGCTTCGTGTTGTCGCCTTAATTATTGCGTTAATTAGTTTCTCTTTCAAATAGCGCAGAAGATAACGATCTTCGATATGAAATTGTATAAATTTATTGCTAAGTTGTTGTGCGACTACCATCGTGGATGGAAGGAAGGACGAGAGCTTGATGTTATCCGATGTTCTTGGATTGGATTGGATTTATGTGAAGGTTTGGAGGATCCAAAACATGCTGTGACACATAGATAAGAGTTTCATAAGATTCTTTATCGCCACCCTTGGAGACAAGACTGGAACCTAATATTTTCAAAAACCACTTCACCAACACTCTTGCTGTGTGAATAATATCACAAGGTCTTGGGGTAAGGAAAAAGTTCTAGCGCTTTCCTTGTCATCTCTCAAGCTTTCGACAAGATATGGCACAAAGGGTTTTTTTCTGGAACAGCTTTACAAATTCTTCGAATCCTACCACACGAACAGACCTTTCCGTGTTAAACACGGGACTGATTATGTACTCAGATTTTAAAGAAATGGCTGTCGGAGTTCTACAATGAGGTGTTCTTGGACCGGTCTTGCTCTTACTCTTCATTCGAGACATATGACAAGAAGGAGACACAACAACCTTATGAAAGACTTCATGAGGTGGATGCGAAAAGGAGGATACGATAGGGAGCTGCACAGTACAAAATTCACTCCTCTTTACACCGATATCGTACACCTGAATCATCTTAGACTTATACCGTGAGAAGCATGAAAAGCTGCTGCTAAAACTGAGAAATGGATGCGACTGGACACCAATAAAATGCGACGATGAATAGATGAACTTGTGGGAGGTCCAGACTTGTCAGAACTTCTTTAAAGCAATGCACTACATTACCAGTTCGAGGACATTTTGTTCTTCTAGAATAAACCTGTAGCTACGGGTATATTAAGGATGTAAGAACCACAATGCAGCTGCCTATACACTACTACTAAGCTGTTGTTCTATGTGGTGAAGGTTATTCCAAACTTCCAGTAACTTAAATAAGATTATGGCATCAGAAGAGGCTTTCTCGGAAGATGTTAGAAAGGTTACTGATTTTACATTCACAGTCAGTCAGGCTTGAAAGCTCTAGAGTTAGCAGCTCTGGATATGTCAATGAGGTCACTCTAGGACGGAGCGTATGAATATTGAAAGCAATGAAGGAGTGGCTGAAAGTTCACTCAATGGACTGCCGGTCACTTCTTCAATGAGCCTATAAATCAACACTAGTTTTCTCTTCAAGTTCCCAATTGGATCCTTAAATCAACTCAATGCACGTAACTCGTACCATAAGAGGCCTAAGCATTGTTGTTTAAGCTTACAAACTCAATATCTTCTGGAGCAAGTTAAAAAAAAAAACAACAAACATTCCACAGCGTAAAACATTTATTTATCTATTCCTCTTTTCAACTTCAAGATTGATTAACCCTATAAAAACCACAAATTGAGAGTCTATACCCAAATAATGGCCAATGAATCACAAATGAGACAAATATTATGTCAAACGGATGTTCAATTCATCACGAGGGTAATTAATCAAAGCGCCCCCCAAAGATACACCAACAATGATGCACGACTTGGCGACAAATCCGCAAAATTAAACAAAAGTTTCTCATGAATTAAAAGCATCAACAACAACAACAACAACAATGACGACGTCAGGAATTAATGAAGTTTTCTTTCCCATGATGGCACTCAATAAATTGCCTCCACACGCGGGTCCATAAAACATTTCTCCATAGACTCGTTGATTTGCTGATTAAATTCAACCGAAAAAAAATCAAAAAAAAATCCATACCCCCATCTGATTTGCACAAATCCCCCATTAAACTCGAAACAAAGTCACCCAACGTTACTTAATCACCTCCGATTTGATTTCCTCATCTGTATCAGTGTATCCACCAAATCAATTTAATCTCCGGCAATAAATCTTCACACCGAACAGGGTGTGTCCGGACGCACCATCTCAAACTATGATTCAAATTACCTCCACCACCAGTGGACAAGCAGAAATGATAAACTACTCGGTTTGGACCACAGACGTCGTGCGTCGTGGACAACATAATCAACAATCTCTCACTTCAAAATAGCCCTAATCCAAAGCAAATAACTGTTCGCCTTGACATCAGTCACATGGATTTTGTATCTAAATCTGAATCTCCTATCGTGAGCGACACGGGAAACAGATTGACTCGTTATCATATGTGCGGCGGCGCGCAGATGTACCTTGTACCTGTCATAGGTCAACTTAACTCGAGTGCGCGGCATAGATTACCACAACAATGGTCCACGTTGAGGATCATAAATCAATCGGCTTTCCAAAAAAATTTGTTTTCTTTTCGACAATAAGCGGGTGTCCACTCTCCCCACTCATCAAAGAAAATAAGTTCAAAACGATAAGCGCTGCGATAATAGATTCATATACTCGCGAGACGTCATCTCACATCGATCACTCAGAGCCCCAAAGAGATTGTGCTCCACAACAAAAGCGTCAAGGCAAAAACCGCGCTGAAGAAGACCCACCACAGCGTGGAGGGGGCCCCACCACGTCATGCATCGACGATCAACTGGAATTGGCCAATTTAGCGATCGAAGAACAACGACCAAAGCTGGGGTAATAACATTATTTCTGAACCGATTTTGTCACACCATCGACGACGACGCGTGATCTCCGCCATGTCGGTCCCCGACACACCACGAGGAGACGCCGGCCACCAGATGATGGTGAAGGTGATGCACCACCGATCTGACGATCATCACAGTCACCGGCGGTGGTGTGTATACGTATACCATCAGCACCGTCATCGTCATCGCGATCATCTGCATCTGTGCTGCCCAAGGGACAGGAGAGAGGCACTCTGCCCGAAGATCGACATAAAAATAAAGAAAATTTGACATGAATGGGGTCATAAAGCTCGCGCCAGAGAGCACCACAATCGCGCGTCAATTCTCGCACCCATATTGGTTTGGTTTGAGTTCGTCTCGACCGATTTGGTGAACGGTGTTTTCGGCCACCCAGGTGCCGGTGCTGCTGTTGTTGCACTTTACGACGACGAGAGCTACGAGTTGAAGGTGGACCCTGAGCTGCGAGTACCCTTCGAGTGGGGGAGATGAAAACTGGGGCTTTAAAGACGCGCCATATAATGGGAGATTTGTGATCTCAATTGGGGTTATGTTTGGACCCATAAAAGGTGATTTTAATTTTTTTTTTCTTTCTATTTTCATTGGCGCACACAAGATGAGATGGGATGCGCGCTCTGGTGGTGGTCTTTGTTTGGGTCTTAATCTTATCCAGCATTAGAGAGGAAAAAAACCGCTGTAAATTTGTAGATTTCTTACCGTCAATTCCGAGTTAGAGTTGACACTAAGCCCTAACCAGTGTGACCATATGTGGTGAAATGCAAATATTTCTATTTTCGAGGAAAAGAAAATTCCTTATCAGCGGTTTAAGGACGTATTACGGTATTGATGGTGTTGTTTTGGGTGATTATTTTGGAAATAAATTTGAAATGAGATTAGAAAGGCCGCCCAAGGCGAACGGTTATCATAAATGTTTTCGTACTTAAGAGGATTTGAAGAGGTGTCAGTGGGTAGATTAGCCGATGCTTTAACTGGAAAATGAATTCCGTAATGGAAAGCTGAAGAAGTTTAATGTTTTGTGTACCGTTGATGACACAACTTTGCTGATGAAAATCAATTGAGTTGATGAAACTGCTGCAAAGGATTTGAAGAGGAAGAAGGAAGCCGTGTTTGACAGGATAGTGGATGCAATCTAGAGCCTCAACAGATGAAACATTTGGTCTAGGGTTAACAATCTTTCAGTGTTCCCTATGTCCTTATCCTGAGTGATGATTGCCAGGTCATGCTCATATCTAAATGCTCTTCTATCGCCGAAGTAGAGGTCAAAAAGCAAAGGAGTAAGGACGAAGCCCTGAGGCAAATCATTGTAAGCTTTCCCACTTTGCTCTTGTTATCATTGATGAAGACTTGGAACAGACGGTTTGAATGGAGGTTGTTGATAAGGAGCGATGATTTCAAGCACGGCATTGCTTTCAGTAGCTGAAAGATGAGCCCATCCTTCCAGAGGGTGTCATACACTATGGTCAAGTCGACGAAAGCAAGGGTGTGTCCTCAATGATAGCACTTGGTCCGTACAGTTTCTACGTTCACGAAATGCTGGTTGATGGTAGGGTTTATGCGATTAAAAATAAGGCGTTCGAGTAGTTTGTAGCAAGAGCTTAAGAGCGCAATGGGGTGATAGCTTTCCGGTGCTTCTATTTTTGCCGAAAGAGTGGTGCCAACCTCTGCGGATGAAAACTGCGCGTTTAGTTGATGTCTTTTTGGTATTGCGCTTGAGATTCCTTAGCGCCCGTTTTTTTTTTTGTGAGTTTATGTTCCTTGTCTACGGGGGCACAAGGAACGTCTACGATATGGTTGGCCACTTTGGTTGGGTCCAAGGTTGAGCTTATGGTGTTAAAGCTTCTGTTTCCCCCGAGTTAGCGTAGGAGACTCCATGCTTTCTTGCGAGACTGGGTGAAGTTAGGTTAGGTAAGGTAACCGGGCTTAGGTCCAGGTGGACCTATTTGTTTCCTACCGTGGTATTATAGTATTTTTTCTAGCCATTTGACGGTTCTGACGAATTTGAGTAGTTTTGACGGTGATCCATCTTACAACTCATCGATATGGTCGAAGAAAAATTTGCCCAAGGTTATGTTTCTGAGTTGACAGAGGCTTAGGCAGTGACAGAGGAAATGGGCCGTGTCCTCATGGGCCTCTTCATCACCGCATCCTCTACAGATGTCATCGTCGCTCAGACGTAGTTTTTTCATGTGATATCTTAGCATACTATGGCCAGTTAGCACTCCTATCAGCATTGACAGAGATTTCCTGTCCTTTTCCAGGAGTCTGCTTGTTTTCATCTTATCGTACTCTGGCCACAGCCTTCGTGATATTTCACAGGTGATTAGTGATCTCAGTCGCGGCAGCTCTTAACAAGCTTCGATGCTATCTGCGTAGCAGGTATGTCGCCGTTTATACGATAAAACCTGAGCTCTACAGCCCAAAGTTACATATTAGATTAACATCATGGTAGTAAGACCCATCCTTACCTACGTCTCCGTAGTCTGGTGGACAAAACTCAAGGAAAAATCCACTATTATAAAGCTATAGCGTCTTCAAAGATTGGCATTCCTCGGCATAACCGGGGGCATGGATACTTGTCCTACGGCAGCCCTTGAGGCACTCATTGGAGGCACATCTATGTCAAGAAAGTGGCAATACGCAGTGCAGTTAACCTCCAACGCTCTACAGGAATCCAGCCAAGCAAAAGGTACATAGGTGCCGAACCCTTCTGCGGCATCCCCTTCCTCCGCATTCAGAATGAGTCTGGACAGCTGGGAAAAACAAAACCTCTTATCCTACTGGAACAACACTCAGGGGACTCAGGCAGGCTAAAAAAGGCCATCCGACCCCTGAACAAATCCACAAAAAACATTCTCAACCATAAAAGGGACGACATCGGAAGAGTTGCCGGCTTCCTCACCGATCACTGCAGCCTCAGATGTCACTTACATACTTACTTACTTATCAGGCCAGCGACCCTTGGAGGGTCGGAGACTGAACTAATGCCGCTTTCCATCCTTTACGGTCCCGGGCACTTACATAAACTACATAAATATAGTTCAGGAATGCAGACTCTACTTAGAGGAAGACGAATCAGCGGAACACGTTCCATGTGAGTGCATGGCTGTCTGCAGAGTCAGAAAACACTTTCTCCACAAAAATTCCTAGCACCGGAGGACATTCTTAATGCCTCAACTGGGGATATCCTCAACTTCATAGAGGATCTCCTTGTCTAACTGGCTCCAGGCACAAAAGATCTTTCAAGTCGCAGTGCCATATGCCTTATGTCGCATAATATTCCCTGAAGATGGGAAGGGGTTTAGTCGGTAAAAGTCCGACACAAGGGGGGAACTTGGTCACACTTCACCATTCGAAACAAGTATTTGTCACGAAGACGAAGAAGGTTTTCCAAGTCAAAATCAAAACAAGTGTCAAAACCGCAAAAGATTAAAAAAAAAAAAAACTAAATCACCAAGCGGTTCTTGTCCTCAAATTAATAAAATTCTTTGAAATGTCATTTGTTATACAGATGGCGCTTAATACACAATTAATTACATAAAAAACCAATTTCGGTATTTAACTATTCAAGAAAAAAACGCCGTAGCGTCTGCAAGCATTAACATTTAATTTGAATAAATTTGTATTCAATAAATAATTTTTGACGTGCCATTTGGTAACGCGCGTACAACTTGAGATAGACACACAACTTTCTTTAGAGGCGCCAAACTTCTTCTCTCGAAATATTTGCGACGATCACATCGATGTCATTTCAGCATTATTCATGCTAATCAATGTCTACGTTTACTTTAACCTCAAAGATCACAACACCATCATTTGTTTTTTCCCTTAAGGTTTACGCTTTTGATGGTGTTTGACAAAAACAGTTGCACTTGGCCATAAGTCACACACACATTCATGTCAAAACCTATTCCCATTTCGAGAACAGAAAATCAATCAAAAATGCTAATCGTAAAATATTTTGAATTCCCTTTTGATAGTTTGGTTACATAACCTCGGGTTACAACTTGACAAATTTGTTTTTGTCCATCTGGTTGAAACGTTTTTTTTTTTTTTCAAAATCACCACTATGATCGATTCCCATTTGACATTTACACCCCGAGGTTATCTCTTGCGAAAGAGATTGAAACTTTACTCTCCTTCTCTGCCGGTGCTGGTGGTATTGGTGTGTTCCTAATTAACATAAAAATCTAATAAGCCCGCAACGCCAAATGACTTTTCAATTATTCTCGCGCGCATATTTTGAAATGAAAAAAATAAAAAAAAATTGAATTTTGTACCCGCAAGCTTGGTCCGATGCTCAATCTCAATCTCATTGCGGACGACAACATGGACAACAGTGGAACGATGAGTGATTTTTCTGAACACATACATTCAATTGTTTGTGGGGAAATTTAATTGTAAACAAACGTTTGGAGACATCTATGGACTAGCTACCAACAAGTCTGTTTAGCCAGCTCAATCCTGAGTACGGTTGAGGTCACCCTCCTCTTTCGCACGCCTTCCAGAATGAGATCGGTTTTAGTCATTGAATACGATGTCGCTGAGCGATGACAGAGCAAATCTTCATACTTAGACTTATCCTAGTAAGGATCAACCAATTTGAAGACGAGATTCACCACCTTTTCATCGACCTCAAAGCCGACTATGAAAGCATTCATCATCCGAAGCTCTATAGAGCGATGACTGAATTCGGGATCCCGGCCACGTGACGCTGATGATGTGTGTTGTTGAGGATGTGGGACAGTCGGTGCTTTGATCCAGCCTGTGGTGTTAAGAAAGCGGATTAAGTCTCTTATCCCTTTACCCGAGATGTCATTTAGGTCATCGAAGGATGGTTGGTTAAGTACACGCAGTCTGGCTCTTGCTGGTGCCGGACATTTGGAGAGGAAACGGAAGGCACTATCTCCAACAAATCTGTCAAGCTGGTGGGATACGCAGACGACATCGACATTATTGGTCGCTCCCAGGGTGCCACCTTAAGAGTTTTACTGAAATCAGAGAAAGAATCGAAGCCGAGTTCATGTTGTCAACAAGCCAAGAAGCATCGATCCACCACCTAGGACAAAACATCACTGTTGACAACAGAAGCTTCGAAGTAGTTAAGGAGTTTACCTACTTCGAAGTAAATATCAACTCCACGAGTGATGCCCTAGGGAAGCCTGCTTCAAATAAGTTCAAGACTCTTACGAAATACTGATCCTGTGCTGGACGATGAGCAGGAAAGTAGAGCAAGTACTGAACGCTTTCGAAAGGAAAATGCTTCATCGAATATTTGGTCCCGTATGCGAGAAGAGCTGTATCAAGATGTGGATGTAGTCGCACAATGTCACAACACGTTGACGACACTGGATCGGCCACATCGAATGAATGTACAATAATGCTTTAACCAGGAGGATCTTTGAATTACGGTCCCTTGGTTCAAAGTTCTAACAAAGGACCAAGCTATCGCAGATGCCAGAGCACTTGGTCTGGAGAATTGAAAACCATGTGATCGGAATCGAGGAGAAGAGAAAGCCGCTTTGTCTCAAGCAAAGACCTTCCATGGATTGGGAGCCCTCTAAGTAAGTAAGTAAGTGATGTCGCTGTGAGTTTCGGTTAAATCTTCTTCTCCAAGTTCCGTCAACGCAAATCGATCGTAAACACTCTGATAGAGTCCATACTTCTGCGCCGTAAAGCAAAACATGGATGATAAGGGTCATATGCAACGTTTCCTTGGTTCTTCTTAATAGAGCCTTACAGACGAAGTAGAGCGGCGATTGACGAGTGCTGGTCTACGTTTGATCTCCGTGCTGATGTCGTTGACAGATTTGATAGCAGAGACCACAGGGTAGACAAATTCCTTCACTACCTCGAAGTTAAAGTTGTCCATCGTGACGTTTTGGCTTAGATTTCGGTGTTGTGTCTTGGTACTCATGGACAGTATGTTCCACGTTTTATCCTCGTTCAGAAACAGATCAATTTTAGGAGTTTCGGATTCGATTTTTGCGAGGGTGCCGGACTACAAGCTTCGTTCTACTAACGATATCATCCAATGGTTGTACTGCCTTGTGCAAATTAGTGCCTGTCACGTTAACTTCGAAACTATGCACAAAATTTCTCCAGATCAAGGCTGGAAAGCTTTAAGATAGGACGGCGCCCTTTCTAAAACCTCTTGTGGTATCTTTTCGACTTTGACAGCGTTCTCCATCGTCATACTGAATGAGCAAGTGTTGTTTGCATGAAAGAATACTAGAACTAGACCTGAGGTCAAATAGCTCATCCCTATTCCAATGAATAGATGGTGGATACGAAGAGTTCTAGCTTGGATCCTTCTCCAGGGTTTTGCGGAAAGTGATGATTTGTACGATCACGCCTGGTAATTGCCCACCAGTTCGTCGACAAATGGTTTCAAGCTCTTCAGCATGGCACCAGTTAAAAAACTTGTAAACTAAACTATGTAAACTACGCGTTCTCGCGTAGATAGAACTTAGGTTCCAATCATCGGACATTATTCCCTCGGACTAGATCTTGCAGATGAGTGAGTGGGCGCATGTAGCCTACCAAGTCATCTCCTGTCTTTGTTTGTGATTTTGTGTCACTTAAGCCTAGCTTTAGCTACTTGTGACAGCGCTTCAGCTGCCATTTAACCATCCGCAGAAATAGTCTTCCTGCACTTACCGCTTGCCCACTACGGGGAGACTTTACGGCACCGGTTTCAAAAGAAGTTACCGTCAAAGGACAAGATCCATCCCAAAGTGGAACCTTCACATTGAAAACATAGCCAAGGCAAGAAATATTGCATGAATATGACGCTGCGAGACCTGTTTAGTGACCCCAAAAGGAGAAACTAGTCAGAGAGACTTCTGTGGAAGTCATACATGGGACGAGGATATTTCTTCTCTTAAATCAAGATAATGACAGCCATTTGAGCTCTTCATTATGAAGGCAAAAGGCAAGCAAAACTCTTCATCATTTTCTCTTCATCTCACCTTCTCCTTCAAAGGATCCCTTAGAGTTGAAAACATCCTTTCAGCTGCACAGTCAACTAAGTAATTTCTATTCAAATTCCAGGTGAAAAGTCCGCACAACCTTTATCGTTCAGTAAGATCTCGAAACATAAAATCGTCTTGAACATTCGAATTTGAAACACAAACATTCGATCCACTGTACAACAGTTGGTGGTCAGAGCGGTGCGGTAACTGATTTATGCCCTTCATAACGATAGGCGAACAAAATCAATCAATCAAACCATCGAACAAGTTCATTGACAGCTCAGTCGGACTAAACAAATACTAAAAATGTTCGCCTGTCAGTATCTTCGCAGGAAACATTGGTCGTAATAATATTTTTTTTTCCGTTCCTTATTCCCTTTTGCGATGTATCTGCGTATACGTACGTATATATGCGTTATGTTCTGCCCGTCGATTTCGAATTATGATGAGGATATGCGCGCGAGGCAAATCGATCGAACATCATACCACATCCGAATCTGAGAAAACAGAACCCCGCATTGGCACTCGGCCAGGGCAACACATATGGGTAGGGCTGATTGTATCTGTATATCTGAAGAGAGAGGGAGAAATAGAGAGTGATGCCCATTTTAAGTACTTTCCATGCAATACACATACGCATACACATTGGTCACTCTCGAGAGGCTATTTGTTTTGACCAAAGATAACACTTATCCCGCTGTGAGGCTGCAGGCCACTATTCCGTCGGTTCATCGTAAAGAAAAAAAAAAAAAAAAAAGATAACCACGACTGAGTATTGGCAAATGGATTTCGTTTCTTGACTCCTCTCTCTGCAACTCATAGATTCTGGCAATGGTAACCAGTGTCCAAGTGTGGAGTACTTCGAAGGTAGCATGTGGCAGTGTTATTCCAATTTGATGACTTTCAGGAGGAGTTCTCTTCTTGTCCAAATGTCTTCAGGATTAACTAAGTACATACACACCTTTCAAAAAGTCTTAATTTTTCTTTTAATTACACCTTCTGCCAGTCCATTCGTTGTTTGTCATCTGAGAAAAGCGATTTCTCTGAATTAGACATCCCATTCAACCGCCAACAAACTGTCAGCCACTCCAGCACCCTCGTTTAGCAGGTAAATTTATTTCCGTTCCAAATGAGTGCCACAAAGGAGCACTCAAGGAGGCACACCGTAACCGTAACTGAAAGTGGAATAATTGAATTAAATTGCACAAAAAAAAATAAAAATCGTCTACCAGCAGGTAGTCCAAGCAAAGCAATCATAAATTCATGAAAAAGAACACAACTTGCTTGCGGATAATGTCCAAAGGAGACTGCTCCCGCCTGTCCAAGGAACAATGAGTGAACAAACGAAAACAAACTGCGGCGATTTGTTTCTCTTCCGTGAATCTGTCGTCGTTCGTATGGAATTTTTGAATTTTCACAACCAAATGCGGGAGCGCCTAATTGTATTCAAGTTGTGAAGACATTCTGTGGGACTTTGTATGGAAAATGAAGGAATACGTTGAGTTTTATGATTACGAATTGGATGCGGAGAAGATTTTGTCATTTGATTCCTAATTCCAATGGTAGTGGATGAACACTGATTAGTGTAAGATGAAAAAAAAAAGAAAGAAAACGTTGAAAAATGAAAGAGTTGGAATGCGAACTTTGTAGAGTAAAACGGATGTGACTGTAAATGTACTTCTAAAGGGTGTTCAGTCATTCACTCCTGTATCCAGTTTGTTGAGTCCTTTTTTATGGTAATTCAGAGAATAAATTAGTCCAACAAAATAGCTCAGTGATCCTAGGTACACGCGGGCCTATGTAACCACTTTTCGTAGATCAGAAACAATTTACATGAAGTTCAGGTACGGCTTTAATGGTAGGCCAAGTCAGGAGACAAATGGTTGAAGAGAAATTGCATAAATCGTTCTGTTTTACGGAAAGGGTGTCTACATTTTTGGAGAAAGTCTACACAAAACTGTCTGTAGAGTGGTCATATGGCTTTTCTCTCTTCTTGATCTTTCAGACTGGACATTCCACGCTAGGGGAACACAATGAATCAATGGAGATCTGAGTGAAAGCTGCATCATATGAAGTCTGCAGATCTTGGGCACTCTTTCTCTAGTCAATCAAGAGTTCCTTTATGCTTCTTTCCATTGCAGAGTTCTCATAATCGTCCAACTGATATAATACTCCCGTTGAAGAACTATGGGGACTAAAGTTTGACTTGTGCCACCAAAAGTCCATCCCTCTGACTTCCTCTGTTCGCTGGCTCCAAACAGTCCATAAATACAAAAGGTAAGTCCAATTGGTCCTTTATTTTGGTGACTGCCTGTAAATTAAAGACTAGAATGTAGCAACTGACAGTGACCAACCACCATAGGTAGTAGATTGATGACTGAGATGGGAACTGGTCGCCCTTATCACAGCGGCCTGTTGAAATTTCAGTACTAGAGTACTTAATATGCTTCCCACTGAAAATGACTGAAACATAAGTTACATGCACACAATGCCGGACAGAAGCGTCTGGAGTCGGTTTGAAGTTCTCTTTAATGAGTCTCTGTCTTGAGGAACAGCTCTAAAGTAGCCCAAGGAGTCTTTGTCGGTGTCTTTCTCCAAGACCTTGACATTCACCACATCTTCTGTAACCCCAATCACTGTGTTCTGTTGTGTCTTTTAAGCCGGCGTTTGGCTGAAGATAAACCCGCTGTCATGCACAGTTATCGTAGTCAAGCTGGAATCAGATCTCTTGCATCAAACACAACAAAATCCAGGACAGTGAAGGATTGTCGCGAGATTGCCGAACTTAATCGATCACCAGCATTACCTCGCACTCTGTTGGGTTCGAGTTGACAGCAATTTTCTAAGAAACTGTGCAACTGACGAATTAGCCAAACAGGCTCTCAAAGTAGAGACAGTAGGAAGCTCGTTTGTCAAACACCTGATTTACATCGATGATTTGTCGAATATCTGGCCTGCCCTCATTCCTAAGAGGTCGAAGCCGTAATTCAATTAAAAGAGACCAACCCTTGAAACTAACTTACATCCTAGAACTGCACTGCATCCTAGGCAGGTATGCTCAGCCTTTGGGTATTTTATGCGAAGATTTCTGCAGGAGCTACAGGGACAAGGAAGAGGAAGACTCTATTTGCACACTTTCTCTGCACGTGTCCCACCCATAGCGATCTAAATGATCTAAACTCAACCAGAACGCTAGAGTAGATTGGGGTTCAACCCTTACACTAACAGTGGTTTCACAAGTGTACCTCTTCTCAGAGGACCACTTCCTCCAACTAACTTTGCCAGTCGGCTGCCTTCTAATCGTCTTGGAACTCCCTTCCTTGCATCAGAACGTTACAATTTGTTGGATTTCCTCTGCCCTAAACCAGAGTGAGTCAACGATAATGAGAGTGGAAGATGGAAATTACGTGTCTCCTTTTGTTTTGGTGTACTTTTGATGCTTTACTGCATCTACTACTTTGGAAGACGACAGTTCGCTAGTTCCTAAACAAGAAGCTTCTCTGTCTAGTCTCTAGTGTGATTAGTGATGCCACCACGATTGTAATGAAGTTCCATCTCCACTTAATTCCCCAAATTCTGTGTGACTGTGCATCCAAAGTCTGAAACCGTCTTAAACAAGGGAATCTCTTAGCCTTCCATCGCCCGCAACAGCCTTTAAATCTAAACACTTCGTAGATCTGTTTTCAACTCAAACTAAAACTTCTCGTCTTAGAAAAGTTCAAGAAAATCAAATTCCAAATCAAGGTTCTCACTTAGAACACCCTTGACCGACGAGTCGGTTTCTCTGTCTGTTTCGACCTCAATAGCTCTTCCGGTCCGGTAAGACCACATGTCAATTTGCAACATTTAACACACTCCCATCCACTTTCAAGCCTCTACCGCGAGCTATTTGAAAATGCATTAAAATTTGTCACGATATCTCCTGACTTGACAATTCCAAACTCGATAATTGCACTTTTTCAACAATTCGCCACGCAGAACGGTAAGCTGCGCAGTCAACTCAAGAGGCCAGCACTTAATGATTAATTAGTTGATGGACTAATTTCCACGGTACCATAAAGAACCGGGACAATAAATCACACAACCGAATCAGAGCATTAGCACCCAAAAGCCTCCGGAAAGAATCACTTAATTGTACGACAAGAGGGGTTTCCTCCACGTGAACTCTATCGAAAGTAATTACGGATGTAAGCCGTTTGCTTTGCTTACATCACCCCAGACAATGGCTACCTTAAACGGGACGCGTGCGCACGTCCACACTTAATCTAATTTAAACTTCAAAATTCAATTACCACTTCAGAGTGCGATAACAATGTGATGGGGCGCTGTAGATAGGTTGTCCGTTGCAGGCACTCTCTGTCTAATCGATTGCCATGCACTTCTTGAGGCACAAGCTACCTGAATTTTCTGTCCATCAAGTGGACCCTGACACATTGTTACACATCGAGAAAGAGAGAGAGAGAGAGAGTGTGTATTGACTCAACTTGTGGTTAATTGTTGTCGGTTAAGGTATGTTTACCTGACCACAACAACAATGGATATCGGCGTGGTAGGTCACCAAGACAATTCATTTGGATTATTGGCCGATAAGATGCGCACACACGATAAGGCACACATGGCCATACAGGCCATGAGATGGCAGGAACAAAGGGACCTCCATGAAACGTCAGAGATTTGATGGTTCCCACGATTGCGAAACGAGGGGATACACCAGCAATTCCCTCTCGATAAGGATAATTATCTGTTGCAGTTGTTGCAAAGCAGACGACAAAAGAAATCGATAATCGCAAATAATTTTGCGCGCCAGGATCGTTGTGCCGCCGCCGCCGTCCGCCTTCCTTGGTGATCGCTTGGTCACGAATGCCCGGGCTGGGGGTATAAAATTGCTCCGATCTGGCACTTGGGAGATAAGCGCGCGAATATAACTTTTAATTATGGCTCCATGGTGGGGTCAGCGCAAGTCCGGTATTGTTGTTTGTTTAACCGTGGCTGGATGGATTCTTTCACATCTGCACGTATCGTGGTTGGTCTTTGGTTGACTTGTGCGTGGATACTGGTTCGACGAAACGAAGATGGCGGGTGATGATGCGTTGCGTGTGACCTGCAAATCGAAGTCGCGATGAAGTTATTTTTTCGATCGAACGCATGGATTTTGGAAATAATTACGAGAAATTTACTCTGATGGGGCCTGAGTGGTACCTGAAACTGCTTATTACCTGGCGAGGCTTTGTTGGTTTTTGCCAATTGCCTTGCCATGGTGTTGGCAAGGTGAAGATAGTTAGTGGAGGGATTCAAAATGATGTCATTAAATGGTTGGCCACCAAAAAATTGATTGAGTCTTTCGAATATTAGGCGAATCTGTCTAGAAGAAGATCGAGAGGCGGTCGAGTTTGGGAAATTCATCTTGATTTCAAGATTCCCAATGACTTCATTGGAAGGTGGTCAAACTATTCTTCGTCTTTCTGCAATTTACCACTGCTGCGAGTCAGCGAAGAATTGGTCCAGAAGCATGCATGGTCAGGAGGCATTTAGTTCAGGCAAAAGTCCACTTAATCATGTGAGCAAATAGTCTGCGTCTCCAGCTTCGAATCCCTGTCATTTGGTTCACAAAAAAAAAACTGATCGAACGTTCAGTTTAAAGATGCTTGGACCTTGGTCTTATAAACTGGAAACAGAGTCCGCGAGACCGTGAAGGGTGGAAGATGGCTTTAGTTCAAGCTCTGATCCTCCATGGGTCGCTGGTTTGGCAAGTAAGTGCGTCGTTAAATGAGTAAAATGAGTAAAGGACGTTTGGAAAGCCTAGTAAAAGTTTGAAGTCCGTGGTGGACCAAGGCCTGCTCCATCTTCAGTTAACCTGCCTTCAATTTCGAAGACTAAGTTGGTTAAGGTCGCTTTTCATTTGCGCGTGCCACCTTAGTCCCGGTTTTTCCATTCTGCGCCATAACCCCGGTGTGTATTCTAAGATTCTGCGGGCTGGTGAGCATCCTCTCTACATGTCCCAGATGTCTTGGTCATTGTACATCTGGTCGCTTCTGACTAGATCAATGTCACTGAACAAGTCGTCCTCTACTCTCTATCTATACAGATGGGACTGTAGATCACACGAAGAAGTTTTTTCTCCCAAAAAACGAGGGCAACCTCATTCATTCTTGACAAAGTCCATGCCTTACGCGACATAGAGCAGGACGAGGATGACTCATTTCCTTTATTTGTTTCTGAGAGGGCTTTGCTACTCAATTGCTTTTTAAGCCCCGATTCGCAAGGGTTATTCTACATTTGATCTCGGCGCTGGTGCTGTCGTTGTTTGAGTTAAAAGCGGAGCTTAGGTTGACAAAGCATCTAACCACCTCTGTCTAAGGTAACTTTCTATCCAAGACATCGGTGTCGGGTGTCATTTTTTGTTGACAGTGTGTACCTACATTGATTTGCCCTTACCGCTTCCGGTTTAGGAATCACGAACGCCCTACTGCCATCACGCTGTATTCCTCCGATTATGCCAATCTCGTCAGCGAATGCCAGTAGTCTCACGAACTTTTGAAAGATTGTGCCTTTGAGCGATGGCCTGACGTTTGTAGAACAGGGCGTATTTGTTGTCTTGTAGCCCCTTTATGGCCGAATCTCTCACACAGGGCTCCTGTATTCTGCCGATGTCTATTTTTTCTTCCCCTAGGAAAACCCTCAGATTATCGGAGGCATAGTTAGAGTGCCTCATGTTCTCCTGGATGAACTTCAGGATTTGGTGGTTTTTGTTGCTTTTTCTTCAATCATCAGGTCCTCCAACAACTTGTCGGTTTCAACGATATCCTCATCGTTTTCAGGGCCTGATGACAGGAAGACCTTAACCATGGCTTGACTGATGCCAAACCTAAGTTTCGGTTTTTTCGAGCGTCGAAAGGGACTCGTTGTTTATAAGAAGTAGATAGGACATTGTGTTTTTGCAAGGTTCCTCTGCCTTAATGACTGACTAGTTATTCATTGGAACCGCCGGGTTCTGGAGTTCCAGACATTGGAGGAGCCTCTCCCCATCTATCTGCATATTGGGCAGCCAAATACGGGCCCTAGGCCTCCTTGGAATTTCATAAGCTGGGATAAGTTTGAGCTTCAAACTCTTCTAGGCGTCGTTAACCTTAGCAACGCACTCGCTAAGGAAGTCCTTGGAGAACTGGTCCTCGCATTTGATCACCCGATATCCCCTCACTACCTCGGCGGAATTTATGCTCGGCAGAGGTTCCCCCTGATTGTTAATAAGGTGGTCCATCACCATATCGGAAAGTTTGGCCTCAATACTGCCCCGCGGAAAGCTCATTCACTAGTGCGACCTGGAGGTGATCGCCCTAACCACATCGGTGAAGGATCGCTTCTGAACACCGCTAGCCAACGACGACGTCATTTGTTTGGTTGTGGTTGCGGCTACTGTACCTTGAGTTCCATACGTCGGGCATGGTTTCCTCGAATCATATTTTAAAGATCAGTTGGTGCATGCTCTTTAATAGGTCCTATCTCGTTTCTTTAAACAGTTCGGCAGCTATACCGTCAGCACCTGCAACTTTATTGGACTTAAGTTTAGATTTTTCACTTTATCCAGGTCGAATGGACGAACTTTGTGGCCCCCATGTTGAATCCACTGATGTAGTCGTTTTTGATGATGCTATTCACACAGCACTAGTGTTGGTGTAGGTGATTTTTGGTTTCAGTCTTTTTGCTCCGAGGTTGGTGTCCAGGATGACTGGGGAGAATTAATGGTTCTGTTGCCATTGCTTATAATTCACAGTATTTCTTTCAAAACTCCCGATGCCATTAGTACGATCAACACTTTCAAGCTATATGACCACCCTACTGCCAGTGTTTGTCTATGGAGTAGAGTTGACGTCAGCTTTCTTCGTAGTTTATCGACTCTTCTTTTTTTTGACATCCGGATTTGAACCTGGAATCTTCAGCGTGACAAGCGATGATGCAACCACTACATCATGCAGACAAATGATCTGTCACTCTCGTTAATTTTATTTATTACCGGACATGATCCACTTGTGGGAACCATTGTGTACCTCCACCCCACAATTATGGTCTAAATCGGCGCTCAAATCATTTAGATTAATTGCGGTTATTTGTTCCCGAAAAAAAACTTACAAAATACTTTACTCGTCCACCGAATGTTAGTTACTCAATCGAGATAAATCGGTTCCGACTTTCGATAACTTCCACACAAATTAATGACACCCTAAGTGAGCTGTCAAAAAAAAAAAAACATTTCAAAACCTCCACCCGGATAAAGATAAAGTTGAAGCAAAAGTATCTCCTTACCTTTGAGGCATCAAATCATAATTTCTCTTCGATTCCCAAAACAGATCTCTGTAGGCTTGTGGATCTTGATTAATAAGCCCGTTGATATGGGGCCCATGTCGGGGCGTAAACTTGAAAGATCTTAATTGTTAACGAATAGCTGAGGGTCAACCTATTGGGCGGCACGTGTTGTAACTCATTCTTGTCGATTGACAGCGATATGACTGCAAGCGGTTTTCAACTATCCACTCGTGATTAATTGTCAAATGGATGTTCGTATCTTTTCACCAAAAAAAAAAATTAATTAAATCAAAAATAACCCGAAACTGAAATATTAATCTTTAGGGATACCTGTACCTGTATCCGGATAGAGTTGCATCATCACAGTTATATCCAGTTGATTGCGGGTGGTAGTTTCGTCCATTTGGATGAGGAACTTTCCAAACTTGAGATGGAGTGATGATGTTCTAACGATTCTCTGATCAGATACGAGACACGAGACACACGACGAAGAAAGAGGTTAGAGATCAGTTGTGGTTCTTAATGATCCTCCCGAACCATCGATGATGGTGAGTGATAAGTGATTGAAGGTCTCCTCTGTCCAGGGGTGGAGTTAAGCATAAATTAATTAGGAACGATAGACCTTAACTTCAATTTTTGTTGATCATGCTTGGGACCTTGGAGATAAGAGTTTTGGTTTTATGTCATTAATCTGTCACATGGCTGACAATTAATTTAAACGTCATCAGTGAGTTCGATCTGAGTCGAGAGGAAGGGGGAGAGAGTGCACCGATATCTGTGATGATATCTAATTTACATAGTGTGTGCATGCTGTGATAAGGAGAACATTTACGGTTGTTTTCTCTTGTCTTGTTCTGTTCCAGAATAAGGTGTAACATTTGGGTTTGATTATTCAAATGTCAGGTGGTGAGGGAGAGAGAAACATTTTTCTTTTTGGAATAAAGTCGTATCTGGGTGGAGTGATCTTTTGTAGTTACTTTCGGATTGATTGGGGGAAATTATTTGGCGTTAATTTTGATGTCTTGATGAGGCCTTCGGTTGGCTTGATTAGACAAGATGGAGCCAATAAAATGAGCATTTTATTTTAGAACATGAAATTGTCATAGAAAGGCCATTAAAGTTTTGAAACTCATTGCTGAGAAGATCTTGAAGGGCAGTTTGGTTGATCTTGGTTGCCACATTAAAGTTTGTGCTTTAACAATTAATTTTATTGGACAGTCAACGCCATCTGTTGATACAAAATCAACTCATTGTGCGTAGTAAAGCTGTTTGACAGATGACAGCGGAATAATTACTTTATTGGACAGTCAACGCCATCTGTTGATTCAAAATAAAGCTATTTGACAGTTGACAGCGAAATAAATGACAGTTTGCGACAAAAATATGGAAACTATTGTACAGATTGGCATTCGGATGGATATCACGAAGTGGCATCGATAAAACCCAAGCCTATGAAGGTTTGCAGGCTAACCCTGAACGATATATTAGGGGATTAACCTCTCTGACCACTCTGCTGGGTATCAGGACACAGACACGAACCGAATAGTTAGGAAAGGGTCGCAACTACAAAAGTATCGTTTACCCTTAACTTTGTAAGAACGCCAAGTTGAATCCTTTTCAGAGAAATAGATGCGGAACCATAATCATCTAGACATATGACTATTAGCCAGATGAGTTTGGCCAGCCTTCGGGAAGAAGAATTCCAACGACCCCTCAGACGCAACTGATCCATTGTACTACCAGAGAAGCAAGCTCTTTTTTGCCCATTTCTTTGGAATGTTCTCGTCTTTGCTGGAAGCCGAGTAGACACTTCCATTATGAGGAGGTATCAGCACTCATCACATCATGACCGAAGATCTGCCATTTGATTCGAGAGAAGTTAGGACGCTTGCGAAGGAAATGCTTTGTTATGTCGTCACCTTTTCCATAAACATCGCAGACTGTAGAGACTGTTAGACTTAGCACATTGAGATGATTGATAAAAGTGAAGTATCCCGTTAGGATGTCAATATGTTGACGTCTTTTCGCCTGAGTGACAGGAACAATGGCAATAACTTGTTACAAACTTCCGGAAGCATCTCGTGACTCATGCTATACACAATTGTGTTCATAGAAGACCCAATGAAAACTCTAACCGAGGATCCAAAAAGACTCAAATCAGATTCTGGTCTTGAAAGTCGCCCTCTGAGTCTTGTCTTCTACTGCAAGAATGCAGCTGATTTCTTACAGACCTCCGTTTGCATCCTGAAGGGTCATTCCATACACAGTTCTGTTCGTAACAGGAATATCCAAAGCAGATTCCGGTCCTAAAAAGTCTTCTTCTGAGCTTTGTCCCAGTATGACCTCGGACCCAGTCAAGTATCAAAGAATTGAATCTTCCAACGTGGAAGTGGTTAAGGTGTTAAGCCTTAACACAGACTGGCTCATACTACAGATATAGAAACTTCGATCCTTCCATCTGTTCCTCACAAGAAGACATAAGTCTTCGCTTGGAATGAACGAATAATGAATCGTCCACCAAAACACCACCACGAGACCCTTTACTAATTTTAGATCAGATTATGACCGAGGGCAGTTCTGTAGGCAGAAAAGTCATCGTCAGTCGAATCGTTTAAGGTGTCCTCACAAGGCATTGTGCAGGCAAAACGACTTGGTTTACCATACAGTGGCAACTGCAGATTGAGAACTGCACCAACACCAACCACCAGAAGATTGAGGGCCTTAAAATTGTTGATTTCAGGAAACTCCTGAGAGGTGGTGCCCAAATTAGACATCTCTTTACAGGTTCCTATAAGTTAATGGTGCAATGAACCCAACGGGAGTCCATGTAAACATAAAGACAAAGTCTAAGGTCTAGCAACTTGTCCAAGTGTAGCTCTTGAGTTGTCCTAGACTACTTCTCTTGATGCTACCTTCCACTAAAGGAATATGCCGAGTTGTATTAGCTTAAGACTCCACATCTAAATGAGATCCTGGCAACCCTTTGTTCCATTATTAGTCTCTGTTGAGGCGGGAGAACTTAAATCAAGGCATTGCCCGATTTCCTTAAGGTAACTTCCAGGCGAAGGAAAGGTTTTTCTAAAATTGCGTGAGTTGCGTGGAAGCTGAGTCAACCCTTCGACATGCGACCAATGTGAGTCGGTTCTTGTCGGATTCAGATAGAATCTACCAAGCGATTCTCTTCATCAAAGTGTTGAGCCCCAGGACTGCTTTTCGTACCCATTGGGTTTCCTCATCTGTGGTTGAACGCTAAACCTCTCTCATCTAGGACAATAGTTCACTAGTGCAACATTAGATACCAAAGGATGGCTTGCTCATGTTCAATTCAGATGTCAATTGTTCACACATTTCAAAAGCCTCCGAGCCAATCTTTAAACGATTGATAGCCATGTGGTTCCCCCCAAAAATTCTCATTCCGTCCTTCAAAATCGCCTACTCACGCCCGAACAAGGAATTCCTACCCTTCTCACTCGACCTACGACATCCGCATGATCATGTTTTGTGATATTAGATGCGAAGTTTCAAACAAATCATTTCTCATAGCAATAGGCCCGCCAGACAACCGTTTAATCATCCATCAATGCACGCACATTGTGTGTGTGGATATCCTCTGAAACCCGTTTTAATTAGGATGCCAGCCACAATGCATTCCATAGACCCCCGAAGCGCCATTCAAAATATTACCAATTCAATCAAACTAAATGGCGTCCACATATCACTGGCCAGTCCAGACCGAACACATGTGTTCGGTGCAAATAGGTGAACACAACACACACCTTCCACACCCCTCCACCAAAGCATCGTCCACCTGCGATTGCGTTTCCAAATCATCTCACTCAGATAAAAGTAAATAAATTCCATCGATCCGCATCGAGCGATAACCGCCGAAGGGTGAACAAATGGACACCGAAAGCTGGAAACAACCATATGTGCGGAGAAAATCCGCACTAATGACTTTCGAGGTGCACACATGGTGTGTGTATCCTCCTTATCCTCCCAACAAACCACATCGCTTTCCTTACCCGATCGAGCGAGAATCAAAGGAATCAAAGATTCGAGAGGATAATCAAATGATGGGAGAACGACTCGAGAGGTTGCCACGCATGCGCATTCATGTGCCCATGTGCCAATTTGAGGATTTCAAATTGAACTGTGGCCAATTGTTATGGTGTGGATACGGATAGCCATGCGGAAATTTTCATGCCTCCGGGTCAGATGTGGTCCACCTCACTCTCTTGGTCGTTTGGTGTCTCTGCGCGTAGACTCTGCACTCATGAGAATTTATGAAGTCTTTAAATTCTGTTCATTGAGCGGGAAAATGGTTTCTTTGTTATGGCCCAGGATGGTGTACATCCACCATGGACCACGGGTGAGTTGTTTGCCGGTTGAAGTTTATGGGAAACTTCGTTTCTAGTTATGGGATTTTATACGCAATCAATGGAACAATAATTAAACGTTTACGAGTATAAATGTTGCGCATCCAGGAACTGGGAGACTGCGAGTGTAATCAAGGTAGTTCAGGTGACTTTTAGCTGGGAATGCAGGGTGAAAAACTTTGCAGTTCTTGATTAGTCCGGTGACCGAGTAAACTCTGGAGTTATGAAGAAAATGGAGAAGAGCTGTTCGGGAAGTCGATTTCAAAGGGGTTAAAGACGAGCACTAAACTAGACTTGTCCTTGAGAATGGAGAGGCTTGCAAAAATGCCGGGTGCAACTAAATCAACAAGTCCTATGAACATCTTTCTAGGAAAGTAGTTGGATCAATCCTTTGACCTTGAAAAAAGAACGACAAGAAGAACAAGAGATAAAACCAGACAACAAGACGAAGAAGATTGAGATCGGGAAGACATGTCCTCGAAGAGGAATCGAAGATTTGACACCGGTGACTGAGGTATCCAAACGTCACAGCAATGAAGCGTCGATTGACTGCAATCGCAAGAGACCGCTAGGAACTTTTCCGAACGCGTATCCCCAAATCTATTAACAAGCCCTACGTCATCGGCATCAAGTACCGAAAACCAGTGCTGCCAATTATCGTGGTGGGATTCATTCGACCACCACCACGAAACCCCTGATTTGTCGAAGAATGCCGGCAAGTATATGTAGCAAAACAAGAGGCTTTCAAAGCGGCGCTGTAAAGAAGAACAAGGGCTGCTTGCAAGCTCTACGAACAAAAGAGGCGGACGGGACATCGGCTCGATCGGACGAGATCGAGCGACTGATGATATTGAACGATGCTACTTCGGGAACAATGTGCTGAAGGCACGTATCGATTGCAGATGCCTCTAGAGATGAAGAAGGAAACCTTGAAGTAGAGTCACAGTCGGTGCTGAGGATATGGAAAAACGACGACGAAGATCAAGACTCCGTTGTCAGGCAGAACGAACCGTTCGACCTAAACGACGCGACGATGGTCAAAATTTTCATCAATCTGATCAAATCAAGTTAGGGTAGCAAAATCCAAGCTAAAACTCCATCAAGGCTGCTGGATCTGATGACTCATTGGCGGAGCTATTCAAAGCGATGGGAGGAGACTTAGCAGAGAGCATACACCAACTCATTGCTAAGATTTGGTCAGATGAAATTATGAATGGGAAACTCATCATCGATTTCCTGATCCAGAAGAAAGGAGGCATTGCGTGGAAGGTCTGAAACCTTTCGTCAACAATCCTATCCGTGTGGTTTTAGGGCAGAAAAGTCTACAGTCAACCAAAATGTGTCCCTTCAACGATTCTGGGGAAAACCCAAGAAATCTAGGGCGACAGGCAATGTCTTGTTTCGAATTCCCTGCCAAACTCGTCCATCGCTGCTGGATGTCGAAGGTCGGTATCAAGATCTTCGATGTCAAAAAAGATGACGCACCGTAATGCGGACAATTTTCAACTGCTTGTGTATGTCGATCATCATTGACAGGACTCAGCGATCTGTCACCGGCGCGGCGTTGAATGTTGAAGAAGAAACAGTGAAAATGGGTTTAGTGGAGAACGAAGGCAATGCCAAGCACTAGCTGTCACCAAGAAGGGACACCCATCATCGATGAATCACACAGAATGTCACGATGGACTGCTATAACTTCGAGATATAAGAGGACTTCGCCAACCTTAGCTCTGCTATCACAGAACTGGCAACGACAGAAGCTTCAGCTTGAACAATGGGTCTAGAGGGTGTAAAAGACAATGCTCATCCGGTTCAGGCAAGTTGAGGCTAAGTTTTCGGCGTAGATGAAGAAATAGCTTTCCTTAGAAAATAGGGCTGTCCCCAGCAAAACAAAGGCTATCTATTCACCTTGAGCTGTGGTCCAGATACCGGAGAAGAGTAGCCATGGATCAATAATTTGTAGGACATCTTATAATCCTTGACCTGCCAGAGCTTGTCACGTCACTGTAAAGTACTTTCCTGTGGTTGGTGAGGAGCCAAAATTTGGATCTTGAGCGGTAGAGTGAAAAATCTGGGGTTCCGAGTTACTTCTAGCATCCAAGACATAAGACGTCTTACTTAAAGTGGCCTCAACCAACAAGCGACTCCAACCAGCTCGAAGACGTCTCCTCTTCTTTATTTCGATAAAGAAACCGGTAGCATGCGACCTTACATGTGGCTCGTAGACAGGACTTGAGATGCAATCAATTTTCAGACGCGAATACATGCAAGCCGTGCTGAATAGGCAGGCTTCCACTCTATATCCTCCAACTTCGAGCATACTAATGCGGATTTGATTCTAAAAAGGCTGACTCTTTCAAGACTTCGTTTGGATAGCCTTGTACAGCCCATCAAGGCAGTTTTCTTTTTTAAATTATAGTTTAGGCCTGAGCAGGACCTAAGTAAAAATAGACAAAGTCACAACTTGTAACAAGCCAAGTTCTAAACAAAAGAAACTACCACTTGCTCTTTACTCAGTGTTGGATCAGCTCTCCCAATGGATCCGGTTCTACCAATAGAATTCTCAATTTGAACTAAATACCATTCAAAGTTGCTGACACAAAACTTGCTTGTTCCATTGTTCCCCACACATCCATTAAGCCGTAACTTACACTACTTTTCACTTATCTGTGGAACAAAGAATTCCCTGACAAACGGCCTTAGATTGGGTCATCTTGTACATGGTTTGCCCACCGATAGACGATGATTTACTCAACACGCTGTGAATATGAATAAACATGCGCTTGCCACTGTGGTCTTCTATAGCGTAGCGGTCACCTGCGCCCTCTAGGTTAGATGATGAATTTGAAAGCCCAATTCCTATTGATAAGGCGGGACATACATAAATTCCCACTAATTCCTTTCAATCCGCACAGTGCTCTGATTATTTATTAGACCCCCGCAGTTCTTAAAATAAAGGCGGATCGGGGAACTTAATTTTTCAGCATCTGCCTTGGAAAACCTAACTAACTCACCTCGGATTGTCAACAGTATTGTCGATGACAGTTCGCCGACCGACAAAAGCCCTAGGAATTGGTTCAATTTAAATTCCATGTTCTTCCATAAATGTTTTAATTAATCGGGACTCACGCATACGCATAGATCCACTTAAGTCCGAACAGGAGAATTCCATTGAGTGTCATAAACAAGAAGAAGAAGAGGTGGGGATGAGAATATAGGGCTTCGGTGGCACAAAACCATTAGGTAAACTATACTACGAACGCAGAGAGAGACACAATTAGAAAGATATGACCATACAAACGGACACATATCACAATGGGAATGGGTTCCGATTCGAGCGGACAAGGAGTATTGCATTGGTCAGGTGCATTCCATGGTCAGCTCATTAGTGTGCGTCCAAAAAGTGAATCCGATTCTAGTTTGTCGCGCCACTGGTCATAAAGTTCCGCGTGGTTACAACCCCGCCCTTGTCTTCGTTTCGTTTTGGGGAAATTTAAATTTCCCTTGGAAATTGATTTTCCTCGAGATTTATACGTCGGTAATGCCTAGGGGGATTGTTTATGTGACAATGTAGATCGTTTGATATTGGCCGAGCTGGGTTATGAAGAAAGGGCTCATTGCATAGTGTACTGTGGGGTCGGTAGGTGGTTGTTATGAATATTCTCAGGGGAGTTCGAATTGAAAGTGACTCAGGATAAGACCGGTAATGTAAGCATTTACTGGACCCTAAGGCGTACATTTCTAGACGATTTTTGCCACGCAGAAGGCTGAGAAAGCAAATATTTCCTCCAAGGTAGCCTCGAATTTGAATATGTCGGCAGGAAGATTGAAGGTGAGCTTGTCAAGTGTCTTAAAGGCCGAGCCATGGCTGGAACTCTTTTTCCTACCCCCTCTACTATGATGTCAGGTGACACTTTAAGTTTTTTAAACTTGACGCCTACCATGTCAAGAACTCGGCAGTCTTCTACAAGGCTGACATAGGCAACCTTGGTGAGATTTAGCCTAAAATCATGCTAAAGGTCTTTGGAGGGGATTCGGTGAGATTCTGGGTTAATCTTCCAAAACGGAGGCCAATGTTAAAGTCATCGTTAAAAACTGGAGAATTGTGACAGATTGTGACAGAGGAGACTAGCAAGATCCAATCGATTGTTCTCTCTCGGGCAGCTCATTCTATTTATCTGCTAAGCCAAAGAATTTTTCTTGTTAGCTTTGGAGATGGGAAGATAGAATTGAAGAGAGACCTCCGTTTTCACAAGACATATTACCACAGGCACCTCTTCACGAGACTGGCTCGACCTAAGCGCCTCCTTTTTTGGAGGAGGATTCATCTTTTGATGACACAGATGCCAGGAGAATGCCAAACTCCGGGTGGAATAGTATCAGCACTTGCCTTTTGTCTAGATCTAGACGAGATCACATCTAACCTGGATCTGAAGAGGATGGGACGACTTTGGTATCATGGGACACTGCTCAATAGGCAAGCATGCTTTTAGAAGAATTGTCCCCTCCAACGATTTCTTAAAAAGCTGTTGAGACTGTTGAGACTCCAGGTCTAAGTAGTTCCATACATAGCGTGGAGCAGAAAGGGATTTACACCGATACGGCTTCTTGTAGTATCTTCCTTTAGAAGAAAGAAAAATTCTTCAATCAAGGCTCCTGAAGCTGGAAATCTAATACTCGACGCGGTGCTACATTTTGATCCAAGTGTGTCCCTACTTAAGCGAGGACAAACACCTGACCGAACCCGATTAACAGATAAGTGTATAACTGCTGCTACTAGCTCAGGGTAATCGAAGAGTAGCGCGACAGGAATAACATCCAGCAGTTCCTTAGGAAGGCCAAGCAACTGGTAGCCAGCTCGAAGATTGGAACCCAGGCTCTTCGAAAAAGTGAGAGGAATCTAGTCACTGATGCAGTTGCTGAACGGGCATTATGTTGAGTCAGCGATGCGGCAAGAAGAGAGCCCACTTCTCAGGCAAAAATGAAGTAGCCCCCCCTCTCAGTATACAAGAGGTTGATGCAAACGTTTGAAATCATTCTACAGCACACCAATCGGCATTTTCCCGTGCGGCTTTCTGTCCAGCAGATCGAATATAGACCATTTCTTCACCCTAAAACGAATCCAACGAATTTCAAGTCAAGGATCACCACCTTTTCATCGACTTTCAAGCCGCATATGATTGCATTCATCTTCTGTAGCTCAACAGTGAGATGGCTGAATTCGAGATCCCGCTTTGCTGTGTGACGTTGGGAAACACACGCTGCAATGTGCAATTTGGTCAGCTCTTCTGAATTTTATCGTGCTGGAAAAGGTTGTGTAGGTGTTAACATGGAAGGCACTATCTTCAACAAATCCAGCTGCTAGGATAGAGACGACATTTGCACCATTGGTCGCTCTCAGCGTGCCGTCATAGAGGCTCCTACAGCAATAGAAGAACTTTCTAAACAAGTTGTCCTTGAAGTAAATGAGGCCAAAGCTAAGTACCTACATGCTGTCAACAAACAAAGAAGCATCTGACCACCCGCCTAGAACAAAACATTGCTCTTGACAACAGTACAGTCGAAGTTGTTAAGGAGTTCACAGCTAAAAGTGACACCCTAGTGGAGATTTGGATGGTTGGGTGTTGTAGAAATAGGGTAGGCACTGAGAGGTATCAACTTGGCAATGCCCAGTGTTGTAACCTCCAAATGGTAATCATCGGGTACTGGTCGATGTCCATCCGAACTCGACTTGCCAAACCTATAAGCGCAAGTGCTGACCAGCGGACAAAAAACATAATTACGAAGCAACCAAGAGCCTCGGATACGGACGAATTTACTCTTGACAACCCCTACTGGTTGAGGTCCAGGTCCACCCCGGACTGTAGCGCCACCTTAAGTAAGTAAGTTTGACCTTAAAACAAACTTCTACATCTTGATAGATCTTCTCTTTCAAGTGTTTACCCCTTTTCGACTCCACTGACACGGCGCGGCGCTAACCCTTTTTTCTGATTGTTCCACCTAATTTGATGGTTTTGCCCATTCTTTCCAATTAATCGAGGTGGCACCGTGAAATCCCTAACTACTCCCGGGATTTTGAGGATTTATTGATTTTTCATTGAAATCATTGTCGGTCCCGACAATAACGACAAAGAGGAAGCGTCAGTTCAGCTCATTTTCATTTTCACAAGTGACAACGACGCGCATCCCCTTTGTTTCTTCTCTAAATCGACTCTGCGCAAGCGTGCACCCATTTAACTGCACGTAAATCTTGTATCTTCTCTGTAAGCGCGCTCTCGTTAATGGAATTGATGTTTCCATTTTCCGAAAATTTCCACCATTGTATCTATTATTCATGAAATTAAATTTTCAAATTCGTAAATAAGCTAATTTGACATTTGAAAGAGAATGACGGGGAGGGGGGGGGCCCTCTGTCGGTTTCGGTGAAATGTCAAATTTGTGTGCGCGTCGGATATTAATGGCGCTTTTAACGCGTGATTAGGTTGAAGAGTTTTCATTTTATTTTATCGTCTCGTATTGTCGCGTCGAATTTGAAGGTTTTAACAAGCTTTTCGACTTAAAAATTGAAAACGGGGCGAGGGGAAGGAAAATGAAAATTATGATTGTGTCTAGGCTTTGTCGTCTTTTTTTTTTTCTTAATTAGCTTCGCTAATGCAGTTTTAATCGATTTTTTGTATATTTTTGAAGATACGCTGTAAATCACCGATTAATTCAAACCTTTGGTAGCTGAGCTTTGGACATTTTTTTTTTATCTTGAGATCTGGGATTACAGAAAACTCTTATCTTGGAATGGTTATTGAATGGGATAAGGGATTTCTTGGGGGAGATTATTGATTTGAACTTGGAGCGCATGATGTGTATTCATCAATTTGAACAGGAACATCATGGATGGTAGACGTTTTTATCTTGAATGGTGTTTTAAGGTGGACATGCATTTTTTTTTTGTGATCAATTAATCTTTTATGGACGGTAGGCGGTTTATTTTTAGTCAATATAGGACAGTAGGGTCTAAGAATAGCTCTAATGACATATATTGACACGAAGTTTGTTGGAAGGTCGATGATTTGGTTTATATGGGAGACGGCAGAGGTTATAAAAATAAAGGAAAACCGTCGGTTTCACGCAGTGCCCCATAGATACATGTCATGAGGCTTACAAATTGTGTGTTATTATCTTAGGAAGTAGGGCACAAAACAAAGAGCGTCCACGAAGAACCAGTTAAAGATCTAACTCACGGCGTCATTTGTCTCCCAAAAGAAGAACAATTTCTAGTAAGAGCTACAACACGAGCCTTGGAAAGAAGGACTAAATGTTGACGACCTCCAGAGAGGAAGAGGAAGATTTGAAGATCTGCACGTGGAGCGTTCATCCTCCGCATAGACCGCATGGAGCTAACGATTTTACAAAGATTCTTGAACACTACAAAGCGAATACAACCGTTTCTCAGGAAGTGCGTTGGGATGAACCGGGTGTCCCGAAAGCAAGTTCCTGCGACATCTATTGTGGTAACTGCCACCATGAACAGAGGTAGCGGCTGTTCGGATGCGATTTTACCGTCAGAGAGAGGCAGAGTAAGGCACCAAGTATCAGTCTCATTTGGGCACACCCCTCCACAGAGAAGAAAGACGATGCAAAAAAAAAGATCATGGAGAAAACCTATCAGCTCGACCCGGGATAAGACGTTAGAGGGTTCAATGCCAATATCTGAAAGGCGGACATCTTTGGTTGGATTATCGGCAGACGGAGCATAAAGGGGGTAGCCGTTAATATATTCACCGATAGCCAAGCACTGAGTTCCCATTACTTTAACTCAAAGACCGTTCCAGGCTGCTTCAATACTCTCAAAGACCTCTCAAAGCGAAATAAAGTCAAGTTCTGTTGGGTTCCAGGACACAGAGTAATTGAAGGCAATGAAATTGCAGATCAACTTGCCAGGAAGGCTCTTCAGAAAGGTACATAGGTTCCGAACCCTTCTGTGGCATCCCTACTTTCGCGTTCAGAATGAGTCTGGACAGCTGGGAAAAACGAAACCTCTTATCCTACTGGAACAACAATCAGGGACTCAGACAGGATAAAAGGACCATCCGACCCCTGAACAAAACCATTTAAAATATTCTCAACCATAAAAGGGACGATATCAGAAAACTTGCCGGCCTCCTCACCGGTCACTGCAGCCTCAGTGACGAAACCGCCGAACACGTACTATGTGAGTGCATGGTTGTCTTCAGATTCAGGAAACGCTTTCTCCACAAAGAATTCCTAACACCGGAGGTTATTCGTAATGCCTCGACTGGAGACATCCTCAACTTCATTAGGAAGATAGAGGATCTCCTTGTCTAACTGGCTCCAGGCATAAAAGATCTTTCAGGTCGCAGTGCGATATACGTCTGTCGCAGAGCCTAACCAAAAATTATCTTCCAGCAGCAATAACAAGCTCAAAAGATAGCAGCACTGCCAGCAAGCCATGAGAAAAGCCGCATTTTATTTTCTAAGTTGAACTCCTCTACCTTCGAGGGACCGCTGATTTTGAAGCTGAAAGCACTGATGCAAATGCAGTTTAAGGCCTGAAAAATCAACGATTGACCAAATCTTCACCAAATTCTGGACAAGAGCCAAAAATTCTATTGAAACCTTCAATACCATCGAAGGTTTTAGACAGTGCTAGTGTGGGTTAGACAACCTGCATTGGACAACCAAGCAGTAATCAGGCGCATGGAGCAGACCGGAATTGGAACTCAATGGCTGTGTAATTGTCGAAACGACTTGACACTGGCTTAGGGCTAGACACGCAGGCTTAATAGAAAACGAAAAGACGGACAACCGAACAAAGAATAATTTGCTGCTCGAGGTAGAGGAATGGTGAAGGGCATGATCGATAAGTAAGCCATGAATGAACATCGAGGAAAATGGGAAAGCCTTGAAAATTACAAATGACGATTAAAATGTCTGCCAGCTGCACCAAGGAGAAAGTTCTTTGCATGACCTTATATTTGATACAGAAACGGAATGTGCCTTCTTAAGAAGGTGGGTCTTCAAAATGTTGAAGTCTGCGTCAAGGAGCCAGTTGCATATTAACTGTATAAGTGTTGGGCTGCCAATGGCTTCGAACCCAAAGGTTTCGCCAAACTGCGAAAAAATCCAGAGGTCACCTCTGACTTAGACGACTCTTACGGTGGTCTGTTTCGATATATCTCTAGGCTTAGCATATCTTAGCCCCAAAACCTTATTTGATTGAACTTTCTTGGTAATTACGCTAAAGCCCAACTGAAATTGTGACAGGCCTCCCTACGTGATGCGTAGAAGGCAACAAGATGATTAATGCTGTCTAGTGCTTCCTCATTACATGTTGGAGCTTTGGAAGTCTTGTGATCAACTTGGCAACCATAACATCTTTAGGTGATGAATTATGAACGGGACTTGGCTGGATGGTGGTCCTGATGCCAGCTGGTCACTGTTTTAAGGCCCAATTTTCCAAGCATAATAATGCAGCATTACCCCTTCGTGATTGGATCTGATCTGCCTCGAACTACCAAGTCTCAAGAAGCCCAGCTTATACTGCATCAACTTTCGTTCTAGTTGAAGGAATCTGGCACTTTTGAACTTTTCTTCGTCGGAGTCAAGCCATGTCCGTAAATGATAGCCAAAGTAGTCACTGTGCTGTCATTTATTACCCGAAGCATGATGGACATTTCAAAGGGACTGACGCTATTGGAGTAATTCGGGAAGAGCCCCCAATTCCCAGGTCGCCAAAGCATAAACTGTAATGAAAAATAATTCCTTAAGTAGCCAACTCGATCGTTCTAGCCCTTGTCGAATTTAGTGAACGTCTCTTAGTCCTGTTCTCAAACGCTTGACGAACTTCAACATTCATAGACTCAAAGTACTCCTTCCAAGCCTCCTTGACTGATGCATCCTCCTGAATCCACTTAAGAGAAATTACCAACGTCAACGCCTACGATTTTGCATTCATCTGTTGCATGTACCGAATCCATTGGTTCCACCTTTCGGTGAGATAAGCCCTCATTTCACAGCCAATCAATGAAATATTAAAACTTTAACGACTTGGCATTGTTATTCAGCGCCGCCAAAGAGCCACACTTACTAAAGCCCGCTACCGATCGTTTAGGCTCCCATCGAATTTCTTTGTCTTAGGCCGTGTCTCAGCTCATAAGCTGTCTGATAACTCAATTAAGCCCGTCTCACATAATATTCTGTTCTGCTTATAGCTAGTTAGTCCAACTGCGCTACCGATTGAAGTCCCGTTCATAAATAACCACGATTACAATAAAAGTCCCATTCCCCCAAGAGAGTCTCGCACTAAGAGAGGAGTGTGTGCTATAAGAGCGTGTGCAATTAAAACTAACGATCTATGATCCTCAGCCTAATCTAATCTAGTTAAGGTCTAGTTAACACGGGCTACTTAACCTGATCCACCTACCCCCTGACACTGAATTCAAGAAATCAAATCCCAAAGTGGAACAAATCTCTTCTCGGGTTCCGTTCATTTGCCTAATTTCCTAATTCTTTTCATTTTTTCAACATCTAAAGTGCCGCTGCGGCAAAACCCTAAGGGTTTTCTCGTGTCAAATGGTAATGTTCCGAGTTCTCGATTTCCATTGAACACCAATGGACTGCCGGTGTTGAACTTGTCCTACCACCTGAGGAATTGTAATCTTTTTATTGCATGCTAATTATTTAATTCCGTTTTGGTTTGGGCCTTCTCTAGCTTGGCGTTAGATGAAATCCAGCAGCGGCAAGGCAGGAGCCCGAGCAATTAAAAACTCAAATTGGAAAATGGCCAAATGTTGTCAGTCGGCACATATAAGTGCAGTGACCATCCCAAGATAAGATACCGCTATCGGGATGAAGTAATGAAATTCACAATCGCATAATGCTCCGTGGAGAATTGCTGAGTGGATTTGATCGTTTATCCAAAAATTTTATTTCGTAAATTTTGAATATTAATTGAGAAATAAAAAATTAAAACACACGCACGCACACAGCCAAGGCGAGTGGAATTTTAATTGTGTGGGGACCGGCTAGGCTGAGAGGTGCCTTACCGGTTGAATGTGATGATCGTAAAAGCTATCGGGGTTAAGCACTGGGGACGGTGTTTTTTTTTTTTTTGTTTTTTGTATGGCTAATGAGACATTCTATCTCAGGTAATGACGGGCATTCAAAGCTAATTGCGGAAAAAGAGCATCGAAAACCATTTAGTTTTAGATTTTTCGGATATAAAATGCCAGTGGGGGGTGGGAAAGGGAATTGCTTCTTGAATTTAATTGAATGTACAGTGCAACTGTAGTCTGGATGTGTTCCTTTATTGACAACCCATGGAGGATCATTGGCTGAGACACTGAAGCCTTCCGTTTCCAGTTCTCTAACCCAAAGGCTTTGGCATTCGTAAAAATTTCATCATAGCAACAGATGTTCAGTCTTCCTTCTCGTCTCAATCCCGGGAGCTGTGACTCAAAGATACTCCTGGTTGAAGCATAATTGTCCATTCGCTTGATGGTCTTAAAGACTACATTCACATCTTGACAGCTTATAGAGCTTGCGATTGTATCTTCGCCTCCATTCGCTTTCGGAACCAAATATTCGATTTTTCCCTCGAAAGTGTTGACATCTGCTCTGGTTTCCTGCTTATCACCCAGCACCCTGTAGTAGTACATGCATTTCGTGTTTCGAGTAAGGAGTCTTGAACTCATTTGTAGGGGCCCACCACAAGGGTGTTATTCGTGGAGTTGTTGTGACATAAGCCCGCATAAACCTCTAGGACTGCCGTCTACAGTAGCTGGACAGATTTCTTGAAGAGAGTAGCGTTCACAAGTCTCCTTGCTGAAATCAGGTGTATGTTTGAAAAAGTTCAGAAGAGCTGCTTTCAAATTGCCCATTGTGCCGCTGGGAACCCGAATTGAGCCATCGTCCTGCAGAGCTTAAGACGAGGAATGCTGTGAAATCGTTGCTCTTTTCTAGGAAGTTTTGGTCTATAGTCGATCTGTCGGACCGGAAGCCACACTGCTACGTGTCGAAGGGACGTCACATAGTTTGTTGAATTGGACACCGACCACTTGGCAAGGATATACCTCGATAGTTGGTTCAAGACGTAGAATCGCTTTCCTTATAGTTGGGGCATATGGGAATCATCGAGCAAAGTTTCGTACAGACATACTTGGTTAAAGATTTGGTGTATACACCCTACCAAGCATTTGAAAAGCTGGTTAGTCATCAAAGCCAGCGACCTTGTTTTTATTTAGATCTTTGATAGCTACGCCAACCACTTCTATACTGGGAGTGGGGATTAGTTCTTTTTGATTGGAGGTAGTTGCTCTTCTTGCGCTATAACCCTCTCGACATTATGCCTGTTTATCAACAGCTGGAAGTGCTGCTTAAGCACATCTTCAATTGCCTGTGCATTGGTGCCTAGGTTTCCTTCACTGGTAATCTACTATGGTCTCGGCTGTCTTTTTGATGACGTTACTTGTTCCACAGATAGTTATGTTTGTTGGTGCTAAATGCACAGCGAAGAGTTCCTAACTCAGGTGCTCTCTTTAGGTTTTGGCTACTTCAATTGTCCAAAGGCTTCTTAGGTTGAATTTCTTTCTCTGGGTCCTTCACAGCGTCTTCTCATTGAATAGTTGAGTTCTGAATTTGAGAACAACAGGGAAGGGGACAAATTCATTCTTTGTTGTATGGATTCATAGTCTTGGAAACCTACTTATCATCGTTTTATAGGCAGCTGCAGTTGAAAGCCGTTGTATGTTACGGTGTCACGCAAGCTGTGCTTACTGATTGAATCACGGAAAATGGTCTCCCCGCCGATCTAAGCATTGAAGCCTCTGTCTACGATTTTAACATCATACTCCAGAAGACTAAGTCAGAAAACTTTGCCTTGATAGAGTCTTGAGCTTCGTCGGCAGGAGAATGTGCACATATTGTTCGAATGTTCTGGATTGTTGTTTTGATGCAGATTATAGCCAGGGGATCAATGGATTGTAGCCGATTTCCCTAGACGTGATCTTAAACGAGAGGCTCCATTGGTATTCAAGGCTCTTTCTCTCCTAGGACGAGGGATCGGTTGAACCAATGTCCGTAGCACACTTGCGTAGTGTGAAGCTTATCGGCCACCATGACTTTTCAAAGACTCTGATTTATGGGGCATTGGCCAACTGAAGACCATGCGACCAAACTAGGCATCGCATACAGCCTCCACTGCCGCAGTTGCGCAAACGAAAATGAGAAGGAAACTTTCTCCCATTTCCTCTGTAAATGTCCAGCTATAGCAAGAGGCAGACAGCGCACTCTTAACCAACCATTCTTCGAAGACCTCAATCTTATCCACTTTCATAACTCCACCGGCTGGATCTAGACATCGACTGTCCCACATCCTCAACAACACACATTACCAACCAAGGCACACGAGTCGTGGTAACAAAAAAGGCACACCTATTGCTACTTGGGTTCATGTTGAACCGCCATTTGTACTAACCTACCTCTGACTCATTTTTGAGCTTCGAATTTGTCAAAATAGCCCAGATGAGGTTCTATTTCCGTTCTGAAGGTTATTTTCAAGCTGCTATTGACCCCATCCAGAGATTTGTCCGCTGCTGTATTTACAGAGAGCTTTTCTGATTGGTTTGGGCACTTAAGAGGGGAAGTTACCTACCCGTACCCGCTTTCATTACTGAAAATTGTTGAACCCTGAAACAATGCGGGTTACGCAGCTAAGCGAGGTAGGTTTTACTGTTATGTCATCTCTTGAACATCGAATGGACAGCAACCAGTCAGTATCTGATGGCTATAACATTTGAAAGTTTGATATGTTGTCACAGTTTCAACACCGAGCATCCTCAAGTTGAAGACAGTAAGTGCCTAGTGCCTACCCTATTTCTATAGCATTCAACCATCAAACACATTTTTACTTACGAGCCGTCGTCAGATAAGTTGTCAACAACCCCTCAATCTAACCTCACGCCAAAATTCGAAATAATGACACGAAGTCATGTCGTTACTATATAGAGAGAGGATTCAATTGAAAAATTCAACATAACCCTTTTCATTACCGTCGTCGGTATCTACGATCCTAACCTTACCCCAGGCAGAGACTCAATAACTTTAGATGACTTCCTCTTGACCGATTAGGAATCTTTCATCATCCCATTCTCTATTAATTTCCCCCTTTTATTTTTTATTAAATCAAAGCAAAGACGATTAGCACGTTAGCAGGTCCCACCATCGAGAGAGAGAAGACCTCTTAGACCGAAAAAATTCCCCCCCCCCCCCCAAAAGCCTATAAAATACGCGCCTTTATCTTCGTCTCCATTATGATGGCTGAGCATTAATATAAAACAAAATTTTATTTTCTATTTATATTTAAGGAACCACTTCCAACGTATAGCACGCTCCCAGAAAGATTCAAAAAAAAAACGAAAAAAAAAAAAAAAAAAAATTCAAGAAGAACCTGTGAGAATGCATTTTCGTCATCAACCGAAGCCACAACAAAAGATAAACGTCCCGCACCAAAGGAAAACATATTTAACGTTCCGTGTTTTATGGCCACGATTATCACGTTATTGTTTCGATTATATTTTACACCTAAGGAATTATTAACGCGCGCGCATAAAAGTAACAAATCTTTACGACTACTCATCGGAGGAAAAAAAAACGCACACATGGGATGGGATTAGTGGATTCTACGGGCTACAAGGGTGTGTTTTGGGAAGAGAACACACGGACGAGGAAATACGTTTAGTTAAGCAGCGCCTTCAGATGCAGATAACGACTGTTAACGGATAAACAGAGTTTTATTGCAGCAAATTGATATTTGTTTTCCCGTTTTCTTATTCTTTAGATATATGTGCTTTTAATTACTAAAAGAGAGAGAAAGAGGGAGAGAGAGGAAGGACTTGTACACCCTCAACATGGGGTCCAGAGTTGTTATTTTTAAATTTATTTTTTCACTTCAAATTTTTTCAACTAATTAATTTGTTTCGCTTCATTATCGAGAAAGTGATTAGGAAAAGTATCTATTTTGTTTAATTTTGCGATAGATACAAGCACAGTAAGTGGGCTTTTCCACGATAAACAAGGGTGGTGGGTGGATAGGAAAAGATGAAGAGATAATTACGACCCACTATCACTTATGTTAAGTTGATCTTTTCACGTGTTAAATTTTTTAAAACGTCACTTATCGGACTTTGTTTTGCAAACAGATGCTCTTTCATGGTCAGAAATGTTTCGCCTTGACCTTATCTTTTTTCTTATTTCCTACACCATATCTACAAGCAAATAGATAAGACCCCGAGGGTGTACTTAACATCTATTTCAATAGTCTTTTGACTGACAACCCGAGGTAGTAAACATGTTAAGCTTTTTCTTCCTAGGGGAATTGAAGCACGTGTTTGGCACTTTTGAATTTATTTTTGGGGAAGAAATCTACTAGTTTGGCACGAAGGGTGGGGGTTTAATTTTTTTTTAAATACTCGTAGGATGGGATAAAAGGGAGAGAAATTATTTATTCAAGGCATACTTTGAAGTTTTAATATTGATTATGACGAAGGGAGATGATGAAACGTGCGTTTACACACAATCTCTGACAAATTCGTAACACCTACATACCTGAATCCCTTTATCCAATGGTTGCGGATAGGAAAAGTGTGTTTCTATGTTAAAGGGAAGAGGTGGGAGGAAATACAAATATTTGGCGCGATAGCTCATAAGGTCAGCATAGCTTCTTACAATCGTTCATGTTGCGCGTGTTATATTTGTCACACGAATGGAAGAGATCTTTTGTCATAAAAAAGCTTCTCAATCCGTCGTTCAAAGTCGGCAATAAAACTGAAGGGCCCTTCCATTCGTGTGACAAATATAACACGCGCAACATAAATGGTTGTGAGAGAAGCTATGCCTTGGCTCTCTAAGAGCTGTCGCTTCAAGTATTTGTATTTGGAGGTTTGTCATTGCCTGTCACGAGATGGTGATGTGACAAATGTTTGGTTATTTAGCTGAGGTTCGAACCTATGACCTCGCTTAGCGGTCCAATGTACTAACCATAACCATTTCATGAGACAGCCATATGGATACACTTGTGGTTGCTCGGTGTAAATCTCCGAATGGAGGTGGCTCTCTTTAACCCCACTTTGCACCACCTAGTCTGTGCTCAGTCGAAAGGTCGTACTGGCAGTACTTAAAGGAGAATGAGGAACACCGGTTCCTACATGCCCAAAAGAGAGACCACGAGATTCTGGATAGGAAGCAACAACCCCAAGAGAGATTTGATGAGTTCCAAGCCGATTGGTCTTGAACGTGGACAACAGGGAAATACGACCTCACAAAGGCAATCCACTTGCGATAATATGACTCAGAACGGAAAGTGATGCTAAGCTTTGGATGTAACTTTAGAACCATCCAAAATCCTAGAGAAAAATGCAGAAGCGCTGACACCTAAGGAGCTCAAATTTTGACTTTAGACAAGATAAATGTATATCTAGCACGGCAGCTCATAGAAAGTCATGGCATAGCGTCTCACAAGACAAGATATATACGCCAACGAAACTAGGGATAGATTAGGGGACATGGATGATTCAGAGACAAAAGTCGCGGCCCTTCAGTCAAGACGAAACCAACCACCCCCCCCCTCACCGATTAAACTTGAACGATAGGACAACAACGCATCCGTATCCACCTATGTTCCAAATATTGACATGCTTTAGGCAAGCGACCCTGGTCTTCCACTGTGAAGTGCGTCAGGAAAACAGGAGGTCTGGTAGGGCGACTAGCAACCAATTATATGCCAGAGAACCAGAAAGCCACAGACAAATTAAGTCATTAATAAGGAACGTGGGCGCAGCTAAGGGTGATACGCACAAGGTCAAAGTTTCACCTTCGCGCAAGAGTCTTCATCGAAGGCTACTAGAATAAGATATAGCTAGACGATGAATTTTCAAAGAAGAATAGGCCTTATCCAAAGGTTAAGGTTGAAAAAGAGGAGATACAAGGCCTATTGTACAGTGGTGCCTCGGTTAGCTGTCTAGGGAAAAGTGCCATCGAATTTGACTAGGAACCACATTACGAAGATGACGTGACAAAACGAAGAATAAACGACGACAGACTCTTCACATCACATGTCGAGTAGGGTCATGACCAGAACTTCTGCTAGAGGCTATATTCTACTACATTAGCCAAGGAAGTAAGCATTTATTTGTGTCGTAAAGGGGGGTGCTAGACAACATTTGCTAACAACATCCGGCAAGTTTCGAGTTCTTGACGAATCATTATCCAGGATAGAGGTTGGAAAAGAAGAGTGTGTCTACGGATTATCTAGGGTAGATCTAGCCAAAGGTTTAGTTTTAAGTGATAGATTAGTTTGAGTTGAGCTCGGGCTTGGGCTAGTCAGGCTCCTAGATACTGGCACCTATTTCTTCGATTTGAAAAATTTGATATTCTGGCCTTCTATTCGTACTTTGAACACAACCAAGAAGTGATCCTACGTCTATGATACTGGAAGCATGTCTTCCATCAATCGCAACCTATCTGGTTGAGGTTGTGCTGATCCGAAGCTCCCCAGATCTCTTTATGAATATAGCTCTCCTCAAATCGAGCGTTAGGGCATCACAATGGGTCTACATTGACCTAAGAGTGACGGGGAAAGGACTTCCTTCCCCGTCAACCCTCCTACCTAACCATGACCTAGTTCCATCTAAGTAGCTTGTATAGGATTTCAAGTTCCTTTTGATCCTTTGTCTCGGCATTATTTCGCTAACTTTCCTGTGAGACGTTAGGGCGGCACCACCTGCCCTTAATAAGCTCATCCACTTCCATCTCTGTTCGAACTAAATCTCCAGAATCTTCATCGACTTCTTGCCTCAAGTACTCGTATGCTGAAGAAGCTCTGATGGAGTAGTCCCATCTAGCTGATTCGATTCATAGACCTTGGATGACTCTTCCGCAGAAACTGATTCTTCAATTGCGAAGCCTAAGGCATCAGCGGAGTAGTACCGCAAGTCATTCTGCCACGACGAGAATAAGGTCTGGATATTTTGCACAATCAGTGGTTTCGAGGGTACAGACTGGGAGCCTAAACCACATCACCTAACTCCCAAGGGCTTCCAACGTCGTGCAACCGAGTCTAATCTCACCTCTCTGGACGATGGATAAGATGACAGCTCTTCAAAGGAAGAAGGGACAGTAAACGTTGATTTGGAATCACAATGAACGTGTCACTGGTGTAAGTATGCTGCCACCTCAACCTAACGTTGGTTTGCGATGGATCTATGTGACTTCTGTCAACTCTGACGATTTGTGACTTTTTGCAAATTTCCCTCTGAAGCCCATTTCCCTGCCACTTTCTCTTAATTCAAGTTTCGTAATCTTCCCATCATGGCCAACACCAAAAGACATCACTTCCAGCGGTCGAAAAATGACTCCATCCACTCCAGCAACACACAATCTAAAACACTCCTTCAGATCAATTACTGCACATCTTCTCTCAGCTCATTTGGAACACCAAACTGACTGGTTGTATACAAGCAACGCATTGTGCACCATGGAACCAAAATTAAATCAATCTTCTCCCGGATTGCCAGCAGAGGACTCCAAATCCTAGCTACAAACGCATAAAAAATGAAAAAAAAAAAATTGTTTTCGTACATATCCATGATTTAGTCTAAAGATACTCCACCCAGTTATCCTCCTCATATCGTGGAGCAAAGATAATGTCGTCGTTTAAGACATCGTCATCGTCATCACCATCATTATCCTGCGGAGCAGAGTTGAGTGGCTGGCGATGACGCTCACCGAAGCCCTATCGGTTGTTGTTAAACCGCACCCCAAAAGTGTATATACGCGCATTTAACTCTGCTTACGTTCGTATGGATTAAAGATTTTATGACATTTTCGCATGGATACATCGGCACAAAGGCAGATCGGTAGTGATGTTGGATGCTGTTGTGTTGTATGAACCTGGCTAAAGCGGAACACATCCGTTTTGGGTGTGTCGTCCATATGCGCTTTTTGTTGAAGAAAATGAAGAGCGCACAAGCAATTTGGCTCCGATGTTAATGGTAATCTCATCAAGAGGGCATATTTCACATGAGGCACACGCTACACGGATATTAAGGGCACTTGGTGTACAGTGTGGTCAACAAAGATCACATCCAAGCAACTTGATACGATTTTTAAAGAGCTTAAGAAAGGGTCCAATGAAAATGGATTATACCTCTCTGGAGCTTGAAGCATTGCCCTAGCATTGGTGGTGAGTACTTCGTAAAATTTTAAGAAACGCGAGCAACTTTTAGAACACTGTCGTCAACTAAACAATTGTCCCAATCGATATAGGATTCCAAGCTTCAAACCTTATTCTCTGAATTCTTTGCAGTACGCAACTTCGACTTCGGGCATGAGTCCCTTTCACAAAACCTGCTTAGAACAGAATTCCTCGAAGGGAAACTTCTCTAGAAGAAACTAAGTTTCGATTAAGCGTGTCTTCTGTAAATGCTTTGAAACTTGACCTTCAATGAACTGCTCTGAGCTTTAGAGGTCTTTGAATGCAACGATCTTAAAGACGTAGTCACGTGAATAAAAGTTGTCAACACGCTAGAGCTGAAGAAGGGCTTAGAGACTCCAATGCCATATGATTTCGCCACTAGATCTCTGTTGTTAGTACGTTGAGGTTCAATGGAAAGAACAGGATATAAACCAAGACTAAGAGGAGGGAAGTTCAAGAAAAGAATAATCAACCATTCTACCATGGTCCGTTCTAGAGCTTGAGCCAAACAAGTTCGCTGAGCACTAAAAGGTCTATGATGCTGTCATCGTCCTAGACTACAATCCTTTGGAGTCAAGCTTGCTACTTTCAACCTTGTATCGGTTCTTCTACAGAGACCAATGACCAAGCTACTGTGAGTAAAAATTTGCCCGTCCGTAGAATGCTCTGCGAACTAGCTATCATTGTCAACCTTCCGCCCCTGACTCCACTTCATCATGAGGATTCCCAAGACCAGTTTTCGAGAGATGTAGGATTTGATCTAGCCATCTCATTCTAGGGCTGACAGGAAGACACTCGCCAAATAGCATGACATTCATAATACGTCCTAGAAACAGGCTTCTAAATCTTTCCCTTCAACAGTAAGTATGTAGCTCATTCCAGTGCTTCTCACTCGATCCCTGTAAGTCATTCCAGCAACGCAACGAAGGAACTTATATCCGCGTTCTTATTCTTTCGGTCAACACCCATATTTCATGACCACAAGTGAGAGTTGGAACAAATACTGAGTTAAAGCCCGATAACATAAGTTTGACACAAAGCTCGGTTTTCCTTACAACAGATCAACCAAGCTCTCAGCAGCCTTGACCTAAGCAATTCTCCTTCTCCTTGTTCCTTTGATCACTAGTAAATAAGACCTAGAGTTGCTTGCACTTCTCCAATGGGATACCGCTGATATGTAACGTACTCTGAACGGCTCCACTGTAAGCTTGAAATCCAGGATCCAAAAGGAGAGACATCTCTCCCAAGAGGTAGCAGTGTTTCAAGCTGAAGTTTATCTCTAGCAAGGCGTGTATTACTTAAAGTTAAGTCTGTTCAATAGCTTAACCATTTGAAGAGAAGACTTTCAATAGTTTGACTGTTAAGCAGGGTTACTGACTAGGTAAAATGAAGCAAAGCTCTTTCTGGGATCAACGACCTCTTTCATAGCTTGATTGGGACAAAAAACACTTCGACGACTGACATGGTCTCGTATCCTAGAAATATAAGTAGACCCACCAAAGAACCTAAAAACCGGGCTAAGAATCATTCAGGGACCCGTCATTCTCTTAGAAATGTGTCGGAGGAGCTTTGAACTCAGAAACTCAGGCAACAACAAAAGGCTACGTGAAGTCGCTTGAAAATGGCTTGTAGCTTCTAATTAATGTTCCACAGAAGACGCCAAGACCGTTTTCAGAATCCCTTAGGCCTGTAAAAATCTAAATCATTACAAACAGCTTTTTGCCTCAAGCCTCGTCGATTTAGTTTGAAGACCAAACTTATACTGAGCCTTCATCTCACGCTTACTGATGTCATGATACTGTTGTAGAAGTGCTAGCGGCGCATAGCTCATTATAAGCCTTTCGATGCGTTCGGCTATTGGATTGATGTTATGCGAGGTTTAGCTTCCAATTAGCAGCTTTGGAGCATCGTACGTTGGTCTGCCCAAAATACCCCGGAAAATGCCTAGTTCCTTGTAAAATGCGGACTCCTAACAAGACAACCTAAGCCTGGTCTTCAAAGACCAAAACCAAGCTAGGTTTGACTATTATTATTCGTTCCCTTCTCTACTTGTCATGATGGAAATAAACTCCCTCCCTTAGCGAAGACAAAAACCTAGCGAATGTTTGAAAATCAATCCATAGATGGCAGCAGCAAACAACTGTCACACCATGGTCATACCAGACGGCTTTAACCAGCAACTGTGACATGTCACAGTTTCCCAATTTCTAAATGGAGCGTAATTTTAGGCAGGTTTCCGCTTACACTCCATAAATACCCTTACAAACTCTAACAAGCTCATGAAATCCGATCTTCTCTCATCCGTGAATCTGACTGAACATCGTCTCGACCCACAACTTGCAACCTAAGAAGGTGACTTCGTTCTCTCCCAACCATGTACATCCACTCTTTACGATGACAGTTATGATGAGCCCTTTTCAAGATCATTTAGTGGGGCAATTGCTGCTTCCAAAATCATCCAAGTTGTTGTGTCGCATCCAGCACACCTGTGTGTATGGATCGACTCGTCGAACAAATTTATGATATCCCCTCCGAGTTATGCGCGCAATTCCAGATTCCATCGTGTAGAACTCTAAAAGCCTCCTCCTCATCGTTGTAGTCATCGTTGTCGTTGTCGTTGTCCAACAAAAGTAATGAACCCATTCCACGTGATCAACAAATAATGATCACTGGTTCATTAGCGGTCCGGGGCATTAATGGCCTAATTAACATGAGCACGACGATGATGACAACAGTTAGAGAGAGAAATGTTTGTTGTTCGGCTCATTTATTGAACATTAGTTCCATTAGAGCCATCTGTCGTCTGGTCTCCCGTACGCCTTCGTCTGGTTCTGTTCGGTGGAATTGATCTAGAAAAGTTAGTCTAGCTGTCCCGCAGTGCCATTATTGTTACCGCAACTGCCGCTTTTAACTAATTACAATCGAACTGGTCTTTTGGGGGTCTGAGGGGAACAAATTTTGAGCACACCATCTTAATCCATGCGTTGAGCAGTGGCAGAATGTTGTATTCCTTTTGGGACGAGGATCATCAACAACTCGGCGTGATGCTATGTGCTTATGGTTTATGTGTCCATAAATCCGTTTGATTCTTAACCAAATGAGTTGTGATGAGAGAACGGATCGTGTGAACGGAATTCCATGGATATAATATTGAATTGAGTCTTAACAAACGGGCAACCCTAAGCACTGTTCAGCTGGAAGCTGATCAATAATTTAGAGAAGCTATTACCGAGTGTATTGTCTCGGAATGAGCCTATAACGATGCGGTTTTGTTGGCGTTTTGATTGGGCTTGATGGTCTTTAAAAAATTCTTTTTTAACGACAATATTTGGGTGATTAGGCAAACAAATGAAGTCTGATGGCTTGGCTTCAGGTCGGATGGTGTTGAGTTGAAGATGAGTAAGTTGAGACCGGGACATTGTGTTGAGACAATGATGGGTTGTCAATCTATTTTGGGGGGGATTGTCTTCGAAAGAAGAGACCAATTGCTTTGAGCTGACATTTTGGTGTCTAGTTTACCCATTAAGGTGTGAATGTGGAAGAAGATGATGAAGAGTTCATTTCAATTGTCTCTGTGTTCGTAGAGAGCGAAGACTTTTCAAGGCTAGTGAGACTTGGCGTTACAGGTAAAGGAAATTCGCTGTCATAAGATTTGGATTTCCAGCGAAAGTGCAGATTCTTCAAACCAGGTGAACTGCTTGAACTCCTAAAGTACATTCTACAGACCGTCCAGGTTTCGAAAAGCTTTGCTGTAGGAGAGGACTTGATGCCAACATCACATATGATCTCGTCTGGTCAAATGGCAGTCCTTAACTGGCACTTGGAGTGCGGATCACTGACACTAAAGTCCTTAGCCTCGAAATGTGTCTTTTTTAAAGGTTGAGTTGAGTTCCATCCCTTGAAAAGGTTTAAAAGTTACGACTGTCCACGTTTTCTTAAATAGTCAAGCAGCACTTTAGGCTATGACATCTCTTAGGTGGGATCTGAGCTCGTAAAGTACTGCTTCGACGTTCCAAAATCTCTGTCCACACCCAACAAATTAAATTTGAGAACATCGAAGAGTACAAAGGTCCCCAAATACAAGCAAAAGCAGGACAATCACATTGAAAGTGTTCCACAGTGTCGTCGGCCTCTACAGCTTCACAGATAGAAACGTCACTTAAGCCTAACACGTTGAAATGTTTGACAAAAGCGTAGTGACCCGTTTTAACGCCAATAAGTTGTCTCCAGTCAGTTGTCAGACAGTACGAGTACCGCGGACTTCTTTTAAAACGTCAGGAGGAATCCTGCATCCTTAAGATTCATGCCACCTACAGTTGTGTTTACTAGAAATCCAATCTTCAATGGAAGCTCGAACCGAAGATATGGACAAACCCAACGTGGGTTCGGGCCGAAGAAGTTCTTCGCTGAGCATTGTCAGGCAAGCTCATCAGACAAAACTTAGAAGATCCAGTCTTCCAATCGAATACAAACTAACGCTGCATTCTTGCAACTTTTGGATCTTGCAACGCTTGGATTGAGCAAGGCCGCAGCCTGGCTGTAGCTATACACGTAGGTACTCCATCCCCTTGACTTGTTTTTTTCGAAATATAGCTCGTAGGTGCTAGAACTATTACGGCTGTTAAGCAGAGAGTAGATCAGCAGTCATCACAATAAAGGAGACAGGATCCCAACTTGCGGGCAGCCTTTGTTTACGCCCTCTTTGTCGATGAAAATGTCTTCCCTATCGAACACGCATTCAATTCCCCCAACTGAACCGCAGTCTCACAGGATTTCCCCTGTCGTTAGGCATGTTGCATAACAGGGATGGGATGCCAACTTTGCGCACACGCACCTTAACCGGCCTTTCTATGGTTTTCAGCTGAAAAATGTGGTACCGAAGCTCTTGGTCAGAGAGTAGTCTTACTAAAAGTGGCGCTACAGTCCGGGGTGAACCTGGGCCTCAACTAACAAGCGTCTCCAGCCAGCTCGATCTTGTAGTTTCACATGCTAAGCTGATTGAGGTCCCCTTCAGCTCTTCATGACGCAGCCACGTCAGTCGTTGGACCTTCATTCTTCTGTCGTTGTACAGCCCGTACAGACATTGACCGTCTATGCAGACGGGACCGAAAATCACCCGAAGAATTTTCCTCTCGAAGCAGCCTAGAGCACCCTCATCCATTTTTGATAAAGTCCATGACTCTGCGCCCTAGAGCAGGACTGGGATTGTTAAGGTCTTATATAGCGAGTAGTCATCTCTACCGATTTGTCCACGCCAGTGCCAAGCTCGAAGTGAAGATTCTCCTACGAGTTGACAGCAACTGGCTTATACCTTGTTGCAGCATAGGTGGCTCTATCCATCCCTCACAGCTGACGCCCGTTACCATAACTAATGAAGTGTACCAGCTACGCCAGGTTGTTCGACTGAATTCACTCACACTCACGGTGGACGGGTCCATCACAATGTGATTCCCTGGAAAATGAGTCTTCAGCAGGTGCCTGAAGGCTTCTTTTTTTGGCACAATAAGGGTGCAATTAGACTTTCTAAGTGGTTCCTGTTTAGTTGAACCAATCCTCGTCTAACCATGGCTTAAAGGTATCGATCCGCTATCGCCGTCGCATGAAATTCTGTCTTGTGAAAGGTTACTCTCGTACCTTTGATAAAAGCGACTTCATGGCATGATCTCCTTCAAAAAATTACTTGTTCCGGACTTAATTAGGCCAAAAAAGGATGCCCTTACACCTTTCAATCAAAACTGAATCCAAAAGCAGACTTTGACAATCCAATGTCCATACCTCTTTCAAAGATTCATCTTTTTAAATTTATTCAAGTTTGAGTATTCCACTGTATCCCATCAGTGCTTCTGGATTTGATTCCACCATCAGACACTCGACAAAACATCGTCATAAAGTCCTATAATCTCCGAGTTATTGCCTCGCAGATACCTTTTAAACATTTTACAACTCATCTTCCTGGAATCACCAGCACTTTGACTTGTTCCATAAGGAACAACAAATCCAAGTAAATTCCTTTGAATGAAATTTAAATAAAACATGTCTCCTTTTCCGGCCCACCTACAAGAGACATCTCCAATGGTACTCCGCACTGCGTCCTCTTCTCTTAGCGGGCGATCGTCCTCGACACTGATCCTCTAGCTGTGATAACACAAATTATTCCAGCGACAAATTTCTTAAACAAATTACACTGCCACAGAACATCAGGCCAGAATGTTGAAAGGTTCCTAAATGGCTGGTTGGATGGTTCCACCATGGCCAGGCATCTTCAACCGTGATCATTGTCGTCATCATGGCAATCATCGCCATCGTCATCATCAACATCATCTTCAGTTGATGCTGTTGCTGCTGCTGTTGCTGTTGCTATTGCTGCTGATGCAGCTGCTATAGTCCTGGTCCCGGTGTTTGGCTGCTTGCATCAGATAGTCCATTTTGTCTGGTGTACAGTCTATGGACTGCTAGAGGGACAAAAACTTCCATCCGAAGATGGATAGATAGCCATGACGGTTGTCTTGTATTTTTGGGAACAACAGTGACGATGCGGTTGGTCAACGTTTTCATTCTGAATTCCTTCAGCTCGGTGTGTGTCTGTCTCTTTCTCTCTCTCTCTCTTTGGATGGTCATGTACTTGTTTGTGATTTCTAGATTTTTGTGGCATATTTTACCATGTCTCGCTGGGAGAGTACATGCCACACGGTGTGGAGTAGAGCCTGTAATGGTTCATAAATCAGAATATCTACGAGAGTGTGTGCTGAATACCAAATATGAGGATGGAGTCTGGTGATGCAGGGATTTTTCCTCCCAGAGTTGACCATTTTTGCATAAAACACCGTTTACATGTTGTAATTGTGAACATGTCCCATGATGATGGTTTCTCATGATGGGCCAGTCAGATGGATCTGTTTGGGAGACAACAAGGGAGAAGGCTGTTTGTTTTTTTTTTTTTTTCTGACATTCGTAATCCGAAAAGGTTGACAGTCCATATCAAGAGGATGAGTTGGAGCAGCTTCGTACCTCCAAGACTGAAGGACCAAATCTTTCCAAAACAATGTTTGAAACCATCATCGGTTGACACCAATGCAGAAACTTGGTCGCTGTTGATTTGATCGTAAGTAAGATGGCGGATAGGTCAAAAAAGCCTTAATGTTACCACCTATGATTAGCTTGACAAGGTCAAGATTTCTTCTGTCTAGACCCCATTGTCTGACTAGTTCTTGAGGCACACAATTCAGAGGAGCATGGATGAATTGGTCTTCAACAGAGTGTAACCTTGTGCTGTTTATCGATCTCGTTTAGAGGAACGTGGCAGTCTTCCATAGTAGCTCACCTGGGAACTCCAAAATTTGACAGGAATAAGTTCTCAGGAACCGTGCTTTCCGCTTTCCCATGTCCTCCCTATATTTGGCTGAAGAATGTCTGCCAATGTACCATACGCTCTAAGGGAATACCTTCAAGAACGATCGTCAAGTCTTGAATGCTTTGATAATCTCCCTGTTACAGGGGAGGCCGTATTCGGGTGTAACCTCGGAAAGCTCTATGCTGTAAATAGCTTAAGACCACTTTAAAATCCTCCTTTCATCTTCTAAACGAACTCTCATCCGACGTCAGTAAGGAACCGTCCAGACTCTTTACAGTTTCTTGTTTGCAACTCTGACCACCGATCAGTTCCTCCACATATGTTTGTTGCGGCAATACCTTGTGTATCCAGGGCGCTACTACGATTGCATTTGTCATGCCTCACACTAGTCACTACACTGCAAGATTCGAGCTCATATTTCTCTATGATTAGAGCCTTGAGTCTGAATCCACTGTGGCTGTATTGTGGTGTTTTTGCCTTTTACCGTTCTGCTCTGGTCACAAAGTTCTTCACAACCTTCCATTGCTCGTCTAAGTTTAGTTGACGTGCTTGCTGATCGCCTCTGCTTCTTTGACGAGGTGGTTCCTGTTCCTGTATTGTTGGGGCATTGCCGGATATCTAACCCTGTCGAGTGATTGTCTCCAATGGATGCAGTACATAGGCTATGGTTAGCTAGTGATCACTTACCATTCCGATATCGGCTTTAATTGTCAAGTGGTCAATCTCATTGGATATTCACTGCCTGTCAGTCGAGCCCCTGCTGACCTTATGGAAGGTCTTCTGCCTTAACAAAGGCATTTCCAATGACCAGACGATTGACATGGCAAAAGTTCACAAAATGTTATAATTTTACTCTCCGAAGCAATGACGTCCCATCAGATGCTGGAGCGCTCGGTAATGAAATCCTCAAGGATTGTCCCCACATGGGACAATAGTCATTCTAACTGAGACAATGTAGAGGTGGCAGAAGGTCGAACTACCAGACCAGCAAGATCTTCGACCCCAGTGGCTCTTTCTCATTTTTTAGCAGACCAGCATCTATCAGAACATTCTGCTTCTTCAGTGGCCGCTCATTCCTTCATATGACCCTGGCGGTAAAATCGAAGCTTGTGAAGTGCTATCGAGAAGAGCTTAGGGTTCTTGGAACACAGCACAAGGTTACGCTCTGCTGCATGAGGCGAAGAGGTTCGGCATTAAGTTCAGAATAAGCCCACCTCTCGGTGAACATCCCGCCTTGTTCATTGAAGCTCATAGCAGCGGAATAAAGCTCTTAGAGAGGCAAACTACAGATGGTCCTCTCTGAACACCTGTGTCATCACAAGGAAGCTATGGCCCATATTTGACAAAAGCTAGGACCGACAGAAGAACAGAAAATCCCTTTGCACCCTTATAGGTGTAATTACGGGACACAACACTCTGCGGTAACATATGAAGAAGCTCCATATTACGGAAGAAGACCTGTGTAGGGGCTGCGGTGACAAGGAAGTTCATGAGGATACAACCCACTTCCTGTGTCCCTGTCCCGGCCTGTACCACCTTAGACACAGATCCCCCCAAACTATCAGTTTCTCTTCTCCAACTCACATACCTAACCTAACCTGCCCAGGCTCTCAGCCAATCAATTTAAATCGCTGAACAAAGTCGCTCATGGTGTAGATCCTTTTCCTCATTCCAATCCATAGGAAGCTAAATTCCACTTCAAAATAAGGCCTCTGCCATTTGGATTTTCCAACGTTGCCCCAAAAATACCCTTTTCCAATTGTTCATCCTGTATCTCTCCGTCTCCTCCATCTCCACCGGTATAACTCATCCACCGTCAATGACAACCGCCTTCCGAAAAGTTCAAAATTTACGATCGAAATATTGAAATAAACTGCATCATGTCTCATTTAAATGGCCACTGATAACACAACACTCTACAAGCCCACAAGCCCAAAGCAATCCAATCCGTTACATACCGTTCCGCTCTAATAACGCGAAAGCCCCCCAAAAACCAAAACGAAACCGATCTTACTACGCACAAGGGAATGAATAATTTTTCCCTTTTTTTTTTTTTTTTTTTCGCAAAATTTATTAACACATATCCTCGATTGAACATGGCGCCCTGCCGTGTCAAATGTTCTGCCCATTTAACATACCAACCGATCCTCATAAATTGCAACAAAAGGGAAACATCCAAAAACAAATAAGAAAAAGTCCAAGTCTTCCCGCCGCCCCAGAGTTCAAATCGATCGATCGATTGGAAGATTGGTCCGATCAAGAGATCGGAAGATCGTTGCCACGATCACTGCGATCAACTGCGGCATCCTTTATGTGATCGAGGTTGGACCATCAGGGAGAGGAATTGAACAAGAAGAAGATACCATCTGTGTGCGATCAGAAGAAATCGAGGATCGAGGATCGGGGATTGAGGATTGAGGTCCAACAAGAGAAACTCCACAAATAAACGATCATTCATGTGAATTTGCTCAATCGGGGCTCAATCTGCGAACCCTCCGACTGCGCAAGCGGACCATGTGTAGATTATGCGAGCACTTTTGTTTGGAATAATTCCAGGAGATTTGTCGTTTGTTGTCCACTTCCTGGATGGATTTATGCAAGGATATTCTATCGTTTTTGGCACCTCGGGGCATATCGCATTTCATTTGAGAGCCCTCGTTAGCCGATCGGTAATTAATTAAATCAACCGGTGGAAGGATCGTGTGCGGTGAGTGTATTTCTGTGTTCATGCGTACCAATGCGGCACCTGGAGCAACGTTATCGATCATTCAACAGGATGCACATGTAAACGAACAGAAACGATCGCACAACCTGTGCCACGATCAATTATCGCAAAGTTCAGGGGGCTTCGCAGACGACTGTATGTGGATCAAGAGTGGCTAACGATCGGAGGAGGTCTCCTGCTGATCGTTGCCCCGCTGATCGTTCCCGATCATGGTCAACCATCACCACCACAGCCCCACCCGCAGTTTGATGTGATGCCGGATGAATGAAACCGACATGATGAGTTGCCTTAAACACGATCGTCCACCGTTGGTGGTAATTAATTCCAAGCAGATCGCATGATCTGTCAAATTAGTCAAAATTGTTAAGGGCCCCATACGTCTAAGTCAGGCCGGTCCAGCGGAGTCGGCAGGACAATTGGAAAATAATTGCGCAAACATATCCGATGACAGAGTGACATGGTAAACCATTCGGTGAGGATCCTTGAGATCGTTCGTAGTCCCTAGGTGAGTGTTGTGCAAACAGCGTGTCCCGCCTGATTTGTCTAAATATTTACCATCTCTGTCGGTGGCTGTGGCACAAATTGCTTGCGCTCTCTCCAGAAGCACTCCGTTTCCAGCGACATTATAATTGGAGCTTCTGATCCAGCAGCACTAGATACATTATTCTTCGCTTGTCCAGTCCCTTGCTTGTCTGGGGCATTAATTTTTATTTCACGACGCTCAAGTGGTGGTTTACCCTTTTGGCGATCCAAACTCGTTATCAAAACGAAATCATCTCCCAATTGTCTGTGCAACAGCAGAACAGAATCATCATCAGGACCGACATTGTGGGGATATGTGCTCCTGCCCAGTTCTGGAGCACAATATTGTAAGTCGTGGAACCGACAACAACAGTGCAACAGTGACACTTTAGCCAAACAATCAACTTGAAGAACAGGACATACGCGAACAGGAGAACTCCTTCTCTCGACACTGGCAGAAGTGGAAATGAGGAGCGCGCACGCGTAAAAACGTGAATCCGCTTTTAATTAAACAATACAGGAGCACACAAGGCAACTGGAAAAGCAGTAGTTGTAGTCTTGGAAGCTGGTGACGGAGTGTACAAGTGGCTGAGCAAAGGGTAGCAGCACTGCCATCGGATGACATCGTCAGTGAGTTATGAGTTTTGCAATCACGACTTCTTGTTTTGATTTCTTGGCGTTGTAATGTGAAGCTGTGATGTGATATCACTTGGGGTCTACAGGGGGGGGGGGGGGAGGAAGTTTGTTGTCTGCTGCTGAATTGGTGCATTTGAATCCAAGTGGTTACAGTGTGAAGGAGCTACATTCATACGATGTGTTTCGAAAATGGCAACCAAACGGAGAGAAATGCAGCGCCATCTTGTTGTTAGCAATCGTGTGTGTTCGTAAACAATCGATTTTTGGTAAAAGATCGTGGCCGGTCACCAACTTGTTTACGTGGTTACCATCTTGTCCACAAAGGAGGGTGTATGGGGTTTGAATATAAGGGTTTAGCGAGGAAGATTAAGCTAGCGACCATAGGCTTCATTTTTAGAGGAAGCAGCTAAGTTCGAATGTGATTGAAGGCCAGCTGTAGTAAGCCTTGTGGGCCTACAAGCTTGTATGCTTGAAATTTGAAGGAAGTGTTGTGTTCATAGGAGTTTTCTGTTCATTTCAGTGAGTTCTGTGGATGGACACTAGCCGGTCAGAAGCGTTTGGACTATGATTCCAATCTTGGGATTCAGCTAAAAGGTCCATCATTCCTTTCCTGGATTGTATTTTCTCTACGTGCATGGCAGTGATGTATCCAGCAAATCCCAGGATAAACCCCTTATTTAGGATAGAACGCCATGGTATTTCATAAATGGGATCCTATTGCTGAACCTGGCAACACCTTTTCTGGTGTTACATGCTTTTCAATACCTACGGCCTTGTCATATGAAAGTTCTGTGTATACCTTGAAGCTAGTAATAGAGTCAAGGCTCAAGTAGTTAGTGCTTTGGCCTGCTTAGCATATGATATGGGTTTAGGTTCACGTCATGAGAGGCAAGTCCCTATTGTCCGTCTGGAAAACTTTACACGCTCAACAGTAATGTTACTAGTGAGCCCCACCTAAGGCGAGCTCTTTCTCTCTAGCGTTGTGCCTCCGCCTTTTAGGTGAGATTCGAAGACTCTGCAGAAAGCACCGTTGTCCTTACCATCTCAAATGTCCAATGCACTGCTGGTGTCGCTGTGTAGCTTGTTCATTTCGTCGTAAGGTCCGCTCCTTCAAAGCCTGTCAACAGAAGAAAAATCTGCCTTCGATAGAGTCCATTGCCTCAGCGTTTAAGAGTTAGACTGGGATGACTAGGATCTGATAGAGTGTCTCCTTGGTATTTCGGTATACAGCCTTATAATTCGTGATTTTAGAGCTAAAGCCCGTCATCACCTTGAAGATCCGTCCAAATCGTCGATGTTGGGAATCTCTTCTCGCTCGCTGACCTCCAACAACAAAATCAAATTTCTTACCGTGTACCAACAAAATGACTCAGCACCGCGGTACATTCCCTGCGGCAGAACATGTTCATGACCTCTGAAGATGTTGGCTCTTCAAATGGAATTATCTAGTAACGTTCATGTTGGTGCTGCCATCTCCCGCACAACCAACCATCATCGCTCCGATATGAAGGCACGAGTTTTTTTCATTCACACATGACGCGATGTCTCACGTTTCCCGGCGACCGGAAATGCTCTTTTGATGGCTTTTAATAAGTCACGCTGTATAGGATTACCTCGAGAGGAAGCATGTCATCTTTAGCACCCTCCTTCACAGCCCAATGGGTCACCATGATGCCCATTGTAACCTCATAAACCGTCCAATTCCCATGTTGGGCATTAATTAATGATCGATAGCACGTTGCTTGTTTGGCGCAGGAATTCCCTGCGACGATGATTAATTACCCGTACAGTGTTTGCGCATGCACTTCCATCGTTCTGAGGTGTCATCGCGGGAAAGGAGGACTCTGTAAGCGGCTTAGACAGACCGACGAAAAACCATTTTGTCATCGAGACAATTTGCCGGAAAATAAATGGAACCACCGAATCCGTTTTGAGACTTCATTATGAATGCAAACACTGATCGCTACGATCACTTCGATCTTTTCTCCGATCTTGCTGCAGAGGGTTCACGTTAAAAGTGTGTTTTGAGATCAAATTTCATGGTAGGACCGATGGAATCTTAATCTCTTTTCTGGAGCGTATTCCTCTTCTATCGCCATGTGTCGAGGGGCTTTGTTTTAATTTATTTTGCGTCATTAAATTTGAGGATCGTTGCAATAAAAAATTTCTTTTAATCGATCTTCGACATTCCAAGTGTGGAAAAGGGGACGACAAGCACACAGTAGTTTATGGACCGTTTACGTTAAGTACCGATTGAGGTCCGACCTTTGATTGGGACAAATTTATCAAGATCTGACGCCTGATCGGGCATCTGCAGTAGTTATTCTGGGGATAGATGTCGCTCCAACTCGCTTCTGGTGAAGGGTTTTTGGTGTGTTTTTGGAACCAAGCAAGCTTTGATTTGTTGGTTAAGTCTTGGTTTGGAATTAGTTTGGTCATTGGTTCGGTGCTGCTGCTCAGAGAGGTGTAAATTTTAGGATTTTTTTTTTTGATTTTTCCGGTTTTTCACTGTTCGAATGGGGCGGGGGACAGGGCGAATTATTGCCGAAGATGAAGTGATAAATTTTCATTAAAAGGAATAAGCGTTAGAGTTTGAATTAATTTGTCTGAGATTGGAATTTAGGAGGCAGTTCTGGGAGGACAAACAGAGTCTTTGTTTTATTGAATGAGTTTTTTTTGGTGGCATTTTCGGGAGGGAATACATATCTTGTGGTCGATTTATTGGAGGGCAGTCACTTTTTGTGGGATTGTGACTTTATTTGATACGAGGAGTCTACTAGCTCGAGCCTACGGGACAAAAGCTCTTCGAAAACTCTATAAACGGACCAGAAAATTGAAACTGAATTAATTAAGAGGGAAAAGCAAAGATGTCCAGACCATCAACCGAGGATAACCCATAGTATCGCTGGCAAAATAGAAGCCTATGAGGACAAAGCTGTAAGACAGTATGAATGATGGCAATCATATCTAACCACACTTCTATTGTCCCCTTTACCAAGAACAGAATACTAAGTCGCCGGTCCAAAAGATGTCAAGCCTTTAGAGGTAATTTGAAACCAAAGACACATTGTTGTCATCATCACGAAAGCTTCAACAGTTTCTTGGTATGTTTGAGGCTCTTCGGGAAAAATTGGGACCAAAAACTGATCTCTGAATCTAGCTCACTATAATTGTCTCTCTTGTCACATTGGCAACACTTATTTGGGAGAATGAACTTGAACAAGCCTCGTTACCAAGCGCTCTTTATGCTTTTGTTATGCGCACCTAACTGATTGCAATCTAGAAAGCTCTCTATGGCCTTCCAACCGCAATATGTGACATAAAGCTGTACCTACCGTGAAACTTCGAATCGGGTGACTGGTAGAACGACTAAAAATCCTCAATCACGACCATTTGCATCACGGACTTTATGCCAAAGTCCGATTACCAACAATCTTAAACCGGCGCCGGTAACTACGGCTAGCATTTCCTATTGGCTGAACAAGTCGGTCTTTCAGAGGTACATCTGTCCCAAAGAAATCTTAAGACAAAACCTTCGTAAAAAGCAGCTAGGCAGCGATAAAAGCTCTGAGGTCGTGCTGTTTTAATGCGTAGCTAACCTGGAGCTGCATAAATACCCTCAAGTAGCATCACCATCTATTTGGTTCGGTTCCCAGACACAAGGACGATAAGGGCAAATGAGATTATCGACGTGGTCGCCAGACAAGAAACTCATTCAACACTTGAAGGCCCAATTTTCTTGTGGGAGCACTAAAGGAAGCTTCAACAAGGTTAACAACTTCGTCAACCCCTCAAACAATAAGAGAAGTCAAAGAAATTTCGCACTATGGAAGCCTCATGCTAAGCTCCTAATGGACTTTCACATTATTCACTCAACAATCATCTCAACAAGCTCGATATGAGTCCCACAGACATGTGCTGGACTCTGCTTGCTGGATTCCAAAACTGTGGAGCAAATCTTGGACGAATATTCCGCCATTGCTCGATGCAGACAAAGTACGTCGGCAGTGGATTCACCGCAAGCACGGTCCTCCATAATCTCGAGGTTTGTAAAGATCCAGTTGTACTAGAACTTTACTTGGCACAAAATAGCTTTTAGACCTCTGTCTCAGTCAGATATCGGTGGCCCCTCAGAGCGTAATGCCGGTATCCCGGTAGGAACAAAAAGAGGAACAGTCTTTGGCTAAGCCTCCGATATCAGTCCAAATTGGTACGGACCTAGAACTCAGTCGTGAAGTGCGGAGCATGCATTATCTACAACTACCTCTGTTCTTAGCCCCTTTTTCCCAAGTTGGGACGTGGTCAACTTAGCCTCTTTACACATGGGCATACGATGTTTACATGTGATAGCCTAAAGTATTCGGCTCGTTCGTAGTTGTAGACCCCTGCACAGCTATGAGCTGTCACTCCTGTGGGCAATGAAACCTGACGTCTTCAACGTCTTCGTTCATTCCCTGCACCTCAGCCAACGTAAGTCTTGCTCAGTACCGTAGAGATAGGCTTTAAAGCATCCATGGCCTGTTAGTAGCTACTTCAGATACAAGTTAAGCTCTCGATGCCTTCTGTTGATCTATGCCTCGATGTTAGGGATAACTCTCTATGTCCCTCATCCTTAGAGTGGATCCATCTCTGCTGCCATTCCTGCAGACTTGTTACCCTTGATGTTAGCTGGGTATCGCTTGGCGTTGCTGTTGTTATTGCTAAGTCCTGCGATTCTTTACCAAGAAGTTCAATCGGTACCATGCCTGCACGTGACGATGTTGTTCGGAAGGCACTTCTTACTTTGGCTGACAGGCCTGAATGACTTCACGTGAGTAGTGTCTCTTCTGTCATCCTCACCTTCACTGCTTATACTGGCTCTTATAAGATGTGGCATGGTGTCATGTTTCTTTGTTGAAGGTGGACAAAAAGGAGCCACCAATACCAATAGCTTAGTCCAACTTCGGGACTTTGATGTATCAACCATTTTCCGACTCAGCCACACTTCTGATACCCTCCCTAAGGACACCTCTTATAAGGCCAAGCTATCTGAACCTTTCCTTCTCCTTCTCATCACCTACTCAAGGTTCAAAGGTTCCAAGTCTCTTACACAAATTCATATTCAGCTACGAAGTTTCAACTTCATTTCCTTCGGTACCCACTTCCTCCATTGCTTCCTCCGATTCCTGAGTTCTCCCAGCAATTTAAGAACCTTCCACATCCCTGGTTTGGCTACGTATACACATATATTAACCATCGTCATGACAAAAACCAATAAATTACCCAAATGTGTCGCCATCATTCGCCATCATTATCTCCACCTTAAGCGCGTTACCTGTGCGCACTCTTATCCATATCCTGGCATCAGCATTTAAGCCTGCCCCGCAGAGTACCATCACAAAATCCTTAATTCTTACTTCGGCACGCCTGATTATTGTCTCTGGTCGGAGTAAACTGCCGAAAAATGTATTTCCAAATCCTTATAGCGCGAACATATGTTGCGTGTCATCGCGTCATCTTATCGGTGTGGAAGCGTTCCTTCTTGTCTCCTTGTTGTCGCGCCTAAGAAACGCAACCGCATCTTGGTCAAAACTTGAAGCGCGTGTGTTTCGGTTAAGTGCATCCTCAAGGGGCGGCAGCGTGAGGATCTTATCAATTCGCTTAATCGGAATACTAAGAGTGCGGTGTGTACCGTGTATGTCTATGCAGATGAAACGAACAGGAACAGGACCCCATCCAGAGGCAGCGATCTCATTTGCTTATCAGGAACTCACCCAAGGGAGATAGTCTGGTAATAAATGAGGTGAGGTGAGATGCCTGTGCGGGGTTGAAATATGGCACAGGTCTTGAATTTTCCCAACTTCAAGGAGCAAAGAGGTCTAGGGTATTGCATTTGCTTAGAGTATGCGGTCAAGTCGGAGAGAAATCTAATAGGTCCTGATGCTGTGGCGGATTGGATCATGGGCACGCGCAAGAAGTGCATCGAGATAAGGTACGATGGTGAGGGTGAGATACTTGTTGAATTTACATAGAAGGAGGGGAGACTCTATCAAACTGTAATGGGTTCTTAGACAATGTGGATCTAACAAGGCTGAATGTGAGACTTACGAGCGACCAAACTAAGTATTCCATACAACACCCACTACCGCAGTTGCAGGAACGAAAATGAGAAGGAAGCTCTCTCCCATTTCCTCTGCATGATGTCTGGCGCTAGCAAGAGCCAGACTGTGTGGACTTAACCAACCATTCTTGGACGACCTCAACGACATCTCGGGTTAAAGAGATACGGGATCTAATCCACAGGCTGAATCCAGGCACCGACTGTCTCACCCATCATCAACCAAGTCACACGAGTCGTGATAACAAAAAGGCACATCCTAGTCCTGTTTGAGTTCTGTTGCACCGCCACCTCTACCTACCTACCTACAGGTGAACATATTGAGAACAAGGACACTGACGGGCCGCCGCACCATTCAAACGATGGTCAGCAGGTTGCAGTTGTGACATCAAGACTTCGATGGAAGCTACAGAGATGAGAAAGAACAGAAATGTGAAGCATACTTGCAATGCTTTTGTCCAGCACTTTGAAGGTGACACCTTCGCCATCTTGGAGAGCTGCTCCTTGAGACTCTAAATGGTATATCGAAACTTCTTTAAGAATTCAGACTGCCCCTGAGGAAACGGTTCTGAAGACATCACAATGGTCTTATGAAGCAGGCAAGGCAGCCCAAGTAGACAACCACTCAACGTTCAGTCACCCAAAAGTCCATCACTCAACGTAACACCACCCGACTCTGTGTCACTCAACACCTAACACTCGACATTATGTGATCCTGAGCGGGGTATCCGCAGTCATGCAAGATTGCGCAAATTTATGCGCGCATGCCAAACTGTTTATTGATGGCAATATACGTCATCTTTCTCTAGCTTGAATGAAAGGAGTCCACAATCTTTGAATTCCACAAGCATGATTGATAGGAACATTGATTTGCTCAAAAGTTTGCGCAATCTCTTAAGACTGTACTCAGACGCTTGACCGTCCATACATCGTTTAACCGTCTTACTGTATCGCTCACCAACAACTTACATCTTTCTGATCCCACGTTCTATCTCTGAACCTTTTGGCATTCAAAGTTACATATGTCAGTCAGTCAGTGATACTGCGCAGTCATTCAACGCTAAGTCTCTCATATCTGTATCACTGAACATAAATTTCGTCCTCCTTATACAGCTCCTCATCACCTAGAACTCCTAGCCAATTCATTATCCATCGCACATCCCATCCAGAATGTGACCAACTATTTAGTTAACATCCATTGATCCCGATAGAGCCACGACTCCAAGGCAGAAGCACCATCACCAGACGATGATATCGCCAAAGTGATCGCCCCTTTAATTGATCGATAATTGAAAAAGTTAATTTGAAGAGTTACACGCGTGCTCCGTTAAGATAAGACCCCTTCGGTCCGCACATTGGCACTGCCTTGGCTTCTGATTTGCGTGTACATTGCACCACAGTCTCCATCTCCATCTCCATCTTGATCTCGATCTGCATTCTCCATTCTCCTCTAAGCCCAGCTACTGTATGTTGTAATCAAACAAAATGTGACCACTTTTGTCCCCCATCGGATTTGAGTGACGAATGGCCGGTGGAATATGACAACATCTCCTCCGGTGTGCTCTGGTGGACCGTAGTGGACCGCGACTACATTGAAAACGACTTAAACTTTGCGTTTCGCTTATCTCCACGAACGTAGGATTCCGCTCGAATTTATCAATTAAAAATCAATCTTGCGGCCGATCAATCGATGCACCATCGATATACCGCCGTAGCGGGACACCCGACTCAGTTAATAAATAAATCTTTTGATTGATATGCAAATTATGCCGGCTGACATTACCTCGGCGGAATGGAATTAATAAATTGGAACGGGATTGATGCGCCAAGTCATATTCCCGAGAGAATACTGTCAATCAATGAGAGTGTCATTGAGCGTGGCCCTCGAAGAGATAGACCAGTTTGAACCGAAGAGCGTATGTGTGTAACGACTCCTCTTCATGTTGCCAAAATGAATTGTTAACAGGGTCGGGCATCCGGTGGTGGATTGATTCAATTGATGCACTGTAAGGAATTTTTTGACTCAATTAAGACGAGGATAGGTAACAAGGGCTTGACTTACGGTGGTCCTGGAGCTAATGAGCATGGATTTGCTTAGGCCTCTAGGTCCTATAAGGGTTTGACGCTCGGCAGGTTGTTACAGAATGGTTTGCCTATCGTGTGAGGTCTGTCCTTAGAGATGAACAGCTCCAAATGAAATGAACGGGACCTCTAAGTCAAGGGAGCTAACCGGATCCCCAATTTTCCCGATTGACCAGTGACACGTCCTTATCACTGTGAGTCTGACTATATCCGCACGCGTCTTGTTTATTAATTTCGTTGTCATTGTCAGGTTGTAGGTTGGGTGAATCTTTTTTAATGTCACAGAATTGGGTAAACTTCTCCACCTTTGGTTGACCCTTGATAGGACGTTTGCAGGAATATAGCTCTTACGGGCTTCCAGTCAAATGAGCACAGATTCCACCAGGGTTTCATTAAGGATGGACCCATTCCTCTCCAGTTCGTCAGTTCTTTCATTGCCTTCAATTTCTCTATGACCCCGGACCTACAGGCAAACAAGTCTTACTCTATACCGAGTCTACCAACTCAGAAGTCGTAACGGCTGAACTTAAAGCTTGGCCGTCCACGTTACTTTTATGGGTCCGATTAGTGCTTATTGTCCGATATGCCTCCCGAATTTCCAGCCTTTAATTCCATCTCTGTTTGGTCTTTTAAGAATTCCGTCCATGACAGAGGTGAAATAGCGCCATCTCTCGGAGTACCTCTTTTGACAAACTTGGCAAACTTTACTGTTACCCAAGTCTATGAATGGTCTTAACCAAGACATTCCACTACACCAAGCTCTGCTAGAACTTTTAGATTGTCTTTTAGGCAGACATTTTGAAAAGCCATTTCTACCCGTCTTAACCCCTAAGCTTTTGAGGTCCGCATTTTGATCTGTGGATAGCTTTGATCCTCCCAGTATATGTCGTCTTTCGTCTGTCTTTCGAAGAAGGATGACGGACTTACGCGTCGCTTCCGACCAAGTGGTCCAATGGATCTAGTTTTGGTCGAAGGCCGCAAGTCTAGTTCAAGAATGCCACTATTCCCAGTCCGACTTTGTGTCAATAATAAGCCGCTTGTCGTTAGCCTCTAGCCAATATCATGTCTTCACAAAAGGACGACAGGAACAACGAATCGTCCATGAAAATTGAACCAAATAAAGGAAAGTTCTCCGAAGCACAGCAGAGCCAAAAGGCCCAAATATAGGTGACAAATGGATAGGAGAGCCTTAACGTTGGAAAGTTGTTTCCCGGCATTTGCACCGAGCTAAGGAAATCAAAGATGTCGAACAGATTCATGGCAATAGCTTGAATCTTATGCCAAGCAACTTCAGAGGAGAGTGTGAGTGTGACCTTCAAAGGAGGCACTGGGTGCGCTTTGACTTTTCAATCACACAGCTTCGCATCAACAGAACATGTGAACGTAAATCGAGGAAGAAGTGCAGGAAGAACTATTCAAAGATGGAACTCGGGCCAAGGGCCCCCTGTCATAGGGGGACGTCAAAGCAAATCAATCGGAGATGGTAGACCACTACACAAAAGTTGTCGAGGAAAAGATTCCAAGGGAACTCCACAAATGGTTTCAAAAATCCGTAAACGGCTCTCTGGACCAGTTTTTGGACACGACTCCCTTGAAGTCATCAACATAAAGTATAACTACAGCGGTGTCACGAATAATGGAACAAGCCTCGATATTCGTGAGGAGAGGACCTAGGGTTAAGATTGTCTTGGTTTCCTGTTACCTTTCCTAGGGGCGGTACATTAATTATTCATCCACCACGATCCCTTTCTCGAGACTCAGTCTTAAAATCACTGAAGGACTTCACTTCTAAAAAAGTCGATCTAGCTACAACTATGAACGTCTTCATTGATTGAGAAGTCCGTCATTGTCGTTTGGATCCCAAAACTCTGCCCAATAAATCCTTCGCAAAATTCAAATACCTTGAGTGTGGACTTGGAAGATGTGTCAAAAGTCATTTCTCAAGGCTCTTGGCTATTCCATAAGCCCTTGATCAAGTCATCGATACATCTATACATCTGAACCATATGTATTCCCCTTGTAGCGACACCTTTAAACAAACAACCTGCAACTATACCCAAAGCATTACTTGAGATATTCGATTCTATTGTTCCTGCCGACCTCAATGTAATGCCCAGAAGCCACCAATCCACTGCCCAATATGCAACCAAAAACGATCTTTCGCGATGAAAAATAAAATTTATGGCGTGCCATCTTTGTCGCCCGGTACGAGGACAACGACGACGTGCAGCTGCTACCGGAATATATACGATCTTCTGCTTCCGCGATGCCTGGTGCATCTTATTTACAATTTTTCCCCCTCAAATGATGAATGGATTTGAATCGAGCTCCCATCCCCATCCTCCATCCGCAATAAATCTAACCGCAGCCAAGAATCTCCATCTTGCCACGGATGACCTCATCGCCATGAACTAGAGCATTGAATTGTCGTCGTTGTCGTTGTCGTTGTCGCAGCTAGAAAGGCCCTCCTAAGTGGTCCGAGGACACAATACAAATTAGACCGCCATTGCCGGCAGCCGCCGGCCGCCGCCACAATTGTGATATCAGAAGAAACCCCAAAGAGAGAAATACCTTGAATGGTACCGCATCTCTTGTGGATATATGCCCATATGTTGGCTATGCCTCATAGATTCGGTATGCAGAACACACATCACACCGCTCTGGACTACGATTAATCACAGATAAATCCGATCGAGATAAATGACCAAATGCCGGTGCTCCCTCTGCGCTCCAACAGCGGCGACGACCGGGTGGCCAAAACTGAACCTGAAACCAGTAGCCGGTGGATGCTTGGTAAATGAAATGACCATAAAGTTAATTTCCCGCCCCGGCCGGCCAAAGAGACATCAGTTCGGATAAATAAGTGCAACTATTCATCTAACTGCCTCGGGAACACACGGACCAAGGGTCTCGGTAGGATCTCCTCCAATCGAATCGGGCTTTGGTCACGGTTGTCCACCGACAATAATTGAAGACCAGATAATGATTCGACAACTGTTGCGGCCAACAGTGTGGCCCAGCACAAGCCTATCTATGCGTAGCTCAGTCGATTAAACTCTGCTCAAGTTTGGTTATTTTTCGCAATTAATTGTGCGCTCCGATCCCGGTTTCCAGGCGCATGTGTGTGCTTCGCTTCTCCTCCGACGCCGCCGCCGCTCCGCCTGGTCAGGACCGCATTAAATTGGGTGGTATATCTTTATTCGTCGGACATGTCGGATTGGAATTTTTCTGTGTCGTGAGCATTGTAATACTAATCACTTGCCGACGATCTGAACTAGTTTCAAGGATTATTGGCAATTGTTGTAACGGTTGTGATCAAGTTGTTAACTACGCCTAATGGCCGCGTGGAGGCGGTGAAAAAGCGTCAGACAAGTAATCTTAATTCGCCGCAGAATGGAATTTTAAAACGCGCAAGTAAGTGATAAAGTTATTCACTTGCGGGAAGTATCCCGGCTTACCCTCGCAGGTAAATGGAACTTAATTACGAATTTATTTAATTGCAGTCAATTAGGGGCAATTTCCGTTTTATTTCGAAGGATTAAGCACCTGGCAGTGGGTGTGAAATGCATTTGAAATGAATTCAAAACGAATGGACATGTAGTTGATCATTAGAGGGATAAGGGGTTCGCTGATTTGTTCAAATCAAGATTGGAGACAATTTATTTGAAATCCTGTCGCAGGATTAGTGGCGAAGGACTTGAAGGTAATCTTGGGAGAGTTCCTGGTGTGATTTGGTCTGAAGAGGATGAAAATTAAAATCAAAGAAGCGATGGAAATCTGTAGCTTAAAATGCTTCCTGGCACCGTTTATGAAGGATGTTGAGTGATATCGGCCTTAAAAATGTTTTTTGGTTAGAAGACCAGTGGAAAGCAATAGGACCCAAGCAAACTTCGGAGAAAGGAACAAATAGAACGCCTGAAACTTTTCGGTAACAACCTGTGTTTGGGCCTGTTGGTGCTACTTCAGAACACGAAGGACCACATACCACTGTGGATCTTAGGGAAAACTCAAGAACTCCAAGTCGATATCGAGGCCGTCTAGGACAGCATTTATAGAGACGGCCTATACAGAGTTATGTCTAGTTGAGGAACTCTGCCAAATCCATCCATCCGTGAGGAAATGCTCGCTGCTTCTTCAAGACAACTGATGACTTCACCAAGAACTTTGATGTCAAAAAAGGATTCAGACAAGTTCTGCCGCTGTCATGTGACTTATTTACCGCCGAACTTGATGTTTAGCAAAGGAGAAGTGTCCCGTAATAACGCCAATAAGTTGTCTGCAGTCATTTCTGCTGAGAGATAGCAAGAATGCCACGGACTTCATACAGACGTCGGAACGGATTTGTTTAGTCTGCCTACATCCTTGATAGTCATGCCACCTAAAGCTGTGTTTGAAGAAACGGGCAAACCTAACGCGGGTTCAAGGCCGGAGAAGTTCTTTTCTGAATCTTGCCTGGCAAGCTCCGGCCGAAATGGGTTGGGTGGTGAACGAGAAGGAGACCTGTCAACCGCTATTAATTTGAGCTTAGAAGGCAACTGACTAATGAGACCTTCTTCTGAACAACTGAGGAGACTCTATTTATCCCAGACCTGGCAGTGAATCATGGACTCTATCGAAGGCTGATGCAGGTATCCTTGGTCATTTCAAGCGAAAGAAAAGAAGAATTTCGTAAGATGTTCGATCACATTTATGATGACGAGCTTTGGAGGAACGTATTCAATGGCGTTTTAGAAGTGGACACCAACGTTCCGGCCTCGAATCTAGCTCGGAGACACAAAGTAGTACGCACGAGTAGAACAGAACCTTAACCAACTTGGAGTGAGCAACCGGAGGGAGCTAACTAAAAGCCGTTCTAAGTGGAAAGGTTTATTGGTTGAAGCCCAAGTTCATCGCTGTAAGTGAGAAAGATGGCCAAGCAAGCTCTTCAGCTTATTGCTACAGGCACCAACTAAAGTAAAACCTACAAATTGTTCTCGAACTTGCTCCCAGCTGCTACGAAGGATCGCACTTGAACACTAGCTGTCGCCTCTAAGGTCAGACTTGAGTTAAGCAAAAGAATGACCACTAGACTTCAGAGTATACAATGTATTGATAGAGGAGAGTTGTCAAGGGCTTAAGTCTATTGGAACCATGGTCTCTTGGTAAAATTTAAAGACGGCTTTCCCTTCATTTAGAATTGGCCTGAGTCCAAACTTGGAAATGAATCCTGTTTTATTCGGCTTTAAAATCCGAATAAGGGTCTTGCTCTGAAATTTTATTCGAATGTGACAACATTACACTTCACTTCTCACTGACTAAACGTTCCTCGATCTTTCAAGCTATCCTAAAGGTAAGGCTTAAGGATAAGCAAACTTCCAAAATAGTTTGGAAACCCAAAACTTCTCTGAATTCGGTTGAAAGGCTGAACTCGCTGAATCCTGAGGTCTCTGAAGAGCAAAATTCAGAAGAAGACTACTCAGGACCTGAAACCGCTTTGGATTTGCCAGCGTCCTTGGTTAGAGCTTCCATTGACGGTTAAATTTTCAGTGAGCACAATCGGAATTGGCATGACTCTACAGAATGTAAGTAAACCCAAAGGATGCTCCACAACGTCTGTAAGAAATCAGGAGCATTCTTCCTAAGTATTGCCAACAACTTCCTGTCGTTCTTATATGCCACTATACACGCCTTGACTAATTACGCTAAGTAGTTAATTGTCCTGCCTTTGCTCGGGCTCAGTTGACAGTTGTTGTGAACTTTGCGGACCTAAACTCTTCACGACTGAAGCTTCTACTCGTCTTCTCTAGAACCTGATAGTAATGAGTCTTAGTTCTGTAGCTAGTAGTAGCACGTAATCCGATCCGGCAGTAGGCTCACATTTTTGTATTAAGACAAGTCCTGGAAGCGATCAACAAGCTTCAAATCAAGATGTACCGTCTTTTCATTGACTTCAAAGCTGTATGTTGAAACAATCATACTTTGGTGCTCTACAAGATTCTAGCTAAATTCAGAGTCCGACAGATCTGATCACTCGACAAATTATTCATCTTGAAAAATCCTTCCTAGCTCTCAGGCTTAAATATATTGATTGATAGATTGATGGCTCCATAGAGGACACAAAAATCATCAAGCATTTACCATATCCTCAAGGACCTGGTAAGCTCATTTCTATCTTTACTTGACCACCAGACTCTGCTTGTAAAACTGTAACCTTCCATCCTTTTGAGCTCTAGCCAGTCCCTGAAATAAGGCATTCCGACATCTGCGTGATCATTCAAAATGAAGTTAAATCGTCCTTGTTGTCTTCGATGACTGCATTCATCTCCAGCAGTCAAAATGGTATGAAACCGCTCATAGCGCAGCTAAAGACAAGTTTGACTTACGTAAATACGCCGAATAATTGGTCCACGGCGTTACCAGAAACCCTAGCATATCGATTCCAAGATAGATTTCACTCCGAACAAGTTTAGAGTCAATGAAGTGTGAATAGGATTGCACCCATGTACTCAAACTTAACAACCTTACTTAGGCGCCAATCGCCAGTACAACACTATAACCCCCCAAAAAGCACCACTTAGCCATAGCCATAGACCACAGTAATTTCGATAAGCCCCAAGACTTGCAGTTCAAATATCTCCACCTAGCCTTTCAAAATTCGTGAAATCATTTCGGGCCCGACCCTGTTTTTCTCAACTCCTAACAGCTCAATCAAAATTACTTCTCACTTTCTCGCTGCCGCCGCCATGCAGCCAAATCCAATCCGATGCAACAACAACAACAACAACAAGAATCCGATCACTTGCACTCCATTAGACTTATCAGGCGATCGATCTTTGCTCATTAATGCAATACAGAGCGCGATTTTTATGCGATCATTAATTCGCCTTTAATTACAACTCCCGAACCACGAGTACCGTTGAGAGCGTCAGAAAAAAGATCGCTGGACCATAACCAAAGAATGCACAGTACCACTACCACCACCACCACTACTGAAAGTTAAGTGTTAAATGTCATGTCGTGTTGATATGACACCGATCTTGCAGGCTTGCAACCAACAGCTGTTCCCGTTTTCGATCGCGCCGGTTTTTGCCTTTTGCGAAACCATCAACACCACTTTGATGGCGATCGCACTCTTTCCTCCACCTCCCTTGCTTCATTTGATTGATCAATTAATTCGATCGTCACGACAAACACTTTCGCTGCAATCATCGCGGATTGATGGTGTGTGTTTGTATGTGTGTGTGTGTTGTGCTCATTCAATTCATTTTCCAATTGAGTGTTCTCCCCCTCACCCTTATCTGACAAATCGATTATAACATCATTCTCATGATCGAAGAGCACCAACAGGAGGACAACAGTGTCGATGCTGTCTGCATCTTCAATCGCAAAGGTGAAATAATTTAATTACAGTAGCGGTGTAGCTGTGCACTTCATGGCATAAATTGACTTTAAAACGAAATCGTGACTGACTGAGTGCGCAGATGGATGCGGTACGACTACCGGGAAGATTCACTGATCGATTCGATCGGTTTGATCAGTGTGATCAGTGTTCAATCAGATGACTTCCTTTAAATTGTCTACTGATCCATCGCAGGGAATGTAGAGCAAACTGGCCACTTTGGTCATGTCAGGTTACCACCGAGAGCGGTGGGCTCTAAATTGGAAGGTGTTGTCAAGTTTGTGATTGGAATTCTGATCGAAACGACAGTTCATAACCGATTGACAGCTTCATTTTAGCAATTATGTCGAATTAGATGCGTGTGGAGCATTTTGACGTGATTATAGTCGAGTTGTCCCGGTATTTGTTGGAGCGGGTTCTGTGATGGTCGGCATTCGTTACAAATGAACGACGACCCAATCAGGGGGTGGAATAAGTGTTTTCATAGATTAACGAAGCATGTAAGACGTGTGAGTGTTTATAGGCTCTTATTGAGGATTGTATACAGGAAGTGACAGACATATTGGCTGTCATACAGGATGACATTCAATTATGGAGTCTGGTGTTGTTAGTGAATTTAGTGAAGTCCCATGTTGGACATAGGGACCCTTAACAACGTAAACATCGACTGCGGGCCTTTGCGATGACTCGAGTCCTTTTTCTAGCTCTCAAGCGTTGTTTTTCAGACACATAGGGTGTTGCATGTCTCCTGCTTCCCTTAGCTTTTCATTCTGGTAGCGGCCCACAGTGATTTTTCTTTTCTATTCGCCTATCGACAGTCCTTTGATCCGCTTGTTCTAGCTAGAGGTTAGGGAAGTTAGATTAAAGATGAGGATATGAGCACTGAACTTGTAGCTGAATTTCTCGGCCTTTAAGCCTTCCATCGTTGCATTTTCTTTCAATTTGACAGGCAGTCCATTGGACCATCTAACTTTGTAAGCTTTAGTGGCGTTGAAAGTTAAAATTATATGATTTCCGGTCACCGTATGATGTATAGCAATTTAATACTGAAGGATCATCTCCTTAAGGCTTCCCGTTGACTGAAAAGGCTTTGCTGCATCCACGATACATGATTTTAGCGAGACTGTACCTCCAAGAGTATGAAGATCACCTGTACCCATCCCGCTGACTGAAAGGTCTAAGCTAGATTTGCACCTTTGCAAATAGCTCTCCTTTCACTGTAATTTAGGAAGCAATTGCCATTCTCTGGGGGCGTCTGGTCGTATCTTCAATTATATTTCCACGGATATTGGGAGGTGGTCTGATCGTCGACCTTATCTACTTTAAAGCAAAGCGATGATCGGAATGTTGCTTATCCTACAGCCTTAGAGACAGCTAGGCTTTGAAAAGCGTGTGCTTTATGTACGTTCAGAGGTGGTCATGTTCCCCCGGTATATCAGACTCTAACCTATTAAACCCTCTTCATCTTCAGGTAGTCTGAAGTTGCTTCTTTTACTATACTAGGGTGGTGACACTTTTCTTAGTCTCCTGACGAATTTATGTCCTGTTCTCTCTTGTTCACCATCAGCTCTTTCACGATGTAGGAGCACATTCGGTTCAAGTTTTCCTCACGCGTTTGCTTTCTACACCTCGTGCACATCCCACCTAATTCTTGTTTTCATTTCGCTGCAAGATACCTAGTGCACTCAAAGAACGTGTGTTTAGCGTTGTCTTGAGTTGAGTCGCCATACAGGCATACAAGGCTCTTTGGTTTTCCCATTCTATCGTTAAAGCACTTCCTTATACCTTTGCCCTGTCCAATCCGCGATGTTTCCAATCAGCCTTGCAGCTCATCTTCCTCTGGTTTCCTTGCTTAAACGTTCTTGCTGGCATTGCATGGTGATCTACTTGGCTCCGTTTGTTTTCTTGATTGAGTCCATCAGCCATGCTAAATGGGAGAATGAGTGTTTGCCAAGTTTGTCATAAGCTTTCGGGTGCACCTTAAAGCCAGTAGTCATCTGCCTCCTGGTGACCAGAACGATATCCGTCTTCACTGTTCTTAGCATTTGTCCATGAACCTAGTCAAATTTATATCCTTTGCCTTGTCAGCCCTCGAGAATGGTAACGAAGTTGAAGTTATTGCAACCGACCTTAACAAGGCTTTTGATAAAATCTCCCATCAATTTATACTTTTCAAACTGTCTAACATGGACATTGAAGGAAGTCACGTCTGGTATTCCACAAGGCAGCCATCTAGGTCCCCTTCTTTTCACGATCTCGATAGGATAATCAAACACTCGTCTGTTTCCCTTTATGCCGACGATACCAAATTTTATAAAACCATTTCCTCACCCCAAGGATCCATCCTCGACAGTTGTTCGATCTGATGCCTCAAAAAATGCCAATCCATCACCTTTTCTCATAAGTGGCACCAATACCTTCTGCACAATCAACCTATCTTTTCGCGACCTCGGCATTTCGTGTGACAGGGAACTCAATTTCCACATGGACGAGATAATCCTGAAAGCCAACTCTTTATTTGATTTTGTTAAACGGTGGTCAAAAGAATTCACCAACCCATACCTGACCAGGTCCCTCTACATTACATTTGTCCGCCTCCTCCTAGTGTACGCCAGTCAAGTGTGGTCCCCGTATCATCGTGTTCATGTTTTGAGAATCGAGCGTATCCAGCGCCGTTTTCTTCGATTTGCTCTCCGAGGTCTGCCCTGGAACGACCCTGTTATTCTCCCTCCCTATCAAAACCGCCTCAACCTCATTAACTTAAACACCCTTGAGGAACGCAGAGATTCAGCCGACATTCTCTTTATTCATCGATTGCTTTCAGGTCACGTTGAAAGCGCTTCCCTTCACAACTCTATTTTCTTCAACACTTACCCTCGTTATCTACGAAACCCTCGTCTCTTCTATCTACCAACCTACCAGACATCCTATGGCTCGAACGAACCGATCTCCCGTATGCTATGAAAGATTAACTCGAACCTACCCCTTTTTGACTTAAACCGCACCACTCCTTGCCCTAGATCCGATCCCCTTCACCACCCCAACTAATCTTACTTTTAAGTTTAAGCTTAAGTTGGTTTAAGATTGTTTAGTTCGTTTTAAACCGAATAAATGGGGGGCTTTCGTCTCCAGCAAAATTTAAAATCAACTTCCCAATGCATCTTGTCGAGCTAAGCTTAAAACGTGTGACAAATTACGGAACTGTCAACTCCATGACAAACAACACCGCCCCAAGACTCCATACATCAAAAAACTAAAAATTCCAATTGCATTGCGACAAATTTGTCAAAACTCGTGCAACTTTCCACCAGCCCCCCACCATTTCAATTTCAATTTTAACCGCAATCAGCATAAAAATATACCGCCGGGGGGGCGCTGCAAAAAGAAAAAATTCCGTCAAGCGTCTCGCTTGAGTTAAGTTTAATGCGCTGGCATATATCAATCCCGGTTATGTGTGCTCGTGCGGCGACAAAAACTAATGAAATAACGAAAATAAAATCCCCAGCATCAAAATTAATATCGTTCCAATAAAGTATCTCAAAAGTAGCGCACGGTAGTAGTGGCTGCTGGACGCGCTACGACTCCTAGTTGACTTCCGTGTGAGTGCAGCTCATAAACGTTGTTTCGAACGCGACACACCGTAAATGTACGATCGGTGGCAATTGCGGTATAATAACCCACCTATACCGGCATCAGGTCCTAGGTCGAAATCGATCCGATCGATAGTTGATTTTTGTAATTAACGTAATTCCATTTGGAACGTCTCGTTCGATACGAATTACGGTTCTCGATTAATTAGTGACGATTGGCGGTGGTAGAGTTAGACTCAGTCGTTGGTGACCACAGTGGAGTTAGACGCTAATGTATCTATTGTGACTGCAAATCAACTTGTCTTGTGGACTTCTTTTTTGGGGTGGAGTATGCACTACGCTTGGTGGACTTTGCTTGCAATTAAGATAAAGTTCAGTGGAAATTTATTATCATAAACTAGCCCGGGAACCGTTTTTATTTTTTATGTGACACGCTAATGAAAAGGGAGGTTATTGGGTTACTAAGTGGTTAATATTTGACGGAAGGCGTTGATAAAGAGCTGCAAATTCTGTAGTTAGCGTAGGTGGCTCCTTTGGACCTGTTTAAGTATGTTTACATAGATTTATGATCGTTTTGTCGTTCTATTAGTTTGTTTGTTTGAGATAAGCTCGAGACCTAATGGATCGATTCTCAAAATTCCTTCAGTAGTTGGTAGGGTATGTCCATGGGAATGACATAGACATATGTCTTCAAAAAAACGACTTCGTTTCCTATAAAAATTGTACACTTTCCTTCTTTAAAGGTTTTTTTTTAATCGATTGCCCTACCTCTGTCTCCCCTTAACCGATATCTTCTCCGTTAAAATCCATCTTTTATCAAATTATCAATTTCATTGATCTCCTGCTGGGTACCTCTCGCTTCCAGACCTACTACATCGTGTAATGGATTGAAATTTATTTGGTTTTTCACTGAAAGGAAGCAACTATAAGGTCGTGTGCTCAATGTGTGCAACTGCAATGCAACTGTGACTGTAAATGTACGAGGAAGTCTCACGCGACATTCCACCAAAGACGACAACACAACAAAATCGTATTTGTGAAAAATAATAAACATAAAACACAACCGTGCAACTTGTCCACAATGGCGTACACTTTGCTTCGACAATCAAGAACAGAAGCAGTCTCCACCATTGCCCTCCTCATGTGTCGTTGCAGTTCCTTTCGGAAAAGGAGCAACACTCGAGATTTCCTTTTTACGCGACCATGGTCTTGGTTGTGGTTTTTTTTTTTTTTTTTGGCGCAGAACTGTCAAGTGGCTTCCTTTCCATTTTTGTGGAAAAGATAAACTGCGTGCGCACACATAATCGCGCAATGAATCAAAATCTCGCTATGCACTCACTCCTCACACAGCAAGCACAGAGCATTTGGGCATTTCGCGCGCCCAAGGATCATTTATTATCCCTGCGTAGAGAGACAGGAGAAATGATATCGAATGTGAGAGGACTGAGGATCCAGAAAATGAAAGGAAAAAATAAGATGAAACCTCAACTGAGTCCGAAATGAATTGTCCAGATAGAGAAGTGGATTCAGTTCGGACTTGTACTTCTCAGTTTTGGTGAGAGCTGCCTCGCTTGAATTCTTAAGCTCAAAACAGTAAGTCTCACTTTGCTTTGCTAAAACAATGGTCGATCGATCGCTCAGTTCTGAACGTCTGGAAACTCGCCGATGAGAAATGGAGCCAAACAAAGAAGATGCGGCTACAACACCGCTGAACAAGATCGTAGCAGCACTAGTAATCAGCTTCCATATAGGCCACAATCTATTGGAGGCCTATCTAAAAAGAAAACGGCTAAGTACGACCGACCTCTGCAAAGGCTGTGGTGGCATAGTCGTGAAAGACGACACGATGCACTACCCCAGCGACTGCCCAAGCGTCAGCAGAACCAGGAAAACAATCCTTGGGGCATACGTCTTTAGCGATCTCAACAAACTTTGAGCCATGCCACCGAAGGCCATTCTAAAATTCATTCTGGATTCAGGGTGGTATAGGGAGGCGACCAATAGATAACAAACTTATCACTTTAACTTCCACACAAGTCCACAATTGTAGAATTCTACAACAGGGACCACAATGGATCCATGAAGATCCAGTTGAAGTGGCCCCTTTAGGGGTGATGGCATGATAGCCCTTTAAACTAACCTAACCTAAACCATAATGAGGAAGGATACGGTGGTGATCCTATAGAGTTATCGTTCAGGTTGAAGACATCCTAGTTATACTTCTTTTCCTATCTGACACCTCAGCAGTAGAGAGCCCATTGCCGCTCCCAGAAACCACAGCGTCATGTAAGAAGTGCCTTGATTCGCAAACCAAGAAAGCAGCAAGTAGATATAATAGGAAGACCATCATTAAGGACTTGACAGTTGAATGGAGCTCTAAACAAGAATCAAAGGAAGGGTCGAGATGGTTGCTTGCTAACTTTGGGTAGGAATGAGCTCAAAATATGAAGGAAGAATCTCAACATGGTCGTCCCAAATTATTTTAAGTTATTGCCTCCTACACAGACCGCATGAACATCTTATGGATCCTCATAGACCTGCGGTCTCCGCTTAACCTTTGAAAATACTTTCTACAGTGTGAACCTTGAGGTCCAAAAACGGAGTACGGCCGTCTCTGCTAAAGACGTTTGCCCGCTTTCACACAGGATAGTGAATTTATGACAATTGGACCGAAAAAAGGGACGAAGACAAAATCCATGAGCCTCTCAAACTTCACCACTGAACGAGATATATTGCCGGACCTACTTGCTTACTTGCTTTCCAAAGGGCTTCAGTCTCGAACGGACCTCGACATCACCCAGCTCCTTCAGCCAAGTGGCTATAGCCAGTTTCGCAGTTGAAGTATAGTCGAGTCGTTTTCCACTTCCTCAGGTCTTCCGGAACTGCGTTGTTCCTCTAGACTGGAACCGAAAAATTGTACGGGTCTTGGTGTCAATCCGTTCTTCATCGCGACAATGTTCTTGATCATTGTCTCTTCCGAAGGTGCCACCGAACTGGATATAATCCGGATAACTATGAGTGTTTCGCTCTAACATTGAATCCAAGGCCTCTATGTGAGTGCAAGACTTAAAAGCCGGCGGCCATTGTCACAAGTAAGCTGCAATACTTAGCTCATGGGTGGATTACTTTATACGGGATCGGTTCAGGAACCCATAGACATCACAATACAACCGTAGAAGTGAACACAATTTCGTTACAAAAAGGTTTCATTCAATCGAATAAATGAACCCAATCTGGCAAAAGATGGTACCGCCTTAAGCAATCGTTGGCTAGAATAGGTAAACCGAGCTTAAACCGATTGCAAAGTTTCGAACACGAGGCACGCTATACCTCGCGGCGTGGGAAAGTAATCCCCCAGATTAAACGCCTTTGTGGAACTTTACCCAATCAAGTGCAACTTTACAGTGAACATCCTTCACCATCATCCTTCCCCCATCGGTAGCACCCCCTCTTTCGTGCAACAATGACAATATTTTTGCTGACACTCAAAGTTGTACTCCACCATAGAGGGCCAGCCGTGCTATCAATGAAAAATCGGAACTCTTAACCGGTTGATGGACTGCGTCGCCACCATCACCTCATGCAACAACATATGACCCCTAGCTTTAGCTTCTGTAGCTACTGTTAGCTATTCCATCCAAGAGAAGTTGGCCTTCGGCTTAACACGGCCAGCTATGCCTCAGGCGACAAGGTAATCACACCAATGTACCATCCCAGCCTCCGCCATCACCTCGTCATTATGAACAGCATGCCGGTCGCCGCCGCCAATTGAATTCCCCTTCCCAAAAGTTCTTCGTTCTTCGTTCTTCCGTTGCATGCGAATGCGACGAGTGAATCCTTTTGATCCATCATAACATCAGTCACACAACAGCGTCGACGACGGCGGGGAAGGATTCCCCTCCAAACAGATCCCAAGAGATAAATAATCGCCTGGCAATCGATTTCTCCCAGTGTGTGGAGATATTTTAATTTCAGTTAATCCTGCTCTCGATCTCGCGACCGCAGTGAGGACCGCTCCGCACCACAACCCGCCACCTGACGTTATTTAATTATGGTGCTGATAACGTATTGCGTAGATGGTAGCAATTACTCATTAAGTCCACTCGGCCGAGATTCGGTTGCTGTCTCCTGGCCGGCCGGTGTGGTGGTGGGACTGTGAATATGAATACAGACGCGGAGTATGCGCCCGTGATGATTCCCATTCCTGTGGCCAAAATGAAATTTTATTGATGCAATAAATTTCCAAGATGAAAAATTGAAAATTCCCCCTCTCGGTATGGAGGAATTTTTATGGCCAAGTGTGTCAATTTTACCCTTGGGACACACTCATGAATGCAGACCGCGCAACGATGCCGATGCCATGTCATGTGGCTGTCCAGGGGGGGGGGGAGAAAACCCGTGTGCTATGTGGCGTGCTCCAAAGTTGTTCGCTTTCGTTTATGATTCCTTAATGAATAAGGTAATTATTTGTGGCCTTAAGGGACGTTCCAGGTAAACGATGTTGTTTCGCAGCGGTAAGGGGACTGACTTGCCGTGGCAGGAAGTCAAGAAAACTTAATATTTGCATACGAAACTATCAAGGTACGAGTATGTGTATCTTTGTATTCTCAAAGCAGCGAAAGTGAATCACACATCACCCTTAAGGACTATAACCCTTAAAAATGTATACGTTCAAGGCGAAACTTTTTTTTTTTTTTGAAATCGAGGGAGCGTTTAGCAACATAAGTGCCTCAGAGCTGCAGAGCCTAACTTAGTAAAAGACTCCAACAGTGAATTGAATTCATGGTAGGGTCGTGCACAATCAACTCAACCCAAAGCAGAAGAAAAGTCAGGAAAAGAACACTTCAAGGCGGAGCTACTAATGCGACTAAGGCTTACAATGCTGCCATACTGGTATCAAGTAAGATTCACTTCCTTTAGCCATAAGTGAGTCGAAGACCTGGGCCTAAGAGTCAACCTTCAAAAGACACAAGTCGGACCTTGGTAGGTAGGTAGGTAGAAATGGTTGAATCTGGTGAAACCTGCCAGAGACACAAGTAGCGCGGAAGCGCCGTTTTGATACCAAGCCGGACCTTATACGAGGCAAAAAGTCTGTTCCGTATTCAAAGCTTCAAGAATCTGAGAGGTATATCGACTAAAGCAAAACATCTAGGTTCAGTTCTAGATCCAAGGCTTAGTTAGAAAGATAGCGCCGCGCCGATGATTGTACCTCAGATGTTTGGACGGAAACAGTACCCGAAAGCTTGAAACGAGCTATAACATATGAAGATGATAAAACCTATCTTAACCTACAGCCTGACGGTCTGATAGAAGTCCCATGAGAACCTATACTTTCTTTTAAACCTGACAGGGTCCATTACGTCCACAAGTCGGAAACAATGCTTTATCTCATACCAAACTGCACTTGGGTAGGTAAAATGGAACTTTGGTCTACAGCTGCATATAGGCTTCTTTAGGCTTCCATTTTGTTCTCAATGATGAAGAGTCTCGAGCAGATGGACTGAAACTAACTATACGACTTCGAGATTAGTCTCTGGCAAAGAGTTTTCTGTCAAAATTTCCTGCAGCTATAACTTGGTAAGCGGGGTCGGTGTTGAAACTCTAGGAAAGAACGTTTTAGGAAGGCCGCAGATTGATTGATTCCAAGCCGAAATCAGAGTTAGAAAGTTGTCACCATCTTTAAAGGCAGACAATCAGTGAGTCCTTCCATGGGACTAGGCATATATTTCCGCATCTTGGTGAGATAACCTCCACGGGTAGGGACCATGTTAAGTAAGGCAAAGAATGCAGAAGACCTAGTAAAGTCTCAAGCCTTTGGTTTGATAAATCTCGATCGGAGCTCCACTTGGCATATATGTCAGTTCAGATCAATGCTTTCATGAATACGATTTTGAAAACCCTCCTGTGATAGATGGCTTGAAGAGCCGGTTAACCAAATCTACCTTCTCCTTCAAATTTCAGAGGTGTACTTACTTCCTTGTGTCCTATTTCCTCTTGTATGTCCTATGGCCTGCTCGACGCCTACGAGACATCGCATTCGGTGTCGTAGCTCTGTCCAACTTCACCCTAGCTACCGTGATTCCTCTTTGACTATCCTTCGCCATGTATGTCTTGGTCGATCCGCTATTCTTCCGTCCTGGGTTAGCTGATTCCATTGCACCACTTGGCAAGCAATGGAGGTGTCGCCTTTTCGAAACGTATATCCGACCTATTGCCAACTCCGTCTTTGAATTATGACATCTATAGGATTCTGACCCATTCTCTCAGAGAGCTCCACGGTTAAGCTAGCAAATTCACAAGATGTTTCGCAGACATCGATTCAAAAATGTTTAGTTTTCTTCTGATAGTGGTGGACATTTTCCAAGTGCTGCACTGTAGCACGTCTGGCTATGGTTGGCTATGTCGTATTCGGTCCCTTCTCCGGTCGGAACGTTACTCCCAAGATATTGAAAAAACTCTACCCTCTCTACCGGTTGCCCTACAATGTTTGGGCGAATGAGGTTGTTAATCTTTCGTCCGACGACGTTTGCTTCCCTCTCCACGTCAACTGTCATTTGATAGAAGTCCTTTATTCTGCTCGTTAGTAGACAAACTAACGATACATCGTCAGCGTATCGTCATATCGAATTGCTCCAGTTCCCGTCGGTAGAGCAATGCACACTTGCCCACTTGGGATTTCAAATTCCTCTAACAGCCTTCCGCTATACAGAACTTGACATTTTGATCCGTCATACGTCACCTATCTGAAATGTTCGTCCTGCGCAAAGCAAGCCAAACAAACTCCCTGTTGATTCTGTCGAATGCCTTTTCAATATCGATAAACAGCAGAATGATGATCCGCAGGGTGTTGATGTAGTCGATTCAAAAAGATCCAAAACGGAAACCTGTTTTTTCGGCGTTAGGAATGTTCTCAAGGTGGGGGATTATTCGCTCAATTATAACCTGGCAACTGCAGGTAGAAGTTTCAAAGCTGTAATCCTGGTGTAGCCGCAGCCTGCAGACCAGGAACCCAGTTGAAGCACAATAAGAGCGCTCGGCTTGGACAGAGCTGATGGCGATGTTTTGGTAACAAGCATGCACTAGATCATCTGCAATGTTTGGGAGGACGAAAGCATGCCCTAGCAAACGGACGAAAACGCTCCAGCTAAGAGGGTCTTCGAATCCCAGCCACCTGTTTCAGGATGAAAAGGAGACCGAACCTTGAGCTTAAAGATAAGGCAATCGCGGATGCTAAACCTCGATCTAGGAAACTGCAAGCAGCATGCCCGGGACCATGAAAGCGGCATTAGTACAGATCCTCAAATCCTCCAAGGGTCGTTGGCCTGATAAGTAAGTAAACCTGTGCAAGCTTGAAGTTGGAAATATAAACACGCAAATAGGTAAGCGTGTCCCTATAGGTGGTCCCCGTGGCTGACTATTTAGTACCGTGGACTGCTAACCGAGCTGACACAGGTTCGAATCTCAGCAAGACGAACCCTCTAAGAGGACAATTTGTCATGAAAAATCTTTCAAACTCGCCGCTTCAAAGTTGCCTTCCCTTCCATTCTCTACTGTCGATGTCGCTCCAAATATAATATTTTCTCCCCAAAACAAGGTTCTGAACGACAAAGACCCAACAATTTTTGCCACAAAGATGACTACGGAAACGATTGAGTTAAACAAATAAGTTCTGGACGACACCAAACACCCTTATAACTTTCACCCACAATTTGTTAATTCTTAAACAGAATTCATCTCGTAAAATTTTATTTAACACTTCTGTTCCAAATGTAAATGTAAATTTTGTTCGCCCAACACACCGATATCGCGGTTCCGTTCCGTTGTGTCCCTAAAATAATAAGACCACCCGCACATCGGTGTCATAATATATGAAACTATTAAACCTTCAGTTTCATTCAGTTCTGATGTTTATATGATAATCTGTGCCATACATTTTGAGGTCCAAAAAAAGGTCCAATGAACAACACACCAAACAAGGATACATCACCCAGGAAACCCAGACACACACAAACACACATACACCGGACAAAAGCTGACGATTTATGCACAACAAAACAGCAACAACAACATTTTGGTGAACAACCATAAATAACCCGTCGTGCTCCGATCCATTAGGGGTTATTAATTAGCCATAAATAACGCTGTGCCGCCGCCGCCGCCGGCAAAAATTTCTTCTTCTTTCTTCCGCTGGAAGAAAACAACAACAACAAAAAATGTCACACGCGGGAATACTCACAGGTAACAGGGTGGGGAATGACGACGACTTTCAATTGATTTGTGATCACTTCGCCCCTATTCTTCCCTTGAAAAGAATTAAACCTGCTCCAGGGAATTCCCATTCACCCATTCCACCCATTTGAAGGGTGTGTCCAGTGCTGCTCATGCATAACCCAACACCGATCACACCGATCAATTTGACATTTTTATGCCGTCTTTTGACAGCTGAATGGTTCGAACCTTTTTGTTCTGTGGTAGGTAATAATGACGGTGACCCATTCCCAGGCCCGTAACCTTTTAAAAATCAATTTTCCTATCAAACTTACAATCATGTTGAAGGTGTGTGTGGTCGCGACAGTGGCCATTCGGTGCTCCAGATAATTTGTTTGTTTAATTCGCCCCCCTCGCCCCCTCCATTGTGTTCGTCAATGTGAGAGGCAAAAGGATTCCCATCGAGATGTGCTGGGCGCATCCAAAAACGAAAGAAAAAACCCCTCTCAACCGAAACAGATGTTCAGTGCCGAGCTCAGACTGCAGAAATAGGCACGCGCCTAATGCACCCACGCGCAAAATCTGGTCCCCGATCTCCGCCGCCACCGCTTTATTTGGGCCTGAAGTAGCTCTCGTTTGTTTGCCTTGTTATGTTGTTTCCTTTTGTTCACGGGAACATGTAACAAACAAATTGAATTGGACTTTGAAGACGATGACGATGACGACGACGAAGATGATGATGATGATGAAACAAAACTGTAAATCTATCGTTTTCTTCTTTGTGTGTGTATGGGAAAGTGAGTATACGATAGATAGGAGGTCTGTGTGGGCTTGTTTCGAAGGCACACAGCGGTGGCTGACATCATGAATCATGATGATGCGAAATGTGCGCTGTCAGAGACACCGGGAATCTATCAGAGGCTTCCATCTATCAGTCAAAAAATCAAATCTAAGGTTTTGAACAATCTTTCAAGTGGTCTCTTGGGTCTTAACAGACTTTGTCTTGGACTTGGTCATTTGTATTGCAACTCTCTGACTAAAATGGATGCTTTATCTGGACCATTGATCAACAGAGGCTTCTTAGTGAGAGAGAGACGATTGCTTTTGTTTAAACGGTTGATAGGTGCACATATGTGATGGAGTTTTGAAAGGGGTTACGAGCTGGACAGTATCAGTTTGTGGAAATCTAAAGATGAAGTGTTGTTTCTATGATGCAACAGGACTTTTGTTGATGGGAATACCAACCAATACAGTGGCTATTGGAGAGAGATTTTGTGCCTTTGTTTTGTGTGTCAAGTGTGGACAGAGAGTGATTAGAGAATTTGTTTAAAAACTCAAAGTTTTGAGGAGGATTTCGAGAGGAATGTCAGGGAGTTGAATGAAACTAGAAGAATGTTAACAAGTTTAGAGGAAACGCTATTCCACTTTCTCTGTGACTGCCCGGCACTTGCCAGAACCAGGCAGCGCACTCTCGGAAGACCCTTTTTTAAAGAACTATCTGAGATTCCTAACATCAAATTTTGCAACATTATCAATTTTCTTAACTCCACAGGATGGATCTGAGAACCACACTCTTAGCTACGCCCATAAACATCCAGGTCACGTGAGTTGCGGTATCAAAACGGCGCATCCGCGCTACTTGTGTCTCTGGCAGACTTACCAGTTTCAGCCACTACTACCTACCTACCTTAGAGGAAAGTTTTTTTTTGGAGCAAGAGCTGTTAAGGAAATCTGTCATCAGACTAAACTATGAGAAGACAACTCCGGAAATGAGGAGGAATGGGATGTGGAACAACTTTTAATCAACAGTTCTTTCCAGGCTTCTAGAGAAGTGGTAAATTTAAATCCAAAGTAGGTCCATTGGGCCATCACCGTGACTGCTGGAGTTGGAGACCACAATCTACTCCTGCAATCATTTAGATTTAGAGGAAAGCTATGATGACTCTTTCTTTTCCTCGTCTCTACCGCTTCTGCCAAAATCTTCACGGAGAATGCCCAATTCCTGACCATTGCTTAGAGAGGATGCAATGCCCGGTTATGACGATAGTTAGTTAGGAAGACTAATGTCTTTTTAGTTGAATTGAAGCTTTCGATCTTCTACCATCGGGGATAGACCAAATCATTTGCTTTCGGCAGAGTATTGGTGTCGATTCAATGTTTGACAATGCTTTGACACGATCAAGATTCTTGTCTGTTCCTAGAGAACCGTGTTTGGTTAGTTCGTCAACCGCACAGATCTCTGGAAGTTTTGACCTGAGATACGGGAGGGTGAATCATTGTTCAGCGCTACAGTGCAGAGTGAACCTGACCCTCAACCAACAAGCCTCCCCAGTAAGCCCGGTCCTTAGTTGACGGCCACCGTAACGCACTCCAAGTAGACTGAGTACCCCTTATATTTGTGTGCACCACCTCTACTGCGTTGTATCTCGGGGTTGGTGTCAATTCGCTCAATATGTCCAGACAATCTCAAACGCAGCTTTTGACTAAGTCGCTGTTGCTGTACAGCTTGTATAATTCGTCGCCTGCCAACGTGACCAGGATCGAATATTTTTTGAAGAACTTTTCAGTCGAAGCGACTAAGGGTATCTTCATCCGTCTTCGATAGAGTCCATGCCTCAGTGCCACAGAAAAGGACTGAGATGATTAAGGTATTGTATAGAGTCCCCTTCGATCTTCAGGATAGGACTTTACGAAACTCGATAGCTCGTTTTCAGAAGTAATAGCAGAGCCTGGGTTGACAAGCTGCTTTTTTTGTTCATGGAGCTTATAGGGCATACTTTCGTCCCACCCATGATTTGGTGCATGCACCCTACCAAAACATCATTTGAAAAGCTCTTCAGCTCTTTGATAGCTTGAGAGAATGGATCACTTCTTCGTTGCTTGGAGATGGGTGGCTCTTCTTGCGCTATCACCGTCCAGCAACTGCCAATGGAACCCAACTGCTTTAACATCTATAATTTCCTGTGCTTCTGTGGCTAGGCTTCCTTCACTGCTGCGAAGAGCCTGCTTTCCGACTTTCAAGCCATCCAGCTGCCAGTTGCTTCGTTTCCCTACGGAACTGTCAGAAGTTGATCTTGGATTCTCTAAAGCTACCCCACTGCTTCTCTCTTCTTCTGACTCGATACTCTTCCCACACTGCTTCTGTCTGGCACTGTAGGACTTCGTGATGTGTAGTATCACTCCTCAGAGCTTTATTTGCTCTACGGTTCCTAAGAACAGACTTTCTGAGATGAGCCTCTACCTCATATGCGAAACCTCAATTGGACAATCGAACTTCTTAGCCATTGAAGACTGTCGTCTCCATTTCCTGCCTCCTTAAGCCGGTTGTAAACTTGCAATTCCACAACTTTCCGCAAATAATTGCCAAAGTACTAAACCTCCCAGACAATCAGTCGCTAATCCTTCAGACTTCACCCACCAAGCCATTATCCAAATGAAACTGCGCCATATGGCTTAATTGAAAGCCATTTCCTGTGCAAGGAAACCGTTAAACCAAATACGGTACAAATAACATTAAATCAATCGAAAGCCACTTGGTGGTACAGCTCCTCGACTGGATATCTCCAACAAATTGGCCAACAATTGCGATTCATATCGTTCCCAACTCTTGGTACCAAATTTGGTCGTACTCCCTTCCTCCAAAACGGTTGTGTGGCTAGTCGTAGTGGTAGTCAATCAATTTGATTTGATTGCGTTCAATTAGTTTCCCCATCTGTCAGTTGCGATCTTTACTTTTAAATGTGTATCCAGCACGCAAAAGATCTCCAATCGAAGCCACCTGTGCACTTGCACCAGCCAAATGGTGGACATTCCACAGACATTTTATCTCTAAAAGGTTTTTTAATTGCATGGCCTGCCTTGCAAATGTGCGGGTTCCGCAAACAACAACTGTCACTTTTCTCGAAAGTGTCAAATCGAATGTCAAAAGGTAAAAAGCATTCAAGGCATTTCGGCTCGGCTCGGCGATCGTAAATCCATTATGCAGTCCACATGACAAATCGTGATCGATATGAAATTAGATGGAGGGTGCGATAGAGCATTGGACGAAGAAGGAGCGGGAGAAAGGAACGAACAAAAAGTGAATTGAATGCGAACAAGCCTTAAGGCAACGATGGGAGGAATAATTGAAAATCATGTTCATCTATTTTGCCTGTCAATAGAAATCCAATTTGTCGGAATTGAAAGCGGGATACCATGAGTGGATTCAAGTGGTAGTTGGGCCTGGAAATAGGCGGTAGGGCAGTGCAATCTTAAAAGACTTTGAAGTCTCCTTAACTTGTAGAGTGTTTGGATCAAAGTAAAACACACGAAACAGCCTACGCAGCCCCTTGGTCTTCAAGACAAAGTTGGCTAGTATCCGCAGGGCATTTCCCCAACTTTTTGAGATAGTAGAGCGGTCTGAACCAGGTCTTTCAATACAAGACTCTTGAACTATGTTTTTGGTAGAGAAGCTTGTAAAGTGTTTGGCTTGATGCGTCCGAAGAGATCCGAGTGAAGGTAACTCTTCAACCTACCTACCTTGGCTTAGGTATGTGGGCCGGCGAAGAGGAGTTCCTCAGCGCCACACTCAGGTCTCTAAGACCGTTTGTGCTAAAAACGTTGGCTTAATGCAGCCCGAGGGCTTAATCCCATCTGAAGACCTTTTGTAAGAGTTGTAACGGTGATGGGGAGCCGATAAAATAAGTTTGATATCCTAGTAGTGCAAGTTTTTCAACGACCTAGCTTCTGTCTAAAGCCGGTAGGTCAGAAGGTCGGAATTTTGCTGTAAAAAGGTTTGCTTTTAGGTACTCAGGTAGCCCCAACAAATTTGGATTCAAGGCCTTTGAGCGTGGAAGCTCAAACCTTTAAGCCTGGCATGGCTGATCACTTAAGATCCACTCAGGTGCCTAATTCGACCGCCTGGACCTTGGATTGAAAAATAAAGGTCGAGCAGCCAAGATAGACTAATTTTTTAGGATTCGTTGGCCGGTGGGTAGTTAACGTATTATCCTGGAAGCCACGTGTGCCGGTGAGGTCCTTGGAGTTAGCTATAGAAGCAAAGTTACAATTTTCGGGTCTGCAGTACCATTCAGATATACTCCAGAGTGTTCCGAATTTTTGAACTGTTTCAGGTGCAGTTGAGGCTGCAGCTAGTGATGAAGCAAGTCCGGGAAGTGAGGATGAAATAGCGGGTAGAGTAGACGGAGTGAAGTCGAGGTTCCTGACATTAAAGAGTTCGCCTTGAAGGGATAAGTTGGCTGTTTGTTATAAGATATAAGGTCTAGCTTGTTGGATGCGAATTTCAGTTCATCCCAGCCGAGTCGAGGCCGATTCGTCTCTCAGAGTACTAAGGTGAAGTTTGATCTCCTTATACGTTTTGTCTGGTCCGCCATATTAGAAACGAGAGATTCGAGGATATGGGACTAGTTCGACAGGGATTCGTTCATTAAAAGCAGGTCCCCGTGATTTGACTTGCGTTGAAATATCTAAAATCGCTCCATTTGAGCGAATAAGATAGAGAGGGGACCGATGGTTTTGCGAGCTCCATATTAAGGTCTAGGTTTGTGAAGGCGTCACGGGATATTTTTAAGGTCAATTCATTTAGTTCTGCGAGTTGCTTGTCGATTCTATTGAATTTTCCGGAGTTTAGGTTCGGTAGCACTAGTTAGGTCTTCAACGAACTTGATGACCTCGTCAAATTTTGACAGTTGCTGAAGCTTTTTTCAATGACTTTTGATAGCAGTGTTGATGCTACGGCCTATGAGTCTTTCCAATTTTTGTAGACAATTTTGCGTTGGTGCCTTTTGAAGGCATCAAACTACTGAAAGCTTTCGTATAAGACTGTAAGGCTAGCTTAACATAGCACCCGTGGGGTGAGCAAATCAAGTTCCTGATTTCAGTCGGTATGACCGACGGTTCACGGTTAACAGAACAAGTGTTAGCTAGGCTTGGCTTATCCTGGGATACAATTCAGCACTTCTTCGGATTTCCTACAAGTGATTGTCTCGAAGGTTACTCTCCCTAAAATTGCCAACAAAAAGGTCTTCGGTGCTGTCTACGCTCTTGTAGAGGTGGTAAGACGAAAGAGATTTGAAGGATCGAAACGTAAGTTGGATTCTGCCTCCTCCAGTCGGTTTTAGAACATCCACCACGCGTCTATGCTTCTTTGTTCAGTATTGGGTTACGCTTTTCAACTTTATCCTACTCAATGGAACCGTCAGCACCAAGTTTGCAAGGCCAGCTCAACTCCTTGGCTACTAGGCATTTAGGTAAACCTCACTCTTTATAAAGTCAATCCCTGCAGATGCTTCTTCAAGAGGCGTTCCGCTCAAGATTCTAAAGGTGTTCCGCTATGGATAAGTCGATCAAATTTTATTGGCTGTTGCAGGAACAAGTCCCTGGTATAGCTTTTGAACAATAGAGGTTCAGAATCAACTGGAAAGAACTGGCTATTGATTTTCATGAGTCCTTTGTGGAATGCCATCCAATGCAGATCAACGACGTTTCTCTTAGCTCGATCCGGTGGTTAAGCCAAATTTGAAGTTGTTCACGAATGATTAGTTCGCCCCACATCCATCAATGTTTCTTAAAACCGTCCCGAACCGTCCCTGTAAACCTCATCAAAGTGCACCATAAATTGATTCTTTTCCTATCCACAAGGAGTAACACACCTCGGTAAGCGCATGATGATCAGCTCAGCATGCATATTACAAATATTTGTACAAAAAAAAAACAGGAGAAGGCCACTCTGGATGAACGCTCAATTTGTGGACCTGCTGCTTGGATGCGCAAAGGATTCAATCTCCTCTGCCAAAGTAATGCACAAACAATTGATTTGGTTGCTTGGCTTGCAGAGCCAAACATGCAAAGTCACGATTTTACCATTGAAATACGTCGATTATCTTTGGATTAATGTGATTCACTGCACTAACACTTTGAAGGAACTGATTGTGCCAGAGATACAGGCCACGTATAGATCAGAGATTCAAGGATCTTCCATTTGTCTGTTGGTTTAGTGGTTCTGCTGATGCCACCGTCATCGAGTAAAGATGGTTCTTTTCAAAATTGATGGCTTAGCCATGGAATAATGGTGCTTCTGTTTTGGATTGTGGTTCATATGGGAATTGAGGTATGATTAAGGGACTATATGGACAGCTTTGTCATAGGTAACAGTGATGAACTTTGCATTGATGACGAACCCACATGCAGTTCCCGAAATAGAAGAGTCTCCACTGACTTACTAGCTTTCACTCGATTATCAGCTTGAAACCAGCTCTGCCACCAAAAGACTGCAAACAGACTATGCAAGTCGACCACTAAAGCTAAAGCCACCGTCTCGAATCAAGATTCTCCCACCAGTGGTCAGTGGTCCTTAACGTATTTGCTAACCATTACTCAGTTTGTTTGCAAGTCAATGAAACGTTACCATTAAAAGACTTCACAAAAGCCTCAAAGCCTTATGGGCTTGCTGAACCCATACTTTCCCAAGCCTCCAATGGAATGCGGATTATCTAACCAATTTTCTCCGACATCAACTAAATAGTATCCTTTGGCGGTTGTCAGCTCCCGCAGTCGCCATATTCATGTGTGCTCTGCCACCTCGGGGATAATTGTCTACACGACGGAATATTCCATTAATTTCCATACGGTCAAAGCCCGGCACAGCTGGGTGTTGGTACATACCTCCACGGTCTTCTCATACCGTAATATCCACACAACCACCATCAGCGATGTACTCATCCCTTCTTATGACGTGTAAATTTGTTATTGGATTCGAATTGAATCTGCGAAGTGCTCCTGCAGCAGCAGGCATCACCTCCACCATCTGAATCTGACAAAATTGACTGACAGCCAGAGTCCATTAGGCCCGTGGGACATGTTTTCATTTTTCTTTTTCTCTCTCTGTGTGCGCAGCGCACCTCTACCGGTTCCTACCCGACCGTTGATTGATTGAGCACTCTACTCTGCTCGCCCCGACTCATGCCACTTGTCTCAACGAATCCCAGCTGCCGATGCAATTTTGACGAACTCATTTGCATCTTCGACTCACTGGCCAATTCCCATGGTGATTTCGTCACCGTTCCCAACCGTATGCCGGAGTACTGGATACATGCCGATGCCTACCTCGTAAATATAAGTATCTGCCCGCTGTGAGATTAGCGTCAGTTCGAATGTGTGAACTCTTGGAATTCCATGTGCGTATCTCTCAGCATCCGTGTGTGATTTTTCTTCGATTTGTCTACTCCTGGTCGAGAGATTAACAGATCACTCAGGGTATCATGCAAGAGATTATGTCACGGTGAACGTGAGCTTAACTTCCAATTCCAATTCCAACTCCAATATCCAATTGCTGCCGTTCAATCAATCGATGGGTTCTCTCCTTATTAGCGATCCATTGTTCCAAGAATTGAGGGTGCTTTTCTCTGTGTGTGCTTGTGTGCGTCTCCCGAATGGCTGCGCAGATCAGGAAGTTCTCATTGTCTCATGGAAACGAATTCTCCCCCCTCCTCTGTCCGGAGAGATTACCTTGAGACATTTATGCTTCGCGTGTCAAATAAAAAAAAAAAAAATGGAAGCCAATCAATTCGGGAATTGTTTTCGAATCAAATGTTCCCCTCCAGTGCTCCCGTCACCCTTTGACTGCGAGACAAACAGACAGACAGACACTCTGTCTGTCATTAAAAATGTTAAGAACACAGGTTTATGGCGGGACATTAAAAAAAATCTCATCTCAGGCAATCGGAGGGGACTCTCGCGAGGGTCGAGTGAATAATTTTTGAGATTTATTAGGCCCGCGGTTGAGGTTCATAAAACCAAAAGGTAGGGGCAGGCCACAGCATCCAGAAATGGGAAAGAAATGTCACAAGTGTGCTCGTTAAAATGAATCCACCTGATTAGTGGGGGTTAAGCGGGAGGGTCATGCTTTGCGATGACACTTCGTGATGGAATGGAGATATGCGATCGCATATCGCAGGTATCTGTGAAGTTGAACCTGCTGTGCGGACTGAATTTTTACAAATTTATTGGTTTAGATAGATTTTATAACACCTCCAGAGAGGCGGTGTTCCTTTTTTTTTTTTTTTGGTTTGAAAGTCATTAAAGGGGAGAGTATGTGAGGAATGTTATAGAGAGAGAGAGGGTGTCAGAAGTGGAAGGAAGAATTTATTTGAAGGCGAAGGAATGCAAATATTTTTGTGCTCACATTTGACGAAGATAGGGAATCAAGTCAGCAGGACTTGATAGCATTCCTGACTAGCTATGCAAGAGCTTACGCCGCTTTAAGCGTTCAAAAGATTTTGACTCTCCAAACAAAACAAACTTCCTGGAGTTCCTTTTCGAAAAAGGGTTCTACACTAAGCTGCTGATTATAGCTGAGGAAAGAGGCACAGTCTTAGAGTGCCAGTTTGTATTCCGCAAAGCCCGTCCGCCACAAAAGTTGTGGTAGATATTTGACAAGAACTACCCCTATCCGACGAGCTGCGCCGAGCAACGACAAGCGTGCCGCCGTCTTCCTAACTGCCTTCGTGGCACTACCCTTGCACACAGCAATGGCAGGGTCGCTGTTGCAGCTGCGAGTAATGGCGTATTGTTTCGTGGCTTCCCTAGACATAACTTTCTTACTTGAGTGAGGCTGAGGCCAGGGTGAACCTGGAACTTAACCAATAAATCTATCCTAAGTCAACTGCCTCCAGTTGCACACTCCAAGTTGATTTTGCTTGTGCGCGTCATCTAAGGCGAGGTCTTCTTCTCCTGTTTTGTAACTTCGGGTTAGATTCAAAGACTCTATGTGCCGAAGGATTGGTGTCCATTCTCTCTGCATGTCCTAGCCATCCTGACCAGATCGATGTCTCTGTACAGCTTGTATAGATCGTCGTTGAATATTTTCTTTCAAAACCCATCAATGGAAAATCCATTTTCGTAAAAGGTCTTTGCATGAAAGAACACTACCCCCTGAACAAACATCTACATCGCATGAGCCTTGCAACAGATTCAAGCTGTAGACTCTATCTTGAGAGTGAAAAGACCTCTCTACACATCCAAACAGAAGAGGGCTTTCAACTCAGAAAGGGAAGTTGTTCCAATGAAACAGCTTGCTGCCATTCACCCAGAGAAGTTCCTTAACTTCCTAACGTCTTCCGAAGTGAAGCAACTCATCTAGAAGAACAGATGTGAAGGCACAATAGGATTCTGAAAAGAAACAGTAGTGCCAAGGACTGTGAACAACTTGGGAAGATTAGGGTCAAAGGTGTACAGAATAGGGCCTCAATTGCCTTCTTTGCACAAAGAAACAGCGATTGGCCAGAGTTACCCTTCGTCATAAGGGATAGCAAAGCCAAAATATGCAGAGTCCCTTGCTATCTCGAAGTTAAAGCTGTCTTCTGTTCCGTTTTGTCCGATTCGTTGATGTTGGGTTCAGCAAATACTTGGTTTTGCTTCAATGCTTGGAAAATCGCTGGTGATAGCTCTCTGGGTTTTGCCCATGATATCAGTGTCGTCTGAGTACACAAACAGTTGTTCAGACCTTTGAAAGATTGTGCCTTTAAGGCTGGCTTGTGAGTTCCGCACGTTCCGTTAAAGAAGTCACAAAACAGCGGATTACTTTTCTTGACCTCGAAAGTCTCGGTGAAGTCGTTACCGTCCTTGATGTAGTAGCGACTTCTGACGAGGTTATTACCAAAAATGGATGAATCCAGATACAGTTGTAGAGCCGTATTATCCAGTGTAATAAGCTCAGCACTACTGTATGCGTCTCCAGCATGGGCTAGTGCCATGGCAATGTAAAGAAGAAAACTATGGATGACGTATAGACCCTGTGCCTATGTCAGAGGAGTCGGCAAGTGTCGCAGTGTAGATATATCAGAAAGCTTGTAGATCAACAACAAGGAAAGGGGGATTTCAATGGCCAAATCAGTGGGATGACTCTACGAGAGGAGGATGGATCCTCAAGAGAAAAGTTTGAGAGGTGAATGCACATATTCGGGCACGACAGCTCACCACTTTTTCGTGCTGCTACAACTAGGAAGAAGATACCAAACACATCATGTTCCACTGTCCGCATTTCAGGACAATGGATAACCACCTGACCGATCCCAGTAAGTCACTCAAAATATAAGACCGGATCCGATTAAATTTGGCGCAAGTGAATGTGGTAGTGACCAGCGTCCAGATTGAACTCAAGAGAGTCAAACACCGGAGGCTACGCGCACAACGATGCGACAAAGATAAGCGTTGCGAAAAGCGTTTGCTTGCAATAGAACTGCGCTCACATGTATTCTTAGGCTTCTCGCGTCGCATTGCTTTATCGCTGTGCGCGGTGCCATAGAATACAGAACAGCATACAGCAGAATACAGTACACAACCTAAAAGGCTTACCATCCTGGCGAACTAGTACTAAACATTGGTCCTGTGAGATGAGTGTTTGAAGCTGAAACTGTAAAAGGAGCGGTTTAGTATGTAAATAGGTGTCGGGATCGAGTATTTGAATCACGGATACCAATAGCCCGGGCTGCGGTTATCTTTGGAAGATTTCTTAAAGGTTTGCACATCCGTGTTCTTTTGAAGGGATTTTCGACGACGTTTTGCTTAGAAATGCGGGATTTTAGCCTTGAGGTCGGAAAATTTCATAAAACCCAGCTTGACAAACGTTGTAATTTAAGAGCCGTTGACCATACAATTCTGCGCTCCTAATGGGACCTAAGAAGGTCCTCCACTGTCGGATGAATTCATCGCAAGCTTACGTCAAGATCGCTCTTGAATTTGTCTCGAAAGGTCTTGTTATGGTACAACTTAGAAGCGTTGATGGCGATTTTTAGAACAAACGGTGGTATGCCGTGTGAAAAGATCGAGAGTGCCCTGGGGCTGCTTTGAAGAAATTGTCAGGATTACAATTGTTCACCACCTGCAGCTGTCCCTCTTTACATTTCTCTCTCACACTCAATACCCCTCTTCCTAAGTTCACAGATCAATCTTTACAGGAAAAGGTAAAAACAACACTCTTCCTGACAAGTCCAACTGACACAAATTGCTGTTACGTAATCCCCAACATCATTGCGGCATCTATTCGAATCTCTTTGGGTAGTAATGCACTAACGAACCACACTCGGACAGTAGGCGTCCAACTCTTCCATCACTCATACTGGCATCTTGCCCCATTATATCAAGTAGCCAGAGATGTGCGCATTTATCGCATCAAAACAAACGTCCAGCCAATTACCTTATTGGCCGATAACCTTTGACACACTAGAGAGGATACCACCACCACCAACATCATACGAGAAGATGCATCTTTGCGTCCATCTAACCAGGAGGCAAATTGCTACACACTCACTAGCCAGACAAACGAACACCGCTGGATTTCGAATTTGAAAAATGACTAATCGCATCCGCGATACATGTGGAGGAGGATGATTCCTGATTCTACCAAGTGTAACTGTCCATTACCGCCGGCCCACTGGCACAACAGGTTGTTTCCCATTTTTACCATACGGCACCAGTACCAGCACTGGCACTGTGCTCCACCATATATGCTGTCTCCTTTGCGAAGCTAAAATTTATGAAATGTGAACATTTCTGACAGCCGCGCACAGCCACACAGAGTTCATAAATCGATGCAAGCCTCCTCCGCCTTTAACTGGTGAAACGAAACGTACGTGTTCGTTCCAACTTGGCCACTGGCGATTGTTTTGAAGAATTGGAAAGATTTTCACTCCTCCACTCATGTTTTATTTTTCGAAACTCTTAACACCTCGTGTGCCATATGGCCTGGCTGTTCTGTCCCGTCCCGTCCCGTCCTCGACCCGTTTGGTGGATCACAGAGAGAAACATTTTATTGGCCATTTAACAAAATAAATGTTATGTTCACACGCGGAAGTAATCACGCAGCACACTTTACACATCCTAAAGTTTGCAAGTCCACGACCCTTGTAAATCACCACCGCCGACGTTAGGGGGCGCTTTATTCCCCCCCGATCGTAATAAAGTTATTAGCTCGGCATACTTCAGAATCTTGTTAAAGGCTCGTTAAAACCGAAGATGCCAATCCTCAGTACGCGGTCCATTTTAAGTGTTTTTAATTTGTCCCAAACCCAACGGTACCGCGTGCCTATAAAACAACGCGACTAAATTGAAAAAAACTTTATGATTTCCCTATGAAATGTGGTCCAATAAACGAAACCTGCGGTATGCCAATGCCAACACCGCAATGGGAGCAGATGGCCCGCTTCAGCACCCCATGATGCCGGTATACACAGCGGCTTTACCTAATTGGAAGTCTTGAAGAGACACTGTGCGACTTGAATTTTTCTTAAACGGTTATGTTTGACAGGTTATGACATTTTAAGGGTCCATGGCGCCAGTTCGTAAATTCTAACCTCCTCCAATGGTGACACTGACCATCAAAATAAAGTCCATGAGCGCTGCATGGATGCACTCATAAAAAAAAAAAACAAAAAAAAACCTCTCGATCGGGATGTAAAGCGTGCGCTTTAAAATTTTCAGATCGGAGCTCTAAAATCTTAAATTACCACCCCGACAGCGGCAGCGGCAGCATCATTTATGAGCGTTTGTGTGTTCATCATCATCATTTGGTTGGCCATTCGGATCCATTAGATGTATTCACATCAAATTGGATTGTTTTAGTGTTATTCTAAGTGGAAGGCTATGACTCGTGAGTGAGGACTGTATATCCAGGGGGTTCCTTATTTCATTTTACGATGACGGTCATCGTAGAGAAAGAAGACGTTAAGCCTAACATAAACCATAAGACTGAACAAAATGAATTGAAATTAATTTATGGGCCAACGACGGTCCATCTTTGGACGTTTGATGAGATCGCGGATCTATGCCAGGAAAGATAGATCGGAATACTATCGAAAGAATTAACAAATTACGGTTATCGTAAACTAATTACGTCTCCTTAATTGGATCGTTTTATGACAGATTGAAAGGTGCTCTAATGCAGTTACTTGTTTTGTTGGAAGATGAGGATCGATGGAGGTATGATCATCAATGGATAGGAATAGGAAAGCAATGGGAGATCGATATCCAAGTTTGATTAACTGGATATTGAGTGGATTTCTTTGAAGTGGGGGGAAGGGATTAAATTGTTTAAGCTAAGCTTCATGAAAGAGTGATCGTGGTGAATTTTTATGTGATCGTAGGTTGAAGGAGCGACTGAATCCTGTACAACAAAGCATTCACTGCCCTAATGTGGAATGTCCAGCTTGTAAGAGAAAGACAAAGATGAAGGGTCTGTGTTAGTCGCTTGGTGATTCTTCGGTTTTGGAATGGTTTTTGATGGCTTTCCATCTTTTTGGTTCTTTATAGGCGGCCGTGCTCTCTTCTGCGTCCATATCTCCGCAGTCTTTGTACATAAGTCCTATTCTTCTACGGTGGACTGCCAATAGGTTGTGCTCTATGATGATCCCTATGAAGGGCGCTTAGTGTGTTTATCTGTTTAGCACTGAAAGCTGCTCAATGAGAGTGTCTCTCGTCAGCTTGTCTTTGGAGGTTAAGTTGGATTCAGTGAGTGCTGTAATCGACCTGTGGTAGGCCATATTCTGATCGTGTCCCTGCTAGATAGTCTGCCATTTCAGTCCCGTGAATACTTTTGTGTCTCAGGACCCACGAGAGTGTTACGTTGTGAACACTTACACCGTGTTTTGAGTCCCTCGCAGCAACGTCTTACAAGCATTGACTTTACCATTGCGATGAAAAAGGCTTGATTATGTATTTATGGGTCAATGACTTTCCTAGAAGACATTTTCTTGGATAATTTTCGGACCGCCTTAACGATTGCTAGGACTGCCAGTAAAAAAACACTTACGTGGTGCCGAAGTCTTTTTGACCAGGTTCCTAAGCGAATAGATCCCAGACCCACTCCTTCTTCAATTTTTGACCCGGAAAAATCGGAAAAGGCTTGTCATCTCTTAAGGGAATGACTGATTTGATCCCTGAAATCAGGAGATGGTGTAACATGAACTACCGTCCGTGTTTGTTTCTGCAACTTGCAATCTTGCAGTGGCCCAGATAACTACAGGTCTAATGGAATCAGCGGTTCAAATAACACCTCAGGTGCAGATGCATTCTAGTCAATCCATCTTGTTAAGTTTCTTGAGATTTATGGCCTTTCATAGCGCTGTCCACTACACCAGGTGGACATGAGTCAAGAAAACTGCCTCTGTTTTTTAGGGACCAACATTCAGACCACTTTTTGTAAGCCCAGTTGTATCTAAGATTTTGACAGTTGGATGTGGCGCAGGCAAAGACTGGTGCTCCACAGTGCCCAAGTTTTACTAAAATTTCATTATGATTTCACTCAGATCTTTAACCATTCCATTGTGTTTCTCTGACGTGGAATGTCCATTCTGAAAAGACAAAAAAGAGGCGAAAGATCTGGGTGAGTCCAGTTACGATTGTTCGGCCTCCCTGAACCATTCCGATTCCGTAGTGAATTTTAGAATGGCTTTTGGTGGCTTGTTAGATGAAATAGTCTTCACCGAGGGCCGTCTTCCTTGTTCTGTATAGACTGGAGTGGGCTGTGCTCTCTTCCGCGTCTGTATTACCGCAGCCTCTGGCTAACTCGTCTGTACTTAAACGCATTTTTCGAAAGTGGGCCGCCATTGGGTTGTAGCCTGTGATGATCCCTGTGAAGAGAGCTAATTTTGATCTGTTTAGCGCAAGAATGTGTCCCGTTTTGATCATGTTGATATTTGCCCAGAGTTTCCTGGACACCGAAGGTGGCATCCATCAAGAGATGGAGCGAACTCTCATCACCTTGTCTTTGGAAGTCTACTGCAATGCTAGATTTGACGAGAACTAGGGGGTTAGAACTGAGTGATCAACCATTGATTGGTCCTGTTTCAAAGAACTTAAATACCCTTGGGAGATGGCTTTGGATCGATAACTAGGTAAATAGTTCACTCTTTAGATTTAGATCACCGAATGGAGACATTTTTTTGATGGCAGGCAATCGAGGATCAATGGTCTTTAAGTCCATAGATGATACTAGTTTCAACAATTCCTCAGCAAAAGATCACAGATGTCTCTCTCTCCTCCTCTTCTACAACTTACCCACGTCCATCCAATGCCATCATCATCATCCACACACTTGCAATTGTAATTCAAAAATTCAATTGATGTCCACCGCGAATCTTGGCGCGTGTACTTGCGCCACACGAAACAACGCCTAATTAAACACATCTCATGCCATTTGCGCATAAATTTCTCAATAACAACGCAAAGAGGATAAAATGCAGCGCCGCTGCAGACAAATTAATATTTCGCATTTAAATCATACAAAATGCGTGGTTTATTGCAGGCCCATGAAAAGATACGGACATCGCTTGGATGTAGATGAAGATGAAGCATTCATACTGGTCGTACCTGGCCATGGATTTGGTTTTTTTTTTTTTTTTTTTGCAGGAACGATGGATGTCACCTTTGGTATGAGACAACGAGTTTTTTAACGCGCACCAAGTGTACCAAGGAATTCAATTCAATTCAACGGAAAAATGGAAACAACACGTATGTCCTTCCGGCCTGAGCAAGCTACAGATGCTTTAATCTAATAAATCATTCCCACAAATTGATTGGTTCCTTATTATTTTTTTTATAAAATTAATTTAACACTTTGAGAGTGTTCAGGAGCTTGGTCAGCAAAGGCGTCTTGTTTAAGTGGGGCGACAGGAATTTGCAGTCGAATGAGGTAGGGATGAACCCAAAAGACGTTCCAATGGAAGTTGAGAGTTGGTAGTGGTCCAAATAGGCCCAAACCCATCTCAAACCACACCTGCTTGCATTACAGTATCCTGTGGTGCAATTCATATCTCTTCTTCGAACCGAAATGACTTGAAATATGAAAGTCCATGTTGTGGCAAATTGAAGAGGCTCCGTTACCACGACGGAAAAAAAAATTAAAGAAAACTGTCACCCCACTGATAGTATAGGTACAAGCCTCGTTCAACCAGAAACCAAAAAAAAAAAAAAAATAACCATCACCTGAGAGGAGACTTTTTATTAAATGATAACGAGGCATGGCGACTCCTCGCTCGACCAATAGATATAAGGTACACCAAGACTGCAATCGGTGCATCATATTTGCTCTTCATTAAAACAAACTGAAGGCTGCTGCATCCAGCCAAGCAGCCCATCCTGGACCGATGCAATTAATCACAGAATAATATTTCATTTTTAAATGTGTCCGAGATACACACACTCTGGATCCAGTTTTGTTGTCCAGGAACGATGTGTCTCTTCATCATCATCGGCACCGGGCGAGAAGGCTACTTTAACACTTTTTTTTTTTTATTTAACGCCTTGGGAATCACAGTGATAACGCACCGGGCCGCCGACCGTCACAATAATTGCAATGCATCTCTGCGTCACCTTCTTCTACGTCTTCGTCTTCATCTTCTGTTTTGTGGTGGTTCTCCAATCTCAGGTATTTTTCGTGTGCGATTATTTATTAACTTGTTTGCATTTTGTAAAATTGAGGGTTTTAATGCGAATACCGTGGTCATATCAACACACACAGTCATTTGGCACACAAGCTGATAAGGTTTGTCTGCCAAAGATGTGAAGTGAAGCCTTCTTTCTCTCCAGAGCCAGGTTAAGTTAATGTACTTACATGATCAGGACGTTATCGAACGGCACGGTCTGTTATCGTGTCCTTAGTGTTTTGCTGTGGTATAAACCCTGTGTCAGTTTGTGTGTGTGTGATTTTTTTAAGGAATGCCTCAGAGTCGGCCCCGTTGTTGTGGTTTTCTTCGATTTGTTACGACTTTGGGACAAGTTGGGTGTCATGTGGGACGGTGTGTGCATGACAATTTCTGTGATCTTTCCCTGGTGCGAGGTACTTGATTTGGAGCGTATTAAGTGCCAATTTTAATTTACTGATAACAGATGAAATACGAGAAACGATTGAGAGGAGATCTCTGTTGTTTTTTTCTTTGCAGTCTTTGGCATGACACATGGAAGGATGCGGGGAAGGATGTATCTTGAATCGGATGAGACTGTAAAAAGAACGGGGAGTATAGAGCTTTTGGTTAAAGGGGATCTTTGTACAGAATGCGATTGATTAAATGAAAAATTTCTTCAGCGTCCACTTGTAGAAGGAAGGTGTCAGAAGTGGGAAAAGGTTAATCAAGTGACAAAGGATGTATTAGACCCCGAAGTAGCCATTTGCAACGTTAGTGTTAGATGTAGAACAATACTAAGAACGTAGTATTCGTCAGCCATTTACATTCATCATTGGTGTCAGAAGTGGGCAAAGACTAAGGATGCAGTATTCATCAGACAGAATGGCAGCCACTTGCATTCATCATTGGTGTCAGAAGTAGGCAAAGACTAAGGATGTATTATTCATCAGACGCGATTGCAATTGCACGCATGCCTCATTCGTGTCAGAAGTTAGAAAAACTCTTATGACGTACATATTTGAGGTTAGATGCGACAGTAGTCATGGGCAACGTTCGTATCAGAAGTGGAAAAGACTAACGAAGCATTCATTCGAGACCATAGAACATAGCTATTTGCAACACTGGTGTCAGAAGTGGAACAACACTAGAGACGTAGTATTCATCGGACACGACGGCAGCCACTTACATTCATCATGAGTGTCAGAAGTGAACAACACTTGTATGACATAGAAGTGGAAAAAGATTAAGGGAGCACTATTTATCAGACGAGTTCGCAGCTATATATGTACGTAAGTATCTACATCAATTGCGTCAGAAGTATGAAAACCCTCAAGAAGTAGTAGAGGAGGGGTTAGATGCCATAGTAGCCACAAGTCATAGCAAGATTGGTGTTAGAAGTAGAAAAACTCTTGTGACGCAGTTAAGAGTAGATGCGACATTGGTAGTAACACTAAGGGCGTAGTATCAATCACATGTGAATGCAGCTGTATACCTTCAACATTGGTGTCAGAAGTAGAAAAAACTCTCATGAAATACCAGATACGACAGTAGCTATGTGAGACTCTGGTGTCAGAAGTGGGAAACAACTAAGGACGCAGTACTCATCAGTTGTGGTTGCAGACGTATCATTGGTGACAGAAGTGGGTAAAACTCTCGACATGAAGTTTTCTTTTCAAGGTGGATCCCAGGTTCCTTTAATCGAGCTATTAAAGGGAAGGGGTGGCGCACGCAAGTGAAAGGGGACCTCAACCAACAAAAGGTGTAAAATGAAAGCAGCTAGCAAAAGATCGAGCTGGCTAGGGACATTTGTTAGTTGAGGCCCAAGTCCACTCCGGACTGTAGTGCCACCTTAAGTAAGTAATCATCGGCCGCAAACGAATTTTTTACGACAACTCTGCATCCAAGTTCCTACATATGGATGCAGCCTGCCACTCCTACCTAACTTACTGGTCCGGTGTCAGAAAACCTTATTTCGAGGATGCCCCATAAACGATTCTTCCCTGGCTCAGTTCTAAATCCCGTCTGAGCAAAGAACTCGGAACTAACCACATAATGTTCCGTGAATTCAAAGATCCCACAGGAGGTCGTAAAGACCAATTGAAATTTGAAACAAGGAAACCAAGGAAAGGGTATCGAGTTTGAAGATTCCAAGGAAAATCAACCAACCGGCTTCTCAAATCAAGAAGATTGAAGCGTCTTGTGATCGCCACTAGATCAAGGATTTATATGGAACGACCAAGTTACAGACAGCTCACCTTAAGCCCGCAATGCAGACGCTTCGAAATACGTACTCAAAATGAAGGAAGCCTGGTCCCTTTCATCAGCCTTTCTGTGGGCGTTTTAGTGGATGGAAGCAGGACTTGTGCTATAAAGAGAAACGATTCAAAACTGGTCCTCTCGAAGGTGGACGAACAGAAGAAGTACTAAAATGTGGTTGAACTCCAAGAAGCTGTGGTTTCGCCACATCAAGCGAGGTTGGAGATGACATCCTTCGTTTCTAAGATCAAACAACCACCGATGCGACGATGCTTGACCCAACAAACAGACTGCATTGTACCCGGGATCAGAAAGGATGGTGCCCAGCTTTGTCTTAAGGAGAAGGCAGTGATGCTCCAAAAGTTCCATCGATAACATTGGCTCGGACCAGCATTGACTAGTTTCAACCAAATTCCCCTGAAACGCTTGTTGAAACGAATCCTTCAATCTACGGAGAGTCCCTCAAGTCATACCACCCCTCTCACAACCGTCAACCGTCATTCACCGACACATCCATCCACAGCTGATGTAAATTTCAGAATTCCCTGGTTCTAGTGGTCCAGCTCTTGTACAAATTGTACATCTAGGCAGCGATTCATGAGCCAAACTGACCATTAAATCCCCGGAACATCACTTCAGATTGAGGGAGCTAGTGAGATCACCACCAAGTCACTAGGTAAATGCAAGATCGAAGTGCGTTTTGTGTTTTTTTTTTGCTGCCCGAAGACCTTCACTTTAATTCTTCACTCAATGCTGCAATAAAATTCTTCGGCAAGCTCTGTGTACACAGCTGACCCGGTTTATGTTGCCATAGCCGCCCTGTAGCCCCAACCATTCCGCCGCGCTCATTTATGGTCAGAGAGCGTAATAATAATTTGCATGTTGTGTGTAAAAAGCTGCATTATTGCTGTCATGTGGTTTGTTTTTTGTATTTTTTTGCCGACCAAAGGATTCCGCTGAGTCGTACATTTAAAAGATACTTAGATACATTTATCGAAGAGATTCCTATCTATCTGTGGCATAGCATACCAGTGATGCGCACCAAATGACCGGCTATTACACATACTCTGAGGTGTATAATCGAGGTGGACCGCGCACAGTGCACAGCGGATAGATTGCTAGATCTACGAAATGCATACACATGGTGAGGTGATCCCGATGATCATGCAATTAAGAGATCATGTTTTGCAAACAGCAAATCTTGGTGGACCGCCGCTGCTGGACTCTGACGGAGTTCCGCATTTGATTTGGTTACACTAAACCAAATTGGCATTCAATTTGCGTTAAGAAATTATTAATTTTCAATAGAGTGGGAGGGGGGGATGGTTTACGGATCCTTAAGAGTGGAGCGGGGGGAGGAGAAAACGGTAGTCTTTGGTGGTCGTTTGGTCTGTGCTGTGCTGACGGTGAAACCAGGAAGTGTACACAAAGTCAGTCGCACAGGTGGTGATGATTTTTGAAATGGACCTCTCAGTTTGCAATGGCTGAGATGCAAGATACGGTTATGATGTAATTCAGGCATTTAACGGGCCGTTTAGGTGATCATGCGCACAAACTATTTGCATTAGTTAAGGCCATCGAGATCCATTCGAAGTGACAAGGTGCAGTAGTTGGCATGTAAGAGGTTCTATATGGTGATGACAGTGGTGCAATGGCAGATCCCGGCGGGGGTATGAAACTGGAAAGATTGCGGTTCTGATTGCCTCGACGACGAGCGGATAGTTCTAAAGACTTCAAGTCATGAAAAGCTTAACGATTTTATGCGAAACTATGTCTGAGTTTGAATGTTCATAAAAAGAGAATGCGGTCCTCATCCGGAAAGCACTTGTAACCTAAGGATCGGCTTCGACGTCTTCTGTCAAGAACCGATTAGTTTGTCGTCCTTCATGTCAGGGTTCAACAATTTAGAAGGAGAAGTGACCTTAAAGAACGTCTAGATACATTCAGACTGGTAAGACACGACTTAAGATTGACGATCAAGGAGAGAAGACATGGAGAATTGTTATGACAAAGCTGAAGGGCTATAAATACCCCAAAGACCATCTAAATTATCAGAAAGACCAACAGTTCCGTCGGATAAGCCGTAGGCATGCAGACAGATAGCTAGAGAGGTCCTGATGGCATTCCAAGTACGACGGTGGACATTTTTAAAGAAATAATACAAAAGTGTCTAAAAGTAGGAACCATGGAAGCTACAACATTTGGTATTGCAGTCAAGGGGAACAGGTGGCTGGGAGAACTATCGACAAATCGGCCAATAGGCCTTCTGGACACAATGAGAAAGATTCCTAAACGGATCGTATACGACAGATTGATTGCGGTTGAAAGCAACATTGTCAGTTTGGGTTAGGCATGACGTGAGGCATCAAAAACGCCTTTAATTTGCCAAGTTGGTCGCTTATTAAAGGATCAAGAGTACAACATCCCAGCGAGAGTGTTATAAAGATCGGAACAGGAGTCAAAACGTGTCACGTGTCAATCGGGTGTCAATGGACCTAGATACACTCGAAGGAGTAGTCCCCTTAGTCCTTTTAGACGCTACCACAGTTTAGACGAAGGTACTAGCCCCTAAGGACGGTCAGAATGATACTCAACAAACAGAGACTGAGACTTTTCGAACGGTCTTGGAAGAAACAATCATGGACACCCTTGTGGACGAGATGCTAAGGATTGTCAGCAAGAGCGCTTCCAGCCACGAGAGACCAAGTGCTATCAAAGGGATCAAGGAAATAGAAAAGACCACTTCGGTAGGTATGCCCATATGTGGGGAGCCCGTTGAAACAACAGTTGATCCCAATGATCGAGGTTTGGACGAACCGATGGGGACTACAACTATTACCTTCTTGTCTGGACGTGACCAAGCTTTCGCAAATACCTACGTCGACTCAGAAATGTTAGCTCATAGTTGATAGGCTTCCAGATGTTCCCTTCTTTTGCAGAATTGCACCACATTCCTTCTCAATGTTCTATACCGAGTTTCCTGAGGTATTCTTTAAGTCTACAGTGACCCGTTAAGAAGTCAGTTTTTTGCTTCCTTTCCGATTAAAGTTCCCCAGAAGTTCTTAGACCTATCTCAGGTTAGTGACTCTTTTTGACTCCGTATCTTATGTGATCATAGATCGCAGATCGTATTGGTTACTGCCCGACAAGGGCGATCTCCAAACCCTTTCTACCCAGTTCATCGGCTGCTTCATTGTGATCGTGGCAACAAGGCAAGCTTAGGAACAGTGAACAGTTCAGAACTCAATGCTTCTTAGCGTGGATGAAGCAATTCCTTGTCATCTTTGCTACTCCTTCGCTAGACAGAGGTGTGACATGATCGTTTGTTTCTCCCTCCCATGAGATTTCCTAAAAACTTACCCCATTCCCACCTGCTTTTGGAAAGCTAAGCAGCTTGCTTTTGGACTTGAGCCAACTCCTGATTGAACGGAGTCACGTTTCACCGATCGAGTGAGTACACTTCCATGGAGCTTCCTTCATCACAGGATGGTTGATATACCTTGTTGACCCTTTCCTTTGTCTTGATAGCAGTGCTGCTGGGAGCCAACAGCCGGAACAAGCAGCTCATTGTGATCACCGGTAAGTTTCCGATGTTTCTAAGTACCTCTTGACTTCCATTGAGTAAAAATGTAAACCATGCAAGCCTGAGGATAAAACACCCTCAAGCTGCGTTCAATCTACCTCCAGCTAAACAATTTCGTGTCCAACTCATGGCTTTTTGTGAAACCCCCAAAGCCAGTTGTCATAAATTTGTCTCATTAGACCAACAAACAACTTTTGGACACTCCTCCGAGGAACTGCTTCAAGTTGCCAGCTCAATACGGCACCATCAAAAACCATCCTCCAAATATTAGCAATAATGATCACACCTCATCAAGGCGATCTCACCGAAAGCCACCAACTCTCGCACGATCACTCCGAACATCTACAGATCCCCATCCACTTGGACACAATAATTGGCCATAAAATTCATGTTAATGGCCAATTAATCATCTCGGCAATTAAATTCGTCTCTGAACACACAGTTTGCATGGTTAGAGGGCAAAGAATGAGAAAAGAAAACAACCATTCAACCATGAAGACTTGTGTTGTCCCGCTGTCGTCTCTTCGCGCGGGTGTCCCCACCGTTCACTGGCAAGTTGATGTTCCCATCGATTTCGTTACACGATCGACAGTAATCAATAATCGCATTCTATGGAAGCAGATCACCACCACCACCACCACTAGCAACAGAACCACGAAAAGAACCAGCTTTTGCCCATCAGCGCTAGCCAGCCCCGATTGCATGGCTTCTCCCTTCCCTAACGATGGGAACTTCCACACAACCAATGTTCCTTGAAACGAGAACAAAAAAAAAAACTGAACTGACCAAGATAGAGATACCCTCCTGAGGGAAGGCACTGCCATAAAATATTTGCATAAACAGGGAAGCTAATTCGGACCTCGGTACATACAAATGTGCTGCAATCTAACGGTTAATTTGCATAAGTTAAGTGGCCTTACCTGGCGTGCTGCACATGCCATGGGTTCCACTCGGCGTATTGTTGTTGTGCACCGTACTCCAGAGCGCCGCTGATCTATGATTTATGGATCGCTCCGGCCAGAATGTATCTGTCTGTCGAAGATGCAGAGCATATGCACGCAGCTATGACGGCGGTGGCGCACACAAGCTTGTGCCAATAGTGGTGCAGATTTTGTGTGCGTTCGCCATTCGGCGTCCTCGTCCTCCATGATCGTGCCTGTAGTTGCACAGTTTTGTTGAACACATGTTCACTGCCAACGGAAATAGTCTCGAGACATGTTCTTTTTTTTCTTGGCTCTCGTTCCATTGCCAGTTGGCTTGGTCAAGCAATAGGTTAGAAGCTTGAACGCGTGAATTTTTGGTCCGTGTCGTGCTTACACAGCACTCTGTTAGGATTTGTGGAATTTTTGAGTGCGCACATACAAATTGTTTCCCCAGGTCATGCAATTTGGGAAGCAAGACCGAGGGATCTGTGCAGTGCACTCCAATCGATTCGGCATGAACACAATCAGCAATTGGAGATCGACCAATCTCTCAGCAGACAAGTTGAACTGATCACAGCAATCGGACTAAATGAGTTTTGAGAGCTATAAATCATTTTCTTAGCTAGTGAGTCGTTAGGCTCTAAGCTGGGAATGAGGATTCGAACTAGTATCACAAGAAAAAATGAGAAGGAGGATCAGTAGGATTTCGGAATATGTACTTGACTTTAGGGTTATCCTAGACGAAGGGGATGGCAAGAAAGAGGCCCATGAACTCATATCCCAATCTTGATACAAGCATTTTTGACAACATAAACGGCAGTGATGACATATACGACTTCACTCCAAGGAAAAAGTTGAGCCTAGCTAGCAACCTATTCGAAGTTGATCACGATTGAGATTGATGTCCAAAAACACGCTTTGCAGACGAAATTGTCTCGGCTTACGAAAGTGCTTCGTTCCCGAAAGATTTTCAAGCCAAAGCTAGGCATAAACGTGGACAAACTTGAACTCTGGACGTGCGAAATGCTTTCAACTCAGCTAGATGGAGAGTCGTGCTCGAAATCGCATTTGTTATTCGCGAGTAGCTCTTGTGGATAATGAGAGACTATCTCAAGGATCGGCAGGTACTTGAAGAAAGGAAATCACTTCTAGAGCAGCTCAAAGGTCCATCCTGGGACCTGTTTTCTGGAACTACTCAAGGATCGGCAGGTACTTGAAGAAAGAGCATCGCAGGAGTCGATCCTAGGACCTGATTTCTGAAACATCTCAAGGATCGACAGGGACTTGAAGAAAGGAAATCACTTCTAGTGCAGCGCAGGGATCGATCCTCGGACCTGATTTCTGGAACATCCCCTCCTAAAGCAACCTTCGTATGGAGATGCCCAAAGACACTTTCTTGGTGAGGTATGCAGACGATATCGTCGGGGTGATTACAGCGACAAACACCGATAGAGACGAGTGCATCTCTAGATGGAAGAACATGGTCTTAGTCTGATCACAGGAAAGACGGATATAGCCCTTCTGACTAGAAAGACAATCGTGACTTTCGTCGATCTTCAAGTTGGGTCTGAGGTAATAGCCAGCATGGAAGCGGTGAAGAACATGGGGTTTGAGTTTTAATACGAAGCTGGCAACACATAAGGTTTGCATCTGAATGATCTCCGAACGTCACAACGTCGCTAAGCAATGGCAAACGGGGATCGCCCTGACTGTAGGGCTTCGTAAGACAATTACTTACTCCATTCTCCTGTACGGTTGTGACATACAGGAAGCTTTTGGCCGCAATACAGAGGCATGGAACTCTACGAGTTGCAAGTTCGTATCGAACGGTGTCCAAACCAATCATCCTCGTAGTGGCGGGAGTGATCCCTGTTGATCTCCTTGCGGCAGAGAGAAAGTATTGGTACGTCTACGACAAAAAGAAGAAAATTGGAGAGGATGCAGCATCCGAGGAGGCCAAAGAGCTCAAGAAACAGAATTGGCAAGAGAGATAGAGCTCAAAAAGCAGAGGGCAATAGACCGCAAAACTTCTGCCAAACGTTGGAAGAGACGGAAATAAGGCGAATTAAACTATTACGTCACCCAGTTTCTAGACTGACTTGGGCATTTCAACGCCTACCTCAACAAGATGGATGAAACGTGTAGTTCAACTTGTCTGTACCGCGATTCTCCTCAAGCGGTTGAAGCATGGCTTGCTTCAACATCACCAGCAGCAGATGGGAAAACAAAGGCGCAAGAATGTCAACGAGCGACCAGAATTGGAATACAGTATTCACCTTCATGGGAAAGGTTCTCAAAACGAAAAAGAGGGAGAAAGACCAAGCCTACCCTCTTGAGTCTGATGATAACCTCACAGGGAAAAAAGTGTAAACCCGAGAGAAATGTGAAAAACCCGGTCCCCAATGGGACCTCTTCTAAGCAACACCGATTCAGAAAAGAACACTCGACAAGAGGAAGTGATTAGGATCTTAAGGCGGCAAGTACCTAGGGAATTCTGTTTGATGGCCAAGCATCCCTCGGCACTTCACATCACCAAATCCGACTACTGTGTCCCAAAAATATGATATAATGTCCCGGCCACACCTGGCCACGTCCATTTTAATTTTGAAAAACCCGCTCCTAGTCGTGCCCATAATTTCCAAATCATTATCCAAACAAACAACGCAATCCTTCGGTTCCGCTAAATTAAACTTCAAATAACCGCAGACCTAACGCCCGAGCACGACCAATCTACAATCCATCCTCTCCTCGTAAATCAGATAACCTAATCAACTGTTGCAAGTCGGTAGTTAGTTACTACCACTAAATCGTGATCTAACCACAAATCCATACTCTCGCAGGAGATTGCCTTATCTGCTGTGCGGGCTCCCTGCTCTATTTACATATCATCATCGTTCCAGCAGCGTTATCATTTCATCGAAAAGTGGTTCAACTTCAAAGTGTACCGCTGCCAGGAGTTTTGTTAAGTTTCCAGTTTCCCGCAGCAACCAAGAAACTGTGTTTTCATTTTTGTATAGACGCAGTGGATAAGATTCAGTGCCTGATCTATGACCGCTATCGTTAGGAACCTAATGGAGTAAGGCGGTAAATTACCTATGGTCCTCTCTTCTATGGTAAGAAGCAGATAAATCTCTTGCCACAACCACCAACCACCAACAACCGCCAAAGAACTTTCGCTTTTCGACACACCGTGTGCCGCAGTTTAAAGGTTGCTAACTCTATCATCTCCGGCCGGAGTGTATCCTTGCGGTGAGTTGGATCTAACGCACCGTTCCGTAATAAAGATGCGAACAACTGTTGGTCTAACTAATTGCCAGTGCTCGGGTTCAGGGCAGGTCAAGCAATTTGTTGCTGGCTTACGTTTGCCTTTGCATGCAACGTGCTGCAGCTGAGGATGATAAGTTCGCATGGTTATGCAAGAGTTGTTGTAAGTATGCCACACAGGGTATTACAGTGGCCACACTTCACCGATGGAACATTGCTGCTACTCATATGTGAGGTCCTTTCGATTGGCCTCGACTCCAACTGTTATTATTCAATTAATCAATATTCCGCGGACGATTAATCATTCCGCAAGAGTCATCTGCCAACGCCTCCAAGTCGTTTTTTTTTTTTTTTTTTTTGGCACACAACTTGGGTGCAGTATGCGAGGAGCACAAGGAATTCCCATGTCACGCGATCGCAACGACCTAAAGACTTCACACATCGATCATGTACCTACTTAAATCCTTTCGCCTGCTGCTCTGTCAGTCCAACTGCTATCGTCTCTAGTCCAGTGGAGTACCCGGGGCGCCATCCATCTCAGCGGAGGACACTGAATTAAGCAATCATAGTTGGCTCACGGAAATTACCATAATTTTTTCGCATTAGATTGTGAATGCTGCACGCATCTGGATCTGAGTGTGTGGAATCATAGGACAACCACTATCATCATCTTGAGTCATTATTCTCGTGGAGAGTTATGAGAGACTTCCTCCATCAAACACATGGTTTAACGTCAATGTTTACGACGACAGGAAGTACGGCAAATGCATGCGTGATGGAGTAATTTCAATAATCAACGGTAATCTATCGTTTTGTCAGTGTTTAGGAGATGAACTCGTGTTGGGGTACAGGGATTAACGAAGACACTCCTAAGCTCTCCCCCTTGAGAACCCTGTCCCAACAATTTTCCTTTCCCCAATTGTGACAGTTCTCACAAGCTGTCCAGTGCAAATTGATTGTCAAATTATTGTCCAAACCCAATTTTTGTTCACCCCACCGGAACTCACCACAAATGACATTAATGTATCGATTGTCTGTCACACACACAAATAAATCTTTTATTCATAAGACAGTCTTCCCGCACCCATCCATGAGAAGTCGAAGAACCAGGAACAAATCATTCAAAGCCACCTGTGATGGCCCACAACGACGATGTCTGATGATTGCATGGTGGTCGCTACACTTGTCAAAGTGACATTTGATTTTTTTCTCAATTGGAAGAGGATTGGCGCTTGCATGGTTGAATACCTTTGGGTGTACGCACGATCAAAGTGAAAGGAGCCGTGAAGGAGCTACGAATTATAACGATCGAATGCATTGGAACGAGTTGATGATGGAAAATTATGTCATTACTTCCAGTTTATTTGTGTTTTGTTCCAGGCGAGAGCGAGATGGAAGAATAATGGTGACAGTGTCACGATGTGTTGTGGATTTATTCAGAGTGGAAGTGACATAATTGGACAAGTGGATCGATTGATGAATGTTTGGGACAAATTGTGCATTGAGTCCGGGAATTGGAGGAAGGTGATCAGTGAGTCAAGGATTTGCATAAACAAATCGAATTTAGTGGGATTGTCAGTTGGGAGGGTTTATTAACTGGAGGGACCTACTTATGCATGAAGAGGAGTTCAGTGGATGAAGTATTTACACAGAGAGAGTGAGTTCTATCAGCAAAGCTTGCGGAGTGAGGTGACAGAAAAGGCAAGGCTTCTAGCGCTAGGAAAAATAAACACAGGAAAGCCTGTGTAGACAAAGATGGCCCTATGCGGTATTTCAGCTCAAGGTTTAGGAACCAGAACACAGCTAGAATGGATGGAGTCCACAACGGTAGGTAGGTAGAGGTGGATGTCGGGTAAGGCCCTACCAGAAACATTATTAGCGCGGTTTCGCCGTATTGATACCACGGCTCACGTGACCTGGATGTTGATGTGTGCGATGCCTGACTATAGCTGGTGCCAGAAGTGGAATAGGGTCTCCTTTTCATGTGAGTTGTGCCAACTGCGGCAGTGGAGGTTGGATGGAATGCCTAACTTGGCAGACCAATTGGCCAGTGGCCCATCGTAATTGCTGTGATTCTTGCTATCTCGGTACGGGTTCTGTTGATTACGTCAGTCGTCCTGTTTTTATTGTAGGCGGGCCATATCTGTCACAGGTTTTTAAACTTTTCCACCTAGAGTTGGCCAATGGAGAGAAAGTGTTGGAGAATTTACTCTTGATGAGTCTTTTCGGGGAGCAAACTGACTCCGCAAGAGAGGCATCTAGATTTGAACCACATCTGGCTAGCGCGTTGGCTCTCTCATTCCCCTCTGTGTTTCTATGACCGGGAACTCAGAGGAGAGTGATATTGAACCGAGCGTTAGAGTTTCCTTACACTGTTCCACTAATTAAGAGAACGAAGTGAGAGAGTGGAGTGCTTTGATGGCACCCTGGCTATCAACACAGATTCCCATGTTGTTTATGGTAAAAGAGCTAAGGCTTAGTATCTTGCAGACCTCTCTAATCGCTAGTACCTCCGCCTGGAAAACGCTCGAAGAGTCTAGAAGACGATACGATTTAGATACGTTTAGTTCGGCAGAGAAGACACCTGATCCAACGCCACACTCCATCTTGGAAGTAGATAATCGTTTCATTCCGTCCTTTCCAGAAAGAGGACTTGATTCTTATTATTGAATTTGAGTTTAGGAAACGTGTAGCCAGCTATGGTCGAGGCCAGATCCCTAGGCAAGAGCTCTTCTGTGACTATAGGGTTTCAGGGACCAAAAACCAGATTATCTGAGTCTTTCGTCGGCTGAAAAGGGCAGAATACACATAAGCAACTGAAGGAGCCTTGTCAGAACAGATGCGCTATGCAAAACCTTAAGAGAACAAAGTTGGATTGTGGAGTAATCTTGGGTTAAGCGATCGAGCACCTATCGCGTCATCCATACCCGTCTAAACCGGCAGACAGCAGGAAACTTTCTGAACTGCTGGGCATATCCAAGTCAGTCTGCCTTCCAAACTATGGCAATGTTTTCCTACAGAAGGTCCTAACAGCCACTGCGAAAGCCATCATCGAAAACCAGTTAGCTCTGTTAGGTCCCTGGACCAGAGGGCAGACCAAGAAATCAGCATGCTGACAAATTTACATGAAGAGAGGTGGCGCTAAACCTTAAACAACCCGACCCCTGAGGGAACATCCCGCCTCACTCACACAAGCTCGAACCAGGGATTAAAGATCTAACAAGGCAAACAGCGCTTAAGACACGAGGTATATTCGCCTTCGGCTACTCACGTACCTAACACAACCTTCGCATGCATTCAAAAGGCTGGAGTGAACTAAAATTGGTTTGACAAAGGGTGGCTGAGGTGTTTTCGTCAGATCCTCGGTATGCCAAAGTTGGCAGCTTGACATAATTCTAAAACTGTGACTCAATAGGGTTGCCAAAACCTAGATAGAGTCCAAGCACACAGCTACGACAACAGCAGAGCTTTAGAAAATGTTTTGTTTCTTGTGAAGCATACATCTTCTCATTGTCTTCAAGCTTCGAAAGACAGATGTAGGAACAAAGTCTTCAAAGATGGATGGATCGATCAATCTTCACAGGAAATACAGTAATTGTGACGCCTGAAGTCCACTTTTATGGATCTAAACTTGTGTGGGAATGAGGGTAGACAATTTAGGAAGACAAGAACCAGCAGAAGCCTTTATAGGAAACCAGGACAAGAACCTGGAAAAATCTTCAAAGTTTGAAGGTAGATAGGTGTCCCGTGGAACTCACTAAGGCTCAGAGTGCATTGTGATGAAGTCTGAGGTAAGTTAAGAGACTCTGAGGGAACTTTATTCAAAAAAGACTCAAAGCACGCATACATACGTATTCTACCAGGCTTCACGACAAGTATTGTAAGCCTAAGGAAGGTATAGCAAAGGGAGGCAGGTTCTAAGCGAACTTGTCACTTCCCCTTGCCGTTTGATTGAGAGTCCTGTACTCTGACTTAGCCACGGCAAACACTAGGTTAGTCTAGTCTGAGAGAAATAAGCGGGAATTTGCCCAAGTTCGCTTAGAACCTGCCTCCCTTTGCTACACCTTCCTTAGGCTTACAATACTTGTTGGGAAGCCTGGTAGGATACGTATGTATGCATGCTTTGACCAATAGAAAAATCACAATCTCCCATAATGACTCACTACCAAGACACACTCTACGCTGCCATCCCTCGATCTGTATCTCCAGTCCTTTCCGTGCCGATAATTGCTACCGATGGCGTTAATTTATGTGCCCTGTAATTGTCGCCATAACATGTTGGCCCTTGCACAGTTCCCTGTCCACCGATCCAACCTCTGTGGCGCATCTTCTTATGCGCAATTTTGATGGATCTCCTTCTTCCTCCCTGTGACGAAGCAAAACCAAAGTCCGGTCTCAGTGTTGCGTTGTTGTTTCCACTTTCCTGTTGCTTCTGCTCCTCCATGCCTCAAACATGTGAACATCATTCGCATCCCATTTGGTGGTAATTAGTAGCGAATACATTTGATGTCCAGCGATGATGTAAACTGGATGTTTTTTCGCGCCCGACTACACAAGTGCGAAGAGGAAATGAGCTGCGAACGCGTTGCACGTTCTCCTCCTCCTTCATATTAATTAGCATAAAATTGGACAGGTTCTCTGTGGTCTGTTGTTGCTGTTCTTGTGTCTCCTTTCGGCGCGCTACAGAAGGGATATTGTATCGACGAACATCCATCTTATCCAAAGCGAGAAGTTAAATTTAAAAAGATTCCTTTTGCATCAAAACCTCATCGACAGAAGCTGTCCCTACTCCTTGGGACATGGAATTCCCTTTCATTTTTTTTTTTAATGAGTTGAAATGTTTGAATACATTCGAGGATGTCCCAATGCCATAAGCCTGAGGTCTACCCCCGGGGGGAGTTGCACACACTCAAACACTTGTTATTGTGGTTATTTATGGTTTATTACTCGTTGCTTAGTTTAATTATTATTGCGGCGAAGACCGTTTTTACTGTTGGTTTGTGTGATTCGGCGGTAATTACAAGCCAATTGCAATCGCATCGACAATGTTGTTGATCGTCTTGTCGTGTCTCTTTTTAAGACAAGCTTTGGGATTTTGTCCAATTAATCTGACGCCGATTAGCGTCATCGGTGACGAGTTATGATTTTTTCGGAATGAGGTTATGGAACATTGCTTTGACGGTAAGTCACCGATTGATTGAAGGATTGGGAAACCATAGTTTATAACTGTCGTAAATGTGATGTAATCATTGTAAATAACGGTGATTTATTGGCCATGGTAAAGCATGTCAAGTTGGGTCAACTTGGTGTGACCGGGATCTGTAAGCTGTCAAATTGAACATGCACAGAGAGGACGTGTTTGTAGTTTTATGGACTATCGTTGGTAGTTCCACAAAAGATGTCCAGCAGCGTTAGGGAATGTTGAGTGTGTCATGTGTAACTTGTCCAGAACAGGAATCTTTAAAGGCAAATGCACAGTGCTTATCCCCATCTTATAACCCACTATGGTTCGGTTTGGATGGCTGTCTGTACTAGAGTATGGACACAGAGGAGGTCCATTGGATCTATCACTGTTCTACCTACTTGTAGGCTATTTAAACCAGTTGGAGTGGAGCTTCTGATAAAACGAAGGATGCAACTAACGCCAGTAGAGGAGTCTTCCTTTAGATAGGGCTGGACCAGTACAAGGAAAATGACTAACTGCTTCTTCCTCCTTCTCACCTCGGAAGCTCCTACAGAAATCATAAGACAAGAGGCCTAGCCTATAAACATGTGAACTTATATGACAGAGCCCCGGGAGGACATCGACAAGATCGTTGATTTGCGATCTTCTCAGGATTACTAGACCATTGGAGAGTTTTTGATCTATTAGACCCGCTTTGGCTGGATACTCTGATGTTCTGGTCTGACTGATAGCATCCAGCTTCAGTAAGTGTTTGCATGTAGCGATAGCCATCCCCAAGTGTTGCTTTTCTGGCAAAATGCTGAAGGTAGGGTCTGTTATAATGAGCTCTTCAGCTTTGCAGCTTCCTGGAGTGTCTCTGTGACCAGGCATTCAGAAGAGGATAAGTTAAATTGTTCAGCCGTCTCCGAGAGAGATCAAAGGCAATCTTGAGCAAGATATTAGGGTTCAGGCCTGGCTGTTCGAGAAGATGCTAGGAGAGGGCTTCCTTAATCGCCATTACTTTCACCTGAAACACGCTATAATGATCTGGAAGACGGATGGAGATGCTGAAATCGAACTTTTAAGAGGAGACGCCTCATCGCAACCCTTTATCCAGGTTTGGGACCATCTGTGTCGAAATGAGCTGAGCTTTGGTCCTCGGTGGCAGTATTATCCTACTCATCACGGGCAGGAATTGTTGCCTGGAAGTTCTGATCTAGTTTTAGATAGGCTCAGTCGTAGAAGAGTGGCCCGTTTGGTGCCTTTACCACTGCATTGAGGCTTTTAGACTCTTGAGGACCGAGGAGTAAGTCATCTACTCCTGAAACTGAGACTGACACTGCGACTGAGACTGAGACTGAGACTGAGACTGAGACTGAGACTGAGACTGAGACTGAGACTGAGACTGAGACTGAGACTGAGACTGAGACTGAGACTGAGACTGAGACTGAGACTGAGACTGAGCCTGAGCCTGAGACTGAGACTGAGACTGAGACTGAGACTGAGACTGAGACTGAGACTGAGACTGAGACTGAGACTGAGACTGAGACTGAGACTGAGACTGAGACTGAAACTGAGACAGTGACTGAGACTGAGATTGGGAATGGGAATGGGAATGCGAATGCGATGGCCGTCTAATAATGGGATCTTGCCTCCAGCAATGGTCAGTCATGGATGTGTTAAGAGGAAAGTCTACGACTCAGTGTGTAAGATGGGAGATGTCTAGAGTACACTCAATAGCCATCAGACTCGGACGAGGCTAAATGAGTGTGGATTCTGTGTTTGACTCCAACTGTCCTTGGCATTTTCGCCATCGATCGTCCCGGTCCTTGTAAATTATTCATCAGAGACAGCTCTTAGTCTTCAATGAAATCTGTTCCACATTCAATCCCTTTCAACATTCCTCCAACTACGTCCAAAAACTCCAGCTTACATCCTCCTCTTCACCGTAGCTTACATGGACTTTGTCGCACCAAACAAAAGGGAATTAAAACGTCTGGAGAACAGCGACATCTCCATCATCCTCCAGTAAGGGTGTGCTAATGCGCACTTAAACTCAAACCGAAGCGTCACTGATTCCATTCATCCATCTGACCGATTGGCTGCTGCTGGCGATGGAATTAAGATCGCCACCGTTTTACACTTCGGTATCATCGCGCATCATTTGACGTGCTCCACCGACAATCGACGATGACGAACTCAGATGAAAACTAACCACGACGACCATGATGATGATGAGCAGGAGCCAGCACCAGCACCAGCATAACAGCTGGTGTTACTCGCGTTGCCCATGTCCACGGTTTAATTCGATTTGCGCATGCAGTAGCTGACCGAAACCAAATAGGACACGGGACACCTCTAGAGGATTAGTTCTCCGTTCTCCGTTCTCCTGAAGCGAGAGCAGCACATGTCGGTCTCGGGCGATTTACTTTGATTGGATTATCGTCACAAAAAAAACCAAAAAAAACGCTTTTAATCTCGATGCCAGTCCTTGGTGAGATGGGTTTTGTTCTCAACTGCCCATGGGTACCATAGCACTATGCCACACGGCAAAACGCTGTCCGACTCAATGAAGGACATGTTGAAAGATTGTTGTCCTTCCGTTGCGCGTTGCTGTAAATCATAGCGCGTTGACACCGACATCAATAGGCGAACGCAGCCAGTCACATATTAAGGCGTGTGTGCGCGCTCAATGCTTTTGGTTTTTTGTTGGCCCGTTCCGAGGACCAATGTTGGCATTTTGTATGCAAATCAGAGCACGCGATAAATCATTTGTGCAGGCTTGGAGTTGGCGCACAAAAACGCGTTCCTCCTGTCGCGTGAATTGTTTTGAATTTTTATTTTATTTTTGCTTTTGTTTGAGTAAATTTCAATTTAACCAGAAGAGGTGGGGTTTGGTTGGGATCCAGCTGCAAGAGGAAGTGGCCATTGTGAGGTTGGGACTATTTTTGCAACATGCTTTGTCTTCAAAGGTGATACTTGCCAAGTGTTCACAGCTTTCTTTCCTCCAATTCAGATTCCTGGTAACTAACTGACGTCATTTCAGGATCATCCCGACAGCATGTACTGTCGGAACTCTCTTCCGGGAGCTCAAACCAGCCCTTCATTTCATACGATACTAACACTGGCTTGCTTCCGATGATGCCACTGCAAGTTGGAAATATCAAACATCACCAAGCCACCGTTCGATAGCACCTTGGAAACGATGCTCGACATACTTCAATGTTTGGTCGCTTTGTCCCCCTATTTCATTGGCTTCCACTTGCGTACTGTCATCAGTCTTGCCTCTATGAAGCACCATCTCCACTAGGCGAAACGTCTTCTTTCACCAACGCCTGTCTCTTTCATCTGGAAGAGAGGCCGGAATAGCTAGGTTGCATCTCTCCTGACCTGAAACCATTAGGTTCGTCTTGGTACTCCGCACTCCGTCCTTCTTAAACATTTCCAAAGTGAAGGTAGATCCTCCATCGCAAGACCAAATTCCTCGGCAATCTAAAATCGGTGGTTTCCACTAAAGACTGTCTAAAGACACACATATCCAACTCAAGTTCTTCTCCTGATAAAACTCCCAAGATGACCAAGTTGCACTCTGTCGAATCCCATCGCATCTAAGCACACACATCCAGCTGTTGGTAGAGCTCCTGGTCTTTCGGAACCAAAAAGCTTTCTGAACTCTTTCTGGGTCTTCTCCTCAGCAAATAGCCTCGGAATCCTCTATTCGATGGCTTTGAGAACAATCGATCACGTGGCTTCATCGACCTTTCGAAACAGTTGATGTATTCTAAGGACATAGCTTTTTTGCATTTGCTTCTTCGTCAACGTCAACAATGTGTCCAACATTATGTCTCCCCAGGGGTTTCTAGACCTTTGGAGAGGGTCTGCAGATATTCAACCCTCGAAGTCCGCAGAGAATCTAAGCTGACTTAGAAAGTGACTTGAACCACAGCATGGTGCACTTGGTGAGTAGAGTTGTAATACGCAGTCGCTACAGCCTGCGCAAGAAGGCATACTTACCCACTTTGCCTGAGAGAAAGACCGGAAAAGCGTTTGCAAAATTAAGCTTACTAACCTAAACAAACACTTGAAAACTAAACCCAAAACGTATCCCTGAGGGTCTTGCTTATTTCCATTCTTCAAGAACCCGAAACATGGCAAAAGTTGTTTTCAAAGGTTGGCCAGCCCCCCGTTTATGTCTGGCCAATGTAGCAGGAGATAGCCTCTCGAAGGCCTCCCGCTCACCAGCCTACTCATCACATACTCAAAAGTCTGTCATCACTTCCATATCAGTTTTTGTCCGTCCATCATCTCCAAAGAAAGACGGCCAAAGGTAATAAACCTTAACCAAGTCTCTCAACACAAGACTGTTGATATCCCGAAGCTGAATCCAATAATATGAAGAAATCCCAACAGTAGTCCTTACTTCAACTTAATAATCTCCCACTTTCCATGCAGCTAGACACACAGACAGGCCATCATTTTGTCGTTCTCGATTCGTGGACTTTATCTGTCTCACTGATCTCACTGAACACCAAAGCTTTCTCGTGATTCTGAAGCCTGAACTCTAGGCAAAAGTCACCAAACTTACCTTCAAACTTCATAGCACAATCTACACTCTAAGATTCCAAAGCTTGTTCACTCGTAAAGTTCAGGGCTTCTACAGGTTATCCTCATCAACCTCCAATAACAAGGCAACAAAGCATCGTCCTCTTCAAAAAAAAAAAAAAAGATCACTAACAGCTGTACCGACAGCAAACTAAAATTAGTAAACCAGCTCGTTCCGACACGTTCCGCTCGTAAATCACCAGTCAAAATGAACGGCTTAACAAAGGAACTCCTTTTGGAGTCTTTTTCTGTCATTTTTCTGTTTTTTGGAACCGACAAGTCACACTCCCGAATGATTTGTGATCGCACATCAGAACTGATGTTGCCCATCAAATGAACATAAATCTGATTTGAAATTATCGCAACCAGCGGGGCACACTGTTCCACCAATCCACCAGCAAGCCGCCTTTCATGATGAACAGCACCCTCAATCCGACGGAGACGGCCATCAATAAATCCAAAAATCAATTGTGCGATCGTAGCGCCCTAATCGGTGCCAATAAAAGCCAACCATTAAGCATCATTAAGTGATCACGGAAAAATCATAAAAAATCACACGTATCCTTAGGATCCCCGTTCAGTCCTCGTTGGTAATTCTGAGAGAGTTCCTGCTCGAGGCAATCTGCAATTTCTTTTGTTTGAATTTGCCTCTCTTACTTCGTGTACTGTGCGCTGTCTGTCTGGGGGGACAAAACGGTTGTGTCCATTGGGACAGGGCAGTGCAGAATGCACACGAGAAAAGTGTTAAAATTCAATTTTAATTAATGAAAACATGACAGGGACATGAAACGCGCCAACAAGGCGATAATTAAACATTTAAAGCGGATTAATCGGCGGCGGCACGATGCTGTGCACAGATTGAGGGTGCAATACGATCATAGGGGCGGGTTCCTTCAACACGGATTGTTTTATAATCAAGCTGCAGGCTATGTGATATGATTTCAGCGAGTGTTTTATGGCAGAGATTGTGGGGAATTCTCTAAGGGATCACGACAGGTGATGATGGCCTTGCTGTTGGTGTTTTACAACCATCTGACAGCTACATACTGTCAGTCTCCATTATTGTGCGTGACACCTGTCAAAAAATAGAATTCAATTATGACAACTACATTCTGCCAGTTTTCATTTTTTTGCTAACGATCTGACAGCTGTCAAAATTTGACACATTCTAGCCCTAATCGTTGTCAATATCTGTCACTCAACCACACTTCTCTCTAGAAAAGCACTCCCATAAGCAAATTTCCCTTTCGACAAATGTCCTTAACTTGTTTCAAATGCACGCGTTCATAAATCACACACAACAGTTTCGAAAGTCACACGACTGTCCAACTGTCCAACTGTTCAACTGTCACAACAGCAATATGGTGGCGACCACGACGTTGATTTTCTCACACTCAATATGTGCAGTTCGGTCATATGCCATCGAAGGCTATTACACAATACATACCCTCACTCAATGGAAACGCATGGTAATTTGACGCGAAAATTAATGATCAGGTCAATTGCAATCAACAACAGAGCGCGCAACGGTAACCTAGACATAAACTACAATACGTTTATGCAGTCCATTCACCATATGTATGGTGTCCAATTGGCCCCAATGACATCACCAACGTCATCATCATTATCATCATCGTTGTCTCACAATTCATCTGCAACAAGAGGAGAAGTAAAAGACCGACTTGCCATAAACATCGATGTCATGACTTCGAAGTGCCTTGCTCTCCGGTCAACGCGTTTGTGCAGTGTAATTAGTCCAAGTGCCACCAAATACGGAACGGAACGACACAATACCTTGAGTGTCAGTGGTGCAATACGGTTTTTTTTTTTTTGACAGTCATGACAGCCGCGTGTGTCATGTCGTGGTGATCTTTTGAGGTTAATGTGCTTCTCGTTAGTAAATCGCTGGAGAGATGGCGTACACATAACGCACGATTAAGATACGGAAATGGAAGTGCGAAGGAATAATGGCTGACTTCGCAACGATCAGAAAGAATTTCATAAGTGATTGAGGGGGAAGTTTCAAATTTGATGCAATGGGTGTCACTAGATGTCGCTACGATAAACATTGAAACAATTTCATTGGGATGAAATGGCTCTTTGACAGCTCTTTACGATTGCGTAGTAGAGAAATAGATCAAACTATGAATGCCCGGCTTTGAAGTTGAACCATCGGAATTCTCGACAAGGCCCTTAGAGTTACAAAACAAAGAGTCATGAAGCTGTATGAAACTAGACTTGAGAGCCTTGCATTAGAAACAAGAAGACCCAGCCTGTTTTGAAAGCGGGGGCTCGGTCCTTCTAAAAAGACAGAAGCTTGGATGTAAGTTTGTTCGAGCTTGAAGCTTTCTTAAACCAAACTAGCTTCGTCTGTCTAAGTATTTTTGTGCTTGAGAACCTATCGCTTTACACTAAGCAACTTACTTTCAAATCTACTTAGTCAAGATCTGATCTTAACCTTAGGACGGGCATGTAGAGTTGATATTTATATGACGACATGGACAGATGCCAGAGAAAATGAACAACGAGGCTTTGAAGTGACAGACTTTAGAGGGCTTTGGATTAGGAAATGTAAGGAGGTCAGTTCTACCTACTTAGCTTCTGAATAGGCAGCGGGACTACTTGCATTAATATCCACCAGATCGCCCAAAGAAACGAGCTTCCAGATGGAGCAATCGTCTTTTGGACAGAGCTGGACAGGTATAAAGTTGGACAGGTCTCTGCTGATCTTGTAAAAATCATTTAAAAAGAGGCTTAGCCTTGAGAACACCGATGATCTGCGATCATTTTAGCAAAACTAAGCTATTAGAGGGGTTTTGATCGAGCTTAGGAAAGTCTCTCATCTACGGTTGGCTTTGTTGATTGCATCGAAGTACATGAAGCGAGAAGCATACATAAATTTGGCCTCTCCGTCAGAATTTTGAGAATAATGCCTTCTTTGTCGAGCGCGTCAGCCTCGCAATTTCTTCTTCTTTTCCGAAGTTAAGCTGGAATGTGAAGTAGCTCGTCGCTGACGCTAGCAAATCCAAAAGTCGACCCGAGCTATGGATGGAACTTTGCAGACCAACACCTTAATTCTTTTAGCCTAACAACGCTGCATGATACTGGAAGCACCAGGATACGTCAAGCTTGCAAGTCTCGTTGAAGTCATCCGGCTCGAAGGACCCTTCGATGATACCAAGTTCTACTCGAAAACAGATGGCCAATGGTACGTTAAGCCACGAAAGCTAGTACAAAACTGTGCCCTGAGGTGATCGAGCTACAGAAAGCTTTCGTCACAACATAGAGGGAACAAGGAACTGCCACAACACTTCATCCTGTTCAAGACAATTCCCATGACGAAGTTCTGTCTAGATCTATGGTTTGGAGACCCCTACTCTCAGTATTGACCTTCCATCAACCCTTCCATTCATCTCCAGTCAACCTGGCAATCGTATTCCCAAAACACCGCCTTCCAGATCTCCTATCATCCACGAGGCCTTGAAATTTCCATCTAAAGCTCTCGTATTCTCTGCTTTAAGACTCTCAGATTGACATTCACACCAGTTTTGCCTCTGTTGCAAGAACTCAACATTTATCCTGGCAACCTCCCTTACTCCTTCGTGACCAGCCCCAACCTTAAACCCGATTAAAATGCATTTCATTCGGATTATTGTCAATAAGTCGAACGATTACAATGTCCCCGCACCGCAAAGGACATCCATTTACACAAGCGACTATCTCCCGTTTCCAAATTAAATCATAATTTCTCTTGCCTCTGGACTGCCTGCCTGCCAATGAGCTTTCCTCCCCTCGGCACGCAATCAAAATGTGTCTTCCACACAACAGCAGTGGCAATAGCTAATTTATGCGCAACACCTTTAAGCACACGTAATCATTGCTAAGCTTGCAATATTATTTCTGATTTAGGTGCCAGCTAACTTCCCCCAGAGCCTGGTGCGGGGGGGGAGGGTAGAACCGGCATCCCGGTCAAAATTTATAGGGAAATTTACAATTCCCAGCTTCGCCACAAATTGTTATTTATTGCATCGGGTCCAATAAATTCCGTTTTTCCCGCCATTACTCTCGGATCAATAAATTCGTTTTACACCTCTTTACCGGGCGCACAGACAGAGACGAACGCATAGAGAAAGAGAGAGAGCATTTCGATAGTGTTGCATCCACCCCTGGAGGGTACCGCTCTCCGCCGAGATATGCGAACGTGTCAAGAACGACACACACCGCAGTGTGGTTCTGGTGCGAGCGCCTTTGTTGTACGATTCGGCGGACAATGTGACAGGCTATCGCCACAATTGGCCCGGAATCACATACACACAGAACATGGTGTCTCGGGGGGGCATCTTCAGCCCCAGGGCCAGGGCCAGGGATACACTGGACGTATCTGTATCGGAAAATAATAAATTTATCATCGCACAAGTATTTTGCATTTAACAATCTTGTTTGGTGGACGCGCGCTCGCGTCCCGGTTGTGGACCCAAGGACCGACCTCGTTCGTCCGTCCTGGTGACACGCTGCCGCGTGCAATCGCAATTTATTGGTTTGGGTTCTCGCGCGCGTCTATATGAGATTTTAATTTATCCGCGCGCGCGACTTGTGACACTCTCTTACCATAGTGGAGCAGCGGCCCAGGCCGCAGAACACACGCTTGGATGTTGTAATCAGTGAGTGGAGGTACTTACCAAGGGCCGACCGGCCGGATATTGGGGACAATTCGATTTGTGCTTGAAGTTGGACAGGAAACATCTTGTAGAACTAGCAGCAGATGAACATGAGCAGGAACATGCTTCGGGAACAGCATCCACCACTACAAAGATTTTTCAATTGTCATGCCAAAGAGAGAGTGAGAGAGAAAGAGATGGAAAGGGACAGCGAATACGAGAGGACGATTTATGAATGCACTTTGGGCTGGGCTGGGTTGGAGTTGGAAGTGAGAATGCTTTATCGGGAGCCCGGTACATCGTCGTTGTCGTCGTGTGAGTTTTTTCTTTTTTTTTTTTCTGACGTTTTGTGGTGTTTTCGCGGTCGGTTTAGTGTGTGAGACGGGGTGACACTTGAATGTACTGCAACATATTTTGTTTGGCTGAAGAGATAAATATGGAACAGGAATGGGCATAAGTCATAAATATGTCCACTTTGCCAGGAATAGGAGACAGTATTTGCTGTTATTTTTATCAATTTGAACATTTCAAGGTGTCATGGATGATAGGAGGTCTGAATGGAGCGAAGGGGTTGGGGAAAAGGATTGCCAGACTGAGTGGAGATGAATGAAAGGGTTGATGGAAGGTCATTGCTGGATGGAGCGAGATGTTAGATCAGATGACTTGGATGCCTATTAAAGCTTTTGCTAGCGATTTGACCCGTAGGATCTATAGTGATCTATGCTACCACTTGGCAAAGAGCTACATACTCAGGAGGCCTTCAAAATTCAGTGAACAAATCTTGAGAAAACGCCACGGGAATCCAAGTTAATCCTTTAGGACAACTGCCGTGACAGGACAACGAACAAGGGCAGCTGCTGTGATCTTTGCACTTTTTGATCGTCGAACCATCGGTCATATCCATTCAATTTTCTGGAAACTCTGTCATGGTCTCTATTCAGCTCAGAGCTCCACTGTCCAGCACAAAGAAACTAAGTGCCGCCCATAGAAATCATTTTAAAATTTTGAATGTCTAGGTTAAGTTAGGTAAGATAGATAGGTGTTCCGTGGGACTCACTTAGTCTCAAAGCTACTGATCAGGAGTGGTTTGACTAAAGCCACTGTTGTCATTGAAATGAACGTGACGTATAATTCTTCTTTTGCAGTGAGAAAGCAGTGGACCGTGACACAGGCGGTGATTTGTAGTTTCCTCTTCTCCCTCATCTCTACAGCTTCTTGAATGCCCTGGGATAAGAGAGCCGGTGAGAAAGTGGATCCTATATTCATCTGTAGGGAGATGAAGGAAGTTTTCTGACCCGATAAGGTCGAAAAGTCTCAAGAGTTGATGCAACATAAACGATTTTTTCTAAAACTGTTAAGCGACCTGTAGCTGGTTTCAAGTCTTTGTGGCAAGGTTCCACAAACAAAACTAAGACTCTTAGCTGACCGAAAAGTTTCTGATCTGCTGGTTGAAAGTCGCTTAGATCGGAGACTGTCCAGGTTGGACTCTTCACTCCTCAACGAAGGCTAGCCATCATATTTCGAGTTTACGAAATGCCATAGGTACTCTAAAATGTTGTTCATCGAGACCGTCAAACAACACTTGGGCTTCTGCAGCGTTATGGTAGCATTCTCGAGGATTAAGGATCAATATAAGGAGCAAGAGGCTTTCAGCCAATTTTTATACAGAATCTGTTGGTAGACTAAAGCTTCTCTGGAGCCAACGATTTATGGATTTAAATAGAGCTTAAGTGTCTGAGGTCACTGAGTCATTCAAGGTAACCTTGAGCTGGACCGAAACAAGTCTTCAACACCCATCTGCCTTAAAACTGATGTCATCAGGGCTACAGAAGGCTCGAGATCTTATTATTCCTTCAAGGTGGCCATCATTCAAATAGTTGAAGTGCAACTCAACGAAGGAGGATACCTCAATCAGACCGTAAATGCGCTCCTGGATCCCAGCAAACACAGAAAAAATGGTAAAGATCTTGAATGGTTCCGAGTTCCAACAAGCAATCTGATGGTGGAACCTATCAATACCAGCTGTGGCTAGAGACAATAGATCCCATCTTAGCACTACAAGAAAAGTTTTTAAAAAGGCATTAAGTCATGCCCTACAACAGCTTTAAAATTGATCGTCATGACCTGCGTAACTTCCTAGCACCTAGTAACTGGCAAATCTGTTAACGCGTCATAAAATGTGCCCCTAAAGTGAGTTTCAAGCATAAAGTCTTGACTCGTGAGTAAGGTTAAGCATAAGCAGCTCCTTATGCCACTTCAATTGCTCCCTGGACCTAGTTAGTTGATATTCCCTGACCAGGACAATCGCAATGTCGTCCACAAACTTACTTACTTATCAGGCCAGCGACCCTTGGAGGGTCTGAGCTTGAACTAATGGCGCTTTCCACCTTTACTGTCCCGGGCACGCCACTTCCAGTCTACTAGACCAAGGTTTCTGGCGTCCGCGATTGCCTGATCTTTAAACCGGAAGTTCGGTCTTCCTCTTCTTCGTGAACCAGGTGACTGGGATTCGAAGATTCTCTTAGCTGGAGCTCGCCCACAAAACTGATGATTTTTCCGTCAAAATGTGGGCACAACCCTGATCCTCGTGGAAATCCATCAAATATGACCTCGCCTCAGAAAGTACCTTAAAAATTTAAGCCTAGACAACGTCTTCTTTTACATATTTTGCAACGAAGCAGTAGTGATGTCATGACTTCTCTCCCCAGACACCATCAACGTCTAAGCTATTCCCCATCGCACTCTACCACTTCCAAATGAAATCTATTTTTATCCGCGACATAATTGCACTGTCCACCACATGGTTCCATGTGCAGTGTCAGCGCCCCTCCAAGTATGATGACACTCCATGTGAATTCCAAAAAAAACCACAAAAATAAATCTGATTGCAAGTGGTATGCGGAAACTCGACAAATGAAATCCCTGCCTGATGCTGTCAGCTTTACATGAAACCACACTCTAGATGTGTCTTCTTCTGTCCTCCCCTCCCGCCCCGTCATTAAGTAGGAAATGTCAACTTTCCTCGCACTCATTTGCTTGCCGTCTAAACGAGTTAGATGACATCCTCATGCACGCGCCATGTCACACATTCTGAATGACCATCACCCCTATGGCACACATCACACTCTCTCACTTTGTAAATGAGATACTTAGCGCCCAAGATAGCAGAGTTGAACACTGCACCCCACCACACTGACGGTAATTTTGTTTTGTCACTTCCGAATGCAACAAATCATTCAGCGTCAATTTAACCGCACGAGACTGACTAAGGGATGTAAGCGATCATCTCTCCATTATCGCTGCGCTATCACTTATCGTGCCGGTGCTGGAGGCTCTCACTTAAGCCGAAAAGGGCTAACGAGCTCTATGACAGCGTGCCCCGCCGAAAAAATGCATCACATCGGTGCAGCAATGCGTGCGCCACGATCCTCACTCGCGCTGATCAGCGTGAATTGCGTAATTGGATTTGTCGTTAAGTGGAAAGAGAGGACGTTGCTGGTTGCTGCTGCTATATGACAGTTGTGGCCCCAAAATGCTGCCCCATCCGCCTGTTGGCCGACTGATCGTTGTGGCACGAGTCAATGTGCCCAGTTTATTTAATAAAAATAAAAAATTGCTTGTCCGTCCGTCCGGACGATCTCTTAATCTCTATCTCTCTCCCCGTGTGTGGTGTCTCCTTGTTGGACTCGTTTAAACAATTTTTTTTTTTTTGTATCTCTATCCAGTGCAACTGCATCCGCTAAGAAAATGATTTTCATTTTGTTGGATGAAATGGAAAAATCAAGCCAATCTCTCGCGCGTAAAGTTGATTTATGGACGACAGTTTTATTACGAGTCCACTCAGAGAGGGAGCGAGATAAAAACAAACAAAAAAAAAGACAAAAAACTTAACGAATCATAGAACAGTTTTGAATGTGAATAACTTTATTTCATTCGTTGTAAACGCAAACAGCAGGGATGTGGTTTTAATTATCCCTTTCACTTTTATGGTTTTGTTTACAACAGTTTAAGTGTGTACACAGGCTTAAACCAACCTTTAACATTTGAGCTACATAAGTGCTAATACTTTCTATAATGAGATCATACTGAGGTTGTTTACACTGCGCGGTAAAGTGTTTCTGTGGCGTCCCGCAAGGCTGTGAAAGTAGGCTTGTTCTTTTTTTTTTTTTAATTGAGTAAAAGAGAAAAGTCATTAGGAAAGCCTATTTAATCGAACATAGGTCCATAAACTGAGTTCAGTTTGGAGCACTAACTAACAGGTAGCGCTACAGTCCGGGATGGACCTGGGCAAGTTTGGACCACGTATGTATGTCCTAAATTGAAGCAGCCATCTTGAAAAACTTCAATCGACACCTTTTTTTTGTCAGTTCAAGCACACCCTACTTGAGGACTCGATCTTGAAGACTAGTCCAGGTCCAGGTAGAGAACTCTACTTAAAGTTCCACAACGTAGATTTAGATATCAGGTTCGATTCAACCTTTTGAGAAGTTTGTACACAACACTGAGCAGTGCAATCGGTCGGTAGCCTACTAGTTCCATAGGACTTAGAAGGGCCATAGTCTCAGAAAAAGCGGCTATCTTTCCTGCCTTAGGCTTAAGGCGTGCAGTTGTTGAGACTACATCAAGAGTGAAAGGCCTTAGTATGTCAGTTCGTTTGATTCTCTTTTTAACAATTTAAAATGCTTCTTGATGGATTTAGGTTAGGTGAGGTTATAGAGGTGACTGCACTTATGTACAGCCTCACTTGGATCTCAAAGGATTCATTGCGTTCCCCGGTATAGTGACGGGTGCCTAAAATAAATAGAACACGCTCTTGATGGGTTTACTAACTTTTCTTGTCCTAGGGGGCCTGGAAAAGCTCCAGCTATAGCTTTCGAGCTTATTGGTAGTTTTGAAGTGCATTTGGAGCTCTATTGCTAAATTTTAAAGAGCAACCTTCAGGCTTTTCAACTGAAATGTACAAAGTTGGTGTTCGTAGCAACTCGTCCGCATTTTCAGGCCCGCCAATCTCTTAGAGGCCATGCTTCTTGGCAGTGGAATAAGGTATTTGTACCTATTTGTGGTAGTGTGCCCTCCACTAAGCTCCGACAAGTCTGCATTACACTTTAGAGGTACCTACGCATTTTCTTCTTAGCACCTTGCCTAGACCAGTTCCTCTGAGGAACCTGAGAATGAGAAGCGGATCTACGGTCAGTTTTGTACCTGCCTGAATATTTTCTTTTTTTTTGTATCAATGCTCCACAGGGCTCCAGAATGTGCTCTAGAGTCTCTCTGGACTCGGTCCAGAATTCGCAAGGACCCTCCCCAGCTAAGCCTAGTTCCCTGTTCCTTAAGTTTGCGGACTAAGCCTTTCAACACAGAGGCTTAAGCGGGCCTGAAGACAATAGCCACCGAAGGTGCAGTGAAGTTCTTTGGAAAGAGGCTAGATCCAAAGCTGATGGATTGGCAGCAGATCTAGTTCAAGATCGATACAGCGTTGAGCAGACTTACGACAAATTCGAAAGGATTGCAGCATCAAAAGGTTTCCTTTCACTCCTTGGTACAAAATTGAATGAAGGCAAGCGGGATACGCTTCACGTAGGGCTCAATCGGTCCCATTGGCCTCCTCTTTTTCTATGGGAACTGTAGGAATAGGTCGGGTTTTGGATGTGTGTTGGGAATTACTTAAGAAAAGTGGAAGCAATTATGTTTGGAAGGAGAACCTCTCTGTTTCCTTGGTGAAGGCATGTCGCCATCGATGTATGATGTGATCAAGTCGGATATCGACATAGACATCAGAATCTTCAGGTTTCGATGTCCCCTGCTTCATCGTTGCAGTTCCCACAAATCTCTGCGTCAGCGAACCCCAGTACAGCTTGAAGTTGGAACCTTTTTATTGAGGAGATTCTGTGGTTTCTTTACAAGTGATCTTGTCGTGAAGTTTGGTGTCTGTTTTCAGCGGTTTAGTCTATAGTCTTACCAGTGATACCTTCATGACGCGGTACTGGAGTAAGGTAATTGTGACTAGCAAGCAGGTTCAGTTTCCTTTTTTTTTTTACATTCTCTGGCCAAATGTTATCTGGATGTTGGACTGGACTAATGATGACTTTAGCTGGAAAGGTTGAAGAGGTGGATGCATCGCGTGATGCAGCCTTCATTGTGTTCCTCTGACGTGAAATGTGCGTTCTGAAAAGACAAAAAGAAGGGAAAGGTCTAGGTGAGTGCAATTACGATCGTTCGACTTGAATTCGTAGTAAATTTTAGAATGGTTTTTGATGGCTTCTCAGACAGGTCGCCCAAGTCGTTGAAATAGTATTCATCGAGTCTGATGACTTTAAGTTCTATTTGACTGTCGGACTGTTCTGCTATGGGTGTGGTGTTTCAAGGATTCCCCGACTTCTCCTAAGAAAGCAAAGACTTCTTCTTAAAAGACTGTGACGAAGAGTTCCAAATGGAAATTTTACCGGTGGTGGCTACACCTGAGTTGCCTGCAATGCTGGAGCTATCCCTGTATACAGTGATACTGTCATGGTTTTCTGTTTCGTTTGTTTGAGCCTAATGAAAAGGAATCGGGTTTTGAAATTGTTGTCATTAATCTTGTCTGCCTAGCCCAACCCTTCCACGGACCAACTCTCCTTTCTTTGATGCGCCTTTACAAAAATACAAATATTTGGCGCAACAGCTCATAGAGAGCTAGGGCCTGGCTTGAGGATTGAACCTCTTCTATCTTCTCGCTTAGCAGTCCGAAGCACTAATCACTAAGTTAAGGCGACCACATGCGACTTTAGCAAACGCTCTACGCCGTGTCAATCAATTGCACTGAAATCTGGTTTGTGCCTATGAGTATGTGACAAAATAATAAACGTTTCACTTTTCGTTACGCTTCGGATTTTTGTTACGTTCGACTTCAAAAATGGGGATGAAACTCAATTCACAGTACAGGTACTGGGTGCAAGGCTAGCAGCTGGCTGTTCTATCAACCGATGGTCGTTCGAATAGTTTTGATCCACAGCCTGAAGATGGCGTTACTCAACGTCTGAAAACGTTAGTATTTTGAACGCTTATTCGTTGTTTGACATTCGTTTGTACATTCACATGTACCTAGTTCGAGCACGAAACAACTTAATGGCTTGGTCTTGCACACACTTAGATACGGCAAATGTAGAACGTATCTTTTTCTTTTTGCTTTAATTAGCTTCACAGATACGAGTACTTAATTAAATTAGAATTTACTGTTAAGCCATTGAGCATTGGCAACGGCAACAGCAAAAAATTCCTGTCGCCCATTTTCCGCTTTAATGTGCAGACAATTAATGAAGCAATTGATTGTGTATCTTCCTGTGGCTGTGTCATGCCGACCGACCGATGATGATGGTCTTCACCTGTTGGCCATAAATTATCCCAAAGTATATCAGGACATTAAGTTGGTCTTCATCATTTGCCTGATGGGCAGGGTAACAGTCAAAACATGAATATGATGCGTGGTGTATCTATGTCGTCTATAAATAGTTTTGTGACATTTTAATCGCAATAGATACACTGAGCACTCCAAGGAAGTGGGTTACATCAATGTGAATTCAATCAATTCCCATTCGCATGGATATTGAATGAATGAATGCAACTCACAAATACAAATACAACAAAAACTCTTGAGAAGTTTTCCTCAATTGATGATGTCGTAGCTAGTGGTTGCGGCGGCAAATCGTAGGTTGCATTCGATAGATCATAAACTGCCAGAGATCTCCACCTACGTTTTCGGGGGAGCGTCTGGTTAATAGCGCCGTTGTCGTCGTCGTCTACGTTACGATCTTGGAAAAACAGCTTTTTCAACATGGTATGCATTCATGAATCAATTTCATTCATTCATATGCTTGCGCTGGTTAAGTGTTTCTGTGTTTTATGCTCTTTGGCGTCGACCAGCTGCTGATGCTGACTCCGAGCGGAGGTTTTAACCTTGCAGATACTTTGATGGCTGCCGGTGGGACATTGTGGGTGGATTGGCATCGTGCACAGAACAACAAGTGATTGAGTTTCGACTCACAATTATGTATTCAATCAAATTGCTGGAGTTTGTGTGTGTGTATCTGTGTTTTGGAAGAAAATTTCTCTCTATTTCGCTGTGGGAATTGGAAAATTGATTTCAAGTGGGATAGCTCTGCTGTTGATTGGTTTTATGAATGAAAAGTTTTGTGAATGGGCCAGCCGGGGTGGATATTCGTATCCATGATGTGTGGGACCAAGTGGTTATTGATTTTTCCTATTACTAACGGGAACCAGTGGGGTTTTGAGTTTTTCAAAGTGAGTTTTCTTCATCGTACAGTTTCTTTACTTCCACCAGCTTGCTCTGCAATGCCATAACGCCTTGCTATGGCTTCATTAATAAGACGAACTGTGTGAACGACAGATCGACTGTAAAACGAATTTCAAGTTGAGACTCAGCACCTTTTCATCGACTTCAAAACGCATATGACAGCATTCATTATCTTGAGCTCTGTAGGGTGATGGCTGAACTCGGAATGCCAGCGAAACTGATCTAGCTGGAGGAAGGTCCTCTAAACATTTTCAAAAATGCACTGAATTTCGGCAAGAAGACACGCTAACATATGACTTCTTCTATCTCGTGGTGGAACAAGAGATAACAATTCTATTACACCTTCCAATGAAGCCTTGGAGCTCCTCGACATCTGTATTTGACCGGCCACCGATGTTGTTGTCGAAGGATACCTCCTAAATGAGGCTTTTAAAGTGCAAGTAGGTCTTTCAACGAACTACGTTTCGGGGACTAAATTTAAGAAATAAACGTCACGAAAAAATGAAACCCCCTTTGCTTCAACTGCTCCCAAATGAAAAGGGATAGGGAGATGATTTATCCAGCGTTCGACAGAGGAAGAAACTCCGCAACTAAGGGTACATGAATCTTTTCTATCTACTGAATTAGAGCGAGCTGGCAGCGTCGCGAAAATTAATGAGATTTTGCATGGTTTTCGAGTGAGGAGCACGCCTGGCCGCCTTCAATTTGAGTTAAGCAATCCGAGAACCACAATCGTCCACTCCTGGAACACCCAACAGCGCATTGCAGCACGAGCAGCATATCACAATGGATCTTAGAGACCTGTGTATGGCACAGAAGTAGCTCTTCTTCCTCAGCCCACGTACCTACATATACACAGCAGCAACCGACCAGAGATAACAGGGGCGAAACGATGCAGTACACGCCGATATAAGAGACGTTGGATACGAATCCTATAACAAGCGTATTGCGACAGTCTGTGGTTCAATCTATACTTGAGTCTCATCATCAGTAAGTGGCCATCATCATGGAAGTGACCGCACACTTACTGCCAGACACTCAAAGCTAAAAATGGTAAAATGATGCCGTCTCTAGGCTACAGCAATGGCTACACGTATCATGAGCACCAAGCTACTGATCTTGTCATTCAAAAATTAGTTTTAATCTTGCACCATCCCGATGCAGTTCTACGTGAATGAAACCACCTACTTACTTCACTTATAAGACCTACGACCCTTGGAGGATCTGAGCTTGAACTAACGCCATCTTCCATCATTCACCAGGCACACTGCTTCGTATTTATTAGAGCAAGGTTTCTAGTGCTCGCCATAACTTCACCTTTAAACCGAAAGCTCGGTCCCCCTTTTCCTCGTGAACCAAGTGGCTGGGATTCGAAGACCCACTTAGCTGAAGCATTATCATCCGTTCATTCGATGTGACCAAGCCTGTCCAGCCGACCGATTTCTGCTCTCCGGACTGCATCCACATCTTTATGCAGCTCGTAGAGTTCGCGGTGGTCTCTTCTCCTCCATTCACTCTCCTCGACAAGACGAAGTATTCGATGTGATTCCAAGATCTGTTCCGCTGTCTTACTTATCGTCCACCAGAAGTTTGGGAACCCAGTTGTGAATACATGCAGCTCCCGTCCCTTTCTTTCTTAGAAATGAATACGTTCGAAGACAGTGTCCTTTAGTGCCAGACTTTGACAGACCTTATGTGAAAACCCAGCTACCAAACCCGGTTCTTGCATTCAGTTTGGAGTCAATTCAGTTGGTAAGCTCATCAACTCTTAAGTTCCCTCGAGTGTCTTCTCTCTCAAAAATGCACGATTCCTTGTTAAACTTCTTCTAGACTAACTTGATGCCCTCAAGTGTCTGCCACTTAACGTCTTATCCAAAACAATCTCTTCACTTGTGAACCATTTAATTTTTTGAAAATTAATTTACAAACTTTTAACAAATTTCACCATTCGTGTGTACCCTCCAAATATGGCACAAAGACCAAGTGATCAATTTGACAAAAAACAACACACACACACAATCAACAATCATTAACCGTTGATGAAGATGACCAAAAATGGACGACAGGGCGAAACAATCGACGCCATATTTGGTACAGGAGATGCCCGCTAAAATAAAAAATAAAAGAAAAAAATCCAATTCCAACATTCACTTAAACTGACAGCCGTAAATTTGACGCAATCCACCCAACCCACACCCGGATGACATTCGTTATTTTTGACGGTATTTTTCTGTCTCTTTCTTTTGCTTTCCGTTTTTCGTTTTCAGTTTTCCATCAGTGGCATGTGAGGTTTAGGTGAAAATTAATTATCGTGAACTGAATTTGTGACGGTATTTGTCAAAATTATCGTGGATTATAAACGTGCCATCGATAGGGGAACAATATAATAAATTGTCATTTGAGACAATTGTGACGTTTATGTGTCAAATTGGGGGGAATTGACTTTGACAGTGCTGAGATGGGAATAGAAAGTCAGAGATGGTGTTTTCTGAAATTGATGCAGAAAGTGCGTATTTTGGAAGGCAGCTCAGATTTTTGAGAGTGGGTTGAACTAAATGGCTAAACAGGTGATGGACTTATGTAATAATGCAAAAGTAGGGGCTATTTTGACAGCTACTGAACTAGATAGATGACGAATTATACAAGATGACCAATAGGACCGAGAGAAGTCGGCATTTATACCCGATCTACTGCCTATTATCATCGCTAATCCTGGGGATGTTGTTTTCAATTCACAAAACCAAGCTTTCTAGCTTTATCGACCCCCTGGAACAATTTTTACATCCAAGCAAAGCTCAAACCCTTCTTTTGCACAGAATCAGATGACCGACGAATGAATTTTCTGTCCAAAGGTGTCTGCTTATGGCTCAGTGCTTCTACTTTTGCTATAGAACTTGGATAAAAGGGAAGCTCGGTCCTTCTTTCGACCAGTAGTCGAGTCAGTTATAAACCAGAACTAAGAGGATCATTGGCCATTGGAAGAATATTTCTTAAGCATCCTCACAGTGCATGTACCAACATCTAGCACACTCCACAGGCTGCCCATTGAATCCCCTAACTTACTAACTTATGGTGGCGCTATAGGCCTTAACCAGCAAGCGTCTACAACCAGCTCGATCTTCAGCTAGCTGCCTCCAGTTTTCCATGCCAAGTTGGTTGAGTCGTGGTCTTTTTCTACTGCGGACTCGAAGACTATTTGGGCCAAAGCACTGATGTGCACCTGATTTACATGTCTCACCCATCTTTGTCGTTGTATCTGAATAGCTAATACAGTTCATCGTTGTAGCTCCTCTTCCTCCACTCACCTTTGTTCTCAAAATAACCGAAGGCTACGTCATCCGTTCTTGAAAAAGTCCATGCTTCCAAACCATCGAGTTAGACTGGGATCATTAGGGTCTTGTATAGAGTCACTTTGGTTGTGCGAGAGAGAGCTTTGCTACTCTATTGTCTTCTGAGCCCAAAAAATCTATCTTTTGATTTCAGCACTCGTTTCGTTGTCTGAGGTACCACCAGAGCCAAAGTAGACAACGTCCTTAACTACCTCAAAGTTATATCTGTCTAGGTGACGTTCTGTATGAGACGTCGGTGTTTGCTTGACAGCATGTGATTTGTTTTGCCCTCGTTGAACGTTAAACACAGCTTCCGTCTCTCGTTTATATTTTTATCGTTAGTGTATGCGACGAACCTTTTGATAGATTGAGCTGTTGGTGTTGGCTTTTTGTTTGATAAAACCGCATGACTTCCGGAGTTCCACGTTGATTTATCCAACAAGAAACCCACAACCATTTTCAACTCATTCGGACCCATATCGGACCGTTTCTTCGCCGATAATACTTTCTGATTGCCACCATTGTCTCAACTCACAAGTCCCAATCCCTCAATCTTGGCAGGTCCGTACCTAATTCTGTGTAACCTACTAGTTAGAATGACCTTCCCGCTCTTGTAAGTTTCCCAAAATACCTGCGATAGAACCTACCCCGGATGTGGTCGTTCATCTTCTTCATCTTCCTTTCACCATTCTGCCAGTTTACTACTGTGATGAGTCGACTTCACTCCATTTCACGATGCCTTCCACCTCTGCTGCCACTAGATCCTTGCTTAGTCCTCAGTCCACTTCATTCCATTTCACGATGGCTTCCATTTCTGCTGCCACTAGATCCTTGCTCTCTCTCTTTCGCTCTTTCTCTCTTTATCTCTATATCCCTCTCTCTCTCTCTCTCTCTCGCTCCCTCCCTGTATTTCATTATTGTCTAAGGCGAGCTTGGCCCAAAAGTCTGCTTTCCCATTACCGATGAATCTCATTTGCAACAGTATCCACTAGAGTCATCCGTGCAATGATACAAATAACGCCTACTTGTACCTCCCAGTGTTTCTTCTGAATTTGTAACCAACAGCCTTCTAACATGCTTGGTCTCAAAAGTACAACTTTCAAGGCAAGCTATCGATAATGCGAACCCACTCTGAACCTGATGACTTTCCTTGATCTTCTCATGTCAAGTCCAAAGGATTCTATCCAATTCTACCCTGTTCGCATAGTTTCATAGCAAGTCTGCAATACTTCATCGAAAAATATTCCACTTGAGGGCTTCAAAACATCGCTGTACACTATCGAGCCCAGTACCGACAATTGGTTCCAAAAACACAATTATGCCAAACCAAACGTTCACCATCCAGTTGACCGTCCAAAGCTAAGGATATCAGTTGATACAACAGAAACTCAGGCATGCCTGTGTGTATTCATATCCTTCACCCCGTGCAGAGTTACTTACAACTAATTTAAAACATTTTCTCCCCAAATTCACAAGAACAGTTTAATTCTTCCCATTTCAACGAACCCTTAGCGTTAATAGGTCTTAATTTCACCTGCCTTAGGCAGAACTCCCACGTAAATTTAAAATTTCAATATAAATTGAACCGTAAAAATATCAAAAACAACGCTTACATCTGTTTATCTGTGTGTGTTTGTGTCTTCCTTAAGTATCATCATACCATCCTTACAAAGATGTGCCTCTAATTAGTTCCCAATTACTTTAAAACATAACCTAGACGAATAATTCCCATTCCATCTTCTTTACGCTAGACATTCTCATTGATCAAATTAGACCCCACACTTCGGAAACTTTGAAAACTTACAACAAGCAGCATCTAATCCTCCATTTTTCTTTTCCATCACACAACCCTTGCTTGAATGATGCGCCCACATCTAAACTGAGTCCTATCCCAAGCGCTTTTGGTTTGTATTTTTTCATCCTAATTACTGTGTATCTCGAATTTCGTGGAAAAATCATCCCACAAGCATCTAACAACCCCGTGTCTACTGTGGAATAACAAAACAACATACTCGTGCATAGTATCTAGATACAATTCCATTCACAAATTCTAAGGATTCAGGTGATACGGTCGGCTGGATTCATTCATCGATTTCGCTTTCCATCATCGGTGTCCATTTCAGAGTATCCACCTGTAAGGCCTTATCCCTACCCCCTGGTCATCATCGATTGTTTAGCTTTAACCGTGTGTCTTTAAACAAAGTATCTTGTACTTTTGATGGAAAACTACCGCACACTTTCGGTCTTTGCTTGTGCCAGTGTGATACAGAACGTGGGCGATGGTGTAATCTCCTTATAAAGTTGCAGAATGTACATCTGAATCTGAATTGAACAACAACAACAACAGCCAACACACCGATCCACCCACATATCCTTCTGGGTAAAGTTGACAACACAGCCCGTCCACCCCCGAACAACAACACTGTCACCAACACCATGGCGCTGGATGTTAGAATTCATCAATGAATCCACCCACCATTACACACCAGGTATCCCAAAAGAGAGAGAGAAACACACACACACTGAGTTGAAAGCTTTCCACAGTCTCAGGTGGAAAATGCCGTACACTTATGCTTCTGTGTGCGTGTTCTTCGTGCCCAACCACAAACACCAGTTGCACACACTGTGACACTGAAAGTGCTGACAAGGAGACAAAGTATCTCTCCAGCAACATCTCAGGAGGGATACACATCACCTACGCGGGTTTTTTTTTTCATTAGTGTGCGTGTGTGTGTGTGTGAAAAACCAAAAAAAAACGCACAAACTTCTCTAGCGTGCAGATCTATGAGATGTTGAGGCTCGCGCCATTTGATTTTTGGCCGTGGGTTGTAACGGCGTGGCGAAACAGATAAGCGCGTGCCCACATGACTGACTGAAGGTGAGGAATTGTCGTGCGTCGTGAAAAGACGACGACAAAGTGATGTCTAGCGTATGGATACAATCCAATGAAGCAGATGAGGAGACTAAGTCATTTCACATTTTGAAGTGGGATACCTTTGAGATGGATGGAGGGGTTCCATAAGATCAACCTCTTCAAGTCTCTTCAACTGTGTCCAACTGTTTTTCAAAAGAATCCCCTAGACTAGAAGTTGAATGCACTTAGTCTCATGGTTTGTGACAACCACTCTAAGCGGTCAAATGGGAAAGTCCCAAGAAAAGCAGAAGCGGCAGGTACACAGACAAGACCGCTAAGTCACAATCTTCTTTACGAACTCTATCTGCATCATTTGGTCTCCACCCCTGCTGACACCGTATACGTTAAAAGAGTTGCGGCGTCGAGAATACAAGATCTATTTTGGTCCCTTTTGGCTTTAGCCGAGACTCAAACCAAACATTTTGCTTCTATTTCTGTGGGAATTAGATCGGCACGGTTCCCTCTGTTCCTTTCAAAGTTTTCTATGCCTCATTACAGAATCTATATATTCAAGCTCCGTGGGTTTCCCAGTTCAGGTCCCTGAAACCTTTTACAAGCTCACAGTGTCTTGTAAGGAAGCCCTAAGTATAGATGTCCAATTCTTTCAATGCATAAGCCTACCTAAGTTTTGCGACTTCTCTCTCGTTAAATCTTTAAAGATAATGTTGTTCCCTAAGATAAAGGCAGAAGGGTTCTGATCCTACAAATAGAGTTGCATCCTTGTAGCCCATTATTTCTCTAGGCCCCTAGCCTTCTTATTATGTACCTTCCAATCAAACGTAGTCTGACATCAAGTATAGGGTTAAGCTATATAATTTTACAACGGATATTGTAGAAGCCTAAACCTTTTGGCTGTCTAACATAACGACAATGTCTTGCTACCGATGATCACGGTAGAGCTTTAGTTGTGGACATATTCTGATAACGACTGTTTGGTTCATGACTCCTGCTACTCCTGTTCGCGATAAATTCGTCCGCCATTTCATGGTACGGCTCTAAAATTCAAGACGAGCCATTGTTTTTACATAAGCTCTACACGAAGGCTGCGTAAAACCTACTGCGCATGACTGCAATACAGCTAAGAATGTTCTCAAGCAAGCTTCAACTTGAAGATTCAATCAATTTAATGTAAGATTTCATATGCCTTAAGGTCCAAAAGGTTCGGTGGCTTATCGGTTGAATGATTTAACACCTGTAAAGACCCCACAAAGCTTGACTTAATCAGGTATGGGTTTCTGTCAAAAGTAGGACAACGTGTACTTACATAAGTCAAGCCTGTTCCATATAAAACTGCCTTCTAACATCAAGTCTTTATCCCTACTGTCGTTCGGCTTCTAAGCTTCAAAGATACTGACTACACTCTTAGAAAGTGGTTTAGAGCCATTCTTTAGGCTACGTAGGTTCGAGTCCCAGAGATAGCCAAGAAGTTCGTCGCGGTTCTACCATTGTGAAAGAAACGAAAAGACACCCAACAAGACGGTCTACTTCGATATCTTCCTGAACTAGTAAATGTAAGACCTTATGCGACTTGAGACAGAGTTTCCTTTCTTTTTCTGTGCTGAAGAGGGATAATATTTGCCTAATCCTTTGTCTTCGATGTACCCGACCTCTACAGGCGAAGTGAATGAATGAGGAGCATGGCATCGAAGGCAAAAGCATCGTTCAAGTTGAGCTGCAAACAAGCCCTCGCAAAGAAATAGGTAAGCTTTCGGTTTAATAAAGCCAATCCGTATGAGGAAAACCGAGAAATGACTCCAATGTCCATGTTCGATGTGCCAAACCCCCTTATAATCAAAAATTGTCAGCTCTTCAGGCAAGACCAATCTGATGGCTGCTCTTGTACTCTGTCTTCGCCTGTGCTCGACGGCACCGAATTCTTCAAGACACAAATCCATTTTTGCACTCGTACAGTTGCAGGAGTACTAAGAGGTCTCAAGATACACAAATCCACTGTTCCAATGGTATCTCACTGAAGAAGTGATCCTACAGTCTCAAAAAATTACTCCATGAGCTTTTCCTTTTATCCTACTCCTCTGGTCTCTTTCCATGCAAAACAACACTTGTCTCTAAAAAAGCGACCAAAACTCAATTCTGTCACTTAAGCGAAATTCAAACCTCAAAACACTATCCATGAATAGTACAAGCATCGCCGAAGATAAAAGACTTTCCATCCTCGGTACGTAAGTTGACAACCTTCATTAGAGCGACCACATATTCGAGGCCGCCATAAATGCAACCCAAACTTTACCCCCGTTGAACTCATTTCAATCTTTAAGGCACTCATTGGCCCAAAGCTCGAATGCACCGCTCAGATCTGGTCTTGTGTACCAAAAAACTGTCTTCCACACAGACTAAGACGAATTAGGATTTTTATGTGAAAGGGATATTATGAGTTCCATAGACTCGCTTAAACACCGACGAAATGTTACCAGTCTCTCATCAGTTTTTCCATTCTTCCACAATCAGTGCCAGTTGCATTCCGTCCCTTCAACATTTCACATCAGTTTATCCTTAAGCCTACTTTCGGTCGTACTGCCAAATATAGTTATTCCTTCTTAAGCCGTACAACACGACTGTGCAATGATCTATGTACACTGTACATCCCTGTGTTTCTTCCTCACAACACCCTGCAAGCATTTAAAACTAACGTGCATCCGTACCTCCTTCGTCTTTAATCTAATTTCCCTAATACCCTTGCTCCAGTTTAAGGATATTCCCAAACCCTTTTGCTCATTCTACAAGAAAAAAGTTACATTTTCGTTGGCAGAAAAAGTGTGGGTCTAAGAACACAACCTTGTGTCACTCCCCCATACAACTGTTGACGGAACAGTTGTAGTTCAAAGGAATCTTTCCACCAATGTGTATTAGGATAACCCATTTATCTTAAGGTGTTGAATTTCCTTTCGGTTTTTAAGTGAGACGCCCTGCTTCAAGCCTCCAATTCCCTTGAAAGCTCTGAGGTACCATTTCACTATAAATTTCACTAAACTTCCCAATGAATTTCCTCTGAACTGTATCAGTCCCCTACAGCAAAGCATTTCTCCAGTGAAATCCCAAATGTGGAGTACACACATGTGGCAAACTTCATAAATACCAAAGCATCTCAGCCCACATGTTCCACTCTATTCCATCGCCAAACCACTACAAACACTTTCAGATAGAAAAATTGCGGGGGATATCGAAACGAGACGACGACCTACTACGCTCTGAAAAAGGCAAAAACGAGGCGAAAAAAAAAAATCAAAAAGAACAATACATGGACACGATGCACACACACACATTCACAGTAACAAGCGCAACGAATTTCCTCGAGAAAACACAACAAAATGGTGGCTTGACGGTTCCGTTCGGGACGCATTCACGTCTGTCAAACTTTCCACATGGCTCACGTTGGTCGTGTAGACGCTTTTATTTTTCGTATAATTCGCGCGATCAGGGCGCACACCACAAAACAAATCCCTTCTACACTCTGTCAAACTGTATTTAATTTTGAGCGAGTGTTAGTGATTGTGTTGTGTGTGGGCTTTGAAGCTCACGCTCTCTCTCTTTCCTTTTCTTTTCGCGGGGTTTTTTGTGTTTTGTTTGTGTCACGGTGCCTATGCCATACCGGCAAATGTACGCCACCGATCGTCGTCGCATTCGGAGGACTTTTTGTTTTCGCCGCAACAGATCAGAATCGTTATTTCGGGGCGCGAATCACGGATTGTTCGTCTTGTTCTTGTGTTTTAGTGTCACGTTTTCGAGGAGTGCGCGTAAGAGTGGTAGACAAACACATACAGTTCGGTTGTCGATAATTAGCTAATAAACGTGTATACGTGGGCTCTGTGTGCCGTGCTGTGTGGTGGTTAATTATCACACAAAAGGATTTGAAATTTGAAAAAGGATATGAAGAGCTTTTTATTCATTTTTAACGGTTTTTGTTAGTTGTGAACCTGTGAAGCTTTTTTTGTTAAAGTGTAGGAAATACTGAAGGTAATGTGCTCTGTTAAGCACGTGATAAGCAACAAGTGGTGAGCTTTTGAGAAGCTTTTCGCAAAGGAAATCCGGTAAAGTGATGAAAATTTTGAATTCGTAAAGTTGTGGTTGATTTTCGTTTCGAAAATATATGCGATACTGCACTTAAATTTGAAATATTTACAAAGAATATCCTGTTCTTGCCCGCAACCCCGCATTTTAAAGCGTCTTGAATGAATGGAAACCTATTTTCTCTTAGAAAAAGAGTGATGTGGAGTTTAAAACGACAATCATCGTTAAATAAAGTGTCACGCCGGCTAAGCCTGACTTAATGAGTTAGAAGAAGTTGTAGACCACGAAAGTTATAAACACAACTTCAGATTGGCACTCGTTGAAGATTGGATTTGGATTTGCAACAACCTTTGGTAAGCAACTAAGATTTACTAAATGTTTTTTTGTGGTTAAGTTCGGCTTAAGAATAAGGGCGTAGTGGACGAATTTATTTGTTAGAGTAGGCCTCATGTGTCTTTTCTTGTTGCTTCAAATGTATTTCCTACGACTTCACCAAAGTTTTGGGGCTCCAAAGCTAGGTTTGAACAAAAAAAAATACGATTTCGGTTCGCAGAGGGTTGCTGGAAATGCAAATCGTTCGACTATGACTGGAAGAAGCTGGCTTGAAACCAAGCTTAAACCTTAAAATCTTCCACTTTCAGTATTTCGAAGGTATCATTAGCCACAAGGTCGAGATCTGAGAAATTATAGTTGCCCTCCATCCCGTCACAAGCCGGTATTGGGTGCGGGAAGGCTTGTGCCAAATGATAAAAACATCATCGATGCTGGCGTTGCTGAAAGTTGTCTTCAATCAACAAAGTTAAGTTACCTGTGAAAGAGCATTTGATATCAGACCTTGACACCCTAATATGAAGCCCTGCTAGGCCGTAAAAGCATTGCTTAAGCTTAACGCCGTCAAGTTTGTCATTCATCTCGGATAAGACTGACTGACAGGCCTGACTAACCATTCCAACTGCAACAAGTTGCCATCCATATACCTCCATAAGCCTTTAACAACGATTTCATTGCAGGGGTCTGTCCACATGAGTCTTAAAAATGCTCCTTGGACGCTTCACAGACCACCTTGATTTCACTCAACAACTTGTGTGTAAAGCTAGGTAACTACTATCCGATATTTGTTGGAACCTAATTAAGTTTTATCCAGGTATGTTGAGATGGTGTTGGTGTCCTTAGTCTGGTCCGCCGTTCGTAGAGCGCTGTTGTCGGATGTTGATGGAAACCATCAATTTAGGATTCCTACTTGGATTTTTGACAAGCTCGACCCGTTACTCAAGACGTAAGTCGAGTCTCCAAAGATCTTTGCTTAGCATTTGTCCTAAGCTTGACAATCACTTGTGATGGTCTGGATTGGCTAGATTATCTGCATTTCCATTCTTCTTCGACATTAACGTAGACAGTTCGAAGATGTACAAGTTGTATAAAGCTGGAGTCTGTCCTGAGCCCTGTGGTAGCCCATTGCTTAGCTTAAAGGGAGAATTAGCGTTTCACAATCTTTTACAATCTTCCGTAACAGCTATACGAAACCATACTCCAGTTTCTGTACCACTCTTCCCAATGTCCCATTATAGTCCAATGACTTCTTATTTTTATTCACTTAAAGCCCAAGTAGTCCGGAAGAAATTTACAGATTTCAGGAAGTGGAGCCTAATTCATTCGATTATCCCCTGAGTGCCTACGCAATTGCCTTCTGAATGAAACAAAGTTAAGGCAGCCACTGAAATTTGGTGACGATTTGCCAGCTATCAGACAGAAGTCTGAAAAATAGCCCAAGAAGTCCTATAGATAGAACAGAGGTGTGTCCTTATCCCATCTGTTAACATGATTGAGCTGATCACCCTAGACATAACGTCACTCTAGATAGACCTAACTTTGCGGTTGTCGAAAACGATGAGACCAAACGCAGAATAAGTCTTGCCAATCGATGTTTCTTCGGTCTAAAAAGGCAATCGAGTAGAAAAGCTCTCTCCTGACTGTACAAGACCCTTATCGTCTCAATCCTTCTCTATGACGTGGACTTTGTCAAAAATGGATAAAGTTTTCTCGGTTACTTTAAAGGATAAATTCTAAGAGTGATCTACGGTCCCGTCTGAAAGTGTGAAGGAAGAGATACGTAGAACAACGTCGTCCTAGTCAGAAGAGTCCAGAGACAACGACTTAGATGTTTCATGTAGAGCATATGTACCCCAACGCTCCGGCCCGGACAGTCTTCTAATCCGCCTTGGAAAGCAGCAGAGTCGAAAAGAACCTCAATCAACTTGGCGTGCAAAACTAGAGACAGCTGGTTCAAAGTTGAGCTTGATAAAGGTGTTTGTTGGTTGATTCTAGTCCTCCTCACCGATAAATGGCGTAGATTCAGTATCCTGATCCTGAACTTCAAATTCCGCAAAACAGTCTAAAGACCAAAAAGTACAAAACATCTTCTACTCCACTCGGTAGGTACCAAATTTCATCTTCCCTTCCGACATTCTAACATTCCAAGTTCAACGCGTGACATCGGCTACATCAATCTGAACCCATGACCTTTTTTTTTTTGCACACGAAATTCAAAAAGTCAACACAATTAGTCAATTATTACCGGAAACTTAATAGCTACAAGTCATCAAAGGCCACCCCCAAACCCACAACCCCTAATGAAAATTGAAATATTGCACACGCTTACTTTTCAATGCAAAGCATTCCCCAAATTCCTTGGTAAACCATCTAGGCAACCCCTAAAACTCAAATAAGCAAATGATATTTAAAACAACTACAGAAAGCTGCTACACACAAGCTTGCACCCCTCAAAAATTTCTAAGGTCAACTCGTCAAACGCCAACGCTCTAAAGTATCAATCTTCATAAGTTCAAAAAAAAATTCTTCATTTCATCTCAATACGTATGCCCTTTCCAAAAAAAAAAAAACGGTTTAGTAGGTATTTGCTTACCAGACAAAATCCATTTACAGATTAACCATAACATCCTCAACTGAACACATCCCTGACTTTGACTTTGAACTTTCCGTTAAAGGTTCATAACGCCAACGCTGCCGCTTTGAAGAAAAACAAGGAAGAAACTAATTTTTCATCCCTGAAGCAACAAGTCAAGTCAAAAAACTCAAACAGGTGCCCAAAATAAACCCTCAAAATGTCAAAAAGAAAAAAACGGAAAGCTCGCCCTTAAAAAGAGGCACATCTTTAGTTTCTCTTTGGTTAGGACGTTCTCTTTTGATAGAACTTCTCTTAAAGTATCAAAAAAGACTTGAGTTCTTGCTTATCCTTCCTAAGCAGCGACTTAAATCTGTTTACCATTTTTTTTTCTGCCGCCATCATCTGTGGAGGTGTATTCCAAAACCCCACCCCCCGAGATATATTTCATTTCATTCATAATTACTGCCGCCACTGGCTTTCCATTTCCCTATTCTCAAATCGCGCTAAAACCTACACACACACGGTATATTTCCTCGTTGTCACAGTAACGCTACCACCCACCCACCTATAGATTCAAGTGTGGGAGTCACACACAGGTGGGGGTTGTGGGCGAATATATGGTGAATAATGAAGCATTGGGGTGGTGGTGGTGGTGGTGGTAGAACAAAACAAAATAAAAGCGCCATCCCCCGCCTGCCTCTCTACTTGACAATGAAAATGTAAGCAAAACATTGTAACTGTAAGTAGCTCTTCGTTAGACAGTTTACTGGCTGTCGCTCTTTGGTTGCCCTTTTTACATGTGGCATTGGCATCCCCCGCCCGCCCTGTGGGTGGTGTATTGTAAGACAGTGGGCGTAGCAAAAGTAACGTGTATCGCAGGTTTGTTGTGAGCAATTCCAAGAAATGCCCTTATCCCCGACAACACGATGACATTTGAACTTTTCAGTTGGCATTTCAGCGGGTGGATTCGACTGAGGGAGGGCGCGGATGGCATTGAGGTTGCCACGTTTGGGGGTTGTTGTTTCTACCCCACTGTTACTACGAAATGGATGGATCAACAGATAGGTAATGTGTTCTCTTTTCAAATGCGCCACTCTTTTGAATGAATTCCTCTCAGTCGAAGAGAAAACGGATGGTTAGTGGGTTGGAAAAATTGTATATTCTAATCAGTTTTCCACACCGGTGTACACTTCTTCGCCTTAGGGATGAAACATGTACCTACATCAATGAGGGGTGTCTATGGCAGTACTCTCTTAAAATCATCATTCTCTTGCTCTCACCACCACCACCACCCTCTACGTCAGGTTGTTGGGTTGTGAATCATTGAAATATTTTTGTAAAAGAAAAACACAAAACTTCTTCACATTCCCGACCGAGTCTGACCGATATTGTGCGAGTCTTGTGTGTGTTTTTCCGACGCCACAACAATTCGAGAATTGTGCCATTGTCGCCGGAAAAGCCGACAATAACACAACACACAGCTGATGGTGGAAAGCTAAGTAGTGGCGGAAAAACGCTTTTCTCCCTCCGGCCAGTACTGATTGTCCGCCCGCGGACACCGACACAGTTTTCGAACGAAAAGAGAAGAGAATTTATTTCGCAACCGATATCAAAACAAAATCAAAAGTGATAGATACTTTATCATCATTGTACGATACGCGCGGATCGGTACGGTTCGGTTGACGGTCGTTGAACAGAAAGGAATTATATATTTTTTCAAAAATTAAAAAGTTTTACAAAAATTCCGTCGTGAAAGTGTCTGTGTGTGTGTCCGTTGTTGTTTGGAAAATATTTGAGTTTTTCAAAATTTTTGTCAATTTGCCGCCGGCGTTTTCAATTTTAAAACGCCAAGACCGCGTCCGTCCTTGTGTAAAATTTTTGTCAATTTTTCCGCGGTAAAAAAAAAATTGTTTTCAAAAATTGTTGTTCCTCAATTCTTATGTCAAATTGTGTCTTGTATTTTTGTCGGTATTAAGTGTTTTTATATATGTATATGTCGTTGTGATATTTTTGATGTAGTTTAGTGTAACAAAAAAAAAAATTATATTTGTATATCCCTCACACAATGGGAGCAAATCTTTGTAAGCATCCAATGCAACAAGTGACATTTGTGATGCAGTGTAATACAAATGTCAACAAGTGACAATTTGAAGTTCGAAAAAGTAAAAAGCTGACCGAAAGTCGAATTCGAATGTGAGTTGACACTTGATTTGTTTTTTTTTTTTTTTTAAGAATTTAAACAGATTTTTTGGAAATTTTCTCGAATTTTATCGTGAATAGTTTTTAATTTTTCGAAATCAACGTCTCTGACAAAAGTTTTCGAAATTTTCGAATAAAAAGTGTTGGTGCCTTCGAAACCCTTGTGGATGTGATCGACGTTTAATTAGTGATTCCCTTGGTTGTTCCTGAGCACATCTTGCAAATATTGTCCTTCAATTCCGCGACAGTTTCTAACTTTTTTTAAAAAGTCATCAAGTGACGTTTGAATTTTAAAGAACTGCCGTAGTTCAAGTGGTTAGTGCATATGACGAGTCCTAGTAATGACCACAAAATAGTGTTGCCCCTGGCTGTTCGGATTCGACAATAATGTCCCTTCAGTGAATTTTTTTTTAAATTAGCGCGCACTAAAGGGATTATTACTACCCTCAAACTAGAGTACGGGAATTAGGGAAATTAGAGGAGAGACGATGGAGGTACCGATGCACGTTGGCTTTAAAAGCTTGTGGTGAGAACGAGATAAGTACGCTTATGCAAGTTTGAGTGAGCAAAAGGACCACCTGTCGGCAGGCTATAGCAAATCTCAATTCAACGTTCGGAGGTCGGAAGGAAAACCTGTAGATTCCTTCCATTTTTGCGAAAAATGAATGGTCGCGAGGAACTGGGCCTCGGCCTCTGTGTTTGTGTTGTTTTTTGTGAGATCCTGGCACTTAGTCTTTTATGGTCTTCCTAACCTAGTATCTTTGTAAAAGTGACTTCAAATGTTTGAAGTTGAAGTGCAATTTAGTTTGTTTTTTCCATGACCGACACTGAATAGTTGACAGTGCTGCTTAATATCTGAGAAAACTTCAAGATCTTTTCGATCTCCCTACACACGCCTTGTTTGAAAGAATGGAAGCTGATTATCCTACTAATATTATAAAAGTGAAACGTTTTCCGTTTGTTTGTTTGTTCCTCTGTAACATGAAAACTACGGAACCAATCATCTTCAAATTTTGCACATCGAGTCACAGTATAGTTATTAAAGTGTAACTTCGCAAGTTATAGGCGGGCAAAGCCGCGGGTAAAAGCTAGTCAACTATAATTTCTAAAGCTTGGCTCTATGTTTTGCTCTCAGGGAGTTGTGATTGGATCCTAATTTAAAGCGCGCTGTACAGTCCTCGCATTCGCATGACAAAAAATCATGGATGCCTATTCCTTGTCAATGGACTGTTGATTGCTCTAAATCTTAGGACAATCTTCGCAGAGTTTCAACCAGAGAAAGTGATTCGATTGTGCCCATTCTCGCGACATTGATACGAATGGTGTACAGTCTTAATCTGACAAGAAAGTGCATCGTTGTTTCGTAGCTTTTAAAGCAAGACATACACGTTGGGTCCTCAATGATTCCTATGTTAACCATTATCCTTTGTGATACCACATGGATCTGAATATTTCCTCCAGAAAACTACAAACAGAATCAGCTTGCTTGGAACGGCTAGGAGCTACCTATGCTGGCGTAAGTCAGATTGGTTGGATTATGGAAGAAGCTGGCTCTTCTTTGAGCTGAGAGGGCTAAAGGCGTGGAGAAATATTTCTTCTTCCTTCTCATTCATGCCTGCCGATGGTGCAACATTAACTTTGGTGCTTATAAGCAACCTTTCTGTCTGATTAGACAGTCAGAGTGTACGTAATCTAGCTTAGGTCAAATCTGAAGCAGATGGATCCATCTGTCTGCGCTTGGTGATGACGATTCTGTTTGTATCCTTGGAGAAGACCCTTCCACCTACTTCCGATTTTATCTTAGAGTCATCTGTGCATATGGACCTCGCTCGTTACAGCTCTACAGTCTAGATTTTTCTTCCATTCAAATCTAGAAGGGACAGTGATTTCGAAGCTCTTATCAAATAGTGTCATGCGGATATATCACTCCATCTCCCTCCAATGATTAATTCACCTACCTGCTCCGGGTATGGCAAAAACTTCTGTCTGAAGACTAAGGCAAATTTGACCAATAAGGCAATCAGCTCAAGTATCACTTGCGGTGCTAAAGTCGTGTCAGTAGAAGACATGAGTACAAAAGTTGAAGAAGATCATCTGGATTATCCCTTTGATCTTCTCAGGGAAGCTTACTTCACATCTTTTGCCGAATGCGGTGACAGGGCTCCTATTGTGTTCCCATGGCCTTGCCTTGGCTCGTTTGACAGCTTACAAAACTCTGTATTCGAGTTGATTTGCTAACATTGAATTCATTGACATTGGCAATTGAAGCAACGCCTTCCAAATAAAGAAAAGGGATCATCAAGGACTATCGGCTTTATCTATTACTTCGGCTTATACCTTTAGCTACAAAGTCAAGTCCGACAGAACATGTTCAAATCCTCATAAAATGACCACAAACTGCTTAAGTTTTGAGGCTAATTTTTTAGAAGATAGGCTGACGTGCTGGTCAGTTAGGGCTGGCTCAGCATCAACAGAATGTGATTCTTTAACAAAATGGCTTACTAAGTTCGGTATCTCCTGTAATTACTTCAGCAGAAGGTGTAAAAATGGCAAAGATGATTAAAGCGCATTAGTATCACGAATGATACCTTCTAGGATCCCTAAAATGGTGATGTAAACACCAAATGGTTACGTAGAAGTCCAACTATATAAGTCCGGTCTTATCCACTTGTAGATTGATCTAGTTTCCTCTATATGCCCATCTACATTGAAAAGGAAACTGTTTTTGAACAGCACGATGGCATGGTTGACAGTTGTTCACCCGGGTCGCTAAAGAAGTATGCACCTTGGGTTGTTTTCCTGGTTTTGTTGAGACTTCGGCAGTCGCAGAGAAAGTGCGTTGTGTCCTTTAGAGGTCGATCTTTCAAGGCATTCATTTTAGATGGACCGCCAGCATTTTGTGGCCTGTAAGGAGGCTGATTACAAATTGTTCAGCGTGAGTATGCCTTTTGTTCTGACTGACTTTTGTTTGATTCAGTTCTGACCTTGTTCTTGCTAGTTCATCGGCTTTTACATTCCCATCGATGCCATCTAAGTGTCGGGACGGGACCGAACAGAGTGCTACTCTTTGCTTTGAGTTGATTCCGAAACCTATCCCTATATCCATCCATCATTTCGCCGGTTGTGCTAATGCATGCTAATCGCTGGAATTTTGTAAGTGTCTTTAGAGTTTGTGGCTTTTTCTACGGCTGTCCACCAGGCCAATGGATTATGCTGGGTCTTGGTACCATTTCTTCCCCCAAAGGACTACCCAAATGTCATGATTTACTCTGTCCCATCAATACCCCAATGAGCTGAACAATTCTCAGTAAAATGCATACATTCTGAGGGTGCTCAGTTCGCAAAGTATTGTTGCGGTTTCCCAAAAGTGTCCCTAAAGGTCTTAGGTCGTAAGAATTACACACTTAGTGAGACATTTCAGGAAAAGCTCTACAACCGTATATGATTCAATTAAAACAGGAACTTGAAGGAGCCACATCCGTATGTCGGTTGGGTCCTAGAAAACAAAACACTCAAAGGAGACCAAATCTATTTCCATCTGAATGGGACTGTGGACGGTGTGTGATGAAGGACTTTTTGTGGCCAGTCATGGCCGCTATGGCAACTAGATCTCCGCCTAAAGCGTTCGGGGTTAATTTGTCTGGAAAAGTTTGAGGTCGATATCACCAGTGGAGAGATTATCTTTGCCTTCCTGTAGCGTCACAATGCTATTCGTCCTTCAACAGCAGACCATCTTGTGGACAAAATTCGTTCGAAAGCCTTGCATTTTCAATTTATTCTCGAACTAGATCGCAAAGACATATCGTGCCTCATCTACATACATGCTCTGGTGGCAATAAATTAACCTTAACGGTTGTTTCTTTCCTTGATTAAGTCCAACCTTTTTTTTTTTTTCTTCTAAATAATTCAACAACTTTCACATCTCCTTCCTCATTTCCATACTCACTGGCACACAATGGAACACCAAGTACACTTCCAATTCTCGTGCACTTGAATCGAATCAAAACAGCTTCTCAAGTCTGTCAGTCAGACAAGATCTGAGCTGTACCGCAGCCGCATGTCATAAATTACATCATTTTGATTTAATCGTAATGAAATCCATCTCGCGCTGGCAACCATTTATGGAAATAACATACACTCGCAGCGGTGAGTTAAGCAAGTAGAAAACCGATTCGTAATTATCATGCATCAGCACCGACAATCACCGACAATCACTGACAATCACTGCCATCACCATCACCAGCGCGTCACTGTCATCATCATCATAATCATCATCATCAACATGATCGTCGTCGTCAACACCGATGTTTCTTCAGTCGGAATTGGTGGGCCATGCACAGGCGATATGTGTTTGCAAGCGTTTAACGTGCACCTATCCGTGTTTGGTTTGGGTTACCCTGAGGGGGGTCGCGAGTGTGTGTCTTTCGATTGATTCTGTCACGATAGTGCGCAGTACTTAGACCAAAAACTAATGATTACCGCTGTTTTAGCTTTAGGGACTATTTTTGGACACCGCCAGTTGTGGTCGAAAATAGTCACGCGGCGGTGACCTTTTTAAAGCCAAAAATAATCGAAAAAAACTTTTGATTCCTTTTTTCCATTGCAGAAAACTCATCGTTGGACTTAACAAACGAAACATTGACAATCTTGGCGAGCTGTAGATACGTGCAATCAATGGAGTTGTTATCACAAGTGGCACTCCTTCAACCGCTTTATTTTGTTTTGCAACGCAAATTACCTACAAATCACTTGAGCACGGGAGAAAATGTTGTTAGCAATGCGTCGTGAAAGTAATCATCCTAGTGCCGCCGCCCTCCATCATCAAAATCAAGTCCAACAAGAGCAACAATTGCAACAGCAACACCGTCAAGCTGGTCCCTCAACCCAATCGCCGACGTCTTCGACATCGAATCCTCCGTCGGATAGTTCAACACCCCTGCCATCATCGTCCACATCATCTGCGCCACAATACGGATTCTATAGTAATCCTAGTTCAAGTGGAAGCTATCTTCATTCGCATCATCATCCTCATCTGCCACCACCGCCGCCACCTCCACCACTAAGCGGTACAAATCGTTCAGGATTGCAACACACTTCGGGCAGTGGTCTCGACGAATACGTTGACATCCTGCAAGTACAGCAACTTCTGCTCGACTCATCGTCAGCAAATTCAGGAGCAAGTTCAAGTGGAATATCCAGTTCACAGTCACTTCCGAAACCCCTACCAAGACCAAGACTCAACCTGCAGAAGGCTTCAGAATACGCTGCACAAATTCAAGGTGAGTACAAGGAAATCTCTTTACGTTATCCACTCATGTCCTTTTGTTTGAGTTTTTGATTTTGTCTCATCTCCTTCGTCCCGATTTAGCTGAATCCCCTTCATCGCGTCGGGTATTGTTAGACTATCCAAGCCCCTATTTGTACGGCAACCATTATCACACGTCGCCAAATGAAGATCTCGTTGCCCTTTGGTTCGGCAGCAATGGATCAGGTGCGTTAAAAAAGTTTACAACTACTATTCAACTAACATTGGTTTAAGTCGGCGCATTTACTAACCTTTTGGGGGCATGACTTGTGCCTTTCAAGTTCGTTTTGGATGATCTTAGTCTGGTCGGAAGGGTTATGGGATTTTTAGAAGTTCCGGGACGAGGAATGCATTAAAATTAAGCTTTGACATCGCTGGGATCATGTCCTGTTAAAACTTTTCTTGATTACTCGGAGCTAGGGCATCATAATTCATCAGGGGCTAAGCCTAATAAGATCCTAATACATTTTTGTTTACATAACCGTAAATGCCTCTCAGCTTCGAAGTTGAAGCTTGATTGCCATTGTTGAGCGAAGGTAGGAAGGTTTCTCAGCAGATTTATGGAAAGGAGCCTGTCTCTTGTAAGCCGTGGACACCTCCATTTAACGACATAAGTTGTGGTAGGAAAGGATACTTCTTTGAGGGGCTTTTTCTCAACAGCGCACAAGCGACCTATACATGAGTTTCAAGATCTACAGATGATTTCATCGTACCTTGTCATGGTTAGGTGAGCGTAGTTTTTCACTTCAAATCCGAATTTCCTGAGAGGTATTTGTATAGACCCATTCTTTCCTTTTTTTCATCCTCCTTTCATCCGAAGTCAGAATCGTATGTCAGAGCAGTGACTGGTGACAAATCCTGCTAAGAACCTTACGAAACACTTGCCGAAAGTGGAAACTCCTTCAATTTGGATCTGTGAAACTGAAAGGTTGCCAGTCTTTCCTGAGAGAATCACGTAGACCTTAATGTGCTTCCCTACGATGAAATTTAAACCGAAGGAAAGGGTTTAGATTGTCTAGAAGACTAATTGGGAAGTGGGAAAAGATCTAGTGGTTTAAGAACCGCTCGGGTTCAACGTGTGAGTCAGTCACAGAGGGTATCGTCAGTAACGTTCTGCAGGAAAACTGGTTAAGGTTGATGGGTTTGTTGTGAAAGCTGATCTTCAGTTTTCGTTGTGTCTGCCTTGATTAAGCCTTTTGCTTTGAAAGAGGGAGAAAGGGAGCTCTCTTCTATGCCTTTGGCAACATTTAACGTTCGCAACTCTTTCTTTTCGAGTTTAGGGCCTTTGATGAAGAGTTTTATGTAGTTTTAACCACCTTTAGAGCTATTTAGAGCACTTAAGTCTAGGTTGAGATGCCTATTGGGAGCTGTTTGCGGTTTGGAAATGCCAGCTTCATTAATATCTATTCTCGACTACCGTCTTGTCAATTTTAATTCCCTTTTATGGCTTATGTCCTTACTTATGTCAGACAACGCAGCTAATTTTGACCGTGTAGTGTCCAATACTCAACAGTTTTTTGACAGTTGCTTGTCGCTTCACATTACGAACATAGTTCTCTCTGATGACATCAGCATCAGCTGGTAGTCCCGCTTTGTCAACTGACGGAGCTGGAAACTCACGTAAACGAATCCTTTTAACCACATCAGTGCCGCTGTACAACTTGCATAGTTCGTGGTTAAATCGCACGTCGAACTCCTTTTTCGAAAATTTCAAGCGCACTTTCCTCCGATCTTGACAAAGTCTATGCTTCTGGACCATACAGCAGGAAGCAGATGATGATGGGCTTGTAGAGCGTCTCCTTGGTTCTTCTCGGGCCTTGTTGAATATTTATCTCCTAAGACTGTAGTAACAGCGATTGACGAGTGTAATTCCACGTTGGATCTCCTCGCTGATGCCGTTGCTCATTGTAACGTTCTGACCAACGTGTCGATGTCGTGTCTTCTCTCGTTTACAGCCAGATACGCATTTTAGCAGCTTCCAACTCGATGTTTACGAAGACGCCAGTAACTGTTCTGTTCGTTCTGCCGCTGATGTCAATTTTGTCTGCGTTACCCTGGTCGTTGTCGTTGTACTGACTTGTGGAAAAATAATGCCGACAGCGCCGCCTTAAAGGCAGCCCTTCAGTCTGACTATCTGTACACATTCAGCATCAAATCAGAGGCGTTTCGCAGGTGAAAGGATGAAATCTTTTACATCACAAGCTGGTTTTCGGTTTTCGCTCTTGCCGCTGGAGGAATTCTTGAGACATCTGATAGATAAAAGCTGTTGCAGTGGGTTGCGATTGCATTAAACTCTCTCACATTAGTGGTTCTGAACATGGTATCTCCATCCGTATCGTTGTTGTGGTTGTCTGAGTCATTGTCAGCACCTTGGAATGTTCGAACATCCAAAACGTGGGTCACTCGCAATGTGATCAAGTTGAACGACGATGGTTTGATCGGGTGGCTTCTAAGTTGCTTCTTACTACCTAGTGTTGCCACGACGCAAATTCAATGAGCCTCGATGGTTCTGCCAAAATATCATCCTTACCAGGCTTGATGTTGAAATCTCCAAGGATGATCTTAACATCATATCCTGGTAGCATCGTTTTTTCTCCTCTGGGGAAGGCTTTAGCACATATAAGGTTATGGAACTGAGCTTTGCTTCATCATTTACTCACTTACGTGGCGAAATTTTAAGCCTCGGGCTACCTCATAAAGAAAATCCGCTGTCTCTGCACGTGATAGGATTTTTTTTTTTCGGACAGTCGATCCATCCAAACGCACTTTCTGGAGAGCAATTATTTCCGATTTGTAGCATTCGGGAGTCGCTGCTAACTCGTTTGTTTCATTTTTTTCGTCCGAAGCTCTTCTTATTTCCACCACAAGGTGTTTTGGATTTGGATGTTTAGCCGGTTATTCGCGGGCACTCCTCATTAAGTCCCCTACTTTCTAAAAAGACAGCTTAAATGCAACAAGTCTTTGCTTAAGATTGTTGTTTGACTTTTCTAACCTAACAAATCAAACTTCCACGTGAATGTATAGAGGCTTAGTCAATGTCAGACGTAGTGTTCCCCGTAACTTATAAACAAAGCAAAGATCTTCTACTGTGCTGTCCTTCGAGGACGGATTCGAAGATATTTCAGTCGTCAATCTTCTGGCTAAGAAGATGTCGCTGTATAGCCCGTAAAGTTCGTCATTATATCTCCTCCTCTACTCACTGTCTATGCAGACGGAAGAATTTTCCTCTCAAAGAGTAACCCCAATCCATGCCTCTACGCCATAGTCCAGGACTGGGATCCATTTTGTTGTTCGAGAGAGGGCTTTGCTAGCCCAAAGAAGCAGCGATTGGTAAGAGTTATTCTTCTTTCGATCTCAGCAAACCTAGGTAGACAAAGTCCTTAACTACCTCAAAGTTATATCTGTCGAGGGTGACGTTCTGTCCGAGACTTTGATGTTGGGTGTCCTTTCTAGTTAACAGCATATACTTGGTCTTGCCCTTATTGATCGTTAGACCCATCTTCGTCGCTTCCTTCCCAAAAGCGTCACTATCATCTCTTCCGATTATTTCAATATCATCAGCGTATACGAGTACAGTTATACCCGGATATTTACTCCCTCGCTTAGCTGCGTAACCCGCATTGCTAACTAAAAATTACAGGCTCCAAACATGTTCAGCAATGTAAGCGGGTACAGATAGTTAACATCCCCTCTTAAGTGCCCAAATAAATCAGAAAATCTCTCAAGGCAGCTACCCGGGGAACAGTGTAATTGGCCGGACTTTTGAAATATTGTGCCTCTTCTGTTGGGGCTTGGCAACCCATTGCCTTGTCTAAATCCTTTTTTTCTCCCGTCGATTGGTTCAAAATTGAGCTTAAAAGGTCGAATTGTCGGGGACAATCACCTCTTTCCTTCTTTTTGAAAACAGTCTGCAACTGGCTTTCGTTTTGCTCCAAATTGTCAGCCAGTTCTTGATTAACCATGCCACCATCTAACAGGTCTTAAGTGTAACTCTATCCCACGAGCAGATAACAGATAACTTTCAAGCTAAACCAATTTCGCAATCTCAAAATTTGTTTCGTTAATTTCCCTGCAAATCTGTGACGCTGGCTCTTAAATTTAAAAAAACATAAAGAAAAAAAAAACTGTCCCCAGCTCTAAATCTAAAACGTCCATTGGTCAATTGCAAATTGAATTATGTCTCCATTTCGGTGCTTGGTTTGCGCAACGTCTCGCGTCGACCCAGTCTATCAGAGATAATAAATCCATCGGGGCCATTACACTTTAAGACACACGTTTTTTTTTTTTTTTTTTGGTTCAACGTTCCCCACGCGTTTGTATCTCAACCGAGTTCCCATCACCTCGACTTGGTGTATATAGTGTCTCTCCCCTATCACTGAACCAATCACAAAATTGTTCAAAAAAAAATGCCCAAAAAAAAAAACCCGCAAGTCCACGATTGAGCTCAATTATTTATTAATTGAAATTTTTCTATAAGGACACACAACACAATTTTGCATAAAAAAATAAAAGATACACGTCCACCAACGGAAGATAGGTTTATTTTTTCCTCTGACTGTAAGGGGTTTGGCCTCACTTTTGCCTTAAGACGATAAACACCCGTGTGTCTATAATATAGCTTGTACCTACGGTACGGACATGTATCTGTATACAATTTTATTAAACCTAGCAACGAATTTCCATGAACAAAACAAATAAATTCTTCAAACTCACAATGAGACAACAAGTGAGTGAGATTATTTGTGGGATTGTTGTTGTTGTTGTTGCTGTTTCGCCTGCTTAAGGTTATTACTGTGAAAATAATTTAATTCACTCAAAGCTCGTTGTCGGAGTCGACAAATAAGGCCCGGCTGCCGGTCCAAAAAGTCCGCCTCTTTATAAAAACCAAAGACAACGAAAAAAAAAAAAATTGTGATGTGGATCAAGATACTTTTCGATGAAGAAGGGTGACTTTGAGATTGAACGATGCCGGGTTGGAAGCCGGAGAGAGTAAAATTAATTTTATTTAATGAATTTACGAGAAATCAAGTTGAACTTGCGGACGTTTTTTTTTTTTTCGCTTGTAACCCAATAGGGAGTGTCTAGAGAGGGAACACACTACTCATACATTTAGTGGCCTATCCCATTAGAATGATGAAATGTTGGTTTGGGATTCGCCAAAAGTCTGTAGGGTAATACGTGAGAAGTTTGGCGCACACCTTTTGAGAAGGTGTTTTAAAAACAAGTTTGTAGGTGTTTTTGGAGTTCCACAACTCGTGTCGGCTCTCTTCAGATGCAACCCCCTCATTAGGTATTCTGTTCCGAGTTTGTCTGGGGCGAGCCTTCGTAAAAAAAAAAACAGTTCGGCTTGCAAGGACTATTAGTACCGAAAAATTTAATGGAAGCCTCTCAATCTAGCGCAAGACTCTCCTCTTTGCTAAATTATGCAACCGCTAGTGAGCCTCTTTTTTATAATTAAAGGATTTATTACAACCCTTACGGAAATGGGAAGAGAATCGAAGGAGATACCGACGCACGTTGGTTTTAAATGTCTGCGAATCGTACTGATAATAAACCACAGAGCTTGTGTCTTAAATGGCGGTTTGAGCCTCTGCTACCTGAATTTGCCAAGTCCTCAGACATCCGGAACCCCAACAATGCAGTTGACGTAGCAATACTCAATCTATAGCTGCATATAAACTTGTGGTAGCGTCTTTTTTAGGGCGCGTCATTTCGCGCATCAAATCGAGAATCTTGTCTTCAGCCCAAGCTCGAGGAGAACGTCACCTTTCTTCGGTTGCCTGTTCCCGTGTCATCCGGATTCACCTTGCTGCGTATCTCTGGCAGTCTCTTTGCACGGATTACCTCTCCTCACGGTTTTATGAGGATCGCAATGGGTCCTGGCTCTCGTTCCCTTCTCCTCTCCTTGCAGCTGCTTGGGCTCTTTTCAGCGAGGCTGTTGTTTCTCCTTTCTTCTGTGTAACTTTGGTGTTGGTTTCCTGCTTCGATTCGGCCGTATTCGTTTGTCTGCCTTTTGTTTAGAGCGATCTTATCCCATTTGCACCCGGTTGTTTGCTTTGTGGAATCGTCATCTTTGAAGGTTTCGAATCGAAGGTTATGGCCCACACAATTGTTGATGTTGTTTCGCTTCGATAAGCTGACATCTTGCACCATTCAGCTTGGACTGATAGGTTTCAGAGACTCGCTGCCAATTGGAGCTTGTAGAGCCAGCTACCTCTCGGAAAACCAATGTCAAACGTCCTTTATAAAGAGCATACTCGGCTTTGTCTGCCCTGCTCCACAAGCTCTGTTAAACTTTCAACTTGTTTTGATTTGACTATTAAAAATGTTTAAACCGTGTTTTACCAGCACGAAAGTCTGACCAGGACAACTTGTGTCCCAAGTCGCTATTCTAGCTAGGACTGGCATAAGAAAACAGCCTTGTTGTACCCCTCTTTGAATTTAAAAATGACTGATGACTTGCGCAAGGGGAGAGAGGGAAACTCAAGGTTTTGCTACTCAAACCGAAGCCTTTAAGGTCGAAAATGAGAATTCCATAGTGGAGACGCATTGCCCGAGATTGACCAAATCTTCACTTTACAGCAAATCCTGGTGAAAAACCCAATAATCCAACGGTTAAAGCCATAAAAGACACCACTGACACCTTTTATACTAGTTAAGGTTTTAGATAGGGCGACGCACTCTAATGCATCTTTTTCAACCTGGTAATAGAGTACATTGTTAAAACGAGGGGAAGACAGAGTTCATCCTATCTACGAACACCTAGGCACAGCACTGACAACTTGGTTAGAACGTAACGATGGACAACCATACCTCAGCTCTGCTTCCAATTCTGCCTAAAACATCGACGTGGTGGTCGAACATGAGCTTGCACTCGCCAATCGCCTTAGGAGTCAACTACTCAGCAAGGCTCTATCGAGAAGCAAGAAGACGCTATAAGACCATCATCAATCCCGTCCTGCTGTATGGTGCAGAAACATGGACTTTGTCAAAATCGAATGAAAGCGCACTTGGAATCTGAAGAAAAGCTGTATAGCGGCACCGAACTAGTCAAAAGGATACGGGTACAACGACTAAGTCAAATGGATGATCACCAATGCTGTAGCTTAAATAACCTTCAACTCCACCCCTAAGACCTGAGGGGCTACGCAGAAGAGGGCGATCTCATTTTCAATGACGTGCGCACATAGAAGGTGTCTTCAACCAACTCAAAGACTGCTGCCCAAGGATTTTGCAGGCTGCGGAGGCTTGCCGGATGAAGGCCTGGTAACATAGTTTTGGTGTCAGCTTTCCCAGCCCGTGAGCCTCAAGTAGTGTCCTTGCGAAGTAGCGATTGATTCAGTAGTCAATTTCCACTTACAATCCACAAACATTCAAAACCAATGTGGATCGGTACCTCTCTGCCTCTCATCACTAAGTGTTTGTGGAACCTATGCTGTATATAAATTCGACGGAGTTGAGGCTTAGGGCCCTCATAGGCCTTTATGAGGTGACATTGCATTGTGAACTCGGTCGAGTTGGAACCCATGTGGAATGTATTACTTTTTAAGTATCTACGACAAGATCCTTAAATTTTTTTTGTCTAAAAACTGAGGAAAATCATATCAATCCTCTGCTCTGTGAGCGTTCTATTGGTCCACTTTCAACTAGCCGTCCTACAATCAGCGTGACCCTTAAAAAGTCGTTGCTTACTTATGCTCCATCATGGTTCCTTTAATTTTTTTTTCATCAAACATAAGTCTCTCAGACACTGATTGATGTATGATTCAATGCACTCTCGCATCTCATCAAAACGTCCCCAAGCTACCACCAGCACCAGATGACATATCGTCCCCCTCTGCCTAAGGCCGAGTATCTCAGTTCTAATGAAATCAGCAATTATAATCAATTTGCCAATCTCTATCGCTCAATTCTCATCCATCTCCCCATGTAGATCATCGTGCTTAATTGACCAATTCTCCATGCATCTGTGTATCTTTCAGATACGTTCTCCGGACTCTGGTGGCTTGTCGTTTGTTGTTGTTGTGTTTTTCTTTGTTTAAACTTTAATTACTAGAACATTGGCAGTCACAGCCATGGATACCATTGCCGTTGTCATCATCATCATCGCCATGATCGTTGGTCACCAAACAATTAACAAATGTAAAACAGGAAGCCTCTCCGGCGCACTCCGCGTAGATCAGTGCGACCCTAATCGACCGGAAACCGCATCAATCTTATAACTCAGTTGCACACTCTCTCATTAATGGATCTTTGTGTCATTTAATTAGTTTCAGTGTGTGAGTGGTTGTGTGAGAGGGAACCAGAGGGGGCGGGGGGTGGTATATGTATTCTGGACAAGTTCGTGAATGTCATCCGAATGCAAATGCGACATTTGTCGCCTCATCCTGTGGGGAGTCTCATTCGATGTCAAACAACTGGCCAGTGACGCCTCCCCCTACAGGGCATCCTTGGCAAACTAGTTGTGATGGTGGTCCAGAGGCTTGTACACCTCACGGCACTAATGACCACAGCGCACTATATGGGCTCACGATGATGATGATCGGACCGCACCGAGACTCCACTAATTGCTCCACACTAGCTGCTCACCGGGTCTAGTCCGCTGGTCCGTTTGTCTGTCCATCATGGTTTGTTGTGTCTGTCTGTGCGACTGATGGTGACCTATGAGCGCGCACAACTATTGACTTATTAAGTAATTAAGCCACACAAAGACGACTGGCGTCTTGGTCGTCGCCATGGACAACTGCATCAATTTCGACAGATCACCAGCGTCGGCGATCCGTATGGCGTGGCGTAGATACTTTTTCTTTTGGCTCTCCAAACGCTCTCTAATGAAGGACGCGTACACAATCTCAGATGGAGGTCCGCCATATGATCGTGCTTTGTCCGATTGTCATCCACACCGAGGCAGGGATGAGGCCGAGGATTCTAGGCCAGTGTCCAACTCAACTCCGGCTGCAATTAATCTTCATTACAGCAACGCATATGTCTCATGTGATTGCAAAAAATCCGGTTGGGTCATCTCCGGATTCAGATTTCATTTCCAACTTCGAACTTATAATTGACTCGGTTGGGGCCTTAATTACCAGAGGGCACTGGCCTTCCGGTATTGCGACTCCATGCACAGATTGTGACATATTCGCTTCTGCACAGGTTTGACCTTCTTGGGTGATCGTCGTCGTCGTCGTCGTCGAGCCATCAGCAGCATCGTGCCGAACGGAAATGCCACACTGACAGTGTGTGTGTGTGCCTCTGGCTAGCCGGCGGCACACAGAGACCAGGAGGCGGAGGCAACAACGACAGACGGATAGTTTGCTCGTTCTCATTGATTGTTAATTAACTCGATGGTACACCACCATCGCTGGAAGGAGTCGCAGCACAGAATGCAAACGGCTCTGTGACTGACTTTGACAAGCAGTGATGCTAGGTGCTGCTGCTTGCCAGAGTACCTCAGGTGTGAACCGAACTCTTTGCACGATGCATAGAGCTGGGAAATCCTCACGTTCGTCGTCGTCATAGTCGCTGTGTGTTGAGTTAATTATTTGGAGATCACCAATGTGACGTTTAAGTTGCGCTGTGACTTATGATGATGATGATGGCGACGGAGATGATGTGCTGGACCGGCTTTGCCTTGGAGATTGATGATTTTTCACGTGCTAATCAAGATGTTTAGCGCGGAAAGACTGGGTCAGGGGTTGACAACTTTGTTACGGGAATTAGTTGATTGACTTTACGGCGAAATCGTTCATCAGAAAGATGATTATCATCTGGAGCAAGAGGTGAGGGCTTAGTGGCTTCATTTGGTTGTGGAAGGGAGTATAGAATAGGTGGGTTGGCATGTAACCTTTCACAGAAGCAATTATAGTTTTTGATTGAGTCCATGTACTGGGAACCGGAGAGAAGGCAACGAGACTTGAAGTGGTTTCCACAATATAGTTGTACACAACACAAATGTCGTCTTGAGTGTCTAAGAGTCCAGTTCAAAGGATCTGTGGAAGTAGCAAAGGATGTTGACAACTTAAGACTTAAAGCCATCAAGTGCACCTAATCCCTTAGCAATGACAAGAACAATTTTCTTGAGAAAAAGGTCAGCCGCTGCTTTTAAGCAAGCTTCCAGATTCCAAGCTTAGGTGAAAGGAAATCATTAACAGTTCACGATCACGATCAGTCAAAGAAGACTTGAAAGACTCTTAACAAAGACTTGGATCTTCTTGCCGCTAAAGATTATGCTCAGCATCAGTGCTTGGATCACCTGTTTAGCTTGAACTTCAAAGTTTTTCAATTCCTTGGTGTTGTTGTGGAACATGACCTTTGAACGCCTTAACTGTTTCCTTTGACAATAAGTTTGGATGAGCTAGGTTCTGACGTTAGTCACTGCTTTCGTAGAACAGCAATTGGGTCCATTTATCCCCGGAATCTGTAGCAACGGCGGATTCAGAATCAGTGTGAGACAAGGATATACAACTCAAGAGATCTCTCAGTTCAATATAACATAAGTCCTCCAGCCCCATGAAGAAGTAAGTAAGTGCCAAGAGTCCCTATTCTTCTGTCGGTGAGGGGAGACAGACACACAATTGACGGAAACATTCAATCTTCTAAAAAAGTCGTTGGGATCTATACCGATACGTTTCGCATGACTCGTGGGTCTTGGTTACTAAGCTCCAACTGAGGGAGAGGGACCTGTTTTTGTTAGAGACTGGCCATAAAGTTCTAGTTGTTAAGCAGGTGTCTAGTTGAAGATAGCTCGACTGATGTCTTCATCTTCAATGTGTTCTTTTGATGAGATTTGTGGAACCCTACCACAGGTAAGGGCCTGCAGCGTCATCTCCCTGTGCCCTGTCGTTTCCTGGGATATCCATATGCGCTCGTACCCAGTATAGTGTCACCGCATTGGCCAGAGCCTGACTGTCTATATAGACAGAAATTGGTGGGCCGACGAATAAGTTTTACAGCCTGGATGGCCTAGATTTCGGACTGGAAGACACTGCAAACGGTTTTCTTCTTGGGCTTTGCAATGAATTCCGGCTTCCTTCCAACGTCCACCTTAGAACCGTCCAGGCCAGTTCCATTTCAGCCAGCATGAGAGTCATATGATTAGTTTGTGTGTCAAAACGTGACTGTATGGAGCTGATAATGATAACCACAGTCGTCCAACCCTTAGCCTTGCAGAAGTTTTAGTTGAAGCGGAATGAGGCTTAGTATCGTATCCATTGTTCTGCTCTTATTAAGGTTTGAAGTAGGTTATTGCTGCTCAAGAATCTTCCACCAACCTTACGAGTCCGATGTTAGAATTGGTCTCAAAACCGCAATCTATAGCCAGTAGACTACATCTGGTTTGAAGCTCCCACAAGGAGCCACGTTAGGGACGAGAAAACACTGCCCTGGGGAGTTCTTTTTGCAAACTTTCTTTCTCCTACTTAAGACCCCCATTGTTCAGTTTATTGTCCTTTCTTTGATGGTACTTCTTGTCTGCAACGAGATCATGGTCCAAACACCAAACCGTTCTTTACTCTATGATGGACGGCTTTTACTTAAAGGCTTGCATTGCCCCGTCATCCTCGTGATAGAATGTATAAGATCTTTCAAGTCTTTTGAAGCCAAAGCTATTCTAAAACCATTTTAAGTCGAAGACCCCTTAGATCCTTCGGCTCGAAAGTATCATAATTCAACGCCTTCACCTTGAAATATTCTTAAAATCGTCTTATCTCTGCCTACTGTGTTCTGCTTTCCACGAGCTTGAACTGGAAAATAAACAACGATCCGTTGCTACTGCCATCTGTTGACAAAAGTTTGTACTATTCCCGTGCTCGTCTAGCTTTTTCATGCTAAATGATTCCAAAGTCGCTGTGAAGCCACTTAGAGGAAAACCTTGTCGCTTCATAGGTGTCCGATCCGAAGTATGTTGCAGAGATTCCTTGTAGCAGTCCAGCTACATTTGCTTCGCTGACTTAGCAAAAGTCGGTCAATTGAGTTCCAACATATCTTGTTGCATCTCTTTCGAATACTCACCCTTTAAGCTCACCTTCTGTCAGTCCCCTTGTGAACCAACTGACCCTACTCAGTCTCAATAAACTCTAATCGATTGTAATTACTTGTAATCTTCAAAGTTTACCTCAAGACTCGTGGCCTGTCTCCTCGGAATAGTGCTAGTCAAAAATACATCTCCATTTAAATATTTAATTCCCCAGAGGAACGCCTCTCAAAACTAGGAACGTCACCATTCAACCACAACCACGAGCAACATTCGAACCGCATTCCTTGTCCAAAATCAAAGAAAACGAATCCTCATCACGGATTGTATGCAATAAATCAATTTTGTCGACCATTTTGTTCTCTTCTGCAACATTCTATCGGACCCATGTCCTATGTTCCTGTGTATCCTGTTTAACAGTGTCTCTCCCCGATAATCCCGTGGGCTTATGCCAGCATCGCCCCAAAGTGAATGTGTAAAACAAAACGAAAAGTCATAAAGAGTGAAATAATTGTCGCGCCACAGCGAGATAATGGATGTGACACACGATTACAAGCGGATCAAGTTCAGCCCACTTTTGACGTCGTAGTCGTTGTCGCGTTGTCTTCAACCGTCGAGGACGTCTCTTCCTCCCCAAAACCTCCCAAAAAAAAAAAACAGAAAAAAAAACTCGCTTGTGGTCTATTTTTAGGTTTTCTTTTTCGTTTTTCTGTGTTTTTTTTCCGCTTTTTCCACGTCTCCATTGTCTATTTCCGTTCGAAAAAAAGGATACTCGCTCTCTCTGCCTATGTGTGTGTGTGTGTGTGTGTAGTAAAGCCCGTGCACTTAATCATATGTCGCCGCTGTACTTCAATTCAATTAGAACGATTCGAAATGAAAATAAATATTCTGTCGCGCGGCGATAATTAGCAGTGATGTCGTGTCGATGACAGTCCGACCGACTAAACGATAGACAGAGACCAAACCGACATGGCTGTTCCGGTTGGCTGCCAGTACCCACCCCCAGAGGCAGGAGACTATGTCCCCCCCTCCTCGGGCTGTGTTGTGTGCTCGGCGTGTGTCGTTTTGGTGTCGATTGAGTTGGAGCACGACCACGATAGATCCACTGACAGACGAGGTACTTGCTAATTATTTCCGAGTTGGCCTGTCATCTAGGATTGCAACGGTATTTGAAAGGCTTGCCAACTCGCTGATTGCTCGGAATGTGCGATGTTAATCGTAAAATTTTGTTTATTGTTGTCCGTCAACTATTTGGAGGGACAGTCCCTAGCAAAAACTTAGTCGCCACGCGCACCATTCACCCACACACTGGAACCAGCAAAAGTATCTCGAACAACTGTTTGCCTGGCATCGTCACAAATTCGTTTCGACCAAATGTGGCTTGTGGAAACTCTGTGTTCGGCCAACCAACTCTCCACGGAAGGAAATTCAACATTTTGTTCATGTTTCTCGTTCTGCGCGATGGTTCTGCGCGATGGTCATTCCCAACGTCTTGCCGTCTTCCTGGGGCCGCTATGAACCTCAAAACGAATTCAAATTGTGTCTGGTTGAGTTGCCATTTTTAGGCCTATTGACCGTTTTCACAAATGGATTAGCGAATCCAGATTCACCTGGCAGTTGTCAAGCTCCCCTCTCGCACACAGTGTGTGTGTTCCCGATCCATTTGCATGCGCGCGGAAAAGTATCACAAGCTGTGGTTGTTCCTTTGTGTGATTTTAGTTGTTCATTCGGTTGGTTGGACCTCGATGTGGAGTGGAATCTTGTGAAGATTTGTTTTTTTGGGGTGTACCATGTTTGGACAACAGGTCAGTTTGGCATTCAAGTTGTGGGGTTATTAGTGCTCTGATGTGAGCAGAGTGGTTTTCGGCATATTTGGCGTGCAGGTTAATGCGGAAATCGTTTTGAGACAGTCGAATGGTTTGAGCGGGTGATGGTGGAGGAGGGAGGCGCTGTTGGTCGTTTGACAGGTGATTTTTGATGAAATTTTGACGAGTTGTCAGTGGAATTTCCAATCGTAAACTGGTGTGACCTAGGGGCTTTGGCAGCTTCAGTTTCACATGGTCGATGAGTGAGATTGTTTGTGAGACATTTGAGGCAAGTTGAGGCCATTAAAATCGGCTTAGACAGCTCCAAGGATTCATTTGAGTAGTGACTGCGATAGCTGGCCTGAGACAAGGTCATAGACTTACAGTCGTTATAGTTTTGATGTATTCAGCGAAGTAGAGAAATCTGCATTTAAGATTGGATTAAGGTAGATTCCGCCTTAAGCTTATCATCCAAGGCGTAGGTAGGGTAATGCAAACATCGTTCACAAACGTGTTGGTTGCCACATTGGGCACTCTCTCTGCACTTTAAACAGAAAGTCTCTGAGCCCAGGAATGTCCTAATAGATCATCTTCTTCTTTCAGAAACAGAAACGATAGCATCTTCCCTAATGGGATGGACATCAGCACTCCTTAGTACACCCTCACAATACAGACAGTTCTCTGTAGTCTCCATTTGGAACGACCTCTTTCAGTATTCTATGTCTGATGTTCACTCAATGAACAGACGAATGTTTGAACCCAGCAATCATCCCCATGTCCCACCAGCGTCAACTCAGATTCATTGTCCAAAAATGCGCACATACTCAATGACCATGAGTAGAACCACTTTATATAATACATCACTCAGGCTCATCATTGGATGTCCGGTTGTCTCCTTTCATGATCCTCAAGAGACACATTACGATTTCGGATGCATCCACTAACCTTACCCCTCAACTCTCACCCAAAATGTTGAACTTGCCCATTCCCATTCTTAAAGACGACACCATTTCTAGAGCCTGTGACCTCCGTTTTTGAAGTGACCCATCCTTTTGCCAGATGTTACATCCTAGCTCACTCTTCTTGTTCATCGTACAAGTCTGGGTTCCACAAATCATTTAAAGCTGATGTGAACGTCTTCAACCAATTTCTGAGCACCGTTGGCTTCCGGATGAGATCCTGAGATATCCATAAAGTCTAAAGCCTGCCAGAGTCAAACTTTTTCGTTTCCAAAATCGATTGTCCAGCTCCGAGTGCCTAAACAGAGTTTTGTTTTTCCAAAACCCCGTGATCTAAGAAAGGTTGCAGAGCAGCTTCCTATAGACGTGCCAAATCACTTCTTGAAAATGCCTACAGAGCACGGTACTGAGTTCAAAGTCACTAAGAACACTGACCATTCCACAAACAAACGTCTTCCCAAATCCAGTTTGACCTTCTAGATAGATGTAGAAGCTCATAACCTAGGCATGGGCTCACCGCTCCCCTGAGAATAACAAAGACCTCTGATTGGTAAACAGTGAGGTTGTGCCATACCGCAAAGTAGTGCACGCCTCTAATTCGGTGTCCATTTGCTCAACCTCGAGACTGGGATTTATAAAACTTGGCTGCCAATGGACAGCCCTCTGTAAACTAACCACGAGTCCTTGCTCTTACGCCACCATTATCTCTCATCTAATCACTCTCTTGGCACTAACACCCCCAATTTCTCTTTCGATCTAACTCAACTTTCCAGCACTCATGCGCGCTCAAAAAAAAAACTTCTCTTTAGGATTCCAAGACCGACGTCATTGTGTCTCCCGTCCCAAAAAAATCCACATGACGCCACCGGCTGTTTAGAACAGAGCTTTCCCCATCATTATACTACCCTACTTGGAGAGGAAGAGTATCTATGTGATGCTCCAACCCAATCGCGGTGTGTAAACGAATGATCTCGGCGGCCTCTTCTAAATTTAGACCCCACACAGGCTACCACGAGCACAAAGATCCGTGCCAAAACTGAAAAAGATTGACGTTGACAGTGTGTGGCGTTCAGTCACTGCGCCCCGCTCAATCCAATTGTGTATCTATGACTCTTGTCGGCCACACAACTGCGACGTCACTTCGTCTAACTCCTTCTCTGTCGCTCCCTCTCTGTTTGTCCCGCTTTTGAGTATTTTTATCCCAAAAATTCTATTTCGGTCAACGAGCAAAAATAGTTTGTTCCGTCGTCGTCGTCGTCGTCAATATTTTCGTCGTCTACAAAGTAGTGAAACGAAATGAGTTGGCGTGGTAATTGTGGAGCATGATGAATGCCCTCTGGCGGTAGTGTGGGAGCACCAAATTTAGTGCGATGAGAAATGCTTGTTGTTCTGACAGCAGCAACAGGTGGACACAGTGACCGCCACACAACATCACTTTGACAGCGTGCAGTTCAAAGTGTGTCACCCCTGCGGGACAGTGTCAAACAAGTATTTATGCAGAACTCTGCTGTTCTGACACCTCAGGACATGATCTGCGACCCGTTTTTTTTTTTTTTTTTTTCGTTCTCATTCCACGCGACAAAAAAATGTTGTCTCTCGCTGAGGGAATTTAAAAAACTCGAGGATCGAAGGCAATGTTGGCAGTTTGCCGACGACGACGCCCGTATCGGACACGATTCGACAGCGTAAATGTGATAAATTCCCACCTTTCGGGCTGGTTGGACCTTTCTTAATCCGGTGAGTTCGAGGTTTTTTGTGTGTGATATCGCACCACGAAGGAGCGAGGATAAAGGGAATCCCAGAGGGAGAAGGACTTGCGAATTGTGTTACCTGTCAAATGACAATCGCATTAAAAATTGCAAAATGTGTGTGACAACAGTGTGGCAATGTGTCGGGACTGATAGGGTGTGTTCGGCAATGTCGTCGTGTATGGTGTGGCGATAGTGTCAGGGCGAGAATGAGATATCTATGTTCGTTCAGTGAATTGGCGTAGATATGTTGGCGCTTGTTCTAGTTAATCGCTGTCATGGCATTCAGATAACCAGGTTGGGCTGACCAGACACAGGGTGGACAGTCAAGGTTACAGGAACAGATACTTAATTCATTGCAAGTGGTTGAACATTTCAAAATCGAAGATCAGTGAGCAGGAGTTGCTGATTAAATCGGGACCGTCGTCGTTCAAAGAATCAGTTTAAGGGGAAAACATTTGGGGAGTCCTTCGTTCATTTGGCATCAAAAACTAGACTTCCATTCGACCCTGGCCATGGGAAAAGTGTCACCAAAACTCTCGTAGACTTTGCAGTCAATTATTGGCAGTTTCGGCTTCCCCAAGAAAACGTTCTGTGGATGCTCTTCTAAGAGTATTCTCAACCTTATACGTGGTGAGGCTTACTTTTTTCAGCAAGCTTCAATTTATGCACTGATTCAGTTATGAGAGCATCTGGACTTCCCTATTCCCTACGTATCAACGGACTCCATGATCGTTTGATACCGTCTGTAAACAGGAGGTTCAGCACGAGGTTGTGTTCAGCTGAAGGTTTACAGAAAGGGTCAAGATAAAACTAAATTCTTGGCCTCTGCCGCGTAGTGATCTTCAAAAATGATGGCCCGGTCTCAGAAAATAGCATTGGACGGCAAGTTTTCTTTCTTCATTGCTTTCAATGGTGCTCAAGTCCCGGATGAATCTAGGCCTCAAAATAACTCTCCAGCATGAACATTTTTTGGATACGGCAAGTCGGTCGAAATCCACTCCATTTCCATACCTCTTCGACTATGACGTCTTTGGAGTACCTTTGTGATAGACTCGGCAATTCTTTGGGTGGGAGGAGCTCCATTCATCGACGATGTCAACTGACTTATGAAAGCTATTGTCTGATGTGTTCGCCTATAAGTTTCCTTGAAAAGCTGCAAGACAGTTAGTTGCACCGCGTAATCTATAGTCTAGTCTTGTCGAGGTCTTGGTGATGTCTTAGTCGGCTCTGACAAAGCAACGAGCGTTCTATATCGACACAATTTGCCAGAAATGTTCTTGTACGTACTCTTCAGACGACTAATGTCGACCTACTGACTGCCCTGTGAATCGGGACCACGGTTCAGACCAGATCTTAAAGACGATTTGATTCATGCTTCCTTCCAATTCGTTTCTCGCAGCCTTGAAGAGTTCAACAATTTAACTAACTAATAGCCTGATAGTTCGAACCAGGGGTCCCTCCAAAGTTTAAACGCCTACTCTTCTGATCCTTGCAGGCTCTAGTTTATAGCATCTCTTCACATGTCGCTCCTTTCTTTTTCCTCCTAGAGCTGATGAGCTTCTGTAGTCATTTTCTATACCGAAAGTCTGTGGACAATCATTTCCTTTAGCAAACAAGATGCAGTCTGCATCAAAACAGAGATGTCGGGTCTTTTCGATGGCTTGCTGACAGTGCTGCACTAGCTATAGCAGTCGTAGCATCTCTTTTGAATTCTCAAGACCATCGATGAGGAAAGACTCTGTTAGTAGCTAACGATTCCAGATTTTGTATGTTAAAATTCGTTACGATGATGCATCTCAACGTCCTATACCTTCGCTGCAGGCAAGTTGGCGTTACCAACTCGGAAGATCTAGCAAACTGAAGGAATGCCTTCCATCAATTGCGAAATGATAAGCTTGATTGGGGGGATATATGTACGTCGAGATGAAGGGACTCCAAGAGAATTGCTGTTTTCTAGGACTACACCGGAAGGCACCTACTCTAAGGTACAAGAATAAGGCTCTAAGGGAGCATCTCACCTATCCTAATGGAGACCAGAAAACCATTGCGACCTAAAAGATATTTTGTGCAAAGTTCAAAGTGAGAGTGTGCTCCCTAACAAGATCGAGGTTAGGATCACTCTTGCGGGTAAACTGAAACCCCCCTCAAAAAGTTTGCCTTCGCTTCAAGCTATGATAGGCCATTCGTGTAAGATGTGATTCGCAGTTCATTGATTTTATAAGCAGAGTCTAGCTTGTTGAGAAGGTAGCCGAGTGAGCCAGTGAAGCAGTTTTTCCTAGGCTGATATAACAGTTACTTGGTGTGACAATGCACTGCCTTCTCCTATTATTTAAGGAGCTTCTGAGCTTTCTACCATGTGCCCTCACAATGGACCTATCATTGGTCTAAGTATGCTAGCTTTAACTGGCAGCCACTTCAACATAACCTAATCGACTTTTTAGACTGTCAAAGTCCTGCCGTTGAGTGACATTTTGAGGGCCTGTCATGGTACTCAAATAAGTGGAGGTCCAACTAATCATAATGGACTTACCTCTCTTCTAGAGGATCTGATGGATGAAAGCACAAAAGCGAAGCGTACCTTTAGGTATGCGTATGCATGGGAAGTGGGCTCCTAATCTGACGAAATCACTCATGTCTGAAGACCGAATTGATGGTGATTTTGTTATGAGCAGCTAGCAACTTCAGGGTGGTTAAGCACCTTCAGGCAAGCTTTGATTGCTTGATGTTATGGAAAGGTAGATAGAGGTGGCGGTGCAACAGAACCCAAATAGGACTAGGATGCGTCTTTTTGTTGCCACAACTCATGTGACCTGGTTGATGATCTGCGATGTTGAAGATGGATGAGACAGTCGGTGCCTAGGTCCAGCTTGTGGAGTTTAGAAAACGGACTAGGGCTTGTATCCATTTACCCGAGATATCGTTGAGGTCGCCGAAGAATGGTTGGTTTAGTGCACGCAGTTTGCCTCTTGCTGGTGCCGGACTTTTGCAGAGGAAGTGGGAGAGAGTTTCGTTCTCATTTTCGTTTCCGCAGCTGTGGCAGTGGGGATTGGCCACATGGTCTTCAATTGGCGATATCTGAGCGAGTTCCGATTAGGAAATCTTCTGTTCTTACCGTAGGTCGGCCAAATGGCGCTGTTGGTCAATCCCCTCCATTGGAAGTTGGCCTTCTGCAGGAAGTGTGAGTGGATTTGTCATTGAACCGCTTCTAGCGAGATGTGAACCCTTGCCACGAGTGAGCCTTGTAGAATTGAACCCTGTCTGGGACGCTTAATGCAATACCCTACCATATTTTGTCCCATTGCAAGGTCGATTAAGCTGTGTCCAACCCTGTAAGGACTTCGTGTAGTGTCGTGCAAACCTACCAAAGTGTCATCCGTCTAGGTTTTTGTTCTGATTTCCAAGGACGACTTTGACATCTTATCTTTGACATCGCTTACACATGTCTCGAAGAAGTTTGAAGGAAACATCGTTCTCCTTAGGGCTATCGTCGTCTAACTTCTTCTTGATGCCAATCGATCATTTGAACACCAAAGCACTCATCGATTTATGACTTTCATCAGATGTCCACTGTAAATCTTTAGAAGGCTCTCTAAATCATTCATTCCTAGAACCAAGCAATTCCTCATATGGTCAGCCCACATGATGTCATCTAAACACATGATTTTTTGACACCCATCCAAAGATGACAACTTGACAAATAACCTCAAGGTTTCCCCAAACAACAGATAAAAGCATCTAAAGGTGGGCGTCAGAAAAAAACCTAAACGTTGCTCCAATAAAATAACTCAATTGGCGTTCGCATGATTTATCCCGCCAAACAAAATTGAAAATAAAATATGTTTCCGATTCGAAACGAGTCTACGAATGCAAACAACAATGCGACACCTCATGGAGTGAATAAATATCTTTTCAGATACAAAAAAAAGTACAGAATGCATACCTGTAGATACTTTTTTTTTTTGTTGTAACACAAGAAGTGTGCTGCGCAAATGTGGGTAGCAACTCAGTAGTTGCTTCAGAATTTTCATCTATAAATGCACAAAAGAATATGTTTCCTATGGATGCAAAGATACTTAAGATGAAATCAGACTTTTTAATCACATCGGGTGCTAGAACTATAGCGGAGGCGATGATGCCCACACTGGCGAAAGCAAGTCACAAGTGTGGGGAACAACGAACCTTTTTTGGTAGTGAAACGCGCCACAAAGAATTTATCTCCATCATGTATCTAAATACTTATCGATCTGTAGATCTCTTTTATCTTAACTTGTTGTTGTTGTTGTTGTTAATGTTCCGGCAGACATCCTAAAACAAAACTTCTGTCCTTCTGATCCGATGCAAGTTCGGCCTCCAAGACTAAAGTTTAAAGAGGTCGCACACCAATCGTGCTGCCAATTCTCTGTGTCGGTTGTTGGTTGTCGTCGCCCCCAGAGTGAGTGAGTGAAGCACGCGACACACTGGTGGACACTAGATACACCACCTGCATTTTAGATAGGTGGTGGCGGTGTTTACACCACGATCTGTCGTGCAATCCGATCGGCCACTTTCAATTTTTTTTCATTTTTTTTTTTATGAATGAACTGATCGCTGGCTTTGACTTGGCTAATGGACTGCAATCTCGTCACTAATGTCGCTTCGGTGCGGGGTAGCTTAGATACATTTTAAGATACAATTTCTGGCAAAAAAATGATAATTATGTGTGTGTGTGTGTAGGTTGGACATACTCCGTCGCAATCGATCGATCGGAACAGGTAAATTTTGACAGAAAATCTGTATTTTCAGATCAATGATGCAATCACAGCTTCGACTTGTGGAAGTGCGTCAGCCTACGTAGATTTTGGCGCCAGGCTGACCTGCCGCAAGAGCTCGGTGTTATTCTCTACACACATCTGGCACCTCGGACTCTTAATTGAACGATAATTGAGAAAGGGTTCCGCTGTGGGTAGGTAGATAGCCTTGGCTGGGTGAGTTTTAGAATCAAAAATTGAGGTCGTCTTCTAGTTTTGGATCGGATCCGAGTGAGTTCGGCTTTGCTCCGAGGGGCTGATTAATACGTCAATTGTGGTTTTATTATTGCGGCGAGTAGGTGGGTGGCTTATGAATGAAAATGTTGTTTGAACATAAATCTCGGTGTCAAATGGATTTCCGCTGGAGCAAGGTAGATCAAGGTACGACGACTGATGGTTTTATGCGCTGTGCTGGGTGTGTGCAACACCTACGGGTGTGAGTGTTTATACCACGGGCATCATTGTAGTTGAATTTTTAATTACTCAGCCACTTGCACTCCATTAGAAGTGTAATTTATGAATGAATTCTTGGATTGTTATGCGGTCTGGTTGTACAGAATCGTGAGAGTGAAAAAGATACTTTGAAGCATAAATCAGATCTTGACACTATGGTGCACTCGAAAGGTTGGAAAAAAGGGGGAATCATAGGAAAGTCTCTTGAGAGAAATCTTGTTCCACAGTCTACATCTTCTTTGATAGTCAGGCGGTCCTCAAGGCATTGTCCTTTGTCATAAAATCCAAGTTCCTATGGAACTTGAAGGGGAACACCCTCTAGTTCATCGCTGGCGTTAAAAGTGGTCACTGAATCTCCTCAGACTCTATCTCTTTCCAGGGCCTCTCTATAGAAGGCGCTTAGAGAGTCATCAGACTTGCCTGCATCTCCTAACAGAATGTCTTGCTCTTTTTGTGCACGAATAAGCAGCCACTAGGCAGTGAACTCGACATTTTGCCAACCTTCAGATCGTATCCTTTTCGACACAATCTGCAATGATCATGGGATGGCACTGATGTTATTTCAAGGAACTGTCTGTTAAACGTCACTCCCTTGAATCTGTTCTTCAGCAGCAGGGTGACTAAACCTACTCTTAGGCTTAAAGCTGCAGAGTCACGGAAAAAACTGCATGATTCTCTTACCTTAATGGAAGGCTTCGAGTAAAAGAGACATAAACGAACTAAATAACTTCGATACAAACCTTTGACAAGAGATTAAAGGCCCCAAAGAGGATCGATTTGTAAAGCCTCCTTTGTCCTGATGCTTAAGTTGATATCGGCTCTGTAGCATGCCATCAGCGCCCTTTAAGAATCATAACCATAAACTCTCTACGAAGATGAGCTCAAGCCTACATCGCAACAACATAGATACATGGGTGACGGCGAGAAAACTTTGCACAAACTTAGTCCCTGAGATGACATTGTAAGCCGTCTCCGCCGTTCTTTCTGAGCAACGTAGTCGCTAACGAAAATGAAACGTCTCGGTGTAGAAATAGAATCTTTTAGTCGTCAGCTGAGGACTGGTAAGGCTTTGAACTATAAAACTGTTGAGATTCCAGCATGTATCCAAACAGGTCTTTGTAACTCGATGATCTCCTTTGAATTCCCCAAAAAGAGCTATGTGCTGTGGTCACCCAGTTGTTTGGTGGTCCAACCTCAGCAATCTAAATCCCTAAAATCCACTCAGCAAGCAGGCTTCAAACTTCAGGTTCAGATCTTTGCCAGCGATAGGGTACGTTCTTGGCTACTAAGCCTATTCACTCTCGTTGAGGGGTCCACTCATTCCACTGTCTTGCTGACTCGATTTCGATACTCTTAACCAAAGAATAGAAGATGAGCTCGTTGACTTGTGCCCCTGATTCACAGAAGCATCGACAGATAGCCTGACTATACATTGACTGCATACCATCGGCATCCATTACTTTTAAAGGTCCTGCCACCCTTATCCAAGAACACAAAACGTTTTCTCATTTAATCGCGTAACCAAAGTGCAAAGTGCGCTCCCACCCATCGTCGATCCATTCATCATCTGGCTTGTTGCCACCACCAATCGAATCGTAATTGAATTTGACGCAAACAATTTATTATCCAATCCGAGGGAGATACGTATGTCTCCAAGCTACTCCACCAAGCACGCGTTAAACGAGAACAACAACAACAAAAACAAATCTCGCACATATGGGCACAACATGTCATCACGTCGTCATCACTCTTCGGTTCCGACGATGATGTGCTGCTCTGCTGCTGCTGCTGCGGGCAACTCCAACCATTTTCCAATTTCGAAATTTAATCGGAAATGTTTGTCCGCCTCCGCAGGAGTGTTGACGCTCCAAAGCGCATCCAAAGGTGCGTTCCATAGAGGAACCACAAAAAAAGCAAAAAGGTCACAACCAGCAATGTCCAATGGATGATAAACTTATCAAAAACCGTACTTCGTCCTCGTCGAGCATCATCGTGCTCGCAGTGACATCGCCGACCACAGAGCTCTATAAATCGAGGTCTCAAATGGCACAACGAATGCAGAACGATAACTGTCGTCTGCCTCGAGTCTTAGAATCTCATCGGCACGCCCCCGCATAATGACGTCTTGTATGACGCGCTGCAAAGGTGGGTTACACGCTCTGCTCAGTGGAACGACAAAATTGTTGCACAACTTCCTCGGAGGTCTCGCTTTGGCGCATGCGCAGATTGTCGATTGTCTCTCAGTGCAATGCAGTGGCACAACCGAATCTCTAAACGAGTTCTTGTCAAGATCATGATTGCATGCGAGCTGATGGAACGGCCAAAACAGGAGATCACCTCCAATTGGGCCACAAACAACAGTAACGACAAAAAATTTCCATACAACGCGGTTGACAGCTGAAACTCAGCTGGAAACGCTGTCAGTTGGCAGCAACCAGTGACAAAGATTAGTTTTTGCCACCTGGTCGGCGGAGTCTACTGGGGGAGAGCATTGCGTTTCTATAGCCCCCGGGGCGGCGGCGGCGGTGTGTGTTCTCGGTTTATGAATGGCGGCGTCGTCGAATGGAAGCGAACGAATCGGGTGCTCGTCAAGAGCGCGTGGGCCGACTCATTCACTCAAATTTTGGTCCGAACTTTTTCGTAGGTGAAAACGATCGACAAGATGCGAATTTTCGTGTGCCTTGCTGCAGCTGTAACGGCTTCTGCAGTCCGATGTCCCGCAATGTAGGCCAATATATGGGGGTGTGTGTAGGCAGGGCATGCGAATTTTTGCTGCTTAATTCGCACGCACGCCGGTAATGACGGCATTTTTGTTCTGAAATCGAAAATCACTTTGACGTGTGACTGAGCAGCAACTGCGCAGTGTCGGCGGAGTGGTTTTCTTCCGTTTCGTAGGTGTGGGGGCACCGAGCAAGAGAAGTGTGACCAGGAGGCAGACACAACGCTAGGTGGGTGAGATAAACATTTTTGATTTCGTGTGTGAGAACGGATCCGGGAGAACATGTGGTCAGATCGTATTTTTTCCGTAAACTCATGTTGTACGAGACGTGTGTCCATGTTGTTTTCCATTCGAGGAGATGGAGTGGACTTGTAATCGATTATGGTGGCTAATTGCTTACTAGGAATTTTGTCAGTCGACAAATGGGGGAATGGCTATCGAACCGGTCGGTGTTGCGGTGGGCAGAAGTCCCACAGGAGGGTGCCATTGGACCATTGTTGTTTATTTGAAAGCATTTGCAGCTGATTTTGTTTTGTTGGATTGGTTTTCTGTCAAATTGGGAAGAAGTCTTGAAAAAAGATTAAGGGAACTCAGCTTGCGAGGTTATTCCTCGGATGCCACCTCTAGGTGGATCACATTTGAGTTCATATGATCTCAGGAAGCATCACTCTCAATTCGTTAATACCGGGCAATTTCGGGTGTAATCTTGTGTAGACGGCTTAGATCATTACGCGTACCAAGTGGTTCCTGATTTCTCGATCATTACTACCTAACCATGCAAGATCAGCTTCGTAGTCTTTGTCTGCTGAGTACTTTCACTTTTCGGACAATAAAGATCGTGTATCGGATTGAACTTGCTTTCGTCGATCGTGATATGATCACTGATGATGATCGTGTTGTTCTAGTTGCTTCTCTGATGGATAAAGTCGTTTTGGTTATGGATCAGGGATGTCTCTGCTCCAGCTTTTTACTGAGGATCACTGGTCGAAATGATTTATCGATCAAGGCGTCTTGCCTTGGCTTGCTTATGAAGCTAATCTGTGCCCATGTGCATCGGTGATCTATTCCTAGATGATCACTGTCACCGTGTTCGCCCAGAAGTCCATGGTCAGTCTTACGTTGAAATATAATAAATTCCAGGGTCAACAAGTTTCAACGATCGTGGCATCAAAGTCTGGTGATCGTTAAACTGCATCTCTGCTCTCCATCTTACGATCACAGTCGATGCCTTGTGTTTTTTCTTAAGGGGAAGCTTAGTCAACGATCGAGAGGCTTGAGCTCACGAAGGATAGGATTAGTGCAAATACGGATTGATCTAACCTGAGGTGATTATATCTTTTGGTAGATCGACTGAAATCCTATTAAACACCAAGCCGGACCCTTCAATTACGTTATTTAAACCAAGAAGACGACTTGCGACACTTATTAGGCTAGAAATCAAGTCACTCGTGTTCCTTTGCGATTGGACAGCCTTGCAGTGATGCTATACTGTTTGGGCATCGCCAGTCAAAGCCTCATTCCTTCACTGTACTGAGTAAAAGCTCTGAGTTCTTCCTTGTTCGTCGTCTCTTTGACGGTATCAGGGACAACCTTACGAATGTGGATAGTACTTCCTAGACACCCTTCGTCTGACAATGGTTTGTTCTGAGGCCGCACAAACATTTTATCACACATCATTTGACAGAGGTCCCTCAAACGATCTACGAACAAATCCAACACCGCCACTTAAAACGAAGAAGACTACTGCCAAGAGGCCATCAACTGTCAGCGGGCATTAGTACCATAAGAATAATCAAATCTGACGGCTGAAAGTCAAATACAGTGGGTCACACCACGATCCTCCAGAAATATCTAGGTAATGTGCTTACCACTGATTACAAAACGCCATAGCTAGACTTGGAAGTATCATTTCTAAGCGCCTTTCCAAGAAGGAAAGAATGGAAAAGCTGTCAAGCACCCAATATGTAATCAATAGCCGCCTACACTGACGGATCTTAATGAGACATTGGCGTTGGTGCAGGAATCTTCTCCGAATCGCTGGGAATAAGTGAATCTGTCCGCCTTCCGAACCACAGCAGTGTTTTCCAAACGCGAACGAGGAGGAACGAGAAAGCTAACGAATTGGCTAGAAAGGGTTCGGCATTAAGTCGAGAACAAGCCGACCCTGCGATGAATGTCCCACCTTGCTCATTGAAGCTGGAAGCAGAGAACAAACCTCTAAGAGAGGCAAACAACAGATGGTCTTCACTAGCCGCTTGTGTCATCACAAGGAAGTTATGGCCTGTATTTGATAAGGCTAGCTCCGCCAGACTTATACAAAAGGATAGAAAATCCCTCTCCACCCTTATAGGTGTGATTACGGGTCATAACACTCAGCGCTACCACAATAGGAAGCTCTGTGTTACGGAAGAAGACCTATGTAGAGGTTGCGAAGACGAGGAAGTTCATGAGAATACAATCCACGTCCTCTGTCACTGCCCCGGTCTTTACACAAATTCCTCGAGCCACACTTCTTCTGGGATCTCAAATTTGTTTCTATTGAGCGTGCGTATGGCTAAAACTTCGAGCTCTTCATTGTCAATACTTGTCTACTTCTACGTTTACGACCTTGATTTAGCGATGCTCAGCTGTTTGTAAAAGACGCAATACTCTATGATGATGATCCGTACTCTAGTCCAGAATTTAGCATTTAAAATCCTTTCCCCCATGGCCGACTACGCATCACTTAACTCAACAACGAAGTCATACTGGATTCCGGTGAATTATTGAATCAAAATAGCACTGTGCTCCCGACCAACCCAACCCACTCATGTCCATGTTATGTAATAGAAATTCTCGTTCAGCTTAGAGCTGTCCTTATACTCCATGGACCAATCTAAGTACGTGAAGGACGAAAGGGTTTTAATTTTTCAAATGAAGGGTCAGGCCCCGTCTTTCCACAAAGCGGATCCTCTTTGTACTTGGAAAGGGAAGGTGAGTCGTTTATCGGTGCTCCCTTTCCATTTAGGATTTCAATTGAGAAGATCCTGTCAGTACAAAGAATTGTCTTTGACTGCCTTTTTTTTTTTTTTTGTAAAGTATCGGTCTCTAAGTACTTCCCTGTGGCACTTTGGAAAAACCACGTACATTTCTCAGTCTTTGTCAAACTTTGTCAACGTGTGTACAAATTATGACATCTTACCACGGTCTTGTTTCACAAATTCAGCAGCAACTGTGTTCCCACAATTACTATTCACGACCACAATATTGTCCGTTTCAACACTAAGAAATTCCTGTCGGCATCCTTCAATTGATTTCTGATCCTCGGATTCGTTTTGCATCTTTCGACTAATTATTGAACTCTCTTCAGTTCAAGCTGTTCCCATAAGTCCCTTTTGCTTTTTGTTGTTGATGTGAGCATTAGAGGTTTTACTGTTACTTTTCATTGTTCATTAATCATTTTTCATGTACACACACACACATAAGGATTACCTGTGTCCTTTTGCCCGCAAACCTTCATATTAGTTCCATCTTCAGATGTCACTCAAGAATATATCGGGTGGTAATTCTAATTAATGATTCCCTGGGTTCTCTGTCTAGTGATATCTGCCGCCAAAAAGACGCACTCTCTCTCTCTCCAGACAAAAAAAAATAAAAAAAAAATTAACAAATTGTTCTAACAGATACAACACCGCGTTTCACCGTTGCTATGTATGCCGTCGCTTTTTCTACCGAAATCTCTGCAGGCATGCATTTTGAACTCACTTTTGCGTAGGAAGATGGAAACTTGCAACAGACTCACTTGCTCATGCACAACTGATGGTGGAGAGGTAGAGGAGTACCTTGAACCGATTGTCGTCATAGATACACACAGACATACATATGTGGTGGAGCCATTGGGGACATGTCGTATCTTCGTATCTCATCTATCGTATCCACAATTCAACTGGAAATTTTTTCATGAATGAAAGTGAAGACTATAACAGAACTACCATTGCACCAATGTATCTCAAAGTTTCATTCAAGTCACCATTCGTTTGTTAGTCGTCGATTGTATCTGATGACAGTTTCATTCATAGATTCGACACAAACTCCAGCTGGGCCATAACCAGGGGTCGTTGGATAGTTTTTTTTATTTTACAACATTGCATCAGACTTGGCAGCCAACATCGGAGACTGTGCATGTTTTTATTGGTCTTTTAGGCAACCCACACGCACGCGCACGCACGCTCAGATCGGATGCGTTCAATGTTTGTTCATTGTCAAAAGCGATTTAGAAATTCGAACGCCAACACTGATTTAATGATCTGAATTTGATTTACTAAGTCTTAGCACGTCTTTGTGAAGTCGTCAAGCACTGACTTCCATTAGTAGTGTGACCTTAAAAAAAAAGCCAAACTCTTGGCATCGGACTTAGATACGACCAGCTGCTGTTGGACTTAATCGTGGTTTTTTACGATGAAAATTTTCATTCATAAGTTGAAATTTATTGCAACGTAATATAGATAGACTATGCAACCGCAATGTGATGTATCAAGCCACCCACTTGGCCATAAATCCGCATATAAATACAGGGTGTCATGATCTTTTTTTTCTTTTTTTTCTCTCACCTTTTGCCATATTTGTGCATCAAAAGCCCACACAATCAGTGGAAAGGAGGAGAAGAAACAAAATTTGCATAACAACTTCCTATCGTTTGAAGGTAGTAGACAAGACACCACATCTACTGTCTCTGAATAGATGGAGCTGGAGATGTTGTTTAAATAAATTTACGACGGAACTCCACTTTTGGGGTTTGCAGCTCATTGGGGTTGGGCCATGATGTGACTAAGGTTTGGCTTAAATTGGCAACTATGGCTATTACAGTACTTTACAGTCGAATGCATAGCTTTTGATGAAAGTTGAGTTTTATCTAAAGCTATAGCTGCGGGAAGCACGCATATGTGTATCCTCCCCACCGGTCCTCATGAAAGATCACAGTCTTTCAACACTTTTCTGTGAGAAGATTCGAGAGATCTGCCGACGATTTGTGGGATTCGACAGAAATACCATCAGACATTGAAGCTTTGTTCGCTTTGAGTACTTAAACCACGCTGATGATCCCATCCCGATTTTGAGGCATAGCTCTATACGTGGTTCAAAACTGTGGAAAAGATCAATATTCCTCCTTGAATCCTTGTCTGTGGTCAAGATTGTGTGGTGGATTTTAAGTGAAGGGTGAATGACAGGTGATCATCGTGGCTTAATAATTAGCTCGTTGGACTGCTAAGCGAAAGGACACAGGTTCGACCCTCAAAACCACCTTTTCGCAAGCATGACAAACCTGCAAGAGCAAAATCTGTCCAGGAAAGCTTCTCAATCTACCGTTCGGAGTTAGCAATAAAACCGTGGGCAACATGAATGGCTGTAAGAAGCGATATTTACAATAAGCGTGTTTGATTAGCATTTTCTTGAACTTTAAGACGAATGTACAACGCGCCTCTAAAGCTTCCACTCTTAGCTTAGCTGTAGCTCTAGACCATTAGTTAGTAAACCCTGAAAAGTTTTAAGCCAACAAAACAGTCTAAAAGTACGGTCCCTATGTTGCTTTTTTTGATTCAACTTTACACAATTGAGGTAGCTCCAGATAAGCTCAGACTTAACGCAGAAGGAGGTTAGAGCTCTAGGGTACTACCGCCCCACTTTTGACCCATCAGTGGTGAACCATTTTGATTGGAAATTGCCAAAAATGGAACCTTAACTTTCTAAGGCACTGCGACTCGAGATAGCGATAGGCTCTCTGAATTCATTTTTGGGACCGAAAAGTTCCATGTCGACACAATGGACTTTCTTACTTACTTTTCAGGCCAGCGACCCTTGGGGGATCTGAGCTTGAACTAATGCCGCTTGCCATCCTTCACGGATCCGGGCACGCTACTTCCAGTTTAGTAGACCAAGGTTTCTGGTGTCCGCGATTGCCTTATCTTTAAACCGGAGGTTCGGTCTTCCTTTTCTTCGTGGACAATAGACACTTGGGTTTTAACTCGGAGAATCTTTGAATCCACTGTTATACCAGTTACAAGCTAGTTTTACAACCTTCCTGATAAAGTTGAGAATATCTCCTGTTGAAGGGTTTTCTAGACAAGGACACAGAGCCATACACTCACATTGCGGATGCTCCGTGGTTTCATCCAGCTCCTTGGCTGAGTTTACACTCAGTATCTGGAATCAAGTCTATATTTCTGAGATATCTTAGTTGGCAGTACTTTTCTACGTGGTACCACAACGGGCCTTAATTTGACCTAAGTGTGTCTCTGCTTAGTAAGGACAGCCACTCAACCTAATCTAACCTGACCTAGTTGGCAGTAGCCGGAATGGAAACTAGCAATTCCCCTGACACCACCCCGAATCCATTTGAGGGTATTATCGGCATTTTTATTATAAAAACGGATAGCTCTCTAAGCTTGTAAGACGTTGCTTTCCCGATTATTCTCAACTCGGTTAGCCTCCGAAGAACCTTTTCTCGTTACCTTCAATGCCTTCATAGCCCAGTACCCACCAGCGGTTGATTTAGTTGTAACGAGCTCAGTCTTGAAGGGCATTGAAGCAGTCTTCAACGGATTTCGAGTTTATCAAGCAGGAACATGAGGCTTTAATAGGTGACTGAAGGGATCTTTAATGATTGACTTCAGGTTATTCCGATGCATTTTCAGTGATTATACCCATTTGCGCCAGCGATGATTCCGGGATCAATTTTTGAGGCATTCATATACCACACGATGCTCTTAGGATTAAAGAATGAACCGCCAAAAGATCCAGTACCACGGATTGGTATCTTGATCCCAAATCTGTCGTTAGTATCGCTTGTTCGAGAATACCGGATAGCAAAGCCATATAATTCACGAGATTGCATGATTGACTGCACTGCATATTGCCTTCAAGCTGCAGACTCTAGGGTTGCCCTGAAGCAGGTGCACATTGTTCTTATCTCACCAACGTAAGCTGGTTTTAGAAACCACTGAAGCCTAGTGATGGTTATTCGTTCTCTGATTTTGGTCCACCAGTCAACAGAGACGCACCTTATGTGGCATGCGCAGCTTGAACAAGACATCAACCCGGAATGCCCCGAAGCCTCAACCAAACAGCATCTTCAGCCTGTTCAATCCCTAGATACCGAATCGTCGAGCTACAGGTTTAAGAATTTGATTTATTCACTTCATACTGGGGTTTGGAAACAGCTTAAGTCAAAAGTTGTTACATTAAGGCGATGACGAAACAAAAAATAAATAAAAAGTTGAAAACAACACGATTGACAGTAGTCAGCTGCTTGGTCAATACATCTTAATGGCCAGCTTCCTCTTTGAATTGAAAGAAACGAAAGCATTCTCAAAACACCACAACCAGTTGACACTTTAAAAGCATAAAACGCACGCAATACACCCAATCATTGGACGTGCAAAGTAGCACAAAGGTGACAAATAACAAGCAGTTCTAACCCCACCACCATTTTCCCCAATGATTTCGAAAAGAAATTCTCTGTTCAAAATCTATTTTCGAAAACGAAAACATTTCAAAACCTCATTCAAAACACTTAAGTATATTTATCTGCGAGAGAGCGGGTACTGTATGCTTCCATTCCTGACTGTCAAAATCATTCTTCCAGGCACACACACAGTCTCCCAAGACTTCCCTCTCGATATCGAGAAAGTGTGTCAAGATGAGGTACCGCTTTTGGTTTTTTGGTATTTTTAAGTCAAAAAATTTCCCAAAAATACACACGACGATTTTTTTTTTTTCGTTTTAATTGGCTGTGCGCCCCTTTGCAAGGAATGCTAAATAAAATCAGATTGCTTAATTAATTTGGATCGGTCTTATTTGTGTTTTTTCGAATATCTTGACTGTTTTTGACGTTTTTTGTTTTTTTTTTCGCTTGGAAGTGTCAAAAGTGTGAAATTTTCCACTAGTTGACATTTGGTTTTATGTTTTTCTTATTGATATTGGAATCCTCCTGGTTTAGGGATTAATGTGAACATGAAGAGGGAATTTTGTTATTTTGACAGATGTGTGTCGCCACTTGGTGTAGATATTTCGAACGATTTGTGTGATGTGATTAATGGCGTTCGATGTTTGGCGAGATTATTGAAGCGAACGGTCAAAAGTGTTAACAAATATTTTTGTTTTTTGAAAAAACAATGTTTTACACAGGAAACTGAGTGACATTGGTAATACCCAAGGAGCTACATAAGTTTTGAAGGATTTACATGTTTTTCAGTTGGAAATAGAGATGAATTCACATCGGATGGAGAAAACTTAAGCTCATGGGGACTTAATGGTTCACTTCCGTTTGGGTTGTCAGTTTCATCTGTCAACAGTTCACATACTTGTATGATCTGACTTCTTTAGCTAATTTTCGTCCAATAAAGGCTTCCCATAGCTTATCTTCAATCTTTGTCTGTTATTTTCTGAAGGGCTGTTCAGCCCTTGGCACTGGGGCTTAATACGAATCAGGAAGTTGAGAAACATCCCTGAATTGATAGCAGCAAGCTGTTCTGTAGAGACAACTTCGCCTCTTAGGATTCTATTTCTGAGTTGAAAGAGAGCTGGAGATTCCCTTTATATGTGTAAAGAGGTCTCTTCAGTCTCAAGGCAGAGTATACAGCTTGAATCTGGTGTAAGGTCCATGCGATGTAGGCGGCAGTGACCGCTGAGAAGTCGAATTAGTGCTCTAAGGAAGCTTGATTTTTCTTTGTGACGGTACAGGGAATAACAATTTCGAGCATTTTTGTCCCGGTGTGTTGAGCCAGGCTTCCCAGGATTCAAGCATGCAAAATCCCTTTGTATGTCTTCCAAGAAGCGATTAACTTACCCCGTAGGAGGGTTCGGGTCCAATGAGTTTTGTTGAGTGAGTCGGCTTTTTCCAGTGACAGATGCTAGGACCGAGATTGCGTTGTAAGTTCTAGGACTAGTTTGGATTTAGTGACAGACGAGTCGAGCGCTTTTAGGGAAGCTTGACTGTCTGAGAAGATGAATACTAAATATTTTCCCCATAGTCTGAGAGGACTAATTTAGTCTCACACACTGATTGATGTCAAAGACCTTGGAATATGGACGAGAATTCACCAAGGCTGACTGAGAAGTTCACATCTGTTGATTCTCCAGAAATTCCGGAAACAGTTTCTATTCTTCCTCTCTAGAGGCTCGTTAATCAATCGCCTTCTAGAAGACCAATGACAAAAAAAAGCGATCCGTCAGTATTAGACGACCTCAAGATGCCTTTTTAGCTTCTGTAGAGCGTCCTGTTTTCAAATCGTCCTTCACGGTCTTTCTCCACTTCCTAACTTACTAATGATAGAGCTACAGGGACAAGGATCTCAACCAACAACCCTCTCCAGGCAGTACGATCCTCAACCAGCTGCCTCCACTTATGCACACGATAAGAAATAAGGTCATCCTCTTCTCCGTTGTCCCTCAGGGGTAGAGTCGAAGATTCTTTGGATTGGAACATACATTTGTGTTCATCCGCTCTACAAGACTAACCCATCTTAATCGTTGTACACGTACCTCATCGACCAAGTCGGTGCCGCTGTATAGATCTTGAACCCTCAACTGTTCTCTTGAAAATTCCACGTGCGTTTTTATCCGACTTTGACAAAGTCCGAGGATGGTCTTCCTCCACAAGAAAATAAAAAGCTTCACATGACAAGGTAAGCATTAGTTTTAACAAAATATCTGTCCCCAAGCTTCAATAGTTTCAATCAAAGACCAGCTTGCCTTGGTATCACACAAGCCGTGCGCACCTGTCTTACAGGCTTGCTCTCAGATGTTTTCGAACAAAAGATGTTTATCACGGTTTCGGAATTTGTACCCAAAACACTCCGCTTCGGCAAAAGGTTGGAGACCAAGATCACAAGTCGTGATTTGGGCTGTAGTGACAGGTGCGCTTAAGGCATTGCTAACCCCTTGACTACTTCCAGTCTACTACATGAATGCAAGTACTCTCTGAAGTCCGTCGGAAAAATGAACTTTTTGACTCTTGGCTAGACAGGGGTATCAGGAAATAACATCTTCAATGACATTCCTAGACAAGGCTCAGACCGGAAGCTTGGTCTTAAAGGAATCATGTTGAATAGAAATGGCTTGGCATGTTTGAGCCCAATCGCAAAATCTCGAAATGGAAGCCCGCGTCTATACTTACCTGAAATCAGGCTTCAAAGGTGTGTCTATCCATATATTCACAGACAGTCTTCATGGACGTCTTCACCATTTCAAATGCCCATTCTTCGGAACCCTATAAGCAACCCAGACCGGATATAATTTCAAATGGCGTCACAGTTTTGTTTCTTGGATATGAGGAGCCGCCTATCCTACTCCTTTCAGTGTGTTCCCAACCTCTTCTCCTAGTGTTAGACCAAAGTCTGCTTTAGATAGCGATGATCCCAGCAATAGTTCACTTCAATTTAACCTAATCAACAATGATTACCACAAGCCTTCGCACATTAAATTGATTTGTGGCTCTTCTCCAACTGATTTCCGCCGAAACTTTCACATTAGCCCACAAACCTGTGAGACTTTGATTAACACACTTAACAAGCCATAAAAACCAACACTTTCCACAAACCAAGTGCTGCTCTTCTCTGCAATTTCCCCTCTTGTCCCGCTTTTTACGAAAATTTATTAGAAAAACTCAAGTTTATCCATTCAATTAGAGTTTTAGCGATGCATGCCCCTAAGGGATTCATTCCTCATCTCCTCTTCCAGACATTCGTCTGAACCCAATCTCAAACGGTACCTTCGTCAGTTTCACTGCGATCTACTCTGATCTGTCTTGACTGGTACGCGGCGGGTTAAAATTTATTTTCGGAGTAGAAAAAGCGTGCGGGTGGCACTCATGACTGAATTTCCATATCCCCATTAAAACTGTACTCCTTTATGGCAATCCACATGTGCATCTGCACATGGAAAGAACTGTGCTGATGGGGTGATGGAAGAACGTAGGGATGTGGGGCCAAGGAACTCAGGACGTTGATACGAGTAAGACTGCCCGCTGGCAAATATGCTCAGGTAAATCTTGTTGCACTGACGACTACGATGACGACCATGAAGACGACGCACGACGACGATGAGGATTTATTTTCATTCATGCGAACGTTGTGTATACAGGAACCACATTTTGGTACAACAACACAAGATGGTAGGAGGTTGGCATGGGATTCCTTTAAATTTGAAACACATTGTAACAGTGTAGATGGATATGGATGTTAGTTTCGTGGTGATTTTAGACTTTGACGATGCCATAGCTTCTAGAGATTTAACTTTTAAAGAAGTCTTAGGTTTTCACTGAGGTTGCCCCAAGTCAAGTTGATTTTTAAATGAAAGACGAAGTCAGTTCCGATTCTTGTCGATTTAGAAGGAATCTCTTCATCAGAGCACCCTGATGCAACTGGTCCATTGAACCACTAGGGAAACAAGCCCTTTTACTGGAATCCTCTCATGGCACTTCCGTGATGGGGAGCTATCAGGGAGGTATCAGCGTTGCTCACATCAGCACTGAGGATCCACCACCTGATACGAGTAAAGGCAACGAAAATGCTCTGCAGTGTCATCACAACCATTGCAGACTGTAGCTTCAACTAAGTCCAACACACTGAGATTTTTGGGAAAAGTGAAGAGTCCCGTTAGGACGTTTATAAGTTGTCTGCGTATTTCCTGTAAAAAGACAGCAAGTATCCTTTTAGTCCACCGGCATCCTGAAGAGTCTTGCCACACATAATTGTGTTTGCAGGAGATCCAATCATCAACGAAAGCTGTAACCAAAGATGCAGGAAGCCCCAAAGCAACTTCCGGTGCTGGGAAATCTTTGTCTGAACCTTGTCTGGGAATCTCATGGAAGATTTTATTTCCTGTCTAACTAAGAGTCAAAATGTTCAATCTTTCGACCTCGATTCAGAGAGTTCCCACTGAAGTGGTCAAGGGATCACGAAGCTGTCACTACAGACTGTAGATACTCCAACCCTTCCATTTACTCCTTTCAATACAACTCATGGCAATTGGAATAGCATAAGTCTCTGCATAAGTTGTACTCTTCAACCGAATCCTAGCTTAAATTTTAGGTCAAGGCGAACGCTTGGTCCTTTTTACTGCGACACAAATGCCCCTTCTTTGACAAAACCCCCAAGATATTCAAGTGAGCTGGCAGATACGTCTCCTACTTCCAAATCCTAGCATCGGTCTAATTTTCTTTGGAAAGGTAGAAGCTGTTTTCATCGTTAAGCAAGTCAGTTCTTAAAATTTCTTAAGCCCGGCTTGAGATCGGACTTCTGTTTCGTAATAATAGGTCTTGCTGTTGCAACTTTAGGTTCCAGTGTTTTCGCTGTTTTAACACTATGCTTAGCTGCTTAAACATCCTACCTGATGGTACACTGCACTGTTGGGACATTTACACACATCTCACAAGGTATGGTATCGATTGTCGGCTAAGTACTTTCTCCGCGACCCAGTTTTGAGTACGATGCTCAACTTTCTATTTTACCAAAGTGGTTCAAATGTTCCCTAGCCATTTCTTCCACGTTAACGCATATAAACCGTTCAAGGAACAACCTTGTAGGGGCCAATTCCTTCCAAAAAGCCTTTTTAATCTTCTTTTTGGCGTCCTTTAATTGATCTCCGATTATGTAACCACGACGGCCTCGCTATTAGTGTAGTAAGAGCTCTAAGCTTCGTCATCTCTTTGGAGACGATTATCCCTCTTGCTGTTCTCAGCTTTCCTTAATGTATGCCTTGCTTTCTCTATGGAGCTACTCTTAATTTTCACCGAGTGTTCATTTAGTTGTTTCATGCGTTGCATCACCTAAATGTCAGACCTCAAGCGAGACCATGAAACAGGAGCCTGAGTAGCTGCACTAACATTTTCTTTTGTAAGTGGATCCCTCTCTAAGCTTGGCAGTGTCCTGTTCATTTTCTCATTATTGCTCGTCAACTCAAAAGTCTGTGGCCGAGTAATCATTTGTAGCTGACGCTTAGGTGAAAGAGTGGAAGACTAAAGAATAGGGTTCCTGCCCACCTGTTTCTACCCTTCTTCAAATATAAGTCTAAACCCTTAACTGTATGCCTAAAGCCTTGTAGCTTCTTTAAAAGATTTTGGTCAATGTTGATAATATTTCTAAAATGATCCGAAAAATTGCGCCATAAAAGACCACCTTTCCTTTCTTCAGCTTCACCTTTGACCCTCTTGATCCTTTCTTCCTTCCTGGAGGGGATTATCTGTGTTAAGATAGGAGTAAGAACGTCTTCATAGTCTTAAAACCGTTTTCCTCGTTAGATTTCGGTCTTTAAAGACTTTTGTGCATTTTATAGACCTCAATCTTAAGCTTGACTAAGCCTAAGACTTCATCAAAGAGTCTCATTCGAAGCAATACTTTATTTGGACAGCCTAGGACCGCCTTCCTTACTCTGTTTATAAAAGTGAGCTATAGAAGATGTGTTGTGTTCTCAGCTCTGGTCAATGGTGCCATAGGTCCTATAGGCTTGCAAGGACAACCAATCAAATTAACCTTTTTTATGAAAACTCATTCTCATCCTTCGAAGCGGATTCCCAAACATGCATATTCCTTCCTCGAAGTCACACCTCCACCAATCGCAATAAAAATAAAAATAAAAAAAACGACACTCAGTCTGCTCCCATAACATTCACCAACAGCCAATTCCAAACCCTCCTCTAGAACGTTAATCGCATCAAGGACAAGGCACATCCTCATACAAGACGATTTAAACTTTCCATAATGCCTTAATGAAAAATTAGAATTTCAGGTGAAAAGTGAGAGAGAGAAAGAGAAAAGAAAAACGAAAAGTTCCGCTAAATATGCACACACGTCGAGCCTACTTTGCTGTGTGTTAAATGTCATACGTGGGAGACATGGGCTGTCGCCCAGCCTTAGGCCCACAAATTTGGTATCTGTTAAGCCCTAACCTTATTCTAACGAATAGGCCATGTTCTTTGTACTTCATAGCCACCCACGACTCATCCCTTAATGATTCATTTCAATTTACTGCCAAATGGCAAAGTTCAAAGCACACACACACACATATACACATGTCGGAGCTCATCATCCTCATCATTCGCATCTTGGAATCGTCTAATTGATTACCCACAGCAAAAAAAGAAACCAAATGACATCCCAAAGGACACACCAATCAATTCATTGCCATATTTAGGAACCTGTCAATTGCAAGGACTCCATTTGCTGCCCGCTTTGGTATCAGATATCAGGTATGTCACGCCTCACGAGCTGTAGGTTCCTTGCCAAGGCATCATGCCAAGTTGATGGAAAAATTTAAATTTCCAAGAATCAATGATCCAAAGTTTTTCCGTTTCGTTTGCTCTTTTCCCATTTCCACCTACGACTCATCCCCTAAAATAGATTGCCATGGAGAAGGACGCGTGCTTTTGCCTCTATTTTGGCGGAGCATTCCCCACACAAACCATCAACAAAAGAAGACTCAATTCAATCCGCTTAACTCAAAACGGAATGAGCAACTGGAGAAAAGAACAACAAAAAAACCGTTATTGCCATAGCACAAGGTACATACATCCCCATTCACAGAGTATTTCATTCATAAAGATCGAAGCAAACACGAAGGATAATAAAGTCCTTGGCATGGCACAGCAGAACCCAGAGAGTAACTCTTAATGAATGAATGAGTGAGCATATCAATGAGGAAAAACTTTTCCGGCTTTATGACATCGAATACGTATATGTGGGCGTAAGGGGGTTGGGTGTTTCGAATTAATTTTCCCAATTGGGATTAGGATCAATTAATTGATGGAAAGCTTTGAATGTTGAAAAGTTTTTTTTTTCTCTCCTTTTGAATTAGAATTTCCGTGTGCGGTTGTGAAGGTTGGCAAAGTCATAAAGAGCAAGGACACACGGGAGAATGTCATTCGAATTGCTAATGCCTTGCGAATGGAGGAACTTGTTTTGTGAATGAGTTGTGAGTTTTGTGTTTTACGAGCGTTTTAAGGAGCCATCAAGACGTGATCCTAGGTGATATGACAGGAGACATATTGTCTATACTCCCACAATTGGGAAAAGGATATTCTTTGGGAGAGGAAACAAGATGTTTGAAAATGACTATTCGTTGGCTACACTATGCGTGAACATAAAGACTGATTCTGGAGGTGGATGGGGAGGTTAACTGCATGAGCTACAACAAGCTACATGCCTCAATGTAGTTTCTATATAACAAGGCTCTCCTAGTCTAAATGTAGATGCCGAAGTATAGTTTTGATGGACACCTGTAGTCCTTGGAACAAAACCATGCTCACGAGGCTTAAAAATATGTCAAAGAGCTTTTTCTAATCTAAAGACTGCAAGGAGGTCAGACTTAGATGGAAAGGAAAGGCTAGTTTAGGTAGAAAGGTGCACCGTGGAACTTACTCAGGCTATCGACAATAGGCTTACATCTAAGAAACGTCCTAGATTATCGAGAAGTTCTTAGTTATTGAGCTCCTGAATCTTAAGAAAACCCTTGAACTTGTTGGAAGAAGAGGTAGTCGAGACACTATTACGTCATTTCCAAGGTACACTTGCCGCCTTAATAAAGACTCCGTGCCACTTAACCTGTATTGCCATCCGTATTTATACGACTTATGTACTCGTTGTCACAACTGAAGCTAATGAGAGGCACTGAAGCCTTCTAGTTCACCTGAAGCTCCTATGGCTATATGCTGGTGTCTTTGAAAAGACTTGTGGAACCAGTTGTACCAAGGAAGCTTTGCCAACTTAAATTATTTTAGCTGTGACTTCACTATTGCTTAGTCATTGCTAGGATCTAGTACACGATCACAGGAATCTGATCATTGGATCTAAATTCGGTTCTAAACTCTGCTATAAGTGTGATCCCTAAATTTGGTTGCAACTTCTACTAGAATTGTGATCCCAGTGTGGTTCTTACATCAACTAAAGGCGTGATCTCCAATCTGTTCAATGACCTCATTATAGGACTTGATTTTTTCCTAATGTCTTACCAAGTCTATCAGTGGTCTGTCTTCCATTACAAGTCACACGTCAGTAGGTCAGTAGTTGACTTTACCTCTTACCCTTAACCTGATCCCCATTTCGGTTCCGAACTTCGCTTAAACCTTAATGAACATCTAGGATCTGATCTCCGCTAGAATTAATCCTCAATTACTGTCTCTTTCTTTCCAACTCGATCTGTTCTTTGCTGAATTGATTACTCCTAGATCTGATCTTTTTCTAGACTCCGATCGCTCCAGTAGCCTTAAAACCACTCATTCCAATCGAACACCTACTCCATTTACCACCACTCCCTTCATCGTCAAAAAACCTAAAACGTTTTCTCACCACAAGGGTGCAGACTGAATCATCATCATCGTCGTCGTCGTCGACCAAGGTCAATCCACTCTCCTCAGCTTCCTGTATATATTAGCTGCCTCCACCGCTTCAGAATCGCGGAACGAACAAACGCCCCCTCAACATCGCACTACCAGACGAGACGCAGCCACAAAAAATATATATAATTCAATTAAGGGTAGGCGAGACCCCGGATCTGGTAACCGGCACAGATGTTGCGGCGATCGCGTGCGATCGCTCCAAGCAAATTTCCCACACCCCCATACGAGCGTCCACCAGTGATGATCACCCATGATCTTGTGGCTAATTGGTCGGGAATCCGTAGCATTCTGTTCTTCCTCGGATGCAAAGCAGATGCATATCGAACGGGTGCTCTAGAGAGACATCCGCTCTTGGCGCGATCATCTCGCCCCGGTGGCGATCGTAAATGCGATCGGGGGCGTTCGCTTTTTTTGTTTTTCGTGTTCCTCTTCTGAGTGTTTGTTCCACACGCTCCTCCGCAATCGACAGAGGTTGGGAAGAATTTTGTTTTTACCCACAACCCCCGCATAACGACAAGCCATGGGAATTGGCACAAAAGCAGAAGACACCTGTCTCGTTCGCTTGCACACAAGGTCATGGTCAGTGGGTCTATGACCAAGGCGGTAGCGTGCGCCACTGGTCCGCCGTGGGTGCAAAGTGCGACGTAAACACTGGGCGGACAGATTGGCGCTTCGCCCCCTTAATTTCGTTGAAGCGATCAAGTGTCGCGTGGCATCCATCCCCCGGATGACACACGTCGACATCGAATGAGGAATGGAAAAAGAATCTTTCCAAATGGAAGCCCGTTCCATGTGCGTGTGTGGGGCAGCAAAAAAAAAAAAAAAAAGTGTCGTGTGGCAGTACGACCTCCGCAAAGTGATCTTAGGACTGGCGGCACTATCGGTCGGCAGTCGCCTCCTCAAAAATGGATTTTTTCAATATTTCCGTCCCTCTGTGCGATCGGTTTTTGCTGTTTGACTTTTCAGCATGAATCTCTATCTGTGTGTGTGTGTGTGTATGTGGCAGTAGGGAATTTATTTGTTTTTCGCGTCACTTTTTACGGTTTCGTGCCTCCGTGCTGTCAGATCGGTGCTTGGAGTTTAATTTTCGATATATTTTCGGTTTATTTTGGTAATTTGACGTTTTTTTTCTCTCTCTCTCTCTGCATCTGAGCTCGAAATGGGGTTTCGTGTTGGCGTTTAGCGACGCCACGTCCACCCGACTTACGGGCTCTGGCTGGCTATAGCCGAGTGTTCAGTGCAACAGGCAATTTAGTTATGCGGCCTACTTGCGAACATAAATTATGTCGAATAAATTTGTCGTTTGTCGTTGGCCATGTGGTTGTCAGTTGGATAAGTTTTTTTTATTTGAAATGACTGTATCTGTTGGGACTGTAACAGCTTAGTTGGGATAACAGGTTGTTGGAAGGTTTACCAACGACATTTTGTGCAAGTTCTCAGACTAATGCTCTGTGGAGTTGGACAAGGGCACATTGACTTTGTGGAATAAACATCGGATGTTCTTTGGTTAATCGTATTCTGACTTCTCCTCGTCCTCACCAGTCATTCTGGACACCAACCTCGGAGCAAAAAAACTGAAACCTTATAGTACTACCTGAATTTCAAAATCACTACACCAATACTAGCGCTGTGTGAATAGCATCATAAGGGTATTCATAACCCCTTTAGCGCTCGTGAATTACAACTAAAAGCAGGGATTCCATAGGGGAGTACAAAGGTTTCAAGTAATGTGCTTATAGATACCCTCTTGCTGGTTCCTTGGTGGTTACTACCGTCCTTTAGACTTTTTGTGAATGCCATCAATGCTAGTACCTTCACGTACCAATTCAGGCTCTTTGCGCGGTGCAATTGCTAATCTACTCCTCAGTTCTCTGCATTCTGTACAGCTTCCTAGGTTCCACCTTCCCATTGATCTGATTTCTCATCATTCCAACTCAACTCCCGAAAAGAGCCTTTGAAAGTTGATCTTTCACAAACTGTAGTTAAAAACAGCAGCCTAGGGCAACCCTTAACCCCTTTGCTAAACAGTCAATTCGGGACTGTGAAATACACTCTTGTCTATGACTGGGAACTAGCTCCAGAACTAGCTCACTAATGGGCGAAGCTAAAGTTGAATCGAAAGGACCTACAAAAAGGCTTAATAAAACCTTTTGATTGTTGCTGGGACTCGAACCTGAATCGAAGCTCATCAGCATCCTAAGCAGACTTAAGTACTGACTTACTTACTTAAGGTGGCGCTACAGTCCAGGGGTGGACCTGGGCCTCAACCAACAAGCGTCTCCAGCCAGCTCGATCTTTAGCTAGCTGCCTCCAGTTCCGCACGCTAAGTTGGTTGAGGTCCCCTTCAACTTGCGTGCGCCACCTGAGTCGCGGTCTTCCTCTACTGCGCTGTCCCTCGAGGGCGGATTGGAAGATTTTTCCGACCGGAGCATTGGTGCCCATCCGCTCTACATGACCCAGCCACCTCAGTCGTTGGACCTTCACTCTTCTGGCTAAGTCGATGTCGCTGTACAGCCCGTACAGTTCGTCGTTGTATCTCCTCCTCCACTCACCGTCTATGCAGACGGGACGGAAAACCACCCGAAGAATTTTCCTCTCGAAGCAGCCAAGGGCACCTTCATCCACTTTTGATAAAGCAGACTTAAGTATGAACCATTTAAGTTTCAGGGACGACATCATCTACAGAAGACCTGTTCACCGTCCAATTGTTTTTGCTGATCAATGTCTAAAAGATTGGATTGCTTACCAAACTGGTTAAAGTTCAAGCCCCCCAGAGAGACACCACAGATTTCTCCTTTTCGTTGATCTCGCCGACTTTTCTCAAGCTCTATATCAAACATCCTTACATTTGAAGATAAGCGGTCTTCGAAGCCTCTTTTGACATCTCGAATCTGTCTGTAGCGCTTCAAATGTCCTTTTGAATGAAGCACGGTCGTCCAACCCCTGTCCTCTACGAGTTAATGTGGTACCCGGGTCTTACAGTGGCTTCAGTTCAGTGGCTCGTCATTGGATGCCCCCATATTCTGGTATGAAATCTGTTTGTCCACAAGATTTCACTGAAGAGTCCAACTGTGGAAACTGACCTCTGACATGTTTCGCATATTCGAGCAGAAGTTCCGTAAAATTATTTCAGATTCGATCGTTTTCTTATGACTACCCTTACCTCCTTGGTTTGTAGTTTCATTTACAACCAAGTATTCCACTGAAGTAGAATCATATGTCTTCTGGAATGAATCCTCAACAAGATACACATGTGGAAAGTTCTTCTGTATCTACAGCGATCCCTGAAGACCCCTCACTGTCTCTGGACAATGAACAAAAATGCTATTGGCATTTGAAGCCTGAGAACTGGCAGAGTACTAGGCAGCCTACAGCAGGGGCTGTCAGAAAACTATCAAACAGCTACTCTGCGAATCCCCAAACCTCCGCGACTCCCCAGACTATTTAGAAAACTAGAGGAGTTACCCAGGTCCACCCCCGACTGTAGCGCCACCTTAAGAGGACCTTCCGCCATTGATAGACCTACTCCGCTTTGTAAACGGCACAGGCTGATTCAAGCGAGGACCAGTCGCTAAGAAACTATAGAATGGGCCAGTAGGGCCGGAAAAGCGCACGAATTTGCTGTGCACATCCCCAATTAGATATCCAAATCTAACCTAGACACCTTCTCATTCAAAGATATTTGACACCATCGAAACGGTCAGAAGATTCAGAGCACATAGAACTTCATGTCTCTACAAATCAAAAGACCTGACTCTCCCTCCTCTAATGCTCATTCCAAAGATCCTGTAACAGAGCTACATATATCAATCTCATCTTCCCCAAACCATCTGGCCATCGTGGCTGTAAAGATTCAATTTACAATGACCCCGTGGTAAGTTTCCCTCTGCCACTAAAGACTCGTTACTTAAATTAGGTTACCTTACCTTTGACCTTTTCGTCTTTCTCCTCTTTGCGAGCGCTTTTGTTTGTACATCTGTGATAGCGACCGCGTATCCGAAGCACTGCTCCTGCTTTTTCCAGTTTTTCATCCCCTCATCTCATCGCATCAAAAAATAATACCTTTGTGGTCATTTCTCGTTCATAATTATGTAAATGAAACTTCCATCCCTCTAACCGTCCCCAACTTAACTACAAACAAACACTTAACCAACAAACCACTTCAATTTCTTCTTGAAGGACCTCCTCTCAAAGTTCTATTTTTCTTTATACTTCCAGGTAAATCATCTTAATCCAAAAAAAACAAAAAAAACTATCTTAAACGAAAATAGCTCCATTTCCAAGTAAGTACTTCAAAACTATTACACTTCCGGATTGTTTCCAACCCATGAAATCCTTAACTGCTGCATAACAACGCGTTTCATTATCTCTCCCGCCCGCCTTGGCCTGACTTGGCAGAAATTGCATAAATGCAAGTTTACAAAACCACCCCAACCCACGATAATCAAGTTCAAGACCATACGACTTTGACTAGCAACAAACAATCGCTGTGCAGAAAAACCCACCCCATGATGGTATTCAAAGTCAAGTTTACTACGGTGGACTTTCCCTTTAGGGAAAAGCACCAACTTTACACCCTCTGCTCCGCCATCATTCCTCGAATGTTGTCAAATTCTGCACGAAAAATCGATTGAGCTCTAGACCTATCCCCACTTTTTTTTTTCTATTTTCGAAAGCAACCCCTACATTCATTCATAAAATCACATTACATCCCCTTGGAACCCCTCGGGTTGGGGTTGGAGGGTTGGTGGTGGAGGTGAAACACAACTAGCGTAAAATTTGCCATTTTATGAATGAAACGGTACTTCTCCACACTTTATCCCCCTCGAAGCGAGAAAAAAACACAACCAACCACCCAAAGTGATGGCATGAATATTATATTAAGGGTGCTCATGTGCTCGTGTGCTCGTTTGCTCGTGTGCCTTTCCCCCCCACAACAGGTGGGTGAGTGGGTTGATGTTTTTGTTCCTCTTCTCCTTCTGTGTGCTTCCTGTGAAAATGGAAATATCCGCTCCATAACGGTGTTGAATGTCCGATAGAGAGATGTTTATCTGCATCTCTCCCCTGCGCACAGTCGGTGCGGTGCGGTGCGATATGAATGAAATTACGTCAGGACTACGGTACGTATACGTAACACTGGTTCGCTTTTTGTCTGTATCTGTGTGTAAGCGTGTCGGGGATGAGGGTTGTTTTTGGTTTTTTACATTACGCCGGCTGGAGTTGAGGTAATCTAAACGGAGGGTTGCTATCGTCAAGAGTCGGTAGGGACTTGTTTTTTTTACCTTTTTTTTTGCTTTTTTTCATGGCAACGAAACGGGTGCCCCGAGTCGAGTGTGTATGAGTGACGTAAGTATCTGTAGTTAAATATAGATACTTATGAACCTCCAACCAACTGGTGGTAAATTGAGACTAGCGTGCGGTGCTTCGACACTGTTATCTGTTGCTGCATTGTTTGCAGGGTGGTTACGTTGTCTGGGGTGTGAGTATCTATATCTATATTCGCTTCTTGGATACAAAAATAACTTCGACAATTCACTGCTAATTGTGTGATAGTATATGACAAGTAAAAAGTCACGCAATACGATGCTATTGACGATTGTGACGTCATGGGAAAGCAGATTAATAGCAAGGATAGGTATCCAATTAATTCCCCCACTGACAGTGTATCTGTTTGTGTGTGTGTATTTTAGTGCGTAAATCGTAGTCAATCGCTGATAAAAACAGCCGCTACACCAGTGATAGCCAATGTCAAGGATGACGATGGTGTCAGGTGTTTTGCATGATTGAACTGTCCTTGATATACGTATGCACGTATACACGTAGTTCCCGGTTTTTTTTTTTTTTTTTTCTGTACTTTATTGGCACACATTGACGATAGCGGTATTGGGTTACGTACATGCATGTTTAGCTGCTGACGTTTGTCGTCGTCGCTGTCGAAATTGAACGGGTGTAATGGAGATATTAGTCAGACAGATACGTTGATACGCTATTTTATTGAGAGGGGAGACGTGTCGCTTTGTTAGGCTGCTTTCGAGGACCAGCAACAACAATCCGTTGTGATAAATTGGCTGAGAATTACGTCAAATCGGGATTGTCGGACGTATGTTCTTTACGATCGGAACTTTGATTTGTTGTGTCGTTCACGTTTTTGCGTTGTGATTGCCCGAATGAGGTAAATCGAACAGGAAGTGGAATTAGGAAATTCATATGTTAGACTGGGAAGGGTTGAAGGATTGAATCATCATTTGGCCAACTTCAATCGATGACAGTGTTTAAAGGGACACTTTGCAAAGTCATTGACATCTTCTGATTCTATTTATAGCATCACCCTGTGATCCTATTGAAAATATCCCGAAAATATTCTCGTGGCGCAGATTTTACGGTTGATTAGTCAATATTCCATCGGATCGTCCTCAGTGCCCTCTCCATGACAATACACCTTCATCACTGTCATGGATCACAGTTTGAAATAAAATGTATTAAATCTGTTAAAGATTGCCCAAGTGTTCATGTCCTGTATATCCTGCACATTAAAAGTCACTCTGTATCGCATTTAAGTCGTATGTTGTGTCCTATTAGTCTTAGATTAGATTGACCTTTCCAAAAGCGATACACAAATAGATTTACGGGGTAACGAAAATAGATTTATTTTTGTCATCGAAATATCTTTGGCGCCGAATATTTTTAGTTAAGGCTCTCCGAAGGACGAATGGAATTAGAGGGAACGCTGTCAGAAAAATAAATCTGGATGCTATTAATATTGAAAAGGTTAAACAGAAGTTGAAATGGTTAGATGGACATGAAGTGGCCTTGGTATTTGTTCATTAAAGCAAAAGATAGCAAATGAAAAAGAAAAGGAATCCTAATGAATGATCAATTCCATTGTCAGGGACAAATTTTGCACTAATGAAGGTTCATTAAATGCATTGACACATTAGCATTGAATATATTCAATACTAATGAACGATCGATTTAATTTTTATTGAAACTTTCAATGGTAATGAACTTTCATTTTCATTACCACTGAAATGTTTGAATACTAATGAACGTTCATGTTTTTAAATTTAATGTGAAACTTCAGCGTTGTTGAGCAGGCGATAAGTTTACACTTCTTGATGTGGTCTTCATGATCATGAATCAATTGATGAGGTGAAGTTTTGTGACCTTTGATAGTTAGGTTGAAAATCAACTCGGTTCATTAAAAAAGTGATCGACGATGACATTCACACAATAAATGTGCGTATATATTGCCTCAATCCCTCCAGAATAAGTTTTACCAAGGCGAACTCTTTTCTAATGGAGCTCTAGTAGATTGTAGACTGTAAAGAGCCTCATTTCAACTACAAAGTTCGGTCTTTGGAGCGGAAGTATATTTCTGGTTTTCGCCTTCTTCGTGGTATGACCGAAGGGTAGGTTCATGCACTGTATTCATATAAAACATCCATTGGTGTCAGAGCTGAGTGAACAACTATTGTTTGGTTGAGCTTCAAAGTGTTCTTACAAGTTTGCCAAACTAACTTTTAAGCGCCATCTATGCCTCTATGGCTAGGGACCCAACAGCGAGTGCTTTTGTGTTTTGAGCTCACAACGACTTGAATATGCTTCCTTGGAAGCATTAGTGAGAAAAGTTCTCGTGAGTCGTGAACTGTCGGTTAAAACACACATCTCTTGATCGGGAGTTTTATCGAGCGGGTAATAGTCAGTTTGACGAAGTGGACTTCTAGGTCTCCTTACGTAATTATTGGGCTCCCAACTCGTGAAAAGTCCCGTCACATGCATTGCAGTCTTTCATCCTCTTTGATCCCAGACACTCTGCTTCCAATTGCTCAGGCAAAACCTTCTGCTGCCCGCAATCACTTTTTCTTTATAACTGAGATCCAGTCTTCCTTTGGCGTCTTGGAGGTGGGATTCAAAGATCGTCTTGACTGGAACATTGTTCGTCTATCTGCTCAATATTGCTGAACCAATGTAGTCGTCTTGGATTTTGGACCGCATCCACGTCCTGGTACAGCTTATATAGACTTCAGCTCAGGTGGGATTTCAACCAACTTAGCGTGCGAAATTGAAGGGAGCTAGCTAAAGTTCGAGCTAGCTGGAAGCGCTTAAAAGTTGTTGAAGAGGAGATGAGTCTTGACCTAAAATGTATTGGTCTTTTGCAGAATTTGCCTTAGTGGGAAGATTTGGTCTATTGTCGATCTGCCGGTCCGGAACCTACACTGGTACGTGCCAATTAGTGTGTTGCAAAATGACTGGAGACATTCTGGAAGGTAAAGCTCAATTAAATGGTCTATGACGTTAGATTCGTTAAGTTCGTTGACACTTTGACTTAGAGTTTGTTCAAGTTCAGTTATCTAAGTCTTTGAAGGGTAACAAGGCTTGAGTATCTGACACACCTATTCAACCTTCCAAAACTAAATGACAATACCTTGCAAGACTGGCAATGCTTAGCTGATTTCTAATAAAATTTGCTGCCTCATATTGACGATTACTACTAGACCTCCACCAGAAAGTCTACGGATTATAGAACCATGTGCTTGTCCTTCTAAGTCCCTTCAGTTCCAAATCCTCAACTCTAACGATCAACCATATTCAATGTCTTTCAACCCAAATCACCACTCATAACGATGCAACCCCACTCAATCCTACACCCAGCCGACACTCCTCCTCCTAAGCCTCATTAATAACGCATGGCGCCTCCGATACCGATGCTGATGCTGATGCCAATGCCTCATAAAAGTCCGGATTACACCGCAACAGAAAGGCATTTATCATCGACACCAAATACCATCTAACAGATACTTTTCTAATTGCACACGCGTAATCTCACTTAATCGCGAGTGTTCTTGCACCAAGACCGAAGCGCCTATGCGCCACTCCTGCTCCAACCCTGATCCCCTATTCCACCCGACAAATGACAAAAATTTTAGCATTAATCTCAGCTAAACCGAAAAAAAAAATTTTCCTCAACAATTTCCCTCATTGGGACACGAAAATCCATCCCAGACCGATGGCAGTGATTTAGTGGAGCATTTCTGCGATGCCGTTTAGGTAGTCCATCATTTGATTGCAGTGACGGCGACGGCTATGGCTACAGCAACGTAGGCGTCGCATGCATACACACACACGAGTAGGTATGCATCCCAGAAATGATAAACTGGCGAATTATGATGTCATGAAAACATTTCGTTCACCGCATGGGGTCTCTAGCCAGAGCCTAGACTGGGCAACAGCACGATCGAGCACTCTGCAGCGAGGACCACAAAGATGCGATGATTATGCGGTGATTCCTCATGCGACACTTCTGCAAGGAAAATCACTTGAGATGGTCTATGGCACACGGCAGGTCTCCAGCAATAGGTACCAGAACGCACCAAGTCGTGCGATAGATTCACCCAGAAAAAGCCCCCAAAACAGACGACGAGCTAAAAGAACACTTGTCCGGCACACATGCGGTGGGGTCATCAACTGCGCTGTACACATGCGAAACGTTATATTCCCATAGTCAGCCATGAATCGCAGTCTCGAGTGATGTTAGGAGCATCATCCCCCCCGAACTAAAATGATGTCCGACCGTGTTGACTTATGTCCATCGTGTTAAGAGCACTTGTTCTTGCGCGAGGATTACACGCAGCCCCATCTTCTCATGGTTCCAGGGCGCGAGCAAGGTGAACGCTTTCAACTTGTCTAAGGCTAATAGGTTCGCTAGATTAGTTTTTTGGTTTCGCGTTGTGCGTTATTAAAAGCGATTTCCGAACATGAGCACACGGGCTACAAGAAGCCCATGTCGGGAGGACCTGCCGCACTGTTGGCTACCCTGCAGGCATTTAATTGCAGCATTCGGGTTGGTATGCGCACCCATTATAGCCATTGCAGGGAGCGGAGGGGGGGACTCCTTTTGACATGGAATTTCAGGAGTGTCACTTTGGCAGCAGAACGATGCGTATTTATGGTCGTTCACAGGAGGGAAGAGAAGGACCCATCTTGTAACAGGCGGCAGGTTGATGAAGTATTTGTTCGTACCCTCGTGGTCTTAATTAAGATGTGATCGCAGCCTACATGGCATGATGATGTGTTCCATACACGAAAAGTGCATTACTTAGGGGAGCACGAGCCCAGTGTTTTCGTCTACTGGGAGTTCAGATGTCAACTCTGATGTGAGGTGGTATAAGGGGAACAGTGGCAAGCAGTGACAAGGTGATCTTTCTTATTTTGTTGCTACAGCTTCTGGTGGGTGAGTAACTGATGAAGGATTGTGGTGACAACTTATCAGACAATGGATGGATGCAACCAATAATGCAAACTCCAAATGCATTCGAGAGTGTTCGAAGTGGAATGAGTGTCGGTCTTCACGCAGGTCTTCCTGAATATCGTCCTGACTGGGTTCCATTACTGTGATGGAAGTATTGGCTTTAAGGATTGTATCGATGGAAGCGAAAGACGCTAACGTATCGGTCCAAGAAACTATTTGAGGCTTTTTAAAGTCGGGTTGTAGAGTAGACGGTATGGTGGTACCGTTTATACTTCATCGACCCTTTGGTTCTTCGGAACTATCTCCGTAAGGCTATTTTCCATTGATTTTAGGCACAACTCTATCGACAAGTCGCCTAATCCAAGGAATATTTGGAATCTTGTCAACGAAAGCACTAATTCAGTTGTTGGAACAGAGTATGACGCAGAAGAACTCTTAAGAAGTCAAAAGCAAGTCTCAAAATCTCTAAGGAGGACATTGGACCGCAAAAAAGCACAATACGTTCATCGAAAATGGACTCAAGACTAACGCTATCACACTCAAAGTCTTTTAGCGGTCTACGAACCAAAAAAAAACTCAAGTGACAGATGCTAAGTACGTCTCCAGTGTTTTGTATACATCACATAACAAAGACTGCCCTCGCAAGACGCCTCTAGAAACTTTGCAGATCGAGAGAGAAAAAAAAAACACTCGAGGCTTCTAAGGACTCGACACGCAAGCCGACTCGAATGAAACCCCGAATACGACAATAGAAGTGCAAAAAATCGTTGCAAAGAAGGATAAGTACTGGGTGCTAGGCCTACAAGTCAAAGACATAGAAGGAACGCTGACTTCTCCGACAGGAGGTGAAAGGTGTTATCTAAGTTCTACCAGAGGATGGAAAGAACGTGTTGAAGCTTCAAAGCTCGAAAAGAAAAAATGACACAGTCGACGTTGGTTGGTTGGTTGGTTGAAATAGGTGATCCTCCTTAGGCTTAACTGTGTTTTGAATAATAAGATGGTAGGAGACGAGGGAGTAAAGGAAACTAAAACGTTTAGGGCTCCTAGCATCATCATTATCAATTCCCTTTAGTCGCTGAGATATGTTACATCTATCATCTTAGCCGACCCCAAAATCATTCTTTAAACGGGACCATGTCTTCCTTATCCTTCTCACAGTTGGCACAGGTGTTGATCTCCCTCAGCCTGAAACTAAAGGCGTGTATTGATCATTGATTTGCCCCTGTTATCAGTCTCACCATCAATCTTGGATTTGCTCTGTTTAAGCCCTCATTTAGCTGCTAGATTCGTTGGTTCCTATCGAATTCTTTGCCAAAGGCACGCTTTATGTCATTATGGGGTTCAACTCTGTGTTTGCAGCTGTGTTCCTTACGAGTTCGTCGAATACCAAGAGTACACAGGAAAGGTTAACTTTGTTATGACTAGCGAGCAGATTCAATTTGTCCAAACACTCCTTTCCAAGTTCCGATTTTGACATACCGTCTTTGCCCTTGTAGCTGCTTTGGTGTCCAATTCGATGGCTTTGTCTTTCCTCCTCAGCATCCAATGTGAACATTTTGACCGCTTTCGTCATGGCTTCAGCTTGGAACGCTGTCATGTATGGTTTAAGATGAATAGCAAGCGCAAAAGATTCAAGGACCTGATTCCCTTGTTATATTTGAACCACCCTTGTACGATACACTTGAGCCATTTGTTGTACTTTCGTCCATCAAAGATTCCCTTGTCGAGTATACTGGACCCAGATTTGGAAAAGACGATGAAAGTGACTACTTAGCTGTTAGGCAAAATAACCATTTCAACTTGGACGGTGGTAGTCAAACCAAAAATCGGTCGCTATGACCAAGTTTAAGTTAAGATTGCAATAGCCCAACCAAAGCCAGTTGAAGCCTACAATCTACCTGTTCAATGGACTTAGATCAGGAATTCGAAGTCACTTATGAAAGCGTCGATAATGATAAGCTACATACGCCTAGTTTTAGCATACAAAGCTTACTCCTCTGTGTCCCGATGATGATGAAGAATGCACTCTGCACCACCAAAATCCATCATCAACGCTCTTAGACCTCTTAAGTGTCAGAAAAGCTTTCCATCCGTCACGGTCCCGACCACGCTGCTTCCAGTTTACTAGATCAAGGTTTCTGCCGTCCGTGATTGCCTGATCTTTAAACTGGAGTTTCGGTCTTCCTTTTCTTCGTGACTTGATGACCCTCTTAGCTCAAGCATTCTCGTTCATTCGCTCGATGTGGTCGAGCCAGTCCTGTTGACGGATTTTTTTTTTTTCCGACTACAACAACATCTTTATACAACTTGTAGAGGACGCGGTTATATCTACATCTCCATTCGACCTCCTCACCGATAGGACCAAATAATCGACGTAGGTAGAAGGATCCCAAGATCTACATCGCTATCTTACTCATCGTCCAGCATTAAGCTTCATAGAGCAAAACTGCCAATATCAGGGTTTTATAGAGCATAATTTTGGACCTTCGATGTTGGAGATTGGACCCTAGCTAGACTTTATTAAAGATCTTCAAGTTTAAAGTCTAAGGCTTGATATATAGCGTAGAAGCTTTGACCTGAAAAATGCTTTTTTTTATAATTCACTAGTGCTAAAGGGGTTATGAATACCCTTATGATGCTATTCACACAGCGCTAGTGTTAGTGTAGTGATTTTTGAAACTCAGGCGGTGTAAGGTTTCAATCTTTGCTCCGAGGGTGGTATGAGGATACAGGTATACTTGGGTAATTTAAAAGTTAGACAGCAGAGGAACGATCAATTATAAGCTGTGGAGGGACATTGACCTAGTCAAAAGTATTTGGATTCGGCGTCTAGAGCGCATATGCACTGTAGAGTCTCAGCCCGAGAAGGCTAAAATGTGCTCATTTCACTATTTGTTATCTATAAATCGAAGGCTCCACTGACCCTTGAAGGCTAAAATGTCCTGATTTTACGATTTGTTGTCTTTACATCGCAGACTCCCGCAACTTGGTAACGAAAACTGGTCTTTGTTGCCCTTATTTCAAAGATGATGACCATGTAGTCATTGTGAATGATGCCACAAAGAGTTTCTCACAAAAGTTATGTCCACCACTGATCCTAAGTCAAAAGAAGCCATTCTGTTGATCTTAAGCCCCCACAAACATGGTGATGACCTTCGCAACAGTCAAACAATAAAGAGGTACAATGGTTCATTGGTTTTGAATGTTCTTAAAATTCGTCACTCCCAAGTCGATGACACTTGCCAAAGTCTCCAGCTAAGCCTCGTGCCTTCACAGAAACCTAATCCTCCTTTTGTGTTATTTGTCTAGAAAACCTGATGATGAATAACCGATATATCCACAGAAGCCCCCAACACCGATATGGGCATACAAGACTAATATTTTAAACCCCCAAAAAAAAATAACTTAAGTCACTATAATATGTTAATTAATTACTAACCACTTAACCGTAAGATACATAACCATTTCATATCGACTTATAATCGAATTAAAATTCAATAATAAACGAAAATTTCATCATTTCCCAATTTTAGTGGCACACGCAAGTTTCCAGTCTTCATCCAGCCACCTCCGTGCCAGACTGGAGCCAGGACAGTTGACCACAATTTCAATTCGGCGTTTACCCAATTTGGTCATGTACACCGAATTTGGATTTTTTTTTTGGTGTCATCTTCTCTGTTATAGAACCAAGTTTGGTCAATGAAGACGAGATACGAGTACCATGCCCACACCCTACCCCTAACCTGTGCCGGCTGGCTAATACAATTTTTTATAGTCCTTCTTTCGTTGGATAATAAATTTTTTGACAAGAAAATAACAAAAATAAATAAATAAACAAATTTATTAAGCAAACGAACAGAGAGAATGGAGACAGCCAGCGAAAATAAATTAATTAGCTGCGGAGGCGTTCTTAAAACGGCCGGCGACTAGTAGTCGACAATACAGTGAAACCACCGCACACAAAAGATACTCGACTTTTTGGATTGTTTTTGGTTTTTGTTTTTTTTTTTTAGAGCTTCTTGTTGGCCAGGTTTTGAATATTTTTTTCTATTTTTCATTTTTTATTAATTAATTTTCAATAATTAGGTAGTGGTCAGTCTTTAATGGCTTTTTATCTTGTATCGCGTATGCAGGAAGCTGTTTGTTTCTTAAATTTAATGGTAACACAATGGCATGTGAGTCATTTTAAGAGTTTCCTAACTGATTTCGATTTACAATAAAACTCAAACCTATTGAAATGCGTTTTATAATTAATTTCTTAGATAGTGTTTTAGAAGTTTTTTATTTAGACAGGATTGCTACAACAAAAGGTAATACCCCGTCTGAAGAAATGTATTTTAAGTGCACAAAAAAAAAAAAAAACTATAGGAGAGCTTCATAAATTGTGAATATCAGTTCAGGATTCCCCTCAATCTTATGCTAAGCCCGTTGACAATTTCATGATGTCTGACATGAGGTCATGCCTTGAAAAATCATTGTGGTCATTTTGGTAGCTTGTGTCTTGGCATTACCCACTGAGCTACGGCGAACACACCGCGTCGAATCGCATCAGTATTTAAAGATAGATCTTATGGGCGCATTCCATGATCTCCAATTGTAGCCCTCTAGGGGTTGTATTACTGCGACTTCTGATAATCTTGGTCGAAAATGACATAAAGGGCGCAGTAGAACAAGAGTAAGAAAGCTTATCTAAGCTGCATACTAGACTTTCAACTGAGTTGGAGGAAGCACATTCTAGAGAGGGCAAAGAATGCAATATTCACTTTCTATGCAGGCCCTCGAATCTTTAAAGACACTTGAGACATATGTAGACCATATAAGAACCATTTCAACAACAGTCTACGCACAAAAAAATAAAGAAAAAGTGCCCCAGAGGGCGTTACATGTCTTTTTCATCCGAAAAAGGATCCAAATAGGTATCGCTAGGTGGTCAGAAACAGAAACAGAAACAGATTATTGTAATCATTGGCCCTAACTCCGACGTGTAAATAGCTACTCGTGAAAAGAGTCATCGAATCAACGCGTCTATGTCCACAGGATGCGGTTCGAAAATGAATGTACGTATAGGCCTAACATCTGTTAGCAGCTGGTTGATGGGCATCATATAGAGGGAGCGATAGGAGAAGAAGTAAAGTCCAAATCCATTCAAGGTTGACGCAACCATTAAGAAGCCAAGAACCAACAAAGTTATCAACTCTGATGGTTTGCAAGCCTTGACAGGGTGCATGTGAAAAGTTATCAACCAAGCCATTGAAAGCATGTTCGATGTCTGGATTGTCGACCGCGCCATACCTCTGTTAAAATGTCGCCTATAAGCCTACAAGATACGCCCGTGCCGTCTCTTACAAATCCATCAAGCTGCTGGGGTATGCCGATGATATAACATCATCGAACGCTCCCAGGGTCCCGTCAAAGAGGCTTTCATGACATTTGAAGACGAAGTGAAACGAGTTAGTCTTGAAGTGAATGAAGACAAAATTAAGTTTAATAAGTCAAGGACCATAAGGAAGGTAAGTGGAGGAAAAGATACATGAACTCTATGAGCTGTTTCAAGATACCGTCGTATGTAGTCCAAAACACCAAAAGAAACGTCGAACTCACTGACTTAGCAACATAGAATCGAAAACAATGTTCCGGCTAAGAGAATCTTTGAATTTCAGCCCCAAAGTTCGAGATGACAAGGAAGACTGAATCTTCGTTATAAAGACCACGTGAGAACGGATACCAGAACGAACTAGAAGCTACGTGTCGTGGATCGAAGAGTACGGAAGGTTGTGGTGTCTCTTTGAATCACGATTGACTCCAAAAAGTCTGAAATCAAACCGTAGCAGCGAGGATTCTTGTCTTAGATAGACAGGTAGATAGAAGTGGATGGCTGGTAAATCCTACCAGAAACAGAAGTAGCGCTTGGACGCCTTTTTAATACCACAACTCACGCGAACTGTCTGTCTGATGGGTGCGACTAAGGGGATCACATCCTGTGGAGTTGAGGAAGTTAGTTAGGCAGAGATCTCAGATAATTCCTTTAAAATAGGCTTTGTCACGTGTGAGGTACCTGTTTCTAGCTAGTGCAGTCCAGAGAAAGTAGAATGGGGTTTCCTTTTGTTGGATATTGTTGCAGCTACGACAATGAGTCTTAGAGGGAATGCCCAACTTGGAAGCGTGTGAACTTGCTGCTTCGATGTGGATTCTATTGATTAAGTCGTACGTCCATTTCTATTGTAAGTGGGCCATATCCACCTAGAGATGGCAATTGAGAGAAAGTCCTGCAGAATTCTTTCCTCAATGAGTTCCATTCTTATCTCAAGCAAGAGGTTCTACGAGTAAATCCAACCCTCGATAGCTTAGTTTAGATTAGGTTGGAGCGGCAAGCTGCATATATGCAACCACACTTATATGCACACACTTTATTCTTCAGCCAAAAGTACTGGAGGAAGCTGGAGGCTGCCTATTCTGATGTCAGCCAGTTCGTTTAGGCTGTGAAAGAAGCTGGCTCCTATATATGCTCTTCTTCGAGCCTAGAGGGTCGGACATGTGCAGAGAAGGTGGTGAATTGTCTCCTCCTTGTACATGCATTCTGCAAAAGTCGGTGTAGAGAAGGTCAAGCCTATTGGCGTGCTCGTCAATGGTACAGTGTCGCGTTGTGACATCTATTGTGATACTTATGAGCAGTCTTTTCTGCCTGATGAGATAGTGAGAGCAGGTGGCGAGAGGCATGCTTTAGTTCCCCTTTTCCGGAAAAATTGGTAGAGTTGTGCCATCTCTAACAAATTCATCAGCCATGTCCCTATTGCTCAGCCATCTCGTTAAGAGCCTAGCGACAATTTGGGGCTGTTTCTGACGACAAATTCTAGGGATTTCACCGCGGTCTGACTGTCAGTTAAAATGGTGATATCCAGAGTAGATAGTACATTATACCGCAGCCACGAAAGGGCTTCCTTTATTGCCATCGCGGCTTGGAAGACACTGCAATGGTCAGGCAAATGGAAGGAGATACTTTCGTTCAAATCCTTGGTAAATACACCCTCGCCCTCTCCCGATTTTGTTTCATAGACATTCGTGTAGAAGCAGATGAATCCCTTTCATTGTAGCTCAAAATCATCCTTCCAGTCAAGTCTGGTTTTTATCGAATAGAAGTCGTGTAAGGGTGTTATCGGTGCTTTGTGGGAGGAATGCTAGATCATTCAGAATGGTTCGATAGCTTAGACCTTGTATCTCTACAATATCACCAATCCAACCAAATTAAAATGGCTACAGACTTTTGCCACTTAGATGAATTCTGAACTCATTGCCGTACCAGACGTCTGTTGTAGCTTAAAGTTCTAGGTTATTAGAGGCTTTTTGTTTCTGTTATTGTTCAGCTCCAACTGAACAGATTTAAATGAAACAAAGTGCATGTTCTTTTAAGAAGTTTCAACTTATAAAAAATGTCAATTCCATTGAAAATGGACAAACAATTTATTTATTTACTCGAATCAAACATACAAATAGACAGAAAATGCTTTAGAAATGGTAAACCGCGTTCTTTTTATCATGTACTATGTCCCTTCTTTCAATCTTTTTGAAATAATAAATTATTACTTCATCCACCACCCACTTACCTTGCATCAAATTCCATATCTACAAATCGACCTCATAAACTCGCCTACAAATATTGTCAAAAATCTACTTTTAATTTTATCAGACTAAATCTCTAATATATCTGTCATCGAATTGAAATAAGTTTCGAAAACAACATCCATCATATGTATTAGCCACACGATAGATATGAGTGACAAATCACTCAATTTAAGTATCTCTTACGCAGTATCTCGATCTCGAACAGAAACTATTTATAGAATCCGTGAGAAAAAATCAAAAAACTTAGTTCACTTTTATTTTTTGGATCTCAGCATCACTGCTCAAAATTTTTCATTTTCTAAAAATGTTGTTTCTTTAAAAAAATCATCACATCAACGTCATTGTACTTAGTATCTAAACATTTTCCTTGTCAAATGACGTCACAATGGATATTATTCCCATTTGTCTGACCGAATTGATTCACCTGCTGTTTAATGGTAGTAGTAGCACATCAGGACTATATTTATCTAGTCCAGTAATTTGTTTACCACAGGATCCAGAGGTTAGTCTGGAGTTTACGTCACGTTCTCTGACGCGAATTGCGAATTCGATTCCACGAAAGACGTGAGATCGTAAAACTAATCTCGTGGGTTGTTTATTTATTTTTTTTTTTTTCGGCTCATAATAGTGAGGAAAAATCTGATATTGGCGAGCGATCTCACTCATCTTAAGACTTTCAAATTTACACCTTGTTGCGTCATATTCGTCTACAGATCTGTTTTTTTTTTTCCATTTTCCATTAAAAGATACAACTACATCATGTATCTATACATCTACAGATATCGTTGTCGTCACCATCATCGGAAGAAAAAGATTCGTTGTCTTAAAAGCATCATTAAGAGCGTGTGTCACATGACGTGTTGTTAGTTTTGACAACGATAACAAATGGATGATGCCAACAGATAGTATCTGTGTATACGAATGGGATTCAATCTGATCATCAGATCAGTTGTTATCATTAAATTACGACGTGTTGACTATGTACTTGGTTGTCATTTTCACTAATTTGTTAGATTAAATCTCGTCATATAGCGAGAGACACCAAGAGATATACATACAACGAAGGATGTCAAGCCGGTAACGGGGATAGAGTGGAAATTATATGGAAGACACTTAGAAAGTATGTCATCGTGTTAGTGAAAGATTTATCTGATCTCTAATCTGAATGGAGGACTGTACAAATGCGCGAATGAAGTTAGGAATCTTTAATGTGGGCTGATGGAATTCATGGTAAAGCTGAGATGCATTGGTACTGGGTCAGTTAGAATGACCGCGTAAGATAGTTCATTGGGAAGTAGCATTTGATAAAACTCTCAAAATATTTAGGAATGTGGACAATTGACGATGGTAACCACACGTGATATTCGAATAAAACTGTTCAACTGATCGTGTATCTATTACGAACCGATCGTACACTGTGATTAAGTGTCGATTTCCATTTCACAAATTCGGCTAAGAGTTGTTTTTAAATGGTTCCTTGAAACAAGAGAGCTAACGAGAAATCGATCGGAGAACGTGACAGCTGATCTTTATCGATCGCTAATCAGTAAAAGTTTGAATTGGTACAGATCTCCGAGAACCAATCACTGAGTTAGCTGCGGAAGCAGTCAAGCATCGCATTAGCAACGTGAAAGATCATACACTGATACTTGGCAGCTCAATTGATCCTGCATCGATCAGTTGGGCGCAGCAAAGTTTAGGCGATCGATCGGAAAATCATTTGAGAATGATCGCCGATCATATCGATCCCCAAAAATCTTCGAAATTGATCTTACTCGTAAGTGATCATACGACTGTCGATCAATGATCATCAGATCGTCCTTCAAACCCTGTTTTGATCAGTGGCCTCAGGCTTGCGCATATCATGTCTCATTCGTACTTGATCGTGAGTTGATCGCGAACTGATCTCTAAGCGATCTCTAAGCAAGCCCTCAAAAACATAATTTAAAACGCTCTGGCGATAATGCCTGCATGATCATTGCAGATCTTCTTCTTGATCGTTTCAATCAAGAACTCCCTTCTGCTACTCAAATAACGATTATAAGCTTAGATCTGTCACACGATCATATCATGTTTAGAATTTGCAACAGAAAGTTGTCTAAGAACGTTTCAAAGATGAAAGAGAGGGATGATCGTACAATAATTAGTCCCGATGGTAAAGCGGTTACAAAATTGTTCATGAAAGTCTCTGTTTACTCACGTCGCAGAGATTGCAGTTGACAATCACGCATGTAGTATCGAAACTTAATGCCATTCACCACTGATCCCTCAACTATCGAAAAGAATGATCGTGAGTTTAATCCTTAAAATCCTAAAGGCATGTCGAGGCGAGTACTGATCTTCAAAAGAAGAGGAAGTTGGGCAATGATTGTGAGCTACATAAATCATTTCGAGTATTCATCACTCACAAAAAGATATTTTCGAATGCAAAGCGATCGACGAACTGATCTGTAAAAATCCGCCTAAAAGCGTTTAGTACACAGATCCTTCAATTGTCGTACCGAATCATCCTAAACTAAAACCAGGTAATCTCCTTCTAATCAACGACATTCCGTAAAAAAAACTTCTAAAAGACTGATCGTACAGTGATCGTGGAAGATGATTGAAGGCGTAGTAACCTTAAGTATAAGTACATCACTATCAAGAAGATCGTATCTAATGCAAAGCGATCGCGAACTGATCCGCACAGGTCTCCCTAGAAAGATTGAGTATACTGATCCTGCAACGATCGTATCCAATGATCTTGATTAAAAGAAAGTCTTACCAAATGTAGACACAAAACCTGTCCAACACCCTCTAAGAGACTCACCTTACAGTGATCGTGAAAGCTGATCGCAAACTACATATGTGACGTTGTGTATTCATCCCTCACAAGCAAAGCAATGCGACTGCAAACCGATCCGTAAAAATCCGCTTAAAAATGTCCAGTATGTTGATCCTTTAACGATCGTGACGGATGCTCTTATACCAAGACGTTGCGATCACCTAGTGATCCATAATGAACTATTCAAAAGCGTTCCCAGTGATCGTACAGTGATTGTAGAAGGTGATCACAAGCTATAAAAGATCATATAGATCGTAAAAGATCGCCAAATGATCCGTAAAAGTCCATCGTTTAGTAAAATGATCTTCCGTCGATCGTAGGAAATGATCCTACCGAAAGTCCACACAAATCATTTAGCGATCGTGGACATTGATCGTGTGCTAAACCTTTAGGATCCGATCATACAACGATCGTGGAACATGTTCGTAAGGTTTCAACTGTCTCAAAATAAAGCTTAAGGCAGATGATGCTTTCTGTTAGCAAAACTACTAGCACCAAGTTCAAAAGCTCATAGTCTTGCCGCTAGAGGTTGGTCATAAGGTCTGAAACTGTCTATTGCACCCTGCGGCACCATTTTAAAGAAAAGAAACCTTCCTTGATCGTCCACCAAGAAAAGGAACCACCAGTTAGCAACTCCTGCTCCTAAACCAAGTTCATGAAACATCACCCATGTCGACACACCAAAACAGCCACCCAGTCTCACACAAATCATCCTCATTCTCATCCATCCATCCGTCCATCACAACAATCTCAACTCTCAACCCAAACAATAACAGACACACACACACACACGCAAACCATTTCTAGCCGGCATTACCATTTTTAGCTAAGTCCACCGCCGCTGCCGCCGCTAAATCGAGAAGGAGAACAACAAACGCCCACCACCACCAAGAGACGACACCGTCAGCTACAGCCTGCCTCCTCTGATCTGGGAGCATGAATTGTTCGCCTAAAATTAAAAAATCACACACAAAAAAAAATTTAAAAAAATTTGTTTGTTTACAATAAAATATCGCGTACGTTAGTTCGGTTTTGGGGATTTTCTAAAAAAAAATCGCGCGCTCATCGTTCCGCCAGAGAACGTGTGGCGGTCAATATCCTCCTTTTGTCTACGTCACTGCCACCGAATGGTGATTTATTGTACACCCTCCTCGCGGATGTACATGATCATACCCCTCCGCCCGGGTGCCAAGTGTAATTATCGATCAAGCGTGTGTGTACTACCTCAATGCGGGACCCCAAATCGTTCGGCTGATTAAGCATCAAACAATTTTTCGATATCGGAAGCCGGCAAAAATAACAACAATGGCACTATGTGATGGTGGTGGTGGTTCCGTTGCCATTCTGACGTAACACAGGAGGAACAGATTTCACTTGTTCTAAACAACACTACGTGCCGCCACCCACCCTTTTTTGGGGTAGGCTGATGCTCTACGGGCCAAGATCACATGGCGGAATCTAATAAAAGCCATCGTATCTCAACATAGCCCCGTCGAGAGTGAATTGGTCGGGATAATTTTAGATTTAGATACTCTGTCCGTGTGGGATTGGGGAATTGATGATGATGCCAATGGGTGATGGTGTGTTCTGTTTTTGGCCAAACGGTTTTCGCACGCGAGTTAATTTTGGAATTGTAAGGATGCGTATCGCTACCGAAATAGAATGGCTTATGGGCGCCCGGAATTACCGCTAAATGCAATGAATGCCAATGTCACGGCTGTCGGGTGTCGGTCGGTGGTTGTGTTTCTGAGAAGGGTTGACTGGTGTGGCATTAAGCAGAATTCATTTGTTTACAAGTCGACTGAGGTGGGTGGTTGCGAAGTTATTTTCGGAATCCTAATGCAAAAACTATGCGAATATAGATAGATACGATGATGAGCTCTAGATATGGATAATCTCTTTTCGAAGATGCTGCGGCTATGAGTCTTAGTCAGACAATTGGAAATAGTACTTGAGTAAGATGTTTTTGTTTATCGCGAATCGACGAACGGGTTAAGTCTGTGTGTACTCGAGGCAAATAATCACACGGTAAACATTGCAAACTTAGGTAATTAGTTCGTTTGTTGTGTATTGAGCGGCAGGGGTGGCAGACTGTGGGGTAAGTTATAATTGGCTTACATTGTAGATGGGGTTAATCGAAGAATTAGGGTGAAGGTGAGTCATGTTTTGTATGCAGACAAAGTGGGGGCGTTAGAGTACTTGACAGGTCTGGGAGTTGGTAAACTGAGGATGTGACAGCAAAACGTCAGAAAATTGATTCAAAAATCATGCCAAAACTACTTGTGTGTCTACCAGGTGTTGTATGAATGTTTTAGCCGACATCAAGGGATTTTCAACTAAAGGCTAGACTTCGAAACCTTATTTAGAAGAATCTAAGGATATTGATGCACTTAAGCTACACATTTTCCAGCGTAAGAAACCAGTAAAGGTCTTTCAGGGAAAAGGATGATCTTGGAACACTCGAAAGGGACTGCAAGTTTTAGACTAAGACCATAGATCAGCAAAAAGACCAGCAAAACCCATGACAAGCTGTGAGTTTCAATTGAGACCAACAGCCTAAAGTATTTGTATTTGACAATTCAAAACTTATTCCCTCCTCCTAGTAAAAGGTACTAGAACAGTCTCACAAATATTGCTTCATACTCCCTCCTTGATCCACCATTCTCAGAGCATGATACTTTAAATGGTCGTGTCATGTTATCGGCACTAGTCGTCAAGTCATCAGGATCAGGATCATCATTGGCATCGTAGCCTAAACCATGAACTTTAACTAGTAATCTTTCGATGACAAGAGACTACACTGAAGTTGAGACAGCCCCCTCTTGAAAGCAGCTGCCAAAAGTTGTGACAGACGCTGACAATTTTTAAGGAGTAGAAGTCTGTTGTCTAGATATCTTTGATGCAAGTTTGAAGGGGTCCTCTGAAAAGAGCCAAAGTAGATCCATTGTGATGCATCCTTGGTGCAAAATACCCAAATTTTCTATGCACGCACTGACTTCATCGCAGAGCTGTAGACATATCTGACCGCCCTTCGATCGTTTTCAAAAAGAAAGATGTAGTCAAACTCGGTTTATTGCTTGGTTTTCGGATTCAAACCACATCCACCTCCCTCTCTAGGTCTTACTTCCAGACCTTTGAATGGTTTGAGCCAACTGTCCATTTGTCCTTATCCTTGTGGTCAATAACGTTCATGTTAATGCTAAAGTCACAAATGGAAGAGCTTCCATTCGGTTAGACGTTCTTAATTTGAATGATCTTTGGCGCTTTGAAGACCGGCTGCTAGAGGCAGGTCAGCAGTGTTTACGTCTTTCGATTTATATAACGATAAATCCATCAGAAAGGTCAAGATGCAAGTTTTGATGAAGTATACTTACTTACTTACCAAGGGTTGCTGTCTTGGAAGGTTTGAGCTAATGCTGCTTTCCATCTTTTACGGTCATGACCGAATCTATAGATATATTTGTCGTGACAGCTCATAGAGTACCAAGGCCTAGCACCTCATAACCATTCATGTTGTGAGTGTAACATTCTTCGCACTTATGGAAGGGACCTACAGTCTTAATGCCGACTTCGAAAGGCGAATTGAGACAGATTTGCAGGTTTGTCATGCCTGCGAAGAGGTGATGCCGCGAAAAAGCTATCTCTCTCTTAGCAGTCCAATGCACTTACCACTATAACCACTAAGCTACGGCGACCAAGACCGAATTAAGTCACTTTATTTCGCAGCTAGTCAGTTCACTGGTAAGAACAGTTTTATGTGGTTAGGCCGTTAGCCCCACACGCAACCTCCAACCCGGTCGGGGTAGAAAAATGAGTTATGTATCTTGCTTAGGACACGGTAGAATATATTATTTTACTATTCAGCGGATGCCTAATTAGCTATCCAGAGGCGCCAAGTGGAGGCTATATGTCAACTTGAATTGTACATTGACAGCGATAGTACCTGACATCTCGCCTAGTTGGCAGCAATCAGAACTTTACCCTGTAGGTGCGCTTCCATGCCATACACATTTCCTCGCTGTCTTTTTTAATTTTTGGGACCGACCACCTCTGTGTACCGCCTGACCAGCTGCATACCGATCGATGCTCAAACTGTTGCTATACCCCCACCAATTCAAACAAAATAGAGAAGACAATCGCTCCAACACCATGCCGTCGGTGCGGCTTGCTTGGATGCACATTATGTCTTCTGAAGGGAACATATGGATCGGTAGCGTATACTCAAAACAAGGAATTAGGTTTCAGTTTTTTGCTCCGGGGGTGGTGTCCAGAATGACTGGGGAGAATTATTGGTACTTTTGTCATTGCTTATAATTCACAGTATTTCTTTCGAATATTTCCGCTTGAAAAGAGCACAAAAGCTTCTCCAGTTCCCACACTCAATCAAGTTTTCTTTGAAATCCGTTTCCTTAAACGACGCTTTTCTAAGGAATTCTCTTCCAGCGAATGGTGAAGTTTTCATTGATAACTTTTCTACCTTCTAAGCAGATCATCATATAAGATCGGCCAGGAATCTTTCTCTGGTTGAAGTGGCTGCCAACTAAAGCCAATAGAGTCAAACCAATGATAGGTGCATGGATAGCCGTTCAAGTTGAATTCTTTTTAATCAATCTTCACTTCACTACTCTCAGACATGGCAGGACATTAATGCGAAGACTTGAGACCGCTCGAGTACGATCAGTACAGTCGGGTCCAGTATAAATTTTGTTGAGTAACTCTTGTGAATTTGTCCATCAAGTTGCACGTCTCACATCGGAGTTAGCAGTCAATTCATCATGAGATGGGCATGTTAGTAGGTTAGATGTACCTACAATCCACACACTCTCGCACCAATGTTAGTACGTCTTATACAATCCACAGACTCTCGCACCAGGAAAAACCTTCAAACAGACCAAACCTGCATACACATCCACGTAGAAAAGATTTCTGAAATTGTTTTTTCAAAATTCTTCACCATTCACCATCCAATCTGCAAACGATAAATCTAAAACGATCGCCAGACTGCATTCCCTAGCGGTAAATTGTATATTTTCTCAAATATCGTTCATGTAAACACAACCGATCGTTCTGCAACGAATTTCAAGATCACTCTTCATAATGTTGTGTACCTTGTGTTCCATGTTAGCATCGTTCAACTGAAGTTTAAGGACAAGGTTACCTCTGAACAGTGTAGTACCGTACCTACATATTCAAATTGTCGATGATCAAAGCCGTATGAAGCATTGCCCCCAAAAATAGTTCCACACCAGCTTGCCACACGCAAAAATCTATCGATCGTGTGTATAAAAAAAAAGTATCTGCGTATTTTCTTGTTTAGATAGATTCTACATTTATAGCTTAGGCGGTCCACCCACCTACCTACAATTAGACATCTAACTAAAAATATCGGCACACGAAATAATTGAAGAATTTGTTTTTTTATTATTTTTTGTATAAATATTCCGTGTTGGCTCGAGTTTTTAATTACCCCTCCCTGGTGGTTGTATACGTACCTGAGGTGATCACGTAGTGAATTATCTCATCTAAATCATACCGCTAGTTGATATTTATAAATATCCCTACAGAGAGAGAGAGAAAGAGGAGCATCCACAAAAAAAAAACACACACAGGTGATGTGTGACGCCAGAGCACGAAACTCGACCAGTAAAAGCACACTGACGTTCGAGATACGATAGCGAGTGCCATACTTGTAGGTCTAAATTTAGTACAGACAGTCTTTCGGCGGAGGGGGGAAGAGGATCATTTTATGTGGACCAAATTTAAAAATGATTTTCAGATGGAAAATAAAAATTAATTGAATGTAATTTGCGCTCTGAAACGAGCTGATTAACAGTGTTAGTGGGTAAAAAGTTGTGTGTTACACGTTTTGCAAAAGATTGAGTGCCTTACATTGGAGAGGACTTAATTTGCAGTGAATGTGCTCATTAGTCAAGTAAGTGAAGGTAGTTGTGCCAAATGAATTGTGGTATAGATACGTAGAATTGTCATGAAAGTGTGTGTTAGTGGATAGATTTATGGAATCGCGAACATTTTGGTGATCACCCAATGCAAGTGGAATGATTATGTTTTAAGATTGATGCAGTTTGAAAGGTGAAATGACCATAAACATTATTTGTGTACGTAGATCGCGTTAAGTGCAATGGGGGCTTGGCTAGCTAGCTCAGAAGTCAAGTGTCTTTTGCGATGTCTGATGTTTTTTTTTTTTGTGATTTCTTCGACAATCTGTTAGTTAAACGTTTGTTCTTTTGTTATAGAGGCTCGTCTATCCTACGAATGTAGACACTCAGAGTCTATAATGAAAAGGAGAATTGATGGAATTAGTGTCCAGAGTCCTTTAAGGGCACTTAAGCTTCATATTTGTAAGTTCGTCAAAAATTTAGATTTTCTTTCCTTTGCACATCTAGTGACGATTTTATCTGCCCTCCTCGGACTTAATCTATGCCAATAGTTGTTAAAATATAGGTCGGAGTGCAGCTACTTACTGGGCGGATGATCAACAAAATCGAGCCTTGATTCGGCCCTGGCTACGGCATCCGACTTTTCTTTTTTTTTCAACTATCCCTGTGCGGCCAGAGATTGAAACCAACGTCGCAGTAGGCACTACATCGCTCAAGATTATTCTACTTATCGAAAGACTCGTTCACGATTCTGGAGGTATTAAAAGCTCCAATTGACTTTTCTTGTCTCATCAGGGACACATCTACGTAGAAGACGGTAAGAGATCTGTCCAGCACCCGATAACAGCACAATCACCGAACCACTTGGAGACTTAGGTAGAAGTGGTTGAATCTGGTGAAACCTGCCAGAGACACAACTTAAAGACTTAGTTCTCAAGATTTTTTTTCTACGTTCTTTACAACGGTTGACGCATTTGTCATCAGCGAATCCTCGTAAAGCCTTTACTCAACATCAACTCTTCAGCAATGGAAAGATCCACCGTACTGGTTTAGAGTCAATCCGCTTAGATGTCAAAGCAAACTCATTCCTTTAAAAGGTGGAATCGTCAAAAACTCCTTCCAAGAAGGTGGTAGAAAAGGGCAAATAACGATATAGCCTTCTTTCAGTTCAACCAAAGCTTTCTCCATCGACTTGCCTCATGAATAGATGCGAAAATTGTCACTCCAAACTACGGTTGATGAAAAGTTGTCCGCTGTCTACCCCAACTTCAATAAAAACACAGTCTTAACGTTTCTTCAAAAGACTAAATTTTGTACGGTCTAGGAGACTTCTGAAGTAAAAAAGATAGTATGACGGTCCTTCACTTCGTCTTTTATTGCTCACAACAGACTATGTATGTATCTTTGCTTTCGAGTGAACCTGCAACTGTATGGATTCTCATCTTCCTCTTCAGGGTCATTGCATCCAAGAACATGGGTCTCCGATTCTCTATCAAAGGTAAAACTTCCGTCGGAGCTTTGAAAAGCATGCTTCCGGATCAACGTTGACACCCTTCAGCGTTCTGCAAGAGTTCTGCCAAGAGATCAACTTGGTTTTTGAATTCTCTCTCGGTAACATGACAAGGATTTCAACAACAAATTTTCCAGCAAACTGCATGAAATGCTTTTAGCGTGTCAACTGTCATGTAGAGAACAGGACTCTTGAGGCTTCATGCAGGCACCTTTGTGATGGTATCTATGTTCCCTACTGTTTGACTTACCTAACAAAGTCTGTAAGTGTATTTAGTTAGGACAAGCTAAAAAGTGCAATCAACTCAAAAAAAAACCATCCGGCTTAAGATTATAGCTCACTAAGTCGTTATCAAAATAAGAGGCTTAAAAAGATTTAGAATAGACCTTTCCCACGTCCCTTATACTAAATCGAATTCCATTATCTACCAAACCATTCATAATAGATACACATCTCTCACAATCATCCACATAAATCCACATCCTAACCTACGCAATTTGTAAACTCCATTGTTTCATCAACTTCCGCCAGGTGTCTGATATACTAACCAAGAAGACTGCTCCTAAATTAGCAAAACAAAAAAAGCAATATTGCAACGATTAGCATACAAATAAACATTCAAACCATTCAATCACAACCGAACGACAGCATCTATAGATTTCTATAGCTTTGATGTAATTTTGCCCAAATTAGTCAAACATACCACCAATCCGTAGGCGAAACACTTTTCATTCTAAAAAAAAAAAACACAAAAAAAGATGCAAAAAGTGGAGAAAAAAAATTCATACATATCTATGCCCACCACAACCATTCCTACAAACAAGCCAGACAGAGAGAACCACATAACATCACAATCCCACACCACCTGAGTTGACAAATGAACCACAGATTTATACCCATTCAATTGCGATTGGAGCACGCAAAAGATACTTTTTTTTATCTCATTACAAACAGTCAGTTCATTAAATCAACTTTAGAGAGTTAACTCTAAAAATGGGAGGGAACCTCACGTTGTGTTCAGTTCAGACCTCCTTCAGTCAACAAGTGTTTCATAACACAATGAAAAGAGATCGAACATCAATCGACAAACAAACAACCGAAAGATAGAAAATTTGTTAAGAAAAACGTTCAAGTCGACATACATTATATGAACCGCAAATAAAAAAACAACCCTAGGCGCGTGCCGTTTGTCACAATAGATATACAGACAATATTCTCACCACTTCCTACGTAGAAAAGTATAAAGGAAAACACGGCAAAATACAAGAAAAAAAAGGTCAAAACTCCCCACACTTGCAACAGTAACAACACACAGGCGGGCAAAAGATACCACCATCAGTAGTCGAGTATCTACGTGGACTTGAATGAAATCTACGTTAGAGTTGGAGTTGGGGTTGGGGTTGGGGCTTACAACTACCAACATCCATTCAAACGAAAGCCGGTCGAAGCAAACAAACACACACCCTGACAAACAACAAAAGATACAAAAGTATCTACAAACAGTTTGCGATCGAAAAATAAAAAATAAAAAAAAAATTATATAAGCTAGTGTACTCGTATTTGTGGTTTTCGAAATTCCTACGTCAGAAATTCGAAAATCGATCCCCACCATCAATTTGGAGGGGAAAACAACACTCTGATTGGTTTAAATGCGCTTGCGCCAGCCCCTACATCCGACAGATACTCGAAAATGGCTGCAAACCGAGGAGGTTTCGTGCAGTCCCATTGGCAGGCAAACAACTCACTTCCCCTGTCGCTGTTGCTTTAACTGTTTCTATGAGTGTGTGTGTGTGTGTGACACCACAGGCACAAGTGGTTTTCATTCATCCAGAACCCAATATCTATGACATGTTACATTTAATCGGTGTGTGTGTTGTTTTTCTTATTTCTTCTGACGCAGCACTATACAAAATATATGTGTATCTTGACGATGTAGTGGTTTGCTTGCGTGTGCACAGGAATGTATCTAAATGAAATATCATCAGTTTCATTCATAAAAACCAATTGTATGCTCATCTCGTGCTTCAGTTGTGTTCGAACAATCGCGCCGGTTGGTTCTCTCTCTAATTATTAGAAAAGTAACCGAGCTTTAAAAAAAAAAAGAAAAAAACAAAAAAGTTAAGAAAGATAAAAAGCGAGAACAGCAAACTAAAAGAAAAAAAAAAATTCATAATTTTTGTGCGAGAAACAGAAGAGCGAGAGGCAGCACTATAGCACTCATACGACACCTAAGAGGCAAATTTTCTGTGACAGTGGATAAAAATAGTATCTTTGTGTGGAATACCGCGAAAAATTTTGTGAAAACTAATTAACACCCAAAAAGCTCCAGTGTCCATCCAAAAAAAAGGATTAAAAAGCTTCAAAAGGATTTGTATCTAAATTTTGAATTGAAATTTCCAAAAAAAAAAAATAGAAAGTATTTTGTATAATGCGCGAGTGATAGATACACAATATATACACGCCCTGTCATCAATACACACGGGCTTATTCGAATTTTTATTGTTTCATTCATCAAATGAAAGCCTCCCTCCGTTCATATTCATCGGCATCCATTCAAGGATTTGTACATGAATTTTGTGTAAAATAAAAAAGATACAATCCAATAGATACACATCAGCTCTCTTATACACATATACACACTGTATAACCTCTCTCTGTGTATAAAAACATCAAATTTTGTTTTCTTAATGTAAAAAAAAAAAATTCATAAAGGAAGAAGGATACGGAAATTCTTCCGAGTGCCATATTGAAGTGTTCACCAAGGAAATTCAGCAGAAATTAGATATTTGTATCTAAAGTGAATTTATACGCGTGTGGTTAAAGAAAAAAAAGTTTTTTTTTATTTTTTTCTGCGGAGAAAAACCGCCGCAAGGTGGTTTTTGTACATTTTTGTCGAATTCTTCTATAACTCAACGTGCCATTTATATCCAGGTACGAATTTGAATTTTTTTTTTTCAACAATTTTGTGTTGTGTTTCAATGTTTCATGGGGATATTTATAGATACATTTTTATTTTATCGTGTTTATGGATTTTTTTTGTTGTTTCTTAATTTTCTGTGCCTCGTATCTGTGACGTTGAAAAATGGTCCAAGTTGTATCTTTTAATAATTTTTTTTCTTCGTTTGAGTTTTGTTTTATTTTGATATTTTATCAGCGAATTTTGTTGTTTTATTGTGTCTTGTTTATTTTTGAACATATGAGAGAGAAAGAAGTTTTTGTGAACAATTTTTTTTTATAATTTGTTGCGCGGTGATAGGTAGAGAGGTATCATATGTATGTGAAAAGTAATTTATTTGAAATTGTATCTATTTGGTGGTTTAAAATAAAAACAAAAATTTAAATTATTTTAAAGACAGTTTGAGTGGTGATAATTATTCATAATGACAGTTGTGTCTTTTAAATGTTTGAGAGCAATTTGTTTGTCGACAAGTTTCATAACAAAATGTTATTTGACGTGAGAAGAATATCATAGCACCCACCCTATTGATCAGTGAATTATTAGCTGAAAGACTGTTTACTACGACCTTTTCAGCCCAAGTTCCAATTGGAATTGTTGTGATCAACAAAACTTAGATGTGTGACAGATCATCATTGCTAAACGAGTGTACCTTCGCCTTTAAAGTCATAAAGAAGCTATTTTCTTGCAACTTACTTTGTTTTCTGTAAACATTCATATGCACATCTGTCAAAAAGCACAAAAGACACTTAAATTTGACGAATGAATCAACAATGGTTTATAATCTTTTGCTTTCCTATGACAACACCAAGCCACCAGTTGAGGTTAACCCAAAATCATCAATTCTCTTTACTTTTAACAAAATCTTATTTAATTCCACGCATTTTGACATATAAAATATGAAAATCCAATTGCGAGAAGTTTATTTAAAATTGCATTGAAAAATTTATTATGTTGTGGTTCGTGTCCTTGCTTAAATCATAATGCGTGTACAAAATTGACAATTTTTTATGGTTGTTATGTTAAAAACTGAAAATTATATGGTGTTTTAAGTTCAGAAAAAGTGAATGAATAAATGAAGTGCAAGACCTACTTCCATCGGGTATTGGGTGTTAGGGAGATACAGCTCATTCTTGAGAGTCATGATTTCCTTTGAACTTTATTGAATTATTGACCTTTGGCTTCCAAAGAAAAAAAAAGGGACAGAAGCAGAACTATTGATTCACTTCTGTGAAAGGAAACATGTACAAGATTAAAGTTACAGTTGAGGAAACTGACACAATACATCATTTTGTTGTAATATTCTCTACATAGCAACCAAAAGTCACGAAAATAAAAAGAGAAACGAATAAAATTTCAGTTTTTCCAACCACTTCACTAGAAAGAGGATTCTGCCTGGTAGTACAATGGACCAAAGTCGAGTCTGAATGCTCTGGAATTTGGAAGTTTTCTTTCAAGAGGGCTCCCTCTTAGTCAAACCTCCTCTAACTCGATTTTCACTCTAGAACTCAAGAAAAGTCATCGAATTTTTCCAAAAATCCCTCTGAATTGAAGTAATGTTGATCTCCCGTGAATATTCGATTTTGAAGGATTCGACTGTATACACTTATTTATTCGCCTTATTAAAAACTGACCACCATAGTTGACTGGCTTGTGCATTGTACTGCAAAGGGTACTGGTCACAGGCTCGAGCCTCAGCAACATCCAAACGTTTTTTCGCGACACCACCTCTTAACAATGACAAACCTCCAAGAATATTATCTTTCATGAAAAAGCTTCTCAATCCGCCATACGGAGTAGACAATAAAACTGCACATCCCTTCCATTCGTGCGAAAAATATACACGCACAACGTCAATGGTTGCAAGAAGCTGGGCCTTGGCTCTCAATAAGCTGACGGTCTCATAATCTTGACACAAACTGATCTATTTCTTGTGAATTGAAGGCGCGGAACAACTATCTACACATGCCTGTTTGTGCAATTCCACAGGTTTCTACTGCGGGCTATCACTTTTCCCAGAAATCACTCTGAAAGCGAGGACTTTCAATGATCAAGGTGACCCCAACTATATGTATTCCCTTCCATCAGTTGTTATTTTTTTTTTCATTCCAATGATCACCCAAATAACAATTGCATTTAAATAGTTCTCAAAACTCACAATCAATCCGATCTCGTTCAAAAGATCACTTCAGATCAAGTCAAATCACAAAAAAAAAGTGTCAAAAGTCACCATTTTTTTATTTCATCAAACCTCGTGCCGTAAGTTTATGGCGCAAAAAAATCCTAAAAATCAAAAAATTAAAAAACAATCTTCAAAATCATCTGAACTCTCACTATCTATGAATAGATACAACAACAAAAATGTATCTGAAAACACAATGGATCTATAAAATTGAAAAAGGAGAGAAGACTAAAATTGTTATATATTTTCATTTGATTAGACTAGTGACGTTCTAAATAACTCTAATACCTATAAAAAGATACGTAACAGAGAAAAAAAAAAAAAAACTAAAACGATCTGTTCTTGTGTGTGCACAATCTTGCTCGAATGGATGTTTGTTTTCTGTCCAATTTTGCTTGAGGCGCACGCTAGAAATTCCGAAATCTATTTTTAATTTTTACGGTGTAATTTTCACGATATTCTTCTTCTTCTTTTATTTTTGTGATGTTTTTCATGAAAAGATACGACGAACAAAATATATAAATATTAAGTCGGTGTTTTTTTTTTTTCTTTTCTTTTTTAATATTTATTTTATTAAATTTCTTTTTTTTTAAAATTTATTAAGATGTTTGTCACATGGAAAATGAGTGTCTAGCTTTTTTTTAAATTTTTTTCGTGGATGGGATTTAAAACAATCGAGGATCGGTAGGAAATCTAGTGAAAGTTAACAGAGAACACTGCTGGCAAGTTCGCTGCAGATCACTGATCTTCCAATTCGTAAAAGTTTAAAACTAATTGATCGACATGCATTTTCCCTTTTATCACAACAGTGATTACGCTCTTCAACCTTGCATTGATGTTGATCATGACAGTGATCTTCAATTTTCTCTTTCCTTTTCCCATTTTCCTAATATTCCCATTGTCTCATTCTGTTGAAGAAATTTTTTTATGAAATTTCGCAGTTTATATAGGTGAACAACCGATCGTCAACAAGATCCGTCAGTTTTTGATACATCACTTGAACGTTGAACAGTTTATTCGAATGAAAACAAAATTTTCTATTTCTAGATGAAGGACGGCAATTTATTTTCCAAATTTTTTTCTGTAGATGTCCCTCGGACTTTTTTAATTTCCGTCATGTATCTAAAATATGTGAAAATATTTTGTTGGGCCATAAGTTCACTGTTCTAGGCATTTCTCTGAAGTGATATTTTTTGTTTGAATAGTTTTTCTGTCTAGTTTCTAAGATACTAAGACAAATTTCTCTGAAAGCAAGCACTCTTGATAAACCCCTTTGAAGCCAATGAGTATGATCGCAATCATTGTTCACATGATCAGACATCTTCCATTAATTTATCACTCAAAAAAGTCTCCGTAGGCTTAAACTATTCAACATTTGATTTTCACAGATCCATGGTGATCGCAACTTCACAAACATATCTTATCAGCTGTATGCTGCTTATCATTAAAGTGGATTTCCCAAAGACCAATGCTCTCCACTGTGAACTGTGCCCCGAAAAACCTTTCGATGGTCACACAGTTCCCAGACGTCACATAGTTCTGACGAAAGAAAGGCTTTTCATCGAGATCATTATTTAATAGAAATGAAACCACGATCACTGATCGTGTCAAGCGTTTTTGATCCAGCTAAGCAGGCTTAAGATGGAACATCAGTAATTTTGCCTCCAAATTCACTATTCACGTGGTAGATCAGTGAAAATTGTCAATTAAAAAATGTCAGCATGTCCTTTAACGATCTACACCCTTCCCAGGCTTCCTCTCTGATATCAGATTTCGTGACAAACCAAACTTTACCCTCTAGCTCGTATATTGATGTGGTAGATCTGTATTAAAATGGCACTCCTACATCAAAATGCGATATTTTGTTGTAAGATATGATTTAGCTTCCAAAACCTTCCAAAACCAACTCACTTATCGCATGCACTCAACTTCCATGTTGTAGTCTATAAATTACCTTATTTCCCCTAAAGACAGATGTGTCATTTCATTTAACTGACACATTGTGTACCCAATCACAGCTACACCAATTAGTTATGCACATAAAAAAAAAAAATATTTTCTCTCATCATCACTTCAAAACTTCTGTTTAAGTAACGACTTCTTACCCGAAAGTATCTATAAAACTTTTTCTCACATCTCCAACGTAGTGTCAACAAAAAAAAAATAAAAATAAAAATACTGTTAACCACCTCAACAGCAGTTTTGATAGTATCTCAAAACTCTTTTATAGCTTACCGCTTGCTTACAAGCTAATTACAAACGTAAATAAGAATTATTTGTCTCACAGCCACCCACACCGTTTGAGATACACCAAGTATCTGAATCTTCTTATACACACGAAAAAAAAAACACAGAAATTGAGATGTTTCCAATTCTTTTTTGATTTATTATTCGAAATTTCATACTAAAAGTTAATGAAACAATTATAGGTAATGGAACATAATTCATGCATGCCGCATGCGACCAGCGAAAATCAAAATGCTATACGCCGAATGTATCTCAACGTCGATGCTAAGTCAGATAGTATAGTGAAGAAATTTTTATTATGCGTTAAATTAATTTATTACCCTTTTTGCTTGCGCTAATATGTATTTTTTTTTTTAATGAAATTTAATTATTTTTAAACAAAAAAATTTCATATATACACACTCTTGTTCCATTTGAGATGCAATTTTGAAAATATATTTGAAAATGTTTTTCCATTTTTCCATTTTTTTTTTGTGTGAAAATTTTCCTCTTCGTTCAGCGACTTTTATTACAACAGGTGCGCCTCATATCATGATATGGAGGTATCTTTGTTATTTTATGATCCAAAAGGTTGTTTGGGGTTAATGCGCGTAAAATCAGTGAAACACTCCTTTTGGGATTTTATTGGCCAATGGAATTGAGCAAAAAAAAAAATCCATTAAAATGAGCTTTTGTTTATATAAAACTAATGCTTAGTGTCACTATGAATAGATATCTATAAATTTTTAACTTTTATAGTAAATATCTGTTGAATGTAAGTGGACAATGATTGTAATCATATTTTTGTATTTTTTTTTTTTTTTTATTGAGCAACCTGTTGAACAGTAGCTTGCATTTTAAATCGCAAGCAAGATGTTTTCTAATTTCCGGGATCAACATGATTGCTAATTGGTCTGTAAATTTTACTTTGCGTCTTCTATTAACTGATCTGCCATGAGATCGGTGGATTTGGATAGAAAATGAAGAAGATAACTTCTGTAGTTTGTAGCTCTTAACAGACATTTATACACACGATCACTTTTTGTGGACGGATTCATTCAAAATCTCGGAGGTTTCGATTGGTTGCAATCTATAATTTGTTATCTGATTTCCGAGATCAAAATGATCATCTTCCATACCTCTAACTGATCTACCACTTGAAGCTATCACTTGAAGAAGAGATGATAGGTATATCTTGTTAAGATCATAATGTTAAGCCAAAACTAACATTCACTATCGGTAGGTAAATACAGTTGGCTTCCTTCAAGATCTCCGTTTTATACCTGATATTGTCATACAATCACCGGGATCAGAATGATCGCTGCTTAAGCTTTAAGTTAGTTTTAGTCTTTTTCTTAAGTGATCTACCACTTGAATTCAGGACTTGAAGAGGAGATAATAGGCATATCTTTTGGTATAAAAGTGTGCTCAAAGTAGATTAGTATGTATCGTGTCATGCGATCACCGAACTGAATTCTCTTTTACTGTCTAATTTCCGGCGACAAAGTGATCTACATACCACTTAGATTCGGGACTAAAAAAAAGAAGTACTTGCGTCTTTTCTTAAATGACAGGACTCTCGCTTACTGCTTAGGAATAACCACTTTATCATACGATCACCGAAAACGCTGCATTTTAGCTTGACTCCCTTATATATGGTACACCCTAACCAGTTCGCGATCAACAGCAACAAATTCCTGAATTCTTTTTGGTTTGGGTATTTGTTAAAGCTGATCTACCACTTGGATTCTGGACTTGGAGTAAAAATTACACATGCTTCTTTTTCGGGGCATAAGGCTCAACTAAAATGTTGATGCACGATCACTGCAAGATCAAATCTAACGCTTTTCATAGGTCACAAGCTATTGCTGGTCAACCTGGCAGAAGTACACCCGATTTGTGGGCGCAAAGACTTCGGCGATACAGATACACATAAACAAGGCACATTTCACTTCCTATGCGAATGCCCTAGCCTGTACAGAATTATAAAGGTGAATACAACTTCAACAACCTGGGCGATCTGTTTAAAAAGCCACCAAAAACCATTCTAAAATACATTCGGGGTGGTTCAGGGATTCCATTTCGTCTCTTCTTTCAGACTGGAAATTCCAGGGGAACACACTGCATCCTTGGAGATCCCCTTCAACCTACCTAAATTCTGGGTTCTGACTTTCTTTTGGAACCAGTGTCGGTGGCAAAATGGTATCCACCTCTGTAACTTAATGCCTAGAAATCGTTTTCCACGATTACCAAAGTTACAAAACTTCGGAGGCAATAAGTTTCTTCTGAATGTGCAGCAGCCCCAATGGTTTCCGGAATAAAGATGATCGATCTTTCTTTACTGATCTACCACGTGAATTTCAAACTTACAGAGGAAACAAAGAGTACACCTTTGCAAGGTTGGAGAGCTCAATCGAAATTCATATGCACGATCAGTATTCGCAACTTCCATTGTTGCAAAATCCCTCTTGATGAATACTTAAATACTCTTAGCGTAGGTAAATCTTATTTCCCAATGGATATCCTTGTAATAGATGGAAATTTCAACCAATTTACATAATCCCCTTATAGATACACTTCAATTTCACTTAAGTCCTCTCTAAAACTACTCAATCTTCCACCATTTTGTTCCATATCCCGCCAAAAAAAAAAAAACAACACATATAATGCCAAAAACCTAATCATATAAATCTTTGTTTGATCACTCCTTATCTTGAATAATATTCGCTCTGTCTTACATAAGAATATTAGCACTTAATTTGGGGAAAAACCTCGCCAACCAATCCCCATTCTGTTGATCATAATAAATTTCAAATAAATTTAGCTTCACTTCAAATTGATATCTTAAGACTCTTCTAACTAATTTGTGTATCTGAATGTGTTGTTGAGTATCTTTTTTTTTTTTGTTTGTTTTTGTAGTTGACATTGAGTTTTTATTTTTTTGCATTAAATTTACTATGCAGATTATACATTTAATACAACAACAGCAAGGGTCCATCAACAACAGAGAAAGAGAGCTACATACAAGATAAACCGGTCACATTCCAAAGAATAAATAAAAATAAAATAAAAAAAAATCGTATTAATGTTTAACTCAATTTGGTGGGAGTGTCACACACACTCATTCCGTCTCTCAAACTGCATGCAGAGATAGTCCACAGACAGACCTCATTTAAATGCATCCTTCGATAGACAGAGAGACGAAGCAAAAAAAAGGGAAAAAACACAACTGACTACAGTCTGTGAGGAATTGAAGTATCTCGGTGTTGACACACCACTAGGATTGCATTTGATTAGGTGTATGATGATATAGTCTGACCTATACGCACTTGAATATGATTAAAATTATTCCCTGTCCCGTCTTATGTCATATGTCATTTCGGACGTTATTCGTTGTGTACTTAAGCAAACAAACCGACATATGTTTCAATCGAATGTGCAACATAACATAACCATCTGTCGAATTGGTGGTCGTCCATTTATCTATCAATTTGTAATAACACAATCGCTTTTCAATTAACCTCATGTGGACAAGGGGGATATAACTATTTTCCAGGCCCAACGAAACGATTAAACATTTAAAGAAAAAAAAAAATACTGGACAAATGGATAAATGAACAGTTGACATACTATTTCTTGTTAAAAACTTTTTTTTTTTTTCTATTTTAATTGAATGAGAAACGGAAATTATCGATGAAATTGTATCTCAAGTACGATCTATGTGTATGAGAAGATTTTTTGAAGAAGAAAATTACTCCACTAACCCAATTCTGTAGCTAAATGGGGGATACCCATGCCAACACAATCATCACTTACACATACGATCACTTATCAAATTAAATGTCATAAAAATGACAATTAACCAATGTCAAGTCGGGTTAGTAGTGACTGTGGTTGAATGTGAATGACAAGAGGGCAACAGCTTTCCGACACAGGGAAGGACAAAAGTAATGATCGTGAACGGATACATTTTTTTGTTTTGTATCTTTTGGAAGCAAATGGCATTAGATCAGTGATCGTGTTTGGGAATTTCGAAAGATCTTAGTGACCTATAGGTGGTGTATATAAAGTTTTGTTTTCAACTCAAGTATTGGGATGGTAGATCACTTAAGAAGAAACATTTAAGACAACAAGTTGAGAATTTGAAAGACAAAAATATAAAATTTTACGATAGAATCTACGAAAACGCCATGTGACTAATGGGAGAGAATAGCCAGGTTACAAAGGATCACCAACAAAAAGTGCGATCATGCTTCTGAATTTAGATCAGTCTTTATGCACTGATGATATAATTTACGCTTACTTTGAACAAACATGCGTTTTCAGGTGGTAGATCACTTGTAAAAAGTTTTTGTGACCAAAAGTTGACACGATCATCATCAAAGATTTCATTACGTAGAAGGCAAACTTGAACCTTTATTTGTAGTCAGTATCCGATTTTCTGTAAAGTTGGAAGATTACACTGAATTTCTCAACTAATCCTATGAAAAAATAAGACTCTGGGATCGATCAGCTGGGAAGATCATCGTCTATGACAGAGATAGATCCAGAAAAAAGTGATCATTGTTTAAAAACCTGATTGAGACTTATACCCTACGAACAATCTATACAAATTTTTTCATGTAGATCTTGCAACGAAGTGGCAGGTCATGTGCAAAGACAATCTGAAGCACATTTCTATGACAAACTTCCGTTCAAAATGTACTCAAGGTCTGAAGAAATACTCATCCTCAATAGCAAAGCCAGGCCCATTTCAGAAGAGTAAATCTTTCATAAATCCACAAATGGTTACATCGCTAGTGTGTCGTCAAAGAGGCAGATCACTAAAGTAGGTTTCCATTTAACAAAAACAACGATCTGCCATACCAATATCAGTCTGACATACTGTCCTTGTGCTAACAAACATATAATTGTCTATCCACATACGATTTCTATGTGGCAGATCATCAAATTACACATCTGCACCATACACCAAACGGTTCAATTATTCAAAAGATACATAATTTTGATTAATGACTTGTTGTCATATTTAATATTTGTTCGATACGAAACCATTCTTTGACATACAGCTGCTCACGCATTCACTGGTTAATATTAATTATGCAGTAGCCTCTATTCAATTCCCAGTGGACTGTTTCTGTTTCATTTGCGGGAAATCGATAAGAAGAGCGATGCACCTGGAAATTTTTACCAAGATACAGTCTGGAATACACTTGCATATTTATAAGTCTCTGTACAACAATGTGGAGTTTATCTCAATTTACGATCCACAAACACTTAAAACCAGAATGAATCAGTACCTCTCATGTATCAGTGGTTACATCATGCTTTCAGTGGACACTGTACATTTTATAAGCGTTAAGTAATTGTTTTTTATTATCTTCGCAATGCTGCTTTCCAAAGCTCATTTCTTTTATCGGATTTTTTCTTTTTTTTTTTTGCTTAGCTCTTGAAGTAGATGAATGAAACTTTTGAATGGTCGGGAATGCCCCAACAAAAAAAAAAAAAAAACAAACAACTACGAAGGAAATAATTATTAGATAAACTCTTGGCGAAATCATGTATCTTTTGCTAGTAAAATCAAAGATTATAACCCCCCAAATGCCATTCCCTCAACCTCATTCATTCATTTTATTCCACAATCGACACCAGCGTATATGTATGTACACTCTAGGTCTGACATCAATTATTCGAACCACAACAGCCGTACCGCCGAATGTTAAGTATCTTAATTGAATTTCACTTAAACACTACAACCAGAATATGGTGGCTGGTCAACATGGTGTGTGGAGTTGCGGGAGGTATCCACACGTACATATGTGCCTAAAGAGTCTCACCTCTTGACAAATGTTTGAATTGTTCAAAGATCGATTGGAAAAAAAAATAAAAATATTGAAAAGAAAAACACATCATCACACTCAAAAACTTCATTAATTTCCACTTTGTCTCAATTGTGTACGATGTGTGTTGTTGCTTGTCGCATTGTGAATGTCTCATTGCGAGTGCTCACTCTTTTTTCATTCATATTCGTTTTCTGAGGAGGACTGAGGAGGAATTAGGTGGGTTTCGCAATTGGCCGGGTGTGTACTGGTTGAGCAGGGTAGGTCAGAGGGGACTTGTGCCTTCTATAATAACGCATAAAGATACGATCGATCATTTTATTTTATTTTCGTGGTTTTAAGAGAAAGCTAAGGTTAAGGAAAGCAAAAACATTCGTTTTGAGATAGTTTTCGAGTGTTATTGCAGTTTTCCATATTTGGAAATTGGAATGACATAATCATGGAGGTATCTGTGAATCGCAACTGACAGACAAAGTTGTGAAAGTTGTTGTTTACTGAAACTGGGTCAATCTGGGATTCTCTAAATGTATCTAGTCATTCTCAACCTTTTTGTCACAATTCTCTGTCACGTATTCCATGACTAAATTAAGAAATTTTGCATCTACATACTAAAATTTCACATATCATAGCATGTGGTGGTTTGTGTCTAGGGTAAATTTCATTATAACAAGGTATAACTCAATTTTTAGTAGAACCATGAATTCTTCTTTCATTGTTCTAGATATTCACAATCAATTGATACATTTTTCATGAATGGTATCTTTGAGAAGTATCTCTTCTTTATTTTAGGTCAACTGACACATGTCAGAGGGTAATTTCAATTCACTTCGTTAGCACAAGCACGATAAATATCATCAAAATAAAGTTCGAAATAGTAAAACAACAATCAAATTACAATCAAAATGCCATAAATCAATTAATTTGTTTCCAACGATTGTTTTGAATTGGCATTGAATATTTTTTTTTTCTATTTTTTACTAGGCGGCGTAGCCCCTGGAACCCCATCAGCGGCCATGATCATGGAAGGGCTTGAAACCCTTGTGGCGCCACCGCATCACGCATTCCTGCTAACCGAGTCTGCAGCGGCAGCTCATTTTAATGTATTGAGCTTTGATACGTGTCTCTTTAAGACAACCGCTCAGACAAGTCCATCAACAGCGCCAGTATCAGTGTCATCGGCTGCATCATACTTGTCGAATCCGTCAAGTTTTGGTGGTGGCTTGGGTGCACAAACTCTGCTACATTATAGTTTGTCATCAGCATCGTCGCAACAGCAACAACAAAGCAGTAGTAACACCCACCATCACAATCATCAGCAGCAGCAGCAACAACAACAACAACAACAACAGCATCATCATCATACGCAAACAACTGTATCGGGTAGTGCATCAAACGTTAGCAGCCAAAATAATAGTATCAGTCGTAATTCAACACCATCGGGTATTATTAGCAGCAGTACTGGTGCATCAGCACAGACAACAACCACTAGTACGGCCAGTGGCCCTGGCAGTGGTGGTTCTGGGAGAAGTTCAGCTTCTCATTTAAGTTTATTAAATACCAGCTCAGGTGAAGGTACCAAACATCATCATCAAAACCCGCATACACAACAGCAAACGCATTCGCATCAGCAACAGCATCCAGGGCAGGATAGTGACGACGCACAAGCTGGCGATTTAAATACGCCTGTAACGACATCTAGTGATATACCGTCGTTTTTTGGACCGTCAACTGTTGTTGAACCGCCACCAATTACAGGTTAGTAAATACATATACACATTTGTTTGTTTGTAAAAAAAAATATCTCAATCTTCTCTTCTATTGTTTTGATTCCTATTGTTGATTTGTATCTTATTGATGAACAGTAGCAAGTTTTGTTACCCAGAATCATTCTGACTTCCATTTGAATTCGGTTTTTTAAAAAAAAATCGATTTGCATAAACTTTGTTCTAATTGACGTGGTCCAACACTCCGGAGATACCCAACTTAGTTTTGTATCTCAATGGAATTGCTATACAAATTGATTATGTAAAATTTGTTTTTCTTTTCTTTTTCTCCCTATGGCCGGCACGTGTCTACATGCAGAAATACTCATAGATGGACACGTTTTGCATTTCTCTGAATGAAAATTCAGATCACAGTACATTACATCTAGATATTATGAAGCCATATGCATGTACATAATTTATATATTTTTAATTCTCTCTGAATCAACATTTAAGTGATTTATAATTCAAGATAAAGAGCCCTAAAAGATTTTCAAATTAATGTGGTTTCCAATCCACTGCCATACGAATGATGTTATTTATTTGAAAAAAAAAAGAAGAAAACAAAGTCACGACGATATCAGTATGAGGAGAAGGTGGAGCTTAGTAATTAAAAAAGATTTAGTATGCAAAACTTGGATGAGAAATTATTGTTTAAGTGTGTATTGGTCGTATCTTTTAGGAAAACAAAGGCTGTCCATATAATATAAATGAAATAGGAGTTGACCTCCCATCAGCACAAACTAATTAAAACCTTAATTTATGGGACGCCACAAGGTTGACATTAGATAACTGAGCTTTTAAGATTTTTTCGATTTTTTTTTTTCACACTTTATATGTGTGCGATGCATTTGTCTTTTTCCATCTGCGGAGTTTTAATCCCAGAAAGGAGATTAAGCGACTTTCACACTGATCTATATCTGAACTTAACTTTCCCTTATCGCCTGATATGGTCTTGAGAGGTATCCTATTTCCATTTCACCTTATAATGGTTAGACCACATGAAAACGATCGTTAAAATCAATCTCGTGATCAGTGAGGATCTCTGAAGAAAAGATCATATGATCGGTCAAGAACAGGGAGCTTAAGATTCCAGCTAACGATCAGTTGAAATTCAGTTGATCGTGTGACAAATTCACATCACGATCAGTGAATAGAAGGGTTGGCCGTTGTAAGCATAATCGCTGGTGTCAAGAAAGTCGATCAATTTTGAAGATCTGACGTCAACTCTACTGCAGACTGGCATAACTTTGATCGTACTACTTGTTGAACAAAAATACTGGAAAATTGATACCCTTAAACGATCTCAGTCGGCCTTAAACCGTTGCATCTTGAGTGTACTTGAGTGTCTCTGATTCAGAACTTTTGTAGACTGTAACAAACTTCTTCAAATTTACACCTCGAACGACTGTATAAAACCAAAACTGGACCCAAAATGTGACCTCAAAAGCACTAGATCGTGTCTCAGGTTATAATGAAACTAAATTCAAAGTCAGTTTATTCAAGACATACTTAAGGTGGCGCTACAGTCCGGGATGGGCCTGACCAACAAGCGTCTCCAGCCAACTCGATCTTTAGCTAGCTGCCTCCGATTTCGCACGCTAAGTTGGCGCGCCACCTGAGTCGCGGATTTCCTCCTCCTTGGGGGCGGATTTGAAGATTTTTCGGACCGAAGCGCTCAACTGGGTTTTGAAATACAATTTTCTGTGATCTGCGATTTGTTGACAAGATTAGGATGAATGTAGAACTTGTACTACATAACTGAGGCTTGGAGGTCAACCCCCTTTGCTGCGCTAGAAACCATCTCAAACATCATATTCCTGGATTTTCTAACCAAAGTGCCTATATCTTCACCGACAGCCAAGCAGATTTGAAATCCTTATCAAATGTCACTAACAAGAAGTTAACATCACAATAGCCCTTGAGCCTTAATGAGTCCCCTTCCGGCCTAAATTAACCTAATTCAGGAAGTCAACTCACAGTTGTACAAGTCCACCTTATCAATGCGATCCTCAACATAAAGATCACAGAGTCTATGCCAATGCATTTTGGAAGAGCAACTGATCTGCACTTTTACCGATCATTTCAACGATCAGATCTTTTGAGATTTTTAGAGATAATTCTGCTGTTTTCCCAGTCAAGATGCATCCGAATACTTAATCGATCATCCGACACGATCAATTGAAATATTAAGCAAACAGTCCTATCGATGTGGATACTTCTCTTATAGAAAGTGTGTAGATTGCAATTTTCGTAAGCTCTAGATAGAGACAAAGGACCACTGATCGTCATTTAAAAAAAACGGATCCCCACGATCACTGATATTCCGACCATCAACGATTCTTATTTTGAAACATTTCCTGCACCAAAGATCTCTCAAATCTGCAACATCTTTCTCTCGTCTCAGTCCCTACTGATATTGTGACACGATCACTCACAATAATCAGCTCATGATGCATTTTGTCACCGATAAAAAAAAAATCACTGATCCTCCTGCCTCCCATAGATACATCTCCTTGCTTTTAGTTCCCCGATCATGTGACACGATCACTAAAAATAAAACACGATCGTGTCTTAACTACTTTTAATAATTGCAATTTTTTAATTTTCCAATTTAGAGTCACAGTGCCACACAATGTACGATCTAGAACAGTGTGTGCTCTAAAATTGTGTTAATTAAATTAGTCCACGGCTAGTATAGTGTTCGTGTATCATTTAAAAAAAATAAAAAATCCAACAGATACGTTAGATATACAATACGATCTGTGATGGTACGCAATTATGTGATGAAACCAGAAGCAAAGATCACATCAATTGAATGATAAAATGTCGTTTTATATCTTTCAGAACAAAACGAAATAAAAATGAAAAAAAAGGGAATGTATCTCCAACATATCACCGTAATTAAATGCAATTAAAAGATCAAATTCTCAACGCATTTATCTTTGTTAATTAATTATAAATCACAGTCCTCTAAGTGAATACATATTGTTATCGTTGTAAACAAATCTTTAACATCTTTAACATCTGATTGTATCTATGCGATAAGAAGTTGTATTTAAATTGATTTTACAGATAGATATGTATCTTCTCCTTCTCTCAGTGGATGAATGTAAGAATTTAATTACTTTAAAAAAATTATTCTCCTATTGAACTCGAATCGTTGTTGTCGCGATCGTCGGCAACATGGAACTCATTAAGATTTCATAAAAGAAACCTGAAAAAAAGACACGAATTCAATCCGACCCCACGCACCAAACAGCTTGTGATTAAGATGTAAAAAATTGTATCTAAATATCCACTTTAGATACATTTAGATAGTATATATATTTGACATATGCGTCTATAGCTCGATATATAGTCTTGTGTTCTCTTTCTTTCGATGTTTCAGTTGAGTTGTGTGTTGGATTTGAGAAATTTTATTGTAGGCAATCGACCATAAAACACTAATACACGAAACGAAGGTAACGAAAAACGAAATGCAACAGCGAAATGTCATGTTTAGATGTTTTATTCGAAAATGTTGTCATTACACGTGTAGTTACACGATGTTGGATGTGTGAACTGATTAGGGATGCAGTATGCAGATCTCTCTATTCGTCCATCTGTTTGATGTTGTTTTTTCTTCCCAATCGGACAGCCACACACCGGAAAGTTATAAATTCGCTGTTAGATACTTCTGTATCTGTGTCAGTTATTACAAAAAAAATATTGAGATTGTAAATTATCTTTGAATGAAGTTGTCATAGATATACTCTCTGATAGAAATTCCTCTCTGATCATAAATACATTATGATTTTATTATTATTAGACAAGCGACATGGTACAACATTTTATAAACCCTTCCTAGGAGACATGCATACATATGTGTGTAGTTGTGGAACAATCTGCTTTGCATTTTATTAACCATGGTTTATCATGTAAACAGAGAATTAGGAAATGTTATTCCTTTTGCAACGATCACAACACGGACACAACACACACACACCGGGCCAAGAGAAAAAGTGTATCTTTTGTGGTTTAGTTTCAATACCGCCCAGAAGTAAATACTTCATTTATATTCAAGCTGATGATAAAGGGGTATCTTCATTAGCAATAGACGACGAAGGCTTAGAGGCCACCTTAACAGAAGAAAATACTGATATCGATTGACATAGGAATTGCCTGGAGGTTAGATGTTTTCTTTTTACACTTTTTTTTTTTTTTTAACCACAATAGACGAGATAAGAACTGGATTTTTTCTATTTTTTTGTTTCGCCCTAAAAGCTTAAAATGTCATTTCACCGGCTTGAGAAGGGCTTAAAAAAAAATCTAATGGTTTCACTGGGAATCTTCAAGCTATCTATCAGTTTAAAATTCATGACCTAACCAGTCTGAAGTTGATGTTCCAGTTCATTGGAATCTCATTCAAAGAAGCTGTGTCTTCAGTTGAAAGATCACCACCGATCATGAGAAGATGGATGGGAATCTCTGATCAATCAGAGTACTTTAAATGGAAACCCTATAAATTATCGTCCAAATGATCTTGTCAAGTGATATGGCGTCTCTATAAATTGTACGAATGATCTTGTCAAGCGACCACTACAAAGATTAACGACGATCAGGGACGATCAGATCAGCTATAAAGCATCGTCAAAACCTTGGCAACTTTAAGCCAGAACTTCAACCCCAATTGAGCGTGTGAAAAAACCTTATAGTGATCTTGGTCATATTTTAGTTAACGAGACGCTTATTCCTTTCCTCAAGATAGTCTTTAGCAATTCTGATGCATGATCAAGTGATCTTGTACGATTGACTGCTATACATCTCTTTCGCAGCATTTTGGTTTCTATCCAAATTTTCTGGTCATGATATGATCACCAAGCCTAATAGCAAGCCTTCAAAGTGTAGATGTCTCCATCGTCAAAAACTTGGCAACTTTAAGTCAGCATCGCAATAACAATTGATCATGTGAAAATAATGTCTTCTAATGATCTTTGTCACAATCGTACTGGAACCATGTACGAGTATACTCATCCCTACTTCCTCTTCTCGGAGAACCACTTCCAACTAACTGAAACTTCTGGCATAAACTAGGTAGGATTCCAGGACATAGAAGTTCTTCTGATAGGAACATTGGTGCCGAACCCTTCTGCGGCATTCCTCCCTGTCGAACAGGCTCCCGACCCAATGATCTTGCAGGTCGCAGTGCTTCTTGCAGAGCCTATTTAATAATGACAAGAATATAAGCTTTCTGGCATCCGCAATCATTTAATCAACGTTCGGAATTCCTTGTCATTTGGAGCCTGAAGGAGCTGAAATTCAAGGATCTTTTGTGACAGGAGGATTGGTGTCATTCGCTCGATGTGTTCTTGCCAATATAGTCGACATTTCTAGGCTTTTTGGACTAAATCTTCCTCTAAATTCGCGATCCTCAACCTCTTGTAATCTCTTTCCAAAAGATCAACACTGGCATGGAAGCCCCTTCTCCATTTTCTTTGATTATGTGATCGCCACCTTAGGTTCTGTACGTCTCAAGAGGTCAATGCTCCCTTTTCAAAGTCAGAAAAACCATTTCGTATCAGTGCCCCCATCTTTTGCTTCAACAATGCATCATTTGGTGGTGTATCTGTTTGTTTGTGTTCCTTTTACTCCAGAACCTCTTAACCGATTTTGCTCTAACTTGTGTTTTTGTATTGAAAATTATGTTGAACAGGTTTATATAAACCCTAGTCCCACATTTGATTCAACTGCAAACCAGTTTTACATAATTCTTTCACACGTGTGAAAACTTATACGTCAATTAGTAAACAAATAAATAACTTCACACTATCTATCGTTCTCTTTAAATTTTTGCATTTCTTTCGCCCCAAAATGTTGATAACAATTCGTTTAAACTTTTTCAATGTCTCACAAGCACTGTCAAATAAACAAACCCTAACCACTTACCACGATTAAATAAATTCAACAGTTCGACTATCTTTTATTCCACCACCACACCATCTACATATGTAAATCATTCGCACAACAGGAGTCACACACAGATGTAGTAAATCGAACACCAAAAAAAAAAAGAACAAGAAAACCACTAAGAAATAAGAAAGAGAGAAAAAATTGACACCTAACAAGAACAGCGGGTTGTAAAACGTCAAACAATCGTAAATCTAAGCCTCCAAATCGATGACACAGCTGTGTCAAATGAATTTTTAATCGACTTTTCGAATATTTTATGTCCAGACAAATCTTCTGTCTAAATATTGTGGCCAATCAATACGAATTGAAGAGATACCTTTTTTTCGAAAAAGAATAAGAACGCAGACACAACCTCAAAGAACACGTTAACTGTCAAAGTATACAATTGTCAAACCAGTCAACGACAAGATCTTTTCTTCTCTCGCCTACGAATCGAATTGATCTCAAACAATTGTGAAATGAAAAGCTCGATTGTTATGTTAAATGAAAACGTTTTAATCAAAACGGATTCCGCAAAGCGACCCTATCCACCACCCGCGCCGAGGGCTAAAGCCGCCGTCAAAGCGTTACAATTGAGAGTGCAGACAAAAGGTGCGATAAATTCGGTTTTTTTTTTTTTGTGTCCAACAACTAGACGTAAATAGCAAAGGTTGACAGCTTAACGCCCCACGAGAGATTGGCTGGATTGTTTGGGGCTTTTTTTTTTCTTAAGGGCCGCCCAATCAAGCCTTTAAAAAATGCAATTTGAATTTCGAATCACTTTCCGAAATCAAAGGCGTGGATTTTAATTGGTTTTCCGATTTGTTTGACAGTTCATAAATATTTGTGACTTTTAATTTGACAATTTGCATGCCAACTAGCCATGAATGTCAAAGCACTGCATGACAGCTAATTTGCTTCCTCTTGTCTTCGGCTTTTGTAATTTATGAGATCTATCTCATTGACTATGCATCGTTTGGAGTGTGTCGTTGAGCTGGTGGATTTAGTGGAGTCTTTTGTCTACAGTTAAACCCTTTTACAGTCCTCCATCGTGGATGTAATTATTGAAATAAATCTCTGAGAAGGAAAGTTTCTTATTTTTGTTTTATTGCTGGCGTGTCCCGTTTTGTGAATTGCATTTCGCAATTTTGTCCAGCGTAACTGAGACAAATTATGTGCCTTTTGAGTGCCAAATATGGTCATTAAATGGAAGTTTATCATAACTATGGTGGAGGACTTGAAATTGGCTGATACACATACATCGCACATGCGTGTATGTAGGGAGATTCAAGATACCATTTGTCATTGGAAAATGGATTTGTTTTGGAATTTTCTTGTGACAAAGAATGTATTTCTTTTGGCAAACAGCAAGGATGCGTAGGATTTGTGATTAAGCATGTCTTTTAAGGACTTGTGTGGTGGGCTCATTTATTTTTCGCGTGTGGGATGGTTTTATGCAAAAGTTTTCCATCGCCAATAGTTTTGAGCTTCCGGTGTCTGAACTGATTTTCAGTTCTTTTTCGCAGAAAACTACAGTTTTACTCTCTTCTTTGAAGCTCGGTGACTTCATTTAGATCTTGGTCTTAGTTCTTTAATTTTTCACCCACGAGGAGGATGCGAAGGCTTGACTAGCCCTTTTAAGATGTAACAATGCCCTGTATGGACATGAAAAAGGAAGAGCGACGATTCTGCACATTCTCTATACATATCCAGCCCTCTCAGCTCGTAGAAGAGCCATCCTAGGAGCCAGCTTCTTTCAAAGCCTAAACAAACTGATTGATACCAGCATAAGCAGTCTCCAGCGGTTGAAAGTAAGCTCCGACTGGTTCTGCGGGTAATTTTTCTGGAGAAATTACAGATCCATGTGGTCCTATGGACCTTCTCTGGTCTAAGTGTCAAGTCAGGTCGTTTTTTAATAATTTTTCAGACCTTCAACATCTCATTTGTCTGAAGACGGCGCCAAAAGCGTTCCAACATTAGCCAACTGCTTCTTAAAAATCTTGCCTTTGAATTGGTTTTGACGGCTTTTCAAACCAAGACAAGCTTAAATTTTACTTGTTGATAGCATTATGGCATAACCTCATCTTGTGCATCAACCAAAAATCCTCTTCAGCTACCGAAATCATTGTCTAGCCTTCTACCTCCTACGGAACACTCACTGTACTTGTAGGCATCAGCTATGGAAAGGTGTTCATTTGCTCTGTCGTCCTTTAGGTTGATTTTCACTAACTTGTCCGTAACCTAACAAATGATTTCTGAAAGATACTTGTAGATGGCGCCACTATAAACTATTGTATGGTTTGGTCTACAATAAGAAGCCTATTCAGCTACCTGGAGCAATAGCTTCAGCTGCTTATATCAAGAAAGTCAAAGTCACGCTCTACTTGCGCCAGGGCCTCTTGATAAGCTTTTTTGTAGACTTTTCGTCCATCTGAATTGAATTTGAAGTCGGTTCCCACATCTCTAGGAACCCTTAGATTTTGAAAAAATAATTTTTAAAATTCTGGAGGTATACAACGTTCCCAATGATCACAAATTGTTCCCAAGCGGGATTCACTTAACTTGGTTACGGGCTTTTTCAAGGTTCCTGTCTCTGCTGATATCATTTTTGGACAAGAACCCTTTTGCGTTATCGAAGTGTGGGGCGACATTATCTTGCACCCTGAACGGCGTCTTTTACATCGGTTGCCGGTAGTTCTAACTCGTGGCAAGCACGAACTGTAAACCAAAGAATGGGTCAATCTTTCAACTTGTTCTCAACCTATTTGACAGCGCCATCTACACGGAATTTTAATTTCTGTTCGAATCTGAATCATTAGATACCGCTTAAGCAGTCAAAACAGTCGTTAAACACAGCCGTTCAGCAACAAATCTATCTAACGCCATCCAACAGCCGGTTTCACACACACTCACATGGCAAATCTCCATTTTTATCTTTTAATTATGTAAAAAGCTTACAAGGCAGCTTCATTTATAGTTGAGCTCTTGCTACTGGCACCAGCACGATACTTTGTAAAATTCTGATTTATCGAAAGTAATTGCGAAGCCCGCAAAACAATCTTTCGTTCCAAAGGCAAAACAAAAGTCGTTACGTCAAATATGCTACGTAAGCATTCCATCAGGCAATTCCAAAGAATGATAACAAAAGCTTGAGATAAGGACTAAAGGCGAAAAAAAGAAGAAGAAGGAGAAGCAAACCAAAGCAACGTTGTTGTTTTTTTTTTTTTTTTAATTCAAAGCCAAGATGCATTCCAGAATTAATTTCTGTGCCAATGGTGGTGTATGCCGACAGCGGTACTCCCGCGATACCCTTCAAAGATTGAAATTTTTGATTTGACGCCAATATCATTCGGTCTTGGCGCACGACGTTGATGGTGGTTGTGTCGCGCCTTTTGAAACAATCTCTGGGCGACAAAGAGAAGGAGTAAGTAGCAACATCGCATGCAGTGTGTCTGGTAATGCTGGGTAATTAGTCTTCGCTTGCATATTTCGCGCAGCTGAGGCTAAACTGAAGTCAGGCTGGACTCCCCAGGGGGTTTCTGTGGAATTACACCAGAGTGCATGCCGGTAGGTAGCTGTGCGCTGAATAATCTTTTGCCGTGATTCTCGAGAAATGTAAACAAAGTCAAGGCAATGAAGGTTTTCTCTTGTTGTTTTGTTTTTGGATGGCAATAGCCATTCATTTGTGCCTTCTTGTGACAGCAACTCGATATGGCAATGTGTCAGATTGATAAGAAAACAATTTTCTTCTTCTGTTTATCCTTGACATTTATGGTGAAGCAATGTCATCAGTCATCGTTTGACAGAACCGATCAAATTTCTATTCAAATGGAACCACAGCGACTTTGTTTTGGACTGATAGAAGGTTAACAAAACCTTATTTCCATAGATACACTCCGCATTCTATAGATTTCTCTTGCAATCCTTTTTATCGTCGAATCCTTTTACTTTATTAATTTTGTTTTATTTTTTTTTTGTAGGTTCAATTGAATCTGAGGATCTGTCCCTTGAGCCTCAGACCGTATCCAGTCCAGTATTGTGTAGTCCATTAAAAGAGGAACGCAGTACACCGCCCACATTGATAGTTAAGGAAGAAACAAGTAATAATAGTTGTACAATGTATCCAACACATCTTACAAATAGTCAAACAACAACAACAACATTAGGCAATAATAGCAATACACATAATAACTCAACAAGTGCCAGTAATAGCAATAACACGAATCACCATCATACGCATGGCCAACATGGCAATAGTTCACCACACCATCATCATAGTATACAACAGCAACACAGTCAACAACATATGAATCAACAACAACAACAGAACCAAATACACCACCACAGTCAATTGCATCAACAACACCTGCAACAACAACAACAACAACAACATCACAATCACAATACACAACACCACCAACAACAACAACAACAACAACAGCAACAACAACACCATCAACAACAACAACAACAGCAACACCACCAACAACACCAACAACAGCAGCAGCACCATTCTCACCAGCAACAACAACAACAACAACACCAACACCAAAGTAGCGGTAAAATATCATATCGTGGCATTTTTACCACTACAGGTAACCCATCAATGGGCGGTCTGGCAGCCTCGGCAGCAGCAGCAGCAGCATCTGCATCTCAGCTCAACTCACCACAATTGAGTGTGTTGCCGAGTCAGATGTCACCACCATCGGCAGGTCTTGGCAGTAGCTGGGGTCTCCCCAGTCCCGATAAGACACTCTTTCAACCGCCGATGTTCAGCCTTTTGGGGCCAGGTCCTCAAAATGCCGCCGCACAGGCTCACTATGCCCCGCAGAATGTGCCCACCAGCAGTCCCTCACCATCGGCGCATCACATGCACTCAGCCTACGCAGACGAACGCAACCCCCAGCATGTGGAATTGCTCGGTCTGAACATGGACTGTGCGAATATAATACTGAAGCAGCCACCACCCAGCTACAGCAGTGGATGTGTTTCCAGCATGGATCTCCAGCCCAGTCAGTCCAGCCAAGACCTCAATCAGTATGCCCGCCAGCAGATGACCGCGTCCAAGTATCAGTGGTTAGATTCACCAGCGGAATACGGCAGCCCGCAACAGTCATTGGTGGTGCCCGGTCCCTCATCGTCCGCCTCACCTGCGTCAGGACTCATCCCCAAACAGGAGGCTTACAGCGATCATCACATGCTAACGCCGTCAGGTTCACAATCCGGCTACTCGGTTGTCCAACTAGCCGAATACAGTCCATCCACCAGTAAGGGTCATGAGATCCTCTCTCAGGTCTACCAACAGAGCACCATGCCACTGAAACTGGTCCCAGTGAAGCCGCGAAAATATCCCAACCGGCCGAGCAAAACTCCAGTCCATGAACGTCCATACGCCTGCCCAGTGGAGAACTGTGACCGTCGATTCTCCCGCTCCGATGAACTCACCCGCCACATTCGTATCCACACTGGCCAAAAGCCGTTCCAGTGCCGCATCTGCATGCGGTCATTCAGTCGATCCGATCACCTAACGACGCACATTCGAACGCACACCGGTGAGAAACCCTTCTCCTGTGACATCTGTGGCCGAAAATTTGCCCGCTCCGACGAGAAGAAGCGTCACGCCAAAGTTCACCTTAAACAGCGCATCAAGAAGGAAAGCAAACTCAGCCAGCAGCAACAACAACATCAACAGGCGGCGGCAGCAGCAGCAGTAGCGGCACAACAACATCACCATCAACAGCACGCCCATCACATGTTGCATTCCGGTGATCTGTCGATCGTGACAACAAGTGCCACCAGCTTGTAGGTCGAGGAGAGTTCATCGCCGATTGATTCTGTTGTGAGTTTACCTTCCGTTCCTCCAAAGGACGATGAAATGACAACAGAGCAGACCCAAGAGGAGGCTAAGAAAAATTGCAAGACAGTCTCAACAGAAACTGTGGCAAGAAGACACGTGTCTACAGCTTCTGTTGGAACTTCCACTTCGGATGTTGAAATGCTGACCATACTAACCAGTAACGAAAATAGCGGTCAAGATTATCTTATATTACTTTTAATGCAATAGATTGGTTGTTAACTGTAAACAGGTGAAAGTGTGATGAGTTTGAGACTCAAGTGCATGATGAGGTAGAAGACTTTTTAAGCGAATGGAGGTCCAATAGGATCGTTGTTGTGTGGGGAAGAGATCACTGATCTTCAAAACCATCGAACTTCACAACACGACTTTCCCCAAAACATTTTGTATTTCCAAGAAGTAGTAAGCGGTTTCATCGTTTCTCTTGAAGACCGACAAGTCCTTGACGAGGTGATCTTGTCAAAAAAAAATTTAAAAACTGATCTCGCCAACATTGATCTTGTCTTACTCTAACTCCTACCAAATGTTTATCTAGGGAATGACTGATACACTTGATCGGGATACACTTCCAAACTGATCTCATTTCGATCTTGACAACTCAAAAGTGATCTTGTCAACTACAAAATGTTGGCTAGCAGCTATCAAAATGTACTCGATCAGTGTAAGAGTATCATGGACCACCATAAACTTTCAAACTGATCTCATATGGGCATTGACGACTCAAATGTGATCTTGTCAACAAAAAATTGGTGGCTAGCAGCTATCAAATTGCGTGCTTGTCATTGTCTATAGAAAATTCAGCGATCGTATTCGATTACTTTCAAACAGAACTTGCTGATCCTTAACCACTCAATTTATGAAAACTGATCTCCTGATCTTTTTTTCAAATGATCTTGTCACTAGAATATTTCCAGTTTCAAATCTTCTGCCACTTAAGGCTTTTGCTACATTTAATAATCGAGATCGAACTGACCATCTAAAGAAAAACATGTTCAAATATCAGCCATTAAAGCAAGATCACTAAACCGATCTTCAAGTCGTTTGTACCATCAATTTCAATATCTTTTCACTGATCACTCACGATAAGTTTCCTTCTTTTCACAAACTGGTACTACCAACACTATACACTACGATCATTTAAACCATAAAAATAGCTCTCCTTAGTCATAAAAATATAAAAATTTAGAATAACACCTTTTTATGTTGTCATTGCGGTTGTCGCTACAGCTATTGAACGATCTCATACTCTGGTAGGCCTTCGTAAACCTCTAGACGGGCAATTATGTGTTTTTTTTTTCCTACTTCCCGATCGTAGATGATGATTAATTTTTGAAGTGTTATGACACTTGGTTAGAAAATTATAGAAAAGTGGAGCGATTGATCGAGGATCAGTTTGTACGATCACTAAAGATCCGTTTTGGAAAATTTAAAAAAAAAAAAATCATTCCAAGCTATTTTATGTCATTTTTGATGATAGAAAAGCCAGTTGGTAGACATAATCGATATTTTCTTTGGTGATTTGGAAAAGTGCCGTTACACGATCACCAATTAGTGATCTTCCATTAGCTCAAAGCATTATCACTGACTATTGTTAGTGAAATGTGACCTAAGATCAGAAGTTTCAACAAACAATCTTATGGTCTTCAGAATGTTATTATCGCTGAATGAAGATCCGTCTATTAATTGAAGCTCACTCTATAATACAGACTCAAACTCCTCCCCGAAGTGGTTCCGGGAAACTGCAGAGTGAAGAAGCTAGCTAAGGAGGCAGTAGATCAGAACGTGCTTCTCTAAAGTTGATCAAATGTCCCCTTGATACTGATGAAGAAAAGCGAATAACAGGTGTCTTTTGTCGAAAGAACGGAAAGACTTATGTCCATAAATAGCGAATGGAAAAGAACTAAAGTAAGAGCCCTCATAGGCCATTGCTTGATAGGTATGCAAGCTACTAGAATGAGTGTCCCTTCAAATGATTTATGCCGAACCATGAGGAAAAGGAAGAAGTGGTTAGTCACCTTCTTTGAGACAAACCCTAGGAGAATATTTATATAAAGACCTCAGCGAGGTTAGGAGGTTTGTCTGTGTATCAAAATGGTGTACGGAAAACGGTCTGCACCGATACGGCGACCTATACTATCTTTCTTGATAAAGCCGGGAAGTCCATCATGCAAGCTTCCTGGTGCTAGTAATCGCGTACACTACGTGGTATCATAATGTACCTTCATTCTGATCAAAGTATGCTCCTGACAGCCCCCTAACATGACCTAACCAACTGATGTGGTTTTTACTGCCACGCATCGCAATGGGTTCTGAGCCTAAGTGAGTCTTGCGGGACACCTATCAACCTAACCTTCTCCCATGCAGCCACTTTGTAGGCTCACACAACTTTTTCATTTTCTCCTGATCTCTTTGTAATGTCTTCCCAACAAACTGAACGATTTTATGGAACTCATTCGATTCGTCGACAGTCAACAAAGTAAGAGCTCAAAACTCGTCACATACAACACCTCAATGCACCTTCTCTTAGAACACCACCAGTGTATATGTTAAATCCCCCCCCCCCCAAATGAAGTTACCTTACATAAAAATTGCCATAAAACATTATTGTACTTTAATCAGGTTCATGAAACGAAAAAAAAAACAAATTAAAATAAATCTCAATATACAACAATCATGTAGTCAATCAAAATAATATAAATATATCCTACCCTCTATAATAATTAAATTAACAATTCTAAAGCTTTGCCCTGCAAACAAAAATACCAGAATCAATCGATACAGCTTAAATAAAAAAATGTAAAATATAAAAACACAAAATGGTTGTTAAAGTAAACTCTTAAAAATAAGTTAAGATACAGAAAAAAAATATATAAAATCAAATATGTAAGACATTTTTACCTAGACAAAAACAAAATATATTCTAAAAAAAAAACAAATCTAAAACAAAAACCTTGTGCTAATAAGTGTTAATTATAAAACAAAACAAAAACCACAAAAAAACAAAAAAAAAAACACACAAAAACTAAGCAAAACTAACATATAAGCTTTGTAATTTATTAACCATCCTATTTCTTATAAAACAAAAAAAAAACTGCATTAATTTAATTTTTCCTTAAATTTAATTTAAATTAGTATAAAAGCAACAGAAAAAAAAAATTAAGAAAACAAAACTTATATCTCTAATACTGTGATCTCATGTGTAATTTTTTTTTTTTTTTTTTTAATTTGTGTACATAATATTAAGTTTAATTTTTTTTTTTTTTTTAATGATTTGTAATCAGCTATTTTTACTAATTTTCATTAAAACAAAAAAAAAACTTTAATAACTATAAATTTAATTCTTAATAAATTAACAATTAGTATAAATATTATAAATATGATTTAATCATATAAATAAACTTGTAGACATGTAAACTTATTTTTTTTTTTAGAAAACAAAAATGATGATTGTTAAATACTAGCAAAAAAAAATTAAACTTCCTTATTTTGATTTTTAAAATCAACGAAAATTTGATTATAACAAAAATATACAAACAAATTTTAAATTTTTTTTATTTTAAAAAAAAAGTTAAATCAATTCATAGGTAATTTTTATTTTTTCTTTAAGTTTAACTTACAAAGGTAGAGAGACAAAAATATTGAAACTACAACTAAAATTAGAATAGAAATGAAAAGAAGTTGAAAAAGAAAAGAAGACGTGAAAGAAAATTGAAAACAAAAAAAGTGCTAGAAAAAAACGAGATAAATAAATATTTATTTTTAATAATAACTAAAAAAAAAATATTAATTTTGTTTTATTTTTTGCTTTGGTTCCAATGATTTTGTTCCTGTGTTTTGTTTTTCCTGGGTTCGATGAGTTTTTCTTGATTTTTTTTTGCTTTATTTTGCTCCTTCGTTTGTTTAAATTATATCAAACTTAGTCAACAGAGGTAAATTTTATTTTGACCTTCCATGTGGTTCCCAATAGATAGGGTGCATGATAAACAAAGTACTATAAAAAGTTACATAAACGCTAAACAAAAAATATAGCTAGACACATACAAAACTGATTGCGATTATGTTAAGCCGTTTTCAAGTTATTCGAAAACAAACGAACGAGCAAATGGTTCATACTTTCTGCCAAAGACACAAGATAGAATTTGGTTTCAGAAACCTCTTAACAGCACACAAACAATCTAGCGTCAACAATCTAGCTACGTACATAAAACAGAGCCCTTTAGAAGTGAATCAACGATTTTCTTAAAACCTCGCCGTGGCACGGTGTTTGAAACGATCTGATACAGGTTTGAGTCATCAAACAATCGAACAATTTTTAAAATACCAGCTCATGGCAGGTAATGTCAAACCATCTTTTTAAAAGAAAAATGTTTATAGGCCCTTTACAAGCTGTCATGCCAGATATTAATATTTTATTTTGTAATGTCTGCAGTCAAGAGGACCTGGATAGAATGGGGAAACATTTACTATTTGTTCGACAGGAAAGGACAAAGAGAGGAGTAAAAACAAACATGTGGAGCATGACTTTGCTTCTTGTTGAAAAGATGCTAAGACGCGTACGAAATTAATTGCTAATATGCTAAGCCCTTTCAAGTTTCGAGCTCATTTAGCACACTATCTAATTCAAAGACAGAAGATTAAGATCAGTTTCAGAAACTCTCTGTCCACATTAGACTTACTTACTTATCAGGCCAACGACCTTTGGAGGGTCTGAGCCTCAACTAATGCCGCTTTCCATCCTTTACTGTTCCGGGCACGCTGCTTTCAGTTTACTAGACCAAAGTTTCTGGCGTCCGCGATTGCCAGATCTTTAAACCGGAGGCTCGGTCTTCCTCTTCTTCGTAACTGGGATTCGAAGACCCTCTTAGCTGGAGCATTCTCGTCCATTTGCTCGATGTGGCCGAGCGAGCCATTGCAGTCGATGAATTTTTGCCTTCCGGACTACATCCACATCTTTGTACAGCTCATAGAGTGCGCGGTTGTATCTTCTCCTCCATTCGCCCACATTCGTCCACATTAGAAATGTAGCTTAAATGTCCAACGCCTAAACGGTGACCAAAAAATTTAGCCTTCAGGACATTGACCCTTTTAAGAACAAGCTAAAGATTTTACTGACAATTTTTTTTTTTTAAAGAACGAATAGGTCATCTTCATCTTCAAAACTTGCCATTCGGAGTGGGCAATAAAAACTGAAAATCACTTCCATTCGTACAAAAACCTAATGCACGCCACATGAATGGTAGCTAGGCCTTGGTTCTCAACGAGCTGTCGCCCCAAATATTCAAACTTCACTTGGAGTTTCACTTTTTTAAATGGCTTTAAGTTTCTGAGCGAGGTTAATGCATCAATTTTACAGTAGAAGGTTCACCACACAGTTATCAATTCAATCCAAAGCCAGTCTTATGTAGTTTAAGCTCCTTGATCCCCCTTTCTAAAATCCTCAAATGTACTTTTCCGAAACCTTCTGTTAAAGGTTGATACAATCTTTCACCACTAAACACCGGTTTCAATGTGAGCCTTATACATACCATAAATGAAGCTTTGTAGTTATGAGTTTATCGTAACGAAATCTAGTGACATGTGTTAACTTTTGTCATAGTTACAAGGTTCATTCCTAGAATTGAATTTTTGGGAAATCCTACAAAAAATTTCTCCAGGTCTTGAAAGAATACTTAGACAAATGTCCATTGGGCTACTAGAAGAGTCAGAGACTATGGTATCACAGTTTGAGCACGACGATAGCAGAAATTCGGCATTTCATTTGCCAGCTAAACCTTAAAGATTAACAAACGTCTTAGTAGCTCGTTCAAAGTCTCTATTTGTATGCGAAGACCTACATTCGAATGAGTTTGAATTGTATTGTGTGTTTGTTATAATTGACTTCAAAACTGGCTAGATTGCACTCACTTTAAGCGTGTAGAAACTTACTAACAAGACAGTTTTTGGTCTTATGGAAATACATCATTAGGACTACATAGACTTTATAGCGCTGCCCATATCACAAATTAGTAGAAAATTAAAGTTGGAAAGCTAATAATCACGATTTGAGTTTAAAAAACTTGAAGGTAGGAGAATTGTGCACGAAAGTAAAGCAGCAATAAAAACCTTTTTTTGATGTTAAAGGCCTAACTATCTGTCAAAATTCAAATATCCTGAATAGATATTACATTCCACATCAGCCAAGACATGGCTGTTTCTTCTTTCTGCAAAAAAACACTCAAAAACTTTCATCACCTCACATTCTGACATTGATTTTGATTCATTTGTCTACAGAAGTCCCGAAGGACAGCTAAATATGGTCACACCTTGACAAGATTCGATTAAATTTTCGATGAATATCGTAAATTACATGATTCACAAAAATCGAAAAAAGGCCTAGCACTGCTGCAGCTAGGTTTTTTTTTTCATTCATCCTCATCATTACCTTGACAATTAAAAAAAAATCTTCAAATATCTTCAGCAGGGGGTATTTCCTGCTCAAGAACCTTCCTGACACCCTTACAGGTTATTTATCTTTGACATATTTTATGCGTGACATTTAAAAATCTAAGTTTGCATTTAAAAGGAAATGTCATATCATTACACTTGTGTTTTATTTTAATTTACATATCAAATTAGTTTTAAATTTTAAAATGAAATTGGCGACAATTAAAAAAAAATAAATATATCAGATGGTATAGAGCTTGAATATGAGTGAAAATCGATTTCTAAAATCAAAAAAATAAATAAATAAAAAAGCATTTCATTAGCTTGTATACAAAACAAATAAAAAATTTTATAGCAGAATTCAAAATTTTCCGCAAAAAACAAAACTTTATTTGTGGTTTCAAAGTTTTAAAAAATATAAACCTCATTCATCAACGGTGACTTGAAAATAAGGAAAGGCCTTACAAATTCATTAAAAATAAATATAAATAGCTAGAAAAAATTGTTTTAAACACTAACAATAAATAAATAGTTATTTTTTCCTTTTCTTACAAAACTTATAAAATAGAAAAAGTTTTTAAAAAACAAAAATATACAAAAAAATTAAATAACGAAAGTGATCTTCGAATGAAATTCAACGAATATAGCATGAAATTGATACAAGTCGGTGGTAAAAATTTAACAAAGTAAAACAATGTTTAACAAAACAAACACAAACTTTATATAAAACCGAATAAATAAGATGTTTAAGAAGTAGTTAATTGTAGTATGAAACGTTTCTTTATTCTTTTCTTTTTGTATAAAAAAAAATTAAAATAATCAAAAAAAATAAATAGAAATAAACTAATAAATATAGTACAATTTTTAATTGAATAATTTATGTCTTTAGACATAAATTAATAAAATAAAAATTAAAAAACAACAAAACTATATTTAATAGCCGCACATAAAAACACAAATTAGTTAATAAAATTGAGACTTTATACAAGTTGATCGTATCTTACGATCAATTTTTGTCTTATAAGTCATTTGAAAAATTTAGCAAAAGGTAGATGTAATTTTGAGAAAACAAATAATTATATTGAAACAAACTTAATAAGTATTTTTTTTTTTTTTGTAAATGAAACAGGTTTTTAAATGGCCTTGGAAAATGTTCATCATAGAAATTCACTAGTGTGAAATATTTATATACATATGAAACATATATATGTTTTAAATATATACTCGTATATTAAAGAAAATAAAGAAAATTTAAAATTTAAATTATACATATATATATATTAATATTTTAGAAAAACATTTAAAATTAGTGTTGTAGCTGTTTTTACATTCATCTCCAATTTTTTAGTGGAAATTAATGTTAAACTTTGGACAAAAAAGTGAACTTAAACTAAATTTTTTTAAAAGAAAGTATTGGAAGGATGATTTTTGATTTTATCTCTTAAATTATTGTCTCAGCGTTAACTGTATAAAAAAGCATTAGTATTATTTTAATGGATGCACCTTGACACAGTGGCTTTAGATCATAAGAAATGACATTGGCTCCAAACTGCCAACTTTATGTCTACACATGACAAACATCATGATGATCTCAGAGCCTATTGTCTTTGAGTGTACTAATATCCATTAATAAACATTTGCACTTGCTGCGTACAATTAAAATTTCATGAATAAAAATTTAACGAATATTAAAAAAAAAACGCGCTTTAAGTTGAAGCTGAATTTGATTTAATTCATACATCAGAGTGAGAAACTAAAAAATCATTAAAAAATATTTAAAATTAGCAAACAAAAAAACAGAAAACTTTGTCAAACAAAAAAAAAAACAAAAAAACAACTGCTGAATATTGTAGTTAGGTTAAATTAAATGTTAAATGTAGAATTTTTGTTAAGTGTTTTTTGCCAAAAAAACAGAATGAAAAAATATACAAAAATAAAATTCTTAAAATCTACTTAAATTTTACTCTTGTTCCTTTTTGAATTTTATTATTATAAAAAATATTAAGAACATACATATATATATTTATATATAGAATATCTTTTCTTTGACTGAGGTTTTTTCTTTTTCTTTTTTTTATTAATAAATGTTTTAATAAAATAAAAGAAATAATCGAATTAAATTTGAAAATATATACAAACTTAATGTTAATCTATAATTTAATAACAAACAATTATCATAGATAATTCCAGGATCATAATTATTATAAATAAAAAAAAAAATAACTAAAGACTTGATTATTAAAATATATAAATTAATTTTTATCAAAACAATAAAGCGTAACATTTAAAAATACAAAAATGTTAAAACCAAAAACTCTTTTCTATGATCTGTGCTATGTAATTTTTCGACTGTCCTTAAATGGAAATTATATGAAAAAAAAATACTTTTTTTCTTGAATTTTATAAATTTAAAATGTTTTAATCGATTTTTCATTTAATTCTTTTTCAAATTTTAACAACAAATAGTAATTATATGTGTTACATGTATTTTTTTGTTTTCTATTTTGTTATTTAGATATTTTTAAGAAATATAAAGAAAAAATCAAATGTTTTGTGTATGTAACAGCTAAGATGGTGTTTATTGGATGAAATATTTTGATGGAAAAAAAAAAAACAAAAATAAAACAAAATTTTCAATTTGTCTTTAATAAAAATTGTCTATAAAAAAAAAACTCAGCTTTCATTACTTAAATGGTTTAACTTGCAGTGAAAACTTGCTCGCGAAGAATCTATAAGAGCTTCTCTATGATGTACATAGGTGTAGCCGAGCAACAGAATCGAAATTCGTATAAAAAAATCGAGTAGTTACATTAAGCAAAACCCTTTAAGCTAAGAGGACCTAAGCATTTACCATAACCTACTGGTAGCCCACCTTAAAGGAATGCTTGTAAGTATGTGCAGACGATTTATACAGAGGCTATGTCTATGCAGATCAAAACGCGTTCCTTGATGAATACTTCTTCACCAAGCTAGGCGATCTGTCTAAGAAGCTACCGAACTTACTAACTTATCAGTCCAGCGACCTTAGATGGTCTGAGTCTTAACGAATGACTAATACTTTCAGTTTACTAGATCAAGGTTTCTGGCGTCTGTGATTGCCGGATCTTCAAACCGGAGGTTCGGTCTTCAATTTTCTTCGTGAACAAGGTGGATGGGATTCGAAGATTCTCTTAAGCATTCTCGGCCATTCGCTCGATGTGTCCAAGCCAGTGCAGTCGACGGATTTTTGCTTTCCGGACTACGTCCACATCTTTATGCAGCTCATAGAGTTCGCTGTTATATCTTGTCCTCCTTGCAGACAGGACCAAATAATCGACGTAGAATTTTTCTTTAGAAGGATCCCAAGATCTGCTCCGCTCTCTTACTCATCGTCCAGCATTCAGCTCCATAAACTGGCAAAATCAGAGTTTTGTAGAGCATGATCTTGGAGATTCGAGTTAGGAGTTTGGACCGTAGCTGATTGGACAAGCTGAAGTAGCAGCGGTGGCAAGATCAGGGTTTTGTAGAGCATGATCGTGGACCTTCGAGTTAGGAGTTGGGACCATAGCTGTTTGGACAAACCAAAGTAGCAGCGGTGGCCTAAGGCTATTCTTCACCGAATCTCCACTTAAGGGTGTCATTTGTGAAGTTAATATTTGCCCCGAGGTAAATGAACTCCTTCCCTACTTCAAGAGTTTTGTAGACGTACAATTTTCAAAAATCAGCTAAGGGTGCACCATTGCCCGTTTGTGGACATTGAGACCGAAGTAACCAAAATGAGTTCAGCAGTGAGTGAGGGTAAAACTAACATCAACGAATCAGATGGATAGTCCCGTGGACAGCTATAACTTCGAAGTAGTAATCATGATCCATGATCTCATTAGAAATCGAATGAAGAATAACTTGCCAATCAATGTTTCTTCCGACTGAGAAGGCAACTGAATGATAACGCTCCATTTTGAACTGCTAAAGAGACTCAATACATATATCACCCTAATCATCCCAGTCCTACTCTATGGTCCTGATGAATGGGTTTTATCAAAAACAGACCCAAACTCTTCCTAAGACACGGATGTTGTTTTTCCCCACGTGATGGTGTCAGAAGTGAAAATTGTTTCCAAATAAAAGTTAAAATAGCATTGCCAGCTTAACATTTTTACCACTACTATTCCACATAACAGTAAAACTGTTGACAGCACATCCAATGGACATGTTAAATGAATTTTGCCTCAATAAATACCTCCGACAGCATGGTCTCAATAAATTCGAAAACGAATCCTATGTACAACATTTGAATATTCAAATTCAAAAAGAAAACTACACGACATAGACATGTTCACACTGTCATAATAAAAATGTCATTTTCAACTTTATCCCACCAAATCCACCTGCGCACGTTATGTGTATGTTATTTACCTACACCCGTCTTTGAATTTTTGATTGACATTTTGGTATGGAAAGTCAAAATATTTTTTTCCCGCTCCCATTTATGTTGCCATCTTAAACGCCTCTAAACGTTCATTTAACCCCCTCCCGCACTCGGTTGGAGCGTTTCAACAAGCCGTCTCAATCAAATATTCATTAGTTACTTCAAAACATTGTTCCACTTCTTCTACACAATGGCGGCATGGATGTTGTGTTAAAAACCAATTAATTCGATTCCTTAACATTTTGTTAATTATTATAGCTTTCGATGAAAAGACCGAAACGATGGAAAATTATACAAAACATGCAATCGGCGAGTAAAGAATTTCTTTTCTTTCAAATAAAATGCAAATGACAGTCACCAGCAATTTGACAGAAAAGAAAATTCTTTCTCGCTAATCAAATGTCATTAAGCGAAAGAGAAAAAAAAAACATATCCAACTCCAGTAGCTCAAAAGAAAAAAGAAAACTCTCGGTCCTCCAAGTTACAGTACAGATGACTGTCTGTATTCACATTTAACTCCGTCATAAAGGGCAATTAACAATTGTTTCGTGTTTGACATCTTTTATGGGCGCAACCTTTGATTTTATACCCTGCAACCTACTGCATCTGTCACTTTTGTTATGTAAATCCTATGTGCCGTGCCGACCGAAGACAGGTGGATAAGCTTTACGGATTTCAAACTTAATTAGGCGGTTTTAATTTTTTCCTTTTTGTGGAGGAGCGTAACAAAACACTAAAAAAAAAAGAAAAAACAAATTAAGAATAAATGACATTTCGTTGGTGTATCAATGACGTATGGAAAGAATTTTAAGTAAACAGAACTTGGCAATAATTCAAAATGTCATCGACAACAGTGCTAGCATATTTTTTTTTTTAAGTGAAAAACCTAAAAGATTTATTAGTCGAGCTAAGGAATTGCGAAATTAGTAAAGCTTTCAAGATGCCGCGCGGCTGATGATAGCTTGATTAATGGCAGATTATCTGTTTTTGTTTTTTTGGGGAAGGGGGCGTTACCAACTCTTTTCGAATTGATTTCAAATATTTGTTGAAATTTTCTTTCCCAAGTCCTGTGATGGGAGATTACTTAATCGCTTTGATAGCGGGATAAGCCGATTAGACCCAATTGCACTGTTTGTTTTATAAATTTAGACTGTAGGTCCACTAATGAGCTTGAAATTAGGTTAAACTTGAGATTTCCATGATTAATTTTGGAGATACGCCTTAAAATGTGAAACCGTATCGAAGATGTGTTTATCTCTGTATGCCTAATTGGATTGTAAAAGTTTTAAAAATGTGGGTTTCGTAGATCATCCGCTTGTGGTCACTTCGCCGTGATCTGGAACACTACACCCAAGGCAGCAAAGGCATTGGCATTACTGTCACTTTTGACAACTTTTTTTTAACATTGCTGAAAATTGACAGCTTTTTTTATTTAACAGATAGACCAACTGCTGCTTAAGGAGTGATCCAAGCTCCTTTCAGAAAGATCAGCTTCATTGCTGAGAATATTCTGGAAGCATTCCAGACATGCACAGACCTCAACAGGCATTGCCAAATCTCTATTTCTGTAAAAAAAAAAAAAAAAAAAACGGAAATGGTTGTGCGAAACTAGGCCTTGGCCCTCTATCGCTAGGAGGATGGGAAAATTAAGTGAACTTGTGCTTACAACGCCATTCTCGAAGGATTCTTCTGTGATGAGTTATGTCGGCGATCTCATATTGGAAAGATGAACAAGGCTTACGAGCCCTTCTATTTGCGCTACTGTTCCTTCTTATGCTGGCATCACAGTGCACATTAACTAAGCAAGTGTACAGGAACGAACATCTGCTGGACATCGAAGAAGCTTTCGACATTGCCTCAAGGGGATCAGGAGGACACTCGAAAGGAATGGGGTCAACGCAACGATATATAACTGAAGGCGTGAGATGATAATGACCAGGATTGCTTAAACTGAGTTGGGACAAAAAGAAAAAAATAACACTAAAGGATACCTGAAAGGAGGTATCCTTCCTCACCACTTACGCGAAGCCGAACGAACTTATGCAAATGTTAACAAACATAGGCATAGGCCATGAGGAGCTGCCCCACAGTAACACTGAAGGTGATATTAGAGCTCACCCCTCTTCACCTTGTGATATAAAGAATCGTCAAGGAAATCATACAAAGAGTAACCAAAGAGGGCATCTGAAAAGGAAGCTGCATCGCTCGTAGAAAGCGAGAAACCCTTTTCAAATCCGTCCCGTTTCTGGGCTGGACCAGAGATGATGTTATTAAAAGATTCTACTTCGAGAGAAGATTCAACTCGAAGCTGAGCATTACAGGGAGCTGTGAATCGTAGAAATTCCAACTTAAGCAAAACACTATAAACACGAGTGGATTCAAAACTGGGTTTCATCCTGTGAACTGTGATTCCATTTAAAACGAGAAAAGCTGAAGATGGAAGAGCATTTCAAAAGAGTCAACATTTGGTATAAGCTCCCTAGGCTGACTCAGTCCAAAAGAACTTCTCAAGAGAGAAGAAAGGTCTGAATGTCAATTAACATCAGGAAAAACAGTCATCGCATTCTTTCAAGCTGCCTTATAGCTTACTATAAACATGAGGAACTTTTCAGGAAACTGGGGTATAGAACAACGCAAAGACTGTAGACGGGGATGATTTAAAAAATCCTCCAGAGCACCTGCTCAAGAAATGTGTAGAACACAAATAAAAGAAGGAAACATGCCTATCAATTGTCAAAAGATGATGGACCAGAGTTGATTCCACGCCACATACACAGGTTCATCAAGGCAATAGGATTGGAGAAAGCGCTCTGGACTTCTAAGTAGCGAGGGCAGATCAGATCTACAAACGTCGCAAAGAGCTAACACCCTTAAAGTCAATCTACAACTTCCACACTATCACTTGCAGCTCTACATACCTTATCCCTCAACCTAACATAACCACATAGGCCTACAGGAACCTCCCGTTGATATGTCTTTAAGCCCTCAAATGAGATATATCATTAAAAGAAGGAAATTATTACATTTTTCTCAAGATAAGGGTGGTTTGTGTCTTTGATAAGTCGTGATGGCTATCGGTGATGTTCAGTGGATCGTGTTATTAAATCGTGGATGTCTAATCGGAAGCATGCTGTTCAACAACGCTATCACTTTCAACATAGACATGCCTCTCTTCCATTACCTCACCCCATACCAGAGACTGACCTTCGAAGTGATTTTTAGTGTGTCTTCGATAACTTGGCGATCGTTGGACATTGCTTGGATTGAAAAATACAGGCCTCACTCAAGGAGATCTAGCCTACAGTTTTTGCTAGTCCCAATTGCATGATAATTATTGTCTTCGTAAAGAAATGGCTCCTGGTAAGGTACGTTCAAGTGATTGTTGCTACTGAAACAGGCTACATGAGATTCATGCTTAAAAAGATAGATGATCCAAAGTGGACAATGATTCCAAGTGTTCTATGCCAAAACGTGATGATCGTCTATACCTAGAGGATGAACAACTTTTAAAATAACTTAAAAGATCGAAAACAGAGCAGCTTAAGCTATCTAGACTAGCACCGATGAAGTAGGAGCTGAAGACTTCAAAAGAAAAGTATAACAAACGATTTCGGATCCCGTCTGCGCTGAAGGCACATAGAGTAGAATATTTAAACACGAGCTACACGATCTGTAGAACGATCGTCCCGCTAGAGTTAGGACCAGACCCGAGAATGATTCCTAGATTCCAATCTACAGTCAAAGTCTAATAAGAACTACGCAAGAGACCTTCTAGATCTCAGCTAGTCTTCAACGTCAAACGACAGTTCAGGTTACGTTAGCTCGATAAGGTAGCCAAAGAACTATCACTACATTCCAACTCCAATAAATCACCCTCCCTCAAGATCATCGATAATGTCGCGCCAAAAACGAAGATCGACTTCACACGCTCCAAAGTCGGCACTTCCTTTACCCAAAACTCAGTTCACGATTTCCTTCTTTTCTTTAGGGGCAGTCTCTCAACTTATTAATAAAACCAACATCCTTGTGATGATGCGCGTTCCGATCTTTGACTACCTCTTAAGTGCGCATTACACTCTCCAAAGCGGGATTACCGTGTTGGTCCGTCCAACACACACTCAAACGACATATGTGCGCACTCATTTCCCATATCAATCACGTACGATCCCCGATTTGTGTTGTTTCGTGAAACTATAACTTGTTGCACGTGCATCGTTGTGCTCCTTTTTGGATGCGCGCTCCACCACCGTGCAACAGGTCCGCGTGTGCTCGTTAATTTTGATTTATGTTCTCGATTTTCTGAAATATACATCCATGCAGATTCCCCCAGCTGGAGTTCGTCCAGTCCTTGCTGAACGACCCATAGATAGTGGAATGATGAAAAATCGAAAGCGTGCGCCACAAAGATGCTGATGGTGATGGTGGTGTGTTTGTCCCAAACACTGGACAGGTTCATCCTGGAGACTTCAACCAATCTTAATGGCATGCAATAGCCGATAAGTGTTAGGGGGAAATTACACATGAGTTGCCGAGGAAGATGAGGGTGGGTCCGATAGGTAGATCGCAAACTTTATTGACATCTTTCTTGAAGATGGAAAATCTAATTTTATTGTCGCCGCGCGGCGTTGTAAGGAAAACACGCGGGATAAAGCTCTTTATACACAAGTCAGACGATAAAATTGTCGTAAAAAGAAATGCATTGCTGTGTGGTGTGATGCCAACAAGTTGCAGTAGCCAGGGTTGCCAGTATATGTTTGCGTTGTCAAGTAAGCTGTTAAAACCCTGTGGAGAATCCAAAGACAAGGACAAGATTTATCGCATTTTCTCATCCGTCTTAGGGACAAAGATCTCCGAATGTAGGGAGACCTAGTGCAGGTTCAAGTCTAGAAAATCATCTTCCTGGTGTCTAGCGAAGATTGAAGGCTTTTGACAGCACTGTAATCCGACTTAAGCAGACCCAAGGTCAATGCTTCTACCCGAAGATTTTCCAACAAAGCGAGCTATATAAGAATTAGGCTAGACCGGGAGCTAACATAGAAGGAAAAGTTACTGAAATCCCTGGTTGCTGGGTGTTAAGATGTAGCCAAACTCTGGTTTAGGACAGGCGTTTAGAAAATTCGAACGGATACGCTGAGAACTTCCACCTTTTTTTTAGACACATCTCGATGATGGCAAGACTAGGAAGCTACAAAGGTAAAGCTCTACCCTAACAAGCAAAAGACACAGTGACTTTCAAATGACATCTCTGGACACTTGGACAATTTGGTTCGAAACAAAGCCCGACTTTACATAGTTTAGCGATCGTCTTCAACGTCTTTCTTAGACAGAGGACCGTCAGGGTAATGAGGAGCTTGTAGGAGCTTGTCAATGCAACCTCCCTATTGCCATGGGTGTACTGTCTCAAGAACGGTCTCTAGCCAGCTCGATCTTTAGCTAAGTAGCTGCTTCCAGTTTTGAACGCCAAGTTGGTCTGGGTCTTCTTCCACTTGCGTGTGCCACCTGAATCGCAGTCTTCCTCTACTGCCCCGTCCCTGAGGAGTGGATTTAAAGATGTTCCGGACCAGAGCATTGGTATCCATCCACTCTACATGACCCAGCCACCTCAGTCGTCGAACCTTCACTCGTCTAGCTAAGTTGATGTCGCTGTACAGCTCGTACAGTTTGCCATTGTATCTCCTCCTCTACTCACCGTCCATGCAGACGGGCCCACTGTTCACTGAGGTTAATTTCACCAAGAAGCCCTTCAAGATCGTTGCAAATATCAAGGCTCGATGGACAGTTACAACAAGGTCAGACTTGATTAAGTGTCTGGTCTCCAAGCAATTATAGGCAACGAATGAACTAGCTACGGTTGGTTCAGCTTCCGTGTTCTCGTGACGGACCTTTCTGTGACCGTCAATCGGTCAGCTGTTGCAACGCTTACTAACAAGTGGGAACATCAACTTCGCCCAGCCCATTGGGAAAAGGCTCCAAGCCTCTGGCAGGATTAACCAAGACATACTCCTTCCTTCAAGGTAAGCATTTGGAAGCAAGTGACCTCACCCTCAGGCCATTGCTGCTATCTTAACAAGAGAAATCTGCAGCAATGTAGGTTGTATCTTGAAGAGAAAAGGCTCTATGTAGGTTCAGAAGGTTCAAAAAGATAAACTTTCGTCAGAAGAGATCAGAAATGTTCCTACTTCATAAGGGGGGCGGTCTTTTAGATGGTCTTGTCAGCCAAATGGGCATAAAAGTGTTATGTCTGTACAAAGCTGAAAGTCCTTACAGATCTCGTCACTTTTAAGTTGACTCTTCAACTTCAACTTTACATGCTGGTGGCAACCCTGTTCGTAGAAAAGACACACTTAAAGTACTCATCTTTGGCCACATCTTAATCGATAAAAGAAGATTTCATGGAAAGCAATTTAGTGATAGGGTCACACCGCAACAGCAATGTCCCCGTTCCCTAATCCCATTTAGCCATCTTTATGGCATCAATAATCGCGCTAATATCCGCAATCTTCTTCTTCTTCTTCTTCCATGGAAACTGCCATTTCTTTTCTTACTTGCTCCTCACCTATTGTAGAGAGAGAGTGCTTCCTGACAACACCCGACAGCCGCCATAACTCCTCTCCCTATGATAGATAGCAGACAAGTCCAGTTCTATCTTCAGTCATCCGTACTTTATAACACGAAATAACGCGTTATCCGAGGCGAAAAAATCACTTCGTTTGCGCCTGTCATAACATTTGCAACAGCAAACCACCACACCACACCGGGCACAGTGCCTCCTTCATCATCGTCGTCCTCCTTCTGGATTGCAACACTCTACCACTGGACCACTAACTGGTGCGGAAAATTTCCTGAATTTCTTGTTCCATAATTTTCCATTTATTATTATTATTACCGATATGGACTTCTTTTCGGTTTCGTCGTCGTCGTCGTCGTCGTCGTCTCTGGCGGCGGCGCGCGACGTGTTCCGGATTTCGGTCCGAAAGTGCTCTCAAAAAAAAAAAAAAAAAAGGAAAAATGCCTCGCCACTGATGCTGTAGCGCGTGCGGTGTTGAATTTGCATCTCGTCATGGACAGAGAACTACTGCCGCCTCTACCTACATGCCAGCGCGAGCGGAACCTACTACCTCCTGCCTTATGGCCAGTTACTGTTGTTGTTGTTGTTATTATTCTTATTGGCGTCTTCGTTGGTATTCCACAGCGGCGGCGCTGACGATAAATGAAATATGAAGGTTTCGAGAGCAATTCATGTCGGAAGTTGGAAACCATTTGGCTTCCAACTGAAGTGCCTGTTGGCTTCCACCACTTGACCGTTTGCACGCGGCGGCGGCGACGCGGCAGTTTTTCTGTTTTCTTAGTCTAGTTCGACAGTAGAAATGGTTAATTGGTGCTTTCCTATGTCAAAATATGCAAATTCTTGAAAACACCGAACATGAGTAATTTATGACAATTGGACGGGAAATGGGGCGGCCACTGTAAATGGAAATTTTTTTTTTATCCGCTCCCCAAGTTGAGAGTGATGTTTATTTTGGATCTGTGTAGCACGATCTGGCTCTCTTTGAGTGCGTAGAGGTACTGTTCTTGTGTCGAAATTTATACAGAAATTATGGTTACAAGCTTTTGTTTTTCTGAAAGTTGGTACCACACCCACTGTTAGGTGGCTCCATCTAGGAATTTCTTTGGAAATTTCCGATGTGTATCACTGACGACCTTAAGACGATTTCGAAACATTTCCAAGATCTAAGAAAGATGTCTGATTACAATTGAAAGTTGTAGGCTTAGATCTTAGAAGCGTTATCTGAAATAAATCCGGGACCTCAACCAGATGTGGGCTAAAACTCGGCTTAAGGCTACTCATAGCACAGGAACCAACTTTCTTGAAACACATCTCTAAGTGTTACAATCACACGAAAGCCGGGGGTACACGTGAGAATGACAAGGGTAGTCTTTAACCGGGATTCAAACAAAGAATTTCAAGCCAAGGTATAAAAAACCTACAGGACTGGAAATCATAACTGGAAACAGCTTATTAATCTTTTCCTTTGGCTAGCGACTTATCATTCTTACAAAACCACTAGAACTTAAAACTAGGTAGAAGATAAAACGATTCGTAAGTGGTCAGCTTGAGCCCCTGCTAGTCAATTGACGATTTAAAAGCTTGTGCACCTCAGCTGTCGACAATTGACGCCCGACCTCAGTCGAGAACATGTGCCTTGAAGATTGCTTCTGCAACTAGAGCACAAACTTACTTACTTCAGTCTATAATCCCTTCTAGACTCAAAAGGCTTTCGCAACGACAGTCTCGTACATTTGGGGTAATGGGATGGTTCCTCTGCATCTGTGCTGTGCTAAGTCTGAACTGTCTGAATCGGCGACTTCCAACAATCCTAGGCCTTGCTCTGCTAAATTTGTTCGTTAGAAGCACGAATTGGGTCGAGGTTAGGTGAACTGTGACATTAAAGATCTATTGTGTGCCCTTCCTGTGCCGGTTTAGGTCGTTTTCACGCAAAAGCACCTTGTTAAACTTGGTTTCACTTACCAACTTTCTTCTCTGTTTGGTGCATTCCCAAATAATTTACTCTGCTCTGAGTAAGTGCCCCACAGTTTTGAAGGCTGTGATCTGCAGTCTTTTCGGTTCCTTCGTAGAATCTACAAGTCTCGTTGTCTGGTAAAACTAATTTCCTTAAGTATTCATGGAGTTTACCGTGTACCTTGAGGAATTCTGTCAGTATTCGGAGCTTATTCCTTCTAAGGTTGATGCAGGTTTTAGAGCCTTCACTTGCCTTAGTTTAGGAAGTTCTTTAAGGAGTTTAGCTCGATTAGTTTCCATCTCTTTCCGTTACTCTTCTGAAATGGTCTGTTCACTTATACCATACATGAGTCCTGGTCCTTTGGCTGAACTTGCTGCCCCTTTTCTACTAGACTCTCGTTTTATAGGACCTCAAACTTATAACTACTAGAACTGCCTTAGAATAAAGCCTGCACTTTCATCACTTGCGACATTGTAGCATATTGACTACTAGTACATTTCTACGTTTTCCAAGGCTTGGTCTAAGTGCTGCTGCCTTAAGAGCCTTAATGCACATCTAGCTCTAAGAAGTAGTTGTGGTTCCAGGCCTGCTCGCAAGTTTTCAAAATCGATGTCATTTACGTCATCTGCAGGTCACCACTCTCCTAGCTCGAGAGCTGCAAAGATGACAGATGACAAGTGAGGTCTATAATCATGTCCGACAGACCCATGCTGCTTTTGGACCGAATGGTGTACTTTCATGAGTTCACTCGCTGAGAGGACCAACACCCCCCTCACGAGCTCTTAAGTGTATATTCTCACCCTCAGATGAATAAGACTAACTTCCTAAACCCCATCTACAGCCTTATGGCAAATTTACAACAAGACTACGACAAACCAACTTCTAAGCAAGACTCAGCTAGATTTAGCACGAATTGTAATGATTATTGGCCATTTGTAGACAATGCTAAAAGAGTCTTCCAGTACAGTTACCAGACACCAGCTTGAGCCAGACAGCATGTTTAGGACCAAAAAAATAGGTGGAAGATGGAACTTATGATCTCTAGTCCCCCTAGACTTGACAACGAACCTTAAAACCCAGTTTCCATGAAGTATGTGCATGAGAGCCTTCATTTCTATCTACCAACAAAGCTTTTCAATGCCCAAGTGTTCATAGCAGAGGCTACCACCTGGTCCTAAGATTACCTATACCCCACTTGTGCCAAAAAGATCCAATTAGAAGTACCTTGCTTCATCCAAATACTTATCTCAATCCCAACTAACCAGCATCTTCACAATTTCATTACGTTCACACCACATCACATCAATTTCGACCTACAGCCCGTAGAATACAGTGATCCTCCTTAAATTACAGCCTTTCCCCTAATGAGTATCAAATTAGCCTCCCTTACACGTACGGGCTTCTTGTTTTCTGACAGATGTCCGCACCCAATTAGTCCATCAACAACAGGCAACATCTCGACATCTACACTGGTAAACGATTCGATTAAAGGTTTGAACTCGGAAGCCCTCTTTTTCAAAGGCGTGCTTATGAGCCTTATTAGGTCGCAAGAACTCTCCCAAAAAAAAGAGATAACAAACCTGAAACAGTGGCATCGATGATGGCATGGCATCAATTAATTATGAACTCTTTCCGTTCGCTCTTTGATTGATCGCCGTTCTCTCACGCATCACAGAAAATTTTTTAAATTGCAGCCAACTTCACACTGATCACAGTCATTTGTGTATTGTGATCGCAAAATGCAACATGAATGACAAAAAATTACCGTCAATCAATTGTGAATGCGAAAAAAGGTGGGGCAGTGGCGGCAGCCAATATAATTTATACGCAAGGCAAGCGGCAAGCTCCAATTGCAGAGATGAGCGCACGCGCAAACACCACTGGTAGGTTAATAATAACTCATCGACTTAAACTGATCATTAAGATGGTCTTGCTGTATAGTGATAGAGACAGAGGTAGAGAGGCACCGAGTTTGGTGGGGATTAAGGCGCCCCTCATTTAAATGAGCCTGGGGGAGGGGGTTAACCCGAGGTACCTGGATGGGAAGCAATTTGGAAGACAGGTAGGCAAGTTACAGTTGCAAGCTCATTACACCATGACTTGGTAGTGGCTTTGGTTCTTAAACGTTTATTTTTTTTAAGTGTTCACTATTTCACTCGGTGGTTAATTATTGAGGTGAAGTCGGGTACAGTGTGTCTAACAAGATGGCAGATAGGACGGTTCAGCACATTTTAGTGCAGTGCTAAATCATTCTTATGAGGCCAGGCTTTCGCTCGAGAAATGGCTATGTAAACACAGAAGACCGGCCTGGTATATGTTTGTAGGTCCCTAGGTAGTTATCGCAAGACTTTCAAGACCTAAGAGGAGTCCCACAAGGCTACATCTTGTTCCCTCAATGATTCCTGGCGGTGCTCCCTGGATAGTTTACAGTGGAAAGCCAATGCACCATAACATTTAACCTCAACCATCTTGACAAGTCTGACCACTAGCATCAAAATCGTCCACAGTTTGAAAGTCTGTGGATAAGAGAACTGAGAATGAAAATGGGAAGAGATTCTGCGGCTTTAGAATGCCCGGGTTTAAGTAAACATCGTCGGATAAGATGATGGCTCACGCGCTGCGTATGCTCTATTCACCATTCATTACTGGACTGTCCGAACCTGGACCACTATAAATTGTAGATTGTTGAAAGCTAGCTCAGATAGCGTAGGCAGGCATCTTTTGATCTTGACGAGCACGATACCATTCTTCTAGGTGTTTCCCCTCTTGAAATTCAAAGACAGGGACCTTCCTCTTTTTTGGTTGGCGAGGGAAGCCACAAGAAATTACACTCTGCTGTCCTCCTGCCTTCCCTAAAAAGACATAAAAGCCCTAAGATCCTGGAAGACTTTCTGTGATTCCCCTCCTTAGCCTAAATTCGTTGCAAATATAAGCCAAGACGGTGTCTGGGGAAGTGAAGCGCTTCAGTCCAAATTAGGACCTGGGCTTCAACCAACAAGCCTTTCCAATTAGCACTCCGAGTTAGCTGCAATTCTCTTCTACTTGTGTGCACCACCCAAGGATAAGTGTTCCCCTCCTGCGTTGTTCCTCCGAATTAAATTCGAAGACTTTTAAGACCGAAGCGTTGGAAGCCATTCTCTCTACATGCCCTAGCCATAGCAAACGTCCAATGCGCTAGGATAAGTTCGATGGCGCTATACAGATCGTATAGTTTATCGTTTCATCTTGTCTTTCACAGCTCGTCAACGCAAACGCGCCCGAGTATCTTACGACGAATTTGTCTCTCGAAACGACTAAGGATATCTTCATCCGCCTTCAATAGAGTCTTTCCTTGAGGGTCATACAGTAGGACTGCAATGATTATTGTCTTATACAGAGTTTCGTTAGTTGTTTGGAACAGGGCCTTCTCAGCCTAGAGTTTGATTTCTGGTGAGATGTCGTTGTAAGAAGTGACAGCAGAGTCAAGGCAGACAAAGTATTAGAAATTGAATTAGTTATCTGTATTACAACATTGGCAACACAGTTCCTTTTACGTTATGTTATGTTATTATGTCCTATAATGATGAAATATATTTGACATTCGCTTAACAAACCCCAACCCAGCTGGTTGTTTTTCGTAGTTTTTCTTTTGTATTTCCAACAAAGGTTATGGGCCCAGACTCACGTTTTTTTTTTGATTAAATTAGTCTTACGCTTTTACTAAGTCCGTCTTAATAAAACCAAAAAGGAAAAAAAAACTTTAAATAGAATTCGTGTGTGGTAGGTTAATTTTACGCGAAATGAGTTCTTTATATCAGATTGACAAACTGTCGAATCATAATTTTGATTGCTGGAAAATACAGATGAGGTCGGTCCTCATTCATACTGAACTCTGGTCACATGTTTCGGGAGAAAGCCCTAAACCACAGTTAGCAGCTAACGGGGAGAATGTTGCTGAAATCTCCGTTTGGATAAAAAGAGACGAGAAGGCTCTTGCAACCATTTTTCTGTGTGTACAGTCAACACAGTTAAGCCACATCAAAAACTGCAAATCATCGAGGGAAGCGTGGACAAAATTATCGGATGTTCATCAACCTAGCGGTCCCGCTAGGAAGGTAACACTTTTTAAACAACTATTAGCTTTAAAATTAGATGAAATGGAATCAGTTTCCAATCATTTAATCCAATTTTTTGATACGGCCGATAAATTAACTGAAATTGATATAAAGCTCCAAGATGAGTTGCTCGCGATCATTTTGCTATCTAGCCTTCCAAAAAGCTTTGAAAATTTCGTTGTCGCGATTGAGTCCAGAGACGCCTTGCCTCCTATCAGTGTGTTAAAGACAAAACTTTTGGAAGAAGGGAAGCGGCGAGAGGATAATCCGCAAGAAGTCAGTGGGTCTGCATTTCTTATACGGCAGCAGCCGAAAGCACATGAGATGAAAAACAAGCATCGCGTCAAAGGTAAATGCTACAATTGCCATAGAAGGGGACATTTTGCATCATCATGTACAGTACCTAAAAGCTCTTCCCATAAAAATGTGACGTCATCATTTGGCATGCTGAACATGCATAGTTCCTCTATTCTGGATAGGAACAACTGGGTTTTGGACAGCGGTTCAACTTGCCATATGTGCTGCAACGAAAGTTTTTTCACGTCAATGCAACCACATATAGAGAAAGTTCAACTAGCGGCAGATTTTTCAATTAATTCGAAGGGCATTGGATCTGTTTTAATAGACACAATTGAACTTAGAAATGTGCTTTTTGTTCCACAGTTAAAGACAAATTTCATTTCTATATGCAAAGCTGCTACGAATAATCACTTTACTCGTTTTAATAATTCTGGTGCGGACATTTACGACGATAAGAATAACCTTATTTTGCATGCTGAAAAATGTGGTGATCTTTATTTGTTAAATATAAAACATAAACCGAAAGTTTTTTGCATGAATAAATTGGATAATTATTTGCTGTGGCATGCACGTTTTGGCCATTTAAATTATAAAAGTTTGCATGAGTTATATAAACAAGAGATGGTAAACGGATTGCGTTTGGATAATGTTCCAAAACAAATCGAGTGTGAAGTCTGCTACAAAGGGAAGTTATGTAGTTCTGCATTTCCAAAATTAAACAGGATTCAAAGTCAACAGATTTTAGAAATTGTTCACACAGATATCTGCGGGCCAATGAGAACCACTTCATTAGGGGGCGCAAGATATTTTACATTGTTCATTGACGATTTCAGTCGAAAAGTGTTTGTCTACTTTCTTAAGGCTAAGTCCGATGTTTTTGATGCGTTTAAAACCTTCAAGGCCGAAGTTGAGCGTGAAACTTCTTGTAAAATTAAATACCTTAGGAGTGACAATGGGCGTGAGTACGTCAACGCCTGCTTCACAAAATATCTGGCGGCAGAGGGAATGAAGAGGCAGTTGAGTGTGGAGTATACACCACAGCAAAATGGCATCGCAGAACGCGCAAACAGAACGGTGATAGAGATGGCTAGGTGTCTTCTCCTTGAAAGTGATCTGCCTGATTATTTGTGGGCAGAAGCAGTAAACACTGCCGTATACTTGCGAAATCGTTCTCCAACTAAATTGCTCGATTTCAAGACTCCTTACGAATCCTGGTATGGGCGGAAGCCATATGTTGGACACCTCCGCGTTTTTGGCTGTAAGGCATACAAATTGGACAAAAAACCAGGAAAATCAAAATTTCAAGCCAGAGGAGTGGAATGTCTTATGGTTGGCTACTCCAGTGAGTCCAAAGCGTATAGGCTTTATGATCCCAAAGCGAGAATCATTTGCAAGAGTAGGGATGTTAAATTTTTAGAAGATTCAATTAACATCGGCCAAGGAAAAAGTAAGAATCTTGAGTTAATCAACATGAAGGACAGTGAGTCTAAAGGGGAAGAAAACCTACATAATCCAAAGAAGTATATCAGTTATTCTTCAAATGATAGTGGAGATTCTTTTAACACGGATTGTGGAGAAGATGACAAAGGTGAATGCGATGATGGCGGTGACGAAGATCATGATGAAAGTGGTGCAGATGATAATGGCATAGATAATGATGACGGGAATGTAAAGAATGGTGACAGCGGCGAAAATGATAATGATGACGTAGACGATGATGATGGGAATGGAACGGAAAATGACGGCGACGGTGAAGATTGTGAAAATGAGACAGGTGAATCAAGAAGCCTCAGGCCACGATTGAAGAAAATTAAATACAACTACTTCATGAATGATTTAAAGTTATGCGATAGCCCTGCAACAGTAAAAGAAGCTCTAAGCAGACCGGATTCACATAAATGGCTGCAGGCGATGAACTGTGAGTACAATTCCCTTAAATCAAATAAGACTTGGGACTTGGTCGAGTTGCCACCGAATCGTCATGCAATCAAGTCTAAGTGGGTGTTTACAATAAAACACGATAAAGATGGAAATCCGATTCGCCATAAAGCAAGACTTGTTGCGAAGGGTTGCAGCCAACGTTTCGGTCTTGATTACACGGAAACTTTTTCGCCTGTAGTAAGGTACTCCACCATTCGTCTAATTTTAGCTTTGGCCGTTGAGTATAATCTGGAAGTTCATCATGTTGACGTTACATCCGCGTACTTGAATGGTGAAATTAAGGAGGAGATATATATGGAGCAGCCCGAGAATTTCAAAGACGTCTCTAGCGGCCAAAACGTTTGCAAGTTGAGGAAAGCTATCTACGGGTTGAAGCAAGCCGGCCGTGAGTGGAATAGTAAATTAGATGAAACACTCAAGGCTCTTGGATTTAAACGTTGCTCTACTGATTCATGTGTGTATACGAATAACGAAAATGGACACAAAAACATTATTGCTGTATATGTTGACGACCTTATAATTGCGTGTTCTCAGAAAAGCTATGTAATTAACATAAAGCATGGAATTGGTTTAGCTTTCGATATCGTCGATAAAGGTCCGATCGATTTTTTCTTGGGCATAGGCATCGAACGGGATCAAAGGACAGGATCTATAAGTCTTTCTCAGGAACAATATATCCGGAATCTTCTGGCACAGCATAATATGATGACTACAAGAAAATGCAGTACTCCATTGGATCCAGGGGATGTTCTTAGGAAATCTCCAGACAACCCCAAAAGCAAGAGGGTGGATGCAAAGCAATATCAGTCACTTATGGGCTCTTTAATTTACCTGGCAATTTCAACAAGGCCTGATATTCAGCATGCGGTGAGCAGATTAGCTCAATTTAATGTTGAACCTTACCAAGAACATATGACAGCTGCTAAGCATCTTTTAAGATATCTTTTTAATACAATTAATTATAAACTCTCGTTTAGGAAGACTGGCGAAGCTCTTAAAGGGTTCGCAGATGCTGATTGGGCCAATTGTGTTAACGACCGTAAGTCATACACTGGGTATGTCTTCCTACTTGCTGGCGCAGCAATATCGTGGGAGTCTCGAAAGCAGCAGACAGTGGCACTCAGCAGTACAGAAGCCGAGTACATGGCATTGGGAGCAGCTACGAAAGAAGCAGTTTACTTGAGGCGTTTGACCGAAGAGATTGGATTCAATTGTGCACTAAGGGGTCCTACGGTATTAAACGGAGATAACTTGAGCGCACAGAATCTAGTTAAGAACCCAATTTTTCATTCAAGGTCAAAACATATTGACATTAAATATCATTTCATTAGAGAAATTTATAACAAGTCTTTGATACTGCTAAATTTTGTTCCAACTAATGATATGGTTGCCGATATTCTTACAAAAATTTTACTAAAATCGAAACATGAATATTTATCTTTGAAACTTGGATTGTTAAAATAAAATATTTGAATATGGATTAAATTTAAAGGCACTGTTTTGAGAGGTGGTATTAGAAATTGAATTAGTTATCTGTATTACAACATTGGCAACACAGTTCCTTTTACGTTATGTTATGTTATTATGTCCTATAATGATGAAATAAATTTGACATTCGCTTAACAAACCCCAACCCAGCTGGTTGTTTTTCGTAGTTTTTCTTTTGTATTTCCAACACAAAGTCCCGAAGTTAAAGCGGTTCACTGTGAAATTTTGTCCTGTTCGTCGATGTTCCATGCCCCTCCTTGTTGACTCCTAAACTCATTTTAGCCGCTTCTGCCTAAACTCGCCACTGACAGCTAACTTAATCCTGCCAATGATCATCGGCTTACGCAACAGGCTTTTGAAAGACTCTGTCTTGTGTGAAAATTTGTTCGATTTTTAAGGGCTTTCACACAATTTGGCAAATAAGACCTTGTTCACGATGCTGAGGAGGCCGATGCCTTTGAAGTTGGCCCAGATGAGATGGTTTCCTTTCATGTCGATCAAGCATACAATGCTGAGATTCCATATATCGGGCTTACACTCGGGCTTACCAAGTCATCTCAAGCTGCTCTCAAAAGTTCGACCGGTACGCCGTCGGTTTCGGCAGCCTTGTTAGCTTGAATATTGCTTTCCTCACTTCGTTTTGATAAGGTGGATAGAAATTTTGGCTATCGTCCTCTGGTCCGAATCGTTCGTTCTACCTGACAGCGGGATCTTGGTCTTCATCGCCGTTAAACAGTCTGCAGAAGTAGTCTTTCTAGATTCTCACTGAAGACTGTAACTCTTCTACAAGGTTTGCTTCTTAAACTCTGCAAATTTCTATACGGGCTTTGCTACCTTTGAAGTGAAGCTCCTACCAACTTGATTCAATCAGCTGCGAGCTATAGCAAGACAGTCATTCAAGATGTACTACTGATTTTCTTGATATTCTAGGTTAAGGTGTCACCTCTCTGGGGAATTTCTGGACCGTAATGACATCTGTAAAGATGATGCAGACGTCTTAGTCTTTCTAAGGCTTCCTAAGAGCCACAGAATAGCTCTTACTACGACTTAGGTAACGATCTTGTTGGATATGAATGTTTAAGTGGGCTTCTAGAGCCGCAGTTTGACAAGAGTCGTTGAAGTTTTTATACAGCATTCAGGCCTGAGGTCTTTAAAACATCCTCCAGTGACACGTGCACGTATGTGGAACTGTGATGGTTAGGCAACCAATAGATCATGTTTGGCAGTTTAGAACCGACAGTCTTGAGCAAGCTTCTTTCGAGGATATGGATTCGAACCAGTGATCCCTCACGATTATATCCAAAATGATGTCCTTCTTCTCAACCACACTGTTAATCTAGGAAGAAATCACTTCCATTTATTTGCGCAGTTCCGCCGTTTGCAATGTCAGGTAGCATTTGAGTTGGACCTCCTTCTTTGGCAGGGCGTGTCAATCGGTAGCCGTTGCTGTTACATTTCAGTTGTAAATCAATATTCCCCCAAGTTGGCGGCCCGCACATGGAGATCCCAACATATAGCAGCATTCAGCATTAATTTGCACACACATCGTGTGTCATGACCACTTTTCGTACGGAGAAGCATGTTCCACTTCTTCCTTCAGTCTCTCACAGTCACAGCCATCTCTCTGGCAATACAGAAGCTTATAGAGGCGCGTCCTTAAATGACCGATTTAACCATCCGAAAGTCTGAACTCCAATGTTGTAACACTGATGGTGGTCAAGTGTAGTCTCGTCTTCCTCAAGCCAGGCTGTTCCTGGACAAAGTGCGCCTAAGCAATAAATTGGAGGCTGACTGGACAGAAATGTAGAAATTAATTAATGGCTGGTTCAATTAAAATTGCAACATGGATGGGACATGGAAAACAACACACAGATTTGCTGTTGCTCCTGCTGGTGGTGCTTCTTCGTCGTTTTGTTGTTGTGCGTACCAGTGTAAGGCTGATGAAGAACACGATGTGTGTCTGCCACTATACCACCGACCAAATGGGTGACTCCGGTGCAACAGAAGTAAGAACGAAGCTCGTCTTTAGCGTAAAAATCTACACGCGGAGACATGGGATTCAATGAGATGAGTCTGTGTGTCTATTTGTGGTTCTTTGGCCTTTTTTTTTTTTGAGCCTCCAAGAGGTGTGACTGAAGGGAAGGAGGGAATCCTCTGATCAATTATTCAGTGGCAAATTCTTATCAATTTATCTGATGAATTTTATCAGAACAAATGTTGATTTGGAGTTGAAAAGTTGGAAAATTAATGGGCCTCCAGGTGGACCTTGCTGCGGGACATGATTTGTAAATTTTTCTTTTCCCCCGGGGAAAAAGGGTGGTAAACTCTTTGGCTTAATGTGATGGAATGGAGGTACTTCAGCTTTTTAGATCGACCTTGAGGTGGTCTAGAGATTTTAGAAAAAGTACTAAGGATTTCCTTTTAAAAAAAATTGGCCACTGCCCTTCGTATTGAGGGTACGACAGTAGGTATGGCATGCCTCTACAAGTCTCAACTCATGAGTCAACTGATGAATTGTTGATTGTCAAAAACGGTCTAGGACCAGGCGACCTACGACTTCTTCAACCTAAACTTACAAAAAGAGGCACAATACTTCAGAAGTCAGTCTAGCTCGCATATATCGACGAAATTGGTATGGAAGACCGTAGCGGGCTGTAGGTGAGGTGTCCACTCTCCTAATTCCTCAGTCATCTTCACAATTAAAAGCTTGATTGTCCGACGAAAAGAAGTCGCCCTGGGCAGCCAGAAATTACATGGAAAGCTGGCACCATGATCAGAACAACAACTGTGGTCCCATAGGAAGGAGAATTGTTGCCAAGCCTGGCAATGCCGGCGATGACTAAGCTGTCAAACAGCGACAAGAGAATTTTGACAGAAGGAACAGGAATAGAAAGCAAAGTCTTCATATACCGTGGTGATTATCACATTTAAGGCTCATGTCGCCTTAAGAAAACCTTAAATTGGAAAACCTCATGAATCTCGCACCAGATTCAAACTGTAGACTCGGTATTGAGATTGCAATACACATCGCTGTGTCCAGCTCTCTTTCAACTTAGAAAAATAATCGTTGGTGTCGAAGCTATCCCAAGGAAACAGCTTGCTGCTATCCATCCGTCAGATGGACGGACGTTCTGTCACCTACAAGGGAAGACACAATAAGATGCTGAAAAGAAACCGCATTGTTGAAGGCTGCAAACAACCCTCCCAAACACACGAATACAAATGCAATACCATATGTTAGGTTAAGTTAGATAAGGTGGCCAGACCACCTGTAGACCAGAATGTAGGTCCATTGTGCCCCATAGTGTACCAGATTACCGGCATCAGGAACCTTACATGATGGATTTCCTTGTTCAAGGAAGAAGCTGTGGCTAATCGCTCACCGTACGTGACCCCTTTATGTGCAGAACCACTAAGACCCACAGACAAAGCTCTTTAATTTGTAAATATCGAGTTTGGCTAGACCACTAAGGTCTTCATAGAAATATTCTCCTAAAGTTTGCCTTCTTAGGTTTGGTTAGGAATATAGGCCGGCGAAGATGAGTTCCTCTGCGCCACACTCAGGTCTCTAAGACCCATTGAGCTACCCATAGGGGGGAAATCTTACCCTTAAACGTTACCCGCATAAAAAGTGTACGAATAGCTACTTACTGCGTTAATGGTACAAACCATCCTATGAATTTGATAAAGCTGTTCACATCGTTCACCGGCTTGCCAGATAGTTCCTCGAGATCCCGGAAGAAATGTCACCCGAGGAATTTCCGTCTTAGATGGTACAGGCCGGGGCAGTGGCAGAGGAAGTCGGTTGTGTCCTCATGGACTTCCTCTTCTCCGCAGCCTCTACACCTCTTGGTCTTCTTCCGTAACACGCAGTTTCTTCATGTGGTACCGCATGAAGGCATTTTTGTTTGCCTTCTTAGTCTTGATAGGACAGGGCACGTTCAAAGAAGTGAGTGACCATTTCTTTCTCTTCCTCGTGTTTACAGATTCTGCAAAAATCGTTGGAAGGGACGTCCAATCTGATAGCGTATCTACCTACCAAACAACACCCAGTGAAGGCCCCTACTACAACTCTAACATATTTCCTATTTATGGACACAAGTCTTGCTGTTCAGGTTAGGCCAGTTGCCATACTCAAACCCTCAACTCTTTGAAAAACCATAACTAGGTCAATGCATACAAGACGTTAAAGTCTTTATCTTAAAATACCATTTTCATTAAAGACTCATAAAGTTCTGGCTAAAGTAGAACTCCGTGTTCCCACACCGCATCCTTATCTTTTAGGTTCCAAAATATTTATCAACTGTGACTCGACCACTAATTAAATAATTAATTGTTCCACTCAAGCTGGCCCTGGCTGTGGTGTCTCACCAATTGGCCAATAAACAAATTATTACCACACTAAAAGGTTTTCCCTGCACAATTGACACGGCCCTCCTCACCCTCACAGAAGATGGGGAAAAATCGAGAACCCATTAGTAGAAGGGTTCTTAAAATTCCATTAGCACATCTTTATGATTGAAATCTGTCATCGGACGAGGTTGCTGCATTGGAAATCTATCAGAAGACTAATGTCATCGTCTTGGGAAAATGAAGTCGTTCAATATTCAAATGTGTGCATTGGGGCGACACCAAAGTCGGCCTAGTCAGACGGTCTTCTGGCTTAAACGTAAGACCATAAATTATCCATTAGTTGGTGGACCAATTTGTATGACTTTACGTATCCCAATATGGGTCGGTTAAGTCTTATCGCGAGAGCGGCTAATAAAATAAAAAAAAATAAAAAAACTAGACCGCATTTTATGAGACAGTTTTTGACAAATTTTTGGCGCCACCTGGATAGGTGAGTGGTTTCTGTCAAATTGGTTTCTTTGAGCTGTCACTTGAACGAATTTATTTATTCGATTGTGTTGGATTGGATTTTGAATTGTTTCTTTGTGTGTGGCATATGCAAGAGCGAAAGTTTAAGGGGCTTCGGTTGAAAGTGATTGATTGTGATTGACCTCTTAGAAGATAGAGGGTTTGATTTGTGTGAGAAGTCTATGATTTTATGGGCTGATGATGTCATTATTTGTGACAATACAGGGCGAACCATCTCTGTGTGTGCTTCCACTGGATAAGTTGAGGTCTAAAGCAAGCTCCATCGTTAGGTTGATTCAAATGGGCTGAACCACAAGGACTTTGCTGACTGTATTCTTCTTTCACTCAAGACAACAAGCAACCAACCAAGTTGCTACACCTACAACAAGCATTCTGGTTCTGAGAGACAGCAGGTTCATGGTTCTTCTTTATCAAGCACTGGCCAAAAACTGTGGGACATGATGCAATCACTGATGTCCTGCCATTGTTCCTTTGCCTATTTTAGAAGGACTAAGTCCATTAAGCACTTTGCTGTGTTAAGGGTGAGTAGCACTACCTATCTGCCTGCTAAGTCATCGAAGAATGACGGAAGTTCGCAAACGAGCTTGATTATGTTGAACACTTTGATTGCATCCTCCACCACATAAAAGTCGTTTGACAGCTGTTGTAAGGCCCGTCTCCGGGTCCTTTTTAGATTTCCTTGGATTTATGGCCCCGTAACACAGAACCTTGGTAAAGTTTGCTACTCATCTGTGACTGCGGCTTATATTTTTAAACATAAAGTCCACAGACTAACTCTGCCTTAGCCACCTATGCTTCTAATTGAATCTTGCCGTTCGGTAAACCTCAACCGTCTGATCCACTTTTAACTGGTAAACCTGGGCCTAAACCAACAAGCCTCCTTAGTTAGCCTTGGTCTTTAGTCTTCAGTTGTGGCGTCCAAGTTAGTCGAAGTCCCTTTCTTATTGTGCACACCACCTAAGCCAAGGTCTTCATCTCTAGCGTGGTCGGTAAGATTCGATGACTTGACAAACCTGATCAATGTCGTTGCACAGCTCTTAAAATTCGTCATTCAAACTTCTTCTCCAAGGTTCGTCAACACAAACGGAACCAAATATCTATCGAAGAATTTGTCGCTCTAAATGACTAAGAATATCTTTATCTGTCTTGAATAGACTCAGTGCTTCGGCGCAAGGAAGGACTGGAATGTAAGAGTCCATGTATAGCCTTCTCGACAGTTTTGAGAGGGAATAGAAAACTTCTTTAATCGAAACATGTCGAGTCGAAGACATCAAAGGCGCTCTTCACTTGCTAGCAGTGTTAGGATGCCTCAAGCAAAAGTCGGAACTTTCCACCTTAAAAGGTTTTTTCGATTTATATGGCTACAATAAGACCTTTCCTAGCTTATGAATCGAGTTTTTGATAGAAGGGGCTTTCGCCTAAATATATGACTGTTCGTTGCTCTAGATACAATGCTTAACTTGCCTTTCCTTGATCCCTATATCAAGGGGTGAACTATCAAATCAATCTACCACCTGAGTGGGGGAGCCTTCTGGTATTGTCTACCCTAGAGTTTCGATGACCTTATGCGACTCTTATCCTACGACTCTGGTCGCACGAATATGCCATCTGACGCAATGATACCAGAACTTCGGCTGCAGTCCAATTTCAAAGTCGACTTTCTTTGCATTTAGGACTAGCTTCGCCCAGAATCTGAGCCAGGAATAGACTGTAAACGCATTTTTGTAGCCAGGGACCCAGCAGAGTCTTATATTGTGCTGCCTTCCAAGAACCCGTAGCTCTTCGCGACAGCGACTTACAAGCTTCGATTTAACTTCTATGGCAGATCTTCTATGGTGAACCTTCTAAGAACTATCATAGCTACTGGTCTAGAAGGCTTGATGATTAATCCTCTGTTCCACTGTTTTAAGAAGTGTTCGCTTTCCGATGGACTCCTTATTAGTGGATAAAGCAGGTTAATTTAGCTCCGCCTAGAAGAGCTCAGCAGGGATGTCATCAATGCCTACGGCTTTGTTTTACTTAAGTCTCCTTCATACCTCACAGTACGATATGTAAGACAAAGGCAGACACTAAAGACTTCAGCATCCAAAAAAACACAATAGATGGCAGCACTCATCAAAAATGCTACTTGGTAACGAAAAATGATGACATAAAGACTTCAATTGCTCTCCGTCTGTTTTTATTTCGCAACATTCCCACGTAGCTAAAGACCAAATCAAAAGTACATATGTATCCTTACTCGTTCGTCCATAAATATTTATTTAAATCAAAAACCAATAATCTACTCTGCCACTACACAATCCATCACACTTATCAATTGTGTCACATTGACAAACCACTTTGTCACACCAAAAACGACGACGACGTTTCAATCGAAATAGTCCCGAATGCAAGCAAAAACCCAAAAGAAAGGAGCACTCCTTGAATCATTCGTTCGAAAAAAAATAAAAATTGCTGTTCCTTTTTGTTCACTCCTTTAAAGCGATTGACCTCCTCTCTGTGGAACATAAATTTGAACACCTCAATCACACAGGTACTAAATATATTTTCGAATCGTTAAAGTGATGCTCACACAGATGGTTCAATAATGCTCTTAAGATTGTGGTCACCCTCTGTTCCTCCGCCGCCGATCGTCCATTTAACAAAAGATATGCAACAAGCACTTTTCCAGAGGACACCGAACGAATCAAAACGAAAAAGAAGGAAAAGGAATCCAAGTCCCAAATGAATTGGACCTGATTCTGTCGCCGGATGGATTTCGTTGTTTCGAAAAAAAAAATTGGACAACCCGGACAGACAGATCCTACCAAAACAAACATAAAATACCCAGAGGACAACAAAAAGAGAGGAACATGGAGATCGGAATCTCATTTGACAAATATTTTAACAAGCGTTCTTTGTTTCTCCTTTTTTTTTTTTTTTTGGGGCTTGGATTGATCGGGTATGGATGGACACTGTTTTTTTTTTTTTTGTGTTTCCAATCGATTCACGTCACCTTAACGGGGATTGTGGTGGACATTGAATTTTGGTGGCTTGAAGTGACAGTTCTGAGTGAAGGAGAATTTCTCTAACGTCAGTCGAATACCAAAAAATCTAGAAAAGGCTATAAAACCCCTCTTCAGACAACTTGTCACAGATTTTTAAAAGTAGACGTCTCTCTGAAGGAATGCGGAATACTTCAGTCGATGTGAACTGGCTTCAAAGTTGACAAGTGACATCTAACGTCAGTGCATGTTTGACAGTTCGGTATCATAACTCTGGTTTCTAGAAGCACTTTGCCTCGTGAAGTCAACCGACTAAGTTGTTTAGAACACCCAAAGCTCAAGAAAGTATGAAAAAGAAGAAGAGAGCCCTAAAGGGGTCTTTCGTAGAATCCGATTCTAGAAATCGGTACATAGAGGGGCGAAGAACTTCCAAATTAGCTGTGAAAGCTTCTAAGGAACAGTCTTGGAAGGAGGTCGGCTAAGTTTAAGAACACGATCAAAAATCTGCAATCAAGGTGTTTTGGCAGATCATCCGCCGACTCAGAGAAAGGAAGTTGAATTTTTTTCGACGAAGTGGCGCTAGATGGCGCTACAGTTCTGTTTGAAACTGGGCCTCAACCAAAAAGCCTCTCCAGTTAGCCCGATCCTTAACTAACCGCCTTCAGTTGCGCACTCCAAAACGGTTGAGGTCCCCTTCTTTTTGTGCGCTCTCTCAGGGTAAGAGCGTTGGCAAACACTTCTAACGATGGTAACACTTGTAACACTGGCAACACTTCCTTTCAATGAAGAGGGCATCTTGTGCAGGTGAAGCGAGAACTTTTCACACTTCCTCAATCCCGAACAGGGCACAAGGTCTTAAGCAAGACAAAAGATAGTCCCACAGCAGAGGAAGTCGTTTTTGCGATGAATGCCAGTGTAGATGAGATCCGGCCAGAAATATTCAAAGCTTTAGAGAAAAGGATGACTCTCGCATGTCATCAAGTGGCCTGTCAGTGGTAAACCGTGGTGATTGTCCTTGTTTTCTTCAAAGAGGACAAGAGGGATTAAGTCTCCTTGAAAAAGTCTTTGCTAAGGTGTTGGAGACTAGTCTCAAAGCTATGGTTGGGTCAAATTTAGGGAAAGAGCAATGCGGCTTTCGTCCTGTAAGAAGCACTACCGACCACTTTTTCACTATTTTTGTGGACCAATGCGCTTGCTTCACCACTGCTCTTGAACCTTAGCTCGTTCCTCTGTTTTAAGTTTCCAACAACTCATTGGAAAGCTTGATTTGTGCTTCAGTTGAAGCAGATTTTTACCCATTTCCTATAACATTCTCCGAAACGTGTCTTGGTCGAAACAGCCTTCGAAGCGTTTTCCAGAGTCTTTACTGTTCAGGCTGTGTCATCTGTTTAGGTGTCAAAAAAGCTTTTGACTTCTCACAAGGCAAACAGAAAGGCCTTCAAAGTGAAATCAAAGCAGTGGAACAAAAGGCTATTACCACCAGAAGCTGCCTATAAGGTAGAGCTCTATATGCACTAATCTAGAGCCTGATTGTAGACGAACTTTGACAGAGGCTTACGAATTTCAGCAAACAATTTCAACGTTTTGTCAACTAGTCATTGCTATGAAAGGCAAATTCGAAGAAGTACCCGGCAGAGCAGGTTGAACTCAAGATAAGGCCGATCAAACCTCTAAAGCACAGCTTAAACAACAGGTCAAGCTCTCATCGTCACGTGAATTCTTACTTGTCCTACAGACGGCATCTAAATAGGTCCGCAAGAAGCAAAACAGTAGACCTATCTGAAAGAGAGGTTCCCAAAAGAACTATGTAAATAGGCACGATGAAGATAATCCCAAAAAAGGGCAAAGACTGACTTGTATCTGTATAAAAGGAGTCATTAGAGTCCGTCCTACGATCTAGAATCGCCAATGAGACCATATGACGTATTCCCTTAAAGTTTCTCTCTTCGTCCGTATGTTTGTTCCTCTTAAACTTCGAAGGCCCTCAAGATATTTCTATGAAACTTCAACAGGCTTCATTGTATCAAGCCTAGAGCAGCTATGCAATTGAAAACTATAAAGAAGGATGTCGGGAAGTAAATAAAAATTGTAAATTTGATCTAATCCTGCACCGGAGCTTGTTACGTAATTTAATCCAATCTTGCTAACCAGTCGAGATTATGGAATCATTGGTACCTACTCTTCCAGCGAAGAGGTTTCTAAACAACTTTTGCATACATTAACGACCACTTTACGACTTCACCTGTAATCGGACTCCTTCGTCTTGAGGACTAACCAAGATTAACCAAGTCTAAGCTTCCATTTGCTTTACATAAAATCCCCATTCCAATGGAAATACCCCTCCGTCTGTCAGCGTAAATGTCACCTAATAACTTCTACACAAACCATTAAATGGTAACCAGACCATTTCGGGTTGGGAAAAAACAATTTTTTATGCCACTTAGATCCGTTTTTGTCTACAAACGCATCAAGCCAGTGGTGCGCGCTCGCGCAATAAAACCGACAAACTACTCAATTTACTCCCAAAAAAGCAACTCTCACACGTAATCCGATTAGTGTTCGTTAAAATAAATATCAAGAGCTCTCTCTCTCTCGTCTTAATTACATACAACTCGATCGTTCTCCTCCATGCTGATCGTGCATAAATCTCTCGAGCCTAGTTAACACTTTATTTAATGGCCAAATAGTGGCCAGGTTCTCCTCGTCATTGCGCATGAAGCAGGAGGAATTTAAATTGTCTCAAACAGAAAAAAAACTGATCTCCCTCCGTTCGATCTAAAACAAAACCCGTATCGATTACAACACACACACACACACCAGAATCCAAGGATCATTAAAACTATCATCTCCTGCCGGCCGTACTGACACTGGCACGTAACATGATCGCGTCCGCACTGAACCAGAATCACAGTCAGCATCTTGAGAGATAATAATCGCAAGCAAGCATCTCATCTCATCGGAATCAGAGATCAATAAATGTTAAGATCGGTGATTTATTCAACGATCCTCCCGACGACCGGCCTTAGCTTTAGGTTAAGAGACAAATTTATTCAAATTAACGATCAGGAAAAGTCATTAAAAAAAAATGCATTCCACACACACAGACAGACGGGCAATCATCATCAAAGTGATTTGGGGGGGGGCCAACGCGCATTCTCCCTATCGGGACAAAAAGGAGACGTCAACCCCTGAAGGCAGAAGAAGTTTATATAACCCCTCTAATGGATAATCTGATAAGCCCGCTTGAGTTTGATGTGCTATGCACCATGCACTCGGTATCAGAAACTCTTGGAATTCCTCTTGACACATAGGGTCAGGTAGATCAGATACTTACCCTCCCGCTGGGTTAGATAAACATTTCTCTTGTTGGGACCAAGAATAACAACACTGTAACCTGCTTTGCCCAATGATGCCTAATTTCACGGTGGCTACCGTTTCGAATTGTTATCAGGTAGACCGAGGGAATAAGTAAATATTTGCATTCCACAGGTAAGATCATGGGAAGCCACCTTTTTTGTGGTGCGGTACAACCAAAACATTTACCTTTGCTAATCGATTTACCAAAGTTGATCCTGTGAGAGGAGAATGGTACGTTGTCTTGGGATAATCCCTTGAAATCACTGTAAAGTGCATTCGAGGGCGGTACCTAGTAATCGGTGTCGGTTTTCTGTTGGAAATTGTAAGATCCTGCGGTTTTTTTTTTGTGTGGTTTGCAGCTAAAAGGGTCATTTTTGGGAATTTTCTTACCTCTAATCTGTTGTAAGGACAAAATGTCCTTTGTTGCTTCTAATGGTTGGTCTTTGTTTTGGAAATTATTGTAATTATGTCTTTGACAGCATGGCTTAGCTATACTTATGAGGTTTTGAAGTTGAAAAGTCAAGTCAACTTGTAAAGGATAATCAAAAATGAAACTTTTGAAAACATAAGAACTCTCAAGCCAAGCTGTTTACGGTCTTAAAACATTATAGAGCAGCTACAGCGATTTGAAAGTATGCAACAAGGCTTGACGTAGCTGCATTGACGGAGAAGTTTCTTTGTAGCTGTCTAGCTCTCTTCCCGAAGAGAGTACTCCACTTAGGAGGCTTCTAAGGGACGAGCTAGGCGATCTGATAAAACACAAATGTCAGGAACCTCCTAAGCTTCATCAGAAGCTTCAAATGGTTCAATAAGGTTCGTTGAGGAGAATCTCTCCAAGATCCATAAGGTTTCTCAAAATAGACCTATCATTGATCCAAGGGCGCTAGATTTAGCTGGCAGTCAAACCTATTTGAAAGTCTGGAGTTTCGCTAAAACCTAAAGAAAGCCTCGAATGCAGAAATAACCAGCTAAGTCTTATTTCCCATTTTTCTTAGAAAGAGGAGTGGTGGCTTTAGTGATAAAGTATCTAGGTTAGGATAAAAGTAAGCATACGGCAGATGTAAGCCATGCAGTCGCAATGATACTGCTTCAAAGCAGAAACTTATGCATATTGAAGGCCTGTTAATACACCAAATAGTCTGCAGTCTTCCCTGCTGAGCAAAAATTGCATAGTCAATTCCATTTGTCACTTTGTTCGAGGATATTGTGGTCGACGACGAAAGCTGATCTAGAACAGGTTCGAGTTCCAAGAAATCGTTCCCTGAAACTTATCCGAGATCACATTTCCCGTGATAAGATTGTGATTTGAAACCTAAAGAAGACTCACTAATGTCAACCTTCCGACTGAATTTGGCATGGTCTTGCATTGTCGATCTATTTTTAAAGAGGCTTACCAGCTAAGCAAGGCATTAAGCTCAGCTTGACTTACTTACTTAAGGTGGCGCTACAGTCCGGGGTGGACCTGGGTCTCTCCAACCAGCTCGATCTTTAGCTAGCTGCTCAGCTCGACTGTTGCTACAAACTCCATGAGTCTCCATTTCGAAAACAGAACATTTATGCCCAAAAAAAAGTGAAGTCTAACGCTGTCGTCCTTCAAAGAAACACCAGTATCTCAGCTTTGATTGGTTTCTGAAGCCATGCAAGTTCAAGTTTTGATGGAAGCGCAGCCTTTCAGAATACTCCGCATAACAGAGAGGGGGATGCAATTGCAGATCAACTTTGCGTACATGCAGCTCAACCAGCCTGGCACCTGGCAACTTAATCAAGTTTGGTTAGGTTAGGTTGAAGTGACTGCCAGCTGTTGCCAGCACACTAAGACCAATGATAGGGCCATTCTGACACCACCTGGATGTGGAGAGATCTCCTTACCTACTCGTTGAACCAGTTGGAGTTTCTGATGAAGCTAAGGAGGCTCAGATCGCCTAAGTCGTTAAAGTAGAATTCTCCTAAATGGAGCCTACTTTTGCGGAACAGAGCTGTATAGTTACAAAGAAGGTGGGGAATAGTTTCCTCCTCCTCTTTGTCCATGCAGCTACTACAAGAATCATACGTCATGTACGTCAAGCCTTGTTGTATGCTTGCCCAGTAGACAGTGTCCCGTGATGACACCTATAACATAATCACTTAGTAGAAAACTAAACCATGGGTCTACAAAGACTCAAGCTAACTGAATTAAGCTCAACCGCTTTGATTGCTTTGATTGCGACAATGATCTCATCCTTATTGGACATCAAATAGCTTATCCTCATGTTGTGGTATATCTGCATGTACTCCGAAAAGGAAGACAAAGTTCAGAACTGATCCGCATTCGAAACCAGCAAAGTCGCAGCTTCCTGTAAGCATCCAGTCGCTAGTTCTTCAATTTTTGATCCGTCTTAGTTCAGTGATCACCGAAGTTCAGTGTGCTAGGCCGGTAAGCGAAATGATACTGGTTCGAGTCAGCAAAGAACTCGGCAATAAAAAACCCTAGGTCTCGTCCATTCGTGCGAAAAATTTAACCCGACGCACAACATGAATGGTTGCGAGAAGCTAGAACTTGAATCTCTACAGGCTATCGCGCCAAATATTTGCATTTTTTTTTAGGTTAATGGCACTGCCACCCTTAGCATATGCTATACCACCAGGACCTCGTTCAAAATCCAATGTCAGCTTCTCCCCCCACTCTAATCCCCTTTTGAACAGTCAAAAGTTTCAGCAAACCTTCAGATTCCCTTCAAGCCAATCCTCAAGCTGACATTGCGAACCCAATGCCACTGCAATTCCCAGAATTCAATTAAACATTCCTCAACGCTACCAGTATTCATCATCAAAAGTCATGCTGAGCTAGACAATTTATTCGTCTGTCCTCAATCTCTGTACTTTACATGATTATGAGCATCATTTGCAGCCTCACCTCCGACTGAATACAGTTGCACTTGTGTGTCCGATATCGTAAATTACCGTCAATAACCTGTGCACGATCTAGCCCCAAAGTGATTTCATTTGATTTAATGAGCTAATAACTGCAAATTAAAATCCAAATCCCTCCGTCTACTGGCTGTCATAGGATGTGACAAGTTATTGAAACAATTCATTCGATAAGTTCAGCGGGTGTCCGTCGTCGTCGTCACACGATATCGTACGTGATTCGGATATTAACTCAGATTGGTGACATGTTTTCTTAATTCGACAAATTATGATCGACTAATGAACTTGATCAGTTATTCGCTGCCAACTTAACGACACACTAGATACGGCAATTTCAATTTGCTAGAGCAAGTCAATTCAGAGGCGCAATAACACAAATCGTAAATCGTCAACCGGTTGCGTGCAACCAACGACCGCGACTGCGACGTACTGTAAGTATCTTAATGAGTCCCCCCGAGTACATTGATTAGAACAAGCAACTGATACTGTAAGAGTTACTCATCAAAGTCAACAGGAGGACCTAACATGCAGTACTGACCCATGGTCTGTGGAAGGCAACGTCTAAATTCCAACATCGCATGTCGCTTCATCTTCGATTAAGCGAAACTAAATTGAAACCTTTGTGCTGAGTATCTTAGGGGCTACACACAACACCATATCGGCATGTCATTAACACTTTGGAAGTAACCACAACCGCCAGGTAATCCTCCGTGATGATGTGCAACAACAACAACAAGAACTCCAAACATGACTTTACGAACAAACGAGTTCGCGATTTATCTGAAAGAGGAAGTTACTTGCCGGCTACCATTTGCATGCAATCCATAATAATTTTGTTGTTAATGCCGTCATTGTTTAGAGCTAATATCGACCGATAGATTCAAGTTGCATATACTTTAGTTGGAGATGGTATACAGTGGGGTTGAGAAAAAGTGGTCCAAACTAGTTGGATACGATGAACGATATGCCACACGACAACAAGAAGCACAACTGGCAAATCTTAACTGCGATCGCAAATTGTGTGCCCAACTTTCCAAGATCCAACTAAACAGTTGGTCAACTACACAAATTGGACAACTAAGAAGCTGAAGTGACATCTTTTGGTTGTCTATTTGCAATTGTGTGTGAAAGAAATACTGTGAATTACAAGCAATGGCAACAGTACCAATAATTCTCCCCAGTCATTCTGGACACCACCCTCGGAGCAAAAGAACTGAAACCTAATACCACCTGAGTTTTAAAAATCACTACACTAACACTAGCGCTGTGTGAATTGCATCCGAAGGGTATTCATAATCCCTTTAGCGCTAGTGAATTATAAAAAAAAAAAAATGTGCTCATGCGCAGTGTTTCCGATATGTCATGCAAGTATAAGTTGAAGAGATTTGGGGTTTGAACAGACCCTTGTGGTAATCCAGCTGTCAGTATTGTCAATCTGAAGGGATCCGTTGCTAAGCGTGTTCAAGACAAGGTTTGCATTTTGATGCCACTCTAAGCAGTTCGTGGACGAACTATGCCAATGTCCCAGATAGTGTCGCAAGCTGCTATAAGAGATCAACAATTATTATGACATCCATTGTTAGTTAATTTTCCAACCCCTTTGCTCTAGGGTACACGTTGGTAGAGCTAGGATACAGCCCGTGCAGTTGCAAAAAGAGAGCTAGGATCCCAGTTCTCACTGGAGTGATCCTCATTTGTAGAGAGGAAAAGAGTCAACCTACGCAAGCAACTGACAAGTGATCCTACTCGTAGAGAGGAAAAGAAAACGAGTGAAGGACGAAAACCGACGAAAAAAGAAAACGTGTACAAACGGTGAACTGAAACGGCCGGGGCTTTTGGTCAGTCGATTTTAGTTCAACCATTTAGCTTCCGTGATGTGAGAAGTCAAAGTCACACAGCCAGTCCTTGACAGTTTTTTCAACAGCTTTGCTGAATTTAAAGTAAAAGCCATGAACAACACTGAATGGACGAAAGTCTTCTTAAAACAAAAATCCAAAATCAAGCCTTTAGAAGTTCCTGAAATGCGAGCTTTCGACAAGCTGTGAGTGGTCACCATGGCTCAGTTATTAAGGCGTTGCTAAACGAGTTGAGTTGAGTTTCCCGCAGGCAATGACAAACCTCCGCAAATATAGTCAGTCCTGCAAGAAGCGTTTCAATCCGTCATAAGAAGTTGTTAAGTCCCATCCATTCGTGCAAAAAAGGGGCTAGGTCTTGGTTCTCTATGAGCTGTCCCGCCAATTTATCGCATTTAGTAACCTCTTACGCAATCTTGGGCTGCTTTACTGCTTCGCCGGATAAAATTCGAGCATTGCACGTTCTCTTTCATATATTTTGGTATGACCCGTCAAAAGATTCCGGGAGCCCCTTTCAAGCTTTGACAAACACGCCTATAGGCTGGACCTTCTTTATAACGACTTCTGCAGAAGCTGCATGAACGAAGAGGAGGAGAAGACGATTCGCCACCTTCTTTGTACATGTCCGGCCCTCTCAGCTCGAAGAAGAATACACTTAGGAACCAGCTTCTTCCACAATCTAAGTGAACTGGCTGACATAAACATAGGCAGCCTCCAGCGCTTCATAACAAGCTCGGGCTGGTTCTGTGGGTAATATTTCCGACGAAATACAGATCCATGTGGTAACACAAAGGACCTTATCTGGTCTAAGTGAGGTTGCAACCTGCCACTCCTACCTAACCTAGCCTAACAGTCTCAAGCTTCAGAATCTCCATTTCATTCTGCATCCCAACCTCCTCTGCTGTAGTTTTCAGCTGTCCACCGAACGTTAAAGTCAATCCTTAAGCCACTGAGCAATCTTAGCTCGGAACTCCTCTAGATGGTTTGCTGTTTTTTTTTTATGTTGAGCGACACAAATCGGGGCTATAGTCCTTACGCTACTGCTTTGAGTGGCAAGTTCCTCTGTATCCAGCTTAAAAGATCGGTCTAACTCTATGGACATCGCCCGCTGGGTATTTGCTCAGACTGTGGTGACTTGGTTCAACCCAGCTTGAAGTGAAATTTAAAAAAAAAAAAACGTGTTACTATCTTATTTAGGAGGCTTTCGCTCTATAAAAGACATCTGCTTGCAGAAGAATGAGTCCCTCAACGTCTCCTCTTATCTTCGTTCGAACTCAGCATAGAAGTGTCGAAACTCTACAGTCTCCCAGTGTTCTTCCATGTTGAATGAAGGCACATCAGTATTCCTTGAACAATATGATCTTCGCATTGCTATTCGAATCTTCTTTTGGTCTAGATCCACGACTGCAGCTTGAAGGTAAACATAGGTCAACCCAGAGCAGGGTGGACGCATTCTTTTTCAGTGATAGCTCATCGCTTACTTCAGATGTCCATAGGCCACCAACTTGCCATCTGACTAATTTAATTAGAAATTTGTGTCGTACAGTCAAAATAGTTGCACATGGAACCGACTATAACGTCGTTATCATCTCCTTAACCTAGAGTAAGTTTAAACGTTTCAATATCTTTGCCAACATTGTCGATGAAGTCCTCCCTAACAACGAATATATTTATTTCCCTACTTCAGTGGCCCCATGGGCCCATAACATTGGATGACCAGAGTATCCTTCTACCAGTTTCCACTTAACCTTCTCTCTGGACACACATACCAATTTAGCCTAGGGAACTTGCACAAGACGCTTTGAGTTCACGACTAAACACAAGCTTTACACTAATTTTCCTAGCCCACGTTCAATTCAATGGCATGCCACAGGGTACCAGTTTCGGACCCACACTTTCTTCTCCATAAAACAAAAGTGAAAAGTTCACTTTTACAACCACCACTGTCACCTCTGAAAAACATCCTTAGCCCCAAATGGATTAGGCAAAGTCACACATGCCACCACCAGTTCCCCGTCTCCCAGAACAGATTAAGATATTCCAAATGCGATCGGTTTCCATACCTGGCCGACTCCATAGCACCACCGATCCAATTGTGTGACGTGCTCCATTTGTTTTGGGTGCAAAACTGGAATTGTCATGTGCATTGAACTCCTTTTGTATTCTCTCTGTTGGCCACTGGTTGGTAACCAGTAGTAGGACAGGGTCAAAAGACTCTACATCTGTGGAATGCATTTGCATTTGCTCCAGAAAAACCAAAACCGCGCCACATACCGCAGATAGATTCTGCACAGTGCCACCAGTAGACTATGGCAGCCAAACTAATGAACAACATAACTCACATAGAAGTTTCAGTTTTTTTTGTTGTATTTGGAACAAGGAGCGACTTGGTTGTATAAGAAAACAAATGACCCGTCACCGTCAAGCAAAGAGGTAGCCTCCGAAAGGGACACCGCTGGGACTGCGCCTGAATGATGAGATTAATAAATGACCGCCAGTTCAATATCGTTGGCAAATTAATCAGTCGTTCCTAAATATCATTCGTTTATTGTGTATTTTGGAGTAGGACCGTTCGGTCTAGTTTGAGCCCCCGAACCAAACACCCCAACCCAACTGACTCAGATGAAATATCGTCGAACGATAGAATTCGCCGTGGCAGAACTTCCACTAACGCCACTAACGCACTAATGGGTCTAAATGGACCGCACATTATCCGAAGCGAAAATGAAACCAGAACAACATCATCATCATCATCATCATCATCATCAGCAGCAGCAGCACCACCACCAGCAGGACCGTTCCCGTCATGATCATTGGCGTCATCGCTGCCTCACATCTCATGATGGATCATTTTGATTAGAATGGCTGACTTTCGCCTTCGTCGATGCGTTGCGTAGCCTTTTGTTTGCGCTTAGTCCCTGCCCGACACGATGAGATGAGACGACTTCTGTATGCTCCACCACTCCGCACTCCATTTGTCATGGCCATTAGATGCGACGACCGGAGTCTCCAGATACTAGTTCCACTAGATCTTGACCAAACGATCCTCACGATCCACGTCCTCGTCTAGAGTTGTATGCCTCGGAATTTTCATTAAAAAATAATTATTTATGGCCCGCTGTTCCGGAGTCCGGAGCCTTCCAATCGCTGGCTGGCGGATTTCTCCATCTCCAGTCCCCGTTAACACAAAATATCACTTTTAATAAGCTGGCAATTTAATTTGTTTGCAAACGCCGTGGACTATATTTTAGTGGAGCGCTCCTCGGTTCGGTCTATCGGCTCGGGAACTGAAATTGAAAATTATTATTTATTGGGAATATCTGACACTACCCGGGGGGTGGGGGCTACTGGATAAGAGTTGGTTTTCTTGTCTCACAGTCGCAAATGCTCATCGAGCATCGTGGTACAGACGACCGATAGAGGCTTGTAGTATTGACACTTTGAAGTGGATACTTTGCGATTGGAATTTAGTGCGGTCGCTCATCCCCCATTGGTATTGGTATAGTGGAAAGCAAAGGCTTACAGGCTTCAATATCTCATCGGACTTATTTTATTAATATTGGCTAAGGCTGTAGTCGTAGTCTATCCAAAAGGAATTTTATTGGGATCTTTCTACAATTAACACGTTTAGATTTTTGTAAAATGTTTGTTTACACGAGTTTTTAGATTGGAACGTGGTTGGAATATTGAGGATAAGCTTGTTTTAAAGTCCACCCTAATGGGTGTTGAAGGAAATTATATATTTAAAGGAATATTTACTTACTATTCAATAAAAGATCCTTGTAAAACGGTCAGAAGGAAGGCAAGATGCAAGAAGCTGTTGCAATGAAAAAGCTTTAACGGATAGATAATGGTCCATTTAATGAGAAGCCTGTTGAATGTTAAGGTTATTTAAGTGAGGATTCCACTCGAATCTTTCCAATCCTAGCAAAGACGTCCAACAATCTAAGCGAATGAAACGACAAGAAGAGTCATTCGAAAGTACTAAGGTCCTCTGTCCTCGGGTGGGACCTAAGCGATTAAACTCCTTCTTCTTCTTTTCGGTCTACGGCTAGATATTTCAGCTGTGACCACGTTTTGCTTTGGAATGCTGCTTCTGCCAAGACTGTTGATCTCCATGTTGTTCTTGGCCTTCCAACTCGCCGTGCAACAATTCGAAGGACTGTATCGGGATATTGTCATTCGGCTTCCTTGAAGTATCGCCATTTTCACTGGCTTAGATCCAAATCTAACAGCTTTTGATACGTTTTACGCGGAACGATGAAAGCTTCTCCAGATGTATGTAGAGACATTCCAGGTTTCACATGCCTACAGCAGCACGGATTTAACAATGAATTTGAAGAACATCAGCTTGAGTTCTAAACAGGAGACAGGATACTGAAGGTACTACGGCCTTTATTTATTCTTCTATGAACGTCCAGGTCCACCCCACCATCAGACGATACTCTGAGCGTCTGCCTCACGAAGATGCGCTGAAGTAAAGATGGCTAGTGTGCAATATTTTGGCCGTTTTGCCGCTGATCCTGAGACCAGTTCCGTTACCATTCATTTGACGGATTCTTACATCTCGTTCAGCCCTCTGATGGTACTTTCCAGGAAACAGATATCATCAACATAATCCATACGGCTTAGCCTATCAAACAGTCTTCATTGGATACCATGTCCCTCATTTGGACACCAAGATGACATCAGTACATCGTCCGTCGCCAGTAGAAAGAAGAAAGGTGACAGTAGGACAGAATGCATGCCTCACTTCCTGTCGCACCTTGAAGGAGTAAGGGGGAATATCTCTCCTAAAAATAGACCTCCAATTCCGGTTAACCCAGTTAAAGGCTTTCTTGAAATCTACGAACTTGAGGAAGAGCGATGACATAATGCGCAGTCTGCTGATGTGGTCGACACAGGATCAACCACTACGGAAACCCGCTGGATGTCTTTTGAATATAGTCTCGATTTGTTCCTTTAAAGGATTGAGAATGATAGTTGCCTTCCTTGTTAGTTCTATTTGATCTGGAAGTCCTACTTTTGTTATAGCCAAGTACTCTTCAGCGGAACTCAAAGTTCAAGCAAGTGTAGAAAGCTTGAAAGGTAAGTAGGCGTGTTAAGGTCATTACGGACTGAGAGGCCCTGGTCTAACTTAAAGTGGCGCTACAGTCCGGAGTGGACCTGGGCCTCAACCAACAAGCGTCTCCAGCCAACTCGAACCCTCGAGAGGTCCTGGTCACAACAAGCAATAGGACGAAGTTGGTTCTTTAAATCGATGTCCAAAGAGCAGGATTTTGACTGTAAAACTGATGATCAGCTTGGAAAGAAAAAAGGTGCACGTGTGGACGCCTTAAGTCGAGAATCTGTGGTCGACGAACAATTTATGGAAGATACCTTCAGTTGACCCTTATTTTTTACGTCAACTTATTCGATAATTTTTGAATGACTGCCGTGGAATATCAAGTCCAAAAATTTCAGGGCATGACCTTCCTATGAGGGCGACTTAGATAGCGTTGGCGATGGACGAGCTGCAAAGGAGTTTGGTCGACGGAGTCTATCGATTCTTTTGGAAGGTGGATGAAGGTCTGAGATGCCTAGTTCCCAAATCCATAAGAAGGATCCTAAAGCTGTCTTGGTTGATGGAGATGACGAAGTCGTGCATTGAGTGGTCTTTCTATAAGAAGACAGTTCCATGTGGGAGCTGCAAAGCATAGAACACGGTCATAGTCTATTCGACATTGTGTACCCGGATCTTGTTGGATCTTTGACAAAGGAAAACCGGGACGCTTTTCTCAGCGTCCTACAGTAGATGACAAGCTATTTTAAGAAGTTTCGTCACCGATCAAGGAATTGAGTTCCAATTGAGCACGTTTTTACGTCGATTAGGATTGGGTGTCAGAAAGTAAAAACACATAAAGAGGGAAGATTCCAGAGTCCTTCCGATGTATTCACGCGTCAATCTGTACAAACTGAACGACGAAAGACAGTTCGCATGAACTTTTGCTCGGTATAACTCGAGTCATATCTTGTTACAAGCTTCTCCCAAAGCTGGAGACTTGGGTTAAAGCCATCGAATGGATCCTGGCCAACGAGTCTATTCGGGTTCACTACAATTCAAGATTTCATGTGAAGCATAGGCGTCCAGCCCAGTACCAGTCAGGAGAACAGGTGTTAGCCTGCAGTCACTGTTGAGTCTCAGAAGCTGGACGCATGTTTGTGCTCCACCTTATCTGAGTTTTTTTTTTTTCGAAGTTATCACCATTTGATGACCAAATGACATCAAGGATCTGCGAAAAACGTAGCCTTCTACCCTCTCCTTCTGTCTCCTCGAAAAATCCCATTTCTGCTGTCACAATTTCCAAGCCAAGAGTTACTTCAAACATTCGCTAGAAGAGTACCTTCCGGACACCCCACACAACTGAGTCCAAACAACAATCAGATACTCCTCCATCAACTTCCTTTCGCTTCCATTGCTTCTCTTGAAACAAAAAAAAAAAAAAAACAAATTCAAAAGCCTCATTCCCATTAAAGTTGACAACATCATCCTGCCATAGCTGATCAGTCAAGATCAGACTAGATCAGATCACAACTCCCCTGCCATTGATGAACCCATTAACCTGATCGAGAAGATATCCTCGTATCTCCCGGTGCTATGCTACTCAAGAAATCGTTTATCCACTGATTCGATTCGTACATCACCCTCACCTCAGCAAAGATCTGTCTCAGCCGTTGAGACGACTGCAGTCGGTTAAAGAACTCCATCATCATCCTGCGCAGAACAACAACAACAGCGGTACAGCGCGGACCAAACCTTCTTTCTATTTCCGGTCGTTTATTTCAGAATTTATCTTTATGTCGTTGTAACAATTTTCTCCTTTGGTTCCGCACCCTTGCGAGAGAGGTGCAGTAGGGCGATTCACAAGAGACACCACACACGTATCACTGAGTGTGTGTGTGTGTCTGCCAACCTGTTGGAGGTGGTCGAATGGAAGTCGATCATCTCTCCATCTTTCCAGCTCTTCGGTCGTCGAAAACGAAATTTTTTAATGTTTTGGCACATGGGACCGTTTTCCGATGTATATCCGCGTAATCTCAAGAGGCCCCCGCGCTGCTGGTTGTCCGTCTCTCTTTCTCTCTAGCGTGATCTTTACAATTGGTCCACGAAACGAATCTATCTATACCTATTGGGTGCTGCTTCGTCATCTTTGAGATCTCAGCTGGTGTGGTGGTGGCTTTTTTTTTTTTTTTTGAGAGGCGCGTGCTGTCCAACAAAGTTGGAGAAGTATATGCCTTGTACCGTGTCTTGTGTTCTCTTTTATGTCATATACGCTACAAGGAGGCACACAACAAAAGTGAAGAGACTTTTGTTGTTGTTATTACGGGCGTTTTGTTGGTTTTTTTTTTTGCTTGTCAAGCTTATTATGGACTCATTTGGGGTTGGGCACATCCGATTTGTACGGCTGCGAAGATTGATGGGTGTGGAGTTAATACTGGATGTAGAGAGAGATACTACTGCGTCTGGTCAGTAATCGTTTTTTAGGTTTTGTTACTCTTTGAGGTTAGTGCGGGTGAAGTACGTTCAGCTTAAGAGTCAGCTTCTTCTTCTTAGAACGTCAACAACTGTGTGCTTTACAAGATCCGGTTAGGGTTTCCCATCCAGCCGTTCGATCAATTTAGCCGCTGCTTCAAAGATCATTGCTCAGCATACAAAAGATTCAAAAGCAAAGTTGTCTGCCTCTCTTAAGGGCTAAACGTGTTCAAAGAGGTATCGAAACAGGTCACGTTTTTGGGCCACTTTTCATCCCTCTTTTCATTGAAGAGTCTCTAGTTCCGTGCTCGAAGCTTCTTTCTTGATAAACCCTTCTGACGTTTCACTTGCCTTCATTTGTGCACATTTGAGGTGATGAACACCATGGCCAACTGAAAGCAACAGCATCGTGACACAAATCCAGGAAATACAGCTTGATAACACTGCAGACAATGAGTCTTTGATTTTATCACAGGCTAGCCTCACTATACAAGTAGACTAGAGCCAGTTGATTGGAAGCCATCGGTAAGAGAACAACTGAAGACAGAGTGAGGAATGTCTACCTGTAGACCCCCTGCAGAACCTCAGAAGATTGTTGCAAGGTCTAAGTAGAAGCGTGCAAGGCCAGTAGCTGGCGTCACAAGTGTCAAGTCAAAATACTAGGAGAGAACAAACGCTTTCCATAACGCTGCTGCTATTTGGGAAGACCCAAAACTGATCTGAAAACTGAAGTACAAGAGGATGTCAGAAGTTGTGAGGAGATAAAGTTTGACGTAACCGGTTGGCAGAAGGGTGTTTATAGCTGCAGCATGCGTCACTAAAATTCCTTAACATTGGCGATCACCGATCTTGTCAAATGCAATACCTAGTCGATTCAGAATTTCCAGTGAATCATAGGTATTCGAGGTTCAATACCAGGCCTAGAATATGAAAGGCGGTACAAGAACCAGAGGGCTTCCATCTAGAAGATTGTCTCATCGACAACGAGCAAAATCAAGGTTTGCAAAGATTACCAAACCGTTCGTCCTTAAAAGAATAGTTTTGGAAGTTGAAAATTGGCACCAACTTACCTACATAGGCGGAGCTTTAGTTCAAGCTGAGCCTCAGCCTCAACCGACAAGCATCTCTAGTTAGCCCTATCCTTAGCAAACTGCTTCTAGTTGAGCACTCCGAGTTAGTTGAGGTTACTTATACTTGTACACGCCACCTAAGGCCCCACCTTGGACTTGGCATTCTTGAAACAAAACCTTGAACCTTAAAGAAAACTTAGAGACTAGGAAGAGAAAGAAACAAGTCTACCATATCCCGCTCTTCAAAAATGACGTTTTCACATACCAAGATAGAAAAAGAGGTCCTTGGTGATGCGGTCTTAGGTTAATTTTAAAAACTTAGTTTCAATACGAACTACAACTAAGGTTAAAGACTAGAATTTCTGGATCTAATCACTTTTCTCCCGCCCAGCGCTGTCTTGGACTTGGAGATCACTGTTCTCCAAGGCGACTTTTGTCTTCCATAAACCGTCCTAAAAATGCTTTTAATCGTTTATCGACAAATCGGTGATTACGCGATCGCCAGGCTCCTACTCGTTGAACACTGCAACGAGGATCTTGCCACCCGGATCACGCTATACACGACGAAAGGATAACGTTCCAGCCTTCAGCTTCTTTGCTTCGTTAAATGCGATGGTACAGTCCGATTGACACCTGACAAGTGTCTTGTATTTTGACGATTCCTCAATTTGACTCATTTTGCAAGAGGCAAGAACCTCTTCTATGAGGGTCTTAGGATGGCCTTGGCCTAATCATAATCTGCTCTGTCTGAGCTTATTACGCCTTGTGCTTTACGTAAAAGGCTTTCCCTTGTGATAAGCATTGTTCTGTCACCTTTTCGTCAGTCTTTCAGTCAAAACACGGGAGCAACAGCGGCCGAAACAAATGTCCTAACCATTGGTCTACCTTTGAAGATTTAACCCGACGTTAGTGAGGGTTCTAATTGCATTTTTGCTTCCCCTTGTCAACAATGTAGTTTCCTTAGCCTTTATGTCATAACAGTCGCTCACCAGCTATAGCTAGCAACTCACCCTCAAAGCTACTGTCCAAGTCCATGTCGGGCGGTTGAACAGATGGCCATCAGCAACCGTCTAAATGTCTGAATGCACCCACAAGACCTCATTAGGACAAGCTTTACCCCCATATCTCCTTCACCTAAGCACGGTTATCAGGGTCACGCTAAGGGGAACTTGAGTTTTTACCTCCGTGGCTTAGTGGTTAGTGCGTTGGAGTCCTTAGCAAGCTGGGAGCCCGAAAGAGGACCAGAGCTTAGCTTCTCGCAACGTGCATGCTTCATTTTTCGCACGAACGGACTTCGACCTCGAACGGGGAACAATATGTTAGTTCCCGTCCCTTATAATCCAGACTCTATCCCCAGCCGAGGTCCTAGGAACCTAGATTTCACTGTGTGGAGATGAGAATACAAGTTAGAAGACACAACTTTTGGTGCCAATGCCTTTGTATCTACATCTACCAGCCTAAACCTTGTTCAAACCAGGCTTACATACAAATTCTTGTCTTATTCGTAGAGTGTACCTGAAATAGAATAAGAAAGGGTCTAAGGAAACTTAAATGTTTGAAGATAAAATTTGCGCTATAGCCTTCTAGAGCAGCTTCCGAAGAATTACATGCAATTGCTCTTAATTTCGCAAAGTTGTGTGACTTGTGCCGACGGCGGCTTACTTTAAAACTTAAAACTTTCTCACCTAACCCTGACCAATCCCCCACCGTAGATCCCATTCCAGAACTAATTCCATTTGAAAACTCAACCGCCTTTTCAAAAAGCCTCCTACTTATTGAAAACTTCCAACAAAATCGGGTATTGCAACCGCCTAATCACCTTAAACGACAGCTTACAAGCTACTTTAAGCTACTGTTTCAATAAAATATGTAAAACTGTTCCCAAGCCCAATATATCGGTCAATCTGTGATGAGCACCTCAAAGGACCCGCAACCGCCGCAATTGTCTTAAACATCCATCCAACACCATTCTTAATTCAATAAACATTCAACTAAGACTTTATCTTAAAGTCCGTTTCATTGATTTCTCACCTCTGCCCCCGTGTTGAAGATGAAAATCACTTTGGACACGCCACCGGTTCCGCATGACATTTCTGATTTTTCCCGGTCAATTTAAGCTGGATTTTAACTCATAGCAGCTATTAAGCCATTTCTCCTCATTTTCATATGAAACCCCTAACACGCGGCACCGGAAAACTCTAAGCCTAACCCCTTCGGCCGTGTGTGTGCTAATTGAGCCAGCACCGTATTGCCGAAGGGAAGCCCTCAGTTGCCTCCTCCCCATCACCAAAATACGTTTAATATGATTTTAATCTGTCATTTGAATTATAATTTATTGACGTTTCGGTTAATAACTTGGTATCGAGGCGCGACGCGAAGCCGCACAGACGAAGATAAGCCTCGAATTACCTGGTCAATTGGATCGCACCTCAAAGGTGCTCGGACATTAAAAAAATAAAATAAAAAACGAAACGAAATTAAGCCGCAGGAGAAGAAGAACACAAGAGAAGAACGCGTAAAAAAAAAATCCGCTTAATTTGCATAGTGTTTGGCACATCGTAAACTTGACTTGAGCTGCTGATGAGATGGTGTCTTGTCTTGTCTCATCTTGTCTTTGGTTGGCCAACACTTTCCATCCGGTGGTGGTCAGCTGGTCCAGGTTTTTGTTTTTTGTTTTTTTCTGTAGCTGTTGGCGCCATTCAATATCGCATCTTCTCTTGCCATCCGGAGACAACCATAAAACAATAAAAGACAACACGACTTTATATTTACATGGAAAATGGATCAAAAAAAAACACAGACAACAACAACAATAAAATGAAGAAGAGAGGTAAATTCAAAAACAAAACAAAAATCGAAGAGAAATAGTGTAAAAAAACACACAAAAAAAGTCTTAACAACAACAACGAGGAGAAAATAATTCTTTACAATGAAAACGAGTTTAAAAATGTTTAAGGGTTGCCATCAGCCGAAAATTCTAAGCGTCTTTGGTGGAAGAAGTAGGAAACAGGGCTAGAGGATGTGAAACATTTTACTGTACTTGTGAATGAGACTTCATTCAAGGTTCAACATCTTTTAAGCCTATAGTAGGTTCTTCGGAAAAAACTGGGATCTATACCCAAAATAACCTTTTAGATGTACTCGCGATAGGAGGACTGGCCTCGTGGCATGTTGTCACCAAAACTACTAACCTCAGCGCTATGACCAAAATACAGTGACCAGCACCATGAAAACAACACCAACAGCGGGTATGGAAGCAATTCTTAACCTTCTTCCTTCTACGTCTAGAAGATGCGAAGCTACAGCGAAGAGTGCTTCTACAGTCAAAACACTTTTCTCTTTTTTTTCGTAAAGGAGGTGGAAAGCATCGAAAGCCAGAGTGTAGGACTATAACCCAAACTAAAACCACCTCTGCGTCCAACCCCTGCTCCCCCATGGTAGCGCCATCCTGACATTTCATCCTGAGAGGGGTTTTCAGCCGTAGCTGCCTCCTGTCGACAGATTTGTGTGAGCCTGTACGTCTGGGGATGATTGTGCATTGCATGGAAGGTCTGTGTACACTATCAAAACACTGAAGATTCGGTTGTATGGACATGCCCTATCGGGGCGCCAATGTCAACTCGGACTACACTGTCCCGTACTTGGACTTCGAGATACTTTTCTCATGGGTCTTTCCAAGCGGAGAACATTGGGAGAACAACGAAGTGTCTAAGGTGTCCAAGTCCATCTA